>OV656805.1:12550000-15050000 GCA_927399485.1 Calamotropha paludella
TTTGTTTAAAAATATATGTTCTTCTAGTAAGTAAACCACAGTAAAAAAAAACAAATTTAAATATTAATCAGTCTTCAAGTAAGAACAAATTTAGTAAATCCTTATCCTTACTAATATTATAAATCGGAAAGTGAGTTTGTTTGTTTGTTTGTTTGTTCCGCTTTCACGCCGTAACTACTGAACCGATTGCTTTGAAATTTTGCAGGCGTAAAGATAAAAGTCCGGATTAAATAATAGGGTATTTTTTATCCTGGAAAAATTTGATATCCCCGAGGAAAAACAAAAATATTGTTTGCTTGATGGATGGATTGTAGATGGCGCTGTGTGTCGTTTAAAACAAGGTAAAATATTGCAAACGAATATAAACATGTAAATTTAGAAGCTAAATGATACGATAATGAATCCCCGAAAATGAGGAATTCCCGAGGGATGACGTACAATTTGTTTTATCGTCTAAACTGTTTTTTTTACATCTACTTATATGTTGCAAACGAATATGAACATGTAAATTATGAAGCTAAATGATACGAAAATGAATTCTCGAAAATGACGAATTCTCGAGGGATGACGTACAATTTGTTTTATCGTCTAAATTGTTTTTTTTACATCTACTTATCCTGAAATCACTAAAGTCAACGAATTACTAATTGGTATAAGTATTAGTTACGTTACTTAGTTCTTGAGGTATGCGATAGATGGCGCTGGGTGTTTTTTAAAACATGATAACGATGTGTTTTTTAAAATACATAAGAAGTGGAATGATAGCTTACGCTATTTAGTTCTTGAGGTATGCGATAGATGGTGCTGGGTGTTTTTTAAAACATGGTAATAATGTGATTTTTAAAATACGTAAGAAGTAGAATGATAGCTTACGCTATTGCTTTATACCGCAATATAACCGAATTCCACGCGGGCGAAGCCGCGGGCGGAAAGCTAGTATCAAAATAAACTAACGACGTATATTGTCTTTTTATAATCAATTTCAAGTGTTTGATACTCTAATTGCACATTGGACATTCAAAATCAAAATCTTCTTTCGTTAAACCCTAGCATTCTTCATGAAACCACCTTTTACAGGAAGGGCAATATCTCATGTCTGCAAAACGCTCTTCATTACACGCGTAGCAGTAGTATTCGTAGATACTCTTTGGTTTCTTTGGCGTTGTTCTTTTTTATTTTCTCTGTCTGTAAATATATCCTTTGTAATTATTGGGGCTTTACAGTTGATTGCTTAACGTCGAGGTTTTTGTTTTATCACAGCATAATTAGGTGATGGTAAAATTTTGTTGTTCCAGAGCCTTGCCTTTTTGCATCAATATTGTAGTGACACGAGGTACTCATTTGTTTGATAGGATACCTTGTTTTTGTGGTGTTGATAGCGGATCTTCATTTTTATCTTCAGATGAGCTATATACATTTAAAGCACGTTATTGTTTCCAGTGTCAGAGACTGTTGAGCTATAGTTGACAAAACAGATTTTTTGCTCCTTATAAATTCAAAAATCAGCCTGAGTCAGCAAAGATAGGGAACTTGGACTAAAGTCTTCAATAAAATTCTTGTCAGAATCGGAACTACAGCGCTGGGAACTTGTGATTCACGACGTACGTTGGTACCGGAAGGACCAGGAGTTGGAGACTTATGTCCAGTGATAATTTGCTCTGGAGGTTTTTCAGTCAGCACAGATGGAGCATATGCTTCAGCTGGAATCGCGTCCGGATGATATATTTTAAATTATGTAGAACCACAAATACATTAACAATATTAACCACAAATACATTTACAATAACCATAGCATCGATGCATCACACGTTCGAGTCACCATTTAACTGAAAAACTTTTATAACAATGTACCACATTTTCGACGGGTCATTGTAACATTCGATAAGCTTGAGTTGTGGCTACGGTTATCACCTGCCACTACGTGATTTCAGACTTTTTACGGGAGATCATCGAAATAGCAATCTTTTTTGACAATTTTTATTTTTAAATTATATTAATTTTTAGTCGAAACATTTAAAAAAATATTCGTTTTGGGAACTTTGGTAACCCCGTTATTAATTTAGTTAAGTAAGTAACGGTTTCTATAAACTTGTAGTCGAAAAACGGAATAACCTGCAAAATAAGCAAGCCTAGGGCCACACTCTTCTGGTCAATGTTCTGACATAACCTTATCTGTTTACTCTTTTTTTAAGAGCGTAAAACGCATAAATCTGATTAATGAAACGAAGACTTTCCCGCCAGCTAGTTCAGTAGGTTTACTCATTTAAAACTGATCTCGGGATAGCGGCAGTATTAACCGAAACTAAGGCAGTCGAACGCTCGCCAAAGCAAGCCCACCATGGCATGCAGCAACTGCTTCTGACGTTCCAAGGTATTTCTCCCAACCGCCCACTAGCACATAAGCGCACCAAGCTAGTCATAGGGCCAATAAACCTCAGAGCAGATACTGGCTCCAAGAACTCTCCTACTGTCTTGTCTTTTAAAAAGACTTTTGTTTCCTCTAGTGTACTTCCTGCGGACAGGCCTCAGCAATGGACTTTCCAAGACTATATGCGTCCTTTGTGTTTTTTCATATTATCTCGGGCTATAACCTTAGAAGTTATTGCAACTGAAACGGTCGCTTTACCTCTTAAGCTTCCGCGTTGAACCAGTAGTTCCCCTTTTCGTTTTCAAGGGTCCACTGGCCGTGGGTGGGGATATCTCCTGGATGGTTTGCGTCATTACTTTGAATATGTTCGCGTACTTCTCTCGGAGAGCCTAACTAGACGTCCTTAAAAAGAATTTCGCTTTCTTCACTCATAAATCTATTTTCACCTAATTTCAATGCAATGACTTTTCGGTAAAATCTTGGATGCTACTGGATGGTGTGATTATACGTCGAGCTTACGACATTTCAAACTTAACAGATGATCAAAAAAGAATTAGAAATATAATGTACTGGAATGATAATGTACGACTTTGTATGTCGCAAGCGCCGGCTTAGGAATAAGTTCTGGCTCAGCACTTATATCGTTACAACCGAAAGCTGAAACATTGCTAATTCTGCCAGAAACTTGTTGATTAAGAAAGGAATAACATAATTTATATAAAGCAACTTTTTAATTACAGATATAATATTAGTAAAGTGGTGTTTAAGGTCTGGGTCTTTGGGATGGTCTAGAGATCTTTGGTGTTCAAATGCTTTCAAGGGTGATATTGCTATCAGTTTGGTTGAATTTTGTATGAAAATTTCCTATTTTTTAATATTACCTAATTTGTGCTCTTTAAGACTGCTTACATGACATGTCAGTGATTGACAGTGAGATTGCATTTAAAATGCAATATCACTGTTATCCTTATATTCGATTTTGTTGTATTTATTTTTTTTATTATTTCTTAGGTACTTAGGTATGTACCGCAACGTTGACATATCGTTATATATTGGAAATCATTCCTTTTTAGTGCTTTGTTTCTAATTTGATAAAAGATTTAGATCAACATTCAAAACTCCTACAGCTTTTTCCTCATGCCATTGTAACACTTTAAACAATAAATATTTTAATAAAGGACGGTAGCTAACTGGTTATAATAGGAATGTAGGAATACTCAGTTGTTGTTATATGGAAGAAAGACAATTTTAAATAATATATATGAAACGATATAGTACATATGCTTGTATACTATTATATTTTAAATTATGTAGAACCACAAATACATTTACAAGTTAAGTTAAATAGACCAAAATTTGCTTAAAATTATATTTACAAAAGTGGACTTTGGCACCGTATTTCGATAATGATTGGCACATTTATTTACATATATTGGCACGCAAATGAGCATGATACTGAGACCATAAACTAGGCCATATCTCATTGAGATAAAATTAATCAAATCAGAATGTCGATCTCGAACTTGCATTATTCATAATCGAAACTTTCTCCAAAATACCAACTACAACTATTTCATTTGTAAATAACAATGACATTTATAAAAGATCATCCTCCGTGTATATGGACGACTTTAACGACGAAATGCAAATAAAACAATTTCATATCACAACCATTCTTTCCAATTTTCACATTCTCACTGTGATGGATAAAGCAAGTTCATTAACCAGACATAAAGGAACTTTAGGTCACCATATTACTTGGCTAAGTATTCATAATTGTAGTTCTCCGTGTATAGCCCCTCCTCGCAGCACCACCGGAGCCTTGAGCTTCACACTCTCTTCGGACTCTATCAATGATATCTGCAACCAACTTCTCTTCACGCGAACGTTTCTCCTGCCAATCTGACTTGCTTGACTGGTCAGGGCATTGGGTTTCTATAAAAAAATGAGATAGTAAAATGTGCCCAGAGCAGCCCACCTATCGTAGTACCTTAACAGAATTTTATGGAACATAGAACTTTTTGCCAAAATACTTAGTTGGAATCTATTTTTTTTTTGTTATTTTTATGTAAAGAATTTTGTCAACAAGATATTACTAGACACCCTACGAAAACGAAATTTAACTAACCTTGAAATTCATAGAGGGTATCGAATGATTGTTGGTGTTTCCCCAAAAAGCACCAAAAAGCCAAATTTTTGGGTACCTACCTCTGTTGCTTCCTCGATAGGTTTTCTTCAATTCCCCGGCTTTGGAAGATGGTTTTACAACAGTGTTTTGATAGTTTGGCACACTAGTTTTAGGAATTGACATCTCAGGGTCAGGCTCTTCCTTGACTTCGTGAAGAGGTTGCTCCTTTGCAAGAGCTTCTGCTTGTGAATTGGTCAGCACTGGGCTAGAATCCGATAGGATATCACTGTGTCGACTCGCCAAATGTCCTATGTACCCTAAAAATTAGATTACTTCTTGAAAATCGGCAGAAACGTTGAAATCGATATGCGCCTGTATACAATCATGCTTCTGTAGAGACTTGGAATTCTGATTTAAGTAAAGAAATCATTAACAATTCAAATGTAAATAACCGAGTGCTTATAAAAAGCCAAGTGTATAGTAGTTTTAATTCAATGTTCGATAGTTCCTAAATGACCCCAATGATATTTAATAATTTCATTTAACTAATAGAAAAAGGCAGTGCAAAGGATCATTATATTACTTATTTCTCTTACCCTTTCTGCTCTTAAAGTACACGAGACACTGTTCGCATTGAAATAGTGGAGCAGGGTTGAGTGGATGTATGACGTGTAACTTGTACTTGTGCCGGTACCAATGTGTTCTACTCTGTAGAATTTCGCCACATAGTTTACAGACAACGCTACCATCATTCCTCATAAAATACTCCAATAGGTCATTTCTTGCTTTAGGCGTCTCTTTAGGATCTTGATCTTTAGTTTCAGGTTCAATTTTTGGTACTATGACTTCACTTTTTTCCGTTAAAAAATGCACACCTGCTGTATTGTCCGGCATATCTTGGGTTGCATTATCTGTTGTATCATCAGTTATATTGTTGTTAATGTTTTGGATATAAGGTTCCGCATTAGACGAATCAGAGAGAACTTCCAATGTTATTACAGGCATACTACCATCCCCATCGTCTTCGTATATGTAGTGAAAGTCTGAAATTAATAATTTAATTTAAAAAAGGACAATGAATTACCTAGGTGGTGATGAGTTTTCTATTTATAAGAAATCAAACTGACATTGTGAAAATTGTGGCGGTGACAATAAAATTCCGTCCCGCATCGCCAAACCAAGATTAACACTTCGGTCGATGGTGCATTCTCCACAACAGCGAATGATTTATAATAATTACTTAGATCACTCACTGGCACATTCTAATGCACCTCCAACCACGATCCCGGGTAAAGTTCATCTAGCCCGAAGACGTATTTCTATTTTTATTTTTTATATATTATCATATGCCATTCTTATTTAATTACAAGAACACAGTGTGTGACATTTCAGAGTAAGTTCTGTTTGATTCAGAGAAAGATCTTCCCCCTTGCCTTATTATGTGGTTAGGTACATGCACCATCGAAATGACGGATGGCCTTCTGAAAATACGTGCTTAAAAATAAATTATTGGTCACCTCGCATTTTCAATGATTTGTAGAAAATCGTGGAGCTTCTTGTTATGTAATACTTATTTACTGCTTATATCGACCTCCGAGAAAAAAATTGCTAATAGTTATACTGATTTGTTTGGGTTAAAGCAAATTTCGGGTTATCATAATGAATGAGAGAATTCAGAAAAAAGTGTCTTTGTTTTAAAAAGAATATACTAAAGCATAGTCAACAGCATATCAACATCTACAAAAACTAAAAGAACATTGATTTCAATTACTAAACAAACAAGGAACATTTAAAATAAGCTAATATTTTATGTAGGTACATTATTTTATGCTATTTCCTACTGTATTATTCATGAAATATCAGGTTATTTAAATCATCAATAGAAAGAAAATTTCAATTTAGAAAACCAATTTTACCGGATACAAACATTTCGACCCCTTAACAGACGTCGTGATTCTGTGGTCACCTGTGAAAAGTGGATTTATTGAAATATTGTTGATGTTTTATTTAAGAATTGGGTTGATGTGCTGTTTTGTCCATACTATACTACTGTATATTCTACTGTTTATGAAATATCAGATCATTTAAAAGGGCAATTCCCTTTATTATGTCAGAGAAGACGGGTTACTAATCTTTGTGTTCTGCAACCGAGATTTCGCATTGTTTTATTTTATGTCATACTTTCTCCACCGAAATCCGTTGTAGTAGTTAGTAGAAATTCTCCATAGTATACCACCAGTGGTACAAATGGTACATAGCTAATCGGACTACTGGAAATTCCCACAAGCAAACGGGCAAACGAGAAACGGGCTTTCTTCTTTATCTCATCTGATGCTAAGTCATCGGTACCATCTTTAAAATATACTCGCCTAACAAACACACACACACGCATGCACGCACGCACGAAAGCACGCACACACACACTTTTCTTTATACAGTGGGTAATAGTTCTTATTAATAAAAATGGCCTAGGTAACATATCATAATTCCGGCCCCGTTTATAGTATTTTAATAATAATGTATAAATCCTTACATTTCAATTAATATTATGTATATTAGAGTAACAAGAAGACACACATAAAGGATACATAGATAAATTATATTCATAGAAATATATAAATATATAGCAATATCTATGACTCAGGTGCAAATGCTCGTATTCATCACACAGACATCTGCTTCTTCCGGGACTCAAACTCAGGACCGTTCGGTGCAAAAGGCAGGATTTCTACTGTTCCACCAAACCGCCGTCATTTCAACGTCCGTATTATTAATTAATTTTAAATTAAAATAATATAAAATAGTAGTACTTACCTACTTTACGAAACGGTCATAAAACTTGTAAACATTTTTCATTCTATTTTATAATAAGAGTAAATGCGTAAAACCTTTATTTAGTGTTCCTGCACACAACCGAATTTTTGACTCTCTTCCTGACCTTTTGATCCTGATTGGTTTATTGGGCTTCATTTTTTAATATAAACTAGACTGGGACACTTGCTTTGCTTACCCTCTCTAAGTCGGAAAGTGACCAATTTAGGTAAGCTTGAGACGGGATGCAGCCGGAGAAATAAAAGCACTCAAGGTCACTTAAGTTTTTGTATTTATGGAATTAAGGCACAAAATAGTGCCTTAAAGAAACTTATAGACTTATAAACAGGAACTGGTGGTACCGAATACATATACAGGAAAACTTGTGAATTATGCTTATGAGCTTATTATACTTGTGAGCTTATTATAACTGCTCAGCACTATAAATATATTTAAATAATTGTTATCGGTGAGTCAACCGCTCTACGCGCTGACTCTGGTAAGAATAATCTTCGAACAAAACAAATAAAAAGAGACAGACAGTAAATTTAAAATAGGAAACCAAGAGAAAAGAAAATATGAGAAATGGCCAGAGAAGAGCGCAATGAAAGCAACGAGTCGCCAATATAGCTATGGCGCCTCGTTACAAGCTGATGGTAGCTACTCAGTCAGCTAAGGTATCAATAAGATTTTCACAAACACTCAGGCATTGAATGTGACTCAATTATACGAAATAGAAGGATATTTTTCAATGTCGGTAAATACGGTTTAAATAAAATACATTCTATATTTTTTCTTTTTTATTTGTATATTATTTGTAGTGTACATATTTTCACATTAATTAATCATTACGATGGTAAGATCTCTTTTTGTTTACAATAAAACTAAAACTTTTAGTCGCAATAAAAATAAACTTCGTCTCTTTCACATCAATTTATTGTTAAAGCTTTTGATGTTTCTAACCATATTATACATGCTTATTTTTTACTTTCAGTTAAACTGTGGTAGTAATTTTGTTAATAGTAGTTAATATAAAGTCTATAGAATATTTATAACGGTCTTAATAAGATACTATAGCGGTATTTGCTACTTTATAATTGCACAGGTACAATGGCCGAGTAGCAACTTCCGCACCTGAACTTAGAATGTTCAATATGGCCTTTGATACAAAATATTCTTACAGATGTCAGATATATTATGCAGTTGTAGATAGACTAAGTAAAATGTAAGGTATTTCATTGGGAAATGGACACGTTTATAAGAAATATAAAATCTCTTTTACAAAACAGGTATAATTATGTTGAAAAAAAACTATATGATTAAAGACAGATAAAAGATGCAAGAATATATAATGTCATCTCGACGCAGTTTCAGCGGGTAAACTATTAAAAAATCAACACTTGTTCTTAAAATTGCACTTCAAATGAATATAAAGAAATATTTAAAAAAAGCTACTTGAAATTATAATCTAGCGATAAATTTTGCAGTCACTAAAATTATGTAAATAATAAAACCGTTATTATCATAATAAGAAAATCTTTACTTAATGTTTATTATAATTACAAACATGATAATGCACTAAATATACTATCTCACCCGTTCTCCAGACAAGTTAAGCATCAAGAAAAAAAAATGTAACAAAGGAGAAAAGAAATATACATCCATTTATAATTGTGAGTTGTAAATATTAGAATTAACTGAAACACTATCATCAACTTACGTTAATAAATCAGTTTGTTTGCGTACAATTGCCAAAATAAAAAAAATGCGTACAGTATTCAAATTCCAAAATACCTAAAGAATCAGCCACCAATTCTTTAAGTCACTTTATTTGCCTAAATCGTCAATAATCACTAAATTAAGTGCAATTGAATTGGTTGCAATTTCCATAAAGACTTTAAAATCAATTTATTTATAGTCTTCCAGCAAACAAAAAAATAGATATAACAAAGAACGTAACATTTCGAATACTCTTCGAAATCTCTAGGTACGTAAGTATTTTATGTAATACTTATTGAAATACATAAAACTATGTATCTTTTATCAAATAAAGTACTGCCTTGCAGCATGTGTTTAGAAAAAAGAAGTAAGAATTATAATAACTCAACAATGAACATCATAGCTAACTTAGTTAGCACTAATATCACAAAATAAAATACTACAAAAAAAGAAGGAAAAAAAAAAACAAGTAACACTTCACCACTCAATGAAATCAAAGTGATGAAACAGAGTTGCATCTTTTACATAAAAAAGATAAATAAAAAATAATATAAAAGCTGAAAAAGGAAATCGAGAAGATCATTGAACTTACTGATCCGTTTGTGCAGTCGACTGGCTCTGATATACATATCTACTTAAATAAAATCACACTGCGAATGTTAATACCTTCTTGGTGACTAAATAAATCTAATATGATTCAAGTGATACACCATAAAATTAAAATATATATCTACAAGAATGTGATCTACGAAAATCTAATTAAACTTAACATAAACTATATGAACCGTTGTGCGCTAAATTTTAAAATACAAAAACTCAATTTAACCAGTAATATTTAAGTAGACGTTATAACTAATTATAAACTATATATAATGCTCTCATTCTAAATAATCTTACGTTCAACGCGAACTTAGTGTATGTTGATTAGTAATATACTTTTCAAACATGAACTTATAATATAATATGTGAACGTTAGTTATATGTAACATTATCTAACAAATATTATTTCCTTATCAATGGAAGAACTGCTGATTTCGTTTTTTGTCCTAGATTACACTAGAACTGTTTTCATATCAACTAAATATATCCTAAAGTGAAATAATAAGAGTTGGAAATGTTTTCCCATCATTCTATTTATCATTATTGTGCTATGGCACTGTAAAATATTCATTTATATTTATCAAACTATACCACTAAATATTTCCTTTAAGTCTGAATGAAGGTAAATATTGATAACATTAAGCTCACTAATATTTCAATTATTATATTATTATGTTTTAAGATAAATGTAAATCGTTTAGAAGTTAATAATGTAACAGTTCCTAAATTCCAACTATTGACGTGAAAATTAAGATTTGTTTAAACGTACATCAAGTTTTAAGAAATATTAGTGCTAGACAACGTAGTTTGAACAAGAAAAAAATCAAAAGCAATGTCAGATTAAAATGTAACAGTCTTTGGTTGTTGATTTGCGGTAAATCTGCATCTAAGAAAATTAACGGATGTGTAGCAAACATTTATATAATATATGTATATACTTCAGAACTGCATCTAAATGGAAGGCACATATCAGACTTGTGCAGCACCCGTTAAAACTATAATATTAAAAATTTAATACGCCCTATTATTGCGCAACTGGCCTCGATGATAAAACTATGTATTGTATATTTATTGTCTATTACTTGCACAACCATTCTTTTATATTTATGAGCTCTAATTTATGTAACAAACATTAGATATTAAATGCATAACAGTATCATTGGAAATATATAGATATGTATGTACAGTATAGAGTGTACATGAAAATTTTTCTCCAAAAATAGAATAAAATACTAATATGAAATCCGATAATATAACGCTAACAATGAACGATAAACTCTAACTTTTAGGCTTTTTTAAAGGCACTATGATTATAATTGTTTGTGTGGAATTAATAATACTTAATACCGAATTTGTCACTTGTAGTCAGTCAAACTTGGGTAGGGTCAGGAGAGGAGTGGGATGGCGTGGACCCTCGAGGGGAGCCGGAGCCCACTGACTCCATTTTCATCCCTGACGATAGCTGTGCCTCCATCCCCGGTAACATAAAAAACGCGTTCGGCGTGTAAACGCAATCTTTGGGCACGTAACAGTCGTGCGTGGTTTTCATGTGGTTCTTCATTTTATCAGGCCTAGAAAACTCTTTGCAGCAGACAGGACACGGGAATACTTTTCTCTGTTGCCCCTCGTGATAAAGGAACGCGTGCCTCTGGAATGAATACTTGTTTTTGAAAGTTTTCTGTATGTTCTCTTTTGCGCACTCTGTACATTGATAAACTCCTTCGTTAACTGACGCATATCTGAAAAGGTTGAGACCTCTCACTGACATTTCAGTCAACTGTTCCGCGGGGTCATTTGAGGCGGAGTTGGCTCTTCTTCTTATCCGCCTTCTGACTACTGGCCTTTGCATTTGATTCACACCGGACTGTAAAGTATTGTTGTTTATCGAGTCGTTTTGGTATTCATTAGATGTGGAGGCCTGAGTCGCTGGATTTATACGTATTTTCCCGTGGCCGTCATTTGATGGTGATTGTGCGTATTTCGTGTCTTTGTTCTCGGAGTCCGGTGATCCACGTCCTGTAATATAAGTTACGTTTAAAAATTAACACTCATATGGTTAATTTTATAGAGCATTCCATCTACAAGCAAATTAACTAAACATCGACGAATTTGAATGTACTGTGCTTATGAAATTAGCATACTAATTCATTCATATATGGAAAGTAAAATAAAACAATGAAAAAGGGTAAAAAAAACAAACAAAGAAAATATATTAACCTTTATTTGTTCAAATCGAATGACGATTGAATTGATTACACCATGATAAAGAACATGAATGATGACCATACTACATGGATAAGGTATTAGGTATAAATTTACTATTGATAAATAATTAATGTGTAATAAAATCGATAGCATTATAGCACCTAATAAATCCAAGGAAATTACAATGCTCTCACCCATGAAGTGTGTCAAAACTTAAAATTATGAATCTACAAAACAAAAAATATCATTTAAAAAAAAAAACAAATTTTGAAAACTAAATTTATGATCGAATCGAAATAAAATTTTAGCACCACAGCGCTAAATTGCTGTAGATTTGAACAAGTAACTGTAGCAAAGTGAAACTGCTTAAATCAAACTATTTAACCTACTCCTTATAATGTATTAATTAAATAAATTAAAAAATAATATAACAAAAAAGAACAGATTTCACTATGACATAATAGGACTCAAGTGTTTGCATTTGGAACTGTTTCGGCAAGTTCAGTATAGTAGGTACATACATAATTAAAAAAATAACACTTCAGTTAACTTAGTCCTTAAGATCACAAAAGGTGGGTTGTGTAGTTGATAGTAACATAAACTGCAAATGTATTTGAGATAGCTTCATGGCAAACTTAGTTGCCGTTTCGAAAATAGGAAGCAATACAAATTCAGATAGTCTGAATGAAGTTCAGTTATATAATAAGATATGAATAAGATATTAGCCTCGTCTATCAGTAAACATTTGGATACTTATTGCATTAAAATGTTATTTTTTTTTTCGTTAAATTATAATATAAAAAGCGACAATTTGTACTGGACCAACAATACTTTGTTCATTGCATAGCATTATTTGAGCAACATTGAAAGCTTTAAAATAACCAAATGTACACACTAGCTCTAATCAAACCATCTACGACGTGAGAGAAAATATAGGATAACATACCTGATCAGTCCTCTCTTCCTGACTAACAAGTTCTAGTTAAGAAAATTCACTCAGGTGTTAAACAACACTATTTAACTCTATTACATTATAAATAACTTAACTTTTAAACTATTCTTTACTAATAACCCGTGTTGTTACTTTGCTACAATTATAAATTAATATTTATTTCATATTTTTCCATATAAAAGAAAAATTAACATCTGTCGTTGCTATTTTATCACCATTGGCAATTAAAATATATTTTTACATAGTTATTTAGTATCAACTATAATTGCTGGCAAGTTGTATAATTTACAATCTAATTTAATTATTATACTCAATTTAGAGAGTGTGAAACACAAATAATAGAATTTACCTAAGTACTTTATAAGATAAAACAGTAGGATCACAATATAAAAAAAATACAAACACAAAATTAATAGGGTCTTTAAATTAATATAACAAAACAAAAAGTATAATTTACAATAAATAATATAAATTGAAAAATTTGCTATTTTGTTGTAACTTTTATTACTTTCTTTAAAGATTCTAAAAATAGTAATTAACACCTTAATGTATACCAATGTATCTGTCATTAACAAGTAGTAATTCTAATCTGTGTAACTGTCAATCCTAAATGTATCTAAACTTTACTCTTTGCATTCGCTATTAACTATGTGCAAATAACAAAAAAAAATATGGATTCATATTAACATTTGGCTAGAAACTATTACATCTTACTTTGTGTGAAGTCAATCCATATTATTGATTAAATATATTCTATTTGTTAGTATACAAGAAAAATCTATGAGAGCTGATTATATTTCAGTGAATTCCTCAAAATCCCTTTGTAAAAATCTATAATAATATTTTTTTATACAGAACAAGATCACAGCTTTTAAAAAGTACCATGTCTATATTTTTGGTTTTAATTTTAAAGATAAAAATAGCTGCCATTAATTAAACTATTTGTAAATCGATATATAATCTATTTATATAAATATAATTACTATTTATTCATTGCCTACGTTCTCAATAACCCCTTTGTGTAAGATTTATTTTTTACGTATCTAAGTATAACTTTAATATAAATGCTCTTTGACTAAGTTGAAGAATATTTAAAGCTGCCCAAGAAACGTCTTCTGAAATTGTCGTTGAAAAATAAAATTTAACTATTATAAATATAACAAAATGCACATCTTAGATTATCTACTAGCGACTACTATATATAAGAGGCTAGCTTTTCTTATATAGCAGGGGTTATCGAAATCTTTCTGATTTTTTTCTATCATTTTCAATAAAGACCTTTTTAAGTACATCATGTAGGATTTTTTTTTAAATTTCACGTTATTAAAGAGTGTTACAATGTGTATTTAGAAACACTGTTAATTTATAATTAGAAAAGGATTTTGTCAAGAAATTCGCTGAACTTATAAGAAATATTGTTTGTACCTAAATCATTGTCAGAATAAGTAATTACTTATTTGGTAATAAATAAATATTTTGGTTATTTTTACAACGTGGTTATACATCTTAATTGTGAAAACAAATTGTTTGTGTTATTTTTCAAACGAATTCTGTATTCTATGTTATACTTTTACTATATTTATTACAAAATTGTGTGATTTTCAGTAAAAAAAAAACTAATGTTATCAGATGAATTCGGTTAACGTAGTTGATAATAGATTCAAATAATATTTTGTTAACATTATTCCGATTTATTTTGTAGGAAGTCCCATATAATTTGGTTTAATATAATAGTTTTCTCTATCTGTGATAAAACAGGACATCTTATAATATAAATATGTATTTTACAACATAACAATATCAACAAACAATATAATATTTATATTAAAGGGACAATCCATATAGCCACATTAGATGTGACGTTTTCTTAAGTATAATTTAGCACCAATAGATGATATAAAATTTAATAAATAATATTTAATTGATGTATAATAAAATATGTTACGATCGATAAATAATAAATGACCATTCCATTTTAAGATGTCGATACCAACAGTCGGTACTTAGTGTTACCATGAAAATTAAGTAGAAAGAAAAACTTTGAAGGTGATAGCTTAGGCACTGGCTAAATTGACTATAACGAGTAATATTATATTTTTGAAACTTCCCATAATAGCCTCAAAGATTAATTCTAAATTCTCCCCTTTTAAGTACCTATCAGTGTCCAAGGTAAACTTCATATAAAGGTTATGAAAGGTAGGTACAATAAATTCGATTTTTTATGAACTTACAGTCTTAACATTGATCAAGACTTAATTGCCTCGAAATTTTTTAATCCATTCCCATAAAACATTGTTTTCATTTTCCAAATAAGATAGGAAACATGAGATGATATTCTTAGTTTAATTACAAATTTAATATTTTAACTACTTGGGCCTAAAAGGTTTCTAAATTCCTAAGGAAGCTTCTTAAAGTAGATGTAAACTCTGAATAATGAAAATAAATAATACATAACGCTCTTTGAAATTTCTTATGTTTCTAGTAGTAGTCGATAAATATAACTTATATTACAAGTAAAGGCACACTAATAGGCAAGCGTTCCCTGGACCTACTATTCATAATATTGGAGAATTTATTTTGAGGGTCAACAAATGTTTAATGTATATTAATTTTTTAATTCTTTCGATTATATATTTCATATTTTCATCCAACAATATACATATAGAAAAAAAAAAGAAAAAGTGTCACTATCTTTATATGGAAGACTACATTTGCCTCTAAATTTAACTAAATAATTTATAAGTACCATTTCTTATTTAATAATTAAGGCATTTTGAGTTCTACTAAAATAGAATATACAAATCATCTCATGATTCCAGATAGTAATAATCATCTTTTCAAAGCACCGTGCTAAGATCACTTTCACAACAAACGCTGTGTTGCATTTACATATATTTACATTTCTATATTTTTTAACACTTCGTTATAATTTAATAAATGTACAGTCAACGCCACATCAACGTGGCAAAAATATTTGCAAATTTTCTCAAACAATTTCCAACTTAATATCCTACATATAAAAGTTGAATACGCATTGAGAAAATTTTATATTTTGTAGTAAGTTGATGTGCCGTTGTTCTCACATTATTCTTGTTTGTATACGTTTTGTATTCAAACTCGCCTAAAGTTAAGAAAATCAACCAGTAACGCTTTTAAGTTGTAGGCATACGATAACTAGTTTTCATTCAAGTCTTAATATTGTTTTTGACAGATACTCATAAGGTTTACCCTCAAAAATAATTAAATAAAAACTTATTTTACCAATGATGAGATAAAGTTAAAATACGTTGAAATTTAATCACTATTTCATTATTTTGGGGCCTTTTACGTTATAGAAGAACTGAACTTATAATGTTTCATTTAGTTGTGAATGAGATTATAAATTGTACTAGCTATTAAAGAGTGGGTTTTAATTCTTTTACTATTACTTTATGCGTAAAGTAGCGAGTATCAATTAGAAATTTAATGTTTTTTACAACAAAGTCAGAAATACTTTTAATTAATTCTGCATTTTTTCTGCTGAATGATACTCGTTTATTACCACGCGTTTTTGATTACTACATAATATTATTTACCTGCAATAATATTTACAACCGAATATGTCAACATTGATAAAATATTTTAAATTAATCTTAACAAATAAATAATAGAAAATATAATCATAGCCTGTGTTGAGTTTTACTTCGAAGAAGTTAATTATCATTTAATAACTAAGATCACTAATAAGGCAAGTAAAATGAAAATGCATTATACACCACTACGCAACGGCTTTTTAAAGTAAAATCTTTTTGTATAGAGCCATTAATTAGCTTCTTTCGTAAATAATATAGAGTTAAGAGAAATGCTTGTATGTTTAGCAGATTCCAACTAACTCCCGTCCCGTTATACAAAAAGACTGCGCCATTGTTTTATTCGTTAAAATATCTACTAACTTATCACTAACTAGTTCAGTTCAATGAGAATTGTATGTAATATTCAGCACACAAAAAGTAATCGAATTGACTACCTTTGATTTTATAATCACCATGAGTAGTTACTTTGTACCCTGAAATTTTGTAAGTAATAAAATTAAGTAACAAGTAAGTGCAAAACAACAAGTAA
Organism: Calamotropha paludella; assembly: GCA_927399485.1. Taxonomy (NCBI): domain Eukaryota; kingdom Metazoa; phylum Arthropoda; class Insecta; order Lepidoptera; family Crambidae; genus Calamotropha; species Calamotropha paludella. Next base: position 12,566,885 of record OV656805.1, read on the forward strand.
ACCATAGATAATTTTTAAATCTCTTTCTAAATCAGCACTCTGAGAAACAAATGGAACAAACATAAATAAATAGTTAAATATAACAACAAACGACATTGTTTAATATCAACAAACTTATTGATATATTCTTGAAACTTAGAGCTCGAAATTACTCAATCGCATCTACAATAACATTACCCACTATTTTTATTTAATTAAGTGTTGGATCAAATATGCTTATGATTTTTCATAATCAGATCTTTCTTAAATCGTCTTATTTTGGTAAGTTGGTCAATCTTATGACTCTTGCTTAGCCATTTGTTCGTTGGCATTCGGCTGATTTTTGTGTATAATTTTCAAATGTGCAATCATGTTATCTTTTCTAGTAAACTCTTTAAAACAAATTGGGCAAGGGAAGACTTTAACGTCTTTCTTATGAGACGTTACGTAATGCCGACAAAAGTTACTGATATGAGTATATACCCTCCCGCAAATTTTACACCTGAAAACGTTTTCACCTTCTTTGATACAGTAATCCCTTACGGATTCATTAGTTTCTTCGTGGTAGATACCCACACTCCCCGTGTTATTTTTCCTAATAGGCGAGGGAAATATGCGATGTTCCCAATTAGTTTGCGCTAACTCTGTCATTTCGTTGTTAGTTAGGTTTAAGTTATTCTGTTCTAGTTCAGCTGCGAACAGTTGGGTAGCAAGAGCTGGCATAAGGACCGTCTCAGGCGGATACTTGTCGAAAGTATTAAGCGCGGGGTTCAAGTTAGAAAGACCAGATAACTGATTGAATAAGTTTCGTGCTCTAATTTTGGACATTTGGGGTAGCATTTTTTTACTATTCTTTGGCTTTAAGTTACGACCTAGTCTGCTCTTATCGTCGGTGTCTTTAATTGGACCGTCTTGAGAGTTAGAATTTTCCCGGCTTCGGTCTGGTTTGTATTTATATTCGATTGGTTCATTGTAACCGTCCATAGCGTCAGAAGAGGGTTCTTGTTTTATGGATCCGTTTTCAATAGACAGAACTGGCCCATTACTGGGATAGTTTTGGTGAGCTTCCTCTTTTGATGGTTTATCGGGATCTGAAATTATAATTTCAGTTCTCAATTAACGAGTTTTCTTTATATTTTTAATACTTTGAACAGTTCATTGGAAATATTTTAGTAACTAGTACCGTGGTCCAAATACATTGACGCAAACTTAACCACTAGAATATTTCCAATTGCTTTTTATGAAGGAAAGCTATTGGGAATAAGCCTTGTTTGTTTTCCCTTTTCTTATTTTATATAAATATCTTTGTAAGGAAGCTTTAGTAGAAAGAAATTATCACATAAACCATAAGGACCACACCGGATCGCCCCTGGCCATTCCTCTAATAGCTCTCCCCAAAAGCAGAAAAGCAAGCAATAGTTATTGTTGATTTATAGAAGAAATAAGCATCTGTTACTCGAATATATCAAAAATAATTTGATAGATTATCACTTACCCCTTTTGATAAACTTTAAATATTATAAATAAAGTACGTATTTAATATACACTTCACTTAAGTAATCACTTATCGCAACCTAACATCAAAGCTTATATCCCATTAGCTTTTCCCTTACAATAAAATCTTTTTCAATTAAATTTTACTCTAAAAAAACGGTGTTAGATAACGGAAAGGAAGATTAATATATTTACAAAAGACAAGCAAAATATCGAAATATTCAACATCCGCATCCGCATTGTTTACAAGAATCTATTTTACATTCGTCCGATTATTAGCTTTCTGTCCAGCTAACGTCAATCGTAATTGTGATCAGATTTCGTATTCTTTTGGATGGTAGGCTAATCATTAAGAATGGATTGTAATTAAGGAATCTACGTACTCAATTAACTAGGGCAACGTACCTGCAGATTCAGAATCTTTGCCGGCTGGTGCCTCTGTAGATTGCGCGTCGTCACCCTCATCAATTAACAGAGCTTCGCCAGCCTCTTCCCCACCAGATGTCGCTCCATCTTCAGCATTGAAGCCATCCATGGACATTTTTACTTCTAACATTTCAGGGGAGCCTCGAATAAGTTGATCCCCGGGTCGGTTAGAGGATGTATGCGATGCAGATTCTGGTATAAATTCACCGGGTGGGCTTGCTGCTGTATTTAAAGCGTCACTTGAACTTCCACTAAGTTTTCTCGGTCGACCCCTTTTCCTTTTCGGTTGCATTAAGGCATTGCCCAATAAAGGCATTAATAAATTTGGCGGTGCTCCACCGCTAGGCATGCCTGAAGCAGGCCGTTTTTGTTGCATATATGGGTGTATTCTGTGTAGTTGAGGCGGAGGTGTCGCATTTGTCTGCTGTTGGATCAGAGAGTTTGTGAGAGCCGGAATATCGCATTTCTCTTCATTCACTTCCGTAAGACCCTTTATCCTCAAACTCTCAGCGACCTTTAAAAAGGCTGTAAGTCTTTCTTGATCCACGCTTACCTCTCCTCTATACATGAAGTCGAGTAAGCTCTTCATGTCTGAATAGGGTACGTCTTTCAGAATGACGATTGGATGTTTTTCTTGATGATTGACAAACAAGGCTTGAAAATAAGGACTGCAAGCCGACAAAACCATTTTATGTGCTTTAAGCAACTGCCCATCCACGGCCAGCGTTACATCAGTGAACGTTTCTGCATGCAATAATTGATCAAACACAGAAAGCATGTTTGATTGGTGGTTATTCCACCTTAAACAAAATCTTTGCGTCGCCATCTTGTTAAGTATTTTCCTGCTTTGAAAGATACGATCTTTACCAGTCAGGGCTTAAAATCTAATTACCAACAATTTCTCAATGTATACATAAGTGTTCTCTCGTGTTCCATGAACAATACAACAAAACTTCAACAATATATAATGTTTACTTTTTAATAGCCATTTTCAAATCTGTATGTTTCATACTGTTAGTGCATTTTGTATGATGGGTGTGGAGGACCTGAAAATAAATAAAAACAAAGTTTAAAGATCGCACAATATAAAAAAGGGCCTGTTTTAGAAATATTCAAAACATTCATTTATATTGAATTGGCTATGTTCATTAAACCGAAAGCATAGATTAGTTTTCAGTAAAAACAGAAAGTCTGAGTGTTGATTTCTCTACTTTCATGTGAGTCGGTATATGATTACAGCATTAGAGCGATACAACATCTGGTTGTAATTCTGTCACGCTATTATCCTACAAGAGAATTCACGCGATATAAACGTATTGTGTATTTAGAATGAAGAAAATATATTTGTATTAGGACCCTTTCAGAAATCCATAAGTATATAATAGATTTTAAGTAGATTTATCAGATAGAAGACGGTTTGGATTGTCGATTTGAGATTTTTGAAATACAAATTATACTGTTGTAATGGTATTGACTGTACATTTTTGTACTTTAATCATTTTAACTAACGTTGCAATCAGATTATTCTATGTAAGTTGGTGGATATGTCTGGAAATTTTAAAATAATTTTAGTCAAAAGACGAAGAATATTTAATGAATACTGTTTGTACAAGATGGGTGCGTTTTCATTTGGTCATAAGTTGATAGTATATATTTTTGTTTAATGTGATTTATTTATTTATTGGACAACCAACAAGACCATCTCTTATAACGGCATTTACATCAATTTTATAAGACACTTCTAAGTGACGCACTAATTAAAAGCAGCCTCGACATGCACAAAAATGTTTAGTAGTCTAACATATAGTGTTTAATTACTCGTATTTCCAACTTCTCTCTGTGTTATTGACTAAAATCTTAAATTTAAATTCGGGTAGCAAAGTACCCGAATTCCCTAAACAGATTTTAGATTATTGACCGGCGAACGACGGGAGAGGCAACCCTTGCGCTAAATATATGTTCATACATAACGCAGTCATAACTTCTATGCCAAACTAAACTATATCTGGACCACGATATAAGTTGTTAAAAAATTAATTAGAGTAGCTCGATATTAGCGCGTTCGCCCTACGAGGATGAATAATTTTAGCGAGGACCCTCGGATTCGCGAGCACGTGAAGCCGTTGGTCTTCTAAACCTGCAGTTGTTAGACTGCACTAGACCTACTTAGTGGTTTAATAATCCATTCTCAAGGTGTTTTCGTCGGGACGGCATGTGTCCCAGTATTTAGTAAGTTGAATTTGTCAATAACAAGAAATATGTCCTTAGTACATAATCGAGGATCGACCTCGGCCCGCTTGGGTTAAAGGTGTCATCTCATCCTAGGGCTATATGCTAGGGCTGCCTTAAAATTTGCAAATTCCTACTTTTATACAATGTGTGTTCAATAAATCTAGTAAAAAATACAACTCTTTTTTAAATACATGTCATATTATTGTGTTATTTATGTCACTGTAAATTTGTAAATACCGTTAGATTATAATCTATCTCGCGAGGTTGTAAACTATCGAAAGGTTGTGAACCGTAACATACTGCTTACAGTTTAACGCTTATATTATAATATATTATATTATAAAATATCTAACCTAACCTAACCTAACCCAAACCTTATGGTTAGGTTAGGTTTATCATATATCATATATCGCATATTTTATCTACCGAAAAATATGCGTGAAACTGTAAGCAGTATGTTACGGTTCACAATCTTTCGATAGTTTATAATCTCGCCAGATAGATTATAATGTAACGGTGTATACAATTTTGCGGTGACATATACATTAAAGATATTTTGAATTTATTAACACTCAGCAACCAAGTAAGGTTGGGGACACGACAACCGAAACCGCTCAATTGTACGGCAGGCGTGGCAAATCTCATCTTCGTTGTGGTTTGTGCTGTGAAGAACGTCTACCTACTTTTTTGGAATAAAGTAATGTTTCCATTGAGTTAAACTATTTTATTTCAAGGTTTGATTAATAGCGGGCACATATTGTATCCAGTTTGATGGCAAGTCAGCTCAAGTTATCTATCTGGTGAACATCCTCAACAATGTTAAGTAATCAGCTTGGCAGTTAATGAAAGTGGCTAATGAGAGCTCCCGTGTTATGATCGCTTATTAAAGGATAAAATAAAGTTCCAAGCGTTTTAACTGTCCTGCCATTTACCTACTTATTGGTTGGAAATACACCAACATAAAGCTCAATACATCCGGTGGTAAAAAATGCTACTTTTTCTTATTTTTGTATTTTCTATTTATCAATTCGCCAAGTGAATGTAAAGACCAAAGTTCAGTATTCGAAATATTTTTTACTCCGGTAAAAAGAATCCACTAGACATAGCTTAAAAAAATATTCATAGAACTGCGGAATTTCTTTTTTCTTACTGGATCATCGTTTTTCATCTCATTGGATTTTCGAAACAATTTTTATCTGTTTGAGGTATTATCTCGTTATGTTTTATTATATCTTCCGTAAGTAAACCAAGCTCACGTGAGCGAAGTATCCGACATCTTTATCGCTACAGTTGTGTGTTGAATTTCATTTAATATTACCCCTTACTAGTAAACAGTGTTATATAAACCAAAATGTACATTGTTTCTTACACGTGACTTTAACGACACTTTGGATTAGAGCAAAAGAGACAAAAGATATATTTAAGTTGGGTAGTAATTCCCGAATTATCATGTGACTACTACTTAGCATGTAACAAGCCTACCTGTGGGAATCTGGCCCACATCACTTTACAATCAGCAGAAACGGTTAAATTCACGGTCAAGTCAGTTTAGAACTTTCTCTCGTCTTTAGTTTGGGTGCTTTCTTAAAAAACGAAAAAGATATAGTTTCTGTTAATTGACACAGTAAACAGGATTTCTTAAATTGTAAATGCAGCTGCTTTTTAATAATATTTATCTTTAATACCTCTAATCCAAACTGTACCTGTATAGTGTCTAATAGTATATTTTCCTTACGGTGTTTTTATTTGTAGAGAAGACCAAGCTCCTGAATCGGGAAAGTTAATAGTTAACAAATGATGATGACGATGTTTCTTAAATTGAAATTAAAAATTACATAGATATAAAATAATAAGCAAAATATAATTCATTACCTCCTTAATTTAGAATTAAGATATAGGTGTTTTCGTAATTTGGGCTCAGATCAGAAGGGAATCAGTACATTATAATTTTTATATTAATTAACGGTTTTCGTTACAAACAAAAATATAAAAATAATATAACCCAATCTCTTTTGGGTAAAAACAATTCATCCACACGTGGTCCTAAAAGTGGAATATAAAATATACAGCGCCAATAATATTTTGTTGGCGAAGAAGAGTGGGATATTAACTGACTCGACAAAAAATATAAACAAACTTTCATAAATAAATGTAAAGATCTATTGTTACTATAGAAATTATTATTCAACAAATAGAATTGTCGCCTAATTCATAATGGGTCTCGTCCATCTTGATTGCCGTGCTCTACAGGTTCCATAATGTTCTATCATTTAAAAAAATTATAGGACATTATGGAACCTGTAGTGCACGGCCATTATAAATTTAAGTTTTTAATGGAAACAATAAATGATTGAGCATATCATGAATGATACGAACTTTCATGAATAATAATAATATAATACCAATAGTTCTTACACTCACACCAATTAGCTCAGCTCAAAGTAAGCACTATATACTTGTGTTATGGATACTAGGGTAACGAATATACATATATAATTCATATAATATGTAATATTTATAGAAATATATATATAAATACTCATGAATAAGGTACAAATATTCGTATTCATCACACAAACATCTGTTTCTCCGGGGTTCGAACTCAGGACCGTCGATGAGAAAGGCGGGATCGCTATAGTTGCACCAAATGGTCGTCAAAAGATTAAAATTAAATTAAAAGGAAAGTTAAATGAACTAATAATATCAGTTATTGAACTTGAATTTATTGAATTAAAGTGTATTGTGCTCTCTGTCACTCCCCTCCCAAATTTAGTAGCAAAATCCAGTACCTACTCATAATATACATATCTACATTAACACATAATAATAAATATAAAAATAGATACATGTAGACAAAAAATATATAGGTATAAAACAAAACTAAGAATGTACCAACAAAAATACTATAAATAACTACTAGAAATCTGGTGGTAAAATTAGTTATTTTATGAGATTTATATTAACGTTTGATAAAATTATAGTATAGAATATTTGAATAATGATTTTGTTGGTTTAAAATGATAATTAATTTATTATATTATTTGTTATCTAAAGAGTAATTTAAATGTCAGAATTTCTCTTTAACGTTATATCAATATTACTTATTTCGGTGAATCTTTAAGGAACGAAAGGGGTTATTTTAAAATAACACATAAAAATATCTTTAGGAATAGTGTTTATTAACTGTTTATACTGTCTTGGTGCAAAAAGTTGATAACTAAAATTTTTAAGGCACTAAGAAGTTCTGGTTTCGTAAATTATAATAAAGATAATACGCAGATATGAGATACTCTTTTATTTATACTTCATTTTTTTGCGCCATTTATTCCTTCAACAAATATCTATATTTATAAATCCCAATTACCTACTTATTTTGAATAGAACTCACACTATGTATGAGAATTAAATATAATAATAAACATAAAAAGAATGTGTATTGGTTGACAGATTAATTTTGGGATACCGTGAAACAAAAATAAAAAGTCAGAAATACGTGTTTATAACAAGGGTATAAGGACAGAGCATACAATTCTGTAATTTTCCGTTGTAATGTTATAAATAAAGTTAACCTCTTTATTGCACATTGAAATAAACGTACCTTCTGTTTATTGTTTATTTTGTATTTTTTGTCAAAAGAGGTGCAACTAGTTTCATTGGACGTATCCAATACCTAATTTAATCAAGGTTGAAAAAAAAACGAGGGCGCCTCTAGCGGCGGGAGGCAGATCTGAGCAACGAGGACGGGCGCACTGCAGTGGGCAAAACATCCCATGTAATCGCTAACAAACTATATCGATACATTTCACATTACTATATCGATGTTTCAAAATAAAACATTTCCTTGCCAACCGTAAAATTGTTACGCGAGAAATTCTCACTTAAAACAATATCCAATAGGATTCCGATTGGAATTTCTTGTAATTTTAATTTCATACAAACACGTCCACATCCACAGGTACCGACTGCTGACCACTAGCGTTATCGCGGCACATAAACGAGCGCTCAAATTATTACTACGCACCCAGTCGAGCGCGTTACATTACGTCATCACAATGGCATTATTACCGACGATATCCTCATTAATTCGACCGATACGTCGAGATAAGCACCGTTTCAACGCAAAAATATCACTGCACTAGTGTAATAGAACATACCGAACGTATCTGCACCACAATTAACTCGACCCTTTTATGGGAATGACGAACAGCCCTTCCGCCATAGTCTGTGTCCGCGTATACGCCGCACCCCGCTCACCCGACGACTGACGGCCGCAGCCCGCCGCAACCCCGCGCCACGAGCCGACTCGCTCCGCGACTCGAATATCTCTCACAAAAAAATACGCCGTCATCATCGAAATGGCGGCAGTAGATATATTCAGCGCAGGGTGCACAGTAAAATATTGATTTATTGAAATTTATTGATTCCCTACTCTTCGCGGGAGATCGCCTCCGCTATTCGGACCTGTCTTTTTCAGGGGGTTTTGAATAAGAAACGCAGATTTAAAAATTGTATGCGTTTAAACATAATTATACAATGTATTTTTAATTCACTCAATTCTTAACGGGGGTGAGACCGGCCAGTTATTACGGCCATGATCAACGCAACGATTAAAATCTATTTTAATGAGCCATTATTGTACCATTCCAGTAGTCCAACAGTACTTGTAAAATCCTCACAGTTTTATCTATCAAAAACGTGGTTAACTTGTCGCATAAGAAGGTACTTTATATCATAATTTACAGCTTTCAGAACAGTTTGTGAAACACAGGCTTTATTAAAAGTGGGACGAGTGATAGCATCCGAAAAGGAGAGATACTTCTTAATGTGATGCTATTTTTGAACCTATACCTACCTTGACAGAAACATGAAAAAGGGATGAGTTTTCCACGTGAAAACATCAACCCATTCGTGTTGTCGCCATGTCAGCAGCGTGCTCTGTCTCTTTTGCTCACGGGCGGGGTTGGAAGGACGCCCTCCTCGCGGCGATTGCCGCCGGAGACAACCGAGCGTCGCCACTTTTCGCAACCGAATCCACCCGAGTCCACACGGAAAATAGAACGCGGGGCGCACTCGTATTTTTCACATTAAAAAAATAAACACACTTATTTTTTTAAACACCTCAGTATTATGTTCCAGGTTAAATCATTTGTTTTTAAACAACGTCCTTGTCTTGTCTACTTCCCAAAAATAATTTATTTTCGTCAGTAAAAGTTAAGGATTTCAGGATTTAAACGAAAAAATCCGCGCGCGGTGTTACTCGGAAGTATTTTTATTAAAAATGGCCTGCTGCCTCGACGGGAGGAGTGGCAATGGGCAATGAGGTCGGTACCCTCTCTCTGGCACCCGCGCGCGCCCCTCCCTGCCTCGCGCAGCACAGGGTTAGAAAGTTTCAAAAGTGAATCGTGGAAAACGGATGGAGTAACGTCCTGAGCCTTTAACACTGATTTTGGAATTAGGACTTGAAGGGTTCGCGTATTGCTCATTAGACATTTCTCGCATGATTCATACATACGGACTACAATTAATCAGGGTGGTCATGATTTCGCAAAACCCAACCTTTGTTCGTTTTATAAATAAAAAAAAATATATATTTACTCGCAACAACGAAGATTCATGAATGAAATGATATGTCACTTTACAGTTTTGAATTTACAGGAACCGTCAAGGTTAAACCAATTTCATTACACCGAACATGGTAACAAACTCGAAGTGTTATTTAACAGTAACTGGGTCGATGCAGTCGCTAAGCATAAAGCTTCGCTAGCACCATATATTGCAGCGGAGCGTCATACTAAAAAAAATAAAAAAGTTAAATTCAATACTTTTTAGTAAATTGAAAAATTCCATAACAGTGAAAACTTTCAAAAAGCGCGCGGTTTTTATTTCAATGAGAAATCCCATAGAGCTAATGTTTTTTAGTCATAACTTTTTAATTTTAGCGAATTTCAAAATTCGGTCTGTCGCAATCTGGTCCTTAATGTGTTGATTCGATTACACACAAAAACATTATTAAAATCGTTTAAGAATTCGGGAAGTGTCATTGAAGCTCCGGGAGCTCCGCTTCTATTAAGGTAAAAATAAAATATGAAGATATAAGTATGGAATTAATTAACATTTTAAAGTTCAATAATCTGTACGTATCCTGTAACTTCCATATAATTTTAACGCCTCAATTAGGACAATTATCACTAATGTAATCGCATTATAAGTCTCTATCATCATTATTACGACATTTCATTCAATACTATAATTATCGATAATCGTATTTTAATAGCTCCAATAAGCATTACGTGCTTTTTGGGAATTAAAAATTCTTTGGAATTTCCCCGTCTAATCTATGACGTCAAGCCCACACTCTTAAAAACCTCATATTTAAAATAAAATACTTATTTTAACAACGATTAATAAAATGTAAGAAAAGGTTTGTGAAATTAAAATAAGTTACAAATTTGTATGGAAAAGTAATAGTCATAAAATACATATTTTTAATTAAATAAAGATTTTAACGTGATTGTTGATTTATTGAATACTCACGTAACTTTTAAAATTAAAATATATTATAAATACTTACACTTATTAAATATGATTTTTTATTCTAAATATATCGCAAGTTATAGAAAAGAATAATTCGTGGTGTATATATAACTTATTCACACATCAAGGTTATTTTATGTTCCTATTGAAATTAAATAAAGGTTAATTAAATAAATCTTAATAAATTTTACAAAAATATAAGCCGTACCGATTGCAAAAAATGTTACTAATGGTTCATTTATATTAAAAAACTTAATTTTCTTTACTATGTTTTCGATTATATTATTATAATTTTGTACGAGTCTAGAAAACCCTTATTTTACTATGTATGCTGCTACCTAAAAATTAAATTGAAATTGTAATAAATTCGTGCACATACATACACTTGTGCGTCAAACTACAATTAGCATAATAACATTATTAGTTAATATTCTTGTTCTTAATTGATACCATTGATTTTACTTTTAATATCAAATAAATTAACTATTATACTTTTATTAATTATGACGACCGCTTGGTGAATCGGTAAAGATAGGTCTACCTTTCGCAGCGACGGTCATGGGCTCGAGTTCAGGTGGAGGCAGATGTTTGTGTGATAAATACGAGCATTTGCACCTGAGTCATTGGTTCTTCTATTAATATTACATATCTATGTAGCATATATGCATGTCTATCCGTCTGTCTATCATCCTAGTATCCATATCACAAACCCTTCTTAGTTTGAACTAGGCTTATTGGTGTGAATGTAAAGAATATTATTTATATTTCTTTTTAACAAAACTTGGATGATAAATTTTCGTATTGATTCCACATTAATAAATTATGTATTCTATCCTATGTTGATCAGAAAGTCTTACTGCGAGTACCGAATTGCTCTAATTTGAAGTTTATTCCAATTTCGTCACTTAAAAAATATCTACAGCTTTTCCATACTAAAAGAACTCTCAAAAGCAAATATTTTAATAGAAAAAAGAGATCCTATTTTTTATAATCGATAACATTAGCAACCTTAGTTCCCAGTATTCATTTCTACGGACCAAGGAATAACATGAAGTATTGATACAGTAAAACCTACAAGTAAATCTATCTCAACTGTTGATACATTTCAGGAACCTATTATTTCTGTTGATACATTGGAAACCTAAATTTCCTAAAACCTAAATTTAAATCTTCTTTAGAATTAAAAACTTACTTATCAATTGTAGGGATGAGTTCCGTAATCTTTTTGCGAATTTTCTGTTTGTTCAACCCAGTATGATAAGGCAATGTGTATGGGCCGTTATCTGGGCACTCCCACCCCGTGTCAAATGGATGAGCGCCGTGTTGTGAAGAGCTGTTAGCTATCAATCAATACCGTTATCGTGTGGATTTATCTCGGCGTGTCCTGTTTCGATGCCTTTTTGTCATTGTGGAAATCAGTGGGCTTACCCTCTGCCGCCCCCTTTTTTGTGTTACGCACTACAAAACTAGGAGTGTTTAGCGAGTTCAGCGATCAACCATTTTTCCAGCGGTCAACGATAATAGATGTTAAGCAACATAGGCTGATGTGATGTTTAGAAAAGAAATCCATATAATAAAACATAACATATTATGCCAAACTTCTTTATCCGACTGTCTATCTCTGTCTTAATTTTTGACGTGACAACGTCTTATAAATTGGTTTGCCGGGTGACACTTCAAGAAACTGCGTTACGCTCCGCTCACGTTATGCGCTTACAATGAGAGCGAGTGAGAGGCACGCGTCCCTTCCACTCGGGCATCGTTAGCCCGCCTAAGAGCGAGAGAGACAGACATAAAAAGTGGAAGGGACGCGTGCCTATAAATTAATGTTTTAAATATAATTCTTTGTATAAATAAATGTTTTAAATTGTTACTATTATTTCATCCTTCTTCCTACTATACGAATGAATATTCACATTAAAATTATTTTACCACTCAAAGTCGTTGTCACGTAAAACTTTCGCCCGTATACCGACTTTACAGGCAACCAACCAGTTTTTTTCGTTGTACAAATGTTTTTTTCTGATAAATACGTAGAGGTATCATCAAGATTAAATAAGTATCAAATAACTTAGATATACGGTTCTACGACAACGTTTATTTATTTATTTATTTGTTTATTTGATATTTATTGATTATGAGCTAAAAACGATTGACAAGAAACTGGGAAAGGGAAGAAGGAGGATCAACTGCCTTTCTAGTATAGAATAAATTGACCAACATTATTGACTCAGCCACACTGACAAGGTTGGTAAAGAATAAACTGCATTTTACAAAGGTGGTCTCGACGCCCGTTAGGGCATGGCATTTAAAGAATAAGAATTATTAACTAAATATACGCCCAAAACTTAGAGGGTCTTCCATAAACCTAGTCTAATGAAAATCGTAATATACGGCGATGTATAAGACAACATTTCTTGTCAAACTAAATCATATATAAAACAAAAAAGAGTCAAACTTTTCCTCACACGATTTTTCCATGAAGAACGTCTACGTCAAAATTTGTAAAGATTGAAAATTTGCAAACCCTACATGCCACTTGTCCAAGGTAATTTCTTCTAGATTAACCTCCTTTTTTTTCTTGATATCAAAACATTTCCCAGATATGTTATGATAGCATTAGCTATGGGACATGCAGTCTGCTAATGGTTAAATAGTATTTGTATTTAGATTTTGTATCGTTCTACGCAAATGTATTATGAAAAGTCGACAAAACCGGTGGCATAGTATTGAAATGAACTAAGCTCAGCTATGAATGAATAAACTATAAAAGGGCGTCTATATGCATGAAGACAACACCACCAAACTTACCATGAGAAAATGATTTAAGATTCGTACAAAAAATAGCGGTAAGTGCAAATATCTGTCAATATTATTTCCTTCCAGGATCCTCTAACTCAATCCTCAGGCGATCGTTGTGAACTATTTAATTCACCAGGATCCCCTTTTCATACTTTCAGCGAAAACACGTTCACTGCTGGATGGTAGCCTTCTCTCAAAATGGGCCATAATTTCCACGCTTGGCAGGCGGGTTGGAAATCGTAGTACAAAAACCATAATTCGAACGGTATCGCCATGATAATTGTTTATAATAAGTCTTAATGACGTACCTCGATGATAAACGAAATGAACTGTGATTGAAATTTCAATATCGGGGCTTTCGCGTTCGCCGCTGTTGAATGACTCTTGATGCGGTCCATGGCCTATACGTAAATGACAGCGTCGTATTGTATCAACCATATAAACACGCGTCATAGAATGTTACATTAGATTTTCAAACCTTTCAATAAAAAAAAAACTTAACTAATTAGTACACACTTTTAGCCTGAAGATGTTAAGTAAAACTGAGAAGTGCAGGAACAATTAAGAAATAAATGTGAAATTTCGTTTTGATCAATATGTAACATTTAAAGACACGTTCGAAGGATTTTGTAATATTTTTATAAATTTTTGACCGGATTTTAAATCGATTTGCAGTTCTCATGTTCACTATTACATTAGATTTTCCTGATAATTATTAACTCACGTAAGAACTCTAAAATGTAACATGAGTCGTTTGTAGATATTGCACAATCCAGTGGCATATTTAGGACACACTATTCAACACCTGGACGGGTATCGATTGGCTGGGAGCGAGTTATAATTCAGCTGTGACCTGACCTAGGTCATCGCGCCGTTCGCTGGAGTCCTTACATCGCACTGGCCTACTTTCGGCGCGGCTGAATAAAAGCCAACACACTTTCCCTAACTAACCCACCCCGGGTTGCTTTTAGGCTTATCCTATATTTGGAATGGATTTTTCATGTAAGTTATAATATTTTTAATTTCCGTTTGTTTGATAAAAAAACATTTCAGGACCAAAATTGTTTATGTAGATATGGAGATATTTATGATGTGACAACATGTTGTTCAGACATAAACTAACAAATTGGCGGACCACTAATTAGAAACAAGAGACACCTTTGTTTCTATGTAAAAAGTGCATAAACAAATAACATGTGTTTCAGAAACCTATGAGTGTTTGCGATATTATGTTACTACAGTAATTTCCATTACAAACATGGAATCTATTTTCAAAAATTTATCATGTAATAAAGTTCTAATAACGAAATTAGCTAAACCTTTTGCTTTATATTAAGGTAGACAGATAATTACAAACAAAAGAAAGTATTTTAATTAAATTATTAAAAAAATTTAACGCGTCAACAATCACCATCATACAGTACTAGATGGAAAATTTTATAGGATAGCCCTGGTTTTCAGTAAAGAGGTTCACAAGATGTAGGTAATACCAATTAATAATTTTTTGCATTGTATACCGGGTGTCGTAATTGACAAAGTGAGTCGTAAAGCTCTGTTTGGTTATTGATACGTTTATGTAATAATTTTCTGCACGCTACACCATACATTTTCAATCTGATTTAAATTCAGCAAATTAAACAAAACCGGTATTGACTGCAATTTCAGAACTTCTCTAATACTAATATTTTTTTACTATTTCTAATTATCACTACATGTATGCTTAAATCTTTTAAACTACGCAACGGATTTTGATGCGGTTTTTTTTTATAGATAGAGTAATTCAATAGGAAGGTTTATATGCATAATACATGCATAATATAGTAGAGCATTGCAACCGTTCGAAGCCGGGGCGGGTCGCTAGTTTAACAGTATAAGCAACCGTGTCCTCCACTATAATATTTGGACTGATATATATTGAGTTATAATTTCCAAACTAAATAAATAATATTTTATTACAATTATTATAGCCCGTGGTATGATGCCAAATGTCGTGATGCGGTAGCGGCAAAACACGAGGAATACGAGTATTAAGCCTGGGTTAAAGCTCGATCTCGCATAGATTGTAATACAAGCGAAAATAATAAATCCTTTAACAAAGCCGCCAAGTCCTCCTAAAGGGTATAAATAAAGAGCTAGCTTTGACCAAATAAGCCGAATAGGGAAAAAGCTTGCTTCTTACCCGTCGGGTAGTAAAGCATTTTGATCCTAAGTCGGTCGAGAGTAACATTGGCGTACCTCAGTGCCCCCTTTGCTAAAACCTGACGGATCGTTGGAACACATCGCCAAGGAAAAGGCTGATTTATTTACCATATAATTTGCCGAATATTCGCTTTCGGATCCTGGCAACGCTGTACCTTCAGGTTTGTCAAGTGAGATTTTGATATCTGAAATTCGTATTATACAAACCGAAGTAAGAAGAGCATTGCGTGAATTGGACTTGATTAAAACCTATATCTGCAGGTAGTCTCGGAATGGGGCGATGCCAGTCTGGTAAGGTTCAATCAAAATACCCAGGCGTGTCTTTTCTCCACTAACAGGAGTCTTTTAAACTTGACTCCTTCTCTAGGAAGTATATCCGTGCCGATCACTGACCATTTTGTATGTCATTTTATGCTTCTCTGTATGTCATTGTCACCAACTCTCAATTCTCTTTCATTGAATAAGGAGCAATTAGCTTCAGGTGAGAAGGTACTTCACGCCGGATCAGTTGCTCAATCATTCCCAAGCGTAATTTTGATCATGTATGGAGTACTGTTCTCATCTTTGGCCAATACTAGCTCCAGACGCTTGAGTCCATTGAGAGGAGGGTCAAGAAGCTCATCGGCAATGACGATCTTTCTTATAATAAGCTCAAAAGCTTTGAGTATAGACTAACTAGCCTATCCTTTTTTATAGTATACATTTCGGAGAGTGTGCAGCAGAACTGCATAACCTTGTTCTACCATCTCCATTGTTTTATCGGACAACCAGACTTCACACTAAGCATTTTGGTTCCAATTTTATGATACAGACCGCTAAGGAGTAGAACTCTTTCAATGAGTCTGTGTTTCCTGACAAATACAATTCTTCAGGGGTCTTCAAGTCACGAGTGAATAGGTATCTTCTAGGCAAGCGCGTCACATCCTAGATCGCATCGTCGTTTACCATCAGGCGAGATAGCGGTCAAACGATTTGCCTTATGAATAGTACTTTCCGTATCGCGCTCCCAAACAATGTTGCTATAACTACGAACTAATCTTGAGTGCTATTATCTGTCTAAGGTTTCTATCTTTACTATTATCTTTTTTATATATTTTTGAATTTTCATGGTCACTTACAAGATTTTTAATTGAAACTTTACCATTTTCTTCTTTTTTGGTTGCATTTGATTTTTAACATTTAACATGACGACAGAGGTTTATTCAACATTCGTTTTTTTCTTTTCTAAGTATTGTCAGTTTTCTCTTGCGATTTATAATATTAAATAATATTAACACTTATTTTATGACCAGCGGTTTTGCTTTTTGTCCTACTCTAATTAAAATAGGTAAATTTATTATTTCCCGTCTGATAGACATATCGCAACTCTCGGTTTGATTGACACAATAGGTTTTTAATCTGATAAAAGTAGTAATCTGAGTACCAAATGAATTTTTATCAGCATTGTTTAGTTCTTTTACTTCCGTGCACAACACATTTAAATAAAAAAACTGTTTTAGCGATTTTGCGCATAATTTATTTTATATTTAAACCTGACGTTTCGACTCCTTTACAGGAGCCGTGATCACACGCTAAATAAGTGACTAAATTGATTTTTATAAATAATTGAACAGTTAGGAACGTGCCCATATTAAAATATCCTGTGATAAAATATAAAAGAAACGCCAGGATTAAATATAAAATTAATTATGCGCAAAATCCGTTAAAAAGTTGTTATATTGCAACCCGAAATGTTAAATATACGAATTGATTGGTGAAATAAAAACAAATTATACTTCAATATTCGAAACGTTTGCAGTGTGAGTATTGGTCAAATAGTCTTATTTAAAATCATTTGTTGTGAAATGTATAGCATATGAAAAGTATTTTTTTAAATTATCACTTCGTTATAAATTCTGTAAAACAGTAGGGAATCGTTCCAATGCATTTTATTATAATAAAACTGAATGTTAATAATGCTACCTTACCATATGATGTGCGAGCTGTTTACGTCAATTATTTGACTGTTACTGTATATAAGCATCCATACTTTAAACACAGAAAAACATAGCTTAGACGGAAATCAAACCACGCATTTTCCTTTAAACAGTATCCGATCGGAATAGCGAGTCATAATAACTAAGCTCTCGATTTTAAAGAAATAAAAAAGTCTTTAGGTAAATATGCTCTCATGGCAGCGATCCTGCCTTACGCACCGACGTTCCTGGATTCAATTCTTGAAAAGGGCAAACGTTTGGGTGATGAATACGTATGATTGTACCTAATCATGGGAATCTAAATATATTTCTTTTAATATTACATATTTATGTATCGTATAATGTACATCCGTTACCCTAGTATCTATAACACAAGCCTTGCAGTACTTACTTTGGGTTATTAAATCAATCAGGTCAATTGATATGAAAGTAAGAAATGTTAAAATTTTATACACCTGAAATTGTTATTTAGATATTGGTATTTATTGAATCTAAGAAAACCCTTACTATTTTAAAAAAAACTGTTCTAATTCAATAGATAATACTCAGTAATTATTTATAATTTATGCGCACCAAAAACCATAAATCAAAATATCAATTTAACATGACAGTTTTTAGAAACCTAAAAATTATTCAACTTCTGCCACAAAACGATTTATTTCAAATCTTGACAGTTTAAATTAAAAACTGGTTAATGCTAAGTATGCTTCGTAGTCTATGAGACACCTATCCTTATTATCTTTGAGTACGTCAGTCTTTTTCAGCTTTTCTATAGATCTAAGTAAAGAACGCAAATCCAGGACAAAGCGATGTAAAATTTGATAAGTAAGAAGGAGAGTCCGTTTCGAGGTCATAGAGTAAGTTTTCAAATATCGTGTTCGAGTGTATATCTGTATGGTAAACCTTAACTTTAAGGAAATAAAGTCTGAATTTGAAATCTTAATTAAATAGCTATAGATACGTACCTATGCATATTCGAAGTTCATTCAGCCCTCTAAACAAAAGTAGCTGGGTCTATGAGATGTCTCAAATAATCGCATTACCAGAAACATCCTTTTAACGTAAACACATATACCTATAAGCGGCAGACATTCTCTACCAGTCAACCGGAGAGCTGAGTACAGAAAAAGTAAAAGGCGATGCATACTTATTTAATTTAAATTACTGTCCGTATCCAAATGTAACTCAATACTAAGATATAACCTATCCCCAATTAGGAATAGTCCTTTTTAGTTTAGTAACTAGACAACGTTTTTATTTCCCGTCTTGTAACAGAAATATTTAGTCAACAAAGCAGATCTGGGGAAAGAATAGTGAAATAAACCATATCAAGAAAACTACCATACGGCGAATTGTATCTCTGTAAGCCACCCTTGTTGTATAAAAAATATATTCTAACCTCATTTCTCACAAACAATGAATGATGGTAATCAGAACAGGCCAATGCTAAGGCCGCTGCAACATAGTTTAAGATGTTCCGCAAACAGCACGTTCATGCAATGTCAATGCACGTATAAAAGGAATTATCACGTTAAAACTCATATTTTTAATATAATTATCCTTTTCGCACTTGAGATATATAAAAAAATGCAGGTTAAAAAAATAGTTAATAAATATAGGTTGTATTTACCTAGATCTTCTAAAACCTGGGTCTTAACACCCCATTGAATAGACTACAAGCACTGTGCAAGGCATGAACTAAAAATATCGAAATTTTTACTCCTAATTTGATTTTTTAAAACTAGCATGCCAATTTGCTATTTCGGGTACCTTTTCAGTCAGCCGATTGAAGTCCACGATACTTCTTTCTGACAGACAGCAATACTTCGGATTGTCTGGAGCCGCCATGCCTTTCTATTGTCATTCATCCTTTTGAAAGGTATGATCCTTAGGCGATTCGCAATGACTTAATATGCTGTTTCTATCGTTGTTAGTGACGTACTTAATTGGTTGATTTGTGAATTCTAGATGAACAATGAAAAATTATATTCTCTTGTTCTACAGGATTTTAGTCAATCCCTTTACTGAAACTAAAACCATCGCGAAACTCTTATGAATACGCGAAAAGACACTTTCACTGCTATATTTTACATGAAACCACAAATGTTCATGAAGACTTTATAGGGATCCCAAAGACTAGCTTTGAGCCCTAAATTTAGATTCTCAAATATTTTTTGAACTGACCTACAGAAAAATTTTAAAAGAGTTCGCAACTACAGAAAAGCCTACAGTTTTTTTAAAACTGAAAGTTATCTATGAGTCGTAATTTATGTTATAGTCTTAATTAAGACAATCGACAAAAACGGTAACAAACACCATCTGATTCAGGTCAAAAAATAAATAAAATAAAAATGGTACCGAGGCACGATTAATAGTTTGTTATTAGGTGTGTTTTGGTTATAATAAAAATATTTTTATTTTTTATCCTACGTGTAGTTTTCGATCTACCCTCACTTTTGAATATTAGCTTGAATCGGTATTCTTGTGTGCATAGTTTGTAGTCTTACCGGTACATTTTTATAAATACGTTTATTTCTTCATCGCAAAGAATTTGTCTCAATGATCCAAATGTATTTTGTTAAATCTGTGGTAAGTACACAGTTAAGAAGTTCAGAAAACCTATAACAAGTTTTATAGAAAGTTCGTTTCTTTCTTTAAGTCTAAAATTGTGGATATGTTCAAGCCGTGGACACCCAAAGTTGTTTGTAAAATCTGCTGTTAACACTTGAGGCAGTGGGTCAAAGGTAAAAGAAGCCGTGTGAGGTTCGGAGTGCCTATGCAATAGAAAGAACAAAGCATCAACACTGGGAAAAAAGATATTGACTCATACGTGAGACGGTGAAGGTAGGAAAGCAGAATATCATAGATCCACCTTTAATTCAAGAAATAAAATTATTATTTTATAACAAGAAAATTTCCTGGTTTAAGCAAAGAAACGATAAAAGCGCGAATTTTTGATAACCCACAAATAAGAACATTAATAAAAGACACTGATTTCTTAAGTTCGATGGACGATTTGGCACGTCCTGCGTGGACTTTGTTTGTTGAAGTTACTAAAAATTTTCTTGGAAATTACAAGTCAAGTAACTGCTCTGAAATTCTAAAAGACATGCTACAATACTTTAAAAACTTAGGATGTAATATGTCCATCAAAGTGCACTACCTCCACAGTCATCTTGACCAATTCACAGAGATTCTTGGCCGCTATAGCGAAAAACAAGAGGGCGATTCCAACAAGACTTAAAAACTATGGAAGAGAGGTACCAAGGCAGATGGGATCGGCGTATGATGGCCGACTATTGCTGGGGGATGCAACGTGATTGTCCACTACACCTCATTCACGAATATCGAGGAAATGAAAGATCTTATGTACTCAATAATATTATAAACTCTGTTTTTGATGATTTTCCATTTTTTTCTTAACACGTCACTAGATACTGACGTAAACTGAAACTAAACCACACGTAGGAAATCAAAGTTTTTGCTATTAAAGCAATCAGTATAAGGTCCTCAATCAAAAAATATATACCTACAGGTTCTTGGCAATAAAACCAGTGTTGACCTGTAATCAAATATTTTATTTAAGTTCATAGAATTATTTTAATCCATTTAAAAAAATATGAGTAAATTTTAAAATATCAATCAGTATTAATCACTTTTAATATCACAATACCTATAAGCTGCGTCGAATGCTGGCAAGTAATCGGAACGCGTAGAATTTATTGTACCGTTACCTTGATCGTCAGGAAATTGTTTAAATTTAAAGTGGATGCCGCTAGCGGGTTATAAATTACCATGTGTTACAAAATCCGCGGGATTTTTGTTTACGATGAACGTTTTCCATTAAGACAAAATTGTCGACACTGTGTTGCACTGTGTCGACCATACTATAACAAAAACCTAATGTCAACTTAGTTGGCACACACACAGACACACACACACACACACACACACACACACACACACACACACACACACACACACAAAGTTGACACAGTGCAACACAGTGTCGACTTTTTTTTCTAAATGGAAAACGCTCGATGATAATTGTCTATAGGAATAATTACATATCACTTTGGATGCCTCTGGGTTTTTGGCGGGAACATGAAGTGTCATCTCTGTAGTTTGATATTATTTGATATAATTTTTATTTTCCCTAATTTTAATAAGTAGTAAGGTCACATTTTGTAGACATGCTAGAGCAAAGCAGTGAAAAATCATTTCGCGTTTTTTTCTAGAAATCCGCGTAGGTTTATATACATTTTTGCATTCACTGCATGCATTGATCATCCATCATTCATATTCATAAATCACCTGGTATAATTAGAATCAAAATTAAATAAAACACTTCATTCATTAATGTATAACTCAAGTTAATTTATGTTTTAAAACAATGCAAACCACTAATTTGTTGTGTTGATCACATATGAATTGTAATAGAAGCAGATTATAACCTAATATAATATTTTAAAAAATTAAGTACCAACTCTTACCTTGCCAACAGACTGTCTTTGCAATTTGGCCAGACTGTTATGATGTTAAAAATTTATAATTGGGAAATATTTTTTGATATAATAATATTTAGATATTTTTTTATAAAAAGTGAATGTTATTAAAAGTGAATTTGCAAAACTCCTACCAAAAATCTTATCTTGTATTTTTTTCAGAATAGGCTTTCGAGAGAGTGATCGCTGATAGATTGTATCTATACTAATATTATAAAGAAGTAATGTTTGTGTGTTTGTATATTTGTTACAATAAAGGGGTAATCTCGGGATCTACTGGACCGATTTTAAAAATTCTTTCACCAATAGAAAGGCACATTATTGCTGAGTTTCATAGGCTATATTGAATGCTAGAAAAAATTTAAAGAATTTTGTCCACCGGTGCGAAGCCGCTAGTTTATAATAAATATGAATAAGTTCTTATTTGTTCACGCGTCCATTGAATATAATTCATCAGACGGCCGTATCTTGATTGTCACCTAGTACAGAGATATGGCAATACAACACTAATATGTTCACGTGAAAAAATTCTACCACAACGAGAGTTTTGGTAGAAACACTTACGGAAATTAGAAAAAAAAACACTGCCAACATAACAAAACAGAATTTATGTTGTAGAGAGTGCTAAAGCTTAAAGTGCTACTTCAGTCAAGCGAAGTGTTGCAGTTGTCTAATAGTTTCCTTGATACTTTTTAATAATGTTTGTAACGGTTAAGACATATAAGATCTGTTTTAATAATAAGGTTTGAGCTTCCTCAAGTAACCAATGAATAAGCACAAATTCGACGTAACGGGCAACGAGCGGTGCGCCGTCGGTAACTGTTAAAACTGCGACGGTAAAAGCTGCTAACAAAAAGAAATCCTTGCTTTCTCAAGCGTATGTCTATCTTAGATTTTATGTTATAGGGTTGGCATTTTGAAACAGAATAACCTTTAATGTTATTACCTATTGAGAATCAAAACATAAATACGCAAAAGGCTAATTATACTCATTGTTTTATTTAAAGAAGAAAAAGCGTCAATCAAGAAGTACTAAAGGTAGGTTTTATATAAAACATTTGTTAACCTGTAGGTATATGATGACAACCCTGTGCATGGGGAACCTCGGCTGTTCAAACACTATTCATGTTTTATGTCCATGTCGCGCTTGCTTAGCTTGTCCTAAATTTCTATAGGACTTTAGTGCTTTTCTGTTCACTAAATAGAGACTTATTCCAAAGTTTGTAGAGATTTGTCACATGAGAAAAGAAAATCTTGTAACAAAGTTACAGTAATAGGTATTTCGACGCATACTTCATTCTCGTTTAAAATAATACAATGGATAATCAATTGTGCATCAATAAATGTATATTATATATAGCATACGGAAATGAAATATGTAACTATTTCAGTTTTTCTTCTCACTAGTTAAATGATAAATTCTTAACAATCGGAACGGAGCAGAGTGACCGGAAATGGCGGAGCATGAAACAATAATTCTAATAAGGTTTTCAATTAAAATTGGTGGTATTATGATTCCGCCAATATCCTTTCACATATGATATATATAAATTTAAAATTTTAATATTAAAATTAAAAATAATTTCCTGGTACCTACTCAACATTACTTTTAAAACATTCAAATTACTTCTAAAATTAATTTCATTGCAACTATCTTGGTTGAACGAGTTCGAACTTTTTGCTCGTTCACAATAGTGTTAAAACTTTTTGGCTGTCCGAGAAAAAAAATGAGATGCAATAAGTAGGAAGTAGAAGGGCCCGCTCCTAGATGCGTCTAACGGTCGCCGGGTTCAATGACATGATTCGGCACTCCGTCGGTCAATTTTCGCTTGTACTGTTATATCTCACGGCTATTTTGTGGTAATGTGTCCTTAAAACAGTGGTAGTGGTACTTTCAGAAAGACATACTTCTAAAGATATAAAGCAGAATATAATTAGATGTCTAAGAAAGTAGCTTTTTTACTTGAATGTTTGTAAATTTTAATTATATATTCTACAAGATTCTTAGGTATGTATTTACACAAAAAAAGTATATACACACAATTTGGGTTAACTAAATGATATCATCCTTTGAAATAAGTCCAGTAAATAAGAAAACAACACGTTGTTTATTCGTAATAATGATATAAGAAAATATTAGTAAAAATAGAGGATGGTTCCTATGTTAGTTATTACTTAAAAAATTAATTAAATAAAAATGTTTAGTGGAATTGCATATTCTGGTTTACATTGTTTATCTATTACATTTATAAACGAAAAAAAAACATAAATATAATAGAGTCTACTATTATGTTTAATAAACATAATATGTTTTTTTTGCGTTATTTTGGATTTTTGTTTTACTTACATAGTGACTAGTAAAAGTTATATTTGAAAGGCATTTCTTTGTCAAAAAAACTACATAAAATATAGAAAAAATCTAGATTATTGTATAAAACGATTGTCGTTATGACTTTCTTTAAAAAGAAGTGGATTTTATCAGTGTAATCAACCAGATTTTGAATTTAAAAGTAACATATTTTATCTGTAATTCCGTATACCAGTGGCTTTATCATACCATGTGCTTAGAGTGGTCGACAAATTCCTGCAAAGTGTGTCACTGCGTTATAGGGAGCGGTTCGATCGGTGGCCAACTCCCATTTCCAAGAAGGGCGAGTAGCTTAGAGCACCTAGCCATTTCTGAACGTTTACTAATAACTCCTGAGCCTAGAAAAAGAACTTACAGGTTAGAAAGGTAAGCTATGTACTAAACAACTTTTTTTATGAGAACGGTTTAAAAAAATCTGATGTTTCATAAGTGCCTTGCTTCTATCACCATCTAAATATTTGTCTGGCCGTTATAAATTAGGAGTAATTTTTAGAAACAAAATAATATATTAAATAAGCTTTTAAGTATAAACTCTTTTTAAAGTTACGAGTCTTCAATAAGAACGAAATGCTTACGCTACGAATAGAATGTAGAATTCCGAATGTATTTCCGTAACTTGACAACTATATGAATAATTTCAATTACAATGACCCATGAAAGAACTTAGTGAAGCTCTTGAATTATACCCAAAGTTTCAAAGTTTAAATTTTATTGCTATTATTTTTTTCTACTATATATAGAGCAGATGAGTTATTAATGCGCGAATAATGCCCTGATGTTCTGGGCTTTACGTAATGATTATCAGTCTGGGTGAAGCCAAAAAATAGCACCTATTTTGATTGTGAAGATAACTATTAGATAATAATGATAAGTAATGATAAACTTATCGTAATGAAATTCGGTAGCAAACTTTTCTATTGAAATTAATGGTTCAGTAATCGAATGATATTATGGAACTAAACACAGTTTAAAAGCATACATTTTGTTGCTACTCAGATATAACAATAAGTAAACCTCAGTGAGAAATCATGGACTTTAGTACTACTAGTTTCGTAGTAAAGATGGCACGCGAATAGTGCAAACGGCACAGTAGCTCGATCAAATATTAATTACAAGTGTATTGCCGCCAGAACTAACAACTACTCTACTTTTCGACACTTTAGTAGACACTTTACCGATGTTGCTAGTAGCAAAGTCAATATCTGAGTGATATCCAGTACTTCGTTTTGCTTTATTTGGAGAAAATAAATTAAGAACTTCTCTGAAAGTATTTCGGTTGTTACAGGTATAACTTTTCTAATAATAAGCCACTCGAATAACTTGAACCAAAGACATAAAAAGGTGTTAAAATTTAAATTTAGTGTAGCGACAGCGCGATGAATAAGGATATCGTGCGATATGTCATGTCTCGTAGCTATTTTATCGCTGCTACTCGCACAATCAAAGACACCTGTCGTGCGAAGCCGAGTTTACCCTACTTAATCTGTACTGAATAATCCATTGAGTAATTACACGTGTTGTCTCTTTCACCTGTTTGTCGATAGAGAGGGAGGCGGCCGATCTAAAGTTGAAAACGTTGGTTTCACAGTCTCACAGAGTAGGCCCACAGCAGCCGTTAGTAGTGAGTGTCCCGTTATCCGACTCATCACTAATTCCATCTCACGAAAGTTCGATTTTTGGCGGTGAATTGATTAACTCTATACTTCGGTGTCCATTAAAATAACGATATTTTTATGATGCAGTACTTTATAGTGCTCTATCAGACAATATTCTCTTGCGATGACCTCTGGGTGAGAGGATAAGGCAACTAAACAAAAAACCGAACTCCCTGTGAGGCCTCCGCAAGATCGTTTTTTTAATCACTTTTTCGTTACCTAGTTTTGTATTTCGACAACATCTGGGGTCATACTCATTAGAATTTCACCATTGGTTAATAAAAATATAATAAGTTAAGCATTGAAATAGACGCTTACTACAAATAAATTTTTATAAAGAAAGGTAGAATTTAGGCTATTTTTCTGATTTCAAAATAACTTCTTTGGTACTAGTTGGGATTTTTGGGGAAATAAAACTAAATTAAGATGCCAAACTTGAAACCATTAAAAAAGGAATAAGACAGTTACAGTATAGAACTTCAAATCTCAAAGTAGCTGTAGGGTAGGTGAGGAGGCGGGCGGGAGGCACAGACGTGGAGGCACGGACGCACGGAGCACCCGAGTGGTTGCGATTGCGTAAGCGCAGCGCCGATTTCTAGCTCCCACGCGACAAGGTCAGCGCTTCTTAGGAACGCTCCCACTTGCTCGTTTTAAACCTTGTTAGAGCGATCGAGAACAATGGGTGAAAAATATAAAACGCATATGAACAATCTAGAGAAACATAAATGACAGTCATGCCAGTGTTTTATGTAGGATATAGACTAAAGTTAGTAAACCAAGGTTAACTTTCAGGCAACTAAGAAAAAATATGAATAAAAATGTGAATATAAAAAAATATATAAACCGATATCTATAAAACTGTGTACTAATTAACCTTTTCAAAGGTTTTTTTAATTGCTGTTAATTGTCTTCTAAATAGAAATAGGCTATTTTTCACATTTAAATAAATTATCGGCATTTAGAAAAATGTGGAAAATAGTAGTAATGCCGATCAACGAGATTTGAAAATATTTTCTATTAAAAAAAGCATGTGTGCAATTCACACGTGGTAGAAGTGAAACCTTCAAAAATAATACGTACTTACACGTATACAAAATATCACGGTTGTTTTGATGCCTTCTTTCAAGCTTTGTACTACGCATGCGCACACAAACACTTATTAACACACGTACATAATGCTTCCTTTCTCATTTTCCTTAACGTTAAATCTTATGAATTCGTGTGTCTGTCTCTTTGTACTGACGCTTTTTCGTTTCATCGACTTTCAAATCACAACGATGCTAAAGAAGTTTTCACTTCAAAAAGGTATTACCTAATAAGAATCTTAAGTCGGCAATAGGCAAATTATTTTTATGACGAGTATTGAACTAAAGTATTTCATTCACTTGGCTTGACGAATTTATTTAGGACATTCAAATAATCTTTTATAAATAAATATACTTTATCAAACTAATTTCTTTACACAAGGATTCAACTCTCTTGTAGCTTCTTGTAGCACAAAAGTTATAATACTCTTGTTTCTAATAGCAGTACAGTAGGCCACAGGATAAATGTATTAATTATCTATGCATACCTTGAATAAATTACCTTGCTATTTAAATATCTTAGTAAGGTTTTTCACAGCTTCTGCAACTTGCCCGTTTATATTAAAAAAAGCATACTTGCTTGCTGTCGTACGTGGTTCCTGAATAAACATGTCCGTTATAATAAGCATCTTAAAGTATATGGTTAACGAAATGTAGAGGGTATAATAGTGATCCATATTCGTTTTTATTTACAGTTTCGTTTTGGAACCCTAAAAGATTTGTTGAACTTTAGAAACACTTATAGGTTCTAGCACTTAAGTGTATGGTAGTCAACCCAATCAAAAAATAATCAATTTCATGTAAACCATAACTAGCTCTTTCAAGATGTGTGTAAATGAAAAATGAAAAAATGAAAAATGTTTTATTTCAATTACAAACCATTTGTTTACAATAGTTTTGTGGTAAAATTCCTTGTAAGTATATAAGATACCTGTATTAGGAAGTTACCGCTCTTCCTTTCCGGTTTAACTAGGGTAGGTATGTAAGTTAAAATACAAAATTTAATTATAAAAAAAGTAAATATTTCCAGCATCAGCAGTACCTACTCAGTTCTTTAGTTAAAATGACCTAGTTTTGCACCAATTATATTTTAAAATGATACGGGTGGTAAATTGAAATTCTAATAAATATAAAATATAAATATTTCTTACATTCACACCAATTAGCCTAGCCCAAAGTAAGCACTGTAAGGCTTGTGTTATGGATACTAGGGTAACGGTTACATACATATATGATACATACATAATATTCATAGAAATATATATAAACACCCATGACTCAGGTACAAATGCTCGTATTCATCATACAAACATCTGCCCCTTCCGGGATTTGAACCCAGGACCGTCGGTGCGAAAGGCAGGATCGCTACCGTTGCACCAAACGGTCGTAAAATAATTAAAGCAATATCTAATACTTTATAATATACAGGGCGTCCCAAACTTATGGGACATGAAGGGGAAGTACCTTAAATATCGTAGATAGTGAATTTTGCTCAAAGAAGACTTTATGTTATTTTTAAAAGTTAGTAATTCTGCATTCATAGATTTTCTAAAAATTACTTGCTTCGTCTGGGAATCGAACCAACTTAAATGTCAAAAAAAAATCACCCTACTTTTATGATGCCAATCGAAAGAATAGCTAAAAATAATAAATTAATGTAGTTCTAAAATTTGAAAATGGAACAGTCTGTGCGAGCGTTGAAGGCAAATTTAAAACGAAAATAATGTTGTTCTTAAATTTGAAAATGGAACAGTCTGTGCGAGCGTTTATTTTTCGGATATTGATCTGTTTAGTCTTAATTCACTTACACAAGTGTTATTGTGTTAATTTATTCCGAACATGGCATATCAAGTAAGTTTTGATCTAATGGAAGCATATTTTTTGAATGATAAAGATATCTCTAGAAGTTTGCGGTGGTATAGCGTAAAATATCCTGATAGACAATTACCGTCTCGTAAAGTTTTGAAAAGGCTTGTGAACAATTTGACTGGGACGTTTCGATAAACGCCCAAGAGAACCACAGCAAGAAAACCGTACGATCAACGACGAAGAACTTGGTATTTTAATTTACTTTTCGGCTTTTCCGAAAGCATCGGTGAGAGAAGGAGAACATGAAATTGGAGTTTCGAAAAGCAAAATACACCGTGTATTAAAAAAACACGGTTTTAAGAGTTATGTTGAAGGACGATTGGTTCAAAAATTACTTCCGGGCGATACAGAAAGGAGAAGAAATTTCTGTCTTGATATCCAGGCACGCTTGCTCGAAAATCCAAATTTTTTGGATAATATTATTTGGACAGACGAATCTAACTTTAGCAATAACGGTATGTATAACCGCAACAATAATCGTATTTGGTCTAAAGAAAATCCCCTACGAGTCACTGAAACGAATAACCAAGTGCGTTTTTCACTCAACTGTTGGTGCGGACTTTTAAAAAACCGGGTTTTCTTAATCCATTTTTACCAAGGAACCTTGAACACGGAAAAGTATTTAGGAATACTTCAAATTTTAAGGGATAAGATAAGAAATCTTTCCGCGGCGGAGCAAGAAAACTTAATTTTCCAACAAGATGGAGCTCCGGCTCATAATAGTCGGAGAGCAGCAGATTTTCTAAATGAATGTTTTCCTACATGGATTGGTACAAATGGACCGATTAGATGGCCGGCCAGATCCCCGGACCTTACACCATTAGATTTCTTCTTTTGGGGATACGTGAAAGATATGCTATACAAAAAGCGATACGAGAACGTGGGCGAGTTGCAAACAGAATTGTGCCATATCACATCGAGTGTTCACCATAAAATGATAAGAAAATCAACAGGCAGCGGACTCATTAAAAGATTGGAGATTTGCGTAAGACAAGAGGGATCACATTTTGAGCATTTAATTAATTAATTTACAAAAAAATACCTACTTAATTGACTACGGCAGTTTCATGTATGTTTTTAATTTGATTAAAATATTAATTTCACGTTGTTCCTTTCTTTTAAAAAACCATGTAACTTAAGCATAGTTATTATTTTTTAGCTATTCTTTCGATTGGCATCATAAAAGTAGGGTGATTTTTTTTGACATTTAAGTCGGTTCGATTCCCAGACGAAGCAAGTAATTTTTAGAAAATCTATAAATGCAGAATTACTAACTTTTAAAAATAACATAAAGTCTTCTTTGAGCAAATTTCACTATCTACGATATTTAAGGTACTTCCCCTTCATGTCCCATAAGTTTGGGACGCCCTGTATAAGATATCATTAGATTTTTAATCTTTACAACTTCACAGACAGAGATCGTGATGTGAGCAAACTAATGTAGGTATGTACCTCATATTATGAACTTAATATCTAACAGTATACTTTATAAACGTAACGTATGGACATTAAGAGAAGACTATGACTTGTCTTCATAATAAAGTTAACTATATAGTAGTTTTTCACACGGTTGATTCTCACCTCTATGATGGTTTAAGTCTAAGTAATTTAAACTTTTACTGCAATTATAAAACAAAAAGTTATTGGTATATAATCGGCATACATTTTCGATTTATATTTATCGCAAAATTGTCTAGTATTCTTGCGACATCCTAACTATAAAGTCGAAAGAAGTTCGCTGTTTAGGGAATTCGCACACTACAGCTATATAAGTACATTATTACAAAGTGTACGAAGCGTCGGTCGCTAGAGAGCTTCAAACACATATTCAAACTTACGATGTAAGATGTCAATACAATACTTTGCGCATAGCAGAGCACAAGAAAGAACTCTGAGGGATAAGTTTAGGAACATGCAAATATTACTATAATGTTTGAGTTTATATTTTAATGCAGAACTTTTTTGCTCAAACATCGCTTTGTCGTTGGAAGACAAACGAAAAAATTTAACAGCTAATATTTTAAAAACTAAGAATCGTTAGTGTACCCTTTATTTTTAACGGCTACCTTTAATAAACACGAAATTTTAAATGAAATCAGAAAAATATATAGAAACACCATGTTTGTCATTTATAAAATCTTTTATATTATAATTAGCGCCAGTTTTGTAAATCATAAAATGTAATCGTGTTTTATGTGAAAGATAATGTTCTATTTACTACTGAAACGTTTTTTTTCTAAAAAACTATACTTCAAATTGCTGTAGAAATAAAATCATAAATTAAGCATAGATTATAATCTTTTTCACGTCAATTTTAATTGTTAATACACATTACACATTTCTGAGAGCCTTTCACAAATTTAAATAGAAAAAGAATGAACAGAAAAGTTCATTCCTATTTGTTTGTATAGGACAATATTTGACAAAAGCCAGAAATCAGTACATTATATTATGACAATACTTTGTGTGTTTGTTACCCTATATAGTTACCATAAGCCTAGTAATAACAGTTTTTATAATCAACCAACGTTACCATAGCAACGCGTGGCCGGGTCAGCTAGTCTATCTACATTATATCTATTATATTATGACAATACTTTGTGTGTGTTTGTTACCATAACATTCAATTAACGGTACCATAGCAACGCGTGGCCGGGTCATCAATTAACGTTACCATAGCAACGCGGGGCCGGGTCAGCTAGTAATATTATTGAGTTTATAGGTCAGAGGAGCTTAATTAAAAATGCGGAATTGTGGTAGAAATATAAATATGAATTATATTCTTTTAATAATTGTTTTCACTAGAGAGCTATACGACCGACTCCTAGCACAGCAGAATATAAAAAGAGAGAAATGAAAGTGATTTGAATGGAACGTGTGAATGATCGAATGAGTGAGGATTAAAAGAGCGGCAATTGAATGAACAAATTTACTTCAGCATTTACAAGTCATATTCATTTCCTTTAATGCAATTTCAATTCAAATAATTAATTTAATAAGATTAATTTTTTCTTATTACATTTAATGTAAAATTCAACAAATATAATAAAATAAAATACATTATCTAAGGATTTAAGACAAGTCTTCTTGATTTTATATTAAATTCTAACTCTTCGACACTTTTACAATAGCCATGATCATCAAGGAGTGTGAAAACATTTCTAATACTTTATTTGATAAAGTGCACATAAAAATACGCCTTGTCTTCCTTATTATATGACATGAAATTAAATAACTTCATTAAAATTCAATTAAAATAATTTCTTTTGAAGCGTACAATATTTTTTTCCTACCGCCTATGCGCCCTGTATAACCGACAAGAAAAACGAGTGCAAGAAACTCGGAACATTATTCTATTATCACAATAATAACAGTGTAATGGTTTGATTAGAACAAAGTCAACAAGTAACTGATTTACATAAGTATACTAATACATAGGTACATCATACAAAAGGTGATAAAAATAGACAAGTTTAAAAAAGCAACATACAAATTTAACATCTTAAGTAGAGGCAGTAGTTTAAAGCAAACCTAACTCCCAAGATATATACGATACGATCATTTTTCAAATATTAAAATATCAACACAGGTAAGCAATTACTTCTGTCGATTTTCATCACGATTGTTCCTGTACTGTCTTGACTATAACATCAAATTTTATA
Organism: Calamotropha paludella; assembly: GCA_927399485.1. Lineage (NCBI taxonomy): Eukaryota > Metazoa > Arthropoda > Insecta > Lepidoptera > Crambidae > Calamotropha > Calamotropha paludella. The sequence goes on from OV656805.1 coordinate 12,599,671, forward strand.
TGACTTTCACGTAACGTTTTCTAAATGTCCAAGATAGCCCCTTTGGTGCCAGATCGTTAAGCACCAGTCACTTTTAGTACTGTTTTATAGTTGTTTTATGATTCGGCACGTCGTCGTGTAAAGGGATAATGCAGAATATTGCGAATGTTCAGTTAATATGCCGTACCTACTCGGGTTAAGTTGTCCTATGTACCTAGAGATAATCTCCACCGCCATTACTGAGGGACCTTGAAGGCTACGCCTACCTACCTCATTTATTATGTGAAACTACTAATACGCTCCGACTAACCTGACTTTGCAATCTCCAACATTTAAGGACACTGAGAATAATAAAACACATCCTTGCATATCAGTAGCAAGCAATATGGCAGCCACCTTGAAATATTGTTGAGTAAAGATATTTCTAATAACATATAACGGTATGAATAGTTTAATTAATAGCAAAACTTATAAATATGTTTTGTTTTGAAATCTATTTACTGAGTAATATTAATATTCGTAAACCAGACTTCAAAAACAGCAATTGTAACAATGAACGACGACGAACATGTCTTATATACGACAGAAATAGATAAAAACCTTCTTTGCATATGAAAACGCTAAGCAAAAGCTTGATTTTGTTCTTAAAATATCTTCGAGCCGCAATTCTAAATGCTTATATGTACCATTCTATAAAATAGTAAGAATATGAACTAGAAATAGAATATTTTAAAACAGAAAGAAGCATTAGAAATGGCTAATATTAAAAAAAAGTTTAAGAATAATGTAGAAATCATTTACAAAGCGATATATATGAAGGTTTCTTTGTTATCCGATCATACTGAAGCTCTTAAATATATTTATATGAAATTTAGTACACTTGTAAATAAAGTTCCTGCTTAAGTTCCTCAGAAATAAAATTACAAATTATTTCGAATTTAACTAATAATATAAAAATAAAATTGTAATAAAATAAAATAAATATAAAATAATAAAAATTAAATAAAAGAAGGTAGAATAAACAAGTATTAAATGTTAATGTCATTTGACTCCGTAAATTATATTAGACTTAAATAACGTGAACCAATCTGGCTTCAAGCCGTTAGTTAAATCATATCTACGCTAGATTTTTTTTCCGTGATATTGCTAATATTATAAAGTCTTTTCGTCTGTCTGCCTATTTCGCAATCAACTCTCGTTCTGAAATTTAGCTTACTGATTTTATTATCCTGAATGAGTATCCTATCATGAATATGTTGTATACTTTTTTACTTTTAGTGAGGATATAAGCAAGTGCATTTTTCACTAACCTTTTAACAAGTCGTAACGCATGAATAGTGTACATAAAATTATGTAAAATGACGTAAAATATTGATAAGAAACGACTTTGTATTTTATTTATTAATAAAAATTCGTATTGGCGTAGCATACACACTGTAAAGCACGTAGATGTAACGCGTGTTTATTGCTTGGAATGTGAAATAATGGACATTTTGGGTATAAAAAAATATTGAAAAAGTGGTCGGCTTGTTCATCAATAACTATAACTATAACTATCAATTTCTTTTGTGTCATATACAAAATCATTATTGAATTTGCGGCTTCAGTTGTTATCTTTTTACGTCTAGGTAATTTTTATGGCGTGCCAGCCTTTGATATGGCTCTTTTCAGCTTACGATTATTATTTTTTTTTTTTTTATCGTTTTTTGCCACGTTACAGTTAGTTACAGTTACAGTCCTTTTCGCAGGACATGGGTACGATGACGTTTGATAGGAATCCTTTTCAAGAGATTAAAACTATATAAAAAGAAAACATTAAAGAACATAGAATTTTTCATAGCATCGACAAAATCATTATGATGTATTTATCTTTGTACCATGTAGCATTATTTATAAAGCTCTAAAATGACTCATATATGTGTGAAGTAGCTTCTGAGAAGGTCACTTAAACGAGCGGTTTTTAGTGTAAGAAATTAAATTTTAGACTTTATTGTTAGAACGGAAAGTAGAGCCAAGTCTGCCAATAACATGTGAGCAAAGTCGTTTTTTTCTAATATTTTTCTATTAAAATGTATGATATAAAATACAATTGAAAACGCAAAAATATAAAAATCACAAAACCTTCATAAATTGAAAGTTACAAGGGAATTCTTTGATTTCGAAAAAATGTTTTATGAAAACCCATAAAAATAGAAACAGTAATGAAAAGACTTTGCTTTTCACTTTGTCTGCCATCTTTTGACTAAGGTTGACGATCATTACGGGGATTTATATCTTGGCAACGCAGCGGCGCGGCGGGCTGCTAGAACAAAAAGAACTGCTTTCAGTAAACAGCGTATTTTTCCCTTTTGCTTTCCTTATATTTTCCTAAGATTGGTTCGGTGGAAAAAGTCGAAGTTTGGGTTCAAATACTTAAAACAGATATTCCTATTTTAAGAAATAGGAATATCTGTTTTAAGTATTTGAACCCAAACTTCGACTTTTTAAGTTAAGATCTAAATTTATCTAAATTTTAGATTAAGATCTAAAATGTGTTCTTAAGTACTTCCCATTTTATAATTACGTTTTCCAACACTTTTTTAAGTTAAACTAATGATAACTTTTTGTATTTTTAATTTTCATAGCTTACAAATATCGCTGAAAAAGTTATCTAGCTGGAAATTTAAATTCTAATTAAGTTTTTGTACTCCTAATTTTTTGCTCATGAAACTAATGAAGACATAGTACAAGCAAGTGTTGGCCTATTCCCGTAAACTGCGGAGAAGTCTTTATCTAGAGTTTCAAATTTTATATTTGTAACGGATAATTTTAAAAACATCATTAAGCTCTAAAAGTCTTATCTTTCTAATGCCAGTTAGTGAAGTTATTCTTACTCTGTTTTGTATTCTGGACAATAAAATAGATTTTATATTTTATTTTCTACTATTACTTAAAAACATAAAAGAAATTGAAATTGACTGTAAAAACGCGACAGATGTTCAAACTAACTGTCCGCATAATTTGTATGTGTATGCATTGTGATTGCAACCTTGTCCTTCCTTTGCTTCCTCGTCGTAGTAACTTTATGATTCAGCCTTCATATTTCTTTACAACCGTGTGTATAACATTTTATTAGTAAATAGGTTTCTTACTAGATATCTGCCATTTCATTTAACCGATTCGTTGCTACATACAATTACAGAAACGAAGGTTACGAGCTTGATTTACGTGAAAAATGAAGACAGTTTTATTCTGGGTTGATTTCCCTAAAGCTTGATTTGAAGGAGTTAGCATCGATTTAAATATGACACGTTTTCAGTGGCTAAAGCGACACGCAGAAAAAAGTGATGACACGACAGGCGTGCCATCAGCAACGAATCGGTTAACGTCTTCAAAAGAACATCATACAATATATGAAGTAGTAGTTACTACACAGTTAAAATAATGCGTAACACATTAATTCTTATCATTTAGTTGCAGAATAATACCGAAATGATAAATTAATTACAAATTATAAATTTAGGTTACGTAAATTACAAATTATAAATTTAGGTTACGTAAATGATACTAAACATGACAGACCTTTTACAGTTAAAAGTTGTAACGATGTATTTACGTTACGTTCTTCTTTAGCCACCATCCTACTCATTTTAACCTACTTATTATAACCTCCGTGAAAGACCTCCCGTGCTATATGGAGGCGTTTCCTAATGAGACAATGTTGGGAATAAGGTTTAAAAAAAACTATAATCTTTTAATTGATACTGCGGCTACGTTATATTAACGTGTTCTAAATATTGTATCAGAATACTTAGGGTAATATGATTATAGTGGATATGCAATTCTAAATAAAGGAATTTTTTGATGAAAACAAATCCCTCCCTTTGGATATTTGGATCTTCGTCCCTTTGGCTAGCCGGGCCTGACGCTGAAACTGGCTACTGAAGCTCGAAACGCCCTTGGCGAATTTCACTGTCTAGTTTCTTTAACATAGTGCCTAATATGCTGCCTATTTGAACGCCATTACAGGTTTTCTAAATAATATGAGGTACCTATCCGATTGCCTGCGGTGACTGTGGAGTCCGGCAGACTACAATAATACCAATCCTTCACACCTCATGGTATGTGGTGGAGATTAATGATACTTCAGGTCACCAGCTCTTTTATTGCAACCCGCCTGCCACCACCCCATTTTGGGGAGAGGCCTACGGTCACTATCGGATACTTTTCGACTGAAATAATGATGATGATTTGATTTAGCGTTAAATTTTATCATTGCGTATCTTCAATGAGAGCGTGACGTAGTGTTTAAAAGTACGAAAGCGAGTTGGCAGAACATAATATGTAACCTCGTGTTTGTGCTCACTCTTATTCAGTATCTCTTTACATAAATGATCGTCATTGTCCCAGCGTTTCAACAGAATATTATGCGATAACTCTAATTAATGTGCGCTCAGTATTACTCATCCGATAATTACAATAATTAATTTCAATTTCAGATTGTTTGACAAATGTTTGCGGAATTTTCAGGTTATCTTTTATTTTTCCAAGTAAAACTACAACTTTGAAGAGTATCTTCTTACTCATATGATTCGTTAAATATTTTATATAAAAATTTTAACTGACTATTTACATTTACGTCGGCATATGCTTACATGAAATTACAAAAACTGTGTAAATCCAAAACTGCTTACTTAGAGGCATAACATTTAAAGGGGAGCATGCTGCGCAAACATTTATTCGTGTAGGTTTGACACAATAATTTCTTTCATACGACTATGACTTAATCAAGCATACGGTTATATTTGTGTGTACTTAGTTTTTTTTTACCAGTTTATCATCATCATCAGCTTATCAATATCTACATTGCAGGAGCACAAGCCTTACCTATGGATGAAAATACTCATCCATCCGATGACCAACGCTTACGAAAGTTGATTTTCCTCTGCGTAATATAACTTTTCTTATTTACTTCTCAACTTAAATACTTTATCAAATCCATTTTACCACCCTTCTTGACGAAACTCATTGTATTTTATGTAATGTACGAAATACTTATATCATATGCTAATAACAGAAATTAGCATTACAATGCATGATAGACAGAGAGCAGAGCATTTATTGGGCAACGTAAGCAAATTTATGCGTAAGGATATCCTTAAGTGACATGGTTTGCTACGATTGTAGCATTTGAACAATCATGTACCTTATCTTAGGAAAACTATTTGTGTATAAAACCACAAAGATTTCTCCTACTAGCTACCAATAGCTTACTTTTTGTTTAAGGCCGTATCTTACAGAAGACTTTAATTATTTCTGTATCGCATGTTTTCGCTATATATGATTTTACGTAAAAGCAAATATATCAGTGACACATTGTTTGAAAAAATATGTCAGCGCTTATACGATTCCATTCTTTTTTGTGTTTTAAGCGATAAAACGCAATAGGTTCTCATAAATACAGAAATGTTGTCATTTCGTTTATAAGGTGGTAATGTATAGAACTACATAATAAACATGAATGGAAACCACCTGGAAACGTAACTGGTAAGAGCCTGGATAGCCTAGCGGTTACGCTGGATATAAACTAAAGGCTCTTCTATATTTAAATGACGTGGATTCTTCTTTTGGATCTAATCTAATCTAAAATCTAATTTGAAGGATTAATCAAAATAAAAAATATTTTTGACATCGAGACAAAATTATATGTATGCCAAACTTAATGCATAGGTCTTACTTAAGCTAATTCATGTGAATGTTAGAAATAACAACCTTTACCATTTAATATGAATCTTTATTCGCTGGAGTTTGAATAGAGCATTTATTTAGAAAAATCGAAATGGCGTCTGTATATCTTGTCATCAATATTGTTGAAATTTGCGTTTAAATATTCAATCTTAAATTCAATTAAATATTCATTTTTAAATATTAATATTTCATCTTAAATGCCATGACCTTTAACCTATTTTCCCATTGCAGGAGGATAGCCTTTCCCTATGGATGAAAATACACACCGTAGGGAAAATGCCATACCATAACCCACTACCCAGGTCCATTGCGGGTTGTTAGGTTCTTTGCTAACGAAAGCTAGCACAGCAAGGAGCAAGGACTTGCCATGACTTTAGAAGAATGGAAGAAGTTGAAAGAATTATTTGTTGGCCTTCCATCGGTGGGACAGATGTTAACTGCCGTAATAATTAGATGGCCAACAGTAGCGATTCTACTTTCAGTGCTAAATGTCATGAGCACAACCATTTATTTACTTTTTTGAATTGTTTTTAGTTACGTTATAATAGTATGATATAAACTCTACTTAACAAAATTCCCAAAACCAAGGACTAAATATTTGTTGTAAGTTGTTCGAAATTTATTATAAAAACAGGCAAAACGCTCTGCACTATCGAGCTACCCTGCGTACGTGGATTTGAACGTGCTCTTCAAGATTATTAGAATTTTTCAATCCTAATGGCTGAAGTTACCTGAATACGTGAATAATATAAGCAGTTTAAGTTTTGCTTAGTTACCAAATCCATGTTTACATCGTATATTAGAAAAATAATAACTTTTTTTAAATAAAAATTTACTCCTAAAAATTGTGCTATTTCGTCACCATTTTATTTTAATATTTATCAACAATACCGGAATACCGACGTTACCGTGCTTCAATTTACCATAGCATAATATAAAGCTGTTTTGTATTCGACACAGGTATTGTTGTGCATTACTAGTATCTACATATCGTTGTATATGTATATGCTCATCTGAATTATGTCTGGTTCCTAGAGTGGGATAGAACTTTTGGATAGGCCCCGACACCGAGAGCATAGTGCGACGCGAGCGCACGTGAGAATGGACGGTGTGAGGAGAGAGGCGATAGTGGTTGACATAGTGCGCAACAGCGACGGAGAATGTGAAATCAGGGTGGTTCCACGAGGGGTCGACGACCTGCCGCTACACGCGTATCGATGATTTTTATATTTCGAATTTTTGGGACAAAGTGTTCCGTGTGAATGCCAAGAGTCGAGTGAGTGGGGGTATTATCAGGTTTTACTATTACCTATGTAAATAAAGAAGATGTAATTTATGGTTAATTATTTAACCTACAATCTTCCAATGATTTCAAAAAGTTTTTCGGAGCTGACCATATTCGGGACATGAGGAGTTTAAGCATTTGTCCACTATGTTGACATCAGCGCTGCCAGACGTCCCGATTTTGGCGGGACGTCCCGATTTTTAAATCAAAATTAAATGTCCCGCGCGGGACAGACTCAGTCCCGCTTTTCGGGAATAACTCGGCCAGAGGATGACTCTCAGACTTTTGTTTAAAACACAACATTTTTTACTTTGATTTTTGTTTTTGACGTGATAACGTCTTATAAATTGGTTGCGGCTGGGAGTCACTTATGAAAAAGTGTAACGCTCGGTAACGTTACGATGAGTCACCGAACGAGAGAGAGGCCCGCCGAATGCCTTGCGTCTCTCTCCCACTCAACTATGATCGGTCTGCCGCGCGCATTGTGCAATTTAATTATATTCATATCAATAAATATTCTACCGAGAAAAAGACGTTGTCACGTAAAATCTTCGCCCGTAAAACCGACTTTACAGGCAAAAAAAAAAAAAAAAAAAAAAAAAAAAAAAAAAAAAAAAAAAAAAAAAAACCGATTTTTTTATTATCTTTTATTCAGAAGACGAAGATGGCTATTTTTGCTATCTATCATTATGTAAACATAATAAAAAGTCAAATAAAAAGATAAATATTTAAAAACATCTGATTTTATACGTCTTTTTACTATGTCTCGCTTTCGACGAAAGAATCCCGCTTTTTTCACTCAAAAAGTTTCAAAATCCCGACTTGCCAAATGATAAATCTGGCAACGCTGGTTGACATCCATATTTTGACGGATAAATTTCGAGGTTGTCACCCGTATTGTTGTTGTGCTGGGATGATTGGGATGCAACAATAGGGTAAACATCCGAAATATTATAATTTTATTGATACATTAAACATGTTTAAATATAGAAAAAGAAGAACAATTCATATTAATATCTTATACGTGGTAGGCAACAAAATTAAAAAAAAAACCATAGAATGATGTTTTTATACGATCTTATCCCTGTCAAAATTACTTCTAACATATTACGTTGACCGTAGCTCGTCAATTGAAATGACAACCGAGTGGACCGAATGCAAACCTCGTCAATATAATAAGGACGTGAACACAGGGAGGGAATATTAATAATGTGTTATGCCCATTATTTATACCTATGTACAGTTTTTATATAAAAAGATTACATTAGCATAAATCAGTTTTAAAAGTTAGTAGCTATACATATGATCATTCTCTATGTTGGATCGAAGACTTTTATCAAAATTTAATTTTAAACGTGATGTTCAATATTTTTTATCTTTTTACAATCAAACTCTACCAGACACTCTGCCTGAAAGGAACACTGTGTAAGATATCAGACCATACCACCTATAATCTTGTTCCTGAAGTAACCAGGGGGCTCTAAGGTCAAATGCCTACTGCGTCAACGACGACTTTTTACCGTCAGTATAAGACATTAGTTTAACAGCATATGAAATAAAAATTAAAGAATGATATGAGGATGAATTTCATACTATATTTTCTTATGTTTATGATACAGAACTTTCGTGATAATCAGGAATAGCTATTGGCTAAACTAAATAGAACATCCCTTTTAGCGTTCCATTTTTTATTAATAGAAAATATACAGAAAAATTATTTAATTGTCCATTCATTCGTCTTTTTTCTTTATTAATAACGCTTGGAGGTGTCAACCTCTGGCACGTACTTATAATACTAAACATAATACGTGATTAATACTGCAATATTGTGATGTGATGAATTTATTGTAGTGTCAAATTTTTAAACAACGCAAGTCACTGTTATAAAGATTTCTTCTATAGAATAGCTATTACCAATATAATTTCACTAGCGTATTTTCATCCATAGAATCTCTCGTCATCTTTTGTGCAGCGGAAACATAATAGTCAGAAGATGATGAACCCTTAGAAGTATCGAAATCAAGCACTGGATTGTCCTCATCTTTTTGTATTATCAGATAGTCATTTCTTGTATACTATTCATTGGATTATGTATAATAATATATTTTTACATTAACACCAATTACCCTAGCTCAAAGTAAGCACTGTAAGGTTTCTGTGACTACTAGGGTAACGGATAGAAATGCATATATGGCAAATAGATTAATATTCAAAGAAATATTTATATAAAACTCGTTATTCAGATATAAATTTACATATTCATCACATAAAAATCTGTCCCTTCTGTGACTCGAACCCATGACCATCGTTGGTGGGAAAGGCGGGTCGTTATCGTTGCACCAAACGGTTGTCATATAGAATTTCATGTATATAAATAAATCCATATAGTTTAAAGAAACAAAAAAACTCAGATCATTGAACAAGTTCATAAAAAATAAGCGATCAAAAGCGATAATGTATACGAGTTACATAAAGATTATACTGTCACAGCAACCGTTAGCGATTGCGGACAAGCATCGAGGCATTGTATGGTAATACGTAGCGACCTTCGCTCAGTTTGCAGTTATCACCATATTTGACTATCTCTTGTCCATCAAAAATCAGGATATTATTCGGGAGACATCTCTTTTAGGATAGATAGGAATGTTTTACGATTAGTAAATATAAGTTGAACAACATTATGTGTAAATATTATAAACTAATATTATCTTGGAAAACATCAAAAGCCGTCGAAGGTCGAAGATAGTCTTTTTTTTAATCCTCTAAAGTTAAACGACTGTCCCAGTAGGTGGTTGAATTCGAAGGAGTCTTCATGCATAAACGCCATCTGAAATCGATCAAACAACTCGGCCGGTTTTAGGCCACATTTGAATTCATAAAAAATCATGTTCCCGACGCATTTCCATTTTTAAATAAGACACGATAATTCAATTTAGCATTCAAACAAATGTCGACGGAAAATTCAAATTCGTACAGTGTTTTTATTTGCAAATAAAAACCTTTTTACCACGTTTTTATTAACGTGCTTTCGCTCGTGTCTGTCCTTATGTCTGTCCGCAAAATTTTCTAATCTTATAACTCAAAATTAGACCACTTCTGATGCTCCAAAAGAGCTCAAAATTTTATCACACGTATATTATGGATGACTTAAAACGTGGGGCGGTTTTCTTAACTAATTTAATTCACTCATTTTCTAACTCGTTATTTGTAAATATTAAACATCTCAGCCAAACGCCTGGAAACGAATTCACCAAGTGAATTTCAATTAGTTAAGCCTGAAAACCGGCGGGCGCCCCACGTTTTTAGTCATATTACATTATAGTACTTAAACATACTTTTTTATTAAAGAATTTTCCATCACAATTGTAAAACAATTTATTTTCTTCTTTTTAGTCCATTTATGAAAACGTGGTTTTTAAAAATCTTTTTACTTCTATTTATTTTTAAAATAAAAATCGACCTGGACCTCTTGCATAAAGGAGTTTTTTGCAAAACTTTCTTAGTGGCCTGCTGAGTTTGTGTATAAGCATTGTTTTTCGAGTCAAGGTTGTATAGGCACCTCTCTAGGTAATATACCCGTACTATCCATAATATAAGTTCTACTTACTTTGGAAGAAATTAATTGATAAAGTTATCCAGATTTTATTTATTCTCTATATAGATACTACTACACGATGTCTCATATGTCTCTTTTATTGTTTATCAACAAAGTCATAGGTAGGTCTAGTGTCTTGCCAAAAAAGTATCAGCGATATTTTTCAGTTTGTGATATTGAAAGATAAAATTGCTTATTTTTTAAAAGTATTTCTTCAGAAATATACCTTTCTCTTAACTGTCTATTTAGTAACTGTCTTTCCTAATATGTCTCAATTTATTGTTATGCCGTTAATATGAAAGCTCTTCGCAAAAATAACGACAGTTTTCAGTTAACAATTTTATGTCTCTATATCTTGTTATGCCCTTAATCTGAAAGCTCTTCGCAAAAATAACGACAGTTTTCAGTTAACAATTACTATATCACGATGTTTACTTTAATTATTACAAAATTGAAAGCTACAATAACTTTCTAGATTTTGAAATGATGAATATTTAATCTGTCGCAAACGACAGAGCAAGTCATTAATCGACATTAATGAGGCTTATCTCAGGATAATTAACTAAGTGCACACATTACCAAGGAAGCCGTATTTAATGAGGATTAAATGCTTAAGAAAATAGAGACCAACTTTTTATTTATGTTCCCAATATTAATTAACTAATCATTTTGTACTGAATAAAAGAACTCAACTCTGTAGATAATTTTGTCAGTTTCTGTATACATACATCTAACCTGTAATTATTGGTTTGTCAGTGATATTATATCACCTTACTCGTCCAAAGTAATTATGTTATTGTTATGTATTTTGAAAAATGTTTCAGTGGCATTTCTTGTTGTTGTTATTAAAATTAACTTTATCATAAGCACGCGTATTATATAAATAGAATTACTTAAGTAAGCAATAACTAAAATAAGTAACAAAAATACTTAAATGTTCTAATAATTCTCTCTCCAAATTTTCCATACTAAAATTTTGTATTCCTGATTCATTTCAAAACCTATGCTCCTTTACCCAGAAATAGGTATGCATTAAGAAAACTTAAAAAGAGTCAAAGTCCATAATTCGAATATTTCCTTTAGTTTATATATCCTATAACATACATTCCATAAACCACTCTTGCGCCATCTCCTCCGGCAATAAAAGAGTCAAACAAACGCGTAACTTGAACAGGCCAAGCTTCGAATAACTGTCCCTCCATGAAGGGTAGTGACCGAAAGTAAGCGCGGGCGCTGCGCCGGCGCAGGCGGTGTTCGCGTTGCGCAACCTCACTCCACGTGTAGCCCACCAGGTGAATGGAGGGCATCCTGCCATCCGTACGCAACAAGACTCAACTATACACCCCACTCTCACCTCTATTCTCAACACCATAAAATACAAAACCTCCTCAACCATCCTAAGCAAACGATGCGTCTAATTACAGAGCCTATCGTGGTTAATCCAAGTTTTCTGCGGTTGTTGCCTCCATTTTTATGCAGATTAACGAGACTTAAATCTCGCTTAAATTGAAGTCTAGGAATTGTAGCGCTAGATGACTAGACTTTCGACAGAACACTACTTAAGTAACAAAATTGGTTTGCCTGTTTAACATAAAAATTTACCAACCAATGACCCCTGACCAATCTATACATCTATACATATAAATAAAATAGGAGTGTCTGTTTTTAATATTGAAATACTCGTTTTTTACTACATGCATATGAATATATATACGGTACATACACCAAAATAACATTTTTTTTCAATTTTTGTCTGTCTGTCTGTCTGTTTGTTCCGGCTAATCTCTGAAACGGCTGGACCGATTTTGATGGGACTTTTATTGGCAAGTAGCTGATGTAATAAGGAGTAACTTAGGCTACTTTTATTTTAGAAAAATAATGTTGCAATATTCCACGCGGACGTAGTCGCGGGCGGCCGCTAGTAAAAAATACAATAAACTTTCGATAAAAGAGACAAAGCTTATTAACGCATCTAATTTTGTACCCCGTCTTTATTATTACACGTAAGCGTCACAAAGTTCGCTAAAAATGTACCAATTAAGATATTGTTTTAAAGTTATGGAGAATTATATAGAATGTGCAGGTAAAAAAAGAAATTATTATCTTTTTTTTTCATGACGGTGACACATTCCAAAAATTCATACATCTCCTATTCGTGCACAATCGCCAATTGAAATAGCTCATCGGCTAAGATGTTCTTTGCGATTAGAGAAGACCAGGTTCAAACTTCACCCATGGTACACACACAAGCTGATTAACACATTACCAATAATAATAATATAATAAAATGAATGTTTATGAAAAGTCTGGTTCATGATTCTATAGGATTAGTAGGGCAAGCTAGAGTTGAAAATCGGCACATCTAGCAAGACTATAACTAAGTGTCAATTAGAAATACTTAGTGTAAACAAAGTTTAAAGTTCAACGTTCGTATAAAGATGTGCAGCTCGTAAAATTCTTAGTAGTTTCCAATTGCTTGAACCAAAAGCGGTTTAGGGCGTAATTACATAAGGCCTTCAACAAAGACACTTAAAACTGGCCGCCCGCTCTACTCTAACCTTTCTAGTGGGTGCTTCGCCCATAGAGCCTTGCGCAAACGCATCCCACACGAGCGCATCCAAACGCACTTATCATTCGCACCGTTATTTTTCCTACTTCTCAGCAGGTATTATGGCGTCATAAATGTAGGAATTTTTAATTAGAGAAAGGGCAGTCGGTTCGCTTGGACTTGGCGATAACGAAACGACCCAAATTTGATGCCCATTCTATAACTATCGTAACTCTCGTGAATTAAGTTATTCATTGAATCGTTTAATGTGATATTCGTTAAGTATAACTATTTAAATATAACTATGTTACATTTTAAAAGCAGTTGAATTATCATAAAAAAACATACGCTTAGTAACAAAAATCGTAATCTAAGCAATGAATTAATTATTAAATGCGAAATAAATAAAAACTGTAATGAAAAATTTACATTGCCTTTATATTTAAATTTGGCGAAGTGTTTGTTTTACATAAGTAAACAAGTATGAGAGCGTCTGACGTTGAACGCACTTTGAATATAAGTATTCATTTATGTTACAAAAACAATCATTGTTAAAGTAAATATCCTCAAAATCATTAGTAAAGTAAAATAAATTAGCAACACGAGGGTGTAATTATGGCTAAGATATAACGAACGTCTCACTCATGCCCCGGTCGCTGTGCGCGGGCGCTGCTTTAAGAGGCCCCATCGGGAGCGCGCCCTCGGCCGTTTGCCCCCCGCCCCAGTACCCGCTCGCCCCTCACGCCCCGCTCGCCCCGCCTGCAACTCGCCCTGTGCGGAAAATACACGTCATGCGAACTCTGAGGAAATTATCGTGGAAACGTGATGCGCTATTTATAGACCGAAACCTTTACATGTCCTTGCTTACGGACAATATTTTGTCTGCAATACAAAGACAAAAAGTTTTTTAAATGAAAAGATTAAAAAAAAACTGATAAAAGGTTTTTTTCAGTGGCAATCTTTATAATACAATACTTGAACAAATGTTGTTTATTACCTGATTATGATATAATTTATCAAAAAAACCAGTAGCCAGAACATCAAGTTAAGCAAAACTTATTATAATAGAAAAATACTCGAAAAAATCGACTCGGGTCACAAGTGAATTCTCAGGCGGCCTTATCTTATAAGATAGCATTGAAAAATGCATAAAATATATAAAAAATATAAAATCAAGTTAAGCACTCTAAAATTAAAATGATCACAATGGCATAAGGTAAGCCTTAACGTCAAAGTATAAAACTTTATTTATATGCTTCCTACATTCATCAGAAATTCAAGAAACAAATAACAGGTAATTCAAAACTCTGAAATTTTCTGATAAAATGTGTATTAAACTAATAAATCAATTACTACAGTTTATAAATGATTAAGGTTGTATCATGATATAAATTATCTCTGATATTCTCTACCAATGTCAATTATATGTAATACCTTTTGTTCCTTGTGACAAAAGCTTAAAAATCAATAAAAATGAATCGTCAAACATAATGCTTCCTGGTTTTGCTGTAATAAACCTCTTTATAACAATTTTGTTACCTATTAAGATGGCTGCACTTTCGTGGTGATTTGGGTGGTCAATAGATAGTTTTGTGGTAATAACTTGCTCTCCTTGACCTGAGATGTATTCAGATGAACTTTCTATACAATCTTTCTCTAGTAAAAGACAAAATGTAATCAATATGAGAAATAATATATTGAACAAACTAATGAAAAGGTTTAACCTCTTTTGAGAAATTCAGTTAATGTTTGTTACGTTAATAACAGTTTAAAATGAATAAACTGATATTTTTATAAAGTTTTATCTTGCTTGTGGAATATCTAATTTTTCTCTATTGTGACCATCCTCATTATTCTACTAATTTCCCCGCTGTTGGGGCACAACTTTTCCATTTGTATCAATATACTGTAGGGAGAACGAACCATATCAATATAGGGATACCCGATTTGAATTGATCTTCTGAAAGATCGATCATGGCAATATAATCTACCGATATTTTTAATCACTTCGCTAGGTTGCGATTTTCATCCAAACCGAATCGAATGGTAAGAGTCATTAAAAACTTTTGTCCTACGAAATTTTTAGGCAAAACAATGCAAGTATTTTGGCTGAAGTTTTTACTCCTTTTTCACAAAAATGTAGCTTTGTGACGCCTTGATAAGACACGCCCCACAAAACTATCACTGATGCAGGTTGATGACCAAATTGTACCTCTCCGACCACTTGAGCAACTTCTTTAGAACTGTGAGCATACACTTTACATTTTGCTTATTGTAGTGGTCTTCAATAGTGAAATTTTTTTCATCGCTAATGAGGATATTTCAGTGCCTTTCACCTGCGTATCGTGACGGAAGGCATTTTGATCGATCCACTCTCTTTAATTATAAAGATTGATTTAGGGCATGTCCTGTATATTGACGATAAGCACCGAAATTCAGGTCTAGTTTTATAATACGCGACAAAGTCCTAGCGGGAATCTTCATTTCTCGCGATAAGATGTTTTTTTTAAACGAATTCTGGCTTTAACATCTTTAACAGCCTTTGTAGTTCTAACAGCACGCGGCCGCCCCGATCTTTTATGGTCTTCGATAGAGGAAGTGTTGTTGTATCTATTGATAGTACGATATACGAATATACGGCTGCTGATATCAAGCTTTTGAAGTGTCTGGAATATGACCGACGGCTCCATCCCCACTTTGTGCAAAGCGATCACTGCAATCCTATTTTCTTTAACACCCCTCTCTATATTGTAATTTAATAATGAACACGAAAAAATATGTGAAATGGCGCGAAATCGAAAGAAGTTTTAAAAATAATAAACGCGTTTAAAATTCAAAATAATTAAAAATTTGGTAAAAAGAACAGTATTTATGGTCAGACTAGCTATATAGTGGAAATTAAAAGAAAAATTTTGTATTTAAAAAGTTACACAGTTTTAAAGTATCTATTCTGCGAAACCAAGAGACGTTGTTTGTACGTCAAAATTAAAGCCTGGATGCCCAATTAATTATACATAATGTAATGACCTAACAGGAGTTATACGCTCATAATCTCACGTGAAAGACGTCCACTGCTGGATGGAAGGGGTTTTGCGATAGACTCTATTAGATACTTGTAACTTCAAGAATACCGCATTAATATATAATATTTGGTATGTACCTTAAATTTTCCTACTTAACCCGAAGTGTCAACTTAACACTTACAGTTTTTCTTTAAATTTCATATAGAAATGGTCAGCAAGCAGATTCTTTAAAAGATCTATATCATAAGAAATTCATTAAGCTTGGTATTATAAGAATAACAACATAAGTAATATTAGTAAAAGAATTAATTCTATATTCCTTTGAATATTGAACAAGCTCTCCTGTAAAATATTTGTTGAGATATATATTTGGCTGGGTCTATCAACTTATTACTCATATCCTCTTGCCTACTCACCACCAATATTTTGGAATCAAGTTTTGAAATTCTCAGGATATGTTTCTTGGAACTAACAGTTTTTGGGAAAAATAGTGAAAAATTTCCCAAATTGGAAAATCTTTATTTTCTCCATGTTCTTTGCAAAGTACATTAGTATTAGATTATGTTGTGATTTGTATAGTACATGAAATTCAGGTATGGTTTTAAGCATGTAAAATATTATTTCAAGTATGTAAATAAGACACTCACATATATATATATATATATATATATATATATATATATATATATCGTTTAATAATAATGACTTAAAAATTCCAGTTTAGCAACATAAACAATAATTTAACAAAAGAAAATAGTATTGAAAAAAAACATTCTTCTCAAAAACTAAAACTAAAAAAGCTTCTAAAGTAATCACTCTAATATTAATAGTTATTCATGAGATCAAATACTGCTTATATTCTATTTAAAAATATTTTCATGAAATTGTGTAAAACATTTCTACCAGATACAAAACATAAAAAAAGTCACACTTCTTACAAAACACAGTGGTTCTTTTATCGCATCCGCGTCTTCTACAGCGATGTTGCCTTGCAGTACTATATTCAGGTAAATGATCAGCTTTGTGCTGGCAACCAAAGTCCTTGTTAAAAACAAGACAGCTCTTTCGCCCAACCCAAATCCCTGTCTTTTCTGGTCGGGGAAGGTGTTTTCTCCCTGATAAATGCCCATATCGCATACTATTCCTTGAGGAGATGTCAGAACAATAACTTTGAGCCCAACGGGATTAGGTTTGCCTGGGCTACTGCCCACATTGACACATGGGGCATCTACCATTAAAAGGAATTATCATTTCTTCAATGCATAGATCTTTGGCCGTTCTTGCATATGACATCCTTGTAAAATGCGGTCGAATAAAGGTTTTATCTTCCAATACTTTTCTTTTGTTTGTTCAGCTGTCACATCAGGATCATAAACGTATTTCAGATGTTTAATTTAATACCTCTGGATCAAAATTGTCTAAGTTTCAGTTGTCTTCTTGTTCTTCGAGTAAGTTAATACTAAGACGTAACGCAGGCGACGATCTAGTACGTAAATATGAACTTCTACGCATGCGTGTGCGTCCCCGCCCACGACTGGTCGTAGACCTAGCGCGTCCTCTAGTTGGGGCACGTGGTGCTAAGGAACTGGGGACTATTTCAGAATCACAAGAAATAGGAGGAGAAGGCACGGGAGCTTCAAAATTGACTTCGTTTTCATCAGAGCTACTATTTGATTCATGGTTACTCTGTTCAAGGAACTCGGGTGGAGAATCGGCAGGATCTTCATCTGAATCTTTTCCTGAGAAGTCTATTTCGGAGTTATTTAGTGCATCTGTGATATCGTGTTCTGATAGCACTGAAACAAAAGCAATTTTTTAAAAGTATAGCATTAATATCATTATGTACACCACAAAGTACAAATATAGTTTAACAGTTTAATTATTAAGTATCTACTTTTGTACTTTATAAAGCACGTAGAAAAAAAAGGGTTGGAATCTCGAACACCATGAACCAAACTACAAAAATACAACTTCGCAGATTGAACTCATTATTTTATTAACTAATTGAAATAAAAAGTTTTCGAAATTTCTAAAAATTACATATGATGATAGTTGATTAGCTTACCCATGCGAGTTCGACGTGCTGCGCGTGATTCCCGCGACGCCATTTTTTCGAAAAGGATAAATGACACTCGACTTTTAATTTTTTTTTTTCAAATGTAGACAGTTCAATGTTGCCAAAAAAGTAAATATTTGAACGTTTAGGGTATAAAATAAACAAATCGATTATTTTTATGTTTACGTACTATGCGAAGTACAGAAGTAGGTAAGAGGATATAGGATCTTCTCTGGCTACTTAAATGTCGTCAACCTTGAAATCTGTTATGTAATAGGTCGCGTGGTTATAATTGAAGCTATTTTCCTTACCGGAAAATGAAATTAAAGCCTAAGGCTTAACAACTACATAATGTCTCAGACTTAAAACCTCCCTCTTAAGTAGTTCTTATAATAGTTGAAAGACTCGCAACAATGGCTGCTTATTCAAATATCACTTCGAAATAAAAATAGTTTTATCTACTTTAACTATTTTAAGGAGAGAAGCTACAGATGAATAGAAATAACAAAAAAATATCGACAAATTAAAATAAAGAACTTTGGAACTATGCAAAATATTATAGTGCTTTGTTATGGATGTTACTAGGCGATGCAGTCGCTAAGCATAAAGCTTCGCTAGCACCATATATTGGAGCGCAGCGTAATACCTAAAAAAATATTTCTTTTTTCGATAAGAATTTTTGCGAATTTCAAAATTCGGGGTCCGCCACAATCTGCTCCTAAGCCTGTTGATTCGATTCCACACAAAAAATATTAAAATCGATTAAGAACTCTGGAAGTTATGCCGTAACAGACATTGCGCCATTGAAGCTGATCCATGGGAGCTCCAAAAAACAATAAATGTATACTATTACTAATTTATTTTCAAACATTTTTGATATATTAAGTTCATTAATTTGAATATGTACCTACTTTACTATTCTTAGTTAATAGTCAGAAACCGTAGCTAACTTTGACGATTTTAATAACTTCAGTTGTGAGAAGACACTGATTGCCGTAACACAGGTACAATCCTAGCTCGGCAGTCAGGAACTTCATTAATTTTTGTTAAATGTTAATTTGTGGAATAAATCATTATTATTATTATTATTATCCAAAAATTACTGACAAAATTGTAAACATTAAATTTATCATTTTAAATCTAATCTAATCTTAAAATTGGACTGTCGATTAGCATCTTACAATGATACAAAGAAGGTGGTGTCAGTCAAAGTGGAATAGCACTTAAGGGTATAATAAATTTTACAAGCCTTAATAAATTTTTAATTTTAAAGCAATATAATGATGATGAAGAGATTAGTTTACGGTACAATTGTTTGTGGCTCTGATTAAAATCACCGTGTGAACCAAACCCGAATAATGCTAAGGGCAAGCTAAGCCACCGCGATCAACAGTGCGATTGCGAAAGTTAAGTAATTTTTGCAATGTTTTAAATAATAATAATATTATATTTTAAATTAAGTGCAATTATTCTTTACTTAAACGTATAAAATTTCATATCAATAAGTTCCCTTATTTTAAAGCTTTTGAATTTAAAAGTTTGTGTTAAACAGCGTTAGCGAATGAATAATGATAATAAAATGTTAGAAATATATTAGCCCATGGCCCCATTCTCTCTTTGGGGTTGCCGTCCATAGTGAAGGCATGTGTTCCACCCAGCAGAGCAGATTTTTATTTATTTATTTATTACAATTTCCTTACATGCTAACAGATGTTATCATCCAAAACGATTATAAGTTAGAGTTATTAAATAAATCAAATTTTAAAATAACTGATTAATGATAAAATATTTTACATAAGAAAATAGTACAGATATAATTGTATCTATATATAATAGTACAGATAAAAATATGTAATATTACATATATTAATCATCAGCAGATGATAAAGCAAATAATTATCCAGCAAAGAATTATGTAATTACTGTAACGAACCAATTCTATTCTCAGTTGATCCGTTGCACCTTATCATGTAACAAATGCAGTAAATGTCAAGATAACCGTTACCGTCACAAGGAAAAGAACAGATTTGGTAAATTAGTATTAATCAAAACGGGATTATTATGTTTCTATTATTTTTGAGGCTCTGATATTTAGGCGGAGTAGCATGCTTCATCGTCTCGGAAGAACTGAAGTTCTTTCCGCTTGGATGTTATGGGCAGACGTATCGGTCTACCCTCTGTCGCAGTCTTTTATTACACTCGCTACCGATACCATTGTCCGTAAACTCACTTTTACCTCGACACTGTTTACAACACACGACGCTCACAGTATCAGTTTGTGTTGTATTGTTTTTACACAAACGGCTAACTAGATTCCAGACAATCAACGAATTAAACCCGCTTTTATATAAATTTTTGTGTTTGTTAATTTCAATCGCTTCCATGACCATACTTGGTATGACCATACCCGATTTGATTAAATGATCAGCGTTGAGCGACTTTTGCGTATCGCTGTTATTAACAGTTTTCATATGCTCTTCTATTCGGCTCAGTTTGTTTCGCTCTATTTGGCCGATGTTATGAACTACCATAACCGTTCATCCAACGAAATACTACTTTTGACCACATACACACGACGATACCACAAGGCATGAAGATAGTTTTGTTTTTTTAAATATTTGATACCTTGTCTGTCACTTTTTTACATATAGCAAACATGCTGGTTGTTTATCCTCCTCAGGCCTTTGGATCTGACGCTTTATTGTGTATTTTGGTGGATGTTTTCCTATGTATCCATTCCCTGTAGGATATGCCGTACATGTTGTAACTGTTTGTGTAGATGCTCATTATTTAATAGGGAAATGATTGAAATTACCAAACACAAAGTTTCAACCGTAAAGATGAGTTTGAATTGTCTATTATCTGGTACCCAGTTGTCCGTTTATATAAAAACAATACAAAAAAGTGCCTTATGGTGATCTGATATTGTGAGCTTTGTGTGTCGTGAATAGTTTCAAATGAAAAGTGAGTTTACAGACAGTGGTATCGTTATCGAGTGTAATAAACTGCAATGGATGTAGTCCAATACGTCTGCCCGTAATATCCAACTGCAAAAATATTCAGTTCTTCCATGATGATGACTTACAACTGTCTCGAAACATCGGAGCCTCAAAAATGAAACATTTATATAATCCCGTATTTTAATACTAATTTTATTGACCATAACAGTTTAAAACAACGTATTTGACAAATGTCGAAGACGGAATAACGTAGTAAAACCTGTAATTTAAATAATTGTTATCATTTAAATTTTCTTTTGAATAAACCTTGCAACGTTGTTTGATTCAAATGTAGTAAAATAGATTGAAATACGTCTTTTATAATAAATATTTTTTTGCTGCACACGTCACAAAACATAAAGAAGAAACCATAAAGAAATATAAGTAAAATTAGGCGCCATTATAGTCATCACTTCCTGATAATCTTGTGCGATGAGTAATATAGAAAAATGGATGGGGAAAAGTGGGTACAAAAGTAGGTAAGTAGTGAGAGAAAGAATCAATAAAAATAAACGAAGTGGCTACAGAGGCACTTATTGGACTAATA
Organism: Calamotropha paludella; assembly: GCA_927399485.1. NCBI lineage: Eukaryota > Metazoa > Arthropoda > Insecta > Lepidoptera > Crambidae > Calamotropha > Calamotropha paludella. Next base: position 12,621,430 of record OV656805.1, read on the forward strand.
ATTTTCGCTCTAGAATACCTTCATACAAACTCTACTAAAAGTTGGAGGTAATTTATTTTTATAATTATTTTAAATATATTCCTAGATAGCTCCTGGATAAGATTTGTACATGACATTATATTTTCTTTGATTTTGTCTGTTCCGTTCGTTAGTGTATGCTTTATTATCAACCAATCCCGTGTTTTCAACCGTAGGGAAGGCGCCCCTATAGGTTCATAAAGCCCGATAAAATTAAATTAAAATACTTACGTAAGACATAAGATAATGTCAATATTAGTTATTATAAATAAAATACGCATAAGAAAAGTTATTATTAGTAGAGTTTTTAGTCTAAAGCTTAACACATAGTGTTAATATGGCAATTGAGAAAATTTTATAGTTAGTAATAGGTTGACGTGTTGGTATCTGTACATCAAACAAGCATTTTAACTTTATACAATTTCTGTCTAGACGCTGCAGGTTAATTCTGTTAATCCAATCTCACAGACAAACTTCATGCCAAATGCTGATTTGTTGGAGCTAAACGGTAGATGCAGCCGTGACGAACGACTTACGAAGTACGGTGAAGTTTAAGAAAATACATTTTTTGTCAAACGTTTTAACTATCCAAACTGGATACGTTTCTATGTTTCAGAATCGACGTGATGTCAAGTTTAGTGGCGTCGTCATATTGGAAACGTGACAGACACTGGACTAAATTGGTACGGAATACAAAAAGCTAAGTCAAATTGTAAACAGTGTGCAATATGTACAAACGCACTTAAACAAGTTCTGGCGTCGACATTCATGTATTCATTTTAGATGAATAATTTATGGTACCAAGTAGTTCAGTACAATAAAGGTTTTACATTGAAAAATGACGAATTTTTCCATTGTTTATAAGATAGCTTAAATAATGCTGATGACACACCGAAGCCGCTGGCATTAAAATTATTTTCATATGCATGTTTCAAAATAAGCGGTGGTGGCTTCAGTATGTAAACATATTAGGCGATTGCGACAGAACTGATCTTTATATAATATTCTTAATCTGTAAAATAAACATTTCTCTTTCCATTAATCTTTATTAGGACATAAATATTTTCCAGGTGATATAGTTTTGCGTAACCTGCGTGCGAGATTATTTAACTGACTAGAATCGAAGAACTTTACAGACATTTAGAGATGTATGCTTTCAGAAGCGAGGCTAGTTCTAAAAAGATTATTTCGTTGGATTTTTTTACAGTAAAAGTACAATCAGAAGGATAGCTTCAGTTAGGGGGTAAAGTCTTTTGTTTTTAACCGATTTCAAAAAAGTAGGAGGTTTCTCAATTCGAAGTCAATGCTACAACAACCTTACTACAATATCAAATTAATAAGTAGACACAATATTATGAAATATACCATAGCAATTACAAAACAGTAACAGTATTAGAAAAATATATTAATCGGTACCTAATAACTATCAAAGCAACTTTTTAAATATTATGTACCTAAGTACTGGCTTACAAACTACTAGTAAGATTGATAATATCTATACACAGTTATTGCTTTACTTGGCACCGACTTCAAAATTATTAAATAATTATTTAATAATTTCTATTTAATTAAACGAAAATACGTATTACTTTGTGCGAAATAAATTTATGTTTTGCTTTTTAGTTTACTTTTTGAAGTCGGATTTTTTTTGTTTAAAAATATTTTATCTAGTGAAGATTTTCTTCTTGTCAAATTCTTTTTTAACTATAGACCTGAAGTGATTGATTGACCGGAATTCTAATGAGTAAATAAATTGGTAAATATAATGACGAATGTGAGTGTCCCATTTATTATACTAGTAAAAATATTTAAACATTAAATTTTTCCTTTCCTATTGTATGTTACTTTTAAATATGTGCTATAAGTTTAAGTTGTACCTATTCAAAAACGTATGTAACCTTCTTTCACTAATAATAATAATAAACCAGTCAAGAAAAGCAAAGACAATTGTTCGCCTGATAAAATTAACTGTTAATATGACAATATGTTCGATAAGTATAAACGTGAAGTTGGTAGTAGTATGGAACCGATTCCAAATATTAGAGAAGCATTTTTCGAAATTCTGTAGGTACAAAAACTCAAATTTTTCATTAATAAATGAAATTTTTGCCGATGAAAATTCAAAATCTATAAGTATTTCTAGAAGTTATTATAAGGTGTCCGTGACCTACAATTGCCCAATATTTTTCTTGTGCTCCATGGAGAAGATTTACATACACCACAAATCAAATATTTGCAACACCATTTACGAAGGAGGTTTTAATACAATTACTACATATATTGCTTATGAAATGTTTAGAATATGCCAAAATCTTGTTAGCAGAATTATTATTATGTACATGGATATACGTTTGAGATAACAAAGTGATCAAGCTAATACGTGTCGAAAGGACAAATATAAACAAAATAAATAGGACAATCATCCCAGACAATGTGAAAGCCTTAATCGGAGACTGCGATTAACAGACACGAATCAACAACACCAAGATACCTCTCAAATTAATATGGCCTTCACATTCACAAGAGAAACACCTACTTAAGTCGTAACATTAGCCCCGTGAATTAATATCTCTAAGGCTCAGATGCTTGATTCTAAAATCAACCCGACTTAAAGACACTGTGATGTGACACACAAAGACAAGTCGAGACATAATAGATCTTCTACGTCACGTAAAGTCCTCTCTCTATATACTCCATTGCACAGATAAAACAAAACCAACTGATACGTGTATCTGTTACCGGCAATGTGTATAATTCAGGTATTGTATACAATCCCTAGGTAATGTATACAATCCCTAGGTAATGTATACAATCCCTGGGGCGTCCAGGCAATGTATGAAGTATCATGAATATCATTGTCCATTTCATACTTTACCTAGGTATTGTATACAATTCCTAGGGATTGTATAGAATACCTGCTGGTTCACCGGTAATGTGTAAAATAAATAAATCTTAAGACTAAACTAATGTTAGGTAAGCCGGTTAATATCAATTAGTCTTAACAGACTTACTTATCAAATAGCGGACAAATAAAACATGTTGTATTTACTTGAAATAAACTTTATTATCAACTTTAGGTTAGGTTAGGTTAGGTTAGGTTGCGTTTTTTTGCGTTCGAGTGTTACATTACCTGCTGCAAGTTTGGCATTGTATAGAATACCTAGGTAAAGTGTAAAATAAATTCTATTTCATACTTTACCTGCCCGTTTTAGGTATTCTATACATTGCCTAGGTATTGTATACAATACCGGATTATACACATTGCCGGTAACATATCTATTATAAAGATACACGAGAATTTCATAAGTTTCTTTTTATAAAAATATTTAGCTCCAGAATCACTGAAATCACTATTTGAAAATACATTACCAAAGATTTGCATAAGATAGTGTATTTATGTTATTGCAATCCGAACTAAATAGGGGCAGTAGCTAGTAATAAATAATTACAGACGTTTAAATTGATCGATATATTTTACAGGAAATCTGATTCTCTTTTAGTGAGGATTCTTAAAAATAGTAGTTATCATATTTGATCACTGGCCTGAGGTTAGCAAGAGCGGCTTATCAGAGACCCTGCCTGACCTCCTGATTATGATTGATGTAGGACGCGCCCCTCGCGTCCTGTTACTGGTACAAGGTGAACCATCGAATATATAAACGCTGAAATATAATCATAACTTTTGTAAGATAGTTAATGGAGAGTCTCTTTTTTGTTTTGCAATTTAAGAATTTTCCAAACTTGATAAAATGCAAATTATATAAATGTACAAACAACCACATCTCCGAGTCCTCAGGTAGGAATTGAGATGTGGTGATTTTAAATAAGCATTTATAAATATTATAGGAATATGGCAAGAGTGCAAAAAATATAAATACATTTTTATATAAATGTATTAAATTAGCCTCAATTTTATTTAGAAAAGCAGTATCAATCGACTTTCTCTAATAAATACATTTCTTGAACGGTTTGCGGGAAAATTATGTATTATTATATAAGAAAGTACTCAAATCATAATTTATTGATACACCTTTCTAGGATTCCGTACGTTACTCAAAAGGAACCCACACAATCACTTTGTTGTTCATCAGTAGAGACTGATGATTTGGTTTTCCCACAGACAGAGAACTACGTGAAAAACAATTCGATACAAAAATTTCGTATCAGCTCAAAAAGAAAAAAAAAATTTAAGCGAACTGTACCTGGTGCGAAAAAAAATGCAATAAACAAAATGACCATGCACGCCGTATAGTTTGATACTAGCTAATAAACCTTATAAATATACTTCCCGTTGACCTGGAATCATTAAATTTGGCAATATGCAAGGTGGCACCTTGCAGCAGAAGTAAAATACAGTTTACTTTAAAAATAATATTAATTTGTGTTTGGGAACTTAAGTTTGCATTTGGTGATTGCAAACGTAAGGTATGGATTTTTACATATGGAAGAATTTTCCTTTTATTCGGCTTTCATGAGGACGCCTCTTCAAGATTTTAAGTACAATCCTCGGTCTGGGTGTTGTGATACCGTTTCTGATTTCCAAAACACAAGCGTTTTAGCTTTTTGGATATCAGTCCAATGTAAGGCATATGTGTAATGTTATAGCAGACAACATTGCTATTTGTTTTTTTATTTAATTTGTAATTGTAGTGCAAAAAATTAATTCGCTTTATAAGGGTTTCATTTATTTATATATATTGAAAAAGCTTCATTACTCAAAATGTGTTTTTTTTAACAAACCAGTAAACCTTTGGTAATAACTTAACACTTAGTATATTATGTACAAAAGATTACCAAAGGATTTTTATCCTTCGCATGGAATAATCATAAGCTACATTACTAATTATGTAGCAATGCAGTGGTGGCGCCCCCACCTGTTGCGGCCCCCGCCGGAAATGAGGAATTTGCATCACAATCAAATAGAGCCCTCGTAGCTGACTTCCGGTGCGACCCGCGACCCCGATAGTAATCTTACTGTAAACGCTCACTTCCGTTATTTGGGCAGGAATTAAATCTGTTGCTAGTAAGGGCATGCGAGGGTGAGCTGGTAATAGTTTTATCATCCATCCGTTCTTTTATTTTAATTTTAATTATATTCAAACGTTAATTTTAAAGGCTAGGTAGTGATAGCTATTTTGAATAAATTTACAGAAATTGCAATAAACAAATATTACAGATAGCCAGTGCCGGATTAAGGTCGCCTGGGGCCTCTAGGCACTTTATGTTTGGGGCCCCCCTTATACAATGTGTCCCGTCATCAGTGTCGGAGCCTTTAATTGTGTGAAATATGGCATTTTTATCGACAAATTGCCCCTCAAATTTTGTGCAATACTCATTTTTTGAGTGAATAAATACAAAATCAGAAAATATTTTTTAAATAAAAATTTAATATTTACATTTTTTTTTAATTTTTACATTTTGGGGCCCCTTCTACACCGGGGCCCCTAGGCACGTGCCTAGTGTGCCTAGGGGGTAATCCACCACTGCAGATAGCTTCGCATGTGTAAATTTTTTTTTCTCGTATCTTCTTATAGAATAAATAAGAACATAAATTTAAATAATAAACATAAATAGAAACTTATTTTAAATAACTTTCTTACCATTAACGCAGCGTTCGTAAAAAAACGAACTGTTCAAACATTTTTTTCGTCGACACTAATTGTAAAGCAGATCGCCACTCAAAATCCTGTTAGTATAGTGGAATAATATATAGTCTACATTCATCCTTAAAGTCCATTCTAAATATAGGTAGAAACAGTTTTGGAATCGCATGAAAAGTTTTGGACCTGAGCTCCTTCATTTAAATTTACAAACACACAAACTTGATAAATCACTACATTGTTCTATACCTAAGTTAAAGAAATTATTATATTTTTTTTATTAAAGCATTTTTCTATTTAAAGTAACAATAGCTAAAGCATGGAAATCTGAAACAACGACGACGGTACCCCGACCCGAGCCAGTAAAGAAAAGTTAGTTTTCTATATTAGGTATCCCGGCCGGGTATCTAACCCGAAGACCGTCAAATAGTAATAATAAAATAATTTTTAGCTCCACACACCGTATGCTTTTCCAACATTAGATTAAACAACAATCACACACATTTTTAGTTCTAAATTAATTACTCGTGATATATCGTGTGCCCATACGTCATGTCTTGGCTACTAAAGAAAAGTGGCACTATCCACCACGCGGGACTAGTGCGGATTGGTGCTAATGACTGCAGGTGTAAATGGGACCATCAATAAAATTCTTTATTTATTAATTAAAACAATTTACTTGCTGGATTACCTATAATTCCAGCAAGTTAATATTATTCATACTATTAGATAAAAGATGTCGATAGCAGAATATAAATTTCAAGCACTACTACAAAATTTACACATTTAATTAAAAATTTTAATAATAATAAACAACAATACAATGCAAATTCTAGCAAAGATTATGAGCTATAATATAATACAAATTTCAATAATAATTCTCTAAAAACGTCTTATGTACTAAAATATAATTGCATCATCTCAAAAAGAATAGGAATGACATTACGGATAATAAAATAAATTGCATCGATCATTAGAGTGTCAAGAATTATCAAAATACAGGTTGAACAATATTGTGTGTCGAAATGAATAAATGTCAACTAACTTTATTATAGTACTTATGAAAAAGTAGTGCCTTGCTATATAATTGGTCAAAGCACGAGTGGTGGAGCTTTGTATTCTATATGAGCATTTACAGTGGATTCATTAAAAGTCAACAACTATGCCATTGCAACTCAAGTCCTAGATACGAAGACCTTAACGACCTTAACATTTCGATGACCAACTCTTGTGACTATCACAAGGACAACTACATAGGTATGTTTAGTCAATAGGAGATATAATTATTGTCTAACAACGATAGCTTTTTAAAAATACCATACGGCAGGAAATGAGAAATTAAAAAAATCAAGAGAAAATATTCCGTACATATTTTAATTAATTAATTATCTTACTATTCGAATTTAACTTGTAACAAATCGCAATGAATTTCATTGAAGCGCTGTTTTGACTTTGCCACAGAAAGGTAGACTTTTATTACCTTTATGGCTGTCCCATAACCTTTCTTAGATCCCTGTCAGGGTATAAGTGTTAAAGCTGCGTGTTCACGGCGTAAAGTGACTGACTGTAACAACTCATGATAAAATCACAATTTAAGATAAAAGGTGAATTAAAAGATAAGCAGTCTTAATTTAATATCTTGCACGATGTATGATCCCTTGTATTGCTAATGACTTTGTCAGTCTTTTGGATATTTCTTTAAATATTTTTCTAAATAATTGTCGTATTGTCTTTTGTGATGATTGTAGATCAACTCATTATTCTATAAATACTTTTTATCCATCCACTAGGCTGTGGGTAAGACTGTATGCGGTATGTTTTACTAGCATACAGGACATTTTATGTTTTATGCCCTATCCGTCGTTGCCTCGCATTAAGATATCATCTGTATACATAACTGTATGCAAATGATATCTTCAAGAATTAGTGTCAGAAACTAATCCTGGCTCATTTGTCGGTGAATGACGGAAAACAGTAAACATTGAGATGATAAATATTTCCGGTTTTCATCAAATTGTCCCTTGTTGAAGAGGTGCGGCGAACGTTCACCTTACGCCTCCTGCCTTACTAATGCGACTTTGGTGGCCACTCACCAAATAAAACTTAGCCACAATTTCGACTTTTAATTTGCTGGTAGGAACTGCTGGTTCTAACATATCCAATTGGTAAGGGTATATTAGAACCAGCAGTTCCTACACGGAGTTTTTTGTGTTTTATTAGTATTATTGCAACTTATTATAGATAAGTTTGGATTGAAACTGTGCTGTGAAAAGTAACGATAAAGTATGCACCGAACGAGAATACTTTTGGTCCTACTGTTCACTGATCCTCTGACAGCATACTGCACTAGAGACATTCAAAATAACATTTGTTAAAAGTTAATGAACATAGCACTTACTAAATACGTTTATTGCTTTGTAAAATCTTAACCCCAGGGTAAGAAATGGAGAAAGAAACATTCAATAAATTGGTACTTTTTATTAATAAATAAATATTAAAAGAAGTTCAAATCCCGCCGGTCCTCTTTGATAATTACCGATGTCATAAGCGAAATTGTCACACGAAATAAGCTACTCATACAAGGGTCAAGAAATGTGACGTACATATCTAAGCGCATCTTAGCTATCCAATAGAGCATCCCATATCAAAAGTAAATATAAATATTGCGAAGTGCAGAGTTGTTTCCAGCTTGAACACTTCGTGATTCTACAGCAAGATTAAGACTGAGGTAAAGGTAAAGTTTGCTATTTCTAAATTTACTTCTCAGGATTTTGGTGATGCTGTAAAGGTCATCTGCAATCAAAAGGGTCAAGAAAATCAAGAAAAAATCTCGACTCGCACGTAGGGTGATAGTTTTTATAAATAGTGAAGTGGGGACGTCACAGGCCGTCGGCCAAGCGTGCGTGCGCGCAGGGGCGGCCACCCTGGCCGAGGTCATTCACCTCACACCCCGCTCCCCGCTACACCTAGCAACGAGAAATGCAGGGTTGAGCATACAGATGTCCAAAATTTTAGATTAAAAAAAATAAGTAAGCTATATAACTGTCGGCGTATATATTTTCAATGTATATTGCAGTAATTCTTACTGTAATCGAAACAAATGTCTCGAAAAATTTACAACCATAACTACAAAAAGAATAGGCCAATCACGATCACGAGGAAGACGAGCTTAATGGAGATTTTTTAGTAAATAGAATAATGTCTTCTATTAGGATAATACCCATATTTTTTTTACAAACGAAGACCCTCAGTTTATTTTTCTTATTAAAATATTATAAAAATAATAAATTTGTTATATTAGAAAAAATTAATTTTAAGGATTAACTTCTTTGTTATACGTATAAAACTATAGAAAATTAAAATTCTAATATCGTCATAAAAATATGATATATTGACAACATAATTTGACATTAAGAATCATAATATCTAATCTTATAAGACAACAAAACTATGTTTGACTTTTTTCTAAATATTTAACAAAATCAAAATTTAAGATTGAATTAATATATCTATTTTAAATCAATATTTTTTGTTTATTTACAATTATTAATGAAGACCTGTAATGAATGCTATGACTTCACACCTAATGTAGTGCAGAAACCATTAAGTAATAGATTTAACCGATTGTGAGTAATATAATTCTTTTAACTTCAAGGGTAAATTACAGAGATATCATTAACTGTACTAAAATAAATCACTATACACATTTAATGTAAAAATACTAACTAACAAAATTCGAATTGAAAACAATAGTTCAAGATCTACTTCTTTCTTTCAATTATGATGAGACCGAAAGTCTACTTAAGTAAACGCAAGCACAGTTGTTTTTATTAATTTCATAGTCACGCTCTCACATACATACACACAAACACGCGCGCGCGCAAACACACATACACTTACACACAATCTCATGTATATGAATACTTACATAAAACCAATCAAACTTAACAATACGTACTAACCACGCGCATTAACTACTCTTTTGAGAATATTATAATGTATAGGAGGAATCCCTTACTCTTAAGATACAGGACACGTCCTAGTTTGGGAGTTGAAGATCTGATTTGAAGACACTGTAAACCTTCTCATAATGTGTATCGTTGACGTTTTGTAATGTTATTGTTTTGTTTAAATATAATTCCATAAATTGTTATTATTATAACTAAATGCCTATTATTCTCTTATGAGTGTTTATTTTAATGGATTCGTCCTGGTCAAAACACAACATATATTAGACAGCCCTAATGCCGTGGCAATCACAGCCCTTTGTGCACTCGGACTGAGGGCTACTCGCGGAGGGCAAAGACTCCATTTATTTCTTTGTTTTGAAATTCCTTCTAACAGAGGGTTCCACAGGTACTCGCTCCTTTTTGCTCGTAAAAGGAACCGAGGGGTTCTTAGATGATGGTCAGGTTTTATAACTTTGTAAAACATGAAGTAAATTAAACAAGTTCGCTACTTTTGGTGTCTTTGTCAGGAAATCCAAAGCAAAGCGCGTTCGAAAGTAAAAGTCTATCAATGATACTGAGATACAACACAGCATTGCGAAAACCGTTACTTTTCTGGCGCTAGCCGTCAATTAAGCTCTTCAGAGCTCTGGAGGACGTGGTTGAAGAGCACAATGGCGCAGCGGTTTGCGTATTTGGCCTGGGATTACGGAGGTTAAAAACTTTCGTAAGGGCCGGTTAACTGATAAGTGACCGTAACGTTATTGAACTCATATGCGATTCGAAAGACACTTTAAGGTGCTGGTCCCGGATTCATGTACAATCGTTATCACCTACCAAATTTCAATGAGCCCGTGTGGTGGACAATGGCCAGTTCTACGTACGGTGTTTTCATCCGTGAAAAAGTTCTTGTCAAGCAAAACCTTTTCTCTTGTGGCGAACACCTTTTTAGGAATTTTCTTTAGTATATTTCTAAAATGAAAATTTTCCTTTGGCAGCCTAAACGACTTCCTATTCGCGAGTGTAGGAACCTGTGAGTTGTTTGTGCCCGCTTTGACATTCTGTTTGACCCTAATACCTTAAAATACTTGAAGTCTAGAGTTTCGGTGTACCCTCGCTCTAGCCTCTTTCTTGAAACGTCTGCTCATCATATCGATTTCCTCTCCAAATCCTTCACGCTCATTGCAATTTGACTCTAGAACTCTTTTCCTGTTATTTTATATGTTCGTTCGTTCATTGTGTTATTTGATATGTGTAAGTTTATGGATTCCTTTATTATTTTTATTTCCGTCTATATTTTTATCCGCTAATTGGGCACAATCTTCGCATGGGTGTGTAAGTTTATTTATTTAAGTTAATTTAATCGTTTTTTATAAGCGTTGCAATTGAGAATTTAAAAAATACTTTATTCGTACCTTTTTTCAATTTAGAGACTAAAACAAAATTTAGAGATGTTAAGCTGTATTCAATGGAATACTAGATGTAGATTATATATCCCTAATTTTGCAAAGCCTTGAATTCCAGAGGGAATAATGCTACCCACGAGATAATGATAATTTATGTCGATAAGACAACTCATTATACATTAATAAATACAAGGTGAAAAAGATCTATATCTATTCAATTCTAGACCTATATATATTTGCAACTAATAAATACACATAGGTATATTGGGCGCATGTCATATCGTGACATAGGTATGTATAGATATAGATGTATACTAGATAGGTATCTAGTAATATCTATTGAAAAAATATAAAAATACAAGCCATTGCCCATTAATTAGCTTGTTTATCCATAGAAAAAATCTCAAGTGATACCTATTATAACGACAAGAACTTGATGTCGCCTAATGGTGCCACAGTGTTTTCTCTTTCTTTTTCATAATGTTCACTTAATCCACCAATTGTATTTATTATTGTATAATTTATAAATTGTTTAATCTATTTAGATTGATATAATTCTTACTGACATTTCTATTTTTTTTTGACATTATGTACCCAATTATTGTATTATAATTATTATCTAATTTTCTCAAGCAATTTCTATTTTATTTCATTTTTTTCACTAACTCCACTCTCCTTGACAACTTTATTGTATATGACACTGGCTTTCATTGTTTCATATCACTTGCGCCCTCATCTGCAAAAGTAATGGCTGAAAATCGGTGCTTCACCTATTCCCGGGTGGAATTTTGTTGCATCGAGTCTTGACCCTATTCCTGCTGCTTTACACACCTATGTTGGTTGTGTTATGAATTTATTCATTTTATTTTATTTGTGTGTATAATAGTAACGTATAATGTGTGTACAACTGGAATAAAACGTATCTTTCTATTTTTTTTAAATCTTATTAACTTTCACGAACACACCTGTATAATTGTGTCGTCAATTCAATGAGTGTGTTTTGCGTTCAGTGTGAGTATAGTTTTGCTGTTGTAGATAATAATGCGAAAAGTTATTGTTTTCTAATATTTTTTTTATTTATAATGTATTCAAGTGATCTATAGAATTAGTATGATAAGATAATTCAATTTCTGTTATGAGTTATACTTACCTAAATTTCATATGTCCGCAATTTAATTATATCTTATAATTATTTCAGTTTATGTATTAAGTTATGTACGTTTAAAATACCTTTATGCTTATGTGAATACTACAAAGGGCTGAGTGTTTTATTGTACTTTTCATCCACTATGGATGGAAATAGACCACTTGTAAACGTATGTTTAGTGTCTAAAATGTTTAAAATTTATATAGTACTTTGTCATCAACTTAAAAACTCTTACAATAAATGTTCAGAAATCCCCAGCTATTATAATTCAAGCAGAAAGAAATAAAACACTCTGTACCACACTATGATTTCCTATCAATATGTGACTTCCTTTATTAAATTATAAATTTAAAAATTCACCCTCTCCCTCTCCCCAAAATAAGTGTACGTCGCCGGCGTGCGCGCATTCTCCCATGGAAATGGGATATAAGTGGTGATTTAGCCGGACGCTCCGATAAATGCACGCACTCAGGGGCAGTAAGTGCACACTTTATTACGATTTATTAACAACTCAAATTGGTTTTGTTTCATGTGTGTCTCCGTAACATGACAGCGTTTTAAAAAAAAAAATTTTGCTTTTAAATACCATAATTTTACAGTTTCGTATTTGCGATAATTTTAAATAAATAACTGCCAAAAAATAAATAGTTATTGTGGCGTTTACAGAGCCCACAAGAAGAGGTTACTTCTTACTTTCTAATACAACGTTCGAATAGCATACTTATACCCCAGCATTGGCAGATACATCACATGAGAGTAAATAAATGTCAAAAGTTTTATATTTTATATAACTAGTTCCTAACTGACGTGAGACGTCATTATAGACACGATTAATCTTGCTTGTTTGCAGTTTTTTTTATAATAATAATAATATATGTTACAATTAGCTTAGCCCAAAGTAAGCACAATAAGGCTTGTGTTATGGATACAAGGTTAACAGATAGACATACATATATGATACATAGATATGTAATATTTATAGAAATATATATGAATATCCATGACTCCGATAAAAATGCTCGCATTCATCATACAAATATCTGCCCCTTCCGGGATTCGAACCCAGGACCGTCGGCGCGAAAGGTAGGATCGCTACCGTTGCACCAAACGATCGTCCAACTTTGTTTTTTTTAAGGATCTTCATGACCCTTTGATTGAAAAAAAATACCTATTTATGGGCTGTGTTGTAAATTGAACTCAAATAAAAATTCATTGTTATATAAGTGACATTTTTTTAAATTTTTGAAACCCAACATCTTGATACTATATTTTTATTTAATCATTCTGTCATATACCTTTTTGAGATTAACAAGTCCGACTGATTCTGACTATGGAGTCAAGTTTGTCTCTTTGGCAAGGTACTGTAATATAGTATACACATACTCTAGGTACTACAGCACTCTGTCAATTACACTGGTCTTTATAGAAGAAAACGGAGGAGCGTTGGTACAGGTGATCGGATCATCAAAGATGTTAAGATAGTACAGTTCCTTATCAAAATATAATTTTCAAACTGCCATATTAAACGGGCTATGAAGTCTGGTTTGAAAAGCTATATTTCCTTTTAATGAATTTCGTACCTTATCTACAATATAATTACCAAATTGTTTTATGATACATACATTAAATTAACTTTACCATGTCAAAACACTGGACTGTCTATCGTTACTAATTGTAACACGCTGTTTACTAAGATCAAAGAAGCAGAATACCTTATAAAAGTCTGATAAATATGTATGCTATAGGTATAAAGTAACAAAATACAGATTTTTTCTAATACAACTTTAATCCATTTCATCCGGCCCCATCCGCCCGCTATAAATACTAATTCCTTCTTCGTAAAAAAAACAAAAAACCACCCCTTCATACTAAATCGCCGCATATACACAAAACAAAAAAAGGGAGTGCACCCGCATAGCGACGCAGGAGCATGCTCGCATCGAATTGAACTGAATTTACTGCATTACAAAACAATCGTAACACTTACTTATGATCATTTACAGAGCCAAGCCATATTCAACCTTATTAAGATCCAAAAAAGAGTAAATTAAATCGAGGCTTTACGACTCATTTGAATACGTAGTAAGAGGGTACAAATCATGGGGGTGGTTTGTTTCTATCAATGGTAATTTATTCAATGACAACAGAATAGTTTTAGAGAACGAATTCAGTTAAGTGGAACATTTCCCGCAGATTTGAAACTCACATTTTTGTTCATAATACAACAATGATATAGCTATTAAACTTAAAATTGCTGTAAAAAACCTATACTCCCAGCCTAAAAAATCCACAGTTATTAGCATTAAAAGGCACTTGTAATACTTAACAAAAATAATTCTTATTGCACAAACCTAAAACTATGTAACTAAATTCTACTTAAATGCGAAAACTGTAATACAAATGAAAATTTTAACTGCTTTTCCGCTTCTTCAAGTACCCACATTATTTTTCTATTAACGCACACTCGTTTAAGTAAATTTTATAGTTAAGAGATCAGTAAGTGACATGCCATAATTTCTTGATTATTTACTAGAATTGCATTTTGCTTAATTGAAACTAAATCCCAGCAAACGAAAACTCAAGCATGACAGGCAAACACGTGGACTTACACTTCGTCGCCTATCTCATGCAGTATTATTACACTAGGCCTAGTCATCCTACGATCACGCCACCTCTAACGGAGTCGAAACTTCAGGATTAATTATAAAAAAAAAAAAACAAAATTAAACGCGTCTTGAATCCAATAAAAGTTGTATTATTTAAATGCACGTAAAACTATGTTAAAAGGATCCAGGATTTCAAAGGATTGATCTGAGCAGTCACTGAAACAAACGTATTTTTATTTGATGATTGCGTTTTATAAACTGCGCATAAATCATAAAATCTTTTGAGCTCCGAGACCCAAAACTAGATTACGATTAGAGATAAGGTTTTGTTGTAAGTATCGCCTGGCCCCAGATAAATAGTAAAATAGTCAATCAATTTGGCCGGCTTAGACTTATGTTGAATATCTTAATTAAGATGTTGACTATGTAACAAATCCAATTAATTACTTTAGTTTTTATCTCGCATCGACCATAATCGACATTAATATTATATTTATGAAAACTCTTTTATTACTAAATATTTAGGGGTGAATCATTTTAATTTGAAACTCGTTTCCTGTAATAAATGTCTGTGCTATGAGCATATTTATTGAGCGAAGCTCTCTTTTAGGCAACTCACAAATTTCGCTTGTCTCCCTCCTGCTACTTAACGGTTCAACCGATTCGAACGAATTTTGGCATGAACATACATGATTATAACTTGACGGACATAGGCTATGTAAATAAATTATAGACTTTACCATGGACAAATAATCACCGAAAGAAAAATTGAAAAGCTGATCACAGCAAACCGCTGATACTACATTGATGAAATTTGGCGCCAAAACTCACATCGTGGTCGTAACTAATGTGCAAAAAAAGTTTTATTTTATACCGCTATTTTTCTAATTGTAAAATTACATGTAAAATGTAGAGATGTTTGAGAACATGAAAGATAGTAACAGTAATATAAAGGATTGCTTCACCTGACAAAGATTTAATAACAACTCAGTGTCTATCAAGAAATACCTCAGCAGGTAGTTCAGGTAGCATAGCCAAGGGACGCAGGCGACAGAGCGTGACAGCCACCACCGCGTTACAAGACTACAAAAACAAGGAACTTGCACAACACTACAACTAGAAATCAACAAGGCAGTCCGTTCCTTGGAGAAAAAATGAGTACATTGATCTTATGATTGATCGATTATATATAGACGTTAAACAAATGCCCGCTGATATAAGAATTAAATTTCAAAACTTAAAGATCACTGGAATTAAACATTTTTTTAGAAATACGAAACACGTTTATTTCGTCCTGTCGGTATAAGATAATACATATATCATAATAAATACAAATCATATAAAGCTTTTTACTTTATAAATATACGCAAAATGATAACAACATTTTAATACGTGTTGTATAAATGTACGAGGTGTTTTATTAAAATTTCACCGTGAGCACTAGTTTGGGTGTCCATATTGACGAAACACTTCAAGCCAATGGAACTGCGCGGGCGCAATGCCAATAATAAGTAATATTGAAAACAGTCGTAGCAACCAGGTTCAATGTACCTGAGCAAAGAAATTTAAGATCACAATTGTTGGTCATATTCTATGTAACGAGATACGTTACATAATCTTTTAAACGATAACCTAAAAATAGCTTCTCTTCTATCGATTTTAATGCGAAGTAAAGTTTAAGCCTGACAATATTAGTGTTAATAGAATCGAGAGTTTTTGTAACTATTACAAACCGGAAAAAGAATCTTAAATGTTTTAACGATATAATTAAATTAAACTTCAAGTTTAACTCTTAAAGCAGGGACCCCCCAACGATCTACTTTCGTAAGTACACAAATGAAACACAAAAAAACAATATTGATGACTTTGAAGTGACACTTACCGTGTAATAGGTACTAGTATTAAGACTCCCCTTGCTATAGCACCCTCAGTGTTATCGGCGGAACGACAAGCGACAAGTGCATGCGGTTACACAGTTTAGAGCAAGCGAAGACCTAAAAACAATTTAGACAGTGCATTAATTAATTCAAATAAAAAATACACCCGCGCAAATAAATATAAAAACACGGTAAAGTGATTTTATGGATATCTAGTGTCATTCCATAATAAAGATATTCTATCATCTCAACCGAAAGACGTGCACTGCAGGATGGGAAAGCTCTCCGAAATATGAGAAAGGTTTTGCTATATCTCTACGCTTGGTAGGTGGGTTGAATACGTTACAGCCCATTTTGTCGCCTACAGTAGGTCCATGATATATATTTGTAGCATAATTACACACTTAAGTATATAGTGTTGCTACTCGGTTGGTAATTCCTTTAATTATTATTGTTAAGAGTATTTTTAACTCTGTTTTTAATGCTGGCATTGATAGTCACTACGGGTCTAAACCGAGTAATAAATATTATTACTACTGGTATTATTCTATATAACTGTGGATTTGTCGGATTTTATCTATTTCTACGAATTTCCTAACTATGCGAAAGGTATTCAATATGGCTGCTTTCTGCAGTTTAATATGTAAAGTATCGCTTATATTTAATTTTTTAAGGCTATAATTCAAGTATTTTCGTATAATCCCGGTTGATAACAATATCTATAAAATTTTTACCCTGTTTCCATATTCTAGAAACTTCCTCCTTCAAATATTTATGTATTTAATTATGACGATATCAATTAGGTAAGTAATTTTATTTGTTTTATCCTGTAGTGTCTATTGTAGTGTATGGATCTGTCAGTAAGGATAGCTCGGTCGTAGTAGTGTAATGAGCATCGACCAACGTGATGAGTTTTCTAGGATAGTTTTGGGGTAATTATTTTTTTTAAATAAATTTATCGATGAAGGTTTCATAGTAATGCGTTTGGGAAGCGCTGTCAGCGGCTCGCAGCTTAAATAATATTCGTGTGGTACTTGCTGCAGCGCGTTTTCAACAGAACTACAATAAAACGCAAGTGCTATGCTAATGCATTGCAACCGAGTGGATCAGGCCGGCGGCACTGCGCAAGCGCATGACTGTGGTGTCTTATTAGTTATTGGTGATGACGTTAAGCCGGTGTATTGTTATGACCAAAGGCGAAAAAAACAAAATAGTGGTTGAAGTTATACGTCAAATTTGAATAATATTGGGTTGAATTAATTGTACCAAGATCACAGTTGTTTGTGTGTTTGTCTGTCCGCTCTTTTCCCCGCTCTTTTTCCATTGTATCAATAACGTTACCATAGCAACACGTTAACCGCAAGTAGTTCGTCTACCGGACGCTAGATGGCGCTAACGGAAAAATATTTAATAATAGAAAAAAATTAAAGAATTTTGTCCACCCGTACGAAGCTTGGACGGGCCGCTAGTATTCTAGAAAATTTTAAATTGTTGATACGGGGATAACCATTGGATACGCAACTTTTTTGTCATATTGAATTTACTATGTCATAATAATTAAATTTATTTCGATGTGTTTATCTTTAGCATGAGAGATTCAGACAAAATAATAAATAGACTATCTTGCGATGCAACTGTAGCGATTGTGCCTACTTCACCAACAGTATTGTTGAATTCGAATTAGAGCAAGTTCGAATACTGAGTCATGGCTGCGATATACTTATTACAATTAATATATATTATGTCCGTTATTTAGAGTCTATAGTACAAGCGATGTTCAGATTGGGACAAAATAGTACTTGGTTAATTTATTCAAGTTGTCAATCAATATATGTACTAAAAATTAATTAATGTAAATTTCGAACATGTAAGAATGGAATAACAGGGAGCTTCCACGGGGTAATAACCTGCTAGCAGCGTACTGGACTGAAACACCCTCGGTGTGGACTGTGGGTAAAATGTCTGTGGTATATTCGATTAGCTGGGAAGCACACTGGAAGTGTTGGTAAAAAAACGTTGAAATACCTATTAAGGGTCATTATGAATTCATGGTCAATTTATTAACAGTAAATGTTAGAAATACTAATCTACATTACGAATAGACGTATTATTATAGATGACGAAGACGTAGTGGTTAGCACGGTGAACTTCGGATGGGTACCTACCGTGTTCCGGAAAGCACGTTGGTATCAGATGCATTTGCTAACGTTTCGTCCACCAATGAAATGAATGAATGTGTGTGAACCTCAGCAGTAAATTCATTTACAGGCTAATAAACTTAAAATTTTGAGTAAATATATGTTTAATTTTGGATATCATATGTTTATATGATATCCAAAATTAAACATACATTTATTAACTCAAAATTACTGGAGTGTGGATAAGTTGAGACACACCTTACTGGAGTGGAGTTATTTAGAAACTGAAGATGTTCTTAAGGTCATCAAATAAGACTGCAGCAATCTCACCCACACGTTTACACATGCATAATGCATGCACACCATGCACACGAACACACACATCCACATCTTTCCTTTTTTTGTTTTTATTTTGATTCTATAATAAGGTTGCTTATACCTCATTTCATTTGAATTGTTAACAAATTGTGTCCTATTTTGCCGCAATTTGCTACGTAAACCGATTTCTTTCCTCCTAGGATATAAATAATAGAAATCGTAGTATGTATAAGGCTTATTAAAATAAAGATTATTATTATTATTTTCATATAGATACGTTGCAATGTCTATAGAGAAAATAAAATATCATCATAGCCCTCTTATTTCACCACCTTTCCTTGACATGTTAAGTACTCCTTCCAGAAATTTTACATCTCTACATTTCATCAGTAGTCAGAGAAAGGACACATCACGCGACAATAGCACGAAAGGGGAGTGAATTCATTCATCAGTGATCAGCTGATACGCTCTAAAGAGCAGCGGGAAAGGCAGTTTTGATATGAGAACGAAGAATCACAGCAATTCTGTTTTAAAATAACCATCATAAAACCTTACCTAGAGGCCAACGATGCAACCGCACTTTAACCTTAATTAAATAACCGTAACATACCTATGTTTAGTACACCTGTTTTAAAAAATGTTTGGCTGAGATTAATACATGTTCCTTTTCTGTAATTTGATCGTGTTATATTATTACTATTAATTATTCCTAATTATTAGAAACTTACATTTAAATCTACACTAATATTATAAAGAGGAAAGATTTGTATTTTTTGTATGTTTGCAATGATTAAACTCAAAAACTACTAAGCCGATTTCAAAAATTCTTTCACCATTGGAAAGCTACATTCACGCTGAGTAATATAGGCTATATTTAATCCTAGCAAAAAATTTAAATAAATTGTTCACTCGTGCGAAGCCGGGACAGGCCGTCTTAAATAAGAATGACCAGAACCGTTTACAGTTTGCCTGCAGGATCGAATGATTCTTAAAGTTAAGTACATATTGTTTTAAAAAGTAATTTTTAACACTCCTTTTTGATACCTTTCATATATTAAACGGCCAGTTTATTAACGTGTGGGGAGTGGTACTTTACTGACGATTGTTTGTTAGGTGCTAAACGATAATTTTTCTACCAGCGATTCTGCAACGTATACATTGTCACTTTCAATGTTTGACCTTTGTCATCTATAGAGACGTTAATAACGCAATAACTATTAAAGTTACCAATTATGAATATTTAATTAATGCTAAGTATTCGTATTACTAAAACTTAACAATTTGTAAAAACTAGCACTATCTACATTATATGATGGCAATACGTTGTGTGTGAGTGTTTGTTACCATACCAGCAACGCGTGGCCGAGTTATACCAGCAAGGCGTGGCCGGGTTAGCTAGTAATTTAAAAAAGTAAAGTAGTAGACTAAAGCAGCTATTAGCAGCTATTTCATAAAACTCATGAAATATAACTTTTATCCGCAGAATTGAACTTGGTAATAATCTATAATCTAAGATCACAAATATTGTTGTTTGTCTGTCCGCTCTTTTTCCCATTCTATTTCCATTGTATCAATAACGTTACCATAGCAACGCGTTAACCACAAGTAGTTCGTCTACCGGACACTAGATGGCGCTAACGGCAAAATATTTAATAATAGAAAAAATTTAAAGAATTTGTCCACCTGTGCGAAGCCGGGACGGGCCGCTAGTAATAATAATAATAGTATTTCTTACAATCATACCAATTAGCCTAGCCTAAAGTAAGCACTGTAAGGCTTTTGTTATGGATACTGGGGTTACAGAAAGACATACATATATGATACATAGATATGTAATATTTATAGAAATACCCATCACTCATAGTACTCATCACACAAACATTTGGCCCTTCTGGGACTCGAACCCAGGGCCGTCGGTGCGAAAGGCAGAATCGCTACCGTTGCTTGCACCAAACGGTAGTCGTTCTTCGTAGTCATCGGTAATAGTATAAAGTACCTAACGGTTTTTACTCCCCAACCCTAATTCAGAAAAAGCAAAAACAAGAAACTAAGTTAAGTATTTTTAACAAAGAAAAAACTAGTGCAGGGCCTTCAGCGAAACATTCCCCAAAAAAACTAACGTGATCATGAAACGATCCCACGATCAACCAACTCAACGGTGTTATTCGTAAAACGCTCTTTTCCAAGAATTATTCCATTTTTGTGTCGTTCAGTTATTATGTCTTTTGCTAAAATTCAAAATGATTTAAACAAAACATCGCAAATCTATAATAACACATATCGCACCTCCATTGGAACTACACATAACTTATTTTAATTAACTAAACATAACGGATTTTAGGAAAATCCGTAAAAAAGTGTTTTATGCAAATGTGTAATGTGCGCGGAAGTGTAAGAACTAAATAAACATAACTTAGTTTTTTATTTGCATTAAATATCTTTTTGCTCAGACTACATTGCTTTAATGTAAATATTTTGTTCAAGACCTAAGTTACTACATGCTTTTGTGTAAAATACTGTTTTTAAAACGTTTTATCATATCAACGCTCTACAATTTTCGACAAAAGTGCTCTTGCGTTATCGCGAATGCATCTGTACTCGATTTATAATAAGATTGTAAAAATATTTTATAAAAATTATCAGGAAATTTATCTGATTTTCATCAAAATGTTTTAAAGGCAACTTTTATATGGCTATGCTCAGGGATCAATCTATACT
This sequence comes from Calamotropha paludella, assembly GCA_927399485.1. Classification (NCBI taxonomy): domain Eukaryota; kingdom Metazoa; phylum Arthropoda; class Insecta; order Lepidoptera; family Crambidae; genus Calamotropha; species Calamotropha paludella. Next base: position 12,643,205 of record OV656805.1, read on the forward strand.
TATTACCTTAGCAAAATATTAGCAATTAATTAAAAAGATGATAGACTACGGACTACTTATGTAAAATGTATAATATTTACTATTCACAAATCACCAAAGCACGCCAATTGTTAAAACTATGCTTTTCTTTGTGTTTGCGATAAAAAATTGAGACATAATAAACAAATTTAGGCCAGATGACTAACGACAATTCAGTATGAATTCGATTTAGAAGTTTTAATCATAGTCTCTACTATATTTATCTCATAGCCTTTCTTTTAAAATAACAGTGTTATTGTATGCGCTACATCTCTCTCGTTTCATTTATAAGTCATAAGGGGGCTAAAAGGGATGGAGCGGGACGCATGCCTGCTGGAGATGTATGTTTTGTTCGTTTTCGCTGCGGACGTAGGGGGATGACCGTGCGACGTTTTGGTCTTATTACTATGGTCAGCTTGGGTACACTGACCAAGGAGTTTGTTAGTAGCATTTTTCAATCTTACAAGCTTTAAATGAGACTGATCACTAACTCTAACAGTTTTGGAGTTCCTTTTTAGTGGTGACCTTGAGAATAACTCTGTCTTGACGACTTTATCGTCGAGTGGCTTGTATACCGGTTTTGATGGTGCTATTCCTAGGTCTTGGGTTCGATTGACGGGCGGGTCAATGTAAAAAATAACTTTTCTATATTAATCCACACCCGAGGGTATTATGATACCATCATTGTTTGTGAACTTAATAACACAGGTGCTTTAGCTTGGGTTTATATATGTATGTAATGTTATGTAATTATTTTAAATGAGCAATTTCTGTATATATTGCGTCTCTCGAATACTGTTCTTACGATTTAAATGAAATTTGGTATTTAAATAACCTTTTTTTTAAGGTTACCTACCCAGTTATAATCTTTATTATATAATAGTAATATTTCGTGTGTTTGTTACCATATATAGTTACCATAAGCCTAAGAATAACAGTTTTTATAATCAATTAACGTTACCATGGCAACGCGTGGCCGGGTCAGCTAGTTCTTATTAAAACAAAAATATTTACAAAAAACTTTTTAAAGATGCTTGAACTCAATTGCTAGGCAACCTTTGTTATTTCTCTTCATTGAACAGAAATATCTTAGCCACAAACGAACGGAGCTTGGTCGCCCAGGTACTCACTTAAAATTATAACAATTATGTACGTGTGTAACATACCGCATAGGTGAACTGATTGGATAGTTTAAGTATATTTTTAAACGAGTTCCTGAGTAGTTTAAAACAATTGGACCCGATATGTGGCGCTGCGATCAGGCAGGACAACGACTGCCGCGCCCGTTAGTAAATAATAAATTTCAATATAATACATATGACTCTTCCGTTTAAATTAGAGTTCACAACCTTTCGTCGTCAGGGCAAGTTCTATCCTAATTATCGAGAGTACCTTATCAGACAGTTTGAACAATTGATTTTTAGTTACTCAAATTAAAAACCGAGCGTTTGTGCAAAAAAACCTACTTTTTGCATTTGTGTTTAAAATTATTACATTCCGCACAAGTCTTCCTTATATTTTGTGATTTTGACTTGTCCCCGTCTGCAATAATTTATAACATTTCAGTTTAGGTATATTTTAATATTAAGATTTATATATAAATGTACATATAATTATTTTACATCTGGGCTATCAAATGACACCCTTCTTCCAATCGGGTGAGAAAGGCAGTCTACTTCTTTTGCTGCTTAAAAATTTTTCTTTTATGATGAGTCCTATACAAAGACGAATTTTAATTACAAAACATATATCACTCCACAAGGCCTAGTATAAGTTTAAAATATGCAAACGTTAGTAAACTAAATTCAACTTTAGCGTTTGAGTTAAGATTTCAAATTCCACACTTAATTTCAAAGTATTAAGGTCTATCATATTACTGTTAACTAACACAAACGTCATAGTAACGTTGCATATTTTAATAGTTATATCAAAATTACTATTCAAATTTATTCACATTAAGATCGTAGCTAAAAGAAAATTACAACTTAACATATAAACACTCCTAGTAATATTGAATAACTTTAATTTTAGTCCTTGAATCAATACAGACTGTGTGATAGAGATAGAATGAGATGAATGCACCCACGTCAACTACCTATGTATTGATTGCTTTAACTATGTGTAAATATCACCTTGATTAATTTATGTGACACATAGATCTTATCCTTGACTGATTGTAACGTGGATGCAGGAAATATAACTTCAATGGGAAAATTATTGGAAACGTCATGGATACAACGAGACAACCTTAGCGGTCGAATGGCTTTGACTGACCAAAATGATGAAAACAAACTTCAAAATTTTCTCGCGTTTATGGTTAGGGTTCCGCTCCGAAAGGCTAAAGTTGCTGAATTTCTATAACACTTACCTTAACTTTTTTATAATTTTTATATTTTTTTCTTTTTTTTGCATTTTTCGATGCTATCTTATTAGATAAATTATTTTGTTTGCTGGTTCGATTCCCGCCTGATAATTCACTTGTGAGCCGAGTCGATTATTTGTAGTACTTTTCTATTAAAATAATATAACTTACCTTGAGATTATTGTCTTATTTTTAAGATAGCAATAACCTTATTAATTATTTCGGCTAGAGTTAAATGTTATCATATGAGTAAAAGTATTGAGAGCTAATTTATCAATGAAAAGCTATAATGCGTCGTTTAATTTTGTTAAATTTTCATCAGGAAATTAATTACTGACACTTGTGAAAACTTTTTGCAAGAATGTCACTAAACAATCCCTTTGCTGCTTTGTGTCACTTACCGACGCAGTTGCAAGACTTAATAGTTAATAATTCATGAGTATTAGATTTAATATCCGACAAAACATGAATAATATTACTTCTTACATTCACATCAATTAGCCTAGCCCCTTTCTAAGGCTTGGTTACGGGCACTAGGATAACGATAGACTTGTTAAATATATTTTGTTACCTACATAAGTATTTTTCATCGAAATATCATACCATCAGCAACTTGGACCCAGGACTATTTGGCTACTTACTTCTAAAGTAGCTCATCACTTAAGTGAAGCCTAGCGTCACGTTCGCGTTAAGGTAATTTATAGTTTTCTAATTTTTTTTAATTTGTTTACTTTAAATTAAACAAACTGTGTTTCGGTTAAAATACGCTTCTTTCCACTTTTTTTTTAATTAACCCCGCGCGGACGTTCGGTAGTCATTTGTCATCGATTCTTGCATTTGATTTACACGCATACCAAGGGGTCGTTCACTCATTTCTTATTACTTAGATACTGACTTTTTAATTTGTCAACGCTAACTTCACTTGTAAAATAAGCAACAAACCATATTATTAGATATCGCAAGCTTATGCCAATCATGAATATTGCTTTATTGTAAGAGATTGATTGGCTTACATCATGTAATTTTAAAGTTTATTGTTTATTTTCTACTTCTGACTTTAAAGTTCGATAGAAAAGAAAGCTCACCACTGCCTTCCTGTATTTCTTTATATCTGAAAACAATGATGTGTTGTTATAGAAATTATAAAGATCTCAGTAGTATTTATAAGTATATTATGTAAATGGTTACTAAAGTTAATCTTTATGAACTACAGTTAGTTTACGTAACCCATACGTAAATACTGAAAACGTTAATGTACTAAACAATTACCAGTACATTTTACACAAATTACACAGCGGGTACTTGACTTTCATCTCACCTTTTACGCATACCTGAGCAGGGACTTCCCATCTACAGGAAGGATAATTTTCATATTCTTTTATAGTCCTTAAGTAGACGAAGGTACACCAAGCACTAGTGTACCTGTGAATCGAATCCCAAATTATTCACTTAGTAGTTTTATCAGCGATTTGTAAACCTAAACTTCTAAGAAATAGGTGTTACAATTGCCGCTACTTTTTACGTTTAATTTTGTAGAAAAACTTGAAATTACAACTGTATTATCAACTTATGTTGTAAGTCTCTAAATACTCGAATGCAACAGTTAGTTCCTAAAACGACTTCTAGACAACTAAACGTCAGTAACTGCTGTGATCGTGCTTGGCAACACTAGTAAAAGAGATACTAGTGTTGCCAAGCAAAGAGAGAAAGTAGTAGAGATATACGAGAATATTTGAAATTTTAGGGATAAGTTGGTTAGGTGTTTAGGCGATTATTTTTCTCAAAACTGAAATTAGTAAAATCAATACAACATATGCGTTAATAAACAAACTGAAATTCATTTAGATAAGGTAAAATTAAAATTGATAACATTTAATTCTATTATCTCGATTGCAATTATGAACTTCGAGTCATAAATTCATTTTTTTTATTTACTCCTTATACTATGCTTTAAATGATATAAATTGCTTTTTTCTTTTTCCTTATTTATTTTGTGGTTGCCCTTTAATTCACTAACGATAAGAAATTTAAACACTTTTTTATTTAAATGACATTATACCTTACGAGTTTAAATCGGTTAAATATTCTTTTCACATTTGAAAACAGTTTAGTGTGCGAAGAAAAGAGTTTTAATCGTTTTTACAAATCGATACATGTTTTCTTCTTTCTTAATAAAAAGTTCTAAAGTCAATATTAAGAATACTTTGCTTTGTTTTTAATACTCTAGATCTAATTTCATTTGCCAAACCATATCGTATAAAAACACTTTATATAAAAGTCAACAATGACCTTTACTGAAAGTTAATCTGGAAGCTCGCCGCCTCAAAGTACAATCTACGCTTAGGACACCACCCCAGGCAATTAACGGATGCATGCGGGCTATATCGATGTATCTATCGAGTGGGGTACCCCACCCTCTCCCGTTATCTGCGCCGATCGATATTCGCCATGGAAAACTACCAACTAAACCTTCACAATATTCCTTTTCACCTTATGCGTTGGAAAGGCTATTAAAGAGGTCCACCACGGCTTTTTTTGTTAGAAAGGTTTTGTTTGCCAAGAAAAAATAACGGTTTCATCTTAGCTTTCCATAAACGATTAAGAATTTATGCATATTTTTCTAAAAAGCGAATGTATGTTAAGAAATATACATAAGTATTTGATATTTTAAGAAACTCTATGGCGCAGGTTTAACCTCGCTCGACCATTGCTCACGGAGGGTTTTAAACATTCGCAAGAGCCTGTCGTGAGACGAGTGATCAAAAAATTAATTACCTACCTCTTTCGTGCAACTTAAAATAGGATAACACTCACCAATTTGACTACATAAGAAAGCTGAACAAGTCCAGCTTTGGGAGCATTAATAATTTGATGATGATGATGAAATCTTTAATCCCTCAGAAAACCGTCTTAGAATACAACCTGTATAGACTATCGATTTCCCATATCCTGAGACAACAGAGTTCAGGGCCGTCTTTACCCTATTGGAGGCTCTGGGCATATAATAATGGGGCCCCTAAGATTTTGACAGAACACTTTCACACGGCGATTCTCACATATTTAAAATTATCTAAGCATGCTGAAATTCGATAGCCTTATTTTGGGCGAGAGTAGAGTAGCTTAGCGTATGCAAAAGCTAACAAGCAAATCAATAATATAGTCCCTAATTTAGGTTCGATTTACTCTTATTAAATAAGTTTTTAAGTATTGGTTTAGCGATCTGGCAGGAACTTGGGGGCCCCTATTGATCGCAGGGCCCTGGGCATTTGCCCGAGTGCCGAGTGGGAAAGAGGGGTCTGACCGGGTAAACAAGAAGAGGTGGCCCTGGCTTCCAACTTAAACAGCACTTCGAAAGAATCGTTCTGTTAAACTCAATTGGAAGAGTATTACCCTGAAAGTGAGAGGTTTGTGGATTGGGTGTCTCGGGACACATTTGGGGCTCCCTAAGTTCGTTCTTCTTTCTACAAAATATCTTGAATTATAAAAATCTAGTTTTTGGATGATAAAATAACAAAAAAATATCAGTAAACAATGTGTCTTTGATGAAATAACTGATACATCTAGAATTAGGATCATCTATGAACCATTTTTACAATATTTCCGGTTACGGGGAAGAGCTTACATAAATATTTTTATCAACAACTAACTAACGTGAAGCTTTAAAGAATAAGCTTAAAACTTAAGTACTTACTCTAATAGTAGCGAGTTAATACCATAGATTTTTATTTTAAAATTTTAATGATTCTCTAATTCACCACAAATCTTTTGATGTACTACATTGATGTAATTTTTAAAAGGTTCTACATTCTGCGTTGTAGTACAACTCTTTAAGTCTATATAGTAATACATTAAATGTGTAAACTTTACTCAAAGTATAAACTGTAAACTGAACTATAGCTGTGAACTTAGTGAACTAAGGATATAGTAAGTTATGAACATCATTTCATATACGAGTAACTTTGATTCAATTACTTTAACAGTTTCAAAGGAAATATATGCATATACTCATATTATGTAATAATTTCACTAATTACAATGTATGCACATTAATGCTCATCTGAGCCTATTAATACAGTCAATCATGATATTTTAACTGTTGCATTACACGAGAATATCATCTCATCTTAAGATTATAATTTCTTAATTCATTTAGTTTTTTCAGTTTCGTGTGATTTATTAGTTAATGAACTGTTTCACAATTTGCAGCACATTAAACTAAGCGAGTGTTAATTAAACATGTGCAGCCTTCTTGTTTGACAGATTGCACTACGTTTAACGTACAAAGGAATTTACATCATACTACGATAAAGTAAGGTTGATATTTAGTTAAAATGTATATAGTATTTTGTAAAAGAAACAACATGTAACTTTATGTATTTTATAGCGCAACTTAAAACTAAAATTATAGATTACTCCGATTCGCAACTTCGTTTATCTTTACTTGCCAGTCTATAACTGAATTAAACTACGCCTGTAAAAAGCATCACGTCTCCGAGCCCACAGGTAGGATTAGAACCCACGACCTTTCGCTATCCTGACAAGTACTCTAACCGACGAGTTGTTGACATATTCCATCAATGTTGTGTGCTAAAGCTACCTTTAACATCGAAAGTAATATATTTTTAAACAATTGACATTTAATTAAAATAGAACCAGCTTCAAAAGCTGAAATAATAACATCATTTTGACAAATCAAAAGTATATGATTAAACATTAAAAGACACATGAATTTAAATACAATTATGAAAAATATATTATGGAATTAACTTTTGTTGTTGTCTTAACATTAATAGGTAATCAAAATTTGAGATGTTCAGTAAGGACATAAAAAACTGATAATCACGAAAAAAGTAAGAAGTACCTATAAGATATGATATATTATATGATATTGAACTCTAAGTGTTGAAATCTAAGCTGAAATTTAAGTAAGCTCAGTATAAGTAAAACTCCGCGAAAGAAGGCGCAAACCTCTCGTTGTACATATATTCATTTAAAACATAGCCCACGATAGATATATTCTAGTCTTTATTTGGAATAGGTAACAAACACAAATGCAAATATTTACTTTACGTTAACACTGACATCTTTTTATGTGGCGCAGTAGTAAGCACAGGTACGACTTAGAAGGTTTTAAGCAACTTTCGTGGGTGGTCATCATATAGGTAACTTATAAAATTTCTTAAGCTTCATTATCCTTCGTAGAACATGTAAAGCCGTCGGCAGTAGCCACATTTGCAGCTTACTACTTTCATTAGCGCTTACATATCAGCACTGGGCCAACGAAATGATTTATGGCCTGTTTTCCCTTCGATGTTTTCATCCAAAGGCCTATGCCTAACAGTGAAAACTTTATTAGGCTGATGGTGATAATGTCTTTGTAACCTACTTATCAAAGCCATAATAACTTATTGCATTTAATTTATACACATACCTTCTGTGTCGTACGTACGTCACGTGTGTTGTACGTCAGCGTTGCCAGTGGTTTTCTTCAAATGAACTCTACGATATAGCGAGGCTCTTTGAATATCCTTACAGAATAAATAGGCTGGTTTGGTGTAGGACTTCTATATTTTGGGCTTAGCTTACTATTATATTTCTTGTATGGATGTAATTAAAATTTATTTCATAGTAGCTTATAATTGAAAAAAAACAAAGGAAAATTATACAAATATTTCATAAAAATGCCACAATAAACACTGCAAATTTGATATTTACTTAATCACGCCAACCAAGGAAAACTCCGATATATGATTTGTCATTAAAAACAGTGTTCAAATTAAATTCATAAAATAATTTTTTTTTTACATAGCAAAGCCCGTTTAAATTTATAGCTATTAGATATAAAAAATGGTTATTAATAATCATTCATGTTCAGAAATCAATGGTTGTTATTTAACCGGCAACTGCAATTGAAAATATAAATAAAAAAATGCCTCCACCTAGTAACTAACCACAAAATGACCAACACAAAATCTCGCATACTCAAGACGAAACTGTTAACCATATGTCAATTGTACCCCGAGATGAGAACGTAGAAAATAACAGTAACTGTGTTGCAACACTAACTTTTGGGATATAACATGTTTTTAAAACTCGTCGTTTAATCAGTGTTTTATCTGAAAAGTAGGTAACAAATCTACAGGAAATGTGGGTGACATCTATCTTGTTTATCTTTGAATATCTCGAGTGGTATAAAATGGAAATGCTGATATTAAATACTTGACCAAAATTTACAGTCTTTTCCATAAATCGGTTAAAATTGTTTAGAAAACATCTTTGTTTATCAGTAAATGTGGAAATACTATCATTGTAGAGACTGAATAAATGTAACTTTTAATAATATGAACTGACACTAACTCTATTAACGATGTATATTGAAATGGGAACATAATGAATACTGATGCTAAAAACTATACGGCATTCAACAAGTTAATTTCTCCGCATTAGCTCTACCCTTACATTACTTTTTTACACAATAAATGATATTATTATTGTTGAGATTAGAATAGTAAAGTTTAATAGAGGGTAACACGTACTATTATTATTATAGAATAGTTTAAACACACAGAACATCATCATATACAAATAAATAAATAGATTAATTTTCTGCACTGTTTTATTTACGCCATTTTGAATTTGATCAAAATAGACCAATGACTAAAGAACTTTAATAACGACAAAGATTTATATAACTTGTATGACTGAAATAAATGTTATTTATCTTTCTAATATGAAAATTGAACATGATAGTTTCATCTATACTAATATTATAAAGAGGAAAGATTTTTATTTTTGTATGTTTGCAATGAATAAACTCAAAAACTACTAAGCCGATTTCAAAAATTCTTTCACCATTGGAAAGCTACATTCACTCTAAGTAACATAGCCTATATTTAATGCTAGAAAAAATTTAAAGAATTTTGTCCACGCGTGCGAAGACGGCTAGTTATGATAATATTTTCCTTTTTTGACAGCAGTATTAAAATTTAAAAAAAAAATGGAATGGTAAACGTCTTTTCCGATAATCGCGATTATGTTCAGAGTACGTTACCACTTGATTATTATTATTTGTATGTCGAATAGTTCCCATTAGAGTGAGTAAAGAACGATCCCGCTCCTCGCCGCGCCCATTTGATTGGTGACTCCATTGACCTCGATATCTCCTGTGGAAACTGACATTTAATACTCAGTGTATTACATGAGGTACTAAATGCGAATCACTAATTTTAGTGCTTTACACAAAATAAATAATTGACTGGCAATTCTTCAGGTGGAGAGATTTATGTTCGTTTTGTAGACAGTCACGCAAAGACGGTTTGTTAATTAGTATTAATTTAGTCATACAAATGGCTAAAGGTAATCATTTGCACTGTTATAAATTGAGATTTATGTTTGGTGTTTGTTTTTAATTAATATATTTTTATAAGAACTAATTTATAATATATGATACTGTTTATGTCCAAGGTTCAATCTGACTTTGTCTTTTGTTTAAGTAATTTAATACAATTTGTATATGCAATAAATATTGTTTTAAAATTCTAATTTTATGCAACTGTTCGTAAAATTTTACTGGTCGTATTAGTGGCTAATGTGGCTTTGTCAAATAAATGAGCCAGGTTATGCAAATAAAAACGTAATTTACATCGCCATCTAATTTATGGATTATACGAAAAAATCTGGTTGCCCAATCAGCTTCCAACGGCGCAAAGGTGGTCAATTCGAAAGGCTAGCGCCAAGCACCTGCACCCGCAACGCAGACATTCTAGCGGCAATAGCCGAAACTTATCGCATGACGCAACCAAACAGGATCCACCTCCCAACAAAAAGTTCCACGGCCACTATTTCGAAACTCGTGCGCACCTAAATAGAGAAAGGCATCTATGTGCTTGTACATCATTTGTAGAGCCGCTAGTCACAACCCACGGGGTACGGGGTGAATGCCCTTAACGTCCTCCGTCCTCTTCGGCCATAGTTCTCTCCCGTTCTCGCACGCGGAGAGTCCCTCTTCTTTCGACTTTGAAAAGAGGGCACGTATACCGAACACACGCTGTAAATTCCGACCTTTACCTTAGGTTTTAAGGTCCTTTGTTGAATGGTATAGTTTTCTCGTGTACAGTTAAGGGTGTGTGCGCACGCGCATTGCGTTTGTATTCAAATGAGGACAGTGCGTTCCGCGCCGGAGAGCGCTATGATTGTACTTTTTTAGACCGTAAGTCGTAATCAGCTATAAGGAAATGGGTATCCTTTAAGGGTGGCGCGGGCAGGAGTAGCTCACAAGCTCGAATTGGGGACACGCCATCGTCAATATACTACAATTAGGCACTGTGACGACGACAATTTGTGTTAATGATACATGTACATTTGCAGGCCCATTCTTATACACTTGATTAACGCGTCGATCACGGTTACTGATTTATTATACAAGTTTATAATGTTTATAAACAGACTGCTACACGTGGTTTCAGCTTAAATATTTGCAATCTCGAAAATTAACATACGTACGATCACTGAATGTATATGATTTTTTTATTTAATAGAAATTAAATGTACACTTAACATTAAGTTTTGTTGGTATTGACATAGAGTATTATATCTATAGCTTAGTGTATATTATTATATCCTTCAATTCAAGACAAAAAGCAATATTTCTATGTAATAATAAAAATATTGTTGATCGCAAAATAAATAAGATATACCAACAGGCCAGTAAAAACCATTAAACTATTTTAAAGATCTCAGTCTATTTAGGTAATTTAATGATAAATTTAGTATTAAAATCTCAAAACTGTGATATTTGTGTTCGAACAAAAGAAAATATATTAATACTAGCGGCCCGTCCCGGCTTCGCACGGGTGGACAAAATTCTTTAATTTTTTTTCTAGCATTCAATATAGCCTATGACACTCAGCAATAATGTGCCTTTTAATAGGTGAAAGAATTTTTAAAATCGATTCAGTAAATCCCGAGATTACCCCTTACAATTTAACAAATATACAAACACACAAACTTTACTTCTTTATAATATTAGTATAGATTAATAATTAGGCTTTCTTTAAATCCACGTTTAATAATACTACTGTTACTCACTGATATGATAACTCATTCGACATATTCAAGAGATAGTTACGTGGTCTGTGATAACGAACGCAAATTATACTTAATGAATAAGCGATTATCGTATTGCCCGCGACTCCTATGCTCCTTAATTAACTCGGCATGCTTAATTATGCACACAATATGCATGAGAGCTACTGTTAAATTAAATGTTATAAACGGATATAACCAAATAGCATTTGTAAACGTTTAATGATTTGAATAAATTATGTTTCTTGCATTTGAAAAAAAATCATGTTAAATAAATTTTTATTGATAGAATTAGGCAAATAAAATTAAGTAATTGTACTTAAAAATATATTCTTTATTTTAAATTTCGTATTAAAATTTAATGAACAATTCCAAAAAATTATTCAAATGTACCATAGATGTCCCTACGCCTTCTTGAGAAAATTTCATGTCAAACTTGTCAAAGCGAGAAATGGACTGATTTTTGAGTTAAGAAACGCTTGGAAAAATGTAATAATCTGTCCCTTTTGCTCTTTAATTTATATTCTCCATAGCTCACTTGGAAGAGCACGCACCCGGAGAGCAAGAATTTTTGGGTTGAAATACCACCTGGTGCCTCAAAGATAGATATAAAAATATATATGCTATATTAACACTAGTTTTGTTTTTAAGTGGCAATAGGTATCTCTATTATGCCTTACTGTGGAATATTTATATAAATATAAAATGGTGGTTAAAAATAAGATTTAAATATTAAGCTTATTTATTTAATCAGTAATAAGACGTTCTCAAAATTAATTCGCATCTTTGTTGTTATTTAAAAATATCTATTAATATTCTGGAACACTTCTAGGCATGTACATAAAATACACATTGTAACGAATCCGACAAAAAATAAACCATCCTAAATTAATCCTCCTATATATTGAACATTATTAATAAAAACAGACTCGAATGTAATCAAAATAAATTTAAAATGTTAAGCTTATAAAGTAATGTATGTTATCTGAAGAAACCTAAATAGTTTTGTTTTGCTTTCTATGCACCATCTTTCAAACCTGTCTTTAGTCTTATTCGCTACGATTTTGTGTTTAATGTGTTATCGAAGATTTTCTTTATAATTTAATGAGACCAAGGAGTCGTGTAAGTATAATAAAAATAACGCATTTCATTTTTCCAGTACACCCGCCGAAAACTTTAAAATGAAGACCGCCTTAAGAAAATGTAGAGACTATTCTACCCGCAGTCTCTACCACCACTGCAACTATTAAGTGTTTATTTTTTAATTGAACTTGCTCTCAACTAGCTTTTTTCTCGCCTTTTTGCATGAGTACACGTGCCAGCGACCTCAAAGTTGTATTTGGGTCGTCTCTAGTCTAATCTTTTACGGTGCTGTTCAGTAACCAATTGTAATCAAGCGAGATGGCCAGATCGCGGATCTTTCATTATTGTGCTATTCATCATTGGAGTATTGATCGATCCAAAACAATAAGGAATTTGCTATTTGATCAATAATAATTGCAAATGTTTTTTACTGTCGCCTTTTTACATTAAAATCAATGCTAATAAACCAAGTCATGAACTAATGAAATGGCTATTAAAATTGCTATTACCGAGTAATGTAAATTAATCAATCAGATACTGAAAAAAATAAATAAAGAGGTCGCCAAGTGAAAGTATGCGGTATAGTTTTGATATTGAGTTCTAAGTGTTGACTATTAAGGTGAAAATACGATGTGGTTTGTCGTTTTTGTGTATGTTAATGTGTTGTTCTGTACCAAATTACAGACAATAATAAAGCGGTTAACACGTTCATCATATGATTGCGGAGGTAGAGCATCTTTCAAAGGGCCAGCCGTCGGATATTTGACCAAAAAAATTAAATAACTCAAGCTCCGTCGTGCTTCGTGCTCCCAGATGCATCCCTCTACGATTTTTCTATCCATCAAGGAAGCCTCTCTGATGATGAGGCTGATGTGGTTAAATTTTGTAAAAGTTCAGGTTTCAAATAACATTAACATAGTTTTATTTGTCAAACAACATTTTTTGTCGGGTAATTGTAGTAACGATGAATTATGATATTATGAACCATAAGTGAAAGTGTTGGAAACTGAAACTAATTCAACAAATCTCCATGCCATCAAAACAAATATATTAAAATAGTCATATTAACTTAAATCAAAAAATGTGTGTCACTCATCTTCAAGCCTTACGATATACTAAGAAAATTTGCCACTAGCAGAAATAACACCTAAGAGGACTTAATAGCATTCTCAAAAATAACAAAAGATCTCTTATTTTCTTTTTGCTTTACTATAATCTAGTCAACCACATCGTTTCAGTTATGTAATTTGACAAGCGACGACGTCGTGATCTAAAAGTATATAAGTTGCAAAAAACATTAAGACATAAAGATAGTAACAAATATCTGTCAAATTTTAAAAAATAGTTGGCAAACTCTGTATTCTGTGCCTATACCTTCTTTGAAGAGGCACAAATTATGAAGTGTGTATATCTATCTATATTATCTGAAATTAGCGTTTTGTTGTACTGGCCACTTTGATCAGAAATATCTCCTCTTGGATTAATTCCAAATACAAATTAATAAATCCATTTAGCTAGTACATTTATGTATCGAAAACAGTAATTCATTTGTTTTTCCTGATTAATTTTTTTTTTTGGCGTTGCTCATATCGCACAATGGAAAATATTATATATCGCTATAAATATAAAGTACGAGTTATGCCGTGGCACCAATGCTGCAGAAACAGCTCGAAGGATGTGTATGTCAGTGGTGCTGCAAAAGAAAACACGATAAGTTTTTAGTTCCAACGTTTTGGTTCTGGAAATTTCGACCTTCGGAACAAGCAACGTGGACGGCCGAATTAAAGGCTATCGTGGAAGCGGAGCCATCGCATACCACACCAGATTTAGCTGCAGGCTTCGGTGTGAGTAATAAAAGGAATAGAAATCTAGAAATGTAAGTACTGAATGATTAATAATTGATAAACGTTTATTGACAGTAAAACTCTTCAGGAGAAAGTACTGTTTCTAGTATATTAGAAGTAGTACGATAGTGCAATTCGTCAACGCGTTCGGCTTGAGGTTGCAGAGGCAAAGCAACTTTCGCAAGTCCCATCTGAGAAGATGGGTGACCAAAAAATTATTATCCCTAAATATAGAGTAATTTATATACATAAACATATAAATTATATATTAATAAATATAGAGTTATCTTTAAATATAGAGTAATTTTCAGATTTCCATGCTAAATGAAAATCGTTTTTTTGTTTATATGCTTTAATTTCCCAAATGCGTAAAATTTAGGTATTAATAAATTTTATAAATATAGGTAATGCATTGATATTCAGGTTAATATGTGTCATGTGCTTGGTTATTATGTGATATATTCAGATTAAGCTGTGATAAAAATTGAAACTATAAATAAAAGATAATTTAATAATCAACATTAGTAACATTTTATATTAAAGTATAACATCTGTATTGGCACAAACATTTTTGGGTTACTTATTACTTAAGGAACTTTTTAATTACATGAATTACTCAAGAATACAAATTTACTTAATTATTAAACTAGTCAGACAGCTGACATTCAAAACAAAGAAAAATGCTGGCTCTAGCATAGTTTGGCACTTTATATGGTTCCAGGTCTTGCAGACATCCATAAACTTTTTGTTTGGTTTCTTTTCTATTTCTTCTAGTGTTTTCTGAATTGTGGGTATCTTCAGAATTCCTTATATTGCAGAACCGCCTTCTTGTGGTTCTTCAGGATCTTGTGGTTTTTCAGATGCCAAAATAGGTTGAGAAGTCTCTTCGTGAGTTTTGACCTGTTGGACATAGTTTAAACATTAATTGCATTGCTATTAAGTACTACATTTGATTATATTGTGATATAAAACAATACATAGCATCGGAAAAAGTAAAGAAGGGTTAAAAATAGAAAATTGTTGTGTGTTTAAAAACTATTACCTTAACGGGGTTTTTCTTTAGTTTTTGGCATATTTTCATCTTTTTTTACCGACTTCAAAAAAGGAGGAGGTTTCTCAATTCGACCGTATATGCTTGTTTTTTTTCTTCAGTAATATTTTTTTACACCTTGCACCGATCAACTATAGATAACACGTTCCACATATTGATATGACATAAGTTTTTCTCTTAATTTTGACGGATGCGTTCGGATACTTGTTGTACGTTAGCATGTTAAATGACAGTGCCGCCACCTACTAAAAATTATTACAAGCCGTAAAGATATCTAGTAATTCCGCTATTAGACCATCAGTAACTATCACCGAATTACTTCATATCACCGATTAGCCAAGGTTTACCCATTTTTTTCTTAACTTTAGGGTAAAATACGCTTATTAACCCTCCGGCGGCAATGGCAGCTCCACTGCCACTGGCGAGTCCAGGCCTCCCCGTTGGCGCCACATTAGTCGTCACTGTGTGACTTTAATATACATTAATACAGTCGTTTGTACACAGCTTGCTGTCATAACTAAGGATTTTCTAGGAAATGTCCGCGGAATCCCGAACCATTTTCGGAAAATTCAAAAGCGAGATACCTTTTCAGGTTCCAGAATATTTGTGGGACTGAAAAAGATTCAAAGTTGAGTAAAAATGCGCCTAATATCGCTCTCTGACCCACGTAATATCGCGCAGCGAAAACAGCGGGGAGGGCGCAAAACATTCATTTACTTCACCATTGTTTTTCATTATTGTTTCGGTTGCCCTCGCAGTTATAAAGTGGGAGTGAGGTAGTCATTGAGTGCCAAATGCTACTTCACTCCTAGCAGTCCCGGGTCGGATCTCACCACTCGATCCGAACCTTAAACGTGAGCTGATGCTTATCATGTGACTCCACTATGGCTTGTGGAAAATATTTAAAAGCTGTAAATAATTACTGCATTCTGATTCTACCTACAAGCATCGAAGCAGAGCGTCCCTTTCTAGCAGCTGGGTATTTATGAAAAAAAAGTATATAAATACATTGTACCTTCGGAAATATCTTTGGAAGTGATGAGTTTTATAAAAACATATTTTCTTAAGACAAATTTATCCCTAATTTTTTTTTAAGAGGAATTTTTGCTGAATCTGCATCTCCCCTGAACTGTTTCTTAGAGATATCATTGTAAGTAAAATCACTCGTACTTAAGAAAGTACATAATAATAAGCATACAATAAAAAAATAACCAAAAACTATATGGTCTGATCCTAATTCTGCGGATCCCACAGATTTTTGCGGGATTGAGATTCTCAAGTCCCGCGGGATTACATAATTAAGATTTTTATGAGGGATTGCATTTCCTAGTCGTAGCCCTGTCTTTAAATACGAAGAAAGCGAAAATTATTATTGAAACTACATAGAGATTTTTGAAATTTCATAGAAAACTTATGTCTCAAAAATAGTTTTGTTTTTTTTTTTATTGCAGAAAGTTGGCAAACAAGCAAACAAGCTTTTATTTACCCTCACCTGTTAGTATGTTTCTTTTAGAAATGCTAAACAAGCCACAGTAATATGTCACAATATCCAAGAAGTAATAATTTATTTCAAAAAGATATTCGCTTTTATTTCAATCAATCAATCAAATCATTTATTTGTAGACACAGGTAGTTGTATTAAAACAGATGGTGACAATTAAAATAAATATTTTAATGATGTTAGTCCTGATTATTACAACAAATACATCCCTTTGACTTTGCACGTGGCGTTGACCTCGGAGGTAAGATCTAGGCCTTCCTTTGCTAATTCATCTGGCGGTTTCTAGTTGCGTCTCCAAACCGTATCTATTAATGCAGCGGAACGATTACTTTTGAAATGTCTATCTTCTTTCTTAAGATCGCAATCGGAATTTGCGTGAATTGCCTGTGTCTATTGATAAAAACACTTGAGAAACTTCATTACTACACAACCTAAGCGTACAAGGAAGGAAAATGCCTTTTAAAAAGTAGGCCACTTCTTTGATTCTAAAATCCTTGATAACTATAATTATATCGAGTGTAGTCTAGTGGTTGTAGTCGTCTGGCCCGTTTCTCATAATCATAAGTTAAAGTTTTCAAGACTTGCCTGAGATTAATTATTTCTTCGCATTTTTCTTCATTTATTTATACAAAATATACTTCTTTTATAAATAAATAAAGTTAATAAAAGTATGTCTAAAATAACTTTGTTATCTGTCTAGTACGACATACACTCCCCTAAGAGCCGTATCTCTTAACACGGAAAAATTACATATCTCGCACCTCTACTGATTTTTCACTCAAAATTATGTTACAATATGTTATAGCGTTAGAAATGGTAATATCATCTTTTAAACATAAAATCTGAAGTTTTCCAAGGACATTTGTCTCTAAATGAAAAATATATAACAAGACAAATACCGTCTCAAACTTCATTCATTTAATCTTTAATGTAATCTGATCTCCAACACTCGACAACCTAGTAATGTAACTTTGCATATTGTTTTAAAAAACTTGAATGAAGAATCAAAAATTGTTGCCTTCGCCGAACTAATACGCAGTCACTTCAAGTGTGGGCGGGTGACCTTCCTCTATCCTGGCACGGCCTTAGCTCGTACTATCGAGAATTAAGTACTGACGAATATGTCACGCCGCTTACCTGTAAGAACTCTGCTTATACTATATCCTCAACATCGCAAATGAAAACTCTTCACCACTTACAACAACAATTTAGTAAATTAAGCAGAGCTTGTGCTATAGATACTAAATATTGTATAGAATAAGAACTTCAATCAGTATAATCCTAACTCGAGAATCAATGCTTATGCTCATCGAACAAACAGGTGCACCCGGGACCTTCGAACTCGGAAGGTGCACCGGTAGCAATTCTCCGTAGTTTTAAAGCTGCGAATTGACGATCTGTTGTTCGCATCAGTTGAATTGACGTCCATCCAAAATTTGATTGTGAATGTCGAATCATCACTCCACACACATTAACTGACGACGCGCCACGTATTTCCGAGACTATCATAAATCCAACTCGGCGCGTCGCGCCATACTGGTCGTGAGTATGTGATCGTGAATCCAACACAAACAGGTAGTACACTTCCTAACAGCCAGGCCGATTGAAAACTGAAGAGCCGGAGTGACGCCAGTGAATGCGGAAATTGAGTTGGCCTAAAACCATTTGGAGTGACGCCACAGTCTTACATCTGGGGTGACGCGAAAATCTGATCTTCAATGCCTACTTTATCAGAGATAAATAAAGTAGGCAAAAAAAAACGACCACAACTTCCCACACCTTAGACAATATTAGAAATGTTAGTTTTATATATTGTCAGGGTCGAATCGAACCCATCATCGAAATCTTCATTGGCAACGCTTGTAACCGGGGCGTTCCAGCCAGTTATCAATATTATTTTGATACAACTAATTTTATAAGATGTTTTATAAGTTTATAATTTTGATATTTAGTTGTTACTTAGTATAATGATGTTATTTTAATTACCAAAGGCTTTAGTAAATATGTCTTACATTATTTATTTAGGATGGATTAGCTCTTGATCCCAATCAAGCCTAAGGCCAAGATAGAATCCACGATGGAACGAGCTAACCCAGAAGTGCCTATTCACCCTGGCTTTGAAAATGGATGGGTTAGAAGTTCACGAAAATACAGAATTCAGCGTAATTCCAGTGAACAGGTGATATTGATGACCTTGAAATAGTCACCATAGGTATAAAATTAAAACAGATCAAAAAATTATAAACCTCGCAATTAAAAAAGATATAAAATCATTTTTATTGAGTTTCCAGTCGTACGCATAAGCGCAATATTCTTCGAGTGGTCTGAAAATACATATACTCAGAAAACGAAATAGACTGTAGTTGATGTCACATCACACCACTTTCCTATAAAACCTTTTTGTGTTACCCCTACAAAAGAAAAAAAAAAGAAAAATACTTTAAAATTAATGTTTAATTATAATTTAATAAAAGAATTTGACACAGAATGTAATAATATACAAGTATAAAGATATATTCACTACCTCTTATAGGCGTCATATTCTTTTTCGGCCCTGAGCCGTATGACGCTATAGCTGGGATTAAAGCGGATTATACAAGACGAACTAGGCATTGTCTTCTAACGCCTTGAACGAAGCAAGCCAGACTATAGGGAGATACTAATATGTGCCTATTCACATATTTATAGAAATAACTTTCTTATATTCAGGTCAACTATTTTATATTAGTTCCAGATTTACATAATATGACATCAATATAATAAACGAAGAGTTTTTATCAACATGTAAAATCTTTAAGAAATAATCTTTAAAAAATAATAAGAAAAGTTACGTATGATTTTTCTACTATCGCGGATAAGACATCTTCTATTGTGTGCCTAATACAGCCGCCAGTATAGCGTTAGTGTTTGAATTAAAATATAGAGGCCCGCCCCGACTTCGCCTGGATTAAACACAATTTATACTATAATATAGCCCATGTCAATCTAAAACAAAATTTTTGAACTCGAGAGTAGCACCATCAACATGGTTAATTTTTGAATCTTTAATATCCATCCGCTTAAATACAACTACTAAAATAATGAAAATTTGTACAAACACCTACAAGAAGTTCAGTAACATACAAAGCTCGGGTAGGCACGGAAGAGTCATACATATATTAACAGTGATTGGACATAGGTATACCAACTAACTTTGCATTAAGTATTACAGAATCAGTCTGGCTATTAAGATTATTAAGGTTTTCGTTCATTGCTCAAAAACTATTAATATTAGATATTTAGCCTTATGATAATATCGAAAATGTCAATACTACTATCATGTCATATTCTAATATTATAAAGTTTTTGTAAGTTATTTAATATATGGATGGTAATCGCCGGAATTATTCAATCTATTTAAATTTTTCTTACGCCATATGAAAATTTAATTACGTAAAATTTACAAAGCCTTCATGCATATTTATGTCATAAATAATAATAATATTTCCCACATTCAAACCAATCAGCCTAGCCCAAAGTAAGCACTGTAAAGCTTATATAATACATAAATAAGTAATATTCATAAAAATATATATAAATACCCATGACTCAGGTATAAATGGTCGTATTCATCTCAACCCACGACTGCCGGTGCCGCTACCATTGCACCAACAGTTGCCGAAAAGTAAATAATTAAATAAATCTTGGAAAAAAAATACCTATATCTGCAGCACTTCATTATATATTGAATAAGTGTCAAAGCACTTGTATTTTGGATACCAAAAACAACAAACCTTTCACATTCACCTCAGCCTTATCCGAACAATTCAGATTTTTTTTTCCAAAATCTCTGTGACCAGATTTCGACCACCAAAAGGCGCCAGACTCAAAACTGCAGTTAACGAAGACTCAATGATAATAAAAATAAATGAGACAATAAATCAATACAAATCCCTGGAATCAAGTATAATACTGCCAAAATAAAAACCATCTATAAACACCTACGCTGTAGCCTGTCAAGCTAGACGCTTCGGGGACTCATTATAAAAACGGATAAAACGCCTCCAGCGATACATTATATTTGTTTCGTGTTCGAAATCAATTGCTACTGTTTGAGATACTTCCTCTGG
Organism: Calamotropha paludella; assembly: GCA_927399485.1. NCBI lineage: Eukaryota > Metazoa > Arthropoda > Insecta > Lepidoptera > Crambidae > Calamotropha > Calamotropha paludella. Next base: position 12,664,257 of record OV656805.1, read on the forward strand.
AAGTAGGAGGTCCAGAGGAATATTAGGAAGAGCAACATGAATACAAAATAAGTTGAACATGATTTTGAAATCACGTGACATGCGCAGTAGCAAGTTTAAGTACATTATTCACCACTGCGCATGTCACGTGATTTCAAAATCATGTTCAACTTATTTGCCGGAGACTATACGAGACTTTTGTACAGTATTGGTTTTTGTATTCATGTTGCTCTTCTTAATATTCCTCTGGACCTCCTACTTCCAGAGGAAGTAGATATTGCCGGGGACAATATCTTGTTTGATTTATGTTTCTTTTTCTTAAATAAATAAAATCTCCCTACTATGTATGTATGTATGTACTACATATCAGCTGATAATATAAAACCCCTAAAGATGCATAAACAACTATAACATCGTGTGCTCTTTCGAATGCGATGCGACCACTTCGGTGCGCATCGATCATTGTACTACTGAGTAATCAATAAATAAACAGAATGCGCGACAGTAAATTTAGTTCCGAATGTATCGTGCTGAGGATGATTACAGCGCCATTTACTTCAGCGATGTATACACCACCGAGTAATGGCTTCTATTCCCTAAATGATGGTTATAAAATAATGCCAGTAGGTGCTATACTTCCAAACTCATAAGCGATCTAGTTATAACGTATCTCGTTTCATTTGCTTTCTGCAAATGATTACCTACTGATCGAAATGAAAGACTTTTCATGTCAAAATTCGTAAAGTTGACGACTTAGTTTTTGATCACGAGCTCTTTTCACTGTTTTATTATTTTCACTATTTCAAATCGAATCCTTATACAATATGCGTTCCCGTCTTCCAATTGGTGTAAATTATGTTCTGTCATAACGATAATGCTGTTCGAAAGCCATTATCTTAAATTTTTGGTAGAGTTTTAAGTATCGAACTAATATAAGCCCGCTATTCATTTTCCTTTATCTACCTTCGCTAAACCTATTAAAGTTTTACACTATCCAAGTCAATTTTTAATTTTATCATATAAGACTAGCGGCCCGTCCCGGCTTCGCACGGGTGGACATAATTCTTTACATTTTTTTCTATTATTAAATATTTTTCCGTTAGCGCCATCTAGCGCCCGGTAGACGTACTACTTGCGGTTATCGCGTTGCTATGGTAACGTTATTGATACAATGGAAAAAGAGCGGACAGACAAACACACAAACCAGTGTGATCTTAGATTATAGATTACGCCTTCTTATGTATAGTAGCCTGTCCAGTCATCTCAGCTACTAATGTGTTACACTTTTCTTAGCAGTTTAAATGGACAGACTGCTGCCGCTTGTTGAGATTTGGCCCATAGCAGTATCGTCGTAGCCGTACACCTCCTCTTACTTATTCCAACCGACTTGCCCAATCCATTCGTCTTCCATTTCTGGGTTTTGTCTAAATAACTGAGATTGTTATACAAAGTATTCATTTATTATAACCCACCCAAATATGGTATAAAGAAATAAACAGAATTTTATTGCTTTACTTATATGTTTCATTCCAAAGAGGTAAAACGCGATAGATAGAACGAATGTAATGATTTATTTGACTTCGTGTCATTCGAAGTTATTTATAATAGCGGCATGCCCCTATTTTCACTCAGGTTCGAACATAATACTTATAATATGTCTGTAATACATACATCTTTGTCCACCTGGAAAAATATACTTTTAAATAGAAGATTTTTCTACTATACTCAGTCGTTCCAAAGATTACCCTTCACATATAAAAAAACTACAATTTTGTTTTTAAAAACATGATTAGAAAGTCCAAACTACTTGTCTGAACAATGTTGTTTAAACCCATTTTTTATTTAAAATAATTAATTTTTTCAACGTAAAGCAAATATTAGTGATAGAAAAATTATATTTTTTAATCTATACAGTAAAAGCTCTTTATTCGCGGGATATACGTTCCATAAATATGCCGCGAATAGAGAAACCGTGAATATGGAACGGTAATTTATATGGGATTATAGGGGATACGTTCCTAGGTGACAAAGGAAAAAACAAATATATAAAGAAATCGATTTAATTGAAGTTTTTGACTATATTGATCAATTATTATCTTCAAGCTTAGGCAATGGTTTAAAGAATTTTGTAATTTTTTCTTGCTTAGCAGTTTTTAAAAGCTCTTTCAATTCAGACTGATATTCAGCAGTGGCATTAGCAATTTGCCTCTTAAAAAAAGACTTCGTTCCATAAACGGATCAATTTTCATAAACAACTCACAAATCACAATTTTTGTACCAAATGGAAAGACGAAACAATAAAACACACAAAACGGCTCTTATAAAAGGTTGGAACTTTTAATATGCGACAGCATTTAAAAATATTCTTTATTCATTGAGTAATAAGGTTGCTTTCATTCTGTTTGTTTACATTCTCAAAAACACCGGTCGCCGCGAAGGCTTATGTCAACGTCCCAACCAATACAGGGGCTATCATTTAATAACAAACAGATTTTGGGTTGTAATAAGGCCTATTTTACTTTTTTATTAGTCCATTTGACGGCGTTTACAAAGAATATTGGGTTGGATACCTATTGCAACCCTTTTTATTATCATGTATGTACTGATTAGATCCGCGAATAAAGAAATCTTTCGCCGCGAATATAGGAATTGGGTCGCAATTTTTTAATCCGCGAATAGTGAAAACGCGAATGAAGGTAGCGCGAATAAGGAGCGTCTACTGTATTTCATTAATTTAAGTATTAGCCCTATATAGAAATATGTCTTCCCAAACTTTAAATAAAAATCGAGTTTTAAGTACAACTTCTTTAAAAAAAGTATTTTAATAGCTGTTACCGTTACGGCAGCATTCGTACGCGTAACTCACATAGCTCGACAATTTTATTTTTAATAAAGTAGGTCAGCACGAAAAACCTGTTTATTTTAACGGAATATCCTATGTCCACCCTGAAAGTCCACTCTACATATTGGTAAAAAAATACAACATACAAAACATTATAACATTTTCTCTTTATAATATGAGTATTAGGTAGAAAAAAATCTTTGAATGTTTTTCCAATAAGATAGATGTACTTGAGTTGTTCACCAGTAGTCTCCTAATGTGCCGTCTGTGCTGATCCATTGATTTTCTTCTATATTTTGTGGTTTAATATTGCGTAATCCATAATTCCATTGTAGTATTATATGTTTTTCGATGAAGGTTTTATCATCTTATCTGTAAGATATCCACTGCTGGACAAAAGCCTCTTCGAAAATTAAAAGGTTTTGCCATACTCTCTGTAGCGGACGGATGAGAGGTCCGTGGCTAGCAAAGCAGTGCAGCCTTTCCCATCTAGGGGAAGCCCAAATGCAGCCGGGAATTCCCCAATAAGAGAAGGCCTTTTGTCCATGGTGATGGAAAACACAAAGGCTCGGCGGTGGCAACATGGGCTGCACGTTAGGGAGTATACTTAAGTTTTTAGTGATTGTGCCTGTAACTCATCACCGGGCACTAGGCCAGGTAATGCATTTTCCTAAGTAGAAATAGAAAAAGCAGTACCAGGTTGAAGCTCACTTAGTATTTATTTGTTCTATGATAGGCTACTTTCACACCGTACAAACTATTACCACGATAACATGAAAAAAAAACGTTTAAGTGATCCGTGTAAAATTGTGTAATTTTAAGTACTTCTTTATGTAAAACCAACCACCCTCAGTAAAATCCTGAAGGCGGGACCCGCCTGTATACGAAAGCCTTTTACAGATCCACTTCAGATCTATTAGAAACTATGGCATGTGATTGGATAAGCTATATTCTTATTGCCTAAAATGTTCGATAGAATTTAAGGCTCGTGGCACATGAAAACAGCAAGTGACATTGAATCAAAACATTCATGACCACAATTCAATTCAAGATATTATCATAATCTGCTTCTCTATCGTGATTTTAATATTAGTTGCAGAACGTTACCCAGTTTACTAATATTTGTTACCACTTGAGTAACATTCAAACATACTTTAATATGCTAATATAAGTTTATTATTTAAGTTTCGATCAATTGGTAAAATTAAAAATCTAATCAACCAAGGCGAAATCAGGTGATATATATGTACAACGTAATATTGGAGGCGTCATATGCGTCATACCTCTTGAAGAAACCTTTAGAAAAATCTCAATCGAGAAGAAGTACCTATATATTTTTTCTTTTAAAATACTCAATTCGAATTCCCATCAATGGCGATTTATAACAAAAAAAATGTACCGCAAATTATTAAGGCCAGAATTCCAGTAATCACTCCAATGTATAAATGCTAAAGATATTCCGTTTTTTATAATTTATTCACAAATCTCCAATCTTCAAATGCGAGACAGGCCTAAGGATGTGACATTTCGTTTTACTTATCAACTAGAAACCAATGAGGCTACTTACTTTCAACACCCATCCATTTGAGTTCGTAGTTTTTGTGGCGAGCAGTTCTAATAATGGAATCAGATGATTGCAACCGTCTGACTGCTTTTATTTGTTGCTATCATTGATTGAGATGTGCTGTAGCGAAATAAATATATATATACTAGCTGGCCGGGCCACGCGTTGCTATGGCTCAGTTATTATAATTTGGAATATTTTTTATTATAAATTAAAATAAAACCTATGTCTTAAGTAAGAACAAATATATCAAAATGAAAAAGAATCATTAAAATCGGTTGAGTGATTTCTGAATTTATTGCGGTTAAACACTGTGACAGGGAATTTATCTTTAATATATATAAATTACGTGTCACGTTGTTTGTCCGCGATGGACTCCTAAACTACTTAAACGATTTTGATCAAACTTCATAAAAATATCTGTTATTTGATCCAACTTAAAAGATAGGATGGGTTTGATTTTAATTTGAAACAGCAACGCGTGGCCGGGTCAGCTAGTATAAATATACATATATAAAGGTGTATTTGAGATAATCAGCTGCCTCAACTGAGGCAATTATTTCAATAAAAAGCAATTGAATAATTTGTTTTTAAGTTACGAATAACACGCTATATTACTTTTTTATAAAATTCTATACCCGTCGGTGACTCAGGCTCGGGCGGCGGCGGAAATAATGGGAAAACTTTGTTCTAAAAATAGTTGACCGGGAAGTTAACACTACGACTGACCCATCTTTCCCGGTGACCTGCCCTACTATGGGTTAATTATCTCCAATTATCCGTGGTGATTGTAGTCCACTAACGTAAGACACTGTTCATCAATAAGAAAAAATATATTAAAAAAATATTTATATATTTTATATTTCCTTGACATTAAATTTTTTCCATTCTAAATAAATGATTTTAAATATTTATCTTGCGATTATAGACTTAAATTTCAAGCAAAAAAATATTTTTCAATACTATTTACCTTTTCTCGTCTTAAATATAGCAAGGAGAATATAGATGCATTTCCGAAAATAATTTTGGAGGGAAATTAATTACGATACAAGTTTGTATGGAACCGTCTGAACATGAGTCAGACTCGCAGTTGAGCCGGTAGTAAATTAATAATAAAAAAATTCTGTAACTGATAATAACTAGTAGAAATTCAGCTACCACTATGCCTAATGGCGTAGTAAAATAATTGGAATGCGTGAATAAATATTCACATGCGTATTTAAAAGAGATGGTTCATTGCGGGCCAAAACAATAAGTCCAAAACGCAGTCTGAAAAAAGAAAAATTACCGTTGGAAATTACAATAATCGATGCAATTGATTATATCTGATTTCTCTGGATGCAAAAACAGCCATTTTTTTAAGAAAAAAATATGATATACAAATAATGCAATTTTTATTACACCCCAGTTTTTTGTATTGCCAAATCTATTATATAATATAATAATATTTTATACATTCAAACCAATTTGCCAGGTGTGTAGTGAACAGTTAAGTAATTTCAGGTAATCCTACTTAGAAACTAAGTCATCTTACATCTTATTCGAGTTTGTAGAACCAGAGACACAGATTGATTTCTCCATACTGATAACCTTCATACAGTGAAGTTCCAAAAATAGGGTCAGTCAAATGGTCAAGTCTAAAGGTAGGTTATTAGAGATTATTGTAGTAGATTATAAAACACACCTACACTAAAAACAGGACAACTCTTTATTTTAGGGTACGGTTGGCAACCCTAGCGTTAGGACCAACTGTTCTGAACACGAAAAAGTTTAAGATAAATTAATATAAGACAACGTCGCATACATTGTTGTGAACCCAAGTTGTTAAAGTACTTGTGTTATGGAAATCAAATACAGTGATGGTACCACAACACACAAATCCGATTTCATTATTGACCTGGCCAGAGGACAAACCCGGGGTTTCTAGAGGCGTCACTACAAAAACCATATACAAGCCATTCGACCACGGAGGTCTTTAACCCTTAAATAGATTTCGTCCGTTTCAAATGACATACCAATAAACCGCCCCCAATTCAAATTTGAACAAAATTTGGCGCGACCCGCGTACCACGTGATGTTAGTTAGGCTTTCCCTTTCCTCCTTGCGTAAAAAGAAGCACCTCGTATGCGACGCGTGACAAGAAGCTAGCAGTCGTAGAAGTACAACGACTGAAACGGCGTGGGCTTCACAGCAAAAAAAAAATTTCGTAAGTATTACATTGTTTTAAGTTATTTTAATGTATAAATGTGGTATAATAACAGTTAAACAATAGTATTAAATATATATTTTACAAAAAATACCCGTATTTTTTGTTTGTTGCTTGAAATAATAAGAGTGTCACTTAAAAAGGACTTTGCCCGTCGCTCCTTAGAGTCGTGATTTTAATGTTTGTCATTTATAACGGACATTGCCCGTGTCCTCTCACTACGAATGTAACTCATATTTGTCTCTTATAACGGACAAAGTCCACTGGTAGCAACGCTTTTATAACAACTAACGCGCTTACTAAACAACATTTTAACTCAAAGTGTCCAATTGTTTCAGTATTATGGCCGGAAAAGGGTGGAGATCGAAGAAAATTTTTACAATGTTACCTCCTCCAGACTCAGAAGGATCAGATATAGAATCCGATGATGATGAAGAGGGACGAATAGAGAATCTCGTGAGTTTTTCTCACTAACAATGTCGACTTGTCACCGACTTCATCACCTGTAAGAGAAATTTCTCCTGGCCTGTATCACTTAAAGATCTCAGCGACTGTGATGAAGATGATCAAGAACCAAATAATCCAGCGTAGAACGCAAATAATATCAACTCATATGTAAGTGAAACCACACGTAGTCACGAGTCTCCACTCGTCCAGTCTATTGCTGATCCACTATGTTTTGCACCGGAAACACCATCTTCGACTTCTGCAGGGACGCCGTTGTCGTCAGGAGTGAGAACGCGTCCCACCAGACAAGTCAACAAACTGGAAGATCCATATGTGTAACAAAAAAGTTATAGAAATTTTACTTGGCATAGAGATACTCATGGGTATCGTAAGAATGCCTGCTATTGAAGATTACTGGAGCAACGATCTCAGGTTTGAGCAAATCGCATTTGCCATGCCACTGAAACGTTATAAATGTATCAAACGATATTTATGCTTTTGCGATAATACAAACATAGATCAGAGAGACAGCTATCACAAGGTTTCCTCTGTCATAGAGTGTATGTTCGAAAGCAATGCCTGAAAATAGAAGAAGAAAGATCTTTTGCCATCGATGAAATGGTTATACCCTATAAGGGTAAGAAATCAGGCCATCGAAAGCAATACATAGTATTTTTTACTTTATTTTCTTGTTCGTGCTTAAGTACATTTTATTAGGTTAAGTGGGCAGTGTCCGTTACGTGTGACATGCTTCGAAGACGCATATTACCCACATAAATAGGCAATGTCATTTGTAAGTGACCTATGAAAACCCATAAAAAAAATATAAATTCTGGATTTTTTCTTTAAAGGTTTTCTTTTCCATCCTAAATACAAAAATAAAACCAACATTATAAAAAGAAATAGCAAGAGGAACACATTGTGTCCATTTAAGGGTACACAATCTTTAAGGTCAATCATACGAAGACCGGCCTATACGAATGTTGTTTAACTTCCACAATTTTAGGCATAACGCGGTAACCACTGCGACATTCAGTTGCTTATGGTATACAAAGTCTGTAAACTGTGGACTGCTCTGACCCATCGGTGGCGGCAGACAATACTATTGGTGTGAATATGTACACTAAATCCCATCATAGCATATGAATTAAATATTAATTGTATTCAGTGAGTGTGAAAGATGAATCTATTAGAAAGAATCGGCTGAGAATATCGGGACAATGGACAAGGCGCGCGTTATCTCTAACAGCATAAAGCTTGGGAAATCACAGCAAGATTCCAAGACAAGACGAATAATTACAAGTTTTGAGGATGTTTAGGAACTCATTGATGAATTTGTTAGCGCGTTCGGCCTTTAATTGCGGTGGTTAAGCAACTTTGGTCATTCATCGAATGGGTGACCAAAAATAGTACATTGTTCACTGGGGCAATAAAGGTGTCTGTTACTGAGGGCACTGCTTGAATTTGAACACACAAGGCCTCTGTAGGTAGTCGCTTTAATCAAATAATGGGTATGGGTTTTTGGTGAGAATTTTCATTACTTCACTTCAACGGTCACCTCACCAATTGATGACTTGTTTTTACATATAGACACACAATATTTCTTAATACATTATTAATTTTGCACAAGCATATTTACATAATATGGAAATGTGTTAATATCTATCTACACAGCAATCAAAGCTAATATATAGTCAAAAAATGAAAATCAACTTAGTGGATGTTATGATCGAATATCTTAAAATGTTACAAATGATTTATAACTAATTTTAAAACATACCACTTACACCTCACGTTTACCTCTTACGTCTCTCTTAATAAATCTACTAAATGGGCCTTAGGTCAGATTTTTGACGTGATAACGTCTTATAAATTGGTTGCGGCTGGGAGTCACTTATGAAAAAGTGTAACGCTCGGTAACGTTACGATGAGTCACCGAACGAGAGAGAGGCCCGCCGAATGCCTTGCGTCTCTCTCCCACTCAACTATGATCGGTCTGCCGCGCGCATTGTGCAATTTAATTATATTCATATCAATAAATATTCTACCGAGAAAAAGACGTTGTCACGTAAAATCTTCGCCCGTAAAACCGACTTTACAGGCAAAAAAAAAAAAAAAAAAAAAAAAAAAAAAAAAAAAAAAAAAAAAAATATTTTAAATCTATAACAAAGTCTAATCATAATTTATTAACAGTTAAAACATTTTATCGTTTAGATTTTACATTGTTATTTCCTTACATGTAATTACATCAAGCAATTAAATTATACAACCGCTATTACTTCTCGAATATCCTTGTTCAATCATCATTTACTACAAACAATAAAATAATACACAGTCGTGTCTAACCTTATGACTTCTGGCGCGCCAATTGGCGTTTTCTCTTAATCGCTTTTGAAATCTACATCTTTCATTTCTATATGATCAGTGTGTAACGACAGGCAGTGTATCGGCCTCAATTCACCCCACTGTCTCCGCATTTTCCATTTGCAAACATAAAAAGTTGTGAACGTTAGAACAGCGGGCGGGGCTGAGATGGTGCAATAGCCACTGTAAGATGAGCTGTCGCATTGAAGTAACATTTATGGTTTTGCTATGACTATCGCAAACGCGCGGGAGAGGGGAAGCACCGTTTAAAACGGCGGAGTTTTTAATGATACATTGTTGGTCGGAGACACGGGAACCGTTCGAGATATTGAGAAGTTCTTGCGAGTGTGGAGCGCGCTCACCGTTATCCTATTTCCACCTTCCATAGTCATTTCCAATTCGCACATGGCGCTATGAATTTACAGTGGGCTCAACAAAACTCCGACGTCTTACTTATATGTACCTAATGAAATGTTTAACTTTTGTGAGGCTGCCTCTTTGTTAAGAGCTGATGACTTTCCGCCGTTATGATTAAAAGTACCGCTTTGACAAGGTTACTTTATAAACATCTATTTTCTGTAACATAAACTAATTATTATATAATATTATTTGCATTACTGTGACATAAATGTGAAGTGAATTGTAAGTTATATTTTAGATATACCCTTACATAATTTACATGATTTCATAAAAAATATTGTAATATCGTTCATTACGTATTGTATGCCAATAATGACCCGAAATAAATATGTGTTTTATTAACAAACTGAAACGCTAGGTATTTCCAATTTCTACTTACTTGCAATAATTTCTAATTATTTGCAATATAACTAGTTTTTTGGATTGATTTTACGCCAGTTCACGTGTATAAGAATTTGGTGTCAATAGTAAGTATAGTAACATACAAGGTTATAAATAAATAAACTGACATTTGGCCCTGTAAGATTCACTCATAGTGGTTGGCTCACTACGCTTACACCTTATTAAGAGCGTCAACCCGCACAATTCATACCAACTTTCAAGTTTAAATATTGTAATATAAGGAATCTGACTTTATTTTACGCATAAGCCTAAAAAGTTAAAAGCATAAAAAGAAAATCTTTTCATATTAACAGAAATGATTTTTTTTATTTAAGTTAATCTTTTCGAAAAAGTATATTTACTAACTTAACTTAAATTTCATAAGTATAAGATTCCTTATTTTACAGTATTTCTACTTGAAGTTGACGCAACATTATCACTCTTGACAGTCATCATCACTTCGTTAATGACATAAGTAATATACCTATGAATTCTATAAATGACCGATTCTATCCACACATTGCCAAGTTTTTTTTAGATATTTGTAACGAACAGAAAAAATTCAGGTATTTTACATGGATTGATATTGAAAATTACACATAAGTACCCTTTATAGCTTTTATGGTTGCGCAGAACTATTGTTTTCTGATTATTCTTTTTGCTTTAAAAAAGGAAGGATTATTATCATATAAAGTTAGTAATGGACTGAAACTACCCGTAGCCCCAAAGCCTGCAACTATTTAGCACAAAGAATAAGTCTTACCATCCAGGATAGAATGCCATTTGTTTGATCAGTACTCTACCAAATACAGATGACCTGAGGCCCTACCACCACGTATCACGCATCACTTATAACAATTCAAGCTTAGTTGTTGAAAAGAGACGTCACTATAGACCACGTATAACGGTGTCTCACTTTAACAATCGAACTTACATCGCGCTAAGAGTTCATAATAAGCCCTCTGGGCCATTTTTCTATTAGTGAGAATAAGAAAACTTTAAAGAGAATATATATGCACATCTTAATTCTTTTTAAAGTACCTAATATTTTATATTACTCAAACGCCTCCTATGACAAACGCAGTATCCATCTACCTATGACGATATTGTATCTGCCCAGGGCAATTAAAATCTTTCAAGACTTTCTAGAAGCTTCCAGGCTAAAAGACTTTGAAGCATATCATAATAGATCCTCCACGTCGAAGTGACTACTGTTCTATTTGAATTGTATAGTTCCAAAACTCATATTAAATAGAATATTTCTGTTATATCTTTATACTTATGTACCGCCTCAATCTTGACGTTGGTAACAAATCAAAGGCTCAGGAATAGTATGTCGTGAAGGGACAAAATATAAAGACGGAAGATCAGGGTAAAGTTACAATTTATATATTTACAAAACAATTTAAAGAACAAAAAAAAATGAAGGTAAGAAGAGTGAGGGCGAGTATGTGTAGTGTACAGTGAAAATGTGAGTAGGTGGTTGTGGGTCGTCGGCGATCTTCTATATCGGTGGCTTGAGGCCCGGGGCTTTAGGGCCCAGATGCGGTGACACCGTCGGATGAAGGGTGGCGCTGCCGGTAGACAGGAGGCGGGGCAGACGTCGGCCGGAGCTGCTGGTACACGGGCAGCGTGACAGGTAGGTAGGGCGGCGCTGCTGGTGGACGGCTTGCACCGATTTACTGCCGGCGCTGCTGGTAGACGTGCGGCGCTGCTGGTAGGTCGGGCGGCGTAGCAGGTAGGTAGGGCGGCGCTGCAGATGGTTGACCTGCACCGCTGGTGGTCAGGCAACGTTAGTGGTAGAGAGTGGCTAAGTTGAGTGTAGGTTCTTGAGCCAAAAGTTTGCCTTACGGCGTTGAGGACTTTCTTGAGTCCCGGGGCAGCCGGCCCCGGGACAAGGCCTTTAAGGATTTTGAAGAGCTCGGTAGCGAGCTATAGATGTTAACGTGGCAACTTTTGCCGAAGAACTGAATCACTTGGCAGGTCAGCTCGGTCTTTTATAGGCCCAGAGCCATTTAAATTTAGATTGTCTTCGAGAAGACATAAAAAGAATAAAATCTGGTTTTCTTTGGAGGTTGAATACCATAAATGAAAGATCGTGTCATGGGTAGCCATGGCAACGGAGAAAAACTTATATGTCAATAAATTAAATAAATACATTTTAGTAATAAAATGAAGAAATAATAACGAAATAGATTAAACAAAAAGACAGGTTAAAATAACAAGCAATGCCGGTAAGTGTGTAGCATTCTGAATAGAAGTTTTGAGTGGTTGCGAAGCTCTATATGAAAATCTAGTGTATCTTTTCAGCAATTGAGTAAAATATTATTGTATATATATATATTTACAGAGATTAGTACGTTTACAAATGATGATGCAAAATGGAATGATAAAATATACAATTTAACGAATGTTATGAATGAAAATCGGAGACTATAAAGGTACATATTAGTATACATTACAAGTAGTCATAAAAGTGGCCACAATCGGTCCTTCGAAAAGTGTGTCATCACCGCTCCTCCCTCCACTTTACCTTGCCGGAAAACGTTCATATGCGTTTTATGGTTTTCCATAGATTGGATTAGCGTTCAACATCTTTAAAACAAGTAGGTATAGTGACATGAGATATAAAATATTATTTTTACATTTTAGTCATTCCAAAAAATGACTTCTTACATACTTAATTCTGTTATTTATTTAAACTAAACTTTTCTCATACTTCATTAGTTTTCCATCCATCGAGTAAGTATAGCTAGTGTAAGACGAATTAATTACATGATTTATTGGGGATTGATAAAGAAAAATAGTTATAAATTATGCGAATTGTATGCTTACTTAAACACCTACGGTTGAAAATTTTATACCTTTTATAAACCTGTAAAATATTATAGGTATTTTGATTACGCTTTTCATAAAGTCGGCGAAGAATGTTAGCCTTTATTTAGCGAGTTCTTAATTCAGCTATGAAAAACCTTGATCTTGTGTTTTAATTATTAATAGGACGAAGACATTTGATTGAAAGGGACGCGCTCAAAAATATTCTATCTCGGGGCGTAAACTCATGAGCACATTTCCGTCAATCTAGCCAAGACTCAAGGTCTCTTGGAAATAACGCATCGTTGGGTAGGGTTAACGCTATTTCTTTAATAGCGTGGTAAACATTTCTTTTTAAACTTTTGATAATTAAATAGAAAAAATAAGTTATCAAGTCTCTTATCAAAATATGATTTCAAATTTAACATTTATTAAAATAAATAACCATAGAAGCTGAACGTAACTGATAATTATCAATGACCACTTTGATACGATAAAATAGTTGGCATGGTGACAAACGTATGATTCCTGAATAGGTGAGGAAAAACCACAGGATAACAGATTCAATGGCAACCTATTTACCCTATAATTTGTTCATTGGTATGCGAAAAAATAATAAATAATAATATAGAAAAGTTCGTTTTCTACATTCAACTCGTGAACTTGGAGGTTGTCGAAATAAGAAATGTTAGAAATAAGGTTAAGCATACTATGAGACGTCGACAACCCTAGGGGCAGGAGCGGCAACGGGTCGACATGGCGGGGCGCGCGGGGTCTTACGTTTGCGCAACGCACAATAACTAATGCGACATTACGTGCCGTGGTCGCCACCGCCGCGGGGTCATGCGCCCGCGCCGATTCGGGGAACAATCAAGTTGTGCTATGCAGGGCGACTCGCCAGTCATCAATATTTTTCTAAAGTCAGACTGGGGATTCTAGAAGACACAATTCCCATTTAATAATATTTCTAAGAAGCGTCTCCTGTAGAAAACCCTAGGGTTCGATTTATTGAATTAAATGTTTCTTAGTTTAAATCCAGCATATATGCATGCTCTTTCCTTATGCCAAATTTTACTCAAGGCCCGTTTTAGGCTGAAGTAGCAAACATAAATTCGCCTTTATAATATCAATATTTCTGCCTGTGATTTGTTTGGATCACAAATTTGTTATCCACGTGGGAACCTAGTATCGAAATTGTATTTGAAGCTAGTATTTGGCAAAGAGGAAGAGAACAAATCGGTACCTGTACTCTTTCTCTGTGTCAAATCCCATCTTACTTTTTCAGCGTTATGTAGTAATAAAGTAATATGAAAACCTACAAACAATACATTAATAATTATGCATTAGCAATATGGTAATGTTTAATTATTAATGTTAAACATTCATTTATATTTAGCAAAATAAATAAACATTCATTTTATATTTAGCAAAAATAAATACAAAATCTCATTTACCGATTTCCCGTATTAATTTATCTTTTGAGACTTGTGACGGAGCATATTATAAGAAATAGTCGCACCGCTATCTTGGCGATACATGTATTGCATTTTTTCTCTTGCATAATATTATTTTTTGTTGTCTTTAACGTTATACTATATCCATTTAATAACGTATTTTTTGGTTTTCATTAGAATTGTTTAAATGCATATAACAATTTATAAATTAAATTAGATTTTAATAATATTAAAATAGGTTTAATATTATAACAAACACATAAAATAAGTTATTATTTTGCGACTGTAAATACTAGATAGACCTATGAGTCACATTTATTGTAGAAGATAAATTCGGCATCTTTCTACCCAAATAAGTAAGTAATGCTCAAACAAGTAACTAAAGTTGCTTACTTTATTACTTACAATCATTAAGTACCTAGTATTAATCAGATACGAAAATTATGAATTAAAACAAAAAAACAAAGACTCTGATGATAAATGTAAAAATATTCTATGAAGCATGAATCATCCGTACCTAAACAAAAGCAGAACACAAAGGTTTCTTAGATGTTTGAAAAAATAGAGGAATTTATCTCATGTGCAAACGTACCCATCCTTCTTGTACTTATGGCAGCTTCTTCTGTGATATCAATAAAATTGATTCAGCCCTTACCTAAAAATTAAAAAAATAAAATCTAAAAAATCACAACATTCAAAAAAATAGGACACTTCATTTAAAAAAATAAGTTTCTAATCCTTAATCGACGTCATCCTCATGTTACATCTTTGACAATTCTAACCATTACATTATAACCTTATTTACTTTTGCGACAGAGACAAATGCAAACAGCGTAGACTGTCTTAGCAGATCCATAATTTTCGTTTGTTTGCAAAAATGATCTACTTAGAACAAAAAACTAAAAAATGTAGAGAAAAATAGGGTCGGTGACTCCAAACACATTAAATATTAATAAATTCCGGAGAATAATTTAATAACCAACCAACGTTCATGTACACTTAAACATATCCCCCTACTATAGTATTCAAATCGCCACCTTTCGCATAGGTAGGATCGCTACGTTGCATTAACGGGCTTTCATTATAAAACGAAAAGTACCAACTTTTTTATGAAAGATGCAAAATAAACATTGACATTTTCGCCCCCAATAATATAATTTAAGAATTATTCTAACTTCTACTTCTACATCGAAACATGAAAAGGATAATATTCTTAGATCGAAATCTCGTAAAAGAGCGTAGTAGTTATTCTCATTTCGTTAAAGCCTGAATGGAATACCGTATCTCTGTTGATGGTATAAATAGAAATTCCCACGACGAACACTCATTCGTCGCAACCTCAAGTATCTGATCATACCTAACAACTTACGCCACTGGAAGCGGTTTATGCTAATTCCAGCTTACAATAACACCTGGTAAATGACAGTATACATAAACAAACAGCGTATGTTTCGCATTTGCATATTAACGCAATATCTAATGACATAATCTACGCTTTACCGAACTGCCATAATGTAGTGTAAAGAAAATAATTTCTGAATGACCTAATAACGGATTAACAGAGATACTATTTATTGTCTCTATTCTATTTTTTGTTTGGTATAAGATAACAATTTCAAATGATTAATGCAGATTAAGTCTGACATAGTATTCAGTAGGTACCTATATATCTACTGAATACTAAGTCAGATTATAATTAATTATGTAATTTATAAGTTTTTTTTTATATTTCGTACACGCATAATTTTGATTACGCATAGTTATAAGCATCGTAATATTCCGATAAAAATATTTGGAAACAGAAAGAAACATTAGGTTTGTACAATAATCCCTAAACTATTTTGTTTTCTAGTATAGATATTAAGTAGTCTAGTATTTAGTGTCTATACACTCTAAAGACTTTAAATCAGAATCAGAATTTGTTATATATCAATCTTAATAAACGAGTACCTGACGAGCAATGTAATGAATATAGACACCGATGTAAAAAGATTAAAACCTCCGTCCTAGATTACGACAAAATTTATTTTTAATCTGTCGTCAGGTGCCATAGAGAATCCAGCTGTCCACGCAAGGATGCGCAGGCGACGCGCGTTTCTTTTTAGAAAGTGGCACGTGGCGGGGTTGTTCACCCTAAGCGATCCGGGTCACCGCTCCCCTCCCTGCGCCCGCGCACGTCTCTAAGTACTACTAGGCAACTCCTTGATAGAACTCCATTGACACCATAGACACACTAATCGAATACGAAGACAAGTAATTTACAAGTTCACAATACACCGTTTGCCCATCATCTTGAATAGAAGATTGAAATAATAAATATTCCTAAATAAAATATTAAACATATCGTTCATTTGGCGCAACATTGACGTAATTGTAAATTTTGTGCTTTTGAAGAAGAGGGAAATAAATTTTAAATACATTTTCTTTTTTAAATTAGCATTACCTTAAAATATGACTACAAACGTATACTTTTCTTAGGTTTATATAGCTTCTAGCGAAAACTTTAAGAAATACAATTCTGTCGATGTTTCTCTGAAATGTAATTTTGACAAAAAGTGTAATTGTGTCATTGTTGCACCAAATAAGCGATATATGTAAAATCGATTTTTGCCTAGACACTATAATATGCATAATGTCTATAAGGCAGTAACTTTAGTTTGTGCAATTTATTTGGAATCCAGGCCATATTTAAAAGATATTTCTACTAACTACATTCATAATTAATTATATTGGAAGAATACATTTATGTGGCTTATAAATATTATTATATTCTTTTTAAATATGCTTGGCTTATTAATAATCCAAGTTTTTGCAAAATAGATGTTAGATATTTTGTAATTTTTACATATATACAGTTTTAAATAAAGATAAAATCTGTATATTTCAATTGTATTTTAATACATAGTTTTTCTTTTCATTTTTTGCTATACGTAGCTATGTACGAGTCATAAAATACAATATTTCATAAAAAGGATAAGTTAACTACTTAGAAAAATTTTAAAAGTTAGCAAGATAAGTTTTAGAAAATATTCAAACACCAATTTCATAATTATTATGGTAAGAACCTAATAACTCTTTCTTGATGGTAAAATGTATTTCGAAAATGAGTACACAGTCCGAAATCCTCGCTTTCAAAGCGTTTTCAATGGGCAATTTAAAAGTAAAAAAAGATTTAACTTAACGGTCTTTGCAATGACGATTCGTTATAGTAACCATAACTTTCTATAACTGGGTGAATAGAAATGTAAATGCTATTAAATTGATTTAATAAAAATAAAAAATATCATGACAATAGATTCCATTCCAAAATAACAATAATATTTTATCCTTTTTCAAATATCATTGGAACGGCGTCCTTTCAAATAAATGTTATATTTGTGTTTCGTGACGAATTTAATATTTTATTAAAGCGATTTACTCGATTCGAAAAGCGCTTCTCGTACATAACCAATATGGTGTGCAAAAAGTATTTACTAAGTGAGCCCAGAGACAGACCTCAGAACTGCATAAGATCAGGAAGCATAGATACTCAATATAAGAAACACAATCGAAGGAGGTTAAACAGTTAAATGTCGTGAGAGAAATAGACGATTTTTATGTGTTCTCAATATAACCCAAATATTATTTTTAGAGCATAAAGTACTCAATAATAATAAGGACATAGAAAATTATTGCCTGTATATTTACTATTTGAAACCACACGTAATGTACGTGCGTTAATGATAATAGTGTAATACAAGGCGGTCTAATTGCCTACAATGAACTCCCCCGGACAAATTTTGTGCTCAACCTCTGTAGAGATATTACTCGATTTAAAGCGGGATATGTAAAACAAGAGCACATAAAATCTCGACTCAAAGCAGAAGCACTAAACAATGAAGGAACTGTATACTATACTATACATATTGGGAAAAATAGAGATCACAAAAAAATATGGAAAGCCATGGAATCCTGTATGAACAAATGAACAGTAAAAATTATAATATTGCGATAAATATTATTTATTTAGCTCTTTATTGCATAGAAAAGAGCGAATGGTCGAGTTTGGGCAAAAAAGCATTGTTTATCAGTCAACGAGTCATTTTTTTAATGAAAACGAATTTACGGATATAAATAAAAGAAAAAAAGAAAAAAAACATTAATAGTACATCATTATTTGACATTGCTTTGCTTTATCTCACAATAATACCTATTTGATCAATCAAATCAATCCAATTTTCATATTTTACCAGTTACTAATACAAACACTACCTATGACTCGTCCTGTTTTCAATATAAATTCTTCCCCCCCTTCCCATACATAACTATTTAAAACAGGTTGTTACAAATAAAGAAATGTTCTAAATAATGCTTAGAAAAGTAATACAACAAGTTATGCTCATTAGTTTATTAATGCAAACATGTTAAACAAATCATCAAACCGTATGAAACTGCCCAATCGTAAAAAAACTAGTTATTTATAATATAACCTATTTTATTTCTACTTACCTTATAAAAACTATAATAAAAAAATATTGAATGTGATGTATGCGTCAAATCTAACTTAAATATATTTTAACTCATACACTTACTATAATGCTTTAATGCGCCTATGATTTTTTTTTTTGATAATTATTTTAATTACTTATTTTCAACCACCCCCACGGCCTACATATTTTTTTTAACAACTTATTAATATCCTAAATGTTTTTATCGTTCGTTTTAACTATAATGGTAACCTAAGCACAGATCATCAATATTTATATATTTTTTTGTGTTATACACCTTAAAACTAAAAATAGTTACGCAGATTTTTTTTCGATTAGAGTTTCTACTGCCAAGTCTTAACACTTGTGATGTTGACCGTCGGTGCAACAAAATTCTTTGCCTGCTGAAAAGCTAGTGGGAGTCCACTCGCCTCCGCAGCTTTTGATAAAGAGGAAAGCCTTCTCTCGGTGAATGTCTCGTTCTGCAGCTCCGCAAATGACAGGGCCAGCTTTGGGTAGGTACTTCAGAATCTGAAAAATTAATAATCATAATTTTGTAATAATTTAGATTTACAAAATAAAACTAAATCGAAAAAATGCTCGCACTAGCGTCTGAACAACTCCTCACAGATCTTTTTATTTAGCAATTTAATTCTATCTTAAAATAATACAGCACTCTTTACGATCATCAATTTATCTAACAGATATCTCTAGCACGTCCATCGTATTAGATGGTTCAATAGAAAACGTTCTAAAAAAGTTAAAGATAATTAAAAACTTTTTTCACCACCGCACCGCTGCCTACTGCATGGGTGTTTCAAATTAATCTAATGTAGCCGCTCTCACGTAATAGATTGTGGAAGACAAAATTAACTTTGCCAAATGCCGTTAAGTCGACATGTCTGCCTAATATTATTTATAGAATTAATTATAATAGGTACTAAGTTATTCATAATGGTTATTAAATTTATGTTTAATGTGCCATTACTAATAACTTTTAAGTTTGTCATTTAAAAATAATAAGAGAACTGTTTTGGGGTAACATACTTAAAAACTTTTTTATGAGATATGAGCTTATTAATATAGTCTAGACATAATAAAAACCAAAAAAATATATATTTTGAAATTATTTTTAAAAGGGTTTTATTTTTAAAAGATGGATTGTTGTAAAAATGTGTGATCTGATGAAACAAAGATTAGCTCCTTCCTTTACTACAGGTTAAGGGTACCTGTAAACACAGTTACTTTCGTACCTCAACAAACTGCAAGCTTCTGGACTATAGCTGCCAGACCTCTGTCAGAATCTGAATGCTATCTCGTCTATCCGATATACCATCACTATATTAAGTTAATTTGACAGTAGTTATATGCCTTGATGGAACCTCTACAACAACAAAACCTAAAACCCTAGGTGGAATTAAGCGTCAGGCTTCGTCCGTGTTGCACATAACCACGAGCTCTCCTTCTGGAGAATCACGGTGTAACCTCGTACATACGTCGACACGTAACAGTTGATATAAGCTGAACATAGCTTACTTTTTAGTACGTCCTGATAATACTTACCACGTCAAGGCACTTGTTAACGCAGCTCTTGAAACCGCCTATGCCGCAGGGCTCTTCTGTATCGTACGTGACCACGGGCTCGCCTTCTGGCGGACCGCGGGGCCTACCCCGCCTACCTTCCTTGAGGCCAACTTGCTGCGACATGAATACGCCACATTGACATGGCTCCAGCTAAATGAGAAAAACTTTATTAGTTATATAATTTGAAGTCAACCAGGGAAAAAATTATAGATAGAAAAATGAATATTAAATAATGTCGTTCGAACCATAAATATAAAGCTTTAAAAAAGACATTAATTAAAATATCATACGTAATTTTATGCAGATGGAGATAACGAATCCAAAAAGTTACTAAAAAAATACTAAGATATAAAAAAAATTACATGTGCAAGGCAATATATATCTTGTCTTGGCAAAGAATTTCAAGACAATATTTATCTTGCCTGGCTGCAGGCATAATATGAACACGGCTCTTGAAAAGGAGTCGAAACATCAGAATTAAACAAGAAAACATGAAAACAAACGTTTAAGGCTTCTGTAGGAATAGGTTCATTTCAATGACTGCATGCAATTTGGTTTGGTACGTCAAACTAAAAAAAATCAATCCGTATATTCAATATTTATTGTTATTTAAATGCCAGATTTTTATAGCTAAAGATTTTTTTACTAGAAAATAATCTTATTTCAAGAGTCAAGTGGGACTCGCATTCGCTACACCTTCCTTTACCAGCTCTTCTAATTGGGCTGACAAGACTTTGACGGCTCTGATATTTTTTTCAAGTATTTCTTAAGCTGAATACCCAGCGCTATCTAATCATGTTGAAAGTCATCACATACCTACAACATCGGATAGCGAGAGAATGTAAGTTCTAGTTCCGTCTGACTGCTGGCTGGAGCAAATTGTATTTTTTTAGGAACAAAATATAGTCAATTCTATTTAATTCATCTTACCGGATATGACACGCATTTTACAAATAGATATCTAACAGTATTGAGGTCACTTCATACCAATCGGGAAATCCTTGTACCTTTATCAAGTAGATCTAAACTATAAAAGTCCATTATCAGTATCCCAATCTTCCCAAGAACGCGTAAACATATCAAGTTGCAATTTAGGCCAAGATAATAAGAAAAACAATTTGAAAATTATATAAAACTAACTGACACAGCCACGCGTTGCTGTGTTATAAATTAAAATAAAACCTATCCTATCTTTTAAGTAAGATCAAATAACAGATAGTTACGAAGTTTGATCAAAATCGGTTAAGTAGTTTAGGAGTCCATCGCGGACAAACAACGTGACACGTAATTTATATATATTAAGATTAATTAAACCCTGGGTGGGTTTAATTAATCTTAATATATATAAAAAAGTTTTGCTGTAGGTAAATCTAGTATCAATTAGAATATTACTGTTATATAAAAATCTAACCTTAAATATCATGTCAATTCATACAAAAATATATCAAATGTTTGCATAGAAAAACAAACTTTGTGTTTTTCTTATAGCAACCGTGATTACAGAAGTAAGGTTTACATGCAGCAGATTACTAAATGCTGGTACAACAATGATTTGTTTGTTTTTACGACAGAGGAATTTCGATATGGTCTGAAGCAACCTAAGCTAATTTATTGAACAACTTCAATACTTGAAAAACCTAATGCTTAAGTAAAAATATGTTTTACAAACTTCATCGAAGTCTTGGTTAAATTCCGTTTCTTCCGAGGACTTCAAACTTTCGTAATCATCTCTTTTGAACTTCCTCCGAGCCTCGACGATGAGGACCAGGCTCACGCATGTGAATAGAATCCAGAAGCGGGAAGGACCCATGGTAATGGAGAAAACTGACAAAAGCAGGTTTCACTCTAAAAAGAAGTACATATTTTTAGGGGTTGTAATACAAGTGCTCGCTCAATCTCAATCAAAATAAAGAATGTTTTATTATAATCAGCACTTAATTGACACAGTATATAGAGAAAGAAGATATATGAAAAAATTGCTTATCACTTCAAACCTATCAAATGCGAAAATGTGTGATTTATCAAAAGCAAATTTTACACCAGGCGAAAAAAAGGATTAATCAAAAACAAATTTAAATTTCGTTTACCTAGTTTGTCTAAAAACTTTCTTCTATTAAGAGGTGTAATTGTATTTGTAAACAAATTTTATTCTGTTACCTAGGATAGTTTCCTTAAATAAATTTCGATCGCTGAGTTAAACGATTCCACCTGTGAAAATGTGTGATTTATCAAAAGCAAATTTTACACCAGGCGAAAAAAAGGATTAGTCAAAAACAAATTTTAAATTTCGTTTACCTAGTTTGTCTAAAAACTTTCTTCTATTAAGAGGTGTAATTGTATTTGTAAACAAATTTTATTCTGTTACCTAGGATAGTTTCCTTAAATAAATTTCGATCGCTGAGTTAAACGATTCCACCTAACTATATTTTGAATAACAGTTTAAAATTAATTTTAGGAATTTCAAAAAAATATGGATACGAATCACACCTTCGATACCAAAACATAAAAACAAAGAAACGTCATACATTTTTTACCGCCTACAGAAGTACAGAGACTAATAATAATCATCATGTTTTTGAAAGGTAATGAATTAATAAGCTACTTGTGTGGAAATCTTGCCTTTTAATTTAATGTTTCATAACTGTGACAAAACATCCAGACCCAAGACAATATAAGAAAATTAATATCTATATAAACTAGAGACCATAATTGAAATTGAAAGACAACATTGGTATGATGGATTAGAACACAAAAGATAAGTCTGGATGGAAATTTCTTACTTAAAAGCGAAAGCAACGTTAGCTTTTTTGGAAACTTATAACCTGAAGCTGATTACAACTGCCATTATTATACTATTACTACTAATAGAAAACGTATTAAATTAATACACTGAAAATTTTCTATACTCAGCTTCTGTACATAGATTGTAGCTATTTAAGTATTTACTATAAAAATAGACTTACCAAAAATAATATTTCTAGACCACACAGCGTGGAAAGCTCTTCTCTATCACATTACTGAAGGATACCAAGTTACTAACATCTAATCGCCAACAACGCACACTTATAAACACAGAAAGAAATATGTGAAAAATTTCTGTTGAAAAATGCTAACTCAGCTGATCTGCTGCGCGTTACAGAACGTGCTTCTGATTATCATTCAAAGAACGTGATAGTTGTCTTATTTATTAGTGATTAATTTAAATGGCGATAAGCACGGTATATCAGAGACAATATGTCAACTTATTGAGAAATATTGGAATGACTCAATGGCGCAGTGGTTAGCGTGTTCGGCCTAAGATAACGGAGCTTAAGCAACTTTTGTTAATCATCGAATGGGTAACCAAAAATATCATCTTGAGCGCCTGGAACCAAAGCCCACGTGGTGTGCCTATACGGTTTAATAAATAAGTTGATGACGACGATAGCAATTTATTAAGTCTAAAAATCGATAATTCGATATATTCAACGAAAATAACAAAATAAAACACTTTTACGGGTTAGACTAGGCTAGCAAATGTTTGCAATATATAACTATAATTAAATGTAAAGGTCATACTGGTGCCGAGTGAGAAGGGGCATCAAATTCAGGTTTCGAAATTATCTAATATTTATAATAAACTAGCAGACCCGGCCACGCGTTGTGGTGGTTCAATTATTATAATTTGCATTTTTTATTATAAATTAAAAATAATTAAAATTATAAATTAAAATGAAATCATATGTCTTAAGTTGGAATAAATCCAGTAAAATGAAAAAATCATCTTTATAAATCAGTAGAGTAGTTTCGGAGTTCATCGCGGTCAATCTCTGTAACAGGGAATTTTTATATATAAAGATATCAAAATATCCGATATGTAAGATATTTTTTGATATATGAATGTCCGATAAGTATCGATCAATCTGACTAATTCTCCTAAATAGGTACTATGATAATTTAAATTTTAATTAGTGATCCGATTTTTTTTTTAATTTATTTAAATTACTTATTTGTAACTGAAAACAGTATGTAATCCAAATGTAAAAAATTAACATTAATCTTTTTTAAACGCTAATTTTTATTAATTTTCCATCCATCCATCTATCGTCAGAGTTTAGCATAATACGAGCAAATGCGAGATTTTATTTATAGTTACAAAATTATAATATTAGTGATTATAGTAACTATAAGTAATATAATATATTATTGATATATATCCCAAGATAAATATCATGATATATATCGTGAATATATGACGAAACCCTGATCATAATACTGCAATCAATTTCTCAGATACTTTCTTTTTCAAAGATCTTGATCGGGGTGAGTCGAATTTGGTGATACATGTGCTATGGTTGAATACAACCGAAGTTGTGATTCTGCCTAGGCACCTTTCGTCCTAGGTTCGAATCCTAGTAGGGCGTATGTTTGTACGAAAAAGCCATCTATACTAATATATTAATCTGTAGGTTCTATCTGTACATTTATTTTTTTGTTTTAACAATGACTGATACCAATTCCACTATTTTTAAAGTATTTGTCTGTCTGTCTGTCTGTTATAAATCAAGATCGGGTTGACCGATTTCGATGAACATTTGGTATGAACATTTGTGATTGCTTAAATGATCACAAACACATCAACATAATTTTCTCAATTTACTCAAATTTGTTTTATGTAACATATAACATGTATTATAATTTGTAAAACCTATTTATCTGACTATACCTAAAAATGAAACAAATTTATTTTTGGGTAATTATTTTTTTTATTGAAGTAAAGACAAAAAGGGTAACTATGTTCAATCTAACGACGAGTTGTCTTTTTAAGAAAAAAAATGAAATAAAGGAAAATTAACAGGTTTTTCCAGTTGCATGTGCTTTATATGAGATTATCAATGTTTTGCTGTGGGTTATTGTCCCAGGCCCTGCTAAGATGCAAAAAACTGCTCTTCGGTCACAATGGTCGGAGAAAAATTCTTCAATGCCCTTCTTTGGAGCGAATCCCACGCGTGCTCTATGGGATTTAGATCTGGCGATTGCGCGGGCCAGTTTGACATCGAATCAGAATTTCAGAAACGAACGAATTACATTATTTGAACAAAAATATAATTATTTTTAAATTAGCAACAAAATTTATTAATTAGTTCACTTATTATTAGTATTTTGCGACATTAATTCATCAATCATCCCATTTCATATACTTCTATGCTTTTAACTCTTCGGTGACGCAACGGCGACGGATCCGGCAAAATCGTTAGACTTATACGGGACCGGGCTTGGGAGGCCCATACCCCGCATTGCACAGGTCTTTACTGACTAGAGGTATCCAACCATCCCCGGACACTCGATGTCCAGTTGTGGGTAGGTAGTGTCCGCAATAGTTCCTGTACCCGGCCCCATTGCTTCATGACTCGTCGTCAGATGATGATGAGTAGTTCGATAAATCAATGGCGCCAAGGTGATGATGGATTGTCGTGAAATTTTTTAGTGTTTAGACCCCTGCACACCAATCCGATGAGCTATTATAGTCGAATAGCTGCGCAGGGGTGTCCCACATAACTTTCGTCGCTCTCCCAGCGGCGATTGTATGCGTAAGCATTTTCTCTACGTAAAACAAAGGTGTAGGTACCATGTGATACTTCGACAGCTAATTAATTAAAAGTATGCTAATAAAATTGAGATAAATCCGCTAGTTTATCGAATGGGATGACTTTGTGAATGAACTTATTTGTCGAGTCGACACGCATATTTAAACTGGATGTAAAGTAGTGGTGGAAACTAGGTTGATGTTACCTAGCCTGGACATTAAGGTCTTACGTTAGTGCCTACAAAGTTGATTTATTCGTTAGTACAAGATACCTACTTTATACAAAAGAAACATTCAATGTCTGGTCATCAGCAACCCGTAAAATTTTAGGGAATTTGTAGCTAGTTATAGTTTAGTATGGACCAACAACTAAACAGCTGTGTCTTTTGGTAAACATAAAAAGAATTATTTTTCACATGCTAAATACATAGTTCTTTTGTTCTTACAAAGGTTATTAAACTAACGTGCCTAGATAAGGTTAACATCGGACTAAAAAGCTTAAAAGTCCTATTGAGTGGAATAACATCAGACTATACTGTTATTAATTACTACTTAGTTCGATCAACGCACTAAACAATAGGACTCAGTAAGTAAGTAATTCATAGAACTCCAATCAATGAAGAGGTCCCGATACTAGAGTCTAATAGTGGGTTTCTTTATTGATTAAAGTTCATTAACATTTTTTTTATTATTTTTACCTTTCGTTATGCATGCAGGTTTATCACTAAGTCTACCTTAGCCGCCCAACCGGTGGGCCAAAGTATAATGCCCATTGCGTAGTAATTTGCCCTAAGTAATTCAATTTGGTGGGTTGGGTTGGAATTAGTTTAGATTGTGAAGATAATATTTAATTATAATTGTTTGTTAAGGAAATACAATGTAATGGATTGTTAACGTGCCGCCCGACTTTATATCAGTTGTCGAGTCCCTAGAACCCGGCACAGTGAATCGAAGAATAAATGCCTACAACGAAGAGAGATGTGTACTTTACTTTTTCAAGGTTGATATTTCGTTATAATAATTATCTTTTCATTTGAGAGAATAGTTAACTAACAACTACGTAAAAACTCTTCTGTCTACCTATGAAATTAACATAGATTTTTGTAATCTAGAAACAATTACTCTTTAAAGATTTTTATGTTTCATTAATTGAGACCAATAATAATCATTTTGCTCAAAATAAAATCAGTCCAGAGGTAAACCTCGCCATTTTTATTTCTCAATATTACAGTAACAGTACGCGCAAATTTTCATGAGTCCTCTGAACATAGATACAACTACGAAAACGAGAGCTCAAAATATTTGCACGTGCTGTAAATACAGTTAGATAATAAGTTTTTATACGTATTCATTTATACATGTAGTATTGTACTTGCAACAGTTATACTTAGCCCAATGTAGGATGATACTTTTGACAGGTGTCACTTCCTTATTGCTACGTACTAAGGTTGCGTTTGTTTCCTTATGTTTGGCTTGACATTGCAATAGAAACTTTATACTTACCCTCTATATAGGTGTCAACTGTCAAAAGTATCATCCTACATTGGACAAAGTATAACAACAAAAATTAAACAAAATATGTTTTATAAAATATCAATAACAGTTTGTCCCATGCTTAAAGACCGTAACGAAGAACTGACTGAACGTGAGCGTAGTGGGCTGTGAGAGCAGCACTTTTGATCGATGTCTTTGCTAGTATGAATAAAGCATAACAAAATCTATTAACTTTATTACACACATTTTCTACGTGCTGTTTCCAGTCCAAGTTTTGATCAATCTCTAATCCTAAGAATTTTACATAGTTTGCATTTCCTAGTTTTTGTCCGTGGTAATTTATATCTAAGTTATAAATTGAAGAAAATCTACCTACGCATCGACGAGCGAAGACACGCATAGCACGCTGTAACCAATCAGAATCACCTTCCCAGAGCGGCCGCGTGCGCATTTTCATCGCACGGCGCGCTCAGGCCATAAAGTTTCAAATTCCCTACCAAGGACATTTTCTACCATACTACATTACATAATAAATGAAAATAAAACGCTGTAACAAAAAAAAACCGCTTCATCAATATTATAAACTCTTCGTTTGAAATAAATTCTACATTTTCATCTCCTAGAATTCGTATTATTTCTTCAGCAGTCGTCATGATATATTTCAATACATATATTTATCGATAAACGAATGTAAATCTAAACACATAAGCACAACATTGATTGGAAATTCTAGAAGTCGGCACTCATTTAGCACCATTCACATATACCGACACGTAGCGTGTCCAGCACGTAACGTGGCAGACACGGCACAGACACTAGTTTTCACACCATACAGACAACTCACTCACAGACGCCGACAGACAAACTAGTGAGTAAAATGCAAACTTACTTACTATAAGCATGTTTAAAAACTTTTCGGTTGAAGAATTAGCCGTGGTATCCATTTTGCTTGAAGAAGGAACGAGATCGGATCGTGTTCAAGTAGAGCAAAGAGAGTAAGAGAAGATTTGTCGTGCATCCCATGAATGTAAAAGAAAAGAAGAAGGAGAATTCTACACACTCTACAAAGAGCTACAAGACGAAGAAGAAAGATTTTTCATCACTGATTCAATAAAAAAATATCAATGTGAAAATTTTCATGGACGCCACAGTCACGCACCAGAACAGACAAAGTAATTCATACCAAGTGTCCTACAGACACTGACAGACATTCACAGACACGGGACAGCACAGACAAATTTATTCTTTACGACAATACTGGCCGTTGCTGGTGCGTGTCTGTGCGGACACGTTTCGCTCAATGTCTGTAGAAGTGAATATTCATACAGATAATACGTGTAATATTTTTTTTGTGTCTGTGCTAGTACGGGCTGGACACGCTAAGTGTCGGTATATGTGAATGGTGCTTTTATGACGTATGAAGTGTTCATCTAAAGTAGGATAAATCCGACCGTGGCGCAGGGCGTATCAACAATATAAGTTTCTAAATATGTAAGCTAGGGATGGGAACCATCAGCTCATTCGCTGACATTTCATAAGAAAATTTGCCTAATTTCAAAGGAATTAAATGAAATACACACAAATTTCTGTAACGAAATGTTTAATTGATAATTTTTGTTTTCATTCATAATTGTGTCTCCATATTTTCACTTCACTTACACAACGGAGTTAAAATAATGTCAGATCATTTTTCTTTATTTTCAATAAATATACCATTTGCTTAACATTATGTATTCGGAAAATATCGTGCATGTAGTACCGTTTCTTAAACTGGTACTACTCGCAGCAGGAGACCCAGCTGTTGCGCCTCACGTCTCTAGTCAGACCACTTATCCTGAATTCTACTTTTAGCTTCTTAAAATTCTTTTGAAGGTATTTTCTGTGGAAAATTTCTCTGCAAGTGGAAGGCAGCCTACCCATCTTTTTGATGAATTTCACAGAAATTTTGATAATTCAATGTAGGTACTATGTACTTATTAGTACAGACATTCATAAAATGACAAAAGAGATAGTCATAGAAATGAATCACAAAACTTCACAGCCCTTCCAATCGATACAGTTATATCTTTTAAGTTATTTTAAATTCACTATTCTAGCAAAAGTTTAATTAAATCTGAAAACCCTAACATCTACATTAATAGTCTAATAAAGTTTGATATGCTAATAAAAACTACTATTCTACCATTATAGTAATATCTATGGGAAATCTGGGAGAAAATAAATTACAAACACATAAAAACATCGGGATAAAACAAAGATATGTTTAATAAAATTGTTGTTTTACACATGTAGGTGAAATTCAGCTACATTGAAAAATAATGGTTAAAATAACAATACTGAGAAACTAATAGCAATAAATTCTTATACATTACAAAAGAAAGTAACAACAAAACAAATTGTGCAAAATCAACAATGTCTTCTACTCTAAATCAACGAAAATATAGCAATAGCATGCATACTATTTAACGTTACCTTACAGAATTATTTATTACCAAGATATAATACTAATATAATATCCAGTAATAAGATACCATTCCAAAAGATCAATTTAGATCATAAAATAACTGAAAAAAGATTACACTGTACTGTAATACGTTTATAAACATTTCTATTTGAGAAATTCTATATTATCAGCTGACAGACCCTGGGTTCTCGGGTTTGGTATAGAAGTACACCTATACGGTGATACAAACTTTCCAGGGGCTGTGCTGTTACTGCGAGCGTAGGAAGTCGAAGTGTACAATACTAACGAGTGTAGAACTTTTATCAATGCTTGGAACATGAGTTTAAAATAAATTACTGAGCTAGTGATGTTTCTCATTCCTTATTAACACATACTCAGTGTATGATTTAGCATTATGCACACCTAAATTTGCGTATTTCGCCACAAACGGTACGGTGGACACAATGAAAACTTGTTTCGCCCTTTATGTATTACATAACATTAGCCAGATACTGTTAGATGAGCGTAAACAACTGCTATAGTATCTTAGAGCTAGATAAATTATAACATCATTCATAATTACACACTCACTTTATCACCATAAAACTGTTAAGAAATCTTTAAGCTTAAAAACTACTTGATATAACCTCCGAGTATTTATAATATATGTTATTCACTCTTATCTGGAGACGGAAATTAAATATAAATCAGAACTACTCATGCCAATAATATAGTAAATTAAGCAGAGCTTGCTTTAGAAACACTTTAAAACTATAGATTACAATAAATACAAACAATGGTAAAAATTTAGTTTCAAAACTCATCAAGAATTACATAAGACTGCAGGATTCAGAGAGGTTTAGCTATAAACACAATAGTAGTTCCCTATAAGTTGATAAATTAATGGTGTTGTTTCTCACACTTATGAATAGAGTATGTTTAAATAATGGCAATACCCATGGAACTCTTTTGATATTATTGATTTGAAACAAAAATGAGTAGTTAAATTATGATCATGAACTTGTCAATAACAGTTCCATTATAAGATAAAATTTTAGTTACTCCAACTTTCTGTAGTAATTTATGATGTATCACATTTATTTGTAAAATAAACATGTGATTCCATTTAACTATTAAATTGTGTAATAGTCTGTATAATATTAGCAAAAACTTTTTAAAACATAAATTATAATGAGCTAGACTATCAGTCTTAATTAGTTATTGAATAATTGTATAACCCTATGGACAGATTATTATAATTATAGAATAGAATCAGATTGTGAAATATTGGAAAATATTCAATTCATCATAACATTACTTGAGCTAGCACTATATTGTACTTTTTATTATTTTATATTTAATTTATAAACTTTATAATTGGCACATAAGACAATGATTAGAACATTAATAATGTTAAAAGTTATAAATATTGATCATTTTAAGTTCTAATAATTACATCAACAGTCTTTGGCTAACATAAGCTTTGCCTCGCCCTCAAACACTATCTTCTTTTCTTCTTCTACAATGCAAAAGAATTTCACTTTGAGAATTTTTCTGACATCAACCAGTTCCACACTAATAGTCAGTTTCTCGCCCACAAAGCATTTGTTAGGGAATTTCATAGTCTGTGAGACAAGCACTGTCCCTGGGCCGGGCAAGTGAGTGCCGATAAGTCCAGCAACCAGACCATTTAACAGAGCGCCGTGCACAATGGGCCTTTTATTGCCATTATTTTGATGAAGATAGTTATGATCACTCGTGAGGTTTGAAAATGCATCCAGATCTTTTTGAGTCAAAGTTTTTTGAATACGAATTTTATCACCAGCTTTGAATGCTGTACTGCTGAATGATGATGTACGAATTTTGCAAATCTTTTGATAGTTCTTATTGTTCACCACAATATAAGGGAACCTGTTTGATAACATTTTATTCATATTGATTTTTCTTATTATGAAATATCTCAATATCTTCAATTATATAGCTATCTGTATCTTCTTACTTTATTTTACAGATATCATTTAAATATATTGTTGCTAAATTACATATCATTTTATTTTCAGATTTTGAAAGATTCACAATAATTTGCTTTGTTTCAACAGATTCTAACACTCCATTAGTTTGTTCATTGTAGAGGTATATCAAAGTGATTATTGTATTAGCCACAATGTCATTGGAATTATTTTTGAGAAGTTCAATTAAAGGCTTCAATCCTAAATGTTTCAAAATATATTCAGCATTTATTGGATCTGAAAAAGTAACATATAATATTAATAATAGATTAACTGAGATTGAGATTAACTGAGAAATCAAACCAGAATATTTTGTCATGACTTATACAACTTAAGGGACCACAGATATTACCTAGACAAAGATTAGAGATTCCAGCTGTAGCAAAATGTAGGAGTTTATTATCAGTTTCATTTTTCACAACATACAAGAATATGTCTAGAACTCCGACATCTCGGATGTAGGTGTAATTGATGGGGTCGTACGCAAAGTTAGCTAAATTCGCTAACACTTGGCATTTCGCATCTGAAATTATAAAACAAAATCTTTGTAATTCTGAAAAAGATATATTAAATAAAGAAACTCATTCAGTAAACAAGGAGCATTGAGGCCAAGTTCAATAAACCACCCTTGATATTGTAATTATTTTCTACATATCATAAAACCTGTAATGCCTTGTTAAATGAATTAATTAGATAATAATGCTCATAGGACAGCGGCATAATGCATTGCAGCATATTTACTTACCGTATGAAGTAGTATTTACATACTCATCTACTAATAAGGACAGGAAGTTTTCACGGTCCGTCCCATTGAAAGGAGTTCGTTTCTGGAGCTGACTCTTACTGCTAAACATTGATTTGCAGTAGCAATTTACTCAAATGAATTAATACAATCTTCACAAATTCTTAACGCGCCATGCTAATACATTGACTTGGCGGAATTTGCTTTTTTTTATTTCAACCAACTATTCGCCATTTTATTTTATTTGTTGACTGTGTTAGTTTTTAAAAGAAAAACACATCAAGCAAAGGGTACAAGATACATACAGATCCATCTTTAGTATGTGCAATAGTGATAGACGACAGATAAGTATGTAATAATCGTAAACATACAATCATACAATATGTCTTTTCACGCTTTCTTCCTGTTCTGATAATTCCTCACTTCTTTACTAAGCTAAGGAAATGGCTAATTATTCATTCTCATTCATCTATTATCATTCTTAAATCAGCTGTCATCATCATACAATTAAAGAAAAGTAAGAAAACGTTGTTGTATGGATGTTTTACCCTTTGCCTTCCTTTTCAGGAAAAGGAAAATAAACAAAAGTAAATACAACATTTTGTGGCAATTTGTTTGTGCCATCGTGTTTCATCAAAATACTATATTTGAAATTAACAAAATGGGCTATTAAGTTTTAATTGTTATTTATCTACCAAATAAAAATGAGTTCCACACCTTACATTGCTGGTAATTTATTTAATTATATTATCTATAGTATAATAACAACATAATTTTTAGTAAAACTTTATAGGTTATGGCTAATCTTCAATCAAATATATTTCAGGTCTAACTAATAAAAGTATATTTTTGGTTGAGTTCAAAGAGCCCTATAGTGAAAAAGTACTTAGAGATGAAACTACTACGAATATACGCAGCATCATATTTAGTCCTAAAGGAACATATCTTTCATATAGAACTGATAAAAAGTAAGTACCTATATTAATTACTTTAATTTTATTGGAATATCTTTAGTTTATTTCTATTATGGTTTTTACTACTTCAGTGTAACCGTATAAATTTTATTGTAACAATTTAATAATTATGAAAGATGTATGCACAATGATCTAAATACATTATTTGTTCCATTTGCCAAGGACTAACTTAGTAATCCCTTTTCTCCATAACTGGTTTTGTAGTTTCTAGAATGCACTAAATTTTCAATCATAAACACATTATTCAAAAGCACATTCGTAAAATATGTTCTGGTTTAACTGTAGTTTTTCTTATCTGGTACCCCCTTTAGCCCCCATATCACAGAAATAAAGACTTTGTAAAACGCACGTCTGTAATACCTTATCCTCAATGAACTTTCATAGCATTGAGATAATTATAATTTTTTGGTTCAACTTGTTTTACTCCGCTGGGCTCTGGATTAATGGATTAGTATGGCGCTTTGCCATTTTAAAGAAACTGGTTTTGGACCACTTGCATTTGTAAAGATCTGACGCTTTTTAGCGCTGATGCGCCCTAATATGGCGTATGTAGCCTATCTTGGCAGCAAACCCCTGTACACAATAAAGGCACGTAAGTTGACCGCCCGTGAACGTGAATAACGGCGAATGAACGAGCCCTTATCTGATCGCGTTTAGAATCGAGTTTTACGCACGAACATGCATATTCACAGCCCCGCGCCAGTCATCATGTTGTGTTGCTAAACTTTCCCATCTAGAAAGATCAATTTTGCATCCTTTAGGGTATCGTTTCTGAACATCCTTACATCAGAGGAATGTATAAATAAATATTTGTGTTAATTAGCCCTGAAATAATTAAAAATTCGTCAGTGATCATTAGAGTCAATTTTATTGCATTCACAGTGATGTTATGTATTTTTACTAGGGCTGAAATAGTAAAATGTGCAGATTGGTCAGTGACGGCCACTATAGAGGGGAATGTCAAGGATATGTTCTTCTCACCTCTCGACAACTACTTTATGGTATGGGAAATGTTTTTGATGACCAAAGACAATCCACAGGTAAGCATTACCCTTTCTGTGAAAGGAAACTTAATTATAAATTAATTTCTCGGCCAAGATCCCTTGTTATGGACCAACAAAGCCATGGCATAATAGTTGACTTTACAATCAATGCATTCTAAATGCTCATATGAAATTAAAACATTTAATCTTATTACTTTTAATTTAACACTAAAATACTGTTTTTTGATAACATAAAACAAAAAAAGATGTTTATAAAAATATTAAGGTTTTTTCTATTTTGCAATATAGTCATTAATGTTGATATAATTGTATGAATTTTCAATACATTCGGTGCTAGATATCCATTATGTGTCTACTGTTATAAAATTGATGAACAAAACATTACATTAAAATTTTGTTAATTATTTAAATTTTGTTTTTGTAAGATATAAAATACGTGTGTAAAAAACAACTATGCCTCCGAGCCCTCAGGTAGGATTCGAACTCACAACCTTTCGCAATCCGGGTGAGTGCTCTGACCGCTGATCTACCGAGACGCTGGCAAACGTATCGAATTTTACAAACGTATTTCAATTTCTACTATGAGCTAGTATCGTTCCACCAATGTTGAACGCTGTTTTTTTTTTTGCTTTTGTGTTAATAATGCTGCAATGTATTTTAAAAGAAATATTTAAAAACCCTACTATTCAAGTGAGAATTGGACTTACATGCTATATGAGGTAGTGGTTTTCCTTTTTATAGAATGTTTCCATATTTGTTTCTTTTTCAGCAATTAGTAGGTGACTCGTATATGTTGAGTATATCAATAGTGATAATTAGGTTTTAAATGGAATATTTTATCTTGTAAGCCCCTCAATGCTTCCAATTCTAAAATTGTCTTATTTTTTAAGGGCAAACCCAACCTCCACGTGTACAAATCAGCTACAGGTGAATTAGTTGGATCCTTCATTCAAAAAAACCAAAGTGGATGGTAAGATTGTTACAAAATAATTATTAAAAAGAATATTTTTTTCTCGGTCTCATAAATAAAAATAATAATAGGTTATTAGTTGACTTAATAATTTTAAGGCTGCTTTTCCATGGAATGCCACATAGCTAGAGAGAAAAATACACCAATAGTTTCATGATACTAGAAAATTAAGTATTTAAATCCTATTGTTGGATAGGATCACCAACCATTTAGTGTATCTTAGTCAATTATATTACATTCAGCTTTTCTTGTATACAGTTAAAAACTGGTTGATAATTCTGTGGGAATGTTTCACTCACAGACTAGAATAATTGTTGATTGCAAAGAATAACATGATATATGATAGGTTCATTGGTTGACTGTTGTGCACGGAACACAAATACTCTGGTACATTGACAATCAGCCACTGCAAATATAAACTTTAAATTTTTTAGGGAACCACAATGGTCATCCGATGAGAAACTATTTGCCCTGCAAGCGAACAACAGAGTATTGATTTATGAAGATGCCAAGTTAGATCGTTACAGTCATCAAATCAGTGCAGACAAACTCAAATCATTTAGCATTTCACCAAGCCCGGCTCCATTGTACTATTTATCTGTATTTACATTAGGTGAGAATTAATTCAAGATTTTTTTTTACATGAAATCTATAAACATATAAAAATACATTTATTGTCGTAAGTTTAGTAATGTAAGGGACATTCATCATCACCAGCTTATTGCTCCCTGGGTTAGTTTGGTGGGTATGAGCATCTCCAGATATACTAGTACCAATGGCTAACTTGCCTTCCGAAGCACGGAGAATTGGAATAATGTCCGTCGCTCGCATTAGATGCTTAACCTCCGCAATCGTATGTCGAATTCGCTATACATTGCGCCACCGAGTTCCTTATTTCTTAGAGACAATAAAAATCTTATACGTGATGTAAAGTTCTATTTCACTTAGTGTTATAACATACCTTTTAGACAAAATTTAAAATTCATTTTCGTTTAATAGCCGAAGTTTTGCCCATTTGGTGTGTGCCACATTTCCCGATATAATTTTTATTTGTTCAGGTAAGCAAGGACAGCCGTCGTTCTGGCGTGTGTTCAAGTTTCCTTTGCTGGAGACGCAGCAGGCAGTGGTCAGCAGGTCTTCCTTCCAGGCCGATAAGGCATCATTTAACTGGAATAGGCGGGGCACCAATGTGTTTGTTATGACTCAGACTGATGTACGTATCGGCGCCATTGAATATGCAATAACGTGTTCGTAATTCTAACCTGAAATAATAAATATTTTATTAATTGATTTAAAATAGTTTTTTTTCTCATTACATTTTAATAAGTTTTACTTTTCTGGTAGAGCTGTTTGTCATTGTCAAGTCAAAGTAACGTTTCTCTGTAATTAAAAGAAAAATATGTAGAGCACTTATTTTTACAATATTTTTGAATTCAATATGAAAAATAAGAAAACTTGTGTTGTTATTTACATATGGCTAATAGTTATTGTTATGTATTGCATTGTACTTAGTTATTACCGTAAAACAAGTTAAGACAATGCCATTAATTTTATCTTAATAAATGCTTTCATTTTAATTAAGTGCCTCTGTAATAGGAGTTTCTTTGACTGCACAAAAAATGTTGGATATTTATTATGAAAGTCAAATTACTCGATAACGGTTTTAGGTTGACAAGACTGGTGGTTCTTATTATGGCAAGCAATCATTGTCATATGGGGACGTTAAAGGCAATGCTGGCAACATGGCTTTCAGTAAGTATTGAAACATAATATTTAAGCATTTTTTGGATAATTTCATTTGATTATATATTTTTTGGCTAAACTATGAGCAAAGTGTGAGCTGTGTTTCTGTGGAAGTATAAATTCAGTTTTATAGTTTGAAATAATGAAAAGTAAAACTATTATTACACTTGTTTCCAGGCAAAGAAGGTCCCATACATGCAGTGTCGTGGAATCCCGGCAACTCTAATGAATGGGTAGCGGTGTATGGCCACGCCCCCGCTAAGGCGACGCTCTTTAATGCAAAGTGCGACCCGCTTTTCGACTTCGGCACCGGTGCATGGAATGCTGTATACTTCCCTCCAGAAGGGCATTATATCCTTTTAAAAGTTAAAGTAAAAAGTAAATATAAATTCATACAAAAAATTGAATTGTCTAATGAGAGCCAGTTCCCAAGCAAGAGTGTTGGAAAAAATATTTTGAGCTAACGGTTACTCTTTACCATGAGGTAAAAGTATGGGTAGGTAGCTTACAGTAGCGTCTTGAATACAGCTTGGTGCATAAATAAAAAAATCACCATCACTCAATTTTATTAAAATAAATAAATAAGTATTTAGTGTTAAAAAAATATTTTCGGTATACCAGTTAACCGATTCGTTGCTACATAATACAATTACCAGCAACAAAGGCTACGAGCTTGATTTACGTGAAAAATGAAGATAGTTTAATTCTTTGTAGATTTCCCTAAAACTTTATTTGAAGGAGTTATCATAGATTTAAAAATGACACGATTCCAGTGACCAGTGACGTGCCATCAGCAGCGAATCGGTTAAGGTATTCAAATCTGTAGAAGTAGTTACCGACTACAAGTGTGGGAATGTGTAACATAGAAGACACATTTACTTAAATACAGAGGATGCATAATTTGTATAGTATTACTTAACTCCATTGCACATATCCTATTGGGTGGTTTTGGCAATATAGCATCGGGTAGTATCGAAGTTTGGGATATGAGAGGTTACAAGAAGCTGGGTGCGTGCACAGCATCTGACACTACAAGCTTACAATGGGATCCGCGTGGGGAGACTTTCGTCACGGCCACCACGTATCCAAGACTAACTGTTGGCAACGGGTAAGGAAATATGAGCCTTATTTAATGGCCCACAAAACACTTATTGCTGTCATCTATGTCAGACGATTATACAGTCAAACGATTTAATTACTAGGATATGTGAAAACCGTATTGTCTTATCCGATAGAAAATTACGTTTAAATTGTTCTTTTATATTATATGTCACATTTAACAGATTTATTGTAATAAGATTCCAGATTAGTATCCAGAGTATTAATCAACTGTAGATACAGAACATTAGATCTCACTCTTCCATTAATCAATCATACACATTAAATAATTAATAATAGAGTTGATATAAGAGCTTATGCAGATGTTAAAAAAAAGAGAGAGTAAGGGGGTTTTCAAGCCTTTCTGACACTATATTATGAAAATATTGTATTTTAATTCTAAAAAGAAATGATAAGTCTCAAAACCAAGTAGCGTCATCTAGTGGCATGTTTTTAAAATATTTCTTACAAAAATATCTCAATTTTTCCAAGTACCTAAAGCACTTGTGATATGAAGTTCAGAAACAACAACAGTACCATTACACTCATTCTGCACTTACATGTTATCCACTCGATCACAAAGATCGTCAACAAATCGAAGTGTCCTTATTTTGACGCAGCGAACCTGTCTTTCGTACCGATGTTACTGGGTTCGATTCTCGGAAGGGTAGATGTTTCTGTGATGCATTTACACCTAAATCAAGAGAATCAGAATCATTACTATAAATTACTAATTGATGTAAATGTAAGAAATTTTGTTGTTATTTACTTCTATTCTTAGCAATGGGTTAACTAACATAATTTTTAAGTACATTACCCTAAAACACGTAACTCTATCACAAACGGAAAGACAAGTCATCTTTTGGTTTCGATCCTACCACATCTTATAATTCTCCGTGTATTCCTATATTCTCCATTTCATCTGATACGCTTTTCCTAAAAATGTAACTTATTTTTTTACAGATACAAAATTTGGCACTACACCGGTGCTCTAATGCATAAACGCGTGTGTCAAGAAAAAGAGAACCTCCTAGCTATATCGTGGCAGCCGGGTACATATCCCAAGAGCGATTTATCAAAATCTGCGCCTAAAGGCATCGAAGACGCTACACCAAAACCCACGGCGGCGTATAGACCACCTGGAGCTAGAAACAAGCCATCCACCTTCACCTTCCACGAGCATGAGAAGCCGCATAAACCTGGGGAAAATGCTGGTAAGAAAAGTATCTTTTCCTACCACTTTAATGATGTGACAAAGAGTCAGGGCTAGAAATAAATTTTATTCTAGCTTTGTAGACTAGTTTATAGTCAAGGAAGAACTAAATTTTTTTGCGGGTGGGTGTTATGGGAGACATATCCATCGTAATCTTTTATTACACTATACTTGCCCCTTCTGTAAACTATTCATTCGAAACTGTTCACGACACAGCTTATTTTATGGAGGAAGACAGAAACTTAGCCTTCTTCGACGTGACTCTCTATATAGAAATCCTACTCAGACACCGTTATCTCAAATCTACTTCGCATCACCATCCGAGACATCTAAACTCTGTAATGGCATCAGTAACAACCTGTGCATATGATCTTTGTGATAAACATCTATATAGAGATATAAAATACGCGTGTAAAAAACAACTACGCCTCCGAGCCCTTAGGTGGGATTCCAACCCACGACCTTTCGCAATCCGGGCGAGTGCTCTGACCGCTGAGCTACCGCGACGCTGGCAAGCGTATCGAATTTTACAAACGTATTTCAACTTCTACTATGAGCTAATATCGTTCCACCAATGTTGAACGCTAATTGCCTTCAACATCGAAAGTAATATTTTTACAAATATTAAACAATCGATTAAGATGGAAGAATCGATTAAGTTCAACATTATATCTTATAGGAAATACTGCATTGTGAATGCAAAAAAAAAAAAATTAAAAAATATTTCTATATAGAGAGTTAGAACATGTGACTGTCCTGCATCCTGTGTATGCAGGATGCCTATAACACCCACCCCCTAAAAACTTCAGTTTTTCCATGACGATGGCGCATGCAACTGCGTCAAAATATCGAAGGCTCAAAAACAAAAATTATGAAAACGATCCCGTTAGGTAATTTTTTTTTTTTATAAGGGGTTTTGGCTTGGTTACAAAGACCTTTGAGCCATTTCTTCATATTATGTCCATTCTTGTTTAAAGAGTTGATTTATGAATGATATGAATGATAGATTATCAATGGATGATGAATGAAAAGTGAAATACCTTTACCTAGGTTTCATTGCCAAGACTCGTTTGCCTGTTCGTCCCTCACGTTCTTTGAGTATATTTGTACCACCTCGATCTCGCAAGAACTACACCCGCAACAATTATATTACTCGCTGTTTACATATGTACAATTCTGAATTCCCAGACTTGGATTTGTTTAATAACACTCTCGCGCACTTTAAATCAAAAATATTTGAAAGACTAAGCTGATCTCATTGGTCGATTTCATAAATATCTGCCATACACTTTTGACAGTTTATGACTCTTAATCTAAAATATTAATTCACATACAAGAACTTAACAATTGTTTTACAATATGTAATTTTTGGGCGCTGTTTGTCTATTCATATAATGTTTATGTAGATAATATAATTTTAATTGTAATGACTGTTTGTGCCAAAATAAATAAAAAAAATAAAATAAAAAAAAAGTAAAGATGTGGGGTTTTACTGAAAATTTCTCGTGGACTTCTTGAGAGAGCGAAAAGACACCATCCATTTTTTTGGTTCACTTGCAAACACTCGTGCATATACAGAAATACTTAGTGGTTAATAACCCACCATTATTACACACTAATATCAACCACAACACAAATTTTAACAAGAAAAACAAGACCACCATAGTGACGCTTCCCGCTCCCGCCAAGAAGTCCCTCCCGTTAGGTAATAGTAAGTATTTCTAAAGAATAAAATTATTTGATTTCATAAACTTATAATTCAATTGATTTCTTCTTTGTCGATTGTTCGATATTTTACATGTAACATGAATATATGGCGCTGGTTTCAGCGTACGAAATAATTGGAATAAATGGACTGTTAAGATACCGGTATTTCAATTGGATCACTTCTCGCCCGGATAACTAGGGGCTGTGGGTTTGAATCCCACCTGGCAGCTGAGAAAACTTGAATATTTACTTATAATAAATCTTTAGATGTAAAAATTAACAGTTAAATGTTTTAATAACAAGAAATACAAACCATAAATTAGTTATTGCTTCAATCATGTAGTACACAAAGGTCTTACACTAAATTATGCTAGTATCATACATGACCCGGTTTGGGTACAGCAAACTTAAACATTTTTTATAAAAACACTTCTTTACTTATTATATGCCAAATCCATAAAAAGAATTTTTATCAAATGTGTAATGTGCGCGGAAGTATAAGAACTAAATACATTTTTATTTAATATTTAGATAGCTGTTTATTCTATATAAATTGTTCGAAACTTGTTAAAAGTACATTCGATGTTGTAGGTAGTACTAACTATACTTTGTCCAATGTAGGAAGATACTTTTGACAGGTGTCACTTCTTTATTGCTACTTACTAAGGTTGCGTTTGTTTCCTTATGTTTGGCTTGACAATGCAATAGCAACTTTATACCCTCTATATAGGTGTCAACTGTCAAAAGTAACATCCTACATTGGACAAAGTATAGACCAAGAAGGTACGGCGCTGGCGTTAGCTTAAAAATACTTGGAATAATTTGAGGGGTCCGTTAAGGGTTCGGTAGATCAATTGCAAAAGCATTCTCTCGGATGGCGAGTAGGTTCGAGTCTCGTCTGACACCAGACGACAAGACAAGTTGATTGTTGATTGATTGTTGTATGTCTATCAATTACTCGTACGTTATTAGCAGTAACGATAACACAGGCTCCACAGTGCTTACTATGGGCTAGGCTTATTGGTGTGTATGTAAGAAATATAATTATTAAGAAATATTAGAAAAGTAACAATATTTTAAATTCTGCGAAGAGGTCATGTAGATATCAGGATTTCATTTTTTACACAAATTATGGTTACTATCGCTTTAGAGTAGCCAAATTTTTTATTTTGTGTAGGAGAAAACCCCTATTTCATAGCTAATGTCGCTGTCAATATCAAATAAATCAGGTGCGCCGTCGAAGCAAGCCATAAAGCAGAAGGAAAAACGCGAGGCTCGTAAGGCACGCAAGGCAGAAGAGAAGGCTAAAGGCGACGTCTCTCCCCCACCGCCGGCGACTGGTTCCCGCGCGCCCTTTATCTCCACTGGAGATCCTGAGAAGGATAAAAAAATCAAAAACCTTAACAAGGTAGGTGCAAACATTCTATGTAAACCTGTCTTTGTAGGGCTTAACAGGTGCACCTATGTGCACACACACACACACACACATCGCCATTCTATTATAAAATTATTTCTTTTTCATTAGTTACTGATTCAGATTTTGTAAAGATGTTTCTTTGTTTTCCAAAGGATAAGATAATATCACTCCTTAATTTAAAGTAATATTACAACAAAAATTTGTTTTATATTAATAACAAGAATAGGTTTACTTTAAATAGTATTTTGATTATATCAAAGTCACAGATAATATTTTTTTGGTAACTACATACCTAATATGATAAAGCACCAGATTTAACATATAGTATTTAATAAGTCTTTCATAATAAATATGAATAAAGTTCATCTTAAGTCTAATATTACTTTGCCTTCAGACAAAGACTCCTTGCTAAGATAAAAAATACCATTATTTCACTGTAAGTAGTCTGTGCATACGCATTCAAGACCTTGTTTCCGATAGGATTTGTGAATAACGTTTTACAATCCGTTCGGGAACAAATTAGACATTTCGAATTCGGAAGGTATCGGACACGGAAAGTTTCGGACGTTTGTGAATAAGTAGCTTGTTCACATTTTAATCTTAAGAGGCGATACAGTTCACAGCAATTAATTGAAATAAAATTATATTATTGAACTTAAATACGTGTTCAACAACTAATGTTAAAATGATAATATAATATTATAAATTTTTCCTTTATTCTCTTTAGAAACTCAGCGACATAGACAAACTGAAGCAACAAAAGGCAGCAGGCAAGCAGCTGGAATTGAATCAACTCGCCAAAATCGAGAACGAAGCATCTCTTCTGCAAGAACTGGCTCAGCTTCGGTTATGATCCCCGACTTACGAAATGTATCAATAAAATGACCTTATTTCTTTCTAAGTATACCTAAACAGCTATTTTTAAACGGCTAACCATACATTTCCGGAAATTGCACTCCGTTTAGCGCGGAAAAATCCCTGAAAACACTTAAACTTGTTCGTATAGTTTCGAATCAGTACAAGTTTTAGTAGATTCTTGTACACTATAATCGTGTCGTTTCATTTTCATACGTTTTACGCCAGAGCCTAGTTGGAACTAGATTCGTTATAGTTTATTAATTATAGCGAATTAAACTACGCTTAGGTTGATAAATTCAAGAAGCTTTTGAGTATATAGCAGTACGAATTCGCCGTGTAATATTTCTTTTCTTTAGTAATATTGGACTTAAACAAAAATATTTATATTTCGAAGACACTTGAGACTTAATGCGAGTTCTAACAAGGCCACAAACAATTTACTAAACTAAAATTTTAAAGTGCGAATCCTCACAAGTTATATGCTGAGTATGTGAGAATAAACTACGATAAAACTTGAATTCATATAATGATGAAACTATGAATTGATGATAAAACCATGAATTGTCGTTGCGCTTGTCACAACAACTTGTTATACTACTCCAACTTTTACTAAGCATATAGATGTACATTGAAATGTTTTCTTAAGCGATCAACTTCTTAGGTGAACGAGGACATTAAAATGTCGACTTATTTTACCTGGGTGATATTGCCTAAAGGAAATGATTCCAAGGTAACTGCAAATTCCAGTTTCTACCCCCAGATGGTATCAACCATGTGAACATAGTGCAATCGTCTATCATCCCGGGAATGTGTTGTTAGCGTTTAAAAGCCACAGAAGTACTTTGCACACGATTCGCTAGGCAAAGCGAAATTCTGCTGTTTATATTTCATTTTACGTACAATCACTAGGAAGAGTAGATGATAATTATTCGTTTATACTGTACTGGAAAAAGGTTATATTTTATAGATTACTAACGGCAGACGTTAAATTTACTGAACTTATTGAAGCGTCATCTAAATTTAAATCTTGATTATTAAGAGAACAAAAAAAATACGCAAAAATAATAGTCATTGGTCCAGCAATGTAGGACAAATTCAGTGACATACAAAAGAATTATTTACAGAAATATATGTTGCTGTGTAGTCATATTTTTTGTATTTTGTTTTGACTTTTGTAACTGTAGTTA
Source organism: Calamotropha paludella (assembly GCA_927399485.1). Classification (NCBI taxonomy): domain Eukaryota; kingdom Metazoa; phylum Arthropoda; class Insecta; order Lepidoptera; family Crambidae; genus Calamotropha; species Calamotropha paludella. Next base: position 12,709,203 of record OV656805.1, read on the forward strand.
GCGAACAAGCAAGGGTTTCTTATGAACAGCCATATGTTATTGCAAATTTAGAATTAACGCAAAGTCCTATCTTCGTACGATTAAAAGATAGTGAAAACTAAAACCAGTGTTTGACCACGTCTAGTATAGTTCTTAGAACAAATTTGTATTTATTTGTCATTGCTTATTTTTTATAACAAACTTTGCATATTCAATAATCCTTATTAAAATAAATCCAGTTTATTGTTTCTCTATTAAGTAAATAGCTACTATCCATTAAGAAACACCTAAAAAGTGAAAGAGGTGACGTTTTGACATCGGTGAAATTGAAATATTATAAGCACGGGTAAAGAGCAAAATTCGCCATGTTATCTTTTATGTTATCACGGCCAGAACAATTGAAATGGTTATTCTTTTATCTTAAATAATACTAACATAATAGATTTAATAAATCAATTAGTTCTTCCGTGTCTCTGTCAAAGCCCTAAGACGTGACCTACGGTTTGAGTGCTAAGTACTTCTATTGTGTTTCTTTAATTTTTATATTTAGTAAACAATCTTCATTCAAACCTTGTTCAAATAAGAATTTGAAATCAGAATTATAGCTAATCGATAATTTTCTGCATTTACAGATCTTGATACAGATGCACATTAAGATTGTTTAATAAATAGAAAAATAAAGATAAACCGTCATTGACATTAGTAAAGTCAAGGAAGTTTTCTAGTTGAATGTAGAAGAATATAGATTTATGGTGCCTTCGCCTTTTAAGGTTAAAATAAAAAAAGTTTCGAAGGCTCTGATAGCTATGTTGTATCTCTGATAACTATTTTTGAACGATAAAGTTTATAAATAACTTTGGGTCCATATTCACGTAATTTACTCTCTGCAGGACAGTCACTATTACTAAAATACTTGATTTCAAATGAAATCTCTGTAAAAAATATCTTTATGTTAACATTTTAAAAATAAAATGCATTTATATCACTCATAGTAATCATAAAATATATCTAAATGAAATTCAACTCAATTGAAAATTCAATAAAATGAATTTTCCTTTTAAAGACTACGTAAGAGTATACCAAAGTTATTAAACTCAATTCATTTGTTTAACGAAAAATCTAAAAAAATGTCATCTTATCGGCCTCTAACGTTCATTAGCGACGTATTGCTTTAACAACTTTTGATAAAAATTATGACTGTTTTAGTGCAAATGTTAATACCTAATGCTACCAACTCAATTTTAACTATATGCAATTAAAAATGTAAAATATTGCTAAGCGATATTAGTATTTATGAGGTCGGTATAAAGTGCTATTTGAAGCCCTGTATCTAGGGCTTATTATTTAATATAATAATTAGAGAAATTGTTTTTGGAATTAATTTTTTTACAATGGAAAGTGTGTTTAAGAATAAACTATCCAATTATTGGTATTTTAAACAATACAATACAAACAAAATTAAAATGTCAAAACTGTTAGTGAAGAAATGATTATTCTCTGTTTTTTCAACAATATCAGTACAACTTTCAATTTTCAGTTTTAAAGTTTTCAATGCAAAGAATTCAATCAGAACTAAAAATACTTGGTATTTTTGTTGTAGGTTTTTTGCATCGTACATTATAATTAATATCGTATACGTGGCATTGTACACGAGGCAGGATTAACATGCCGGAGGCGAGAGGGCAACCGATACAAAATCAGGAGCGCAGTGATCAATGTCACGCGCTTGGTATAATCCCCTGCATTTAAGTTGAACATGATTTTGAAATCACGTGACATGCGCAGTAGCAAGTTTAGGTACATTATTCACTACTGCGCATGTCACGTGATTTCAAAATCATGTTCAACTTAAATGCCAGGAACAATACGACTTGCAAATACCTATACAAAATATTTCTTGTAATATTAAGCAACGGTTGCTTTTATTGGCTATTGTTCTTTTTGTTATAGGCAACAGAGAGAAAGTTATGTTGTTACGGTTTTGTTAGGTTTCTCGTGATAGTGGTACAGCTCCCCAACAACAGTAAATGATAAAAATATAATTAAATAAAATAGCATGCTGTGCCTTGACGGTAACGAACCTTGTTATAATGGTTCTTGGCAAAGGGTATTCTTGATGATTCCAATTATTTACATGAGATAACCTAATTTATTTTTTGGTTTATTTTCAAAAGTCTCAGTAAATAATTATTATTCATCTTAAGTCTAATATTACTTTGTTTTCAGACAAATACTTCTTGCTAAGAAAAATACCATTATTGCACTGTTGCCTATATCATAAAGTAACTATCACGCGTAATATCGCACCGTTGCGTATATAAGAATGAAATGGAAAGGTGTTAAGGTGGTTTTTAATACATTTTACAAGCGTGTTATATGTATTAAAAATTCACAATTCACGATCCATACCTACGAAATATATTAATGACAAATAAAACAAAAGCTTATAATCACTCCCATTTATGTTATAAGTTAAAATGTTCGATTTTTACCTTTTTATTATGGTTAATACGAAAATGGTTTTTTGTTAAAATTGGTTATAAAAATAATCATGTCTACACAAAGTAACTACTTATAGATTCGGAAATCTGGTAATTTACATAAGTACTTATTGTAATAACTTAACAAAATGGTTTCTATTGATTTATCCAACCCAATGTGTACCGAATGTGTTATGATGACGTTACACTTATTTTTACAGCGACTGTTAATATAAAGTTCAAAGTATATATGCGTTAAATAAAGAAATATATAAATAAAAGTGATTTTCATTATTTTAGTAGATACATCAATTCTCATGTACAATCTGTATGAAAGTTGTCAAACAGAACTAAGCTGCCACACAACATTGATGATGATGCAAGTAGCGCCCGAAGAGTTATTAAATTTCATGCGTTTTCTGACAGACTTTGTTCATTCAAACTTTATATTTATTGGATCAAAGATTTATGTTGAGTATACGACGTATTATCATAGTCGTAAAAATTGTGTAAGTGAGAATATAATTTCAACAAGAGAAGTTTCACAATGTTTTTTTTATAAAACTCAATTATATTTCTGGTACACCCTACCGTAGAGATATTATGGAAATTAATTATTACAACCTACATAAAACGCAATCAAATAATTTGTGTAAAATTATCCAATCACTTTAACAATAATTTTAAAATGCGAACATGATTTCTTAATTTTTCGCTATAGTTGTTGTTCAATCACTATCCTAGTATAGGTAAAAATATGTTTTGAAAGTCCTAGCGGAAACGGGCGAGCCACATCACCTACATATTTTTTATAATTACTCTACCCGCGATAAAAATATGTAGTCGACCTTATCGGAACAAACACGGGGTGTCGCGTCAAACCTTATCCTTCTTGTAAATTAACAAGTGCCCTCTTTCCATGAGAATTTTATTTACGCGCGATAAGATATCGATTACTGATTGATATGCGGACTAGGTTTTATGCATTCAATAATCCGACGCCTCGAGTGTTGACACGTTATAGTGTTTGGTGCGGTAGTGGCTCATAGTTTACGCAGTGTGGTTTCAACATGGACAACGAGGATGGGGATGAGAACACGAAACTTCTGCGGAGTCGGACCAAACGTGATTCTGTGGTGCGTTCGCGATCAAACAGTGTCGAAAGCCCTACGTTCGAAACAGTTTTTGATAGCAGGATGGTGAAAACTTCTACACAGATCGAAGAGTTGGCGGCTACGTGGGGAGGTCGTGCTTCGCTACCTGATTCGAGACGCTTGCGCCGTGTGCATTCCTGGTCGGGTGACCCTCCGGATGACGTCAGCTCTGAAATCAGAATTCTTAGGGAAAGGTAAGTTGTAATGACAATCACGGATATTACTCCTCTCTTTTTAATACAAAGACATATAAATGACGCAAATACTTAAAAAATGAAAAGGTTAACCGGCTATTATAATTTCCGGACAGGAATCAGAATAATTTTATCAATCTTCTTGCAGAAAACAACAATAGGTTACCGTAGACATAATGTAAGTCACAGAAAATTATTTTTTATTAATATACCTACAGTAAGCGATAAACGAAGATGTTTTTTTCAATATTGTGAAGACTTAATAATTATATCAGGTAAATATAATTTTCTGAAAACAGAATAGAATCCATTTCAATCAATGTACAAGGTTAAATAAATATAAAAAACAGGTAGTTGTGATATTGTTTCTTGTACATCGTTGTTCTTTAGAATATGCGATACCTATAGGTAACTTATCGTTTGATGTTTAATAACAATAAAATAAGATCAACTTATTTGCGTCACAGAGAAAACAACAAAAATTACAAGGTGTACCAAAAATGCTTTCTTGAATGAAAAAAAGTAAAAAAGACATGAGAGGATTTGATGCAATACCTACATTAAGGAAAGTAATATCATAGAAGAATTAAATACGCAAACAGAAAGAAGAAAATATATACACAGAGTCGTAAATAATGGACAGCTTAGGTTCATAAATTATAAAACATAGGCTCATCGCGCCAACCACTACGACATAAAACATACTGCCCTGCATTAATAATTACCAATTAAATACACCTTCGAAAAATTAATCCAAAGCTAATAACTCCCTAGAATTTTCTTTTACTTTTAATAACAAGACAAAAATTAAAGAAGTAAAAGGTTATAAAACAAGTAATATTTTGTGTAGATCGAAATATAATAGAAAATAAAATTAGCTCTTTTTTGCATTAGTCTCAATATCATTTAATGGTTAGTTACCCAAAGTTTCTCGCATAAGATAAGATGATAATCGCATGCGTATGAGATTTGCAGGGCATCGCACTTAGCTATATTCATTGACTTATAAATATATAAGTCAAGTAATAAATATAAATAAATAATATCAAATTATTTTGAAATAAATATGATTTCATGAGTTTAAAATCGTGCCCTCCTCTCCTTTTAATTTGCTAAACCCCAGAGCTCAAAATGTAAGTACTATTTTTTAAATTTAAGACCAAACAACCATAGTGGAATAGCAATGAAGTATTGAAAATATATCTAGGAATATAAAAATCAGTGGTTGTGTCTACACATGTATTTAAACTCAAAGATAACCAGGTAATATCTGTCAATGATTCGGAATGTGCACCTATGATGCATTTAATAAGTGATTTTATAACTGCTAAAGAAGGACATACATGCATGCGTGACAAGGATTCTACTCAAATAACATTAATAAAAGTTAATTTAAATTGTGAAATATTATTTACTACTTAGCCACGCTTTGCTCAGGCTCTCAGATGCTAAGGTTGATAAGTTCCCACGGGAACTTCCTTAAACCCTTAACTTCTGAGATGGGATAAGAATATATTAAAACACCACTTATAAATAAATGCATTGTTGTGTGTAATATCTCAATCTATCGACTTGAATTTAGCGAACACAAACATACATAAGTTGAAATTAAAAAAGTATGTACTTGTACTAAATGAAGAAAATAATATTCAGCCTCGTCTTGAACTTACAAACACAATACATAAACAAAAAATAATTACTGTAAAAAATGTTTTATTAGCTTTAATGTATACACTGCCAATGGCGACTTTGCGGGTTATCAAAAACTTTCTACATAAATATATATAAAGATATATATTTTTTTTATTGTGACCGTCTATCATATCAACTTCAGTCTTATTAGGTCCCTACTGCTGGGACACGGACCTATGATTATTAATTAACATTTAATCTATACTTACACAATATGACTATTATAATTGTGAGAAGTGGCTCCTTCATAGATGTCTACTAGTTAAAATTATCTAGATGTAATAACAATCGATAACTCGATATCAACAAACGCAGAATAAGCAATATCTGTATAACTGAAGTTTATCTTTGTGTTGAATATTAAATCCAAATCAGATTCATTAGACTAGGAATGTTTCTAGATCGAGGGTTTTGCCATAATGTTCACGCTGGGTTTGCAGATGCAGATCACGGTAAAAGACAATAATTCGGTAAACGCTGCTGCCTTGTGATCTATGGGAGGTGTATCTATGGTGATTACTTCGTATCTTACTTCCAGTATCATTGCTCGCCTTTTACCTTTGTATGTAGGGTTGATGCTATTCTTCTATGATGGACAATTGGACACCGCACAGCTATTTTTGCATAAACTATCTATGAATGGACGTTACCCGATGAGTGAATATCCAAACTATTACTATTGTTTATACGTGCTTTCAAGTGTTGTTAACATGATAATCAAGTGACATTGAGAGATACGTAGGGAATGCAATATCCAGTGAGAATTTTAAATAGAAATTATTATTAACTATATATATCTACAATACCTGCATATGAAAACTTAACGTAGAGACTTGATATATGGAGAGTGAACCTAGTTAGTATTGTTAGGTTACATAAGAACGCTGATTTTTTTTAATAAATAATAAGCATTTTATGATAGGTCACTTTTTGTGCCTTTTGAAAAATGAAAATAAATAAAAGTTATGATTAACCTTTAAGAGAAATTATAATAAAACTTATTATAAAAAAAACATATTCAATTCTCGAAAAGTACAGTTTTCCACACTGTGAAGCATTATAACACGTATACAGTCAATTAGTAACCGTTGCCTTTGAATACAGAAATTATAATCAAAATTTAAAAAAATAAAGATTTTTCTCAACTAAATTACCACACGCTTGCCAAAATTTAATACACCTGTTAAGGTATCTGTGGCTCTGAGACAAGATGATGATGTGTTACGTTTCCTATTTATAAATTAATTTTATTATTAAACTATTAAATGCTATGTTTGATGCAACCGTTGCAAATGCAAGTGACGACCGTTTGGTGCAACGGTAGCGATCCTGCCTTTCGCACCGACGGTCCTGGGTTCAAATCCCGGAAGAGGCAGATGTTTGTATGATGAATACGAGCATTTGTACCTGAGTCATGGGTGTTTATATATATTTCTATGATTTTACATATTTATGTATCATATATGTATGTCTATCCGTTAGCCTAGTGTCCACAACACAAGCCTTATAGTGCTTACTTTGGGCTAGGCTAATTCGTGTGAATGTAAGAAATATTTATTTATTACTTATTATTTTATTATTAAATATTATATATATTAAATCGTAATGATCACAACTTATTCTGTCAAGAAGAATTCATGTTATGGAGAAACGACAGATAAGGACATTAAGATGTAGCGTAGCTTATGTTTCTACCATAGAAATAATATGTTTGCATGCTATGCTATTGGCAGAGCAGTTGTTGGTAGCGATATGGCATGAAATCGCACAGTAGTCTATTCGTCTTATTCGGTCTTCAAAGGAAATAATCCCGTTTAAGTAGGTGTAAAAGAGGAGAGTTGATAAGAAGTAGGTAATTTTCGTCCATCGGCAACTCGATGTGATATCAATTTTATTTAATAGTGTATAACGTTAATGGAATAAATAAAACTAATAAGTTATTTAAATAAACACTTCCGTCATTCATTTTAGCACAATAATCAATTATAATTAGCATTTTAAATGTAAAATTAAGATAAAAGAAAGTTGTTATTACTATAAATTCAATGTTATAAATATGGATAATAATCAACAATCGAAGATAATATCAAAAGTATCAGAAAGATTGAGATACTTAATTTTATACTGTTTATAAGTCTCCTTCTTGCTTTCTTCCTCCGAATTACTGCTGTACCACCCTAAAGCAGCAGCATTTTACAGTGTATAGACATATTCAAGACTTAGTGTTTTGACTTCGACTGAATTATGGCGCCAATAAATCAAAAACCATAACACAGAAGAAACGTGGGCACAACACTCTTGCGCCTACTTTAACTGGCAGTACCATTGTATGTGTGAGATATTGTATCTATCTATTTTCATCCAAATATTTTTGGTTTTTGGAACTTATGTGCGTTGATCGTAGTTGAACTCGAAGAAGAGAATAAAAAGTGTAAAGACCTTTATTTATGTGCTCCCGCTCGTCTTCCTAGTGTCATCAGTAGAACTTGTTTAAGCAACTCTTGTCACTATGGATGTCTTTGATTATTAGACCGAATCACACCATTTGCATAATGATCTGCATTTAGAGCACAGTTTAGAACCACTCTGCAGATCACAGATATTAGAACTTCTAAGTATTGATATATTTTTTCTATTTGCACAGACACGAAAATCACTACTTTTTTCTGCCCTGATTTACAGCATTCACACTGGCTACCAACCAAATATTATTAGGTTTTACAAAAACAACCACGACAACCTCCGAGCACAATTTTACACTACGCAAACAATTTTTGAGTAACGGCAAGACAGGTATAAACACTTTTACGATCGCATGTTTAAGAAATAATAACTTAAATGTTGAAAAATCGACAAAAATGTGTAAAAAAGACAAAACACTCTCTTTTTAGGGAATAATTTCTTTGACTTACTATTTTATTTATTAAGTAAATGTCTCTCAATAAAAAAAAATATCTTTAACTATACAAATTAATTTAAATTTTCCAGAACGAGATACACGTCAAAGTGCGATCTAGGTTCGTGTTTGGGTTTTTGATTATTTTCAATCCGAACTTATTTTTACAGTATAAAGGTCTTTCAAATACACTTTAACTCAAACGTGATATTACCGTGCGCACATTTATAAAAAATATACTTGTTTGTATGTTTGTCGATAGAGTCTAGAAAATTGACTTGGGCGAGGAGTTTATTTTTTTATTGTATTAAAAACATGGAAACAGAAAACGGACCCATGAGATTCACCCAATTAAAAAAAACTAAGCTTAATCAGAATAAGAATCAGGGTGATTGATTTTTACAAATTCAACGCAAACATTATTTGAATTGTAACAAAAATGAATTGTGTTTGTATAAAAACAATACAAAACACTTTACAGAAACCACCACCCTTACAATATTTCAGGTTGGTGAGAACTCAGACGCGGCCGAGGCCTGGTGCACTTCGGCACCTATCCCGGCGGCAGAGACTAACACTAGCATCCCTAGCGCTAGTGGACTTCATGAGTTTCTGCTCCATGAGCATCATGGCTCCCTTCTTTCCGAGGGAAGCCGCCATGAAGGGTTTGTCAGACACAATGTGCGGCATAGTATTCAGTTTTTATGCTGTCGTCATGTTTCTTACCTCACCATTCTTCGGAAAGTACGTAAGTAACTTTTGCACATTTATTTATAAATTAGATGAAGAGATTTTTTTTTACATTTTTATTGATACAACCACCCATTGATGCAACGGTAGCGATCCTGCAGAACTGCCTACTTTACATTTCTCGAGTTCCTCGGTTTGAATCCTCCAGAGATTCTTTAAGAAATCGCGCTCCGAATGTCAAGGTGACCGGATACTATCAAAATTTGATAGTGCCGCCGGCGGTTTACAAGGGACTGTATGAACCAAAACAAGAAGAAAAACAACCCTTGCTCAAATTCTTTCCGGTTCTTTTCAATACAAGTTTTATGTAGTTATTTATTTACTCTATGGCACATGGTCCCTCCACGTAGGGCGTACAAACTCCACTCCAAATTTGTACTCCACGTACAAATCGATGGCGTTAGCTCCTTGAATAGCATATTGACTTGAAACCAAGCTAAACTGAGGTACTGACGAAAGCAACCAGATGAGCATAAATATAATATGTGGACTGATTTTACTTACTTAAATGCAAAAGAAGGATTCTCTTGGCACTATGTCGGCTATTGTACTTCACGTATAACTTCCTTATTAATGAAATTCTTAGGAAGTTTCCAAGTTTGCAGACTATATATTAATAACTAAGTTAAAGTCGAAGATTTATACTCATATATCTGCTGGAGGTATTGGGAGCATTAAACTCCCGATACGAATAAACTTATCAGTTTTGTGTCTTCAGAATTCTCAAATACCAATTGAGGTAAAAAAAAAAAAGGGTAAATGGTCCATAAAGAGATAAGCTATATACTTTACAATACTACGATGAGCCATATTACAATACCATCGTACACAGTGGTGTATTGGGAGGGGAACGCGGTGGAACGACGTTCCCTTACCTTTTTTCAGAACCGGAACGCGTTTCACAACTTTTTTTAGTAGACGTTGTTTTAATTACAAATGAAAATTATATTTTAAATTGGCAAATTTGAAAAACATAGTTTGCTGAAAATAGGACTTTTTTGCTCCCACTGTGCATTCCGTTACTTCTTATTTTACCAATACATCACTGATCGTACAATACGCGTACAATACAATCCTATTGTAAAGTTTTTCTGCAGCGGGTTGAACCCGCTAGCCTATTTTAACTTATAAAAACTGAAGTCAACAGGGCAGTAGATACATTACAAATCGGAAAAATTGCGTCAGCTTAACATTATTTTGGTTTGCTGCGTTATCTTAGTTTCTTTACTATTTATAATTTTGTATTATTTCTTGTTATGTAGGAAAATTATTTCTGGTGAGTAACTCATTATATCGTGTAAAAAAAATAATCTCCTCACGTGGGATTAAAACTCGCCTTTTTCTGGCTAACCGAGCCAAACACTGTAACTAGGCTGCTGAGGCACTTACCTTATTTCATAAACGCTATTTTATATATTTTATTTTCATAGGAAAACATACAGTGACAATGTTTGAAAAAAAAATGTGTAAAAGAATATGCACCAATCACTATATATTTTACTACTCTTCCTTGATTTGTCTATATAAAATACAATAAATCAATAAATACATAAACTATCATAGTTCAAATACTAATAATACGTACGCGCATCATACAAACGTTTGCTTTTCGCAGGATTCAAACACGCAAACGGATTTGCACCCAAAGTCAATAGCTACGCAATCAGTTTAATAAAACACGACGACTTGTCGTAGATCATTATACAAAACCACTGACAATGAGACAGAATTACGAATTATCAGTGTTATCTCAATCGAACAGTCCCGAGATTACGTACATCGGTTAAAATGCTTTCTAATGTCCATAGTATGTACAATATATAGGTACAATGGACAACATTATATTAATAATATTTGTTACATTCACACCAATTAGCCTAGCCCAAAGTAAGCACATTCAGATTTGTGTTATGGATACTAGGTTAACGGATAGATATACATATATGATATATAGATATGTATAACATCTGCCCCTTCTGGGACTAGAACCCAGGACAGTCGGTGCGTAAGGCAGGATCGCTACCGTTGCACCAAATGGTTGTCAATTATCCAATTACATCGATCGGTGCTATAACTTCGAAAAATATTTTCTGTTTTTTAAAAGAAGACTAGCGAACTCCTATGTATTATCAAAAATCTATTTAAAGAGAACGTTCATAGAAGAAATCGAATGACACTTGAAGAACTCCGTTAAGCTAACATAAAAGTTGATTGTTTTGAATAAATAATAACCTCAAAATATTAAGACTATTGTATATTTTAGGTTAACTTATATTCGAATCGTTAATTTTACCTGTCAATTAAGAATTAACATTATTATAAAGATAGGAAAATAAAAAACTTCTCATTATCAAAGACGGATCTTAAATACTCAGAGGAATTATTAACACTCTAATCTATGACGAATTAGGGTGCATTTGTCAGTGCCTTACAAAAACCACCATAAATCGTCATTTTCAAAATAATTATTATTTTTAACCCTGATATACTGACACCAACTGAAACTTTAAACTCATTTTATCTGATCTAAAATATGGAGTATTGGCAGTGATAATAATATAGTTTATTGAATTTTGAGTTTTAACGTAGTTTTTACATTACTGAAAGCATCCCGTTCCATCCATTTTTTGCGATTTGAAAAAAATTGTCTTATTACTCCGGTATTTAAAAAATGTAAAACTAAATTGTAAGAATAAAAAATAATTTATTTTTCATATCTCCTATAGTGAACAGTTTTGTAAAAAATAAGGACAATTTTCGCCGGTCTTCTTTTTTAGTTTAATCGATTTTTTTATTAATATTTTTTTAACTTTTTGTTTACTGTTACGTTATAACGGGATTCATTAATAGAACAAAATCCACTTTATCAAAAAAAAAAAAAGTAAATTGACTTTCCAAGATGAGTAAGAGCATCAGTATAGTATAGCGGTTAAGGTGGGTGTCATGCCCGGTTGCGTAAATAAAAGCGACTTCAATACGTCCACACAGGCTAAGACGAATAAAGTTAGTATTTTTGAACTATTCTCAACGGTAAACAGATTTTTTATTCTCTAAGTTACACACACACACTTGATTTTACTATAACTTAAAGCATTTTAAATATGAATATGTAGATTATATATCTACCTTCAATCTGGTGGTTATTCTTTTCATTTGTGGTGAAGGTCTAGGAGGAGCGCTTTTAAAAAATGAAAATATTAAGTGAACTTTTTTATACAATTTTTATTTTCTCTATAAAAGGCTTTGTCCTGATTGACTGATTAATAGACAACGCACAGCCTTAACCGCTAAACGTAGAAACTTCAATAGGGAAACTGTTGGATAATTTTTTTTCTCAGAGTGGCATGAAATTAATTATACAAGCTTCTGAAAAAAAAATGTGCATGGGCATCAGAATTTTAGATAAATCTACCCCGTAATGGTGTGAAAAAGGAGTTGAAGTTTTTATGATAACGCCACCATTTTTATAATTAAGTAGGAAAATAAGTATTGAGACTTTGATATTTTCGTATTCTGTACGCTGTTTTTGACAACGCGAGTACTATTTTAAGTAAATGAAAAGGGATTTTTTTTTAGGAAGACCGGATTTTTTTAAGTAGTTATCAAGATTTTGATACATTTTAGGCTCTTAGAATTAAGTGCTTCAGCATTTATCCAGAGATTGGTAAAAAAGTGGTTGAAGTAGTGTAAGAAAAGATTACCAATTTTGACTTGAAAAGCATAAAGCTAAGCATTAAAGCTTTTTATAAACATTAATCATATATGTTTTTCGTCGTTTCTTGTAATAATGCCATGATAACATCAGCAGAATAGAATGGCAAATGCAAGTGAAAGATCGCTACCGTTGCAGCAAATACTCGTCATAGAATTTCTCTTATGTCAGTATTTGAGACGAAGCTCTTAAATGAATGAATTGATCGTTTTTCCAGTTACCGTACGCCGGAGCAAAATTCCTATTTATATCTGGAATGTTCGTCGCTGGAACCTGTAACGTATTGTTTGGGTAAGTTTCAAAACTTCCTCTTTTATTAAGAGCCATCGACCTCGATAAAAATATTTTCATTCTTCTGTAACTACCTATTTTATTTAGTAAAGAACATAAGTAAAGTAAAATGAGATGTTGCTGGAGCTTTTACATGATCTTCTTACATATTATGAGTTTGACGTTTATAGAGCGACAGAAAGTATACGATAAAGTATTCGCGGACTGTAAAATGATTTCATAATAAACAAATAATGTGAATTATTTATTTATTTAATAATCATACAAAGTTAAGGCATCTAACATGCGAACAGCCGTCCCGGCTTCGCACGGGTGGAAAAAATTCTTTAAATTTTTTCTAGCATTCAATATAGCCTATGAAACTCAGCAATAATGTGCCTTTCTATTGGTAAAAGAATTTTTAAAATCGGTTCAGTAGATCCCGAGATTACCCCTTACAATTTAACAAATATACAAACACATAAACTTTACTTCTTTATAATATTAGTATAGATTAACGATTACATAAAAAGGATAATAAAATACTCTATAGTTGTAAAAGCTATTTAATGCTATAAGCAGAATTGTATATTTACGTCTTCATCATACATTAGGACTATTTAAGAATTTATAAAATGTCTTGGAAGGTTATGAGTACTTGATATCCTGAAAAAAAAATGTACCCTAAAATCGCTACTTTTAGTTTCTTGATCTAAAGATTGTATTATTATTGTTGAAAACGGAATTTTTACCATTCCTTATTATTTTTTGAGGTTTTCATTATTTCAGCGCAGTTATATGCGCCATCGTCAAGGAAGTAAAGTAAACGGTGTGGTCTTCCATTTGAAATTTTACCGCTTTTCATTCTAAAAACACGATGAGAATCCCGTTTTCATTAATTAATACTAATATAGAATTAAACTACTGTATCTTTTTAAGGAAAGCGTATCGTCCATCAATGGCGGACAATATGCTTTCCGTTTTGTTCTACACATGAACTGCAATTTTCAGCACGTTAGCTCTGATAGAGGATTCTACGACATTTCTATCGATGTGCTTCGTTGTACGAGGACTGGAGGCGCTGGGCGCAAGTGCCTACTCCACAGCCAGTTACGTGTTTGTGGTGAACGCGTTTCCTGAAAGCATAGGGTCTGTGCTGGGCATATTGGAGACGTTTGTCGGATTAGGAATGTCTGTGGGTCCGGCGATTGGTGGACTTTTGTATGCGGTATGTATGATGAAATTGATGCACTTGCTGGCGTTTAAAGTTCCAGAAAGTATAGTAGATTTGCCATATCATAAATTTAAAACGTATGTAAAAAATAAGCTCATGTCCAAAGGTTAGGTTACAAGGTCAACGACTATTTAATAGATCGCGATGCATGGAAGTAATATGTGTCGTTTCAACATGACACTATTTATTACAGGTTGTGTCATACAACATCAGCATTTGTTAATTTTTAAAACTGATTTATTACTGGTAGTTAGAGTATGACATGCTCTCTTGATACATGTCTTGGGTGGTGGCATGTGGTACGGGTCGTTGCGTTCCCTAAGATATGGTTGAGCGAAGCGATGGCTGTATCATGCGTCATGCTTGTGAACAGGGTCTGCTTTAACCTTCAGTATTATTGACTAATACTAAACATACATCTTGTTGCTTTCTTAAATTTGTCGTTTATTCCCTGTATGTTATTGCAATGTTCAGGGATACTTACTTTAAGTAAGTACAGATACTTGTTGACTTTGTTGTAATCAACGAAATAATGATATCATAACACTATTAGTATTGTCATAACAATTGTTTTTTTTTGTGGATTGTGTATGGTGACGACGTATTATATTGTAAATGTCGTTACTTCTGTTAAAGCTGACAGGTTTCTTGCGCTCATTCTTCTTGTCAGTTAAAAGACGTCCTGAATGGGTGGTACGTAAAAATGTTGGACGATTCAAAACAACTTATTTTTAAGTGCATTTGAATAAAGTAATTCTTCTTAGTTTTAATAGTAGACAATTATACCATCTGTTTTTTTTATCCATACAGAAGGCCTGCGACTTAATAATAGAGTTATATGAAAGAAAATTGCATCATTATTTTAACAGTCTATTACGTTAGAATAATTAAAACATTTTTATTGAATGCGATACATTATAAGGCGTTTATTACGCCGGGTTCGTGTGAATTGAATGAACGTATTATTTTTTGTACAACTTTGCAAGAATACTGAAAACGCGTTTATTTATGTTTTTTACATAATGTAAAGATCTGTGAACACGGCTTCAGAAGAGTGTCTGTCTAAATTATAAGATATATTACTTAGTGTTGTCATTGTGCGCTGTGCTTATCAAGGAAGTCAAAAAATCGTAACTTTAAAATGTGTCTCATGACATAATATATATTAACCTTTAATCAGTGATGATTTGTCCAAAAATAAATAAATAAAAAATGTGTCTACGGTATATGTAAAAAAAGTTAATTTTAATGACTGAACGCGACAATGGTAAAACTAAATACTTACAATGAGTTTTAATTCTTGACATTTTCTTGAGATGCAAAAATCTTATGTTTCAGGTAGATCGGGGGATTTGGCTTACCATTTTATACTCTCGGTATTATAATGGTGTTAACTGTACCCATTAATTTCTTTTTATTAGCGGATTGTGAAGGTAGCTATATCTTCTTAATTTATTACAAAATCACTAAAATCTTCATAAAATTAATAATAAATGAAAGACATTTTTATGTTGTGTTGTAGAATATGCCGTCGGCTCAAAATCAGCTTCCATAATGAGTTTGTTCAAGATTCCGTCAATAATAATAACGGGGCTTGTAATCGTGATAGTGTCGAATACGTGGGCCTTTCTAGACCCAACATTAGAGCCTCACTTACGCCAGTTCAACCTTACCACTGAACAAATAGGGTTCATATTCCTACTATTCTCCAGTCTGTACGGGATCTTCAGTCCCATTTGGGGATGGGTAGCTGACAGGTATGTTCTATATAATATTTGCATAAACTGACACAGCATAACTTAAAATAATGTTTACACATTTTACCTTCCAGGGTTCACAATCACTGGTGTATGATGGTATGGGGCTTATTTTTATCTACAATAGGATTATTACTGCTTGGTCCATGTCCATTCATTCCTGGTCTGTCACGGTAAGTAGTAATCAAATAAGATCTTAATTTATTGTAAGTTTAATTTATATATATTCTTATAGGTTCCTTGAGAATATTTTGAGTTTATATCAAGAGGTGTTTGTTTTCAGGGAACTTTGGTTGGATCTCGTAGCGCTCTCCATATTAGGAATTTCAGTAGCTTTAACATTGCTTCCAACTTTTCAAGGTGTCCTGACAAGTTCCATGTGAGTGTTATATAAATCATAAGTGTCAGATTTTCCACTGTAGATAAAAACACCGGAAAAAAGGCCATAACGCGTGGTTCTAGTTCGGATTTATTAATCTGAATGCACCTATTGGTGCAAGCGACTGTAGATGCAGACGGGAACAAAATGTTAACTCAAGATAATTTTTTAATACTCATCTAATGACCAGCTTTTGTTAAAAAAAAAAACAATTTTTTGCAATCAGCGCTTGACGCGCTAACTACAGCGCTATCGAGCTTCCCATTGCATATGAATATAACTAAGTCGCCTTGATTATTAACTATAACTGGATCTATATTTAAAATAAGTTGTTTTTATGTGTAGGCAATGTTGATACTGTAATAACAGGCACAGTTTACATATACATCTACATATACTTATATAATATTTTAAAAATGTCCTCAGGTGGCTATTGAGACTCTTTGGTACTTACCCCCCTGGCGAAAATAAGCTTCTGGCCTGGTTGAGTATATAGAAAAGCTACTTCAATACTGTGCCGAACACTAACACGAAATGATTTGGCATTTCCAAACCATTATGAACGGTAAATACGAATTACTGCTGCTTTAAAGCTTTAAGAAACATAATTAGGATAACTCTTAATTTGAGACCTTTATTATTTAAAACCCGATTGCAGTAAGTTGCCATCATATTAAAATCGTATTAAATTAGAAACTCTGTTTTTTTATTTATTTTATGTATTGTTGTTTTCGAAGTTATGTATAACATTAAGTATATAAATAAAAGTGGGCTACACAATAATCCATAAATAGTGTTAAATTAATAATAATTACATAAAATTATGACATTATAATACATAAAAGAAAAAATAAACTGATACACAACAAATAGTCCAGAACAGTTAAGTGTAGTAAATTATTTAACGTGAAGAAGACTGTTGGTATTTTTTGCAGAGCGTCACCATCTGAGACGTATTAAAATAGCATTAATGCATATTTACCGTCAAGAATGATTTGCAAATGCTCACTCAATTCGTGTCAGCTTGCGAAGATGTATCGAAGAAACTTTTCCATACACGCGACGCGGTTATACCCAGAAAGGTATTTTTTCACCTCACAAGCTCGGAAAAGTTGAGATGGTCATTCAATTTCTGCGTGGAAAATTTGCGTTTTATCCTCTAGCTTGGACTTTTCCAAAACGCTTTAATTTGAAAAAAATTAAAAGACTTCTTTTAAAATTAGAACCTTTTTATTTAGAGAAAAACACACATGGTACGTTCCGCATCGTCATTATAGTATTTTTAAAGTTACATTTATATTTAAATTAATATTAGAATACTCCGTTTTGTTTTATTATTTTTTTAGTTCCTTAAATTATAAAAAAAAACAAAAAATATTTAGAGAATGCAATTTATTATAAGAATTTTTAATGTATGGTGGGTGAGATTTCATAACATATGATTGGATTTCGGACCGCACCCGAAAAAGAACTGTCAAAGTGATTATGGTATTCTTAGTCAAATCACTAAATAAAAACCAAATTAAGAAAAAAAAATATATTCAACATAACTATTTGTAGCAAATTTACTTTTAATTTAAGTAATCTAATTTACCATTTTATGTAAGCTGGTTTTCTTGCACCTAAAAATTTTCCTCACTGTGTGTTTCGCTCGGCAGCAAAGTATTTAGCGTCTCGTACCTTTGAAACCCTCGCTACGCTTACGCACTGACTCGGGGTTTTAATAGTGGTAACTCGCGGCCAAATCTCAACTTTGAGCCTTCAAATTTTCGTTACGCAAGTTTCTTCAATAATTGTTATTGTTCTTATAGCTATGAGGGAGGCTGTCCCGAAGCGCTGGCGACTTACAGCGCTGTGGCGGGCGTGTGGTCGTGCTGTTACTCATTAGGAGAAGTACTAGGTCCCGCGCTGGGCGGCGCACTGTCGCAGCGGTACGGATTCCCACTGTGCGCTACTCTGTGTGCTGCAGCGTGTTTTACTATGGTCAGTGTATAATAAGTAATGAACAAAGGCGCTTGAGACACAGCGCTTTGAACATAATATGTCGGTACTTGTGCAGCTAATACTTAGAGGTGGTACCAAGTGGCAGACAGTCGCAAACTCACGGATTCACACTGTGCGCTATTAGTTTCAATAGTCCATTATCAAGTGAAAGTCTGTTTGATTTAGTAACCACATTTTTTTTAATTTTTTACTATATATCAAGTGAAATCCGCGTCATTTTTAAATAAATTACTAATACTAAAATTTAAAACCACATTTTGCGATAAACGTGCCAATTCAATCATTAGCGAACAAGGGTAAATTATTTCTTTTAATTACGTAATTGTCTTTCAATCGAAAATAATTAAAGGTCAACTTAACTTCATGTATCTATCTTTCAACATAACATAATATAAATATGAAAATTTATTAAAAAGGCATGTTTATAACAGTAAAGTATCCACTATAGAAGATGTTCATTCGATACCTCGCGTAGATACTAATATTAATTAATAATGATTTTACATTATCCGTTACAGGCCGTTGTGACATTAACATTCTTTTCATTGCGAGAGTCGTCTAAATGGGAGCATTCAGTAGACACCGGTTCCCACTCCATCCCCTACACGGACACCACTTGGAACAGCAACAACTTTTGTCGTACTCGCAGCGCACCTGTGTCGAGGGCGGAAGGCTCGCCACTACTCACTCCGTGTTCACAACACAGCAACAGCCGACACGGTGAATATCATTTACCCCCTTATTTTACTACTCAAAATACTGCTTTTCCCTACCATCGTAGAATATTTCTATAAATAAACCACTTTATTCTGTACTTTTTGAAGTGATAACTTCTTCGTTACATAACGTGTTACGTCGCCAGTCTGTCTGGCTGCCCTTTTTAAATGTAGAATAGGTTAAGAATCGACGCAGAAAAAAATAAGCCGCCAATATCTTTGAATTTAGAAATTGCAACATTTTATAATACATAAAGTTTTTATTTCTAAATTTAAAGATATTGGCTGTTTGTTTATTTCTGCGTCGATACTTAACCTTTTATTCATTTAAAAAGTAATAATTGCGCTAATTTTGTTGGTTGACTATCACTTTTTACAGAATCGCGCTTAATTAATAAGTATGTTAATATTTTGGTGTAGGTATTTACGTGGTTATGTTTTAACGTTCCACTAATTTTATTCATGCGTATAGTAATTTATATACATATATAAATATTTCCTGTCACAGTGTTGACCGCGATGAACTCCGAAACCACTCAATGGTTATTTTCTTTATGCTGGATTTGTTTCAACTTAGTACACAGGATAGGTTTGATTTTAATTTTTAACTAAAAAAATGCATTTTATAATAACTGCGCCCGACAACGTATGACCGGGTCAGCTATTTGTATTATAAAAAAGAAGAAATGTAAAAGAGTCCTAAGGATAATATACTTATATTACTTTACTTAAGAAAAAATAACTTTATATTTTCACCTGAGTCTCACCACAGGAATCTTAACATGCATCTGATATTGACTGGCTGATCATAGCTTTATATAAGTTCCTGAAACTATATATTTGTACGTAGCCATGACGTGACGTGGTATTGAATATAAGAGGAACGAAAGTTAGTTTATCTACGACGTATCTAGAACCTCAGAACGACTTTATAAATCTAAAAAAGAGGAAGACAAGAAAGTCTTATTCACCTTCTTTTGTCAATTTTTTATAATGATAAAAGAACTACGGAATTTGCTTGGTCGATGGAATGTTAATTGTTTGTTTATGCCCATTCCAGGTTATTCTTATGGTTTGACACCAGCAAAACATTTCTGCTTCATGCACAATAAAAGAAACAAAAGCAGCTCAGCCAGCATTACTGACGCTTTGGTCTACTTTATCAAGTTTCAATTCATGACGGACATCTATATTAAAATAAGGAAATCCCATAGAAAACAGAATCAGTGCCCTACTAGTGTTCTTTATCAGAACTATCTCGAAGAAACTGAAGATAGCGTCAAAAAAACAATAAATAATAATGTCAACAAGTATTGCGATTCGGACGACAAATATTGCGCTTATTTGGAAAGCGCAATTTTCGGTAGTCATGAGGTTGTTGAGAATTTACACACCGATCATTTGATGGTGAAGAAGTACCATCATGGACTGGTCCCAGCGCTTTTAGTGTGCGACGAGGAAAAGAAATCCTCAGGAGACATAATCAGGCACAACCTCGAGAAAGTGCAATTCTATGAGCAGAATCAGAGCTGCAATTCTGTTGAAAGTATTTTTGTAAGTATACCTTTTTATTATTGCTTTCTATTATCTATCCCAAGAGTTCAGATGCAATGTATAGAAACAGTCTCAATAAAAAAAATAAAGTCTCATAAAAATATTAGAATCAAACAAAATAAATGCTATTTATTTCCTTGAAAGAAATAGTACTATGATTTTTGATACTTTTTCTGTTTGCATTTAAAAAAGGTTTTGCGAAATTTTTATTACTATATGAAAAATGTACATACATATTACAGTGACTAGTTAAGGTTATTTTTTTTACAGGATGGATGTGAATGCAGGGACGGTGTTACCTTTGTAAGAGGCACGGTAACTGTCTCGTCAGCTGGAGCTTGTGAAGTGTAATTTCTTTCCACTGCAGTTTTAAATATTCTCAATCATTTTAAGTCTATTTCCCTAAGTTTTAATATAAAAACTTCAATAAAATATACTATTTGTAATGAAATGATCATTTTATATTCTAAGCCTACATTGAACAAAAAGCCCGATAGGAGATAGATAGCAAGACTGTCGATCGATAACTATCGAATAATACAAACTATCTGTAATATCTGTATTATTTATATTCTTATAGTTTGTCAATTTGTAACCCCTGTCGTTCCAGAATAGCAAAAATATTTCACAAACTGCGCGCCGTACCAGGAACTTAGAATTGCGAGGAGATGGAATATTTGCAGCAACATTCCATTCTTGTCCCGGTCGAAATTCTACCCCACACCCCTACCCTGGTAACGAGAAGCGAAATTTACCTCTCTGAATTTCATGTTGCCCTAGTCAAATCGACCTCTGCTGACGATTTTGCGACGTTGTCATGGAAATTTCGCGTTTTTCCTTGACCACTGTCCACTTTTGGAAGTCATACACAGGATTTTCATTCGAGCGTGAATCAGCCGAACGCCCGAACGAATAAGAGGACCGACAATTTTCGAATAGACTTTTTCTATCTACTACCAAATGGAGAATAAGTCGTCACTAGGAAAACATGGTAGCACAGGAATTATATTATAAATCATATTTTTCAAGAAATTCTAATTAATTCACGATCACACAAATGCTCTGGTTATTTTACGATCAAAAAATAGGCAAAGAATTATTTTACACATATAGAAATTATATCTTATGGCTACAATGCCTTATATTTATTTCCTGAAAATTGCGTACGTCATTGCTGCAAGATTTTTTGATCCTTTGAGCCATTCGTTCGTAGTGTGTATCAAAGGTGACGACATGAATGGAAAAAGCGTCGTCGTGACCAGACGCACATGAGACATTAGGAGCTTAGATTATAAATATTTGTTGGAACTAAAATATTTAGATTTAATACAATATCCAACAAAATAATTGTAACTATCAATTGAAAGTTCACTGAAATAAAAGTGATATGTAAAAGTAAAAAAATAACTAGTAAAACTTATTCAAGGATATGTCAAATTCGTTATTGATTTTAACCCATGCTTATTATCAATGGATTGTTATTTGCCAACACGTGATTGGGTGATATACTAACGAGTACTGGGACACAGAGAGGGTGGAACCCTCCCTAAACTTTTGGGAGCGAGACAGAACATAATATCTTCCTATTGTGTCTCCTTACACCCTGATGTATACACCCTCACGATTATGCTATCCTAGTACCAGTTGTTTTCGATTCGAGCAACAATATTCAAATATTGCAGCGAGTAATTTTAAAGGAGTGCGTCCTGAATATTTTATTTAATCACAAACAACGCTTTATACGCACAAAAACATTTGATGTGCATTGTTGTTTAAAACAATATAACATGAGCTTGGTTTGTTATTAGATCGAATATTTCTCGCCATAGCCGTAATATTTTTATATGGAGATAACGAGATCAAGCAAAATATATATACGCTGAGTGTGTGGGCCATCTGGTTTAAAACAAGGCCGAAATTTTCCAGCCATTATACCTAAACGTTCAAGATAAAAATGGCGTTTAGTTACTGCTTTGTACTCATCAAAGACAGATCATGAAATTATTAATATTACTCTGTGTTATAAACACGATTTACGCAAAACCTGAAAAAGGTAATGAGCAAAAAATATTGAACGGTGTCCTCGTGAACGGAAGATTATATGAAAAAAAGGTGATAATTAATGGGCTTAATCGACCATATCAACTGTCGTACCATGCTCAGGAGAATAATAATGAAGTGTTGTATTTTAGTTATAACTTTGGGCATCAAAGTGAGAGCACTTTTGAAGTCGGTTTTGCAATTAACGGAATGAGAGTTCCTAATCCAATACTAGGTGTGAAAAATGGATTCGCAACAGCTATAAACGCAAAAGACGGTCACGTTTACTTCGGTGGTAGTGAAGGAATTTACAGACAAAACCTGACAAACCCCTACAGCAAAATTGTCCAGGTGGAACATAACTATAACATATGGGACTTATTCTATAAGGAGGACCTCTATTTCATTACTTTTCCGAAGAGAAAATTGTATAAATATGTGTCTGTTAATAGTTCTGAGATACAGCAGCATATTAATGAGAAGATATTTCAATTTGCCATAGATGGGGAAGACGACGTATTCATAACTAATAAGACAGGGTTATACATGATAAAAAATGGGACTCAAGATCGCATTCATATAAAAGGAGCATCAGTATTTCGAGCTATTGCAATCAATAAAAAAGGAGTGGCCCATTTAAGCGGTCAGAATGAAATCTACGTAGTACACAAAGATAAGCATGTGTTACAAGAAATAGCAAAAATAAATAATATCTTCGGTGTGACTTTTGATTTGCAGGATAATATCATTTACTCCGATCCACACCAAATAGTGAAATTGGTGCCCAAGATTAAGTAAAGCAAAAAAAAGTAAGCAAAATAAATTATGTTGGCTGGTCAACCAATACCAAACAGCAAATAATTTTCCAATTAGTCATGCAAAATACAGTCATCATACAGGTC
Source organism: Calamotropha paludella (assembly GCA_927399485.1). Lineage (NCBI taxonomy): Eukaryota > Metazoa > Arthropoda > Insecta > Lepidoptera > Crambidae > Calamotropha > Calamotropha paludella. The sequence continues at coordinate 12,732,916 of OV656805.1, forward strand.
TACTCATGCATGCGTGCGTTTAATCCTATATCTGTCACATAACCATGAGAACTGCGTAGCTAATGCAACCAAATATACAAAATTAAATTGAACTGTGATTGAATAATAAAGATATTTTCTTAATCATGACGTCATAGGGTACAAACACACATACATGTGTGGCTTTTGAGTGTTTTTGTACTTTGTGTAGTTATACAAACATTTATTGACTGACTCCAGATATAGGTACTAGACTGATTAGTAAAGGAGGTAAGGCAAATAAGTTTCGGAAAATTGTACACTACTTCACTACACTTTACTAACACCACACTCTCAAGACAGGACAGGATCGCAGATATTGATACTACACTTCATTTTCTACCTTTCATTTAAATAAAATTTCATACACTAAATAAATTTGCGTATCTAATAAAACCTTTTTATTTCCTATTATGCTCCTGTGTCGTAATAAAATTATTCGGCTATTCTTTATATGCACTATTGTACATACCGTTAAATAAACAGGTAAAATATTAGTTTATTCACCTTACTGCAAAATCTAGGGGTGGGTTTCTCTTCGATCCCCCTTACGTGACGTCAATCGGGCAGTGAACCACAATTTTGCTTACCAACGCTCTCTGCTGTACATTAAACCTTATATCCTTATAAAAAAGTCGAAAGTTTATTGAATACTAGTCAAAGATTTTAATTAGATAAAGTGTGTTTACAGCTGACTGTTTCGTTTGTGTTTGCCTTTTTGTTTCTAGAGGTTTTAAATTGCTTTCAGTCAGTCTATCCAGTCAATGTTAATAAAATTGCTCTGTTGGCAGGTAATTTAGAATTAAACCTTATTTTCCATGTAATTGAAAAAAGTAATAATACAGCAAGTATAATAGTGCCATAAGGCTTCTCCTGATTGTTTAGGGCAGGGCTGTGATATATAATATTATTGAGCGGATGCCTTTTTATGCTTACTTATTCAAGTTAAGATTATACATTCTGCATAACTAACAGGTACTAAAGATATACTACACATATATAAGTATAGAAATATCCATGATTCGGAAACAATTATTTCTGTTTATCACTACCTACTTTTTTTGACGTGACAACGTCTTGTAAATTGGTTTGCCGGGTGACACTTCAAGAAACTGCGTTACGCTCCGCTCACGTTATGCGCTTACAATGAGAGCGAGTGAGAGGCACGCGTCCCTTCCACTCGGGCATGGTTAGCCCGCCTAAGAGCGAGAGAGACAGACATAAAAAGTGGAAGGGACGCGTGCCTATAAATTAATGTTTTAAATATAATTCTTTGTATAAATAAATGTTTTAAATTGTTACTATTATTTCATCCTTCTTCCTACTATACGAATGAATATTCACATTAAAATTATTTTACCACTCAAAGTCGTTGTCACGTAAAACTTTCGCCCGTATACCGACTTTACAGGCAACCAACCAGTTTTTTTTTTAATTTATTGTTTTTTAGTAAAGATAAAGATAATTTGTAAAGATTTTTATATCTAAAAAAAATTGCCTAGAAAATTCTACTTGTCTCAAGTTTCGGGCGGAATAACAGCCACTCTCTTTCGGTGCGACTAGTGATGCACAATTGGGAACAAGAATCGACATTTCTAGTGTTAAACTTATTGTTTAGTCAAACGTTATAGCGTTGTACTTATCTTGTTATTAATGCTAAATAAACATTGTACTTTAAATATAAATCTTCATGGCTGGCTTCTAGCTTCATCATATAATGCAATAAATATACGAATTATTCTAAGAAAGAAGGTGAAACCTAACGCAATAGTTACAATAAACTGTTTTAGAACGCTTCAGCTGTAATCGGAGACGCGACTGAAGCCATGCATGGCAATAGGATTGAGTTCAGGAAATTGTGTATAAATAAGCCTATTCTATCAAAGTAAATCCGCGCTTGAACAAGCAAAGAATTTTGGATAAAGAATTGAGATGAAAAATATAGTACTTGTATACATGTATACAATACAAATACTTGTATACAATGCTATGTTTACCTAAAATAAAGTGATTTACTTGAATCCTCCCTTAAATTATGTTAATAAAGGTGACTTTTCCATAGATTTTTCTTCGGATTTCTCATCAAGGACTAATGAATATTAGTTGTGCAGTGGTAAAAAACTGACATTGTTATTTTGAAGCGGTAATTGTAAATTATTTTAATATATTATATCTGGTAAAAGTTAGACTTTATTTAAATACACATTTACATTTTTCTACCAGTTTAGTACCCATAAATTATAATATGAGAGTTAATTATCTAAATTAACCTAATATAGTTTATCTTTTTTGTTGTTAATACACTACCAAATGATGTCACAGCTGTAACATCACTTGGCAGTATATTAACGGCTAATCCTTTTTGTACGAACTTTTAGAACATAGCCAATTAGAGCGTTACAGCTTACTGAAATAATAAGATTTGGAAAAAGCAGATGACGTCATGACTTTGTCAAGTGTTATCACTATTTACCTCCATATAGGCAATGCAAATGCTGATATAAGAGACGAGAGTCACGTTAACGTGCACAAGCATACGTTTGCACAATCTACCTGGTACAAAATTATTTTGTGGGACTATTAAAAATCGCAGTTCAAAGCTGCGGTTGAGATCACTAACAGTAGGTGGTCTTTAGAAAATAAAGATAGCATATGCTATGCAAAATAAGATGAACTTATCAGCAGTCCCGAGAAATGAAAAGTATATGTAGCAAAACCAACATCTAGAGAAATTCGTAAGTGGCAAAATGATCATGCCTCTAAGTATTCGCAGTTACCTGTGTATTATTACGAAACTCCGGCAGGCAATAAGATGTTACTTTTCGAAGAGCTATAAGAGTGTTTTTTTGGAGAGCTATGGGATAAATGATAAGCGTGGTCCCTGCCCCACTTCTTTAACCCGTTGTTTTGATAGGATGGAACAAAACCTGATTAACGAAATATAATTTAACGATAACTTTTAATTTTATTTGTAAAAAGTGTGTTATTTATTTGCACTGTAGAACGTGTTTGGTTTATATCTTTTATTCTGTATAAATAATCTATGGTATCAAACGGGATTTGATCCCTCGTTATCCAGGCTAGTACTTCTCCAATTGGGCTACCAAAACCTTAACCAACCCGTCCAATTTTTTTAATTCTTAAGCTGACATCAGCGCCATCTGTTCATATTGTAGGCACTACTACTTACATCTAATGTAATGCTTTTACAAGTATCGCACAACTAATAAGCAGAAACAGCTTTGTATGTTTTTTTTTGTTATTTAAGTATTAAAATGCTAGATTTATAGATAAGATATACTAGGCGATGCAGTCGCTAAGCATAAAGCTACGCTAGCATCATATATTGGAGCGGGGCGTAATACATAAAAAAAAAACTTTTTTTGTATTGATGGGAATTTTTGCGAATTTTAAAATTCGGGCTCCGTCACAATCTGGTCCTAAACCTGTTGGTTGGATCCACTCAAAAATATTAAAATCGGTTAAGAAGTTATGGCGTAACTGACATTGCGCCATTGAAGCTGATCCATGGGAGCATCGTTCGCTTCGCTCCAATTAGTTAACAGATATGACGCTTATTGGGAAAAAGAAAAAGATGTAATCAATAATATACATATAATTTATATATAAATTATAACTTATAAATAAATTAATAACATCAAATATAAAAATCTTTGGTAACGACTGGGTTACGTCCAGAACCTTAACATTCACACAATATTAGGACATTTAAGACTAAGACATAGGCATTACTCATGTTTGTTGGTTAAAACTAGATCTTTAAGAACTTACACTCAAGCTAAGTCATATAGTGTATGATTTGCTACAACAAAGACAACATATAAAAACACTTGCTATAAACGCTAAAGCTCTTTTACATGTACACACAAATAATTTTCTGATGACATAAAAAAACTTATTTCTAAGGTACTTATGTAAAAATTGCTTCATTTTCAATTAATTGTTTGCGAGCTTACCATGACGGAAATCACAAATTGCTGATTAAGTAGACTACTCTTTACTTTCCTTGTAATAATATTTAGAACACTATTATAATCTAAATTATTGTAATAGAAAAATACTAGAAAAAATCGACTCGGGTCACAAGTGAATTCTCAGGCGGAAATTCACTTGTGACCTGTGAGTCCATTTTTTCTAGTATTTTTCTATTATAATAATTTATCTTATAAGATCGCATTGAAAATGCATAAAATATATAAAAATTATAAAACTATTATAATCTGTTCAATTATTTATATTTTTTCTAGATCATTAATAACATCACCAGTCTAATATGTTATAAATATTATTTAAACTTAAGGTTGAAAATCGGCTGAGTAAAATAGCCATTAGGACATTAGGACTGAAATGACCTAACTCAAAAAAATTAATGTCGATAACGTATATAAATGTTGAATAATACATTTTCCAGTGTTTTCTGGAAGGTTTACTGATTTGTAGATAAATAAAAAAATCATATTATTTATTTGAAACCCAGAATATTCATAATTAAGTCATTTATCGCTTTTATTTATAGTAAATAATACAATAATAAAGCATGATTTTTAATAAAAACATGAAATCATAATATATTGAGTAAGGTCATTTTTGTTTAATGAATGCGATATACTTATGAGATACATTGATTTGCTATCAATTGTAACTAGGAGTATTCATTTTATATCGCCAACAAAACTTGTTCCCCTTCAAACATACAAATAGCAAATAATATGTCATCGGTTTAATCCGTTATACTTAGAATGATTGCATTTTCGTTTCCTTAAGATTTGAATTGAATTTAGCAGTAAAGTATTAACCTGCAGTCTCCATGGCCAATGATTATGTTTTCAATGATCGGGAAAAACTAAATGGTCAAGAAAAAGATTTGGAAGAATCTGGCTTTGTACACTAAGTTTCATTGTTAAGCTTTTCCCAGGTTTCAATAAAAGTGTTAGGATTTAATAAAAACTTCATAAACCGCTTGAGAAAGCGTGAAAAGACACCTGCCGCTGTTTTTTTTTAGTTGACGACACTCCTGCATATTTACTATCACTTACCATTACCACTTCACCATTATTACACACTAATATTCGCCATAACATAAATGTTATCAAGAAAACAAAACTACTAAAATGACGTTTCTTAAAAAGTCCTAAACCGCGTCTTCTTTGTAGTGTAGGTACATGAAAACAGTAAGATTATCTATCGAAAATAAACTATTGGATGTGAATTTATTTTTTCGTATTAAAAGTCAATATCTGTCTTGTTTTTAAACGAGATTATTCATCTTATAATTAAAAAAAAATTCTGAAGTTAATTCGTGAACTTTAAATCCCACATATTGTGTTCAATAATCCATTAATTACATGAGGAAACTTAACAATTTGCCGTTTCTTGCCGGTATCTATTTATTCCGAGTCTGAAACATAATCTTTAAAACTTAATATAGCAGTAGTATATTAAAGTAGTCTATTACAAACCTATCGCTTATGCCAACCATACATAGATAATCATCCACCATTTTATAATAAAACATAAATTATATATCATCCTAATTAAGTCGTGCCTTCAATTCAAAGATTAAATTTGAATGTTAGTGTCAACGACCAAACGAATACATAGTTTGCGAAATGTTTATTATAGGGTTAGGACTGCAGCATACGTGGAGTATATTACTTGTCTTTTGTATTTAATCCAACACCTATACCTACTATAATAATTCGATGTGTAATTAAAACTCAATTTTTCTAACGAAGCTAAATAATAAACTCATCCATTTGCGTTAAAGTATTTTTTGTAGACATTACACTAATATTATTCCCCTTATAATGATATTCCTTGTTACAATGTAGGTATGTATGGAACCTTCAATTAACTTCAAGGTGACTCCATTGAAGTTTCCAAGAATAATACTTAAGTTTGTCAAACTCGATACATAAACTATAATTAGAGCTACATTTAAGCGTTTATTTCCAAACAAAAATCTCAGACACTGGGAATAGTACACAACATATATGATTTCATAATTATACCCAAATTAGGACGGACTCATTATTTATGCATGGAATACTTCAGTTTTTTTTAATTTTTACTTGGGTAAACTATGAAGCATTACTTTCTATACCAATCAAAAGTTATTCGAAACGCAAACGAATGTAACATAATTGTTTATTAAACAATTATTCTCTAAGTAATTGATTTGCAAGGTGTAATAATAATTTTACATATGTTTTAAAATAACACTATAAATTAACAAGATCTACTTATTTATTACTCTTTGCTCAAAATTTGTAAAGACTTTTGATGGAAATTAAAATTGAAGGACCTTATGGCAGATTTGCAGTAACATATTACTAAATTCTTGACGCTTTTTTAAAGTAGAGAGAAGTAGATATTGTCATTACTTGTATATTAATTACTGTTATATCTTACAGAAGTATTCACTAGTTATTTTTAAGATCATCATTAACCACATTGCCCAAACACAATGGTGGCGTATTATACTAGTTACTCACAACACCTGGATACGCGAGGTTGAGTTTTTTAATGTTGACGGACGGGGCTTCTTTGTACGTGTGTCATGTAATGCAATTTCAACTTTGGTACTTACAAGCATCATGCTCCGTTGTGCGTTGCAGTGTTACCCGCCTCAATTTCACAGCAATACTAACTACTAGCAATACGAACAGCTCTAATCTACGTATGAGGCTGATTGTAGGTACCATACTAAGTTGTAATTATATAAAACACCTTATAATTTATCATTACACCTTGCGTTTGTTGTCTATAATTGTTTGTCTCTTTACTACGAGGTTCCAAGAACATATGCAAATACACATGTCAAAAAAGAGATAAGGATACTTTGAAAAGGTTTCTCGGCGCCATTCCCGCACACCATTCTTCGAGAGGCTACTGAAAGCTTCTTATTCTGAAGCATGGTGTGCACAGACTCCACTTCCCATCGATCCAATACGCCTGGCTCTCGAGAGAATAACACAGAGTAGAGCTGCGCTGGTCTGCCACCTGTAGGCTCTTGGCAGAAGTTGAGGACGAGATGATTCTGTACTGCTTTCAATACTTGCACTGTACCGCTGAACTGCTGGTAGACCGATCTGGTAGTAAGGGTTCCTGGAAAGCAAATATTTTTTTTATTGCAGATCCTAATTCATAATTGTCCACAATTTGTCAAAATAGTTTTATTCAAATTTCATAATAAACTCCCAAAGTGTCTCCCAATTATTAGCATTACAAAAAGAAAAGTCCCTGATTTTATACGTTTAGTTCATTATTTCGTCCGAATTATGAAAGCTCATTTTCCAGCATTATTAGAAAATACCATCGTAGAAAATGTACACTGAAAATGGTATTGTGAGTATAAAAATATATTAATGAGCTGTTTTAATAATAGATGTATCAAGAATAACAAAAGATTTAATACTGTGCAAACAAATGATCTTGAACAATAAGCCAACCAGGGCATAAGCTTTTATGGAAAGAAACACTGAAATACTGAATACGGAGAATGGCTCATAAATTACATCAAAGGCCCAATACCCAGTGGTGGGTGTGATCGTTAATGTTAACGGACCGTTTTTAATTTAAATTGCTATTTATTGATTTGTTATAGTGAATTGCGTAATGGGATTAAAATAACCAGTAAAGTTAGTACTAGGTAATTATTAAAATAAATATATACATTTTTGCAGATATCAATTCCTATGGTGTAAATTATTATCTTATCTTGTATATATATATTTTTTAAATAGTAAGTATTTAGAAATAAATGGTAATATACCACCAGTAATTACGTCTCTTAAGAAATCAAGCGCATAATATGTTTAATGTGATACTGTAAATTTAAATTTAAAGAAACCTCTACAAAGTACTCACTTTTTGCTCTTTGTTGAGTGTCAACAAAAATTTCCGACCCCTTACATCATTAAAGAGTAAACACCTAAAATAAACGTAAAATATTCTACGTTCCAATGATCAATTATCGCAACCATTAGTTTTCTTTAAAATGTTTATTTCATTGCACATTATACATATATACAACAAAAAAAAATATTTACCCAGTGTCAATGTCAATGTCATGAATAATTACACAGTGTCTGAAATCATTGGGAACTAAAGGAAAAGTTCCTACTATATACACTATCAAAGCGATAGAATACTCAAAGGATTTTACATTTTATCAATCATAAAGTTTACCAAGATTTTGTTGTTTCCTTGCGGCGAACTTTATAATTACCCAAAGGTACCCAACGATTTAAGACACTAAGTAGGTGATGCTGAAATTAAATACAGCTAAAAATAAAGTATAATAATAACATTTCTTTGGTTCACACCAATCACCTAGTCCAAAGTAAGCCCTATAAGGCTTGTGTTATGGATACTACGATAGGGGATTGAAATACATATACGATACATAATATGTAATATTCTATTCTCGTACAGTAACATATACTATATTATTTACGCCTTTTTATAGAAAAAAAAAGTTGATATTGTCATTACTTGTACATTAATCGCTGTTATATCTTCAAAAAGTTTTTAATATATATTTTTTAATATCATCATTGACCACTTTGCCTAAATTGCTCGCGGTCATCACACTTGTTCCGTGCTTCCGTTGCACCAAATGGTCATCATCGTCAATCGTCATCGTCCATCATCATGTATGTAATTATAGGTTTTTAAACTTACCGTTTTGCCCATCGTAAACCTGCCAGTATCCCGCGGAGTCGTTTCTGAAGTAAAGTGCATACTCAACCGTCTGTCCCGCTTCGTCCCAAAGCAGTCGCAAGTGCCGGTACTTCTGTCTGAAGAACGCGTTTATATGCTGCACATGGAACAGTTGGTTTTCAGTCGAAGGCTGAAACAAATAGAAGAGAATAACTAAGATTAAAAATTATACCAAAATTTACGGATCCAAGGACCGTCGAAAAGGATAGGGCTTGCAACCGTGATCGATCCCCAAAAGATCCATCAGGATCTTTTAAACTTTCTAAAAGTGATATTTTAAAATAATCGGAACACGAGTCAAAAAAATCAAAGAGATACGGAGCAGTGCATTACGTCAGTAAATTTAAGGACCAACAGACATAAACGTTTGATAAAAAAGGCCATATGAGAATTGATTAAAATAACTTTGTAAAAAAAATTTAAAATGAAAATGAAATGCAATAACTTTTATTTTTGATATGACACCACAAATACAAAAAAAACTAATAAAATTTGTAGGGAAGTGAGAGCAAATGGGAGCTGGTTTATGAGGAAAACACGTTCTGTTTAGGGTATATGATCAATATAATATTAAATTAAAGCAAAACCAAACATTCGTACAAACTATCTAAAACGAGACTGACAACCACTTCAAAGTCAAAAATTATAAAACAATAAAATATTAAAAAATACAAAACATTCTAAAAAGGTTGCTATCAACAACATCCTCCCCCCTTCAGATGGGCAGCCGCACCAACTTTTTGGTAGCTCGACGTAGAACGCCTCCTTCAGTTCGAACTTCGACTACTCTGACTTTACCATCATGGCGTGGGTAGATCGCTGATACTCTGCCCTTGGGCCAACTACCTCGAGGAAGGTTGTTGTCCACAACCAGCACGACGTCTTCAATACGTAAGGGATCCTGTTCCCCGAGGGAACACCCGTGGTGTTAAATTTGGCAGAACCTCTTCTGGCGACAAAGCGACGTAAACTCATCACCGATGAATCAGCGGACAAACTGTGTACCACCTCAAAATGTACAGCTCGAGTGGTCAGGCATGTATAAAGAGCACAGTAACGTTTTTCGACGTGTCTGCCGACGGAAACAAGAAGCGGTTCAAAATTATCTAGGCCCACATAAGAGAATGGCCTCTGGTGGTGTGCCAGTCTTATCTGCGGCAAATCTCCAACCGGCGGATTGCCGGGCATGGCCTTTTTGTTTCGACAGAACTGGCAAAAATGACTGACTGATCGGACCGTTGACCTCAGTTTCAAAATCCAATATTTCTGTCTTATTTCATTAACGACAGTCTCCATTAGTGCGTGGGCAGCCTTTTGATGGTAGTGCATGATAAGAAGTCGAACGGCGTAATCTATACCATCAAGGAGGACTGGTTGTTTTACTCCAATCTGAACATTCTCTGCTGCATCAATTCTGCCACGAAGACGCAGAAGTCCTCCCTCTCCAAGAACGACATTGATGTTGGTGATCTTACTTCCTCGAGGTAAGGGCATATAACATCGTAAGGCCGCTAGTTCCTCCACGAAGAAAGTGTTCTGGCTGTGTCGCAAAATGTGATTTTCAGGCCTTTCGAATTCATCTGCTGTCAAAGGAAGTATGCGGTGTAGCCTGTTCGTAGTCAACGAGGTCGCGGATTGGCTACGGTTGCCACGGTTGCCCATCCTTTCCCCTCTTTTTGTAGCATTGTGCCCGATGACAAGAAGGGTAACAAAGTGATGAGAACGTGCGGTGGCTCTAGCAAACCAAAGCCAGCTACTAAAATGATTTGCGGTGACTACATCCAAACGAGGTATGGTATGAACTTTACGCAATGGATTTACTCTAGCTTTACTAAAAACTAAAGTGAGCTGCACATTTCCATTCATGTACAGAACACGAAAATAAGCAACAGCTGCACATGCGTCCTTACTAGCATCGCAAAAAATGTGCAGCTCGCGACTGCTTACATCATTGGATAACAGGTACCAACGTGGAATTTGCAGATTGAGAATTGACTGCACATCAGAATGCCACAATTGCCATTTTTTAAATAGATTATCTGGTAGCACTTCATCCCAGCCGGTACCTGCACGCCAAATCTCCTGGAATATAATGCGTCCTCTGATGCTGAGAGGTGACAAAAAACCCAATGGATCAAAAATACGCATTAATTCCGATAAAGCAACGCGCTTTGTAAACTTTTTTGGTAAATTATTCGAAAAATTATTATTGAAGCCAAGTGTGTCCATTTCAGGATGCCATATTAGACCCAATGTCCGAACGCTTTGGGGAAAATGACCTATATCTACGGATGAGGTGCTAGACTCAGACTGCACAAGGCGTAAGTTGCGAGGAACTAAAGCTAAAGCTGAGGCTTCATTCGACACCCATCCTCGAATTTCGAAATGCGCTTGCTTATGAACTTCAACCACGTCCCTTGCAACTTGAGCGGCCTTTTCTATGCTACTGTGGCTACCTATATAGTCATCCATGTATGTGTTGTGAATTATGGCTTCTACAGCGTCCGGATATTGTTTCTCATGATCAGCAGCATTTCTATTTTTAACATAAATGGCTGAAAAAGGACTAGAAACAGCGCCAAAAATCATTGAACTCATTCTATAGATGCGAATAGGTTCGTTAGGAGAGTCGCGCCATAAGAAACGTTGAGCATCTCTATCGGCTTCCCTGATTTTAACTTGCGGGAACATCTCGCGGATGTCCGCAATAAGTCCTACCTTCCCTTCTCGAAAGCGGAAAAGGATGTCTATAAGTGACTGCAATAAATCTGGACCCTTAAGTAATAATGAGTTTAAACTCACGCCGTCACAACGTGCAGCCGCGTCATAGACAATTCTTAATTTGCCTGGCTTATTAGGATTTGTTACCCCGAAGTGAGGCAAATACCAAATTATCTCTGACACGCACATTTGCTCTGAGTACAGTTCGGCATAACCCTTATCTATAACATCATAAATATTTTTTTTATAACTAGAGGCGTACTCCGGGTCCCTAAGAAACTTCCTTTCTAATGATAAATATCTAGACAAAGCCAGTGGATAACTATTAGGTACTTTCAACTCACTGGAACGCCAAGGCAAACCAACCTCAAAACGACCATTGGATAAACGCTTTGTCGTATTAACTAATATTGCAATAGCTCGCGCATCTGCAGAAGGGGTGGAAATCTTTTTACTTATTCCAATCGAGTCAAGTTCAAAATAATCTTCTATTAATTTGTCGATCTCGCGAGTATCATAGGAAGTTACACAATTATTGACACAATCTACAGAGTCCGTCTTTGTATTGGAAGCTGGAATACCGAAAATGACCCAACCCAGTTTTGTAAGACATGCAGCAGGTTGCAAGGGGCCGTTCTCTCTTATTTGTGACGGAAGAGTCAAGAACCAATTATCAATACCTATAATAAGTGTAGGTTGTACATTCTCATAGCAAATTACGTCTTTTAAATCAGACAAATGTATTTATCAAAATCTGTAGTACATAATGTCTGTCGCGAAACTCCTAAATTAGGTATTGAGCGAACTCTATGGAGTTTGAATGCATCATCGCTAGAATTACGCGCTTTAATGCTAATATCTACAAACTCTACGTCTGACTGTTTTGAGAGCCCACCGATGCAATCTACTTTAATATTGGCTTTCGGTCCAGTAGCTCCTAAAACACGTGCAATCTTAGAATCTATAAAAGTAAACGTCGAGCCGTCGTCCAATAGCGCGAATGTGTCAATATTTGCTTTTGGACCGCATACCGTAACCGCTACTACTTTTAAAAGTGGACGTAAGGTTTTGAGTTCATTGAAAGTTAAACCGCTAAAAGAATGAGTCAAACTATCTTTTTTATTTTTATCTACGGTCTGTGAGGGCGAGCAAGCTACAGAAAAAAGATGAATGTCAGGCGCAACCTGCTCCTCCTCATAAACCTCCTCAATAGATACAAGATTATTTGCAACCGAAGACCTGTACTGAATGGTTGGAAGATGTAAGAGTTTGTGGTGTTTGTATTTACAACCAGAAATATTACACAATTCCGTACCATTACAAAACTTATATCTATGCGAACCTTTTTTAAGGCATCGCATACAAACTTTATTATCTTTGCACCACTCTAACCTTTTTTGAGGCGATAGACAAAGAAATTGTTTACATGTGTCTATGACATGACGTTGCTGACAGTAAAGACAATTTGAGGCCAAGTCGTTTCTGTCAACATTGTCATTCAATGTAAACAAACTTGAATGCGATTGCGTATTTATATTTTTTAAAGCTTTTGCATTATTATTGGAAAAATGTTTGGGACGGGCAGTATTACTATTATATTCTATAGCAAAATTATTAGTGCCAGAATTGTTCACGATAATGCCAAACTTTGAATAAATTTCGACTTCTCTCATTAAAAAATCGGACAACATTTCAAGTTTTGTTATGGAACTTGTAGACGTAGTAGAGATAACAAAATCCATCCAACGTGATCTCATCAGCGGAGTTAATTTAGAAAGAACAGCTTTAAAAAGTTCAGGAGACTCTAAATAAGATTTGTGTTCGAGTAACTTTATTACCTCGACGCTGTTACGCACACGACATGCAAGAATATGCAAGTCTTTCGACTCAGTATCTAATTTTGGAAGAGCACGTAAAGCGTTCACCTCCTGAAGCACGATGTACTCGGGCCTTGCAAACCGCATCTCCAGCTGAGTCATGATGGGTGCAGGATCTCGCGCTGTCACCAACAACACTGCGACAGTCTCTCGAGCAGGTCCACGTAGAGCTGTACTTATGCGTGCTAAATTCTCCGCAGGCGTATAAAGAGATGCAGAATCCTCGAAGATTCTTTTAAACGCCAACCAATCTAAGTGCTTCCCATCAAACATGGGCAAACGAATATCCGCAGACCGCATAGTAGATCGAGACTCTTTAGATAACGATGTTATAGCTTTAGCTAATAAATGAATGTCAGAATTACCTTTATTTGTATTATTAGTGTTATAATAAGCATTACCAGATACATGTTCATTTTCTGTCACCATTACTGGATCTTGGTGATTGAAAATAGGGGAACACTCTGCATCTGCCACATTTCTTAAACCAGAAGCTTGTTGATACGTGGGTTGAGGCTCTGAAAAAGTTAGGTACCTTTTATTTAAAGTAATGGGGATGGAGACACAATCCGCAGTGGCAGATCTACCAGGGTGCGATTCAGCGACCGCCATAGAGGGGGCAGAAATACCGGGATGTGTATTAGAAGGTAATAAGTCAACAAGAGTCGAACTGCCGGTGGCTTCAACGCCAACAAGGGCAGGACGGCTGGGACTAACCACCTCCTTAGGCTCCATTGCATTATCCACACATTTATTGAGCCAACCTTGTACGTATTTAATAGATGAACGCAAGCTACGTTTACTGCTGCTTCCATCATGTGCTTCTATCTCAGCCAACTGAGCTGATAGTTCAAGTTCTAGGACTTGACGTTCCCGTTCGAACGCAGCTCGTTCACGTTCTGCAGCAGCTCGTTCACGTTCTTCAGCTCGTGCGGCTTCTTTTTCCGCAGCTTTTTTCTCCAGTTCTAATATTTTCCTGGCGTGTTCTGCTTGAGCTGCTATAGAACGAGCTCTGATAGTAGACGTTGAAGCTGTCGAACCTGAAACAATAGAGTCGGCCGCGACGACTTTTTCGCGAACCATACTATCTACATCACGTACTCGATATGGAGTATTTGTACATGTTTGGCTTTTCTCACCCTTTGTTTGAGAAAGTGTCTTCATTTTCTGATTTTTGTTATGAAATCGAAATATAGAAAATTATGAAAAATTTAGAGAGCGAACGAAGGACCACAAATGTAGGGAAGTGAGAGCAAATGGGAGCTGGTTTATGAGGAAAACAAGTTCTGTTTAGGGTATATGATCAATATAATATTAAATTAAAGCAAAACCAAACATTCGTACAAACTATCTAAAACGAGACTGACAACCACTTCAAAGTCAAAAATTATAAAACAATAAAATATTAAAAAATACAAAACATTCTAAAAAGGTTGCTATCAACAACAAAATTCATAAAAGTACAGTAATCGTGAACGCCGTGCAATGCCAAAACCTATGCTAAGCTTAGTATAAGCAACAAACAATTTACATATAAATAAGATAATAATCACTTTGTGATTAGACACAGAGATAAAAAATAAGATAGATTCATGAAATATAGGGGCACCAAGAAGACGTAGAGACTTTTTTGTCAAAAACCTTTTATATTTCGAGCAAATCCAATATTGATCTAAAATACATAGTGTTTCAGAAGTTGACAATGAATCAATTATAAAAATCTCAAACTCAGAAAGTTTGAGTTTTAGAGCGTTAGATTTGCATTCTTCTATTAAAAAAGTAAAATCTTGAAGGACAGAATCTGGCATCTGCTCCAATAGTCCCATTGTCAAGATACTAAATATTTACACTTTGAACATAAAGTGACTATGGTCACTTTTTGTGATTGGCTAGTTTTTAGCTAGGCTAAAAATAACTAGCCCAAGTGAATCACCCTGTTGACAGCCTACAGAAGAAAGATAAGTTTAACTTACAGTATACCCTCCAGGTTTACAGTAAAATTCCCAAAGATAATTGTATAATTCCGAAACGTGAATCTATAATCTAAGATCACGTTATTTGTCTGTCCACTCTTTTTCCATTTTATATGCGTTACCATAGCAACGCGTTAACCGCAAGTAGTTCGTCTAGATGGCGCTAACGGAAAAATATTTAATAATAGAAAAAATTAAAGAATTTAGTCCACCCGTGCGAAGCCGGTACGGGCCGCTAGTCTATAATCTAAGAACACAAATTTGTTGTTTGTGTGTTTGTCTGTCCGCTCTTTTTCCATTGTATACGCGTTACCATAGCAACGCGTTACTGGGTCAGCTAGGTTGTATCTAAAAAGTAACATACCTCTAAGGCATTTTTAAAGTCCACCTTCAACAACACTTTCCCTAATAAATAACTGATATTCCTCAATAACCGTAAACTGATCTCAAATAAATCAGTAACAAGCGTGATTTGTGCGACCGACGAGTTCTAACCACACAGCTGCGATCGGCGAAAGTAAATTGTTTGCAAAACATTAACGCGACACACACGATTTTAATCTGGAATACTCACTATTTTGCAATAAAATAGCAAATAAAAGAACAAGGTTTTAACTTGAATGATTGCGACCGACCGTTGCGAAAGTTACTTTAACTCCTTAAAGCTAACCATTTCACCATCAAACTTGACCATAAGCATTCCAAATTTAAAAGCTCCGTTCACAGTAAAACGTAAATCTAGGCGGGACATACTTATCTTTTAACCCTAGAGTGCTCGCGCTATGAGCATTTTGCCACTAGCGGGACAATATTTGTATAATTTTGTACACGATGCATTTGTCATAGTCAAGCGTCCTAGTAGCTGCGCCCCCGTTCCTCAGCTCCCTGTTTTAGAAATTAGAGGTACATGTTTAATTCTATCCTTAAAACATAAATATAAAATCATATATCTCATATTTTCTAAAAAAAAAACGTATTAAGAATGGGCGGCAAAATGCTCCTTACGCGATCACTCGCATTTCACGGAATGGCGCGATTACTCTAGGGTTAATAATATATTAAAATAATTATTCTCACTGACCATAACTCACATGATATCAATTCTAAAACCAAACGATAACAATTTCCAATTAAAAGGTCCTAATTACTTCTATGAAAATAAGTTTATCTTAGATTAAATAGGTCGAGTGGTTTGACCTTTCGTTGCCACAAGTTGAGTCAGATGTACACGTAGACACTGACACACGGAGGATCTGAATTAAAGGAATTAAAGACTATTGGACAAATGTTAATTAATTAACAAGAGAGACTGTTGCAGTCAAGAACCAAAAATTCACCTACGACCAGCCGCTAACGCCAGTCAGAAAGGACATCACCCATTTTGGGCTATTTTTTTTTTAGCCGGCCAACAAAAAATAACTAAATTTTATCATAGGCATAATTATAATGAACGTTTTGTATTATGACAGTAAAGCTCGAAACCTATTGGTTAAGATGATAATCTGTCTCAAAGTATTTATTTTATTACCTACGGTTTGCGGGGTGAGCTCGTGCTATTGCTATTGTTAATGGTGTGCGAGCGAGAGGACGTTGCAAGTACATTTACCTGCCGAGTTACAAGTGTTAACAAGAGGCAAAATACACCCACTTAATCCTTTTCGTAGGTACTTTCGTTCGTTAGTTCTCCATGCAGGCGTTTATGTACAGGTTTTTTATTAATTATAATGCATATTATTTTCATTTCATATATTTTTATTCAATATTTACAACTCTCCTGGCCTTACAATAATATCTTCTAAACCTTCGGCGGGAATGTGTATCGTTGGCTCGTGCCTGGCAAACCCCATGTACCACACAATGCACATGACGTGTGAGCAGCAGCCAATGGTTCTTCGGC
Source organism: Calamotropha paludella (assembly GCA_927399485.1). Taxonomy (NCBI): domain Eukaryota; kingdom Metazoa; phylum Arthropoda; class Insecta; order Lepidoptera; family Crambidae; genus Calamotropha; species Calamotropha paludella. The sequence goes on from OV656805.1 coordinate 12,750,147, forward strand.
CAATGTTACATGTACAGTAATAGTGTTTTATAGCCTGTCGCCCTTCGAGAGCCCTATCTATGCCAATATAAACGTTATACGAACGTGAACGGACATGTCGGGACTGGATTCTACCGCGCAATACGTAAAGGTCTGTTCCTTCTAGCTCTCGTATTTGTTCTGTGGGTAATTGGTCGCCAAGTTCAACGATGAACATACCATTTGGCTGCAAATGCTCCGTATAGTAACTCCTAGCTTGCTTTATTTGGTATACACCAAGTGCAAAAAGGATAAGATCTTCTTGTGTCAATGTGGGGAATTGAACCTCAAGCGCATCAACGTTAATTGAACGAAACGGAGCACGTCTTCGGTTATAATTGTATCTGTTCACCAGATCCGCCAATGTATTCGGTACATTAACCCTTTCCCGTATTATTTCTAAATACATTGGAGCCCTTACATTGTCCACAATCAACACATGATAGGCATTTAATAAAGCTGCACTGATTTTAAAATATTCCATCATATGATGCAAGGCGCGATTGCTGTGTACAATTCTTAACAAGCGAAAATCTCTTTTGAATCGTCCATTGATTATTTCTACTACCCAGCGGCATATAGTCACAAGTCTGGATTTATTCGCTTGTTCCGTCGTAAGTTGCGTTTCGTTTGCATTTTTCGTTTCTGGCATATGTACTGTATATCCATGTGATTGTAAAGGATAGGCCGCGTCTCTAAAGCCACGATCTAAGATAAATACGTCACCCGGTCTGAAAAACCAATGAAATATGCTCTCCTCATTTTCAATAATTGCATTCATTATTGTTGCATCGGAAGTTGAAGCGGCGTGCGAGCCCGTTACGTCAATTATATGACCGTCACAGCAAACAAACAAGAACGGCTTGGTCAGATTTCGATATTTGTGAAGACTATATGTTTGTCGTTGAAAAAAATAGTTCGAGCTCTTTTGGTTGTATATATATGTACCATCGACTATTATTATAGCATTTCTTTGTGGCAAAGGGCTTTCTGGATTGCCAAATAGAGTTTCAGGTACTAATAAATTCCTTTGAGCCACTTGTTCCCTGTTTATGTGGTCAAACCCAACATGCAAGGGAACAAAATCACGCAACAATGCATCACGACCTAGAGCTAACATTCGTTGAAAACGGGATTCGCTCGTTCTAAACACTAAAGCAAGTCTGGCATTAGAGTCTCCTGTTCTTAGTTTTGCCAATACAGCGGCCAGTATTGTCTTCTTTTGACGATTATTATTTAGGCTGGATGTGTTTACGAGTAGATCGGAAAACTGTTCGTGAGTAAGTCCCGTCCAAGTATGAAACTCGTTTGTATTAATGACTTCGTATGTCTCGAAGTTTAACACGTCTGTTGTAATATGATTTCTCATAATCGTCAGAGCATTCACTATTTCAGATGCAGTAAAATCTTCTATGAGATTGTCTTGTAAAGGTAGAGTATACCAAAGGTTCTGGGCTAAGTGTTCTTCGCAAACGCGAGCATTTTCTGGTATTAGTAGATTGTACCGCCCAATCATACGAATTATGATATCGTTAGGTATTCTAAGCCTGGTAATATTTTGACAATGCTCAAAAATGCAGTGCACTGTTGAGTTTGGAGTACGTACAAATCCTGCTAAGGTCATTGTTGGATGATTACGGCTTTGTTGCTGAATAGGCTCATCGGGCAACACGTCATCATCTTGACGCGCCTCGCGTATACGCCGATGAAACGTCCTCTCAGCTCTTTGCCAGCAAGGTCGGCAAATGACGTCGGTAGGTTCGTTCTGAAAAAAAAACAATTTTTGTAAACCCACCTTCTACAAGTTAAATACAAACGAATCTTTCCCAAAGGACTTCTTAACAAAAATAATAACATGTTCGTGCCCGTACTCACACAAAACTAACTATTTCAAAACTTTTGAAATAGTTTTGAGTGTAGGCAAGAGCCAATGCCTACATTTAAACCGGCTATAACTTAGACGGGCACTATACCATATTGAAGTGGTACTTAAGATCTGTACAGAGCGCCGATAAAAATACTAACAAATAAATAAGAACAACAAATAGTTAATTCGTGGCAGTAACAGAGAGTCGATGAAATACTAATAAACACTCGTAAGTAGAAATCTTACTTAAAAATAATAATAATAATAATAAAAATCTTTCCCTATACCTTCAAAGGTTCTTGTCTACATTTCTATCACTGATGTAAGCCTATGTACTTTATAAAAAAACCCTTTCATAGTACTAACTAAAGAACTTAAGTATACATTTTACTTTATTGAAGGAAGGTAGGTACTTCAGCAAAATAATTCAACGCGACACCTAGTCCTGATCATGATGTCATATCGACGATCTGTTATTATCACAGAGTAGGTACCTAGTTATGACTTAAATGTAAAAAAGGTTGCATTACATACCTGTCTCGCGATTAGCTCCTCCATAATAATCTGAGCTATGTCGATGTGCTGTTCTTCCCGAGAAATCCACGTGTAAGTCCTTCGACCTTCACATGGTTCACGACAGTTAATACACAACATATGTGCCATGATTAACAAAAACAGTATAACAAAAACAAAAACTCAACGATAATTAAAACAACAAACAAAACAAAATCAATGTTAAAAACCACGAAAACAGTGAAAGTAGCCGTCCGATGTAACGAGAGTTGCATGGAAAACTAACGAACGAAAGTACGAAAAGGACTAAGTAGGTGTATTTTGCCTCTTGCTCACACTTGCAGCTCGGCAGGTAAATGTAGGTACTTGTAACGTCTTCTCGCTCGCATACCTATTATGCCTCTTGCTCACACTTCTCGGCAGGTAAATGTACTTGTAACGAATTCTCGCTCGCACACCATTAACAATAACTGATTACCCGGAAATCACGAGCTCACCCCGCAAGCCGGGTGCAAGCCGTAGGTAATAAAATAAATACTTTGAGACCGATTATCATCTCAACCAATAGGTTTCGAGCTTATCTGTCATAATACGAAATGTTTATTATAATTATGCCTATGATAAAATTTAATTATTTTTTGTTGGCCGGCTAAAAAAAAATTAGCCCAAATTTGTATGAAGCCTGAATGATGTCCTTTGTTTGTCATGTTAATATTCTTTGATAAAGGTAAGAATTTGGGGTCAAATGGACCGATAAAATGCCTACAGTGACACAAATATGCAGTAGTACCTATGTCTATCCGCGAAATTTTCGGTCAAATTCAGTCTTTATACAATTCTGCTTTTAGTCATTAATTTAAGAAATTTTACCAAACATGTTCAGTGCATAAACTTAAAATTTTAAAACGTACTTATTCTTTAATTGCGAGCATTCTTTCAATGTTATATGATTCTCATATCAAAGTTGCGGCGTTATGGGTTTACCCACTATTGCATATTTCCGTCCAGATAGCAATGAAAACTCTCAGATATTCTAAAATAAATACGTAAATATGTCTATATTGTAATACTAAATATATTTTGTAAAGTATGAGATACATTTAAACTACAAATAAGAAATCACTATTTCCACCTATAAGTAAATCATGTTATTTGTGATTTTTTTACTATGTTTAAATATATATGTAGATACAGTTTGGTTATCATAGTATCAATAAAATAAGTAAATTTAATATTCAACATTTGACAGTAAATAAAAAAAAATAAGTGGAGGTACTCAGTATGTCTTCTTTGACATACATTTTTCAAAATACTTTTATCTGTATTAGCAGATTGCGCAATACAAAAAGAAAAGAATTACAATATTCATCACACCAACATCTGCTCCTTTTGGGACTGGTTCCCAGGTGCGAAAAATAGGATCTCTACCGGTGCACCAAACGATGTCATATGTAACGAAAGTCAAAATATATATACGAGTATATTACTATTACGTGAAAAACAACTTCACGGAAAATCAAAGAAACGGAAGCTATATAGTTATTACTTAAAAAAGTAAGGTCAAAATTAGTCACAAATCGACTTATACTGATATTGAGTCACACATTTACCTGTAAAATGACAAAAAATAAGCTTGTATTTATAATAGAGCAAAACGTATTAATGTTGGTGATAAAATGTTTTTTATTTATTCTAGAAGCTAGAGTGGTATCAGTTGGTTTATTGTATGTTTGTTTGTATATTGTCAATATCCGCATCATGTGTGTGCGGAAGATTGCTAAAAGGATGGGAGTCCGTCAACCCGGACGGTGCAATAGGGTCAGAGCTGGGATATCAAGGGGACTCATGAAGCAAATGTGTAACGTCACAATGATCGTGAAAGTAACTCAAACGAATTACAGATGCGGATACTCAACATTATTCGGATGACATACCATAGCTGGACAAAAGGCTGAATCAATTGCTTTTCAGCCTATAAAGGGTGTCCATTTCATTGACAGACTACGTACGGTTTTACACGCTTGATGAAAACCAAAATAGATATTTTTTTGTCTCAAAAGATTTTGAGACACAAAGTTTGAAAGGGTTGATTTGATCCCACAACCCACGATCAATCTTTGCAAAAATTAATTTATAATAATATCAAAAAATCCAAATATAGGTTGCTAATTAACTAATACCAGATTACTTGCACAACATATGACATTTCTGTTAAATTAGGCAACAAAAATATGATAGAGTCCTATTACTGGCATAGGTTTCCGAGTTCTGCCACTAATCCTTAACCCACCAAAACTATTTAAATCAACTTAGCTACAAAAAAGAACATCTTGCTTTGAGTTAATCAAGTTATATTTTATATAGCTCTGACATTTCAATTTGTTACCCAGACCCCTCTTTCCCACTGGGCACTCTGGGCAAATTCCCAAGGCCCCGTGATCGATAAGGGCCCCCTAGTTCCTGCCAGATCACTAAAGGAATGCCTAAATTTATTACTGAAAAATTTATTTACTAGTAAATCGATCCTCAATTAGGGACTATGTTATCGACTTGCTTATTAGCAAAGCTACTCTAGTCTCGCCCAAAAAAAGGCTATCCAATTTGAGCATGCTTAGATAATTTATAATTTTTATATATTTTATGCATTTTCAATGCGATCTTATAAGATAAATTATTATAATAGAAAAATACTAGAAAAAATCGACTCGGGTCACAAGTGAATCTCAGGCGGGAATTCCCGCCTGAGATTCACTTGTGACCCGAGTCGATTTTTTCTAGTATTTTTCTATTATAATAATTTATGCTTAGATAATTTTAAATATGTGTGAATCGCCCCATTTTAAATAAAGATTATTTCATCTACTATTGACTGTCAATAAAAAATCTGACACCTGTTTATCTACTTTCATTGTTTATACTAGTTATGAAAAAGTGTTCTGTCAAAGTCAAAGGGGCCCCATTATGCTTAAATAAGCATTAATGGGGATGGGTTGGAGATATTTTTTATTTTATATTTACATTTTGGTGTTTAATATAAAGAAAATCTGTGAATAGTTGAGTTCAACCTAACTTCTTTCAAGTCTTCTGTCTTGCAAAGTTAAAAAAAGTCGGAGATCGACAATTCGCGTGAAAGTTCTAAACTACTACGACTAACAATACTAAAAATACTGATTATTCAAGCTCCCATGGACCAGCTTCAATGGCGCAATGTCTGTTACGCCATAACTTCCTGAGTTCTTAACCGATTTTAATATTTTTTGTGTGGAATCGAATCAACAGGCTTAGGACCAGATTGTGACCCGAATTTTGAAATTCACAAAAATAAAAACTTATGATCAAAAAACATTAGTTCTATGGGATTTCTCTTTGAAAAAAAGCGCGCCTATTTGAAAGTTTTCTTTCTTATGGAATTTACAATTTACTTAACATTATTTTTTTTAGTTTTGCACTCCGCTTCAATGTATGGTGTTAGCGAAGCTTTATACTTAGCGACTGCATCGCCTAGTACATTTTCACCAGACTTCATACTCTATCGCAGATGTTTAGTGAAAGTTGAAAAAAAAACTTAAAAAACTCTTCCTAGAAAAACGTTATCAGCTGATATTGAACTCAGCTAATTTCAATATATGTTAGAGCAGAGCTATCCTACTTACTTATTATTATATATTATATTATGTAGGTTGCAGTCTATTTAGTCTAACACCATTTTTGAATTGTGTTAATCATTTTATATAACGTATTGAGCAGATGAGCTTGTCGTGTTTTTTGCCATTATTAACATTTTAACTAAGTACAAAAACTTCTTACTCTTGGAATGATATACTTTGTACCAGATTACTAACGTTTCTACTCAACATATTTAAATTTAGTTTAATGTGTGTTTATTGTTACACACTTCAGCCAAAAATCTTAAATATCGTCTTTTTGAATTCCTAAGGCAAATCAACATTTGATTATTTGAGTGTCTTACAGACTGCTGTAAGACATCATTCCAGTACCACCCATTCAGGACCTCTTTTACTGACGAGAAGAATGGGCACGTGAAACTCGTCAGTCTTAATAGTGGTAACGACATCTACAAAATTAAATATTAAACTTATGGTCACTCACGTCCGTTTGGTGCAAACGGTTGCGATCCTGCCTTTCGCACCGATGCAATGGTCCTGAGTTCGAATCACGGAAGGGGCAGATTTTTGTGTGATGAATACGAGCATTTGTATTTTAATCATGGTTATTTTAAGTATAAATATTACATATCTATGTATTAAAGGTATATATGTCTATCCGTTATGCTAGTATCCATAAAAAAGGCTTATAGTGCTTACTTTGGGCTACACTAATTAATTTGAATGTAAGAAATATTATTATTAGTATTAATTGGAGCGGAGCGGACGAAGTGAGCGAAGCTCCCATGGATCAGCTTCAATGGCGCAATGTCTGTTACGCCATAACTTCCCGAGTCCTTAACCGATTTTAATATTTTTTGTGTGGAATCGAATCAACAGATTTAAGACCAGATTGTGACGAATTTTGAAATTCGCAAATATTCCCATTGAAACAAAAAAATATTTTTTTTCTTTTTTAGGTATTACGCTCCGCTCTAATATATGGTGCTAGCGTAGCTTTATGCTTAGCGACTGTATCTTAGTTAGTTACTAGTTAAAATAGGATCATTACCATGTTATTGAGTTTTAAAATGGATATGATGCCCTTTTATTTAAACTACAGTCTATTCATCCTAACTCGACCTATTTGGTAAACAATCTTGGCATTCCTTTTTATTGAAAATGCAGCATTAAAAATCAACTGATAACTAGAGTCAATGGGTTTCAGTCTATAATAACGATTTATTGTAATAGATAATTGACTTTGTTATTATTTTATTTTTAAATGGGTGACTTTGTTAAAAAGTTGTGCCAATATTGTTTACCAAATGGGACAAGTTAGAATGAACAGACTTTACAATGGGACATATTTCCACCATAAATTATGAACAGAAAACAATATTAATTTATTATCAAAATTAGTAATGGGAAAATACGTTAAAAGCTTATCGGGACGACTTAACTCTGTAGTAACCACTGGGGTATTCCAATAATATCGCTCTGATAAAAGCTATTGGACATTCCATATCGGAATATGGAACTATTTTAATAAATTATTTTTTCGTACAATCACTCCAATTAGCCAAAGTAAGCACTGTAACGCTTGTTACGGATACTAGGTTAACGGATAGGCTATCCGTTAACCTAGTATCAATATAGCCAGCAGTAGAAAATGCCTTTCCGGCTTCCACACTTGGGGGGGGGATTACTTTTAAGGATTTGTAAGTGAATGAAAGATATTTTCCCATTTGACCCTAAGATTCATAGAGTCATTTGTTTTTTTATAATGGAGTCAACAGTGGCGGATTTACCAGCAGGCTGAGTAGGCTTGAGCCTAGGGCGGCAGATTTTTGGGGCGGCAAATTTGGTTACCGATTTTTTTTTTTTTTGCTACCAGAAATCAAAAAGATTTCTGAATGACGGTTTTCTGTATTCTGTTTTCTGATGTTTTACAGATAGAAGTCTGCAACAAATTTTGCCGACGATTTTCCCTTCTCACTTATCATTTGTCATTGTACGTTCCGTGAATCCGTTTAGCAATCTTCCATATTCTAGAGTAAAACAGCTAGTTCGCCGCCCCCAACGAGTAATCGGTTGGGGGCGGCGAATCGGTAATCGGTCTTAACTCTCCCCGCACTTTGAATGAGTGTAAAGAGCGAAATTATAGAAAATGTATTTTTCTTTCCTACCGTCAACCCATACAGCCAGTCCTAATATTTTTTGGAGGCTGCGAACTGCATGGTTTGTATATAATTTAGTGATTTTAATTTGAATTTAGTGCATAATTTTACCGATTTTAATCTTATGTATCGAGTATTATGTGTTGAACACGCACTAGCTTTAGAAAAATATACCTAAAAATTATTTTACGTGCAATTCCAACGAAGTTGTTGAATTGTAAAAATAATCTAGGACATGACAATTTGGCAATTGTGGAGGCAAGGGCGGCAAAAGCTTCACAGCCTATACCTTGAAAATTTGTAAATCCGCCACTGGGAGTCAAGTGTATTAGCTAGCGATGGTGACGGACAAAGTACATTACATGCTGACGATATACTTAACTCTAACTCCTGTAGCAATGTAAGATCAAAACCGGAATCCGAAGACGGAACATCTACTGTGACGTTTCTTACTTGATCAGCCTCTTCGTCATCATTCCTCTCAGTTGATTTTAAAAGGCTGAAGTTCATTCTCGTTACAAATTTTTTAATATCTTTTCTTTACATGAAACGCTTTTTTTCAGTCCCGCAAATCCCGCGGATCCCGCGCCTGTGATCCCGCATCATGCGGGATTGGAAAATGGTGCTGGGTCCCGCAATACCGAGATCTCGGTATTGGAAGCCCTAGGATAGACATACATATATGATACATAGATATGTAACATTAAAATGAATATATATAAACACCCGTGACTCAAGTACAAATGCTCGTATTCATCATACAAACATCTGCTCCTCCGAGATTCGAACCCAGGACCGTCGGTGCGGAAGGCAGGATCGCTACCGTTGCACCAAACGGTCGTCGTAAAATAGAATAAAGGAACAAAAATGTTATCAATATTTTAAATTCTGAGTGTTATTGTTGATTGTGGTTTTAAAATGTCGTCAAATGCTCCGTGAAAAAACAAACAATACACAATACGTCTTAGCCTTGCCGTCTTGTCAAGCATTTACAAATTACTATTACACGCTCCAGTAAGTCACGACGGAGCTCTTCGAGGGATTGGCATTCAGTATCAATATTGTAAACAGTAAATATTCTGTCGCACAGTTACTAATAAAACATGATAGGTGCGGAAGTATAAGAACCTTTCCTAATACTAATAATTCTCACATTCAGACTAATAAACCTAGCCTAAAGTAAGCACTATAAGGCTTGTGTTATGGATACTAGAGTAACGAATAGACATACATGTATAAAACGTACATATTTAATATTTATAGATATACTAGCTGACCCGGCAAACGTTGTTTTGCCATGTATATTATTTCTAGGAAAAGTTTTTAATTAATAAATTAAAAAATAGGGGTTGATCGTAGAGGGGTGAAAATTTAGGGTTGTATGTATTTTTGTATGATGTATCATAAAAAAATAAAAACAAAAAATGTTGTGCAAAAAATGAAAAAATTGTAAGGGTGGACCACACTTAACATTTAGGGGGATGAAAAATAGATGTTGTCCGATTCTCCACCCTAGGCGATATTCACGCTAAGATTCACGAAAATCGGTCGAGCCGTTTCGGAGTATTTCAATTACGCACACCGTGACACGAGAGTTTTATATATTAGATAACTTTTGGGGACTCGAACTCAGGACCATCGAAGCGAAAGGCAGGATCGCTACCATCGCACCAAACAATCATCGACTTGTTACTTTACCTTGGCCTAAATCATTGGTCCCGACTGCATATGGAGTAGTTAGCAGCACTATCGGCATTAGGTCTCTTGTCTATTCTCTCTTTTCATCTATAGGGATGGTTTAGTATAATAATTTTAGACAAATCACATAACTTATTAACGCTTGTCCTAGGGTTACTAAAAACCTCTTAAATAAATAAACAACCATGACTCGGAAACAAATTTTATGCTCATTCACAAATATATGCCTCTTCACGGTTTGGAATCTAGAACCGTTGCTACCGTTGCGTCAACCAGTCGTCATTCATCTGTCACCTTAAATTAACAATCCACTTCTAAATGTGTGTCTGCAAAAATTGAAACAGTACTCGATGGATAATTATGCCTTAGTTTTTTAAAATACGTTGCATTTTTATCTCAAAGTGTTTTCTATATATTTTATGCCGAAGTATCAGAGAGTGTTAAACTGAGCTAAGCTTGTAACTAAACGTTTCGTTAAGCACCGTGCTTATAGATTTTTTTAAACTTATGGTTTAAGATATTATTAATAAAAAAATATTTTGGCGTTTGCTTTATTTCATTGGCATTAGTTCCATTGCATAAATCCTTCATAGAACTTTGAATATTTATGTTCCTTTAATGACCATTTTGTACTCTAGTAGGTATAAAAGATGTATCTTATATTATAATACGAAATTTTGTAGGTTAATATTAAAGTGGGGTAAAATTGCACTTAGATTAATTACAACTTAAACTCACCCCATAAGTAGACCGAGGAAATTCCTCAGGCGTCCATATAGTGGTACTTGGACAGGTTTTATAATAATGGATTCCTTCATTGGTCAAATGCATATACAATTCCAGAACATACCATTTCCCTAATATTTCGTTGATGTTCAGATTATTGTACTCATGTTCTCGAAAACAGGTAACATTCTCGTGTATTGTTTCTTCCATAGTATATGTCACTTCGGTACCGAAGGCAAAGGGAAGAAGTATAAAACAAAGAAATAAACACTCCATTTTCAAAAGTTTTTGAAATCTAAACGACACTTTTATTACATTACGCGTTTGAAATATTCAAATATGATCTAATAATTTTGTATGAGCTGCGCGTGCGTCAAAATATTGCGCTTAAATGATCACCGCCGACTGTCAGTCGAGTCGCGAGCGCCTGACTCACTCGGTTTGATGTTATCACATTTGACCCCACGCTTAAGTAGATACAGAACTCCCCGGTCGCTCCGGTTCAAAATATTATAAAGCCAAGATGTCATCATCTTTTGCAGTTTGTTGTCTAAAAATAAATTCTTGTAATTATATTTTTCAAAAAGATGTACAAGAAATTATAGGAGATAGGGGACTTCCCTGTCACAGATATAATAATATAACAGAATGCCCCCTTACATCTCTTGAATATAAAGATAAAATACTACATCAAGGCCATGAACTGTGATGTCTAAAACATATTCTTATTTAAAAATTGAACTTTATATTAAAAAAACCTACACAACTAAAAATATTAGCAATATAAAAACACTAGCGACCCGCCCCAGCTTCGCACGGGTGCATGCCGGTACCGCCGCAACAGCTCGCTATGTCGTCGCTGCATTTTAAAACTGTAATATCTTCGAAAATATTCATTTAAATTACATGCTGTAAAGTGCCATATTGATCTATATCAAACGCAAAATGTATTTAATGTAATTTGTGGGTTATCACTAAGAGATACACATATACCATCGCGGACTTTTTGTAGACCTTTTTAAGCTGTACAATTTTGTAGTACCTACATTATTTTGACCTATCTCATAGGGTTCAGACAGCATATGCAATGTAAGCGCAAAAAATGTGTTTATTTACGACGTAGGTTTAAATATCAAAGCATACATAGGGACAGACAGCAGGAAGCGACTTTATTTTATACTATGTAGTGATGATGACGATATCGTGTAAATACGTATAAAACATTACCTATACGATTATGTTTTTATATTTTTGCAGAGGTCATTAAACTGTGCTAGCTATTAAATATATTTCATCGATATATATATATATATATATATATATATATGATGTATTCAGTGATGTGACTTATCTTAGATAAAAGTATCTGAAATACAGATACAAGATACAAAATACGTATTTGCATCTTGTATTTGAAATACTTTCTAAATATTTTATTTTGTATCTTATATTTAGATACATTTTCCTGGTATCTTTGTATTTTGAAGATACTTTGTTCCCTAAGATACTTTTACTAAAATGAACTTCGCAGGTTTTCTTTCCGAACGCAACTGAACGTTTCTTTAGTCGACATTGGACTTTTTGGCGGGAGCGCGAAGCGTCACTTTAATGGTTTTGGTTTTCTTGTTAAATTTCGTATTGAGGTTGATATTAGTGTGTAATAATGGCGTGTTATTAACCACTGAGTGTTTCTGAATATGCATGAGTGTTGGCAAGTGAAACAAAACAGGTTCAAAGGTTCGCGCTCTCTTAAGATGGCCACGAGTAGGTTTCAGTAAAACCCCACTTCTTTACGGAAACCTCGGAAATTACTCAAGAACATAGAAGAAAGATTATACTTACTTGACACTGGCGAAATGCACAAATTGTGCAAGTAATAAATAAAGAAAATAGTCGATATTGTCGGGAACTTAATGACAGATGGCGATACTATCTTTCTACAAATGCTAAGATGTCCCTCCCACCATCACTCCTGTCGGTCCTGCCTGACCTCGGTCTTGGTATCTTGGCTATGCTGTACCTGGTAACTCATTCTGGAGGGTAGCGGGATCCGAAGCACGGTTTTAGCCGCTGGCCGACCGCAGTTAGTAGGAGGCCCAACTAGCGCGCTAGCCACGCGTGAAAGGCTGCCCCGTCATCTCGCGAAAAATCCTGAAATGCTCCATCGTGCCAGTTGGCGACTGGACGGGAGGATCCGATGGCCATTTCGAGGGGGTTCGGGCGTCCCCGCAGTCTCCAGGTGAGTTCCAATGGTCGACTAAGTAGCGTCTCGACTAAAAATCCTACCCCCCAACAGTCACCATCATGAAAAGAAGGAATAGGAAGAAATTCAAACAACGGCTGCACATCCTCCCATTTAAAGTTCACCTTGCGAACATTAGAGGACTGCGCTCAAATCTTCATGCGGTCCATCACCATCTCGAGACCGAGAGGTTTTTGGGACGTCCGTCAAGAAGAATAGGTGCGGCTACCTATTCTTCTTGACAGACGTCTTAAAAACCTGGAAGCTTGCCAATGTGCAATCAGCACCCTAAAAGGGTAGTCGTGCCGACCCATGCAATTACCGACCGATCACCATCACTTCCATACTCTGTAAGGTTACGGAAAAAGTGCTGAACAGCAAGTTGCTCTCATACCTAGAAGACAACGATCTCCTCAGTGACCATGACAATATGGCTTTCACCGAGGACGCTCAACTGGGGATTTTCTAGTTTCTGTGATGCATTTCTGGGGCGAGGCCCTTTAGATGCACGGCGAAACATTTGCCATGTCACTTGACATCTCGAAGTCTTTTGACAGGGTCTGGCACGCAAGTCTGTTGCGCAAGATTCCTTCGTACGGTATCCCCGCTGACTTTTATAGTTGGATAGCCGATTTCATGACTAAACGATCGATCAGAGTAGTTGTCGATGGCTGGTCCTCTGACTCAGTGGGTTTTGATGCCGGAATTCCTCAGGGGTCTGTTCTTTCTGCGACGCTTTTCCTGCTACACATCAATGACCTGTTAACACCAGGAATTGTTGGGTATGCAGACGACAGTACTGTTGTTGAGAGATACCTGTCTAGCGCAAAAGCCAGCGGTGACGACTTGATGTTCATGAGATAAGCCATGGTTTAGCGAATAAACCAGAGGCTAAACTACGTTTCCCAGTGGAGCGACAGTAACCTCGTTAATTTCAACGCCTCTAAAACACAAGCGTGTCTTTTTAGGGCAAAAAGGAATTCCTTCCACCTAACTCCTACTTTCTGAGGTACATCTGTACCTGTGACCTGACTGTAGCCTCAGTGTCCCATCCGATGTTTAAACTGAAATGGGTACCAAAAGCGCGAAAGGAATATGTAGGTAAAAGAACTTGTCCTGCTTGAAACAGGAAAGATCGATTTGAAAAACAAAAATCAGAGGTTTTAAAACAACATTGAAAGTGATATAAAAAAAACAAAAGATGACTCTTATTATATGTTTCTAGAGGACTCCGATTCCTCTATTGCTAGTGGCGAAAACACAAGTAGCACCAGTGATTTTGAGACACTCCAGTACCTCAACAATTAAGATGCTTATCTTACAATTAAAAAAATATTTCTAAAATATAACACCTATTTGCCCAGCTCTGCCCCTGTGGAGCGACTCTTCTCCTTTGGAGGCATGATAATGAGGCCTCATCAAAGGAAGATGAGCGACAATATGTATGAGGGATTAGTTTTACTCAAATGTCAACTAAAACATAAAAGTCTCAATTTTAATATCTTCATATTTTGTCTTGTCACATTTTCCTGATCCTTGTTATCAACGCGATCTATTCGAAAATTGTTTTCTCGAACAAATAAACTTAAATTCAATTAAATGTTGATTTCTTACAAAAGTATTTTATCTTTAAAAAGTAGTTGAAAGATAGGTATTTTGTATCTAGTATTTCAGATACCTTTTCAAAAAATTATTTGTATCTGGTATCTGAAATACTTTTTTTTGAAGTATCTTGCATCTAGTATTTCAGATACTTTGTATAGGGTATCTTATACATCACTGGATTTATTACAGATTATGATGTTTATGAATGAATATTATTATGAATATTATGATGTTGACGATGGTATAGTCACTATAGTTGGCATCTTGCATATTTATTTACATATGTTCTGCCGTAACATACACAATATAAAAAATTTAAATGAAAAATTCAAACAAGAAATAACCGAGCAATTATTTATTTTTTCGTACATTGGGAATATAATCTATCTAAAAAAACCAACATCCAATTTTAATTCTTTTGAATTTCTAAATAAGAAGTTAATGTATTTTGGTATTTAAATTTACATTTGATAGTATTAAAAAACATCAGTCAAATAAAGGAATTGAATATAACTTATATAGGATACTCGTTAAAAAGGCAGTAATTAATTAACCTTGAGCATATTTTATACATATTTTCCTACCCTATCTTGTCAAAGTATCAACGGACTTTCTGAGCAGGTATTTTATAAAATTAATTATCAACACGTACTTATACTAGTTGACAATTGCTACTTAGTATTTTAAGTAATCGGAAACTTTACTTTTGGGATAATGAGAATGCACTCTAGTGTGTTATTAATAAAATGATTAATATAAAAATTGCGAGTTAAAGATAGCGTATTTGAATCATAGTATAATAATAGCTATTATAAAAGTAGGTATATATATATTTGGTGTAAACACTTTATGATTTATCAATATTTCGCAGTTATACGATATTACGCCTGCATCAATTCCTATTTTGAATTTCCCTAAGAGCTTTTACGAGGGATCCTATACTTTTAACTTCGCATAATAGACTTATGGGTATAGTGCAAACACATTTTCGCAGGACCGGAAACACTACGAGTGCTTTATTTACTAGTGTTTAAGTTAACTTATTTCAGAACAACGTGTGCTTTTTTGTTACTGCAATTTGCTGGACACAGTGTTTCAATTTTTAATGGCAGTAATCACAAGTATAGTATCTGTCCAAGAAGATTTTCTTAGGCATCAGGGCAAACTATAATCCACAACCTCTCGCTATCCGTGCTCTTAAAATTGAGTTCCCAAGACTTTGACATGGTTGTTAAATTTTTCTAAATGTTTTTTCAAAATATAACAAAAGTTATAGCTCGATTCTGAAAATGTGTAAGTCTATGGCACTCCAGCAATAGGAGTTGAGTGCGAGCCGCATTGATCAAGATGTGAATGAAGTCGCTAATTATGGTAGTTAGTCGCCAGTCAGTATAGTCAACATTTTCACAATGTGGACCATAAATTGGCTTGTAGAAATAAATACTTTGTTGGTAACCTACATCCGAGTTGAATTGGAGTGAAAACAGTTGTTCTATAACCTCTTCTAGTACAAGAGTAAATTTTATATTGTTTATTACTTGTACCTAACTTACTTATGCTCGGAATTTACAATATTAATTGATTAAACCGTGGCATACCCCAAACATTCGGATTTCTTTTTTTACGACCGACGACGTACACACGCCGCTCGTCTTTTGTTTTTGTTATACCTTAGGACCTTGTGAGTTGTATTTTCGAGAAACTAATGAAACAAGTGTGCTCTAGAGCATTCTGGACTGCTATCCGGATTTAACATATCGGTTATGAGAATTTATAAATGGGTTTTACGATTTTGATTACTGTTTGTCATGGATCCGGAACGACAAATTTAGATTAGTTAGATTTCTATTATTTCTTGACAGACCATATTTATGAAAAAAGGTGACTATTATGTATAAATTTTTCTACATTGTCTTCATGATGCTGAATTTTTTTTGCAAATGCTCTTCGAAACCACTGCGCCCTGGCCCCATGTGATTGGTTATGGCTCATTCCCTATCAATGAAAGTCTATAGGAGCCGGTGCCCCAGCTGTCAACTGATGATAATAAATTAAACATTTAGTTATTCTGTTCAAAAGTACAGATAAAAAACTTTTTTAAATAACCCCGCAGGATTTTAAAGTAGGTAATTATATCTGTAGTATATAAATATAATAAGTCAATTCTACAGGTACAAAGCTATAAACAAATGGGCAGTATTTGCTACAAAAATTTGCATTGCAAGTAACAGTAATTGTAGGTAAAAAGCTCTAAAAAAATTCGTTTAAGACACAACAGTGATAGCATTTTTTGTAATAAGGTTTTCTGACTCTTAATAAAGGACCGCTCTGTTTATAACGTTGGGCTTAAGGGGAATGGATAACGAAAATTCTAAATATTTAATTAATTAAGTTTGAGTTAAAAAAAATTATTTTTTTATAAAGGAAATTAGCTAAAAACCCCGCATTGACTTTAAACGGACAAATATATATCTCAGTAACCTAGCAAATTTATGCAAATTAGTTTTTCAATACAAATTTAATTTTTTTTTTACTAATAGATTTAAATTATTAGGAGATAAATAAAATTAAATTGGTTTTTTTTTTTCAATAACATCGAATTTTATGAACAAGATGACACCTCAAGTTATAATTGCATACAAATACATAAGTACTGCTACTATTCTCTAATTTAAGACTATTATTTTATTAGTACATATTGCTTATAAAACAAAAGACAGTCAAGAAATAAGTTATTGTTTATTTTATTTCATGTTTACTCTTGTTTTTTGACTGTAACTAGAACTACCATTGTTTTTATTCCTATGTTTAGGTAATATTTATAGCACCCAATTATATGCTTAACGTTGTATGCATGTTATCAAAATACCCCAAATGACTGCAGAATGAACATGATATAAACCATTAATCGTGTTGAGAATAAATAAACTACATTAATAAATGTGAAAAAAAAGTTGCCTGAAATTATATTTAAACTATTTTGATAAATACTCACACGATCCATTGGTTCCGAAATGTGTACAACGATACAGCTTCTCGTGTAATCCACTCTGGAATCACCAGCGAGGTGCTGAACAAACTCGACTCCATACCACATGCCCATCAGGCTGTCCACCCAGATACCCGTCTGCGGTGACCGGTTCACACAATAGTCTCTTATATCCTTCATAAACGGCATTTCATATGAACTATACCCTCCATACTCTTGCCCATACGTCGGAGTACTATACCCGGCGCCTATTCCGTACCCAGGCTGATTATAAACGTTAGGCCTCACAGTATTATAAGGATTATACTTCGGCGTCACCTCTCCAGGACTGAAATTCGGATAGCGGGTCGCTTCAGGGAAATTCGCCAAGTCATTCCCGTAGTTATTTTTATATGGAAACTGGTTATATAAATTCGATACCGTCGAATATTGAGGCAACGTACCACCCGGCTCGCCGTACCTTTGGTAGTTGGCACATTCTACGTAACAGATCACCCCGAAAATTAAAGCAATTCGGTACATTTCGGCTTATCGTTGATTTCGTAGCGTCGCGTGATAGTTGCGGCGGTGATGTGACTGCTACGGGATGACTATGAGACTGTGAAATAAACTAATTAAGCTCATTATTAATACGGAGTAGGGAGCAGAACTGTCGTAAGTTGAAAATTAATTTATTCCAGTTTTAGTGTCAGTAGATATTCAAGTTTAAACTTCCTACATAGTTTAAGGTATTATTTAGTTTTCAAGTCTTCATGACTTGTTGTCTCCATAAACATGTTTTTTTACTTAGGTTAAATTTTTCAATCCTTGGATACAGCGCATCGGTCTGAGAAATTTATAAATATCAATAAACATCACAAACATTGTTCAAATCCAAGTTAAGATGTTTAAGTACTTGAATTTTTTAGTTTTAAGTACTTGTTTTACTATCGAATCATTTATCAGAATAGCAAATAGTCTTTTAACACCTAACTAACAGGTTATTCATTCATTTTAAATTCAAATAAAGATACTCGTATAATGTTCCACAGTAACAAAATCGAATTAAGTTATTTCCCTTCTGACGCTCTTACAACTGGAGCATAGTTACATAGGGGAACTTATTTCCTAGTTATAGGTACCAAACCCAGTCCAATGTGTCGTAATTATTTATTATCTTACCTTATTCATAATCTGGTACGGTTTTTTTACTTTAACATTTTAATAAACAGTTGTAGAAATAAATTGATTTTGTTCCCTCATAAATTTCGAAATCATAACTTACAATTATTGTAGATACAACACATAGAAAAGTAAGCCGTACAAAATGATTAGCCAAAAGCTTTACTATAGGTGTCACAAATTTAGGGACAGGAAGTGTTTTAGAATATGGAAACGAATGTGTGATCCTTTTGCTGCTTCAGTTTTTTTCAGGATGGGAGCGATCTTTGTTTTAGTTCACTTATTCACTGTTTTGTTTGGTAAATAGTTTTGCTTAGCGTGTCGCAATCAAAACACAACATTGTTTCCTTTCATCTCACAAGCAAATTCAGCGTAGGAGTTCACTGATAAATATACCCCGACGATTTTCTTGTTTACATGATTCCAAGCATGTTTATGACACACAAATACACCCATGATTGGTGTCCATGGTTTGTGGAAGGCCTGAATGTCTATTCATAAATTTGTGCATTAATTTATAGCCCTATTTAGTTCTACAAGAAGTTTTAAAGCGAACTTGCTTCCATGGATTTTTAAACAAAATTAATTTTTTGATCTTGCTTGTTAATTCTAGTTGACCCTAAGAAAATTATTTTTGTGTGTCTGCCTATTAAGGTAGTTATGTTCCTGCGGGGTCAATGACTGTTTTTTTTAGTTAATTGATAGCTTTCTCTCTCTCTTTCTCAAGTTTAACCATGGTGGTGATATGACGTATAATTGTCTTACATTTGATAGATTACTCTATGCGTCAGAATTTTAGATATAATTAATCCAATATCGAACTTCATCGAAAGAAATGATTTGGATCGGAATAAACTCATTGGACTCTGTCCCGATGGCGCCCCTGCTATGATAGTTGTACGATCAGGCTTGACTCAGAAACTCAAGGAAAATAATCAATCCAGTGTTAGTATACATTGTGTTATTCATCGGCAAGTTTTGGCCTCAAAAACTTTGCCACAGAATTTATGCCAGATTTTGAACTCAGCTATAAAGATCATAAACTACATCAAAATTTGTGCATTAAATAGTCGGTTATTTACTTTACTTTGAGAGGACCTCGATTCTGATCACGAGGTTCTCCTATTCCACACAGAAGTGCGCTGTTTATCAAAAGGCAACATGTTAGCTCGCGTTTTTGAATTAAGAGAAGAGGTTATCGTCTTTTTTGAATTCGAAGAAAATAATCATTTTATGCAACTTATTAAAAAATTCAGTGGCAGCTAGCCTAATTGAGGTCCTGAATCAGCAAAACTTAAAACTTCAGGGCAGAAATAGCCCTTTAATTAGTAACTATGATCATATTCAAGGTTTCATATCAAAGCTTCAACTTTGGAAAAATAAGGTATTTGCTGAAAATGTATTTCCATTTTCACGGCTATCCGAAGCAATTAATAAATGAAAAACTGGACAAAGATTAAAAAAACTGAAATAGAAACTCATTTACAAGTGTCGCAAAACGAATTTCAGCGATACTATAGAGATGTTAATTGCGAGTCACCAATATGGCACATGATCAGAAACCCATTTGTTGACAATGTATTACATTTCTAGATATGAAGGCTGGACTCGACCATGAAAGACGACTTTCATTTCTTGATATTAGAGAAATTTTGGATGAATCGATCCCTTGTTAAGCCGAAAGTGGCTTCTCTTGATTTGAAAATACTTATTCCATTATCGTCCACTTATTTATGCGAGACAGGTTTTTCAGCTCTAGTTTTAATAAAAACTAAACATCGACATTGCCTTGCCGTCGGTAGCGATTTAACCATAGCTCTAGCAAAGAATGAACCCAGAATCGACCAAACTTGTACAGAGCATGCAAGATCAAGTATCTTATTAGTACTTTAAAACTTTTTATTTATTTGTTCTAAAATTACTTTGAAAGTTGTCAGAATTATAAAAATATAATGTAAATAAATAAAAAATAATAAAAGAATAATATGTATAATTAAAAGAAAACTAGGATATGTAAATGTTGTAATTAATGATTAAAAGTATACCTACTCTTTTATTAAAGATCCATAAGAAATAAATAAATTGTATCTGTATTGTACCTATTATTTCGTTAATATAAAACATTTTTTTCCTTATTTTTGTTAAAACTTAATTAAGGGAGGGCATGAAAATATTTGTTCGGGGGGGCTCGGCGAAATAAAGGTTGGGTGACCCACATAACTTAACAGCTGGATCTGCAAACTGCCGCCTCCTGCTGTAAATACACCCACGTGACAGGAAATTAAAGCGAAAATAATACCTATTTTTATTGAGATATCAAGAATAACTTGATACGTAATATTATGTAGGTAATATGTAAGCTTTCTCGAATTATCATCATTATTTTTTTGTAGATATATTTTTATTACTATGTATGTATAGGAAGAAGATAAACTCATGTATAGATTCTCAAAGTGTCTGCTGTGGCACAGGTTGATTTATCAGTCAAATATTGAGGGGCTTGATATCACAGTTCATAGTTCCGCTAATTATTGCGAAGGGTAGGTAACATTTTGAAGGATTGTCATTGGATGGGTTTTGCTCAATTAACGTACAGACTACGCACAGATGTAACTGCCGATCATGCAACCTACTTTGATGCGCTCGGCCTTTCGTAATAAATCATAAAAATAGAGTTAATTGGTTGCTAGCGTGACTTTTTACTTACTTATTTAATAAACTTTACTACTTATAATCAAGTGTTTTAACTTCAAGACCCAAACATCACTTAGTGGTACTTCGACCTTTAAGAGGTATTCGACCTTTGGGACTTATATTCAGTGAATTTTGTGCGGTAGCGAATCGGTTTGTCTGGCCTCCCACAAGCGGATCTCACCTGATAAATTGAGAAGGCGTATTTATCGTACGGAACGAATGCTTATAGGTACCCTTTATTAACGCCCACGTTATCCGTGGCCGCAAAGAATCGACACCTGTTGTAAAGGTTTTTCTAGCTTATCATCACTTACTGTGGCGTCCGAATCTCAACAAATTATTCATCGGCAATCTGAAAATTAAGCAAATCTACACTAACTTTAAGAAAGAAAGTGCATCAAGGGAAACTTTGGAATATTTAGAAAAGACTAGAAATCGCAATTTCATGGTTTTCAGATGAACCATCAAATACTTTTAAAAATGGAAGATAAAAACATAGGATATTTTCATGGTCATGTTTATGAGCAAACCAAAGCTATGATATGTGAGGAAACTGAAAACGAGAACCTCAATTTGCAAAATGATATTGTTATGTCCTTTAAATCTCCTTCAACTTCTAAGGCTGTTACCGATTCTGAAGAAAAAACCGAATCGATCACCAAACGTTGCGAATTATTACGTCATCAGCAGTGTAATTTCAAAATTCTCCGACACACGTTATCAAAATACGAAGGTGTCACTATAACTGAAAAATGGGAGTAAGAGGACGCTTTATGCGATATAAAGTCAAAATGGCAAACTATCGAAAGAATCACTTCGAACTAGATTATTTGTAAGCCGAAACGATTTAGTTCTATGTGAATGAGTACAAGGAATTAGAAAATTTATTTGATACCATGAAAAAACAAATCAGTCAAAAAATCTGGAATAATGTTCATTTTTAAAAAGCATTGCGAGCAAGGATTGATATACCAGACTGTCATGGAAATTATACCCAGTGGTCATCATTCCAACATCTCTTCGTTGAAAGCATTCATTCTAATCTATTAATAGCAAAGACTCAAAAAATGCAGCATCTGAAATCCAAACTGAAAGGAGAAGCTGAAATGACGCGCGGCGCAGCGCTGTGCAAAATTGCACATTTGCAAAAATTAAATTACTTTAATAGACTAATACTGAAAAAGATCGACTCGACTCACAAGTTATTTCTCAGGCAAGAATCGAACCCGCAACCTTTGAAAGTCCAATTCCAATTGAGCTACCGAGCCTTGTGAACAGCCGTCGCAATTTTCCAGTAACTTTCTAATTTGACGCTGTAGTGGCCAGCGTTGTCTCATCAATGAGAGGAACATCCTCTCATATTCGAAAAAAAAATTTTTTACAAATGTTTAAATCTTTTAATGAAATCAAGCTAAAGTCATTAATTTTCTTATAATTTTTTTTTCGCGTCAGATTTTTTTAATAAAAGAAAACGTGCTTACTACACTTTTTAAGCCGTATTATGGTTTTCAGATACTTATTAATAATCTACTTTGAGTTATGTAATATTGTAATGTATCGGCGAGTATAATTTTCGTAAATTGTTATTCTTGTAAAGAGTTAACATCATGAAGTTTATTTAAAAAAAAAACCTTGTTGGATTTAGTACAACAGTAGCCAAACATTTAGCCGTATTAGCTTTTATTAAGGCAATATAAGCTTAATTTTTGGTGAATAAATAAATACTTAATCCATCACAGATCTGTTTGATGTTATTTCTTTTAAAGTATGTATAAAATTTAGAGCGAATTAGATAAATTATTACCTCCTTTACTATGTGAAGCAATTGCCAACTTTATTATAACTTTTTGCTATATAACAAGAAACCTTTTTTTTTTGTTTAAGAATTGTTTGATTCTGATGCCGTCTGCAATTCCTTCACCGAATGATTCTATGTATAGTATTAGTTTTCCATCATTATCATTACAAATTACTTTTGAATCAAATTTGTAGTCATCCTTTTAAGTTCCTTATTTTAAAAAGCTCTTCGATCTAAAACGCTTCTTCTTCTTAAAACTCATATATCCTGCAGTACAAACCGTGCAAACAGTTGCATTGAATATTGTTTAGTGAATATATCTTATAAATTATAATAAAAGATACATTCAAAGCCATCAAACGAAAATCATTACTTATTTTTGAGTAGTGGGAACGCTGTGTTTTCAATTTCTGTTCAACTGTCACGATTTCTCTCCATTCGTATGTAGGGGCATCGGCATGGATGTCATATTAATTAAAATTAAAAATTGTAAGCCCTCCTTATTACCACTGGTTGGTCGTTAAACGATTTATTACGTGTAATTGGTATAATTTGTGTCTTTAAACTGTAATTCCTGTCCATCTTCTAAACCGTCACAGGTCAGAAGTCAGTGGTACATCCTTCACAAACAACGTAGTTGACACCGACTGAGCAGGGAACTTGAATATTAAGCATGAATCAATCCTGAGCAGTATTGCTTGTGGGAAGATTGATAAATAATATCAATTATAATGCAATTTGCGTTATTGTTATTTACAAAACTTCTTTTCAATAAAGAGAACTAGATAAAATAAAGATTTAGAAATAGTACATAGGTTTCGATAGAAAAAAATAAACAAAAAGCAAAACCTACAGAATTACATTAGTTTATATTAGCCCGTCCATATATTGAATGTGCTGGAACAAAACAGGTCAATATCATGGGATAGTTTGTTTAATAATAATGTTTAAGAATAAGTTCTTTAGTTATTAAATTTATTTTTTTATTGTTTTCTTTCTACTAAAGAGACTGGTGATTATATTACTTTAACAAAGAGATACATATTAACTACTTATTTACTTATATAAAGAAACTAAGGTAAGGGCTATACAAAACTGTTCAGAAATGATTAATAATATATCAAACTATAATCATTCGTAAAACTAAAAAATATATGAATATGCTGTAACTACTAAACTCATCGTTTCAAAACTTGCTATTAACCAAATCTCAGCTTAGTACGCAACAAGTCCAGTTATTATTAATAAAATAAATAAATATAATAGTCAAAAAAATAAACAGAAACATCTTCAGGAAATCATTAATTCACTAATGGCAAGAACCGTTGCTTGAATCTGAACGAGCCCATCAGGAGCAGTGGTCTAGGCTCCAAATTATAGAGGTAATATGCCTCCCTGAAAGCAACGATGAATCCAAAGTCGGCTTTATTGTGAGAATCTCTGCTCAAGTTGGAGTTACAATGCAGGAGGTTGATATTGAATTTGCGCATCGTGTAAAGGCTCGGCGCCCTAGCAGCGGCAGCGCCAACACCACTAAGCCCATCGTCGCCCGCTTCAGACAGCGCACCACGAAGGATACCATTGTCGCCCATACCAGGAAACATAGGTTTATTACTAATAAGGACATTGGTGTGGCAGGTGAATATAAAAAACGATTATTAACGATCATTTAACATAGGATAACAAACAACTTCTCAAAAAAATGTAAAGAAAAGCAAAGGAATTCAATTTTAAGCACGTTTGGAAAAAAAACTGCCGAATTTATATGAGGAAAATAGACAATTCCTACTCTTATTACATGTGCGGTGGATTTGGAACAAAAATAAGTTTAACTGCTGTGTGTTATATCTGTTTATATTTAATATATGTATATTCCCATACAGAATACAATTCATCTACTTAATTTATCAAATAATATCACAGTACATAAAAACATCTTACTGCAACATAATATTACATTAAAAACTTTACAACACTTACACAATATAAACTTCTCATTAAGTTTTCAAGAGCTGTGTGAGTTGTTAATAATAAATTAATTTATTTATTAACATCTATCCAGAAATAATATTTAAGATAAAGTAATGTTTCCTCAAATACTCGACTGGCCTTTATTTTGCTATAATATATGAAAATGTTTCTTATAAGGAGGTTGAATACTAATTTCCTTGATTTCAGCGTACACTGTGAAAATATATAAAATAAACAGGCAGATAAACTAAACAAACCTTTTTATTGTTTTAATTTGATGAATAACGATTAACGATTGTACAGTTAACAGAATCAACATCTAATAATACAAAAATGACAAATGTGTTCACACTATTTCCAGCGTAAGACCCAACGTATAAGGTTCAATATCAATGTAGAAAATATGACACTTTGTTCTAAGGTTTACTTGCTGTTTAATTTTGTTGTATGTTGTAAAAATTACTTCTTCTTCTTCTAGTTTAAGAATCATTACATATATATTCGTAAAGGTTTTAATTAAAACAACCTTTTTATAATATTTATAATATATAATATGTATTTTTGTCATTTTAACTTAGTTTTTAACAATAACTGATCTTTTGGAAAACAGTTTATTTCTATACAACATAAGTCAATTATATGAAAATCAATTGTAATGAAGTTAACTCCATAAATTTGTTTGGATATTGCAATGATTGGTTAATACGATGTTATTATATTAACCCTTTCCGTGCCAGCTACGAAAATACTATTTAAACATTTAACATGTATTTTTATTCCTAATGCCAAACTCTAAAATACCTATCTTACTTGTAGTTGCAAGAAATATTTATTTGTATGGGATGCCCAAAAAAATCCACGAGCATACTCGTAGTCGGCACCATGTTGCAGTAACGCACTACGAGTATTCTCGTAGCTGGCACGGAAAGAGTTAAAACAATACTCAGAAGGTATTTTAATGTATAGCAGCGTCAATAATGAAACAATTGTGTAAAAACGTAAGTCACTGTCACCAACAGAAGTGAACTATACTCTGAACAACCAGCACATATGGCTGAATGCCTGTGCATCGATGGTAAGTCGAAGGCGTAGAACTGCCGTTGAAGGTCGTACCATTCTGTACGACCTATCCTAGATGGAGAGCGTTTTAGGATTAGTGAAAAAATTCCACCGGTACCGGTCTCCGAGCAGTGGTTGATAATCATTACATGGGAGTTTACTTTTAGGACCCTGATCACTTCAGGATGCCTGGGCGGGTCATCTGGATACCAAACATCTGAAAATTAGCGTCAATTGATACACTATTTACTTATTATAAAAAAGTACCTAATGAAAAGAATCGACTGTTTTGCAAAAAACGTAATAAGTAAAAATTAAAATCTAAAATGAATGGAGAAATAACAAAAAACATCATACTGAACCAAAAGTCAAAAATGTTGAAAGAAATGGTAAGAAGAGAAATAATTTCGAGAGTTTCAAAATAAGAATCACAACCGAAAGAAAATTCACTTTAAATGACCTTTGGTAATATCATAGAGATACTGAATACTACGTAAAAGTTTTACTTTTATTTATGTGTTTACTAATTGTGCCTACATGATCTAAATCAAGTTGAGTTTCTTACCAATCCCTCTCGACATCAACTCGAGCTCTCCAGGCCGCATTTTTTCTGCCACCCAAAGGCCGGCTTCCTCCGGAGTGTAAACATATACTTGTTCTATTGTCTGTCCATCCTCATCCCATATCACTCGCAATTTTCTTTCACTATACATATTCCTTTTAGCTCTCCTCTTTAAGCGAATGTCAAGCCACGATCCCGACATATCAGTGTCAGACCAGGGATTGCTTTTATACGACCTCCAGTTTTGATCAGTATAATTTCTACGAAGTAGCTGTGGAAAATAGACAAATATAGACATAATGAGCGATCATTAACCATTATAAAAGCCCTTAAATATGCAGTAATAGACCGATAGAGACAAATAACGAAGATCGAATAAAATCGCCCGATTGAAAAAATCTTTTAAAGAAGTCTGCTGCACTAGGCTCTTAAGTCGTGTGTCTTAAATTTTCTTACTAATGTTCTTTACATACAGTGCTCTGCTAGATACTTACCGACCTTACAAAAACAGATACAGAAACGGACTTTACGATGAGTAAAAATGACTGTATAGCGTAATAATCACTAGTTTTTGATTAACTTATCTAATCAAACGCCAGTTAAACAGTTATATTTAAGCAATTAGGTTCCAAATTCACTTTAAATGCGTTAAACATACTGCAACCATACCTAGGTATAGTTTTTCATGAACTATTAAGGTTTGAAAAGAGGTTTCTGTTCCTTATATCATATTTTCACAATATAGGACTTCAATTAATTATGAGATTACTTAAAATGGGATGTTAAAGTTTAAATTGATTTTATATATTCAACACTACAGTCACTTCTACAAATAAACCTAGTAAATCTAATGTCTTTAAATACCTCAAACTGCACAAGGCTGCGTCCCTTTGCATGTCAACATCAATAAATTTGACCAGCAATATAACTGCGTGCGCCTAAACATAACATTTTAAGTAGGTACTCACAGACCAATCGAGCCAGTCGTCGTGAACTTCAGTGGTAGCATCACTAATGTAGAGGGTGACACAGCCTACTTCGTTAGGCTTGTTGGTCATATCAGGGGTGTGTTGAGCATATCCAACACCATACCAAACTCCGTAAACGTCATCTATATCAGTTTGATGTGACCACTTAATATTTTCCCCGCAGAAACCATCAGCTCCTACAAAAATCACTAATGACGCGAGGAACTGAACGAACATGGCGACGTGTGAGCAAAGGTTTGAATGTGGGGCAAGGCGTTAGTCGTAGACGCAGGCGGGCAATTAGCTAATAAATACACTTAATGCAATGTCGCAATAGGTGATAGTGGCTTTGATCCACTGACTCGTGACCCTGATGCACTTTGATGCTTCTTTATGGACTCAAGCAAATCAACACTATTAGACCTTTTTTACAAAATAAACGATAATGCCTAACGCCAGTTAAGATAACTTGACTGATAGACTAAGATGCCCGTACGCAATCATTTGGGAATAAATTATATATTCTGCTTTTCGCACCGGCGGTCCTGGGTTCAAATCCCGGAAGGGGCAGATGTTTGTATGATGAATACGAGCATTTGTACCTGAGTCATGGGTGTTTTTATATATTTCTATGAATATTACATATTTTTGTATCATATAATGTATGTCTATCCGTTACCCTAGTATCCATAACACAAGCCTTACAGTGCTTACTTTGGGCTAGGCTAATTGGTGTGAATGTAAGAAATATTTATTTATTTATTATTTATATTATTTTCTCTCTACCTATTACGCACATACTGAAGTCTCGAATCCAAAGATATATATGACTACTCAAACAATTACTTCATTTTATAACCTACTTAACCTACTAACTGATTAAACGACATGACCGTACAAAATGATTTGACCTATATTATAATATTTTCGTCTGCCACACTAAAAAAACTTCCGTCACGAGATCATGCAGTTGCTACGCCAAAAAATGTAACATGTCATTACATGAGTCACTACAGGCGTTATAAATGTTGTTAGTGACAACTCCATCGTATAGGTAGATGTTAGTATTTGTAAAAAAAATAATAAACTAAATTAATTTTATATTTTTTACTATTTTGATTGTCATCGCCATCAATCAATTAATACGCTAGCCACTCCTGTGAATAAAAATCTACGCATTACATCGGCGTAGCTAGATAACAAAAGGCCCCGGAAGAGATAAAAACTGGACTGTAACAATACAGTTTAACAAATTGGCATTTTATATGGATGGAATATAAAGTCGATTTATTTTTGTAAAATATTTTTTTTTATATCAAATTATGCACTTTTGCCATCTCATAGGTGGTCCATTGATCCGTTTACTAAAAAACTTGGGGACGCCAATCAATAAACTCCGGTCAAGTAATAACAGCTAATATCTGCTGTGCAGAACTTCGAACCATAATGAACAAACTGGCAGTGAAAAAGCATCGACCCATCGATCGATCTTCACCATAATTGCTCCATGATAACGCAAGATCGTACACTGTTCGAGAAGTCATTTTATTACGGGACCTCCTACACTTAGAAACCATAATCTTCCGTACTCGCCAGACTTGGCTTAAACCGACAACCACTTTTTCCGCGATTTGGACAATTTTCTACATGGAAAATCATTTTCTTTCGAGGACGCAGTACAAAATGCCTTTACACAGTTTGTTGACTCCAGGTCCGCAGAGTTCTATCGCAAAGGCATTAATGACCTTCCAATGAAATGGCAGAAATATAAAGACAATGATATCTTTATTGTCTCTTACTATAATTAAATAAATATATTTAATCTTTAAAAAATAATGTTAAAATATTTCAGAAATAAACGGCAAATTCGTACTTTAGCCCCTAATATTATCTTAATTATAATATGACAATACTTTGTATGTGTGTTTGTTACCATATTGTCAGTAATAAGAATAAATTTAAAAATAGATTTTCCACGCTTTCGCATTTCTACGAAAACAAAACACTATCCGCAATAATTGATACACTCCTGATGTGAGTGGCAAATTAGCATCGGTTGATGTTCCATATCGCATTGCGGAGCTGGGGGCGCGCGTGGGACTAGTTCCTAATAATATGAACAATTTTAAATAGATCACTAAACTTCTCATCTGATTGAAAACGCAAAGAGAACGATCCTCTTCAACAAGACAAACGAATACAGCAAAGCCAAGGAACGGTAATTAAGTCATCAAGCTATGTATGTTTGATTGTATGGAGGTTCGAACATATCTCAAAAACTACAAACTGATTTTGGATGTATAATAAAAAAAACCTCAAACCCTCATGCTGTGATATATGATGTACTAGAAAAATTATATCTCAAAACAGAACACCTACAGCTTCATCTCAATAAGAAAGAATTTGATTTTAGTTGTATTATGATTGCCTAACAAGTTTGTTCAATCTTGCTGTTATAATCATTTTTATTATGTACAAAGTATTGTTTGATACCTTGTACATAATAAAATCTTAAATGTAATTTACTTCAACGATAAACAGACTGTAGCAATCACGTGACCATTGCGTTTACATTAAAGGTTTGCAATAATCATGATAGAAATAATCAAAATAGAATAATGAAAATAAACTCAAATAAACACACAACTATTTTAAATGTTTTATTTATAAAACTATTTTATTTTATATATTAAAAAATACACATCTTCAACATTAAACATACACTGATACTTATTAAAAATTTCATTTAAATAATTTTTGTTTTAATTTCAGTCACCAAATGCACTTAGGTATATTACAACTAAGACATTGCTATTAATTTTATAAAAATAAAATTACTTTTTAAATATATAACTATGAGGACACTTACTGTTTGAACTAGTTTACAATAAATTAACAATGAACAACATTAGAAAAGCTCAAATACTCGATAAATCGATTATGAACCCAAACATGGAAAAACGACTCGAACTTGGTTTTGGGTGTAGTACCATATACCAGTACCAGAATGTAGTACCTATAGGTACCATAGTACCACTAAGTACCATGTTACACAAATATTTTGGGACGCAATTGTTGTGGAACAGCACTAATGTAATTTTTTTTTTAAATATAAACCTACCATTAACATCCTGTTCGTATGCTATCACGGATAAAGTAAAACGTACGTGTTTTTACTTCTTATCAATAATTGAGGTACATACCAACTACATTCACAGTTCAATGAAATAATATATAAATATACAAATACAAACTGCAGTGAATTCTTAAGGATTTGTCGTAGCTCTCAACGATAGTAAAGATTATTAGTAAATATAATACATCTTACAGGGATTGTAAAGGTAATATAAAAACTGCAGAATAAGATGCAGTGTGACCTCACATTCGGCGAACTGTCGTAGCGGAATCAAAACGTAGTGATTACATACTCTTTGGTGGAAATGATATCGATATACCAGTTATATCTGCAGCTTATACCCAGCATGATGACAACGCCGAATTATGGTTTGTTATGTTATCTATTTTACGTCCCACACTGTAACGTAACATGTGTTGCGCGTCAAATAATCCCTAATAACATATCTGTATGTGACAAAATCCCGATATAAATTAACATTGTAATAAAAGCAAATATTAGAGACTTGATGGATACGTTTACCCTATAAGACGAAAGGCAATAATTACAAATAACCACGACTTCTCCAGAACATCAGACAAAATGATACAACAATCAAATATGACACTGCTATAGTTGTTGCTGAGTTTTCGCAGACTCTTTTAAGGGAAGACGTGGATAAATGTTTAAAAGTGAAGACATTGTGGATACTGGCCAGATCTTCAGCTGTCAGTTGGTTCTCGTTCCTGGAGAGGACAACGCTGAACAGCTGGGAATGCGGCAGCCGCATGCAAAAGTTAAGAACTAGGTGGTTGTTTGCAACTTTCAGCACTTGGATTACACCACCGAAGAACCGGTACATATCCTCAACAGCTGGAAACCAAAACAAAAGAAATTAAATCATAACTCTATGTAAAAGTTAAAGAGTTAAGTTTGATCAGTGACTTACAATTTCTTTACAGTTCTATACAATTATTTTTCAATATCGAATTTAATAGAAATATGGATACAAAAGGTGGGAAAACATACTTTTTGACTAAAAAAATATATATTTATTCATTTATGTCACTTACATCGGTTAGGAACATCCGTTTGCCAGAAGCCTTTGTGTGAAGTGTTGACCTTGACGTGGTAATCATCGCGCCAGAGACCCTCATGCCATTCCAATACGAAGTGTCTCACTCTATAGTAATCTGGATAGCCAGGCTGACGATTATCATTCACAAATGGCGAGTTTGTCAGAGAAGGATACGGAGTTGGTGGTGTTGGCTGAAATAAAAAAGAGCCCATTTAACAAAAGACAAGTTAATATATTTTTCTATAAAGAAGGATATCTTTTCAAATGTTACAACATCAAATTTCTATTTATACAAAAAGTTATTAATCGACTTCTATAATTGAATACCGAATCACAATATAACTTAACACGCTTACTAAGTCCCTAGATAATAATCCACCCCTAACATAGTCCTCAAATTTTCGAATCTGTATTGTAGGGCAGTAAGGATTATAATCAGTGAGAGTTTTATTCTCCTTATGGAAAATGTACTCGTGTATGTACCAAATTCCTAACACTGATTCTTCGTCAAAATCATTGATTGGATGTAAATCAGGGCAAAAAGTAACGTTGGTCGCTAATGTGGCTGTAACTATTAAAGGGAGAAGTGTTAAATTCATTATTTAATCAATTTAAATTCAAATCGTTAATTTCATTTAGTTGTGAAGTGCTCGAAGGCTAGGACTTAATTAGCGACGACTCATCGCCTCTTGTTGATCGTATGAATGACACGATTAACCTTATAATTGTCACATCCTATTTATCATCCGTCTTGCGGCACTATCTTGAGACATTTAACAAATATTGTTTTTTACAAAAACTACATTTTACAGAAATCGTAAACACATTATAAAGAAAGCACTTAAGAACGATAAATCTTTTAAAAATTGCTACAGATTTATTCAATATACTACTAAAATAAAAACATTCCATCTGCGAATAAATATAATTTCCTTAAATATTTATGTTTAATTTAATTTACTTTTAGCTATAAACTCTGACAGTTTTATTTCTAATATACGACACTTACGTTAGTCATAAACAAAGCTAAAATTAATTTTATCTTAGATATAAATATCTAAATTAAGAATATTAGAAGGAACACTAACCTGTATGTACAATTCCTTTATGTCGATATAATAACAGTCTCTCGTGTGTTCAATTTTGTATTCACCTTTTGAATGTGGTATTTTTTCAACTCCATACCAAACACCCGTTATTGAATCTAAATTAATATCACCATAATAAGGAGAGAGATCATCACAATACTTATGATTTTCAAAATAATAATTATTTTCGCTAAAACCAGACGCGAACCCTACTATGATCAAAATAAATAGCAACAGATGGTATGCCATTTTAGCTGCAGATAACCCGGATATAATCGGATAAACGTTTCGGATAAACTGAACCGGGAGTACTAGGCGACTATACTCGTGAAGAGGTGTAGTGCAGATTAACGGCTGTTTAACCGTTCTCCCTCGGACAAGTAGGCGGACTGTCAAATGAACAGTCGACTGTAGCCGGTAGGTATCATCTCATGTATGCCACCGCTAGTGGTAATTTAGTCATTATACGAGAATACTTCCTTAATAAACATAATCTCGCTGACAGTCCCCCTGCACACAAATTGAACGCTCTAGTCAGTTTAGAATGTACGAGAGCATGTAATCATGTAAAAAAATTATAACTTAAGTTGTCTCTTTCTTTCAGAGTAAAACTGGAACTTTTCTTAAGGATTTCCCAAGCAAATTTCTCAAGTTTTCCTCTGGTAAAGGCTTTCCTCGGCATACTTAGAGGCCAGGGCCGCATAAGCGGGAGAAAGTAAATTGCGAAAAAATCAATACAATGTAATGACGTCACGCGGGGTGTCCATTGATCGCGTTGCGATTAGGCGGTGGTGATGTAGCGGGATATATTGATTTTACCGAGATATAGGTTCTGTACGTGTAAATTGTGACTGGATGACGCATTCAGACATTGCCTCGTTTATGAAATAGATCTATTACTCTCTGTTTAGTGTGCTGATAAATATTGAGGGGCCAGTGAATAGGCTTTCAGTACATTCAAACAACATTTTTCTTTCTTTTATGATTCTGATATTAGGTCAGTTTTATACAATTTAAACTATAATAAATTAATTTCCATTTGATAAATATCAAAAGATTATAAACAGGAAAGCTTTTACGTTTTCATGTACTTTTGATATAACTAATAAAACCCTCTGTTAGAGTTATAAGCAATAGCGTCAAACTACAAGGGTACTACTAGATATTCACAATGTATACCCCCACTCCTATTGTAAAGCGAATGACGTGTTGCGCCGTGATTGAACTCGAGGCTGCTCGTACCAGGATTGTAGAAATTGACAGGATATTTCACTTAAACTGAACTGGAGCTACTATGCCGTAGCTGTTTACGGCTACGGAAAAAACATCGATTCCGGTTTTTTTTCACCGAAATGACAAAAACCCTCAACTCATGTCCTAAGTATATTATTGCTCTCCTGCAATAAAATTTTGAAAGTGCAATTGTTCATTAAATCACATTAGTAGTTTAATAATTGTGAAAATATTTCACTCTTTAAACATAAAGAAAACTAAAGATCTCTGGAACGTGTCAACTACCGTCTTTAAATAAATAATTACTTCTATCGTCACAATTTGCTTTTATTTTAAAAAAATATATCGAAATATGTTAAAACATCCCTATTTTTAAGTTTGAAAACTAAAGTGAACCGATATACCTGTCCCAAGCAATTTTTGAAAATATATCTATAGTCAATTAATAGCTCATTTCCGTATTAACAAAATATTGAATAAAAAGGATTTGGCAATAATAGAGGAAGATACACCACCGACGCCGGGATTACTATTCTTTGATACATTGTTGATGCTTAGAAGGGGAAAACAGGATGCCGCACAGTGGGCTGAAAATCGACTTTCATAGAATTCGAGGTTTTAATTTGCAAGTGCCGGATTTTTGTTTGGATATTGCTTTTATAAGTTATTATTATAGACAAAAATTACACCTGAGTCAGTTCTGCATAAAAACGTAGGATTTTTTTTACAAAAAAAATGTATAAAACGGCATGGAAAACCTTAATATCCTTACAAATGGTTATAACACGCACTATTTATGTTTTTTTTGGCATACTCCATACAAAGGTTGCAGCTGCTGATTTTTTTTAGATCATCGAAATATTTGATTTATTTTTTCATATGAAACGATTATGTTTAGTCTAAGTTAAGTAACAGAGACTTTTACAACACGTAATAATGTGTAGACAGAGGTTTATAGTACACCCACACCTCGACAGCTTTGTTTCAGCTAGTTATTTATCAACACAAAACAGGTTATTGATGGTCATGTTACCATACTTTGCATACAATTAAAATACAAATAACAATTATTAGTAATTACAATAATAGTCTTCTAATGATTAAATGATTTGAAATATCGCGTAACAATGCCAACTATGGACTGCATTAACCTCTTTCTGATACGAGTATATAAGCTAATTAGTTGGTTAGTTATGAATTAGTTCTAAAACATTATTTTAACGGTTATAAATTTTCATCAGCGCTAACGCCCAAGGCGTAGGCGGGGAAATAGGAGAAGGCGGCGCTATGCGCAGCAAATCCCACCGTAGCACGGGCAGCATGCCGTGCTAAGAGGTGAGAGGGTTGTCCGACACCATCTTGACACCCCAGCCACCCTGAACGAACTGAAAGGGTGTGGGCCGCTCTTCCCACTCTTCCAGGAGAAGAGAGTGCTTAGAGGCAATCAGGGTCGGCTTCAAACTGAAGCAGAGCGGGTGAAAGGGGATAGGGGCGTCTTGTGGTAATGCAAGTAGCCTCCTGCCCCCGGGCAAGGCTAGTCCACAGTGGACTACGAATCCGACCGTCGGCAGTGCACAGCTTTGTTGTCAAGAACAAACTGTTGAAGAGATACCGAGAGCACACTCTGTCTCTCCAGAACCGTCAAGATCAGCGTCCGTTAGAGCAATGATATCATCGTCAGTAGAAATAATGACAAAAAGGTCCCGAAAAGCATATAAAGATCTGGGAGGCAAACAAAAAAAGGGAAGATCTGATGATCATAAAGGGGAAGATTGAATTGGCATCTGTCAATGCAACACGTTTAAAAAAAGAAGGGCTTGAAATATAGCATCTGTGATCGAATATATGCTGAAAAATCTTGAAGCAGCCGTTAAAATTAATGAACCGCTTAAGAAACCGGTAAAGTCTGACATATTCACTACAGAAAAAGCGCTTGGATTGCTGCATTCACTAAAATTGGCAAAGTGAAAATATATCACGTTGCGAGAAGCAGCCATTCGGGAAGGTGCTAAGGATATTTATTCATCCTATTATAAAGTGCAACAAACCAAGCTCGATTGCTATTATTCGAAGCAATCAGTGTCAATCACAGATTCAATGGCTAAGATTAAACTTCAAGTTTTACTCGATATCACGGTAATGAGGATCCTTCAGTCTTTCTGTCAATATGCAAAATAAGCAGCTAACGCTGATATCAAAGTGGGGATTTGGTGCTTCCAACCAAAAACGATACAAGCAGAAAAGGCAGGGTGAGCAAGATGATTCAAGTATTTTCATGACCTCCTTGGTGCCATTAACACTGACTGATTGAGATGATACTTTATGGACGAACCCAAAACCATGCTCAGCTTTGTATTGTCGTCCGGTTTAATTTACTTTTGTGAAGGAGAGTGAAGCAGTCGTTATTGATCACAAAAGTCAAATGGATGATGAAATTAAAGCTCTAATCCCAACAGAGTGCAGAATTAGTAACAAGGTGACTCATCAACTAATGATGACAATGATTGAAGCTGAAGTATGCACTTATCTTTTTAAAGCAAGATCAAATGCATCGAGTTCGTGCTACCTGTGCTTAGCAAAACAAATAGAAATAAACCGTTTAGATGCTGTAACATCAAAGACTATCCTTTGACATTTACGAATTTGGCTTGTCATCCCTGATGTCATCAGGATGATCTCATTTGTAGATTGAAAAAAAGCTTGGATACTATCGATTATGGGAATACTGCAAGAAAGTTTTTAAAGTTTCCCAGTAAAACTATAGCTATTACCAGATTGGATGAAGAGTTAATAAAAGATTTGCTGTGATTTTGCAAGCAATAAAATCTAGCGAAACGATCGATGTAATAAAATTTAAGGATTATGCCCGCAAACAGCAGAAATGTACATGTCGTCAACCGTTCATAAATTTTTGATACATGGGGCTGACGTAATCGAGAAAAATGATATTGTGCCTATTGAGACTCTTTCAAAAGAGGCATCAGAGTCTCGAAACAAAGATTTTAGGAGGTTCCGCGAAAACCATTCGCTGAAAAGGAGCACGCAAGATTCTAAGACATCCGTAATATACTTATTTTTAGATATATCCAATCTGGATTCTAATTTAGAATTCGAGTCCGATAACGAGAGTGATAAGGAAAATTTATAATATTTAATGATCTTTTGTTATTTATGTTAGTTATAGAACCAATATTTCTGTTATGAATTCCATAAACTATTCTGTAAAATATTTTGTATTATTGTAATTTTATAGTATTAAAATAACATCTTTGTAACCCAATTACTTACAATTGTTATTTGCATTTTAATAGTATGCAAAGTATGGTTACATAGCCATCAAATAACTTGTTTTGTGTTGATAAATAACTAGCTCAAACAAATCGAAGTGTGGGTGTACTATAAACCTCTGCCTTCTTTTTCGGAGATATCTACGTGATGCTATTTTATGTTAAGTGTAGTTAAAAGGCTCTGTTACTTAATGTCTAAAATAACCATTTGATATGACAAAATACATAAAATATTTCAATGATTAAAAAAAAAACGACAGTTCAAACGTTATATGGAGTATGCTAAAAAATCATAAATAGTTCATGCTATAACCACTTGTAAGGATATTACGGTTTTCCTTACCGTTTCAGAAATAATAGGTATTTTCATACTAGCTTCATACAAATTTTTCGTGAAAACATGATTCCTTAGTTTTTATGCAATATTGACACAGGTGTAATTTTTGTATATAGTAACAGCTTATAGAAGCGATATTCGACAAAAATCCGGCACTTGAAAATTGAAACCCCTTAAGTCTATGAAAGCCGATTTTCAGCCCACTGTGTGCCGTATTAATTTTTGTGATCTTTCTAATGCGATTATTGTGTTAGTCATGAAACATTATAAACAATGAAGTTTTTAGTATTTCCAAACCATAATCAGACCTCATACCGTCATATCTCTCTTCCAAAATTAAAAAGTAGTAATTGTCAAAATTCAGTCTTGTGGAGCACATTCACTATAAGCATGTCATAAGTATCGATATTGGGCCCATTTTTATTTCTGAATTATATTAACGACCCTACTACAACTGCTCCATTATCCGTAACTCCGACTTCGAGAGACCTTGTACCGAGAATAAGCTGCAAGAAACTCGGAAATATGAGCATTTTAAATGCTCATACTTCATAAAAAGCACATTATCTTTATATTGTATTCTTATCTTAATTTAAGCTCAAACGGTGCGAAAAAACATTATTCCACACCAGAACAGATTGTAGCTCTTTAAATAAAGCATCTTTACCCATACATGGAGTAGGCCGCTTTCGGCTTGACGTCAGCTTCTGGGACACCTGTATATATATATATATATATATATATACAGGGTGTCCCAAAAATTAGTGTCAAGCGTAAGTCCAGAGTTAGAGCACCTCTTGGAGTACCCGAATCACCCCCATGTATGTTCCGCGATTATTCGTAGTTTTCGAGTAATAATTTTTTTTCTGACTTTTTGAAAATTTTGATCCAAAGAACTTAAAAATTTTAAATAAAAAACGTAGAACATATTTTAATGTTTTTCTTTTTGCCACTGAATCATCTTTAGTGCTTCTTTTATGTCTAAAATAATCAGCTTCGTAACTTTAGTGGAAATTTAGAAAACAGTAGTGTAAAGTCAAAATTTGAATGTTAGTGAATAATTACTTAAAAATTCATCTTTAAATTAAAAATCTAAACAGGCGAATTCATGGTTTCTAAGTATGTGTAAAAACTTCTCTAGACTCTCTGCTTTCATAATCATTTAAAAAATAAGTACTTAATAGGGCCACTTTGGCTTAAATCGGCCATCAAAGACAGCGAGGTGAAAATTTCATAAAATTTACCAAATTCCTATCAGATGATAAAAAAAAATATGGCCTTTTATAATTTCTAAGGTTCAGATTAATTACAATTTAGCAAAAATTAACTACATAAACCCATATTTAAATATTTTTCTCGCGGATCACATCGGTTGTAGTGTTGGATGTAACGCAGTACTTACCTGCTAAAAAATTGCCCGAGTGAGAGGATATGAAAGAGACCGCATTATTGCTATCTCTCCCACTCTCATTGGCGAAATGGATAATTGTAACTGAGGAATGCTATTCTCTGTGACAAGGGGATGAGGCGGGGGGTGTAGTCCGAGCGCCTATTGTGTTCTGGCGCCAGTCGTTTGCCTGCTTTTGTTTGCGCCTTACGTACGATACGCTCATTTGTGATTATTTGAAGAACTTTGCTTTCTTTACGGACCTTGAGTGCGATTACGATTTGGTTTTGTGTGAATACGGGATTTTGACAAATTTGGCATTCTTAACGGACTTTTCAAGCTCTTCATTTTGTGATGTCTTTTACATCGCAAGAATATGCTCTTATGCATTACTTTTATGGATATGCAAGAGGAAATGCTTCTGAAGCAGCCAGGTTGTTCCGGCAGCAAGTACAAAATGGAGGTGGACCTCAGCCTGAAACTTGGCCTGATCATCGCATGATTTTAAGAGTACATAACTCTTACATAGAAGGACACCTACCAGGTACAAGATCGGGGCGCCCATCTGAAATGAGTGACCCAGATACTGTCCAATCAGTGGTCGAAGAAGTGGTGAGAGATCCATCAGTTAGTGTAAGAACAATAGAACGTCGAATCGGAATTCCGAAATTACAAGCACATCGAATACTTCATCAAGAGCGTTTTCACCCATATCATATCCAGAAAGTTCAGCAGCTCAAGCCCGCAGACTACCCGAGAAGGGTGGCATTTTGTCAGGAAATGTTACGGAGACAAGCTGAAAACGAAAATTTCTTTAAAAATATTCTATGGACTGATGAATCACATTTTAAGCGATGTGGGGTGTTTAATGCGCATAACTACCATTCGTGGAGTATTGAAAATCCACACCTCACAAGGGAATCTAATTGCCAAGAACAATTTAGTATCAATTTGTGGTCAGGCATCCTAAACGGACAACTGATTGGTCCGTTCGAACTACCGGACCGACTGAACAGCGAGGCCTACTTGCAATTTCTACGACGTGATCTCGGCCTCTTATTAGAAGATGTAGACCTATTAACGCGGAGAAATATGATTTTTCAAAACGACGGCGCTCCATGCCATTTTGCTAGAAATGTTAGACAATATTTGTCTGAAACATTTCCAGGCAGATGGATCGGTCGTGGAGGGCCCATTGCGTGGCCGCCACGGTCCCCCGATTTGAATCCCATAGATTTTTTCGTCTGGGGATACTACAAGGAATTAGTATACGCCAAGGACATTACAAACGTCACAGTGTTAAGAACAAAATTAAGACAAGCGGAAAAAACAATAAAAAACAACAGAATTGCATTTATAAATTTAAAAGAAAACTTTTTTAGACGATGTAGAATATGTATTGAGCACGAAGGTCGTCATTTTGAAAACTTTCTTTAAGCGATGGAATAATAAATACTTTGAAAATAATGTTTTGTTTCATTTATTAAGTTATAATAAACCTTCAAAGGTTATTAAAGATGGCAGCAGGAACAGTTATTTTTGACCTTCAAATAATAAATTTTTAGCTTTTGTACAATCATTTTTGGTTTATTAATAAATAATTGGAATGTAAATAAAATATTCAGAAGTCGAGTTTTATGAAATTTTCACCTTGCTGTCTTTGATGGCCGATTTAAGCCAAAGTAGCCCTATTAAGTACTTTTTTTTTAATTATTATGAAAGCAGAGAGTCTTGAGAGGTTTTTACACATACTTAGAAACCATGAATTCGCCTGTTTAGATTTTTAATTTAAAGATGAATTTTTAAGTAATTATTCACTAACATTCAAATTTTGACTTTACACTACCGTTTTCTTTCTATGTTTCTATCATTTCCACTAAAGTTACGAAGGTGATTATTTTAGACATAAAAGAAGCACTAAAGATAATTCAGTGGCATAAAGAAAAAAAATTAAAATATGTTCAACTTTTTTTTATTAAAAAATTTTAAGTTCTTTAGATCGAAATTTTCAAAAAGTCAGACAAAAAAATATTACTCTAAAACTACGAATAATCGCGGAACATACATGGGGGTGATTCGGGTACT
Organism: Calamotropha paludella; assembly: GCA_927399485.1. Classification (NCBI taxonomy): domain Eukaryota; kingdom Metazoa; phylum Arthropoda; class Insecta; order Lepidoptera; family Crambidae; genus Calamotropha; species Calamotropha paludella. Next base: position 12,791,413 of record OV656805.1, read on the forward strand.
CCAAGAGGTGCTCTAACTCTGGACTTTCGCTTGACACTATTTTTTTGGGACACCCTGTATATATATACAAGGTGTGACAAAAGAACCTATAAAGCGGAAACGGGGTAAAATGGTCCCTTATAAAGAATCAATTTACAATATTTGAAACCGTAGTATCGCAGTATGACTTACCACCAAAATTATGCTATCCCTATTTCCATATATTAAAGAGTAAATAAATAACAGAATGTTTATGTAAATTTTTACCTAATAACGACAAAGAGTCATTAACAAGATGTAAATAGATATTACAAGTCAAAGAAAATGTTAAAAGACCTGACATAGGTACTTTACGTTAGGTCTCTCTCAACACTTACTTTTTCCAAAAAAGTAAGTGTTGTATAGCATTTCGCACCATCGTCGGTATTGTTGACGTGAAAATAGATCTTACACGCTGCTCCATCTCTAAAACAGTTGGGCAATCGGGGAAATAAGCTTTGTCCTTCACATAACCCCATAAGAAGAAGTCTAAGGGTGTGAGGTCCGGAGAACGAGCGGGCCACCGGTCCCGCACGGCCGATAAGTTAGTCTCGCACCTCGCAAGCAAAATGTGCCGGAGTTCCATCGTGCTGAAACACCATGTTCCTTTGTTTGTCAAAGAATCCCTGTTAGCCATAGAAAAGTCGGCAATCGCCTCTCCTAATCGATTTTAAAAACGTGAGGAAATTGCATCCGTTTAGACGTGAAGGCAAAAAGTCAGGACCGATGACAGGCCCGTCATAAATAACACTTCACACATTCAGCTTTTTCAATGCCAGATGTATTAAATGGGCATTTTAATACATCTGGCACTAAAATGTCACATTATCAAAATTTTGTAATTAGCACATTTGTCTTCTAGACCATCGATATGTTTAAAAAAATAACCTCGTTCAAAAACAAACTTTAGAAATAGAATCTAGCAGTTAAAAGCCTAAATAACAGAAATATAATAAAATTCTAATTTCATCTAATTATAAATCGTATGTACTGGTTTGTACAGAAAAATCAGAACGAAAAGGCTAACGAAATTTTTCCAAATATAGTTAATAAAATGGAAACTTTTTACCATATGCGATAAAGTGTTATTTATTTTCAACCTCTGAATCCATGCGTTGATTACAACGTTGAATCCTTTTTACCATTATGAGACATTTTACATGATATTATGGTTAATTTCGTCGAAGTGCACCTAAGTTGACTTAATAATTGACAACCAAAAGACATCAACGTGCGCCTGAACCCATTTTTTTTCATTCGCGCGAGGCTCGAAATTTTGGTATAGTAATAAGCTGGGTTATAAAGAAATAAAAGTGCCTATTTTGTCCTGCAGCGTGCATTTAAAAACCATCTGCTGACTTTTTACTTTGTCAGCTTAATTAATGTATCAAATAAAAAATCGGTTTTCAAACTAATACTACTATAATTGTGAGGAGGCAAAGGTGCGCTCACATCGTAGAAACGGTATATTTCGAAGGATATGTTAGCAACAAACAAGTAAAAATTTTTTTAGAAATTGCAATAACTTCGACGCATAACAACTTGCTTACAATGTCGCGTTATATGTGAATTTGAATTGAATATACCGACATATTTTACGTCTACGTAATATTTTACATTTTAATTGCATCTAACTATAGTTAAAGCTGAGTTGGTAGCTTATTACCTTTTTTGAAAATTTAAAACTTATTAAGGCGAAAATTCCCTAAAAATGGATTTTAAAGATTATGCTTTATTAACAGTTTGGCAGTGGCGTAAAAAGAACAATTGCCGCCCGGGGCATTTGCACCCTCTGCCTATATAAACTTTATTTTAATGTGCCCCGACATTAAAAGAAAGTTTATGAAGAAGCTCAGGGCAATCAATCTTAACGGCCGAGATCTTAATAAGGTAGATAATATTTGCAATGTCACGTCGAATGTGTAAGGGAAGTAAGTGAAATTTTTTACACAACTCTTATAGCCTTGCACGAGAGCATTGATGATTTACGAACTTTTCCTGTGTTCGTCAATTCGCATTTTATAAATGTTGTATTGTGGATTCCATATCTGCGAAGCATACTCCAATATAGGTCGCACGTACTACAGCACATACATACATGTATGTAATAGATTTAATTTAATTTAATATTTGTATGCTGACATTGTGAGCTAAATGAGTGTTTCTCAACCTCACCTTCCATCTATGCAATGTACCACATTTATCGCAAATAAAAATATCTTATCATCTTGAATTGCCCGTCGATCTACCCGATCAGTAAAACGGAGTGAAATTAATACTTGCGATTTTAAGAGATTTGAACTGTTTATTAATAAATGGAAAATTATCAACATAACAAAGAACTTAGCAATATTAGAAAACGACGGCACGCCATCCATGGTACCAGATTCGTCAGAGGACATTTAAATGTGGGCCCACCACACAGTCGCCACCACGTGCCCCTGCAAAAAAGTCTACATTATCTCAAAAAAATCTCTATAACTTCTATGAATGCTATTGCTGATTTTTTTTTAATATTGTTTTGTAATTCATTTTTTGTAAATCCACATGTTTCTTACCTCTTTTACATAAATTTTACCGTATAGGATAGCATTTTTCATAATGCAAAAATATAAAAATCATTAATTCTTTGTAGTTGGGTGCCTGTAGTTGTGTAGTTCCGGAAGAATAGAATAGTACAAACCTTTCATTCACACTTATGGGCGCCATTATTAAGGCGTAGATAACAAAAGGGGCAGCAGCATTTTCTAAATTGCGGGCTTTCACTGCGACCTTTCCATCCCCAATTGCAAAACCCCCAAATTTTGGGGAGACTCCATCCAGCAATGATTGCCTCTCAAATATGGTGAAATTTTTTGCCCCTAGGCACGTGGTGGTCACTTAATGGACCTACACTTGAATGTTCTCTGACTAGCTTTCTAATATTGACAAGTTCTTTGTTATGTTGACAAGTTTGCGTTTATTGATAATCAATTTAAATCTTCGTTTAACCGATCGGGTAGTTCGATGGGCAATTCAATTGTCCGTTCAAGATCCAAAACCAGTCATGTTAACGCCAAACTGTTAATAAAGTTTAATGTTTAAAATGCATTTTCGCCTAATTTCTAGGGTAAACAAGTGGAAAAATTTGAGATTTTTCAAAAAGTTTTGGGAGAAAATTCTTGTTAGTTAATTTATTTTTCATCCCACCACCTCGGAAAGTGTAATTTTGCGCTTCGAAATCTGGCTGGAAAATTCTATTTTATTCGCTTGAGCGGCAAAGTAGATTTGAATTTAGAACATCACATATAATGAGTACTCAATATAATTGTAAATTCAAAACGTCATTAAACCTATTTAATGTAACCTCTATGGTGCCAAATTTATGATAAGAACTTTTTAAATTGTGAAAAAATTTAAATTTGGAACCTTCTTGGTTTCTTTGTTTTATTTGCGTGCTTCGCGCCATTCTAGTTTTTCACGTTTTATTGCTTAATATAATTAACATAACCTAAAAACTGTACAAAAAAATCAACTAAAATGAGTGATATTAGCGACGATGAAGTTTATCTAACGCCAACTGAGTTAACTGAAACAGTTAATAATGCGCAAATGAGCCTTCTCCCTCAGCAATCACGAGAGAAGTATTTGAAACAGTACGATATATTTAACATGTGGCGACTAGCTAAAGGAGCAAAAACTTTCTCCGAAAACGTTTTGCTGGCATATTTTATAGAATTATCTGAGACCAAGAAAGCAAGCACGCTATGGAGTACGTATTCAATGCTAAAATTAACAATTAAGATGAAGAAAGACGTTCATATCGACACCTATCATAAATTAGTGGCATTTTTAAAAAGAGCCTCATCTGGTTATAAGCCAAAAAAATCGAAGGTTTTCACAGCATCTGAAATTGCAAAGTTTATTAATAAAGCACCTGATTCCGTATATTTAGCGGCAAAAGTAAGTCAATACGTGTAATTTTTTTCTTTGTTGATAAAATTGTACATAGTACTTACAATATTTTTAATTTGATTAATTTATTTACGATTATAAATACTTCTTTTGTTACAGGTTGTTCTTATTATTGGTATAACCGGAGCATGTCGAACAAATGAACTTACACTACTTAATGTCAATAACGTATCAAAATATTCTCATAATTCTGATGAATTGCTATTAATTAATGTACTAAATACCAAGACAAAAAAAGACCGCAACTTCGTTATTCGCAAGGAATATGTAAACATTGTTCAGAAATATCAAGCTTTACGTCCTTCTAACACCCCAATTGAACGATTTTTTCTACAATATCGCAACGGAAAGTGTATCCGACAACCTATGGGTCAGAATAAAATTGGCAGTATTCCACGAGAAATAGCAACTTTTCTCGGACTTTTAGAACCCCCGTTATACACCGGTCACTGTTTTAGAAGAACCTCAGCCACACTTTTGGCCGAATCAGGGGCTGATCTTCTATCGCTTAAGCGCCATGGAGGCTGGAAGTCTAATTCGGTTGTAGAGGGATACATAGAGGATTCAATCCAAAGTAAATCAAAAATTTGTAATAGTATCGTGGAGGCCATAACGCTGAAAGAACCTCTGTCAGATTCTTGGTCTCGCCCTTCTACATCTAAAATGAGCCCCCATAAGATTGGAAACAATAGCCCTCTCTCGCCAACATTTACGCCAATAGAATCCAATGAATCGGCACAACTATTTAAAATTACTGATAGTTTACCACAAAACAGCGCACAATTCACAAACACCAACATAACATTACCTAACAAAAATATTAAACTTAACATAAGTAACTGTAGCAACGTTACATTTAATATTTCCTAATTATTTTCTACTTCTTATTATTTTCTTCAATTTATAGATTATCTTAATGTGTTTTAATTGAAATAAAAATATTTTGTCATTATAAATTGTTTTCTTTTTCATTTTGTCATTTCCTCGCTGAGGTGGGATGAAAAGTTACGTATTGCACTCGAGTGGAAAGATTTTTCACCTTGTGCTCGTTTGTTTCCCTCGCTGACGCTCAGGATTCTAATTTAGAATCACTCGCTGCGCTCGTGATTCAACTTTAGAATCCTTCGCTTGCTCGGTCATCCAAATCGAGCACGCGGTTAAAAAGGAACTTTCCACTCTTGTATAATAAATAACTATTTTCGCCCTCGAATATTTTCTATATTTATTTTTTTTACTAAGCATAGTCGAATTTTTTTGTGGCGTAACGGTATCCAACTTAACCATAATTGTTTTATTAAATTAATTAATAACTTAAAAACTACGATAAATCGTTGAATATATTACTAGGGAGTAATTTGGGTTTTACCCTTTTGTTGGGTTTTTGGGATATCTTGTATAGTTTTCTTATATGTTGCAATACTATGATGACAACGCAACACCATTCAAATGATGGCAAAAACTTAGGCAATTTTCGAATTATATTCTCATGCGGCTGGCTGAACTTATTTAAACAAAGCACGCTTTTTATTATTAAAAATTGTTTTTTTCATAAAACGACATTTTTATTCCTTAATGCGAACACCAAAATTTGGCCTCAAACAACGCGTTGTCTGAAAATCACACGAATAATTCATAAAGACCTCTGAAACATTACTAGGACAACATAAATCAATGGAACTAAAAATATGAATACAATCTAGACCCAGACCTGCCCTGTTGAATATAGCTCTGGTATCTTAGTATATGTTAGGTTTAAAAACCGGGAAGACAAAGTAGTAGTAGCGATGTATACGGTCTTTACGGGCCTGTTTTACTTAAGAAAGATTATAAATATCTGATGATGACAATGCTACTTTATCGTATTTCAACTTAAACTTTATTTCAATTATGTAAAAGGATTTCCCCTGAGTGACCGTAAAACCTAAGCCGCTGAATCTAGAAACTTCAAATACCAAGGATGAGTATAAAGGTATAAACGATCGCCATGGGAATTCTTTGTTAATTTTCTAAAACATTTTCCATCTTTGTAATATGGGAATTCGCATAGAAATTTGTTATTGTCAAAATAAGAGGCAATAAATTTAAAATACATGCTCCAGGTAAAAAATAAGTGTACCTACATGAGTATCTATGTTTTATAACACAAGTGTCTCAATTGCATAGTCAGATCCATTGGACTGTATAATCTTTCTTTTCCTGTTATGGACTATATACGAAAAATGTGTCATTATGTCCGATGATGTCATGTAAAACAAATGGAAACTTTCAGTAAGTATACAGGGACTAAATATTGTTCGCCAATAATATACAAACGTACGAAAAGGTAAACTGCTGGATCGTTTGGCCACAAGGCCTTATAACCTTATGGAAATGATAATAAATGAAAAATAACGTTCATATTGTCCAATAGATAATACCAAATCGAAAATAAAGTTCTCGTAGTCTGTTGGATCGAACTAAACGGAAAATTGAGTTTAAGTTAGCCCGATAAATCGGAATCGCACTGACTGGAAAAATATGTTCAATCAAGAAAGATGACATTAATTATTTTTTTTTAAAATAAGGTCCGTGTAATTTTTCGTTTAACTAAGTGGGTGTAATAAGAACTGGAGATTTTTTTGTAAATCAATCACTTTTAAAGTAAAAATTGTTAAATTGTATATACAGGCTACGAGAAAGAATTAAATTAACACCTGTTTCAGCGTTTTAGAAAATTGTACCGATTAAGATGTGATAGTGTTAAAATATTCTAAGTTCTGAATTTGCAAAGTTCACCAATTTCTATAGTGAGAAGCATGAAATTCGATATTATGGGTTTGGTTAATAAATGCGACTTGACCCGCTAAGTGCCGTGAGCAGCTTTCAGGTTTTTCTGTTTATGACGAAATTATACTGATAAAGCTTGTTTGCTGCCAAGATCTGCCAAGATCTGCTTGTAAAAAATATATTTGTCATATTTTTCCACAGACATTTTAAAAAATAATTTCAATATCTTACTTCTTCTTTAATAATTGTATTCCTATGAACACTCTAGTAAACAACTTTTGAATAAAAAAATCAAACTGACCAAGGTTAAAGATCTGGTAGTTTTCGATATTTCGTGTTTTGTTAGTGAGGCTTCGACCGCATGCAGTCCCGTTCTCCGTGGAAATTTCGGGGACATCTTAGTACAGTTCAGTAAGTATTCTCAGTCAAAATTACAATCGATTTTTCTCATTAACACTGGTTTACAGTTTCGAACAGGATCCAGGGTAAAAACTGTTACAATTTAGTGGTAAACAAACAAAGACATAAGAATAAACGAAACTGATTATCTTTTTGCCTATATGGCGTTGTAATCATTATTGCATTTTGTCGCACCCAGCCTTAGAAAATTCATCCAATCAAGGAAAAACATATAAATTGTAGGAATTGGAAATTGAAAAATTGGCCTGCGGTTACTAGTACTAGAACCTTAGGATTGAAGTTAATTCTCGATTGTCTTGTTTGACACCACTGCACTTTCTACCAACTTTTAAATAAAAATATTTAAAAAGTATATATTCTAAAACTGAATTATAAAGTTCGAACTATATAAGATCATTCTTCTGCTAGAAATAAAATTATTGATTTTATTTCTGTTGATGTTTTATGATTACCCAACACATCTGTCTAATTTTGCGTCTGTTTTAGTCATAGTTGGGTTTTATTTCTTGGGCTACTTTTTAAGTAATTATAATTAATATTATTATATTAATATAACCAATAAAGTATTCACGGAAAATTTGGATTGATTTTTTTATCCCCTTACACGTGCTACAATCGACGCCTCAATGTTCCGGAGGTTATTTCAACTAGGAAAGCAGAAAATCAAGGATGCCCAACTCTGGATTGCGGGAGTAACAGGAAACCGACGAAATAAGTTTCCCTTTTTAGATAGCACTACAAGTAGAGCTGCGAGCCTATGTATATTAACACTATATTAGTTACAATATTTGGCATCATTAAAGTATTTGTCTAATCTATACACTGTCTTACTGTATATTTCTTTAAATATAAATATATTGAAATTAATAAGCTAATTCCTTCTGTTCATGCTGTTTTGCTACGGATATTTATCAGGTTCATGAGGCATTATCATTCGTGCCATGATGAAACTGTGTCCAAACAGCCAGTCATGAAAAGCGCTGATTTATAATAGAATTTTAAAAGAATGGTACTAGTAAACCTACAAAAGCACTTGATTATCTCAACGTATTCCGTTCTCTCTTGCTGTTAAGTTATGTACGTATGTGCTTTTTTATAAATCTTCTGTCGTTGCTACGGACGTTATCGTTAATGAATTTCCATGGTGACGTAACGCATCGGCTACGAATGTACCAGGGTGATATGACATATTGAGAGCTCTTCGTTGCCACGTTCGAATCAACTTACGCGGGCGCCCCGCGAAAGCTAGTGCAGACCAATAGGGTTGCATGATATCGCACAAGTAGAAATAGTTTTTCCCAACTATCGCATGGGGTGGGAGGTGGTAGGATAACGTCATGCGCATAACTCCGATTTGATATATGTTTTACACCATCGTAGCATCGTAACTATCTCATCATAATGCAAATATCTGTGACTTTTATTTTGCTTACAATTTTATACAAGACATATCAAATTAAAATAAGTGATCTTTCTTCCCAGTAAGATAAGAACATTAAAAACAAAACAACATCAATAGCTTATACAATAGCTTAGCCAGGAGGACTGCTTTATGAATGTATAAATTAATTGACAGCCAAATATGAATGAATTGATAAATGAATGAACCTAAATACATGTTTAGAAATATTAGCACATTATTCAAGCATTCTGTTAAACAAACCCTAAAGCTAAATTACACTTGTCAGTGACTTTTAGTAATTAAACTTCACGTAGAACCCAAACTTAAATCATCATTTAAAATTTTCATTGTACGAAAAGTCTTCGTAGCATTCTCGTAGCACGTTACAGAGAAGCGAGGGCGGGCGCGCACCCCGTAGCCGGCTAGCAACGGAAACCGTCTGCCATTTATGCCTCCCTGGTCAAAGCTGTAGCAACTGATTCCGTGAGCGCCATTTTGTCGGAAGCCTGCCGTTTCCCAGGGTAACCAACCAGGCTTGGTAGGATTGCAGTATCCGACTATGTAGTTTTAAAGCTATGGATAGGAAAGGATAAAGTTGTGTGTATAGTTTTTTTAATAATCTTCCAAAGCTCACTGAATCTATTTTAACGCAATACCAAACAATATACATAATATAAATTTACGAAAGTTGTTTACCATAACAAAGCCCAGTAAGCATGAGTTAAAAATATAACTGCACTAGTAATTTATATTGATGTAGCATTAATTCACGTTATACCGAGGTGAGTTTTGTTCTTAATTTCATAATTTAACGTTCAAACTTCAATCCGTTTATAATAATATTTATATGTATTATAATAGTTGTTTATATAGAAAATCGATAACAATGTCTGACGGGGTTAATCACCGAGGGGTTGGAACGACCTTTGCATTGTTATGAAACCCTGGTATGAGGGGTCACATAGAAACGCTGACGTGTCAACTGCACGCTTGAGGGGGAGAAAATAAGGAACGCATATACGGATTAGGACTAAGAAGGAATAAATACTTCATGATTTGGATTTTTTATAACATTAGAAAGTGGTAATTTACCTAAAAACTACTTCTTAATATAATTATAAATAAAAAACCAACAGTATTCACGTATATTTTATTTTATTATCACTATTCGCTATCTTAAATGCTCCTTTTGCCACTGCAATTGTGTTGAAATGTCTTGGACAGATCTTAGAATTGATCACTCTATGATTGACAATTTTATGAAACGATATAAATGATAATTTAAATTATTCGCCAGCTAAATCCGCCCACATCGCCATATTGTATTTCGTGTGACTTTAGTGAAAATAACTTAGCTTAAGTAAGTTAGGGCACTAATACCGTAACAATGTTTAATTGCACTTTTATCTTGTATTGGAACTATCAATACCGAACTTGTCTATTACCATAAAAACAAAAACAAAAAAGCGTCAGTACCGCAACCGGTGGATAATGTAACTATTTTATGTACTAAGCAGTTGATTTTGAATCCAACCATGATGTAGGCAAGAAATGAAGCCTCAGAACTTTATACGACTATTGAATGATAAAGGAGATAAATGAAATTATGCCTTCCTTAAAAAATATTTAGCTATACCCGCTAGATGGCTCTAATAGTTTACATACATTCTTAATTCTATTTTCTGAACTTTATAAATAAGTTTTACTAAAAAAATTCATTCATTTTGAATCCAAGACAATAACTTCTATTTTATTTAATGGCTCATATTGGATAATGTCATAAATTAGCGGTTATTGATTCAAACTGTTTTTCTTAGTGCTTTAACTCACGCATTCTCTATTACGAAAAATCTATACGTTAAAACTTTGTGCCGCATTCATTCAAAGTAAAGAAATTAGGCAACGTTCCAACTTTGAAACATGCATATGAGCAAGAAAATAGCGAATTCCATTTTCATATTTAGCATTTCTGGGATTCCAGCAAAAAAGAATCAGTGGTTCATAAATGATTTTTGATATTCCTTGTTGGCATTTCAGCTTGACCTTTAGCGAGAAGAATACAGCCTCTTGTCAGGGGTGACGTGTTCGCGTCAGAGGTCGATTTTACCAGGACAACAGGGTGAATGAAGATGTACAAACGAATCCTCGAGACTTGAGATGGTTGTTGCTCACATCACTGTATATCCCGATGTGAACAATAGCCATTTCTTTGTTTATTTAAAAATCATATTTATTTCACATTTGTGCGTACTAAAAGGATCGATTCATACAAAAGAGTTTTAATTTCATTATGATTAAAATTACTGAATCGAATCTGAGCTTATTAATACTATGAACATTAAGGCACACCTGTAATTTAGTACAACCTTAGCTTTACGGATCGTAGGTCTCAGCCTGACGCTAAATCACTTACCATTATCAGGTTTTGGACACACAGTACTACTCCTTACTCTTTCACTCATCACTCAGTCACTCATCACATAATTTAAATAATAAAAAGTAATTATTTATCAATGGGATGGAAGACAACCTACCAGTTAAATGGTTAAATTTAACTTTCTCTCATTATCTAAACTTTGGTTTACGTTTGATATTAATTAATTTTTGATTGACAAGAACTGTGTAAACCTTTTTTCTCAAAGATAATTCAGGATTTTGGTTATTTTATTTATACATTTTATATTTTCTTACTCTAATATCAAAAAATAAAAAAGCCTCAATTAGGCATCGATTTATCAAAAACGTGACTCTTACCCAGATTTAATCTAAAAATAGTATTTCGAGATCTAAATTTATAGATTGTATATGACAGTTATATCATATATCGATTAACTATTCATTCTAATCAGGACTGTAAATTGTTTCTGATATGGTTTATATTGGCATGTGACTTACGGGTAGTGAGTTTGAAGGTTGCCTGCCGAATTCCCTTGCGAATATTTCTCCGCCCACTGAACTGAAGGGCAGGGCGCTGCCGACGTCACATGGCTAAGTTACTAGGGTTTCATAGAACAGTGATAGCATGATCCTTTGTGCCTCTATGTGAAGAGCTGCGGACCACGTGGCAATGCCTAATTTATCTGTTAATTTGATTATACCACCTTTATTTCCTCTTTATAGATCTACTTAAACTAGGCTAGATAGTAAGTTACTTATTACAAGTGTTAATTTTTATAGCAAGACATTAAACCATTTCTAGTTTGGTACTTTACAAAAACTACTATTGCAGCTCAAATCGTTAATCAAATCAGCTCAAATCATCACTAAAGAATAAATAAATACATAAATAGAAAAATATAGAGACAGAATATTTTCTAAAAGATTTTTTTTATATGATCACAAAACATAAGTCATATGCTTAGCAATTTTATTAGAACGAGTTTTGTTTCACGACATGCGGCTATGGCATCTTTGAAAGGACTGCCAAGTTTTTCTGCTTATGTGAAGGTCACATAATTAACAATCACATTGTTATCCATTCATAGATAACATATCTATGAAACTCTAACAAAAGTTAAAGCTACGACGTGTCTGCTCCGCCCAAACCCGCCCAACTTCGCTACGTAGGGCGGCAACAATTTTCCACGGGCGTCCCCGCTACCAGGACCTCATGAACTACAGGGAGACTTCTGCAATAGAAAATAATTTTCACTGTAAATTGTAAGAGCGAGAAGATTTCACGCATGCGCAAACACGGCCTCATAATAAGCCCGAGGCACTTTTAATGCGACGCTCGTGCGAAACGGCTCTACTAAAACCATTTCGTTTTTTTTTAAGAATCAATTTCCTTCGTGGAATATTGCTGCAGTGCATAAAACCTGCCTATAATTTAGGTAAAACTTATATTTATGTTATTTTTAGTTGAGCGACTGAACACCGATGTTATGGAATATCGTAGATTTGAGCAGTTTTTTTACTTTATTATACATTTAAGTAAATTGTAAAATTACATTATAATTAATACTGGAGTAAGTACATTTTTAAAGTTGTGGTAAATCCACTATCAAACAACATATTCCACAGATGATTTGTCTTGAAATTGGGGGCTTACATTAGCAGTATAAGATTAAAAAAAAATACAAAACAAAAACAATCTAGAAGATTATCGTCACATCTATCAAAAAGCAAGTAGCTTGATGATGCAGAAGGTACCAATATAAGGATCCACGGTTTTTTTATTTTTTAGTAACATATTTATTACGCTACTTTAAAATAAGGAACTCTTATGAAATTTTTTAAACTTAAGGAAGATTCATAATTTTAAACATTTAGTAGAAAGTATTTTCGAAATGTATAAACTTAATTTTCTATGACTATCTTATGTAAAATATTTTTTACTTACTTTTTGACTTACATGGGTCTTCCTTAAATGTACACAATTTCATAAAAATCATTTCCGTTATTTAAAAGTATTAGAAACTGGAAGTTTGTATGAAACTTTTGAACAATATTCGATATACTTAACAACTAAAAATGTTTTCTCAATAAATTAATTATCGTAATTATTTTGAGAAAATAAATTTCTTTAACCACATTAAACCACAAACGTAACGGCGTAAACGCTATTAAGAATCGTTTTGCCTCATCAGTCGTTCTAAAAGCGCCTTAACGGTAAGTTGATTTACTACGGAACCTTACAACTGTGACAGAAAATATAATTTCAAGCACCCGTCTGATGTAAAATTGTTGTTCATGGCACGCAAGAAAACAATTATAGCATCTAAAAAGTCCAGGCGTGTCAAAAATCAGATTTAAAACTTAAAACTTTGCATACATAAATGCTTCAAGTGCTACTGTGTACAAATGTTAGTTACTACTCCCAAAACAACATATCTAAACGAACAATGGAAAACAACATGATTTCTACCCGGAGGAATATTGGGAATAATGTGAAAAGTAAAACTAACAAACAAACCAACAAAAATTCGAATGATTTTTTTATAGAATTGAACTGTATACTTTGAGCTTTGCTTTGAGATAGACGAAGGGAATGAAGAACAGTGTCTAAAGTTTGAAGCTCAATAAAAGCATTGGCATGAGAGACATAAGTTAATTAACGTAAATTAAATCAAGAACGTAAAGAAAGGTTATATCGACGAGGCTCCCCTGATAATCTCGTGCTGCGTGAAGCTTTCTGATAAGCTCTACTATCAGTAACAATTCAAAAGGGCAATTGTGAGGTTTTGAGGCTTAAACTCCAACTTATAATATGACCTTAACCGGCTTAAGTGACGCGGCGTGCTGACGTAGGCACCCACATTTTCATATTTCACTTTACGTAACGTGCCCAGCGACATTTCACGACTTGTTATTACGGACCAGCCTGTACACAGGGCTGCCAACGGGAAGCTGCTCATGCTATTGATTACCCAGAAATTATAAATATATACTTATTATGCTTCAATTGTAGATACCTTGAAGTAGATGTAGATCACGAAAAATGGATCTATTCCAAAAGTTTAATAGCTGATATCGTAGATAATTCAGTGATAATGTCATTGTTGTAGATTAGATATAAGATCAGCGCCAGAGGTAGAATTGTTACTGAATCTTTGTAAAAACAAAATTATGCGCTGAAATAAACAGAAAATAACTGCACACTTACGATATTTGAAAATATACTTTCATAATTGGTGTTCACTATTCTTTTATGTACGGAAATCAATACTTAAGTCAAGAACTTTATAAAATTGATCGTACTTAATTTTGACCTTGATTTTCTTTTGCAGACTTGATTATAATACACTTTTCAATACGTTGTCTATTGATTGTTCGTGAGCAATCAATTGCCGACAACCCTGTAGGCCCGGGGCGGCGTCGCGTCGTACGCCGTCGTAGGTCGTGACGCCGCCGATGACGTCACTGGGAGGGTGGAGGGTGCGACAACCAGGAGGGCAAGGGTAGTTGCCCCCCAGTGAAAGTCGGCTCAACGCTGCCAGTACGGCCTGCACCACGGAATAGGTCGCTCGCCCTGATCCCTAATACGCCGGCTAACCTCTAAATCCATGCATTACTTTATAAGTGGAATAAAACTATCTTGTCTAGTTGTAGTGCTTTATCATATGCCTCAGGACAGTGAGTGAAATATTCAAAATTTTGTTTTAAAGATTAAACAAAGTCTCAAGTTTTTCTCTGTGAGCTAACACTTAAAAACGGGAAACGTAACGGATTATGATTCTCCGCATATAATGCATATTAAGTGCATATAATGTTACTGTAATTTAACCATATTTGTTAATGTTATTTTGACATATATTTTAGTTAATATAGTAAAGTGAAGTGCTGTCATAAAAATAAAAATAAAATATAACTAAAGTTTAAAAAATCTTCAGTTTTTTAACTATTGCCTAACTACTAGTTGTCTTAGCTAAAGTTTAGGATGTCTAATATAACTATTTATACTCGGTAACCTACATATGCGACCGTGACAGCATACAGATAAATAAGTTTCCGGTTTTCTCATGAGTAAAAATAAAACCAATTAAACGTTAGCGGTTTAGCCTGTTTTAGCTTATCAATAGAGCCAGGTGATCCTTCCGAGGGATGACCTACAAAGAGGATTAACTAGGCCCACGACTCTTGTTAAACTTTTTATTTACAATCTAATTTCAGCGGCGATACACGAAAGCGGTTATAAATAGACGGGGTTCGCGTGCTCCCGTCCCGCGTTCTGTTGCGTTTTCTCTCACTACACTATTTCTGTCTGGGGCAAGCAATAAGATATTCGACGTGTAAAAGGGAGATATCCTTGGATCCTGAAAACAATGAGAAAAGTGCGTAAAAAGAAGCCGGCAGTCGTGAGGCGGCAGTGACTTTATGTTGATATAGTGTTTCTTCAAGATTGTGTCTCCGGAACAACGGCTCATCGTTAGCAAAGTGAGTTTCCCATATGGTAGAATCAGAAAGTTCACTTTCCTTTGCATTTTATATTCATCTCTTTTGTTTATGTGTATGAAACGCCGTATTACAATAACGAAATTTTGAGTATCTATCCGATGATTAATGATAAATTTATTCAATGACCCTGCCTTTACACACCCTGTTATATTTTCTAAACAAATTAAAAGGCATTCGGATTATTTTATATTGTGTCTGAGCTGGTCAAACATAACAAACGCCTATTTAACAATCAATGTGGCATAAATTCAATCAATTATGTTTTTTCTTGAAATATTGGTTAAGAAAAAACCTACCGTTTACATATTCATTATTGTAATAATAAACATATAAAACTGTTTTTAATAAAAAGTTCTTTCTACACCTTATATACACTTACTATGATTTAAATAACTGTTATTTTGTTAATATGTTGGAAATATAAATATATGATATAAACATATGACCTATACAAATCGAAACGTCACTGGCACAAATAATCCAAGGTTAATCGAATTACAAGGATAACTATGACTATAGAAATGAATGGATTTTTTTAAAGTTATATATAACCTCTTTGAGATTTATTCATTAAATATTTGCGTGATAAGGAAGTATTCAAGATATGTGCGAGTTTTTACTTGATTTTGTTACATTGGTTTAAATGAACAAATTACTTGAATATTAATTTCTAATGAGAAAAAGTCTAAGAAGTTTTATTTCTCATTTCGTCTAGTTTTCTTAATAGAACCACGCATGCCGCTTTCCGGTGCCACCGATTTAGCATCTTAGCGTAAACAAAGTAAGAAGCTTAGAGACACAAGCGTTAATGCTTTTCGAAAATATAGAATCTTCAATCAGCGCAATAGTTTTGTTTCTAAAACATTTGAAATAACATCTAGCTCTTAATTATAAACACGAAATTTTCTATTTGTAGATATTAAAAAATATATTGCCAACATGATGCACTCTTTTCAATTTTTTTTTATAATAATAATTTATTCTTTACTACATATTGACGTCCACTTTATATTAATAAGTGTATTAGTAACAATTGCTATTACTAACATGTTTAAATTTAGTGGTGTTGGTAGTAACTACCTAATGAGATTAGTAATATATACTGTTATATGCCTACTTATCTAAATTATTTGGTTTAACCAATAACCATCACCATTTAGTATTTTTGGACATATAACATTTAACTATGTATTTTATTTATCACGATAGAGCAAGTCTTTAACAAGGCTATTGTAATAGCTGTTAGGGTAGCACTCATCTCATAATTCATACGTATAACATACTACATAATTTTAATAACTAGCAACACTCGGTGTTACCAGTGTTATTAACGGTGTCGGCGTCTAGACGCCACCACTTACCACCTAACATCAGATGGGGTGAAATCCTCTTTAAATATTCAATGGTAGATAATTTTTCCGTACGACTGTGTCTCTGAACTTCTGCTAAACCGTGGAATTTCTGTACGTGTTTGCGTGATCCTTGGATATTTTAAATTCATAGTAGAACCCGATTAGGTAGCGCTAATCGGATATTGTAGAAATATTATCGGATATGTTGGTAAAAACATTTTTTAATGATATCGCTGTAAAATTATATCTATTTAAAAATTAGTTCCTTTAAATAAAAAAAACCTTCGTTATTCAATTTCATCAATCAATAATTCGTCATTTAGTCTATTTAGATAATCTAAGTTCATTCATATTAATTTATATTGTTAGGCTTATTTGACTATATTATATTAAATAAACTTTGGATAAAAGATGTCGCAGCTAAATCATGTCAAAATAAGGATACATAATGAACCAAACCCACAAATTCACGCAATCAATTGTATCATCGGTAGCACAGCCGGGACCGATCATATTATGCAATAGATTCTTTCACTCACATAAACCTGGGCGTCCGAGCGTTGCTCGTTGTTGTTTAGATACTTATTTTGATGCAATAACGAATCATAATAAGTTAAGCAACTAAACCAAATTAAGCTTTTCTTTAAAAAATGTACTTATATTTTAATATTCCCTAATATCGCATCTATCCACGTCAACCTTTAATATTAATATATAATATAAGATCACAGTGGTGTGTGTGCTTGTCTGTCCGCTCTTTTTCCATTGTATACGCGTAACCACAGCATCTCGTATTTTCCATTGTTGGGCGAAAATGGAAAAAAGTCATTGTTTACCTACTGCCCAGTGCTGCCCCCGACATGCCTGTACTGCCCAGTGCTCCCCCCACATGTCTGTACTGCCCAGTGCTCTCACCACATGTCTGTACTGCCCAGTGCTCTCCCACATGTCTGTACTGCCCAGTGCTGCCCCACATGCCTGTACTGCCCAGTGCTGCCCCCGACATGTCTGTACTGCCCAGTGCTCCCCCCACATGTCTGTACTGCCCAGTGCTGCCCCACATGCCTGTACTGCCCAGTGCTGCCCCACATGCCTGTACTGCCCAGTGCTGGCCCCGACATGTCTGTACTGCCCAGTGCTCCCCACACATATCTGTACTGCCCAGTGATACAATGCGTATCAATTAACGTTACTTTAGCAACGCGTTACCGGGTCAGCTAGTCTATATTCTCAGATCACAGTTGTTTGTGTGTTTGTCTGTCCGCTCTTATTCCCGCTCTTTTTCCATTGTATACGCGTTACTGGTTAGCAATATGTGTAGTCGTAGAACCGAAACGTTAGCGCGATCCATTTCAGTACAGTGACATCTATAACTGAGACATAACAACGCGTGGCCGGGTAAGCTAGTTCATAATAATTATCTATACCTGGAGCTAAAAAATCGGTTGTGAGAAATTTGACATTTTTAGATTCATGTAAGTCGACTGTACATAATCAAACTTATATTGATTAGTACTTTCCGTTGATCTTGATGTATGCAATTTGGCAAACAGCAAGGTCCCATAGCATAGAAAAAGGAAAAAAATCTAAAAATCAATAATTTGTAGTTATTTTAGATAACAATTTTTCAACTACAATGGTGAGTTTGTCTTTTAATTAGACTTTTCTCGCTATTTATGTTCTGTTTTGAAGTTTAACCCACCAACGATGACTTACATATATATAATATGTCTGTGAGGCCAGGTTTTTATAAAAAACTGGAATCATTTTTTTATATATATTATGATTCCTGTTTGGGCATTGACTTTTGACAAAATTTAGGCTAATATACCAGAGTTTCAGTTATACCCGGTCTTAAACATAATGATTACATACTCTTCGACCCGGTCGATAATGACCCGGTCGATAATGACCAACCGGTTATATATTTTAAAATTGCCGTTTTTTCTAAAATATTTCTCAAACTTAATATTTTCCTATTGTTCTTGACATTTAAACATCACTTACGTTAACTTTTTATTGTAAAAATACTATCGACAATATTTTGAATTACATGTATAAAAAAGAAGTTTAATAATGGCTTGCAGATTATTTGACTATAGATATTGATAAACATGCTGTAATTTTTAGAAAATTTTGTTTTAATATTAAGAAACTTTATAAATTTTAACTAAATCTGCAAAATGTAATAAAATCTGTATAAGATTAATATAAATTTGATTTGAAAATCCTGGTCTATGAGACTGGGATCACCAACTATAAAAGTTGATTTCACCTATATCAGGCAGGCAAGCAGGAATAAAATGTAATGTTAGAGCCTTGTCCATATTTTAACTAATGTTATAAGTTTCATGTTCTTATTTGAGGCGAAACAATATAGATATGGAAAAAATGCGTAATATATATGATTGTTTGGCTGCGAAATGTTTCACTCGAAGATTTACTTAGGAAAACCTCCGACAGACTTCGAACGGGTGCCATGGTCACGAGGGTCATGGTCACCCACTCCATCGTATGAATACTTCGCTAACATTTCAGTCATAGTCATTGAGTAGGTACTTTTATAGTCATAGCGTTATACCGCACGAAGTGCACTATTCCGTTGTTAATAATTCCTTATTTCGTATAAGAAAACTAAAACAAGCGTAATATACTTGTTCCTAAATTGCTAATATGCTCGATCATCATCATCACCATATTAATGGCACAACTGTTGGAGCACAGGTCTCTATGGATTGACCAATAACGCAATCGTACCGCCCGCCAGGACCAGGTTCAACCAAACAGGTTCAAATCACCCAAATAAGTGATACAGTAATAATTCTGTAACAGATTCAATGTGTAACCCTTATGAAAGTGTATCCTTATAAAGGTGTTTTTGGATCCCTGATCATCACTAAAGAAAACAATCTAAAATAGATAGACCGACATATCTAACTATTAGGTCGGGAAAAAAGTCTTTTCGCAAAAGTATGTATAAACTAAATGTCAAAGATTCACCTCGCTCTGGTCGCCCTGTTACGGATAAAATGGACGCTATTTTTGAAAAAGTAGAGCAAGATAGGCTCCTCAGAATTCTTTAGGCAGCGTCAGGTTAACATCAAGAGAGAACTGCCAAAACTACTTGTTGCATTTTTTTGATCACAAGTCCCAACATTTCTACAGCAAAGCGATCATATCTATACCTACAAGATAGCAGAAAGTCTATTACTGTAATTAAATGTAAATTAACTTTGAAAAAAAATGCCTTCAATTTTCATATAAAATGCGAAGAAACTTTTTCCCCAATCTATTATAATTCACATAACTTTTAATGCAAGATTCATTAAAAGCATTCTTAATTGACTATAATTGTTTAAATTGTCATCAAAAAAGGTTTCTAACCTATAATTGATATCTGTTGATGCTAAGTATAGGTATACCTATTTCGTATTCATTTTAATATTCTTGATTGAGCTACACACTTCATTAACAATTATAAAAAAAACTGAAGTTAATTTCATGACTACATAGAGTTCAACAAGGCTCTTTATAATTTTTTTTGCAAAATTGCCATTCTGAAAGAATCTGTAATTTTGCTTCACTTGGCATAAAGCTTTGCTTTCATTCGCTTATCTGTGGTTTTGCGATTCTAATATAATGTTCTCTAATTATTATTCTCATTTTTTTATGTGCTTAATATTTCAGAAGTGCAGAGGTAGAAAACAGACTTGTAGATAACGTTTTCTCATTTGAGATTTAAAAAAAACTTGTATTATTCAGGTAAACATGCTACTACTGTAAACATTTTTTTCGTAAAGATCATTTATCGTCTCCATAGCTGAGGCACAGGTGTTTGCTATGAAATAAATTTTTACAAGTTCTAAATAGAATTTTTTATTCAATTTAGTTATACCAATCTATGCTATTGATCCTAACAAACTATTCACCCGCATAGCTGATTAACAATTTAATTCTCAAAATGATCAGTGATCACCGAGAATTTTTTGTTTATACTGAGCTCTAGCTGGTCCCAGGTCTATTGAGAACAAATTTTTTATCCAACTTCCTGAGTTAGGTTAGGAAGGTTTGCATTATATTAGGAATAAAAAGAGAAGGCATAGTCATACTAAATATTTAATAAACATAAAAACAAAACAAATATAAAATCATGATAAAAGATGAAACAAAAATCCTTATCTATAAAATTCATTATCGTTGAGCAACCAACGGATAAAGAAACTGACATTATTTCATATGCTTTAGGCTTATAATTATTTAATAAATTTAAGGCACTAGTTTATGGCACCTTATAACATCTTAACATTGTAAATAATCTAAATAAGTACAATTAACAACAGACATTCAAAAATAACATGTTTGTGCGTTTATTACAACGTTATTTGTAGCTTTGGCATTACTTGAAAATTATTTAATAATTGAAGACAAATTCAATTCCTTAATAAGTTCTTATGGCATATTATAAAAAGTTCTTTATCAAACAATTTTATGCTTTTAGACAACAAGTTAAAAACCTTATATGTATTGCGTTATTTAAAAAAACATAAGTCAACGTGTCAAAATAACTTAGATTCAAAACAGAAGATTGATTCAAACATTATGTAACCAAACAGTATTCATTTAACCTGCCAGATGTCAACTGCATGTGATTACAATTATAAATTTGGGTGCCTACACAGACTCCAACAATGGTTTAACACTGAACGCCTGAATTTTCTTATACACACCCATAAGCATGCTTGATGCTGGACAGGTTAATATGAAAATCAAAAGTTTGAAACTACCATGATAATAACCACCTTTAACTTATAAACTACTTACATATGTTTTGATTTCGATTATTTGGGCAGTCTTCATTATTATATAACTACTAAAATTAAAAATATATGTAACTAATTCACTTCAACCTAGTACATCCGCTGTCTAGTGTAACTAAAGCATTTATTTATTAAGTATAGGGTCTAAGTAAGCAGTAACTTTAGGCCATATCTCATCTGATGTTCGCCCTTCAAACTCCTTGAGAATGCCTTTCTTTTTATAAAACTCAATGACAGGCCTTGTGACACTTGCATAAATTTCAAGACGTTTCTGAACGGCTTCCGGTTTGTCGTCTGGGCGTTGCACTAAATCCTCACCGGTCTCATCATCCTTACCTGCTACTTTTGGTGCATTGAAATCTATATTGTAAACTCTTCCTGAAGGCAAATGGACCCACCTATTTTTAACTCTGTCGATAATAACATCAAATGGCACAACTAAATTTAGCACTACATCTACTGGCTCAACTTTCCACAGTGCTTCAGCTTGCCCAATTGTTCTAGGAAAACCATCTAATAACCATGGCTTATTTTTTACATTATTTAATTCCGTGATCATGAATTTAATCATCACTTCATCTGGCACTAGCTTTCCTTCATTGAGATATTTCTTCACCTCTTTTCCTAAAAGGCTTTGCTTTTCTATGTGATCTCTTAATTTATCACCACTAGAAATATGTTCTACATTGTATCGTTTTACTATTCGAGATGATATAGTGCCCTTACCTGAAGCAGGAGCACCCAATATCAGGGTTTTTAATAATTTCGCTTTCACAGTCATCTCGTTGCCTTCACACTGAACTTTGTACCTGGCGTACTTTGATACTGGGCAACTATAGGTTAGTACAAATAGAGTTGGCAAACATAACCTTGCATTCAATTTCTTTAAGAACACTGAACATAACTATAGGAGAATTTCAGCTATTACGCCACTGTGGTTCGTATATTTTATTCATAAAATGATTATCGTTATCAATTTGACAATTCACAAACTGGTTAAGTTGACGTTATCACTTGCGTTGTATAAAATAATATATCACGTAACTTATATTACTAATATCAAAAGAGCAGATATTAAATATTTCATTAATAAATATATAATATACAAAATAACGATTTGATATACAAAAAATCAAAACAGCGGTATCACAGGTATACAAAACGTCAATGTCAAAAAGAAAAAGATACGAGATATTCTACGCTGCGTTCCGCGTTACCGAAACGTTCATATCACGAGCCGAATACTCGCTGACTAAAAGCGTCCTTCACTTTCTTCGCATCTATAAACGATCAAGCTACCGGATTTGTAGCTCTGGAATCGGGATATGCGACATTATAAGAACTTACATCTCTATTTTGCGAAGTACAGATAATGACGAAACATCTATCATATCGAATAACTATTGAGAATGCAAACAAAGTTAACGGTATAACGAAAATATACTGAAAGATTTAAATAAAAGACAAATACGTAACAAATATTCTGTTACACAATCTCGGAGTTACTGACTGACATAGTCATATGCCTCGTATTTTTATCTTTAAAACGTCTGTACTAACTCTTAAGTTCGAGTTGTTGAACCGGAAGTCAACAAGAAAAAATATTAGGTACCCAGTAGTTAGTTCATGCTTTTTTCAAATTATTTACTTTGATGGGATTTAATGAACTCAATTGGTCGGATAGGTAATGTAATGAAGTTGTAGAACGACTTCCACAAAAGATAATATTTTCTTAGCGAATGAAACATAAAAATACTGATGGCATGCAAACTTACGTCTTTGTGACGAATTAAATGTTCTTCTCGTTCATATATATTTTTTATGATTTTAAGTAAATCATAATTTTATATACGTTGTTGACCTTGTCTTAGGAGACAGGTAGGATACGAACCCACATCCTATCGCGAATACTCTTTTAATTTTTTACTTAACCGAATATTAGCGTCATCTTTTTATACTCTAGATAACTACATACCTGCATCAATTGTTATAATTTTACAAATATCTAGTTTGGGAATATAAATAAAATTAATGTTATTTACAAATATTAACGTTTTATTTGTAAATAAAATATCTTAACTTACCTTTCTACGTAGTTACCTCCCTAATATAAACATATATCTTAACGTGTGACGAGTTTTGTATTGTATTATTTTGCCGACAGTGTATTGAGATACGTAGTCACAGTTTTTTTCAATTCTTCATCTGTTTCAAATTTTTTTCCTGTCTAAAAGTCCTTCAGTTTTGTAAACAGATGGTAGTCTGACGGAGCCAAGTCTGAGGGTGAATTGTTGGAACTTCATTTGCAATGATTGAAATTAAATCACAGCTCTAACTTCATAACGATCAGCGTCCCCTATTTCCTTAAACATTATTAACACTCACATAAACAGCGCAGTAAATATCAGCGAGACGCAACTTTGGATACAGCCAGACAGACATACTGAACGTGTTAGAACTTGTCTAGCGGCTATTTATTCACCAGCGCTCCGCACGGCGCAATCGGATTTAAAGTCCGTATAGCCGTCTTAGGTAAAAAACAGAAATTGCTATACAGGGTGTCCCAAAAAATAGTGTCAAGCGTAAGTCCAGAGTTAGAGCACCTCTTGGAGTACCCAAATCACCCCCATGTATGTTCCGCGATTATTCGTAGTTTTCGAGTAATAATTTTTTTTCTGACTTTTTGAAAATTTTGATCTAAAGAACTTAAAAATTTTAAATAAAAAAAAGTAGAACATATTTTAATGTTTTTCTTTTTGCCACTGAATCATCTTTAGTGCTTCTTTTATGTCTAAAATAATCAGCTTCGTAACTGTAGTGGAAATTTAGAAAACAGTAGTGTAAAGTCAAAATTTGAATGTTAGTGAATAATTACTTAAAAATTCATCTTTAAATAAAAAATCTAAACAGGCGAATTCATGATTTCTAAGTATGTGTAAAAACTTCTTTAGACTCTCTGCTTTCATAATAATAAAAAAAAAGCACTTAATAGGGCTACTTTGGCTTAAATCGGCCATCAAAGACAGCAAGGTGAAAATTTCATAAAACTCGACTTCTGAATATTTTTTTTTTTAAATTCCAATTTTTTATTAATAAACCAAAAATGATTGTAGTAAACTAAAAATTTATTATTTGAAGGTCAAAAATAACTGTTCCTGCTGCCATCTGCCATCTCTAAAATAATCAGCTTCGTAACTTTAGTGGAAATTTAGAAAACAGTAGTGTAAAGTCAAAATTTGAATGTTAGTGAATAATTACTTAAAAAACAGGCAAATTCATGGTTTCTAAGTATGTGTAAAAACTTCTCTAGACTCTCTGCTTTCATAATCATTTAAAAAAAGAAGTACTTAATAGGGCTACTTTGGCTTAAATCGGCCATCAAAGACAGCGAGGTGAAAATTTCATAAAATTTACCAAATTCCTATCAGATGATAAAAAAAATATCTGGTCTTGTATACTTTTTTTACTTACTTCTAAGGTTCAGATTAATTACAATTTAGCAAAAATTACTACATGAAACCCATATTTAAATATTTTTCTCGCGGATCATATCGGTTGTAATGTTGGATGTAACGCAGTACTTACCTGCTAAAAAGTTGCCCGAGTGAGAGAATATGAAAGAGACCGCATTATTGCTATCTCTCTCACTCTCATTGGCGAAATGGATAACTGTAACTGAGGAATGCTATTCTTTGTGACAAGGGGATGAGGCGGGGGGTGTAGTCCGAGCGCCTATTGTGTTCTGGCGCCAGTCGTTTGCCTGCTTTTGTTTGCGCCTTACGTACGATACGCTCATTTGTGATTATTTGACGAACTTTGCTTTCTTTACGGACCTTGAGTGCGATTACGATTTGGTTTTGTGTGAATACGGGTTTTGACAAATTTGGCATTCTTAACGGACTTTTCAAGCTCTTCATTTTGTGATGTCTTTTTCATCGCAAGAATATGCTCTTATGCATTACTTTTATGGATATGCAAGAGGAAATGCTTCTGAAGCAGCCAGGTTGTTCCGGCAGCAAGTACAAAATGGAGGTGGACCTCAGCCTGAAACTTGGCCTGATCATCGCATGATTTTAAGAGTACATAACTCTTACATGGAAGGACGCCTACCAGGTAGAAGATCGGGGCGCCCATCTGAAATGAGTGACCCAGATACTGTCCAATCAGTGGTCGAAGAAGTGGTGAGAGATCCATCAGTTAGTGTAAGAACAATAGAACGTCGAATCGGAATTCCGAAATCACAAGCTCATCGAATACTTCATCAAGAGCGTTTTCACCCATATCACATCCAGAAAGTTCAGCAGCTTAAGCCCGCAGACTACCCGAGAAGGGTGGCATTTTGTCAGGAAATGTTACGGAGACAAGCTGAAAACGAATATTTCTTTAAAAATATTCTATGGACTGATGAATCACATTTTAAGCGATGTGGGGTGTTTAAAGCGCATAACTACCATTCGTGGAGTATTGAAAATCCACACCTCACAAGGGAATCTAATTTCCAAGAACAATTTAGTGTCAATTTGTGGTCAGGCATCCTAAACGGACAGCTGATTGGTCCGTTCGAACTACCGGACCGACTGAACAGCGAGGCTACGAGAACTACGACGTGATCTCGGCGTCTTATTAGAAGATGTAGACCTATTAACGCGGAGAAATATGATTTTTCAAAACGACGGCGCTCCATGCCATTTTGCTAGAAATGTTAGACAACATTTGTCTGAAACATTTCCAGGCAGAGGGATCGGTCGTGGAGGGCCCATTGCGAGGCCGCCACGGTCCCCCGACTTGAACCCCATAGATTTTTTCGTCTGGGGATACTACGAGGAATTAGTATACGCCAAGGACATTACAAACGTCACAGTGTTAAGAACAAAAATAAGACAAGCGGAAGAAACAATAAAAAACAACAGAATTGCATTTATAAATTTAATAGAAACCTTTTTTAGACGATGTAGAATATGTATTGAGCACGAAGGTCGTCATTTTGAAAACTTTCTTTAAGCGATCGAATAATAAATACTTTGAAAATAAAGTTTTGTTTCATTTATTAAGTTATAATAAACCTTCAAAAGTTATTAAAGATGGCAGCAGGAACAGTTATTTTTGACCTTCAAATAATAATTTTTTAGTTTACTACAATCATTTTTGGTTTATTAATAAATAATTGGAATTTAAAAAAAAAAATATTCAGAAGTCGAGTTTTATGAAATTTTCACCTTGCTGTCTTTGATGGCCGATTTAAGCCAAATAAGTCAAATTATTTATTAAGTACTTTTTTTTTAATTATTATGAAAGCAAAGAGTCTAGAGAAGTTTTTACACATACTTAGAAATCATGAATTCGCCTGTTTAGATTTTTAATTTAAAGATGAATTTTTAAGTAATTATTCACTAACATTCAAATTTTGACTTTACACTACTGTTTTCTAAATTTCCACTAAAGTTACGAAGCTGATTATTTTAGACATAAAAGAAGCACTAAAGATGATTCAGTGGCAAAAATAAAAACATTAAAATATGTTCTACTTTTTTTTATTTAAAATTTTTAAGTTCTTTGGATCAAAATTTTCAAAAAGTCAGAAAAAAAATTATTACTCGAAAACTACGAATAATCGCGGAACATACATGGGGGTGATTCGGGTACTCCAAGAGGTGCTCTAACTCTGGACTTACGCTTGACACTATTTTTTGGGACACCCTGTATAATGCATATTTTTTATTATTTAAGAAATCAACTGCTAAATTTTTGTATCTAAAGTTGTATTCCGTATTGAGAGACAACTATATTTTTGATAAAAAAACCTTTTGTGTAATAAAAATGTAAGCAGTAAATGTTTAACAGAAAATATATGTTCTTAATTTCTCAAAATGTATTTTTTCCAAAGCATGGCGCTGGTGATGTTACCATGCGACTTACCCTGGTGGACCTCGGTGCAGCGGCACCTAAAACACCTGCTGTTAGCTTCAGCACCGAACAAACTTACTGCGAGTATGCTAAAAATCCACGATATGTGCAAGTGAGTTAAATTTCGTTTTTACATGCCTATACGACACACTTTTTGACGTGCTAAATTATGCTGCTCTGTAAGAACGCAGAAAAATTCAAACCTAGGTTATGTAATGGTTCATATATAGTAAATAAGTTAAAATATGCTTCAATTATGACTAAGTATTGCAATATTTTTTACGTATACATAGGTACAGTGGCCAGTTAAGTGTGCTTGCTATTCTTCTAAAAATTGATTTTACATGAGTCACTAGATGCCACTGTCCCATATTAACATCGTGACCCTGGCTGTCGTATGAGGAGAGGAACATCTGTCGAAATTCGCTTATATATGTAGGTATACTCTTAATCTCAGATTCATGAGGCTACTAGATATTATAATAGCGGAATTGTGTGTGACTGAAAATAACAAAATACTCGACTGAAAAGCTAGTCTAAATATGACGAAGCCTCTTAATCTCCAAGATGTATATATTTTCTTAGGTTTTTGTTTTCATGCTGTGGCGAATTTATACTTGCAATTCTTATCTAACAAATTTAATCCTTCAAATAGCATAGGAATAGATCCCGAGGATGACGTTAAGGATCCCGAGCTGATGAAAGGGCTAGAACAATTCTTAGAAGAGGAGATGACTAAGGATGAACGGAGAAACTTTTTGGACAACACCATCAGAATAATGGTGAATAGAGCTCTGCATTTGAAGAAGTGGCGTCCACCTAAGGGACTAGTTTTCAGCTTGCAACAACAAAGTAAGTAAAGAAAGCGCAAAAACTCTACCGTCGTCGTCTAGTCGATCACATAGCGAGTATCTGACGGATAGTTTCAAACAGATTTGGTTTGCATGTATGTCATCCAAGTGCCTCCACTGATCCGGCAATTCCAGCTCAAATTTATCGGATGATTAGCTACTTAATTCCCGAAGCCGCAGTCCAATTACCACAAATTTCCAGATAGATACCTACTTCCGGAGAGTACGTACTTCCGACGCGTACTCTCTGGATGCTACTCTGGTGTAGGTGGTACTCGACGGCGCCAAGATGAAAATACCCATCTTAAAATTAACTTCCTATTTCTTTTTTCATTAGATTTGGAATGTATATACAAATAATTATAATATATAAATAATATGGCTACCCCTACTACCAACTCTCTTTTTTATTACTTTTGCATAGTCTAAGTATTCCATATTAAATAGCATAATATGTTTTTAATATTATCGACCTAAAGGAATTACTGTTTTATAGCAAATTTTCAATACTGTTGACGTGTTAATCAACATGTCATACCATGATTAGTTCGCGTCATAACATACTTATGTTATTTACTCGTAATAAGCTTTCATTTATAATAAAAGACAGTGTTTACAATAAATAAGAAGCTAGACAGCACTGTGTTTAGAGCTTGACGTATGATTGCAGCAAGCAAGGGCCGGCCGGTAGGAATTTACTATCTTGAGCTTCTCTGTGCTTCAGGAGGCACATTAAGCTGTTGGTCCTGGCTACATCTGCACTGCAATTATTGCCAATTTACCAATCCACACTAGTCCCACTTGGTTTCCTAATCTCCCTCTTTAGTCTTTTCGTTCTTAAAAAAGGCTGCTACAGTAGTGTGTCATTAATAGGCCGATAAGAAGAATACTGGCAAATCATTGTTGTCCACGTACCTAATAAATCTTTTTTAAGCAATAGAAAAAAAATGATCTGAATGCGGTAATTTTTTTTACAAAGTATTGCTTGCACTTGCGCGAAAGTTATAGCCAGGAATTTTTACGTATGGCCAGCAAAAAAAATAGCAATAGTAAAAAAATAGCCCGCACCACTAGTTTTTTTTAAAGTTTAAAGTTTCTCACTTAGAATAGATAATTGTTATAAGTTTTTATTGTATTTTCAGGTGATGTCAATGAATTGGATTATAATTTCGTGTCGTCCTTGATTGCTCACGCATTTTTTTCTACATTTCCTAAGAGAACGCTCAAAACACATCCAACGCTTCAAGATTTCAATCTTACGCATTTTTTTAAGAATTTACATAGGTAAGTATTTTAATTATTTTATTTAGATAAAATTTATAGAGTACCTACATAAGTCGAAAACCTCAATAGTTGAATAGTAGTGCTCTCATGTGCTTTCCCTGCTATGATTTAAAAAGGATACTAGTGCGGCTTTTGAGCAGATGCCAACTTATTGTTACCATCCTCCAGTTATAGTCAGGCAAATACAGGGTCGGACTGGGCCGGAAGGGCCCGGGTGGCTGATCGCAATCCCGAGGCCCGAGACTAGATCATAGTGATGGGATACTAGATCATGCCCCGCAACCCAAGCCCGTGGGGGGCCCGCGCAGGCTGGGGCCCGGCTGGCAAATGCCACCTCGACTGTATGGCCAGTCCGAGGCTGGGCAAATAGATCATGAACATAGGTTATATTAATAGGCATAAAATTTCTGAAAACAGTTGACAGCGAGAAAGTTATCACTTCTAGTGATTCTGCATAGCTTTTTTCATATAACACGAACTAATAAGTACTAAATCGAAAGGTCGAAAATGCTGCTTTTGCAAAACTCATACGTAATACGTGTATTTATACTTAAATATAGATTTTTTAAGAATAAAAGTATTTATTTTCTAATACCGTGTCTTACAATGACAAAGTGTTACATCGATTTTGTGAATCAACAGTATTCGCCTTATTGTTGTAGGCATGCAAATACACTTAACTTTAGATAGAATAAACTTTTGATTCTAATAGGTACATTCTTTTAGTTACGTGTACAATGTCACGAGATAAAACAATAACGTAAGTCAATTATTAAGTTATATAGAGATAAATAAATCATATAGGTATTTCAATAATTAAATAAAATTCAGTGTCAATATCTTTCAATTAATCAAAGTCAAATAAGAAAACAAGCTATTCGATATTTTTAGGAATAAGAATTACACTTTGTCACTAATTTATATTATAATAATAACCAGCATTTGATGCCACATAGTGCTTTAAGACATCGTTTTTGAAATCTGAACGCTCGTTCAAAATCAACGCTATTTGCCATAACGAAGCAGTGAAGCGACATATTCGTGGTATGCTTCTAATGCAATGCTAAAAGAAGCTACACTCCTGGTTCTACCCAGGGCAATTACAAATTTATTTACTTTTAGCGTATAGTGTCTATATGTTTTTTAAAGAGCAGTGCTCGTTCACGGTAATTCCTAAAACGGTTATTGATTCCACCACTTCAATGTCATTATTATTATACCTACTTAATGTCAAGTTTTTTTTTTATTTCCTTTAGAGGTTCGAAATTGTACCTATAGCTTTAGTTTTGTCAATATTTATTTGTAGATTATTATTAATCATCCATTTAGAAATAGTTACTATCTATAGTAGTATTAATGTCAGTTTGGTGTTTTGTAATATCTTTGTTACAAAATAATAGGGTACAGTCATCAGCGAACAGAGTGCATTCAGTGTCAGTTACGACTGGCAAGTCATTTATATAGGTTAGGAACAGCAATGGTCCTAAAATACTTCGCTGTGGTACACCGTTTTTATGCTTATATAAGCAGATTTAGCTATAACTTTGACATCGTTTTCTATTTGAGAGGTTTCCGTGCATACTTGACGATTTTCTAAATAGCTGGTTAGCCAATCACCTACTTTACTTCGTAATCCATGTTCAGCGGCCTTTCTTAGTAATATACAATGCTTTACACACTCGAAAGCTTTAGACATATCCAAAAAAGTGCTAGATTTGATTTTTAATCATTTATAGATTCAGTTACTTTTTACAAGTGCAAAACAGGCAAGAGTGGTTGATTTACCTCCCTGGAACCCAAACTGTTCACTTTAATTAAATGTTTTGTTTAATTGTTGATAATATTCGTTAACGGATAACTTAAAAAAAATATTTAAATTGATGATTGAACGCTGGTTTTCAGTTTCAGATGTAGGTAATAGGTAAATTCTATTTTTAAGATTTCCTTTAAGTGATATTTTTGTGTTATCGTTGGTCAAATTATTGCTATTTATTTCTGCGAAAAGGTTATTAAAATTGACGCTATTGATTAAAATTGTCGTACGTTTAATTATAATGCATAATTATGTTAACTAATTATTTCAGGAAATCACAAAGGAATAAATTAAAAAGTTTGCTGCATTATTTTGAATGGCTAGATAAACATAGCACAGAAGGTTGTGTTAAAATAAGTCGACAGGTAAGATTATCATCGTAACAGTGGAGTGAGTATAAGATTTTAAATATGTTAACCTTACTACCATAATTACATACGTTTACATACTTAAAGACTTACACTCAGGCTTTAGAAATAAATCTTTGTCGACCGGTTTGGACGAGCGGGAGTGCCCCTGGTAGCCAAATGATACCGGGTTCGAATCCCGGAAAGGGCAGTTATTTCAGTGACGAAAACAAGCATTTTTATTTGAATGTGATATAAATGAAAATTATGACTTTTGACCTTTATTTCGTGTGGCGTATGTCAAGACAGTGCACGCTAATTTCACCTGCATAATGCGCACCTGTAATTTTCCTTTATTTGCAATTTATGAAACAAATACACATAATAATCTCATAAACCTTTTAATAGGTTCTGTTAATACCCTTACATAAGTATATACAGGATGTTTGTATAACTCAGAATATGGCAAATAGGGTACCGTGCACACAACCCCGAAAAATTATTACCTACTAAGCCTGAAAATCATCACGTTGCTGAAAATAATTGTTTTTTATTTGTATAAAAAATAATGAAATAACATGACCCTAAACGTAAATAGACTATTAGATTAGATATTCCATTCCATCAATGGTCAATCACCATATTCACAATATACCATCTCGGTCTAGAGTTGTTGTTGTTGTAGTTGTTGTCTAGAGTTGAGTTGCGGTTTTTTTTTTTAAATACAGTTTATTTTAATTGAGTGATGGTTTTTAACTCTTTTTAATAATTTTCCGGAGTTTTATTCATCCTTTATACCATAGATATATATACAGGTATTACCAATTACCAATGTATAATCACAAAGGATCACTATCAGAAACGAGTCGAATTGTAAATTTGCTTTATAATTATGATACTCATTTTAAATGAAAGTTTTATTTCTATATACTTCATTGTTTTTCATAGGTGATGACGTCAAAACAGTGGTTGACGATCGAAGACTGGTTAGAGTGTACTTTGCCCCTGTGCAAGCTTCTAGTGAGGCATGAGGGTCGCCCAGAGAGGTGCGAAAATGATGAAGCCATCAGAATCTGCTTCGCGTCCAGCAGAATAGGCGGCGACGTTTTGATAGATGGAGAGTCACAGGTAAAAAGTTCATTATTAAACAATGTGAATAAATTAAGAGATTAATATATACTTACACCTTCAAACCCAAACAGTAACAGGCCTGAGACAAGTTGGAAAATCAAGAAGTAACTAAGAAACAAGATTCTATGTTCTTTTTTTGAAACAAGCATTCATAATAACTTGTTAAAAAAATCTAACTAAAAAGTAAAAAACGAATCAAACGAGTCTAAACAAATGGGTTATGTCGTTTTATTGCGGAGTTCCTATGGCCACCTTCCAGCTCAAAGTTCTAAGGATCAAAATCATAGGATCAAAGTTCTCGTCTATAGGAGTCTAAGCTCGATGGAGTTGTGTCATTTTATATCGGAGTTCCTAAGGCCACCTTCCAACTCCAGCATCAGACACTGGTTACATTTTTAGGATCAAAGTGCTCATTGATTCGAATCAAACAACCCCAAACGCGATGGGGTTGTGTCATTTTATATCGAAGTTCCTATACCTTACCTTACAACTCCAGCATGAGATCAGCTCCATGTCATCATAATATTGCATTGTCACGCGAAATACAGATGCATACAAAATTTCAGCTCAATCGGAAACCGGGAAGTGGGTTAAATTTAACTTGCCAGATTTCATTAGAGACACCGGGACACATGAAAGTAAATAAAAGCTTGTAATAGAGTTCAAAATCGAAATTGATACATTTAGTTATGGTTGAACAAAGAACGCTCAAAGATGATTTATTTGAGAGAAGAGTGCGCGCGAAAAAAGAACTTATAACATTTGGTTACTCGCGCAAAAAAAAATGAATCTGATTATTAACAAAAGGGAGAAAATATCTAAACCTAACATAATTTATAAATTTCTAACTTATCGACTCTAATGATTAAATAGAAGGAACTTTTGCTTAAGCACAAAGCACATCGAAACAACATTAACTATCAAGTTTGTCAAGGCAAGACGGTATTTCCGCAGAGTAACTAAGCTCAAAATGAGACGAAATAGTTGGTTACCTATGTATACGTCCAGTTATTTAATATTGTTAAACTAATACGGCGCTAAATCGATCTCAAGATAAATTAGTAACTTAAACTACACACAAATAGAAAACACAACCACCTGTTTTGTCATTAAAAATGATATAAGTGTGATCGATTGGAACTCTAAGTTTGGCACCCAGGTGACCTCTCTTCTATTCTGTATATTACGAATAGATAAGAAACAATCTCTGTCTATTTTCCGATGGATATTAATAATAAATTTTAGCATAAATCCATTATTAACTTTTTTGCGTTTGTTTACTTTGGTGCTTTGTGACGACTGTTGACGACTACACTGTTTGTGTCTGTGTCTCTATCGAATTGACTTAAACTCGATCAACATCTTCGAGACACCTTCAGTAGTCAACGTAGTTTGTTTCGGATATTTCTTATTTTCAAAAAACATACCAGTCATTTTGATATTTTTCTTAAGACGCCCATATTTTTTCATGCTTTATTTTAGGAATCGCTATCTATGTTCATGATGCCTGAGCTTCTACCCGCGATGCTGTCGGTGGAGGCTCTGGAAGATAATGAAGTGTTGAAGGTGGAAGGAATAAGATTATTCAGTAGAATTTGCGACAAAAAACCCAAGACTAATGTCGAACTTCTCGAGGAACCGAAAACGGTATACTATTTAACTGTTAAGAAAATAAGGTCCTTAGATCTGAAATTTCCAATATTTCCTACACACTATTATACACATGATTCTTGTAAGGCATTAACAACTTCATAAATTTAATATCCAGAAATTATTTTATGGCAATTACACTAACAAAATCCAGTTTTTCCAGACCATATATATGGTTTCGCTTTGGTTCTGCAGAATTTATGCTCTTATTCTTTATAACTTTTTAAGTACCTACACAGCTTTTCTCTTGATTTCCTTTTGCTAAACATAACGAGTAGTTAACTACCAATAAAATACACAAAATTCATAAGAAATATCATGTATTTGCACAGAAATAAAAACAAATGTTACTAAGAAAAAATATCATTTTTCAGTTTTTATCTATACAAAATTGCAATTTCATATTTAAGGCTCTAAGCGTTGTTTTAACGAGATTTTTAAATATATAGTATGTGGGTCGTTCTCCTTTTTTACCGACAATGGTCTGTCCTTCGTGTTATTATGGCATCTCATTGGAGTATTGATATTTACGGTGTTTTAATTCGGTTCGAATACACGTCCATATTTTTCTTATCTATTAATATTGTGTAATTTATAATTTTCTCCAACCGTAGAATGCCGTGACAGAGTGGTATACTAAAATGTGGTCTCCACAGAAAAAGGCCACTCTGTCACATATTTTTTTTAGAAACCAACTTTAAAAAAGAATAAATATTTACCGCAAAGGAAACTTTAATTAGTCCTAATGACAACACAGATGCAATTTCTTTTAAATTCCACACAGAACCTACAATTATGGATAGTTTAAAAACCAAAAAAACAGAAAAACGTCGTTTCACTGTCGGTAAAAAAGAAGAACGACCTATGTATGATAATGTTCTTTAAAAGTAATCAATGTTTTTAATATGAGTAAATGACGGTAACATCGTCAAAAAACTTCTTCTACTTAAGAACAGTGCAAATATTTTTTCAATAACCCACGTGATTAAATTAAGGAGTACCAATATCTAAATAAAAAATATAACAAGGATCTAAAATTATATATTTACAGGTCACTGTTTGTCTTATGGATGCAGAGGATTACAGTAAACTTTCTTTAGGACAATGGGAAGAAGATAATGTTTTGCGAGAAATGAATAAGTGTCTATTAGCCTTTCAGCAGACGCCAATGAAAAGTCCAAGGCATGAAAGACGGCTTTCTCCTATAGGTAAGAAAACAATAATAATTTCTATTTATGAATAACAATGGGTAAGTCTGTAAATCTAGTATATATAGTGCAGATTAATTATCTAATACGGCTATGCGTTTTTACCTGACTATTGAAGAAACGTAATGTTTTTCGAGCAGTATTTGCCGGGTTATAATAACATTATGAGGTGTCATAAAGTACGGCGTATATTCGGGTATGGCGTTCGAAAAAAAATGGAGGAATAAATAAATGTTAAAACGACTTGAGTATCAAATGAAATCAATATTGGTACCTAAAGTCTAAAGAAATAAAAACTGAAAGATATGTTAAGTACGATTAAGGTTCAGGTAAAAAAATGAATATTTACCTCAAACATCGGTGAATTTGGAAAATCTCAAAGAGCAATTTCAATAGGATTTTTATGAACGCAAAACCATAACTTAATTTGGGCAGGACAACGTTTGTCATGTCAGCTAGTTTCAACGTAGTAGTTGTAATTATGATGTACTTTGATTACCTGACGTGAAAGCGATTATTCACAATGCGATCGATATCTAACTTCGATTGCATAATTTTATTCTAACGCTTCTATATTTTGTCTCTTTTGTATGAATCCAAGATGGCTAATATGGCTGTAACGTAAACTTAACATGACCTGTCGGAACGAAGTGAGGAAACCCTCGGTCATTTTATAAACAACATCACATTTCACTTATAAATTCTAAGATATTTTTGCTAAATATCTGCAGGAGAGTCATTTAGTCACACGCCCCCAGAAGTGGAGGCGACGGTGGTGGTCAAACAGGCCTCATCTTGCAGCACCCTCAACAGTTTTAGCAGCAGGAGCCCTTCTCCTCAAAACTACTGCGCTGCCACAATCAACTTAAACGATCCCAGTGAGTAAATGCACCAAACAAATACCTAAAAGGAATGTAATACCCCACATAACTTTTTAGGTGTTATTATTAAAAAATAAATAATACATAGTGACTAATAGTTTTCGCCGAAAACAAAATACTTTAGTTATAAATAATTGCATTTAGATGTTAATTATTTTGACAGGTGTCGAATTGACGAAGAGAAAATGCTGGCTATCCCCTGATTGCAACACCTTGAACAATCGAAGGGGCAGGTTCATTGTGCTGGGTTCATCGGGAGAATGCCTGCCGGTGACCAGGGGGCCGGTGCTGTCCAACCTCGATACGCAAGAAGATAGTCTTTACTCAAGTTGTAATTCCAGCGATGATGAGTACCACAGCGCTAATGGTAGCTTCGATTATGGTGAGCCGAAACAAAACTTTTCGAGTTCAAGAAATTATCAATCAAACTTGAATGAATTTATATTTACCTATATTGAAACAAATGAAGTGAAAAAAACGTTATTAAGAAACGCGAGGTAATAAAATTATAAGCAAGATTACACTTCTGTACCTACTAATATGCCAAATTTTAAAAAAATGAAACGGTAACTCTCTGACGTGTTGCAACCTATTTTATTTACGTTCCAGTTTTTATCTTGTTCAATACGCGGTTTGCTGATCAGGGCCTGAGGGCCCCCTGAGCTCGGGGGCCCTGGTGCTCATCACCGCCTGGCCTACGCCACTGTTCACAAGTAGTTATAGTATGGTACAGTCGCCAACATATATACTGTAGCAGACAAGTTATTCAAATTATATCGAAGCAGTTCAAATTTTCAATAAATTATTTACACTAGAAGATACCTTTGATACCTCTTTTCTGGTATGATGGTAGAAATTATCTCGCCCCAGCAAACATTAGAAGGGAATAAATCACCTTTCCAGGTGGAAGTGAAGACGAAGGCAGAGGCGAGAGCGCTCGTCCTAATTCATTCCAATACTCCAAAGAGTTATCGACTGAGGAGAGGCGGATGAGCTTCGCGGAGCGACTGCGCGAAGCACTGCGGAGGGAGGCGGAGAACTCTTGCACTACTAGTACCACTGGTGACTGGTCCACCGACAGCTCCAGCTACGCCGTAGGCATTAGCATCTCTGGAGCTGGAGTTCACGACAACGATATCAAGTAGGTTGTTGTAAATAATTTTTACGCCTCATTTTATGGAATATTTTTATCAGAAAAGAAATAAACTTTTCATTTTAAAGGCGGAACAGATTTCAATGATCGGCGATATGCCAATGAGTTACATGTATCTTATAATAGTAACGGAATGGGTGATAAGCGTAAAAACCTCGCCCGGGGCGCCTGTCGGTTTTAAAACCAACTCCAATTCTAGTACTAACATGGTCTTTGATACCTACTCATATCATTGACAATAGTGCTTCTTCTAAACAATAAATATTGATTCAAACGGAGAGGGTGACGAATGTTTCCAATTTCAGTTCACACAATTTATTAATTAGAGGAAATACCAATATATGAACAAGAAATCTCAAGATAATCTCCTTATAGTCCATTACAATGTTTTCAGCCATAGGGACGGTCTGTTCCCTAGGCTGATGACGATAATGAATCATCAATCACTAAAATTTTATAGAACTAAGACGAAGTAAATAAACCTAGCTCCCGACATACGAAGTTTATGATAATCTCTTAAAATTGAGTTTTATGAGATCATTAATAACTATGTCGCGCAAGGATTGCATAATAACTGTTGTAACGTAAACGATTGTTTAGACGACGACTAACGACGATTAGCGGTTTTTCATAATTTCTGATGAATTATAAGTTTCATTCATTCATTTGCAGTTAATTTTGTGACGATGACATGCTTACCTAGATAACGCAAAACGCTTACTGTGACTGCATATAAGCCATCCAGATAAGAGAATAATAATAATAATAATTTATTGAAACAAAACAATAACATTACAAAACATCAACAATACACATGAGAATGTTTACAATGTCTACAAATCAGGACTCCAACTCCCAAACTAGGGCGTATCCTGTATCTTGGGAGTAAGGGATTCCTCCAATAGGTACATAATAATATTCTCAAAAGAGTAATTAATGAGCCTGGTTAGAACGTATTGTTTAGTTAGATTGGTTTTGTGTATGTATTTATGTATATGAGAGTGTATGTAAGTGAGTGTGTGTATGTGTTCAGTGGCGGATTACCCCCTAGGCACACTAGGCACGTGCCTAGGGGCCCCGGTGTAGAAGGGGCCCCAAAATGTGAAAATATAAAAAAAAAATGTAAATAAAATTTGTTAATTTTACACTTGATCAAAAAAAATGTGCGGATACTAGATAAAAAATTATCGACAAAAAATAGAAAAAAATATTTTTTAAGCAAGCAATTTCTGAAATCAATGCACTTCAATTTATTTTTTAATAAAATTCCCATCTTTCGGTTTTAAATTATTTTCTCATTAAGTAAACGGTGTATTTTTTTCAAAGTAGTCTTATTTGAAAGCTATATAGACTAACTAGCAATATAAATTTAAAAAACCTACGATTTCGAGCAGTAAATTTGTTAAAAAAATAATAAGATTTATTTTTGTGTGAAAAAATACTTTTTATTTTAATTTTTCATTTGTTATTTTAAAACTAGTACATTGACGTAACTTTCTTAGCATGTTTTATTAAACTACATGATTTACTCTACAAGTTCTCCAAAATAACATTGGTTCTAACTCTTTTCGTTGTTAAAGATAATCACTATTTAAATTAGGTAAGTAATCTCAGCACGAAAATCAAACTTTATCTAATAATGATTTAATTGACATAAATTATGGAATAAAACAAAAAAATAACAGTAGGAAAGTAAAATGATTTAATTTATTAAATTTTCAAAATGACCACCATTCTCATCCATACAAACAGTTGTACGTAATGCTACACTACGTACTGTTTTTTTTAAAACAGTACGATTTTCTTTTATTTGACTAGCCGCAGCCATTATCTTTTGTAACAACTCTGTTACTGTGTACTCTCTGTTGTGTACTAATTGGAGTGCTGTATACAATCTGCTTCATATGACCCCACAAATAAAAATCCAGGGGAGTCAGATCAGGGCTGCGTGCCGGCCACATTACTGGTCCGCCTCGTCCAATCCATCTATCTCCGTATCGTTCGTTTAAATAATCACGCACGACTGTGCTGAAGTGAGCTGGAGCACCGTCATGACATGTTGAAACCACATCCTCCTCCGTGTTTGTAAATCCACATCACTCATCAGATCAGGTAGCTCTTCTTGTAAAAATGATAGGTAAGCTGGGCCTGTCAACCTTGACGGAAGGATAAAGGGTCCGATTAAATAATCTCCTATCATTCCAGCCCAAACGTTAATCGAAAATTCTACTTGAAAGGATGCTGGCCGAACTGCTAACGGATTTTCTTCTTGCGGCATCCACAAGTGTAGGTTGCGAAAATTTGTAACTCCAGTCCGGTCAAAGTTTGCCTCGTCGGTCCACAAAATAAGATCACAGAAGTTGCGGACTAAACGTCTTTGCCGCAATAGCTACGAACAGAAAACACTTCTTCCGTTGTAATCTGGCTCATGCAAATTCTGCACTCTTCGAAAATGGAAGGGGTACAAACATTCTTTTTTCAAAATTTTCCACACGCTGACGTGATTAATCCCCAATTGGAGAGCTATTCGTCGAGTACTAATTGTGGGGTCTTGGAACACCAAACGCAACACTTGTTCATCCACATCCACAGGTATAACGGGAGCACGTTCACGACGTGGGCGACGTAATCCATTTTCACAATATTCACTATGCACTGCTATGAAAACCCTGTAGTCAACGG
The DNA here is from genome assembly GCA_927399485.1 of Calamotropha paludella. Lineage (NCBI taxonomy): Eukaryota > Metazoa > Arthropoda > Insecta > Lepidoptera > Crambidae > Calamotropha > Calamotropha paludella. Next base: position 12,831,943 of record OV656805.1, read on the forward strand.
CAGGTCTTGTCGGGAATCGCTGACGATACTCTCGAGCGGCGGCGCGAGCATTGCCATCGCAAAACCCGTAAATAAAATGAATGTCGGCTACTTCGCGAGCAGACAATGAGTCTATCGTAGAAGGCATGTCGACGAAAAATATTTATGAGCTTATTCAACGTGCAAGTTAGGTAACGTTGCAAGATGAACTGTTTGTTTTAAAAAAGTTTACCTCGTTCTCGTTCTGCGGTCTCATTCTCGTGAACGAGACCCAAAACGTCATTAAAAAGACAATTCACTCTCTCACTCGCTCGTTTCGGCTTTAATTCATCTATCTCTTTCTAACTTTACCTGCTATTGTTGGAATATGGGTATCTACCCGAGCTTATCGCAAATCAGCGCAAATCAACAAACCGATGGCATTTTTTGATGATGGTTATTTTAAAAACGAAAAGAGATAGAACCCATGTTTTTTTGGAGAACTTGTAGAGTAAATCATGTAGTTTAATAAAACATGCTAAGAAAGTTACGTCAATGTGCTAGTTTTAAAATAAAATGAAAAATTAAAATGAAAAGTATTTTTTCACGCAAAAATAAATCTTATTATTTTTTTTAACAAATTTACTGCTCGAAATCGTAGGTTTTTTTAATTTTTGTTGCTAGTTAGTCTTTCTAGCTTTCAAATAAGACTACTTTGAAAAAATACACCGTTTATTTAAAGAGAAAATAATTTAAAACCGAAAGATGGGAATTTTATTAAAAAATAAATTGAAGTGCATTGATTTAAGAAACTGCTTGCTTAAAAAATATTTTTTTCCATTTGTTGTCGATAATTTTTTATCTAGTATCCGCACATTTCGTTTGATCAAGTGTAAAATTAAAACATTGTATTAAATTTTTTGTTTAAAAAATATTTTCTGATTTTGTATTTATTCACTCAAGAAATGAGTATTCCACAAAATTTGAGGGGCAATTTGTCGATAAAAAATGCTATATTTCACACCATTAAAGGCTCCGACACTGGTGACGGGACACATTTTATAAGGGGGCTCCCAAACATAAAGTGCCTAGAGGCCCCAGGCGACCTTAGTCCGGCACTGTATGTGTTACTGTGTGTGCGCGCGAGCGCGTGCGTGTTAGTGTGTATGTATGTGAGAGGGTGAGTATAAAATTAGTATGTAACTAATGAAAACTGTGTTTGCGTTACTTAAGTAGACTTTCTGTCTCATCATAATTAAAAGAAAGAAGTTGATCTTGAACTATGGTTTTAAATTTGAATTTTGTCAATAAGTATATGGGCCTAATTTTATTTATTCTGTTATAGGTAAAGTTTTGAGCTGAGAACTGATAGTTGATTTTGAGCCCACGATGTACGACGTTTTATTTGTGGGCAAATAAGGGCACCTTGACGCCTCGTTGATATTACCTGGTCAAACGGCAAAGAAGAATGTTTATGGAGAAGCATTGGCAAGATTGACAGCTGCCGAACTGTGAGAATCCCGCATTCCGCGTACAGTTTAGTGGTGGGGTAGGCTTACAAAACATTACTTTGAGGATCGCTCGCTGAGCACGCTCCAACTTTAAGAGTGCTGTTTTATCGGTCCCACCCCATAAAGAGATACAATAGGATATGACTGACTGGCATAAGCCGAAGTAAACCGTGAAAAGTGTAGTTCGGTCAGCTGAGTGACGTAGATTTTTAAAGATGTAAATTAGTTTCCGAACTCGCGCTGTAAGGGTTTCGATCTGCACATGCCAATCAAGCCGATCGTCAAGGTGAACACCGAGATACTTTAAGCTTTTGACCGTATTTAAGGGCTTACAGCAGCATACATTTAAATCAGTACCTCTACAAGTATGCATTATTATGTCGGGGGGTAATTCAGTCTTGGATGACCTGTCAATATTAAATTTCAAAACCTGACTTTTTTCCAAATTCAGTGTTAGTAAATTACTGGACAACCATTCACTGACCCTAGACAGAGCAATTTCAGCATATTGCTCCGCGGAGGTCCAGTTATTACCATATACCAGAAGCGCCGTATCATCCGCGTACGTATATATATTGCTATTTTCAAGTGAAAGGCGGCCTAATTGTTCAATATATATGAGGAAAAGTGTTGGGCCAAGTATGCTGCCCTGCGGCACGCCATAACTAATCGATGCCTCATCGCTAACAAAGTCGCCAATTTTTACACATTGTTTTCGACCTGTAAGATAGCTGCTGAATAGGTTCAAAATATTACCTCGAAGTCCAATAGCCTCGAGTTTAGATATGTGGATTGGGGTAGAGACTGTATCGAATGCCTTGGAAAGGTCCAAAAAGACACCATAATACCTCTCCTTGCGGTCTACATGCGAGACAAGTGCCTCAGTAAAGCTAGAGACCGCATCCTCCGTACAAATACCACTTCGAAAGCCATATTGGTTATTCGAAAGTAGGTGGTATTTGTTAAGATAATTTATTAGAGAGGCGTTCAGGTACTTTTCAAAGACCTTCGAAAGGGCGGGCAGTACAGAAATCGGCCTGTAGTTCGAAACAAGGTCTCTACTCCCAGACTTGTGTATAGGATGGACTATGGCTTTTTTGAAGAACTGAGGAAAAGTTAAAGATATGTGCTAAGGGTGAGGCTCGAGCGGATGCAGAATGCTTTAGCACACGAAGTGAGATTTCATCCCATCCCGTTGAGCTATCGCTTCGAAGGCTTAGAATCAATTCTTTGACCTCTATTTCAGAAATTGGTAGAATAACAAAAGAATTACTAACTGTGTCAGTGGGTGATGGAAAATAACCATGGGTTAGCGAAGAGCGAGCTCATTGCCAATATTAACAAAGTACTCATTTACGCGCGCGGGTCGCTCCCAATATTCAGAGGTTGATCTGGTAGCTTCCTTAACTGATTTGAATTAGTGATCGTATGAGCGACCTTCCACAGTTCTTTCGGATTATTTTTTGCCTTTAGAAGTTCTTGTTTTTCATAGTTTAGCTTTATATTTTTTAAAAGAGCATTACAGAAATTGCGATATCGGAGATAGGTAGTTTTTAAAATTACATTGTCGGGTGAACCCCTTAATTTCTGATGCATGGAGTCCCGGTTTCGTATACAACGTAACAGACCAGTAGTAATCCAGGGTTTTATAATCTTACTTCTCCTTGACACTTTTATACTTTGTTTATTTTTGTTAATTATGGATTAATGCACATTATCAAATTATTAGTGGCCACATCAGGTTTGCTTTCTTCCAGTATAGTGGTAAAGTCAGTGGCATCTAATTCTTTTTTAATATTTTCAAAGTTATATTTCACCCTGTAAATGTTTGATAATTTTGGATTTAGGTAATTGTTAAGTTTAAGGGACAATTCAACAGGAAAATCATCCGTGATTTCGGTTTGGATGACTGTTACCGTGGCCATATGTTTACTTTTTAAAAGAATATGATCCAGACAGTTGTTTTGTCGAGTTGGAAGAAGGTGAGCCGGTAAAAGACCAAGTGATGACGTAATCGTAAGGTAGTCGATAGAGTTAGAGTTGATGTTATTTTCCTTAATATCAATGTTAATGTCCCCTATCAACGCTATATTTGAAAAATTTAAGGGAGAAATAATGTTATTAAGGCTATTGTAAAACCGGTCGAGGTGTTTATATGATGGGGATCGGTAGACCGCGAGTAGAGCGAAGTCACCGATACAACACAAAAGGCAGTTTCCATCCTGAAAGGGTGGTTCAGTAATGGAGGATTTTAAGTCCGTTTTGACGTAGAGTTTGCACCATCATTTTGAAGAGGATTGTTTGAGGTCGATTGCACAATGTAACCGTAAAATAGTTATTAATGATCTCTTAAAATTCAATTTTAAGAAATAATCATACACTTCATATGTCGTGTACTAGGTATATTTATTTACTTCGTCTTACAATTAGTTGCATAAAATGTTAACGGTACGACAACTACCTACACCAACTGATAATCTATTTTGTTTCCAGAGTCAAAAGAGGAGGTTCCGTAGGCTTTGTTCTGACGGAAAAAGAAACGATAAGTAATGGACGCGAACCTTCGCCAAGACATCGACCATTGGGTAGAAAGGAAACCGGCAACAGCTCCAAATACAGTTTCAGCACTGAATACACGTGAGTCCCTTCAAATTTCGTAGAAATTATTATTTTTGCAACTACCTCCAAGCCTGATGAAATTCACAAGTTTTTTTACACAGTTAGGAATAGCTTTAGTAGAGATTCTAACTTTGTTCCGAAATAAAACACACGCTCGAATGGCGACATTTGCACTTTCATTAACAGTCAGTTTAACTTCGCGAATGTTAAAAAAGTGCTGCAAGAACTTGACGGTTAGTTAGTAACTTTGCGCCTCTTATTTAAAAATTTACGTCATCAACTAAGAAAATACAATTTTATTGCTTCTTAATTCCACTTCCATCTTTCAAATGTAAAACAATACGTGGTAATCACAAGAACAACTGGGAACAAATGACAAATACCGCGAGTACGCGCCGCTACTTCAGCGCAACTTGGATATGCATGATTCGATGCAAGGCGGCACAGATTTTCGTACTCCATTAATAAGGTAAAAAATTATTTCCGAGTGTTTTAGAAGCGAATGAACAAACTAAGACCTATGCGTTAGAAAATAAAACCTACTACACGTGTATCCCAGTAGATGTCTAAGAATGGATATCTACAGAGTGAAATGATGATGGTGCATCATTATAATAATAATAATACGAGTATAATAATATTTCTTACTTTCACACCAATTACGAGTGGCCTAGACCTAAATAAGCACTGTAAGGATACTAGGGTAACGGATAGACAAACATATTTACTACATATATGTTTGTCTTACGTGTTTGATGTATGAAGAAACTTAAAACGTTCTTTAAGATAGTGAGGGGCTGAAGGATTAAATAGTATGTTGTAGAGCAGAGTAAGTATGTGAGTATTCCGGCGAAGACGAATGGGAAGCCATTTGAGCTGAGAACGAAACTGAGATATGTGATCATATTTGCGTAGGCCAAATATGAATCGAACACAAAAATTTTGAAGACGCTCAAGCTTATTAAGCTGTTCCTCCGTGATGTCAAGATAGCAGACGTCGGCATAGTCTAGAATAGGGAGCAACAGAGATTGCGTTAGTGCAATTTTGGTGGAAGTGGGTAAAAAATTACGCAGTCTTCTCAGCGCAGCTGCTGAAGCATATAATTTACGACTGACGGCCTCTAACTGAGGTCGCCAACTCAAATTATTATCAAAAATTAATCCCAAGTTTTTCACTGACGAGCTAAAAGGAATATCGGTGCCAGCAAAGTTTATATTTGGCAGCAATTGCCAGTCCACTCTAGCAATCATCCTGGAACTTCCCACGATAATTGCGGTACTTTTGTTGGGATTAACATCGAGGCCATAGGATTTGCTCCACTCTGCAATTCGACAGAGATCATTGTTTATAGCACGGACTGCATTATGCAATTCAGTGACAGGAGCCTGACAGTAAATTTGAAGGTCGTCTGCATACAGGTGATAGGAAGAAGATAAATTATTTGAGATAGAGTTGATAAAAATAGCAAAGAGAAGTGGAGAAAGGACACCGCCCTGCGGAACACCAGCAGTCGTGGGACTCCAGGAAGAGATACTCTCCTCCAAACGAACCCGCTGCTTGCGTCCGCTAAGATAACTGTGGAACCATTCAGTTGCCGATGGAGATATGTTAAGAGAGCGCAGTAATGCCAAAAGAATATCAAAATTGACAGTATTAAAAGCATTACTAAAGTCCAATAGTGTTAAAACCGTGACATGACCAGCTTCCATTCCAGAACGAATGTCGTCTGTAATTTTAAGCAAAGTAGTCGTAGTGCTGTGTCCTGAACGGAAGCCGGATTGAAAAGGATTGAAAAGAGAATGACGGGCTAGGAAACAATTCAATTGATTGAGGACAAGACGTTCAAAAACTTTGGATAGAAAGGGAAGGATAGAAATGGGTCGAAAATCAGAGAATAACTGAGGAGTGGGTTTTTTAGGCAGTGGAATCACCTGAGCGTACTTCCAACCTTCTGGGAAGACAGCTTGTGATACAGAGCTATTAAAAATAAAGGTCAGAATAGGAAGGATGATATCAAGGATAGGAATCAACATGTTGCGACTAATGCCATCGTCACCGACCGCGTTGGAAGAGATTGATAGCATGCTCCTCTTAACATCACATTCCGAAAACTGAGTAAAAAGAAAAGGAGAATAGTCTGGAATTGGTAAAGAAGAAAGATAATTCAAAGTAAGATTCTTATCCGAATCAGTGAGGCTGGAAGAGGCACAGAAATGTGTATTAAGTGAATCGATGTTAAGGTTTTTAGGAATAGAGTGCAGATGTGATTTTCCAATTCCAATTGACCTAAGGAAACTCCAGACCTTTGTCGGGTCTTTGTCTGCGACAGAAACATGAATGTGGCGGCGTAAGGCATCCCTACACACCGTGTTGCAGCGATTACGAGCCTTGGTATACTTATTTTTATTAATATCGTTTGGACAACGTTTATATTTATTTTTTGCAACAGCTTTTTTGTGCATTAATGCCCTGATATCATTTGTAATCCAGGGAGCCGGGAGATGCTTCAACTTTATGGATCTATAAGGTGCATGCTTGTCATAAAGTTTAGTTATGAGAGTATTGAAAGCAGCAACCTGTTCATTGACAGTTTCAGCGTTTATCACCAACGACCAATCAATGCTCTGAGCATCAGTGATAAAGGCTTCCTGATTTATGCTACCAAAGCTGCGCTGAAGAATGACTTTTGGTTTAGCTTTAGGAGGACGAATTTTATAAGATAAAAATACAAGGTCATGATAAGAAAAGGAATCGGCCGGACATTGACCATATTTTATAACATGTTGAGGAGCCGAAACTATTAATAAATCTAGAAGTGAGGGGGTAGCATTTGGGAAATGATGGGTGGCATTGAGTGAAAGAATATGCAAATTACTAGATCCGACGATGGACTTAAAAGTCTGAGCTCGAGAATCATCCTTTAAAAGGCAGGTATTGAAATCCCCCATAATTATAGAGTGAGCGTATGATGGTATTAGGTCATCTAGAAGTTTTTCAAAAGAATTAAAGAAATTTACTCGTAGGGAGGGGCTATAATAAACTCCAAGCAACACCTTGTTATGTGATAGCAGGACTTCAAGAAACAGATGTTCACCGGCAATAAGTGAAGAAGGTTGGGCCGAGGAGCTAATTATCGTGTAGGAAATATTAGATCGCAAATAAATAGCAACTCCACCTCCCCCAGAGCTAGTGCGGTCATTCCTTATGAGATTGAAGCCTGGTATCGCATAGGAAGAAGAGGGTAAACAGGGCTTAAGCCAGGATTCGGAGATTAAAACAGCATGGAGATTTTTGACATCAAAAGATACCAGCATATCTGAGTAGTGGGCCGGAATACTCTGTGCGTTGATGTGAACGACATTAAAATTTTGAGGCATATTCGAAAATTGGTTATGAAGAGAATCAGAAAGGGACGGTAAACTGTCAAAACTAGAGTCATTTTCTGACGATAATGATTGAGAGTGTTCATCATCACTATAATGACTAGAACTAGACATAAAAATAAATAAAAAATAGATATATATATATATATACTTTATATAAACAAACAAAAAAAAATGGTTAGTTTTATCAACAAATTAAATATCCCATCTGCCGGCTGAATGTTGGAGCTAAAAAATAAAAAAATAAAAGAGAACTAATAGAAAAAAAAAATTAAAAATGATAAGAAACAAAAACCATAAATTAAAGTTCAGCCAATCTGTGAATTCACCTTATACTAGGCTGTATGGGCTATGTATCGTTTGCCTTGCGTTACGGAATACTAAACTAAGACAAAAAAAAAAAAAATAAAGTACTGTGATGTCAATCTGTCAACAATAATATTACAATACAAGTAGCTACGAAATTAACTAAATAATAATATAAAAATACCCGTTATGACTAACATAAAAAAAAAAGAAAATATAAAGTAAAGAATTGTATGAAAAGATCCACAGAAAGGCGTTAAATTTACAGGGCACTTCACAAACAGAAACCCAATCTATTTCTTGCCAGCTGTAGCCGCACGCCTGCCCTTTGCAGGCTTTGATGATAAAGGCTTCGAAATATTAATATAAATATATAATACTTATATAAATACCCATGACTCCGGTACAAATGCTCGTATTCATCACACAAATGAAATGCAGGATAGCTACCGTTGCACCAAACGGTCGTTAGATAATTCTTTTTTTTAATAATATAGATGCGATAAGAAACTTACTCAGGTGATATATATACATTATGTGAGAATTAAATGAAATTCGACTTTATAAAAGAAATTTATTTTGCAGATCCGAATTAGAAGAGGTCTATGAACAATTCAATCAATGGCTGAATGACCCCATAGTGGAGTCGGGAACCGGGGAATATAAAACAAGAGAATTGGATTCACGAGATTTGGCTGTGATAAGGTTTGTAGCTTTAGGGAAATATTGTTTCTAAATCACACGTATTTTTCCCAATACATATTCGAAAACCCCGCAATCTTAGTTCAATATTCCACGAATTCTTCTATTATCAGTCATCTAATGCATAAACCTTCATACATTTAACATTCATAGATTGTTGTTATTTGATTCGTGAGTTTACTTCTGAAGCTGAGATACTATAGGCTACTTTCGACAGGGTGAACATTTATAGAAAAGCATACCTACTTAAAAACAAACAAATCCGTAAACACTGAATATTTAACCGTTGTTATTTTCGTTATTTCAGATTCGCAGGTTCTCTTCTGAAACGTACCCTGAGCGAGTCGATGGCGTGCGACCTGCCGGGCGTAGGAGCTGAGGGCGCGGCGGAGGCGGCTGAGCTGTACGGGCGCGACGGCCGCGACCGCGCTGCGCCTCGCCGCCTCGCACTCGCGGCACGGTCGCTATCCCTTGAGCTAGCTCGCCATCGCCATCGTCTTGCAGCGCAATTGGTAACCCTTTTTCTTTTTAACTTAAAAAAAAACCTGCCACTAACTAAAACAAGCACCTGAACCTACTACACGACAGAGGCGGACACAATTGGTAACCTTGCTTCATTTAAATGTGGGCAATGCATCTCTTTAATCAATTTCAAACAAAATCGTTCAAAAGGTAAAAAACCTTAGTAACTGGTAGGTAGTTACTGGTAAGATAAAAAATATCAAAGCTTACCAAACCCTCAGCATACCTACATGAAATTAGGACCAATTAATTAGGCGAATCGAAGGTCACCCCGTTTAAACACTTTTCATTGAAATGGACTACTATTATATGATATTTTCTCTATCGGTCGGTCTGCTAGGAGTCCTTGCATCGACAGCTTGCGATTTTCTTTTCAACAATAATAGATCCTTCCACCAAAAAAGGCGCAAATAGAAGCACTTCACAGATATTAATACAATAGCAGTTTTAACAACTCGACTCTCTTCTCTTAATAATCGGATGGAGCGAAGCAGTGGCGTAAATAGGGGGGTCAGAGGGTGCAAGTGGCACGCCGCCACTTGGAACGTCTACGGTAAAAATATAATGCACGTGGTACCCACCGGAAGAAGGGGCGGCGCAGCCCTCTGACAAGGGCGGCAAAATTGGGTAAACTGCCCCGGGCGGCAATTGATCAAAAGCGGTGAAGTTACGAATAACGGTACTTTAACAGTTCTTAATTCTTGAAATTCACAACAATAATATACACCTAAAAATATGAGATACATAACTATCTTCATGAAACATATTCACAAATTGCTATGTTTTGACAGAAACGTAAAGTAAAAGAATGCATCCCAGAAGAGATACTGGAAACTAACAAGGTGCCTGAAGTAGAGGAGGTGGACAATAGAGATAGCTCAGAGTACAGCACTTCAACTGAGACGTGTTCAACACAAATATCAAACCCCGCTCTTAGGAAGAAAAAAATGAATTGGGTGATAAATATGATCGTAGAAACGATTGAAGAGACCATCGAATGTGAACCCGTCACTATAAAACTTAGGAAACCTAAGGTCAGACGTGTTATTGTCTGTCGCTAATTTTCAAACTGTTTCCATCAAACACCTAACAGTATCAAAATCTAATTAATGAATCTACTCCTATGAGAATCGTTTACACTTCTGCTTTCTGTCGAAACATATCATTTTGTGTAATGTTGGCTTTTTGTTCTATGTATTAACTTGGGTGTATATACAGAAGTAGGTAACTATTATAGAATTTTGTCTTGTATTATTGCTAGTTTTAAACACTTTTAAACTTTCGCATTTAATCTTAAACAAAACTATGTGGAAACGGGTTTTAACGCGTTAGGTACTGCCTGTAGATAGTCAGCCTGGCCAGTGCCACCTAGCAGAAACGTCGGCCTAAAAAGGTACCCTAAACTGGGCGCATTAAAACCCGTTTCGGTATTGCTAATTTTTCTTTACTGCTCTGTCTGTACCTGACACTCCAGTATGAAGCAAAAGACTATCTTTTATTCGACATAGCAATCCCACTTTCACCACCCAAGCGTAGGTAACATGATTTAACTACTTTACGCGACTTTCGCGTGAAGGTATACTTAAGATCTTCTTGCTTTCGGGTTCTGATGTTGCCATCTCTTAACTTGAAATAATTATACGCTACAGCTTAGCCAGTTGGCGCACAAGATTGTATCGGGCGGAACAAACCGGCCTGTAGCGACCGGCAACTGGGGCTGCGGTCACCGACAAAGAGGGCACGCGCAGTTGAAGATGTTGCTGCAATGGCTGGCAGCCAGTGTCGCCGGGGTTCCAGCGCTCATCTACTACACCTTCGGAAACGAGAAACTGTTTAAGGTAAAACTCTAGATTAATCTAAAAAAAACAAGGCTATATAAATAAGAAGAAACGCTAGTTAAAGTTGACCTGGCTATAATAGGTTTGATCTGAGTTCAAACCACAAGAGTTCGTCTGAGGTACCTCTATAAAATAGCCTCAGACCTAACTATAAAGTTACGTCTGTCACTATTTTCAAATAGATAATATCTATGTAGGTCATTTAAGCTTCACTTTAGATTTTTTAAATCTAAACCACTTCTCTTTGTTCTCCTGTTCCTTTGTTTTCTTTTATTCAAGATCAGCTGGCGCAAATATTATGGTATGTGGGAAAGAAAACGAAACTAATTTTATCAATTCTGTTTTTCAGCTGGACACACTAGTGCGAGTGTTAGTAGATAGGAAATGGACAGTAGGACAACTGGCTCGCGCTGTGCTCAAGTTCGCCAGGCAGACATTACACGAACCACACGTCATCCCCGACAACCACTCACTGTTCGACGAACTCATAGGCATAGAGAAGATACCCGACGACACATAGCATATGCGCCGCAGCATTTTTTACCGAAGACATAAATTTCAGAACGCGTAAATGCTCAGCGGTAAAGCAGTGATATTTTTGCTGATAAATGAATAATGCTTTATCAGATTGGCGAACATTTTGTATTGTTGGATCAGACTTGTTAAGTCTGGTTAGAATTAAGTTTACCTGTTTAAGATGAACTAACGAGTAAGAAGTAAAGAAACTTCGCCTAGTCAATGTCGATATGAAGCTTAGCCTTCCGATAAGAATAACTCGAATTTTAAAATCGAAAGTTATTTATTTATAATTTTTCCTAACACGGAAAACAAAACTACGAACTTCAAAAAAGCTACGCAGAACTAAATGAAGTATTTCGAAATATTTGTTCAGATTAAGGAACATTACCATTGTTTTGTCGGGCTAAGCCTATTTTAACTTAATTATGTTTTGGCTATCGTCCTCGTACCCATATTTTCTTGATACTTATAGAAGTTAAAGCCTGCTAACGCGTGTTAAATTTTGGAGCATTTTTAAAAACAGAAAACTTATTTTGTAAATATTAAAAATTAGGAAATTGAAATACCTAATCTAAAATAGGGTACCTATAACAAATTTATCAATAGTAATTGTTTTATTTGACTAAAGAAAATAAATATTTTGATGTTGTAATTTTGCGTTAAAAAACAGGGAATTATGTTTTTCAATAACATAAATGCACAATTTAATAATAAAAATGCTTGTTGCAACAGTCGACAAAATCGCAAGTTGCATTTAATTATACTATTGCAAATAAGTATAATAATTGTATCGTAAGTAAAATATATTATCTCTTTTATAAATATGTTACGATTTACACAATTTTAGATACTGTTTATAACATAGCTACAAAAAGCAATATTAGCGTTGGTTCGATTTCAATTAATAACTTTAAAGATATTTTTATACAAATCTATCAATTAAAGTACAAGTGTATTATAATGTAAGTTATTGCAACATGTTAAGATTTGATTAACGAAACCTTATACATACGTGATATATGATATAATTTTACATTAAAATTAAGGACAGGGCTAAATGGAACTGTTCCATAACCTATATCAATAACTCTAGAAAATAGAAATAAAATGGAATCTTCCGACGTCTTAATGGGTTGATAAAAGGATGTCGGAAATAACACTTCGTTAAAGACAAAATCCTTTGATTACTTTATTTGATTTCCGTTTTATTTTTTTAATTTAACCTACTGTTGACTAATTAAATACAACAGTTATCAGTTAACACTTTAAAACTCTTTTAAAGTTATTCTTCCATGGCCTTGAAAATTTTGTAAATTTGAGATAATTTAAACCAGATGCTTGCTATCTGTATTAAACACTAGTTAGGCAATCAACAATCAAATAGTAATTTTTACCGAGTTACAGTAACGTTATGCGCTAGCCTAATGGAGGGCACTACTCAATAAAACACTTTCATATAACATATTCCAAGTTAAACTAGTAAAATTTGAAAATATAATGCACCTCAACGGCTTATGGGAGGACAGACTCTTTGCTTACACGAGCAGTAAGTGACAATATCGAGAATTACACTTCCATCCCTGAGGTGCCTAACACATAAGACTTATAATATTCACCGACGGATTCGAAACTTAACGCAGAACCTCTATTTTCCAAGAACCTAAACACACATTCATATAACATAACAAGTGGAATGCATGGAGATCATCACGGCGGCAAAGGCAATAACAGCTCGGGAGTAGTAATATTAGAATTCTCCTGATAACAAATAAGTTTTAATAGGTTGCGGTGTAATTACCAGGCCTTAAGCGTTGCAGGGATACAAAATAAAATAACTTATCTACGGATCAAAGGTCATAGTGAATCACGAGGTACCTAGCGATGAAGTTAGAGCTTGCACGCAAAGGATATCACTCAAAACGAATTGACCGATAGCCTTATATATCGGTTAGCTAGTTTAAATCGAAAATCCGAGTATACGAAACACCATTACTGCCGCGGGTGATCGTGTCACTAGATATCTACTACAGCTAAGAAGGGATACACTGCGCCAGGTTATAGTTGCTAATACTTATCATTTTAACATACACATCTATAAATAAAAATAAATTCTCAGGTAGTTAGCATCTGACCTCTAGGGCAATGCAAAAGCAGTTGCGAAAGTGAAACTATTGCATCTCAGCGACATATTATTATGGCAGCGCCTTTATGAACCTCTTTCATCCTTTCTTCACCGTAGTGCCACCGTATATCTAATAACCTTCGTTAGAAAAGGTCTTCCATAGCATGAATCTCAATGTGTCGAAAGTTTGTTAATTTATGTAATTTACTCAACCAGAATGATGCGAAATAAATCATTTGCGTCAGAAAATGTTTTTTATTTATAACATTCCACTGCTGCGTTTGTTCCAATACGGCTTATTATACAATACACAATATGTTTTTTTTTGCATTTATGTAAAAATTTATAAATGCGAGAACTTTTAATGAATAAGAAAAAATGTATTGAGAGGAAATTTACTTTAGTCTAGTCTGTCTTCTGGTTAACTGGGCATTTAGGCTGTCAAACGTCTTCAATCAACCAAAAGTCATCAATCAATCAATCCTTGTGTTTGGCAGAAAAAGCGCTTGCGAGCGCTTACCAGCGCTAAAAAAATCTATACAGTTTTCGTCCAGGACACGTTTGCTAACCTCAGTTGCGGTGACACAATCCGCCATTTTGCTTTTTTCTGCCAAACACAAGGAATATATTTCTTTCCCAGAATATAGTTATAAAGGATCTTATGGAATAACATTCCATCATATTCTATTGATTATTTCAATGTGCAAATATTAGTAGTTTAGTAGTATAAGTGATCCAAGTTGAGTAAGTTCTTTCAAGAGATATATTGTAACTTTCTTACTATTTTTTCTACATATATAAATCCTGTGCCTTTTATAAAATTTTATATCGGGAAAATCATACAACAGTTCTTATTTAAAAAGTTTACTTATTAAAATATTTGTTGAGAACAGACCTTTATCTCATATTATTTTGAGTAATCGAGGTACACAACACACCACAGCGTGTTCAAATTAACTTATGGCATATCAAATTACCTTTTTACAGACTATGATTAAATAAGATTTTAAAACAATGAAAAATTACAACACTTCACATCATATGCTGACAAACAGTTCTTTTCTCTTTTAGGTATTCTTATGTATCCCGACAATTAATCAAAACTAATAAGAGATCGTACAGTAATTCTTTTAATTACGAAAATAACATCATTTACATGAACAATGCTACCTGAAGTCTTTACAAATAAAATAGCATTTGCCGGTATGACATAGAATAAATGGAAAAATACTTTAGAGTAATAGGTTGATAAAAAATTTTTGCCTAGACCGTTCAAAATTTCATGCGAAATAGATCTTATAACGCCGTAACTTACAGAACAGAAATAGTGGAGATTTTCTGTGCACAGCCACACCATGCGTACACTTAATAAATTGCAAACACATTGAAAGGCTGTGCGCGAACTGCAACTGTTTTTAAACTTGTCAATTTAAGCGAAATAAAATAGCCATAGATTTAGGCGCTACGTAATTTTGATTTTTTATGTAGTGCGCGTCATATCACTAATACATATTGAAAAGTTCATAAAAGAAATCATTACTGTATCAGCATTAAAGTATCGACCAAATTGAATCAGATAAATCTTTGTCAAGAGGAATTAAATTTCTTTATGATTTGGTAAAGCAGATATACGCGGCATTTACCCTTTGCCCTAACGCGGACCTACGCAAAGTACGGTTGACAACACAGGAAGCTATATATTCATAAAAACTTATTTAGCAGGACATAAGGTTAACCCAAATATCAAAGCGTACCTATACTTGATGTGCTACCGACTGTACTTTAGTATTTATACGAAAACGCTACACACCACTGCGATCCCAACTCGGATGGATTGTGTTTTGGATAATAAATTTAGTAGAGCGCTCTCAGTCTAAAGTATCTTAGAAATGTGTTTACTTAGTACGTAAATTAAGTATACGCATCAAGCAAACAATCCAGGAGCCAGTCTTCGTGGAATGAGCTATATATATTTAGGTAAAGGAGGTTAATATGCTGCTGGGTGTTTTTAAAAAATCTATAATTTTATAAAGGCAGGTGTTACCAAAGTTTTTTTTTTACAACCGCCTTTGTGAAATGGTTACCATAACCATGCCAGTATTGCTCAGGGTTACAGCGCTAAGCAACATTTTATGCTGGTGTATTTATGGTTGCGGTCACAAAGTCCATATGCGTTCATTTTACTATACAGCAGTATGGGTCAATGAGATTTGACTATAATATTTCCGTATTTAGGTCAAAGCAACAATTACTCTTAAAGGAGAACATAACCTAACCACATTGGAAAAGTTTGTATATCTAAGAAACCTTCCAATTCCAAACTAATCCAAGTCAAGTTTGAAAAATCTCGCAAGATTCCTCAAGGATTTTGTCGTGACTTCGTTTCGCGCAGGCAGGTTTTTGTTCACAATTGTCATTTCTCCACGATGTCTATGTCGCAAGCATGATATTAGTTCCCCTAAAAGAATAGGCCGCGCATGCGTCGGCCCATACCTTGCCGGTCGTAGAGGACATTGAACCTGTTCACTAACTGGTTGATAGCATTACAGCCTTTCGTAATCGTGCCTAAGTACGTCATCAGAGCGACGTCATTACATTGCTGAAACAATAAAAACATACATGTATTTTATTTATTCACTA
Organism: Calamotropha paludella; assembly: GCA_927399485.1. Lineage (NCBI taxonomy): Eukaryota > Metazoa > Arthropoda > Insecta > Lepidoptera > Crambidae > Calamotropha > Calamotropha paludella. The sequence goes on from OV656805.1 coordinate 12,848,064, forward strand.
ATGAAAATCATGCAATGTTCACACTAGAATGCAATTTATGGTGTAGTATGCAATTCATACGCAATGAAGGCCGGGATGGATAACCAAGATTATCTTGGGCTCTTTTCGAAAAGCAGATGATGCTGAGACCAATCAATTATTTTGAATAGGTGGTACTTTCTTTTGGTAGGCCCACCTTAGTGAGTTTCTCTTTGTCTCGATAATTTTGAGTTCTGCGTTGCAGAAAGAAGCACAGAATGAAACAAAAACATAAAAAAAAATTACAGCGGTAAAATATCCGAAAAAATTGGTAAGAGACACCCGTAGATAATACTGATTACCTAAGAAAACGAAGTTAGTAACATCAGAAAATATCAGTTCTCGCTAGAGAGCCAATGTCTATGTCCTTTCGGCCATTCGGCGCAAATAATGCTATAAAAAACTACATTCGACACTCACGTTATAGAAGTGTGTTCGGAACTGTTGCGAAGTGAGCAGCGGCAAGCGATTGGAGAGCGCACGAGCTTCACGCAGCAACGCTGGCCGCGGCGGGAGCGAACCATCGCGGATGGCGCGCACCGTGGCCAACACCGCGCGCACTCGGGACACTAACATCTTCATGGCTGACCGTTGAGCGGTCAAATGTTCAGCCACTGAACAAATATAACAAGTAGGTATTGTATTGGCTTGATGGCTATTAATGCTGCATGTCATTCTTTCTATTAATTGTCACAGGGCCTCACTATCCCTTTCCGTCCTAACTCCCACACACCGTTTAGTCATACATAAATGGCGCAACACTGTAAGACACTAACACAAATCTAATAATATAGACATATTAATATACAAAGAGGTTAAAACATAATGTATGTGCATATCGCAGTCATCTGGTTGAATCTGCTATTTGATTAAATGACTAACGCGTTCATTGAATGACGACATTTAAGTGAATGGCTAAAGGACAACTCGTCAAGTTGTTTAATATAACGTTCAACGTCTTGACTGAACGTCATTTAGCATAGTCGTTGAATAGGATATAGCCGACTTTGTAATGTTTGATTAGGTTAGTAACAACAGAATAAATTGTTATTGTGTTCACGTCAACAAGAACGCTTAGTTACAAAGTCCTAATTCTCACAAATAAACTAAACAATAACAATCAACTTACCTTGATTTTGTTGTTCGTATTCAGCCATTTTCGCCTTAAAATTTTCTTTAAAAGTAGCCGGCGGCGGCGTAATAATATGTAAATCCATGCTGTCACACTATTTTATTATTAAACTAAATAATTGAACTAAATTTCAATTACCTGACTGATTTTACGTCCGCTCTGTTCAAAGGGCTATGTTACAATCCGCTAACTATTTGGACGTTGAATGACGCTTGTTCAATGAACGTTCGGCCTAGTCATTCTATTAAATGTCGTCATTCAATGAACGCGCTAGTCATTCAATCAAATAGCAGATTCAACCAGATGACTGCGACATGTACATTGTTATGAATCACCATTGCTACAATCACAAGCTTTTTTATTTTTTATAAAATAAAAAAAGCAGGGGTTTCTTACCTAAACTATTAAGAGCTGCCTCGCCAGAAGAAACTCTGGCGACATGGTCAACGCCAATCCTCTCCGCCTCTTCAGCGGCGAGGGTGTATGTTAAAGGCGCTAGCAACATCGTAGCGCGTCCGTTCACCACATCAATTACTGACTCATATAATACCACTGGCAGTTGCTAAAACACCAAACAAGCACATTTTTTCTCACTCACCAGTTAAAATAATGGTCGTAACTAAACCTTAGTAAGATTTTGGCCTTCTTTGATTTTGTTACTAGTTAATCGGCATTATTGCTCAAAACTATCTACTCTATTAGGGATAACTTATTAAATTCAGACATAAGCTGGATAATATATCAATATCTGTTGATAACTCTATTTACCTAGATTAAAGACCTAATGAACCTACAGAAATTTCAAAAAGCATAAATACTTATGGGGCCTTGATTGCTAATATTTACTAGTCTATCTAGAATAAAGACATTTTTTTTAACAAATATGAATATACAATGAAAGAAGTAAATTACAACGTAACCCTTATAACATTACTTGAAGGGCTTGAAGGGCATTACTTGAATCACAATATGTTTGAAATCCAATAGAAACAAATATAATTAAAAATCTGGTGGTCATAAAAAGTGTCTTTATATGATCTACTCTGCCCACTGACAAATGACAAACTGACAAAAAGACAAATGAACGCATTTTACTACTCACTTCACCATTTCTTCCAGCCGGGTTGAGCATAAGCATAACTGGACACTCATTAATATCACAGATCTGACGGTGGACAGCAATATCTCTCTCTGTAGGAGTCTCACCAGTAGTGTACCAACCAAGGAAATCCATGTCAGAGAACACTTGCTTAACTAGAATCATATAACAAGCTATGTAATAAAGAAATTTTATAACCACCTAACAGATTATCACAATTGGTTTTTTTTACACAACATCCCCAGCATAAGTCATTAATATTTATATTTTTTAACATTGAAAGCTGAAGTATTCAGAGAGAACTAACCGAGCAGGGAGGTGATAACTTACATTGTTCTTCTTTTAAATTATAATAATCCCGGTCTATAACAATATCACCATCAATAATGCGAAACACTAATTCAAAAGAGTTCATAACTTCTATATTTCTGCCTTTTTGCTTGCCAATCAAAGCTCCAATCACTGTAACAAAAGCAAAGAAAAAAATTTACTATAAAATGTAGGCTAGGCTTTCGTGATATATATGTATCCTTGTTATACTCTCACAAGAAAAATTATGGAATCATTTACTTGAAATTGGTTCCGCATGATCTTGAGTACTAAATAATAAGTTAATAATAACTTGGTCTGCAATGCTGCTGCTGTTTGCAAATACTGAGCGAAGCATTACCTTACCAAACCTCACCTAAATTTCATCAATGTAGTATCAGCGGTTTGGCTGTGATCAGGTTATGAATTTTTCTTTTGGTGATTATTCCTCCATGGTATGTCCGATTTCAAAACTTTTTTTGCACATTAGTCACGACCACGATGTGAGTTTTGGCGCCTAATTTCATCAATGTAGTATCAGCGGTTTGGCTGTGATGAGCTTTTGAATTTTTCTTTCGGTGATTATTTCTCCATGGTAAAGTCTATATTTTTTTTACATAGCCTATGTCCGTCAGGTTAAAATCATGTATGATAATGCCAAAATTCATTCGAATCGGTTGAGCCGTTAAGTAGCAGGAGGGAGACAAGCGAAATTTGTGAGTTTCCTAAAAGAGAGCTTCGCTCAATAAAAAGGCACCATTTTCAAGATTCTGTTAACTTTAAATTGACACCAAATTCATTGAAATCGCGCCAGTATTTAAGTAGCTATCCTGAATTGTGTGATGCGGCGTATTTTTTTTTATTTTTATAGAATATAGTAAGCGTCGATGCGATCTAGAATGTGACGCGCTTGCCTAGAAGATACCTTTTCACTCGTGACTTGAAGACCCCTAAATTGTATTTGTCAGGAAACACAGACTCAGGCAAAGAGTTCCACTCCTTAGCGGTACGTATCATAAAATTGTATTGACACGGCGGCGACGTCGCGGCGGATTGAGGATTTTGTTTACTACCGGTAATACCGGTACCGCGATTAAAATCATCGCTCCAGACTGCAACACCTACCATGTCATTACTACCCATCTGGCAACTAATGGTATTCCATACCACACCTTCACGCTCCCCGAGGACCGTTAGGTGTGTGCAATATTAACTCAAAAATCAATTGAGTTGTTTTGATTTTTATATATTAGATTGTAAATACTTTGATATATATCAGAAATATAAAATTATAGATAACTTATATAAATCATAAATATTGGTTATTTTGATAGCTATTAAACATATCAGATATTTCGAACCCTGCTATGTAGACATTTTCAATGTTTTGATATATGAATAACAAATAAATTAAGAGCAGTAAACAAGACCTAGTCAATAAATAAAATATTTAAGTAAATCATCCATTGGGATCCCTTTGAAGGCAAACAGAGAAATGGTAAATGGAAATGGCTGAAACATCTCATACCTGTCTGTGGTGAGCCTTCTTGTGCTCGCAGTCTAGTCCAATGCTCAGAAACGTTCATAATGACCAGAGGATGTAAAGACACCGTGACTGAACCGGACGTAGCAGTGGTAACTACCACACTCTTGGTTGCTCCTCCCGGTGTAGCTGGAGGTGCAGGTGAAGTGGGATTGGGATTAGGAGGTTCCACAGGTGGACCTGATGAGGCGCTTTCTACCTCCACCTCCATCTCGAAGTCAATTCTATCTGCACTAGCCATAACTTGTCAGAAGTATTGAAGATAATGTATTTAACGATATATAAAATATATTTTTCTTTAACCGTAAATGCGTCGGTCTTGTGAAAATTGTTATAAATTCTTGTTCTAGTCTTTCAATAATTACCTACTGTATAAAACAAACCACGAATTGCGGATTACCTGCATTTTTTGACATTAGTCTAGCTTGACAATTTTATTTTTTTGTTGTTTTCCCATAGGGCAGGCAAAGGGTACAAAGACCATACAGCCTAATTTTCAGTTATTTTTCTTCATTAAATGACGATCAAGAAATTATGATTATGATATGGCATTTTAGTGGTATTTTAAAAGAGCTTTTATTAAGGCTACCTTCCAAGAACTAAAAGGTGAATTTAGGCTCCTTGATGTCATATTTTTTGACGATTTGGGCCGGGCAAAATAATAATAATAATCTGAGATTTGAGGTTTGGTATCATAAATGAAATAATGAAAAAAGCTGTCAAACATAAATACAATGAAAACACTAATTTAATCATTTTAATTGGAAATAGGGGTAATGTAAACAAAGAAAATTTGCTTAAATATTGTAATATACTGGGTACCCTAAATATCAAAAAAATTGTAATGTTTACATTCCCCTATAGCAGCAGACTGCCACAGGCGGAAAATAATTATAGATATAATTTAAATGTATCATTAACTACTATGGCACATTATAATAGCCAATTTCATATAATTGATATTAATAAATTTATAAAGAAATTTTATATGACAAAGGATAAATACTATCTGCCTACTTATTATAAGAGACAAATAGCTATATCGCTATCTTATTTTTTTAAACAATTAGCCAATAACTTGGCTAGTAAAACTGCTGCTTCTATTGAGCAGTATAATATTGACATTAATTATTCGACTTTGGAATTAGTTCCAAATAATTGTTTATTAAAATCTAAACATAATATTTTAAATTAATTTATGAGACAATAGAGGAGTCCTCTGGCCCTATAGTGACAAAAGAAAAGTCTTCCTATTTGAATATTGTTGATCAAAATATACAAGGCTTCTCTGGAAAGGATTTAGAATTAAGTCTCTATTTAAATTATGAAAATATTGACGTGTTATGTGTAACTGAGCATTGGCTAAAGAATTACGAATTGATGACTAACATAGATAATTATAAAATTGTAAGCTCGATTACTAGAAAATCAGCCAAAATAGGTGGTTCTATGATAATTTTACATGAGTCAATACAATGTAAGGAACGCAAAGATATAGTAACCAAATCAATAGAACGTATTATTGAGATAGCATGTGTGGAACTAGACAAAATAGTTATTGTATGTGTATATAGACCTCCCAAGAGTTCATACCCACAGTTTGAGGCCGCTATGGAGGAAGTACTAAGAATAACTTTCAACAAAAATAAAAAAGTGATTGTATGTGGAGATTTCAATAAAAATATTCTTGATTCAACACATCTGTCGGGTGGGTTCCTAAATTTATTTAAATCTTTTAATTTATTTAATGTATTTAATGAACCGACCCGAATTACTCCCACATGCGCCACTTGTTTGGACAATATTTTTTGTAATAATAAAATACTTAAAAAATCAATAATTAACTGTATTAAATCCGACCACAGCGGCCAATTTGCCTCTATTGAGTACCATCATGTTCCTTCGAAACGCGAAATAACTTGTAGACCATTATCTAAACATTGTATAGATAAATTCAGATACAATGTAAGTAACAAACTTGCAACTCTACCGGTCTCCAACTTTGAAACTAATAGTCTTAATAATCATTTGTTTAATATAATTAATAATGAATTTAGCAATATATTTAGACAAAGGGTATTTAAAAAAGATAATGTAAAAAAGAAATTGGCTGGAATTTATAAAAGCAGAAGGAAATTATATGAACTTTATGCTTTAAAATCTACCTCCAGTGATACTAGCTTTATTGAATATGTTAAGAAATATTCTAAAACATTTAAAAAAGTATGTTCTCTTGCTAAATCTATGTACATAGCTAACAAAATTAAGTTATCAGAGAACAAAATAAAGACTACGTGGAATATAATTAATAAAGAAACAGGCAAAAGCAAATCTCAAATACAATCTTTTTCACTAGAAATTAACAAAAATATTGTAAATTCTGACAAAGTTGTTGCTGGTGTTTTTGAGGATTTTTTTTCTAGATTACCATTAGAAACTACAAGTTCCCTACGTTCGTGTCCTAATGTTGCTGCTGCCCTCCTAGAATCGAGTGTTGATAGGTGCAATGTAAAATTTAATTTTACACATATTAATACAGAAGATATTATTAAAGCATTCAAAACCATTCGTATTAAAAAAACAGAAGATTTATGGGGTATGTCAACTAATAATATTAAATTAATAATTGACATAATTGCGCCTTACTTAGCTCATATTTTTAATAATAGTGTTGACGAGGGGGTATTCCCACACTTAATGAAACATAGTAAATTAGTTCCCCTTTTCAAATCGGGAGAAAAAAATGATCCCGCTAACTTTCGACCTATATCTATATTACCAGTGTTCAGTAAAATTTTTGAAAAAATTATCTATATGCAGTTATTGGCTCACTTTACCGATACTAAAATTTTTCATAAAAATCAATTCGGTTTTTCTAAAGGTAAAAGTACTACTGATGCTGGAGTTGCACTTATTAAACACATACTTGATGCTTGGGAGGGCAAGCAAGATGTAATTGGCATCTTTTGCGACCTTTCTAAGGCGTTCGAGTGCGTTGATAAAAAAGCACGCTATTAAAAAAGTTGGAGCATTATGGTGTCTCTGATATGTCAAAAAGCCTATTACAGTCGTATTCGTCAAATCGAATTCATAAAGTTGTCATTAATAAGAGTGAGTCTTCTGGAGCCCCCATAACTATGGGCGTGCCCCAAGGATCAATATTAGGGCCCTTACTTTTTTGATCTATATTAATGACCTTCCTTACTATGTTAAAAATCTATGTGAGACAGTGCTATTTGCAGATGACACTTCCTTAGTTTTTAAAGTCTCTCGACACGATGATTGCTCTGACGATGTAAATAGTACGCTATCAAAAGTTTTACAATGGTTCACCAGTAACAATTTATCACTAAATTCAAAAAAAATAAAGTGCATACAATTTACGTTACCGAATGTAAGGAGGGTTGACCTACATATAAAGTTGAATGATGAAGTAGTCGAATTTGTTGAAAAGACAAAATTTCTGGGTATTACATTAGATTCACGACTACAATGGGACCCTCACATTGAGGCCTTGTCAAGTAGACTCAGTTCTGCGGCATATGCTGTAAAAAAAATAAGGCTTTAACTAATATTGAAACGGCAAGGTTAATTTATTTTAGTTATTTTCATAGTGTAATGTCTTATGGGTTGTTGTTGTGGGGCTCAGCTGCTAATATCGAAAGCATTTTTGTATTACAGAAAAGAGCTGTCCGCGCAATATACAGCCTTCGGCCTCGGTATTCTCTCAGAGATTTTTTTAAGGAAATTAATATTCTTACTGTGGCGGGACAGTACATTTATGAGAATATAATTTATGTACGAAAACACTACAATACTTTTGTCAAAAATAGCGACGTACACTGCTTTAACACCAGAAATAAGAATAGACTTGCCGTACCAAGATTTAGACTTCAAAAGACAGGAGGCTCTTTCTTGGGGAAAGGTATAGCACTGTTTAATAAAGTTCCACAAAGTATAGTAGATTTGCCTTATCATAAGTTTAAAATGTATGTTAAAAAAACTGGTTGGTTGCCTGTAAAGTCGGTATACGGGCGAAAGTTTTACGTGACAACGACTTTGAGTGGTAAAATAATTTTAATGTGAATATTCATTCGTATAGTAGGAAGAAGGATGAAATAATAGTAACAATTTAAAACATTTATTTATACAAAGAATTATATTTAAAACATTAATTTATAGGCACGCGTCCCTTCCACTTTTTATGTCTGTCTCTCTCGCTCTTAGGCGGGCTAACCATGCCCGAGTGGAAGGGAGGCGTGCCTCTCACTCGCTCTCATTGTAAGCGCATAACGTGAGCGGAGCGTAACGCAGTTTCTTGAAGTGTCACCCGGCAAACCAATTTATAAGACGTTGTCACGTCAAAATAAGCTCATGTCCAAAGGTCAACGACTATTTAATAGATCGCGATACATGGAAGTAATATGTGTCATTTCAACATGACACTATTTATTACAGGTTGTATCGTACAGCATTAGCATTTGTTAATTTTTAAAAAACTAATTTATTACTGGTAGTTAAGAGTATGACATGCTCTCTTAATACATTTCTTGGGTGGTGGCATGTGGTGCGGATCGTTACGTTCCCTAAGATATGGTTGGAAATGGGTCTGCTTTAACCTTCAGTATTCAGTATTGACTAATACTAAACATAAATCTTGTTGTTTTCTTAAATTTGTCGTTTATTCCCTGTATGTTGTTGCAATGTTCAGGGATACTTACTTTAAGTAAGTACAGATACTTGTTGACTTTGTTGTAATCAACGAAACAACGAAATAATGATATCATAACACTATTAGTATTGTCATAACAAAATATTTTTGTTTTTTTTTGTGGATTGTGTATGGTGACGACGTATTATATTGTAAATGTCGTTACTTCTGTTAAAGCTGACGAGTTTCTTGCGCCCATTCTTCTTGTCAGTTAAAAGACGTCCTAATGGGTGGTAGGAAAAAATGTTGGACGATTCAAAACTACTTATTTTTAAGTGCATTTGAATAAAGTTATTTTCATTTTCATTTTCATAAGCGGCCATATCTAATATTTAACTTTTAAAAACTAAGTATGCAGATAACTTCATAACATTGAAAACAAACATATCGTTATCTTAAAATCAGTCAAATGCGCTCCTAAACTATGATAAAGGGTCACAAAAACCTACCTTAAACTCAAGACTGGTCAAATTCCACATTGGTCACTTATAAACTGGGCAAATCTACGGCACCCAATCAGATTCAAAAATTAAGTATGGGACGTCAGCCATATTTTACATTAGTTGTGTGCGTCGTGAATGTTATATGAATCGGTGTTCCTAAAGTTTTTAATCAATATAAAAGCATAAAATGTATGAAAATACAGGAAATGCAGTGGAAACTCCTCCAAATTTATCCAGGAAAAGGAATCTTTGTGGAAGTGCACTAGTTTCTCGGGATGTAAACTTTGTTGCCTATAGTATTTTTTCTGTTCCGTGGTCTAATCCAAATGCTAAATATGGATTTTTAAAAAAATGTATGGGGCTATTGTTTTTAATTAACTAAATATACTATACAACTAATTTAAACCACGTGCGTTTAAAATTATACATAAGTGGCGTTGCCATGTACGGAAATTGGTTTTCAGAGGCTAATGTCGTTCTAGTAAAACTGGAATTTGCCGCTTTTGATACCAAATCTCTCATCTGTGATCTAACCTCTGTTAATCTGTTTGCTCAACTTACTCTGCTCTGTGATGTGATTGACGTATATTTTAAATGGAAATAGTGTCTTATTAAATTTTAATTTAATTTAGATTGAAACGGAATACATTTTATAAGTATTTTGAGTCAAAAGGGAAATATTTTGCAATTTATAATGGCAGGTAATTTTTGGCAAAGTTCTCATCATCAACAATGGATATTAGATAAAACAGATCTCATCAGAGATCGTCAACACGACTTGAACATTTTAAGTGACGAGGAATATCAAAAAATATTCAATTTCTTTGCCAGCATCATTCAGGTTTTAGGGGAGCAATTAAAGCTGCGTCAACAAGTGATCGCGACAGCTACGGTATACTTTAAAAGGTTCTATGCAAGGAATTCATTGAAGTGCATTGATCCTTTACTATTAGCTCCAACTTGTGTGTTTCTTGCTTCCAAAGTTGAAGAATTCGGAGTTATTTCTAACTCAAGACTCATAACTACGTGCCAAACCGTTATCAAGAATAAATTTGGCTATGCATATGGACAACAAGAGTTTCCATACAGAACAAATCATATTTTAGAATGTGAATTCTATTTGCTAGAAAACCTAGATTGTTGTCTCATAGTTTATCAGCCTTACAGACCATTACTACTATTTGTCCAGGATATAGGACAAGATGATCAATTATTAACATATGCTTGGAGAATAGTAAATGATTCCCTAAGAACTGATGTGAGCTTGCTTTATCCACCATATCAGGTACTTATGTGATTTTATAGCAAAAAAAGGAGAAACAAATTTGTAAATTCATTCAAGTAATCTTGGTTATTAACACATACATTTATATTTTCAGATTGCAATAGCTGCATTACATATAGCCTGTGTGATGTTAGGTAAAGAAAATCAGAAAAGTTGGTTTGCAGAGCTAAATGTAGACATGGATAAGGTATTTTTTTTAATTAATGATGTGCGCATAATCTTACCTAAACCTTATTTGATTTTTAAAAATAAAATTGTTTACAGATCCAAGAAATAGTGAGAACTATCATAAATTTGTATGAGATGTGGAAAAACTATGATGAAAAAAAAGAAATACAAGGACTTTTAGCGAAAATGCCTAAACCAAAGCCTGCTCCCCAAAGATAATAGTAAACTTCTAACACTGCATAATGTGACTAATGTTTTTATTCAACATAAGAGAATATTTGTAAATGTATGACTATTATTGAAATAGCATGCAAGCATTCGAGGATGTTATTTTTATAGGAATCGATATGGCTTTGAATTGTTATGAATTCATACATTTAAATCTTAGTATCTTCTTTATGTGTATACTATTTTACTGGACCTTATATTAACATTGAAGTATTTGAAGTACAAGTAGAGTACTATAATGTAAATACAGATGAAATTTTGTAATCTAGTTAATAGAAATTGTGTAACATAACAGTGCCTGTTGACAATCAGATCTTGTATGCACAAGTTCCTCTGAAAATCTAAACTGATTAAATTATTATTTGTAAAGACTGCCAGTATTTTTACTTGTGATTTACAATAAAAACTTAATCATATACTTTGTGCTTTCATTTCAAATAATTTATATAGAGTTGCTAGTCTAATTAGCCTAGCGTTCTAGGGTAACAGATAACCTTGTATATATATCTACTATATAAAAATAAGTCGGGTTTTCCTTCCTGACGCTATAACTCCAGAACGCACGAACCGATTTCCACGGTTTTGCATTCGTTGGAAAGGTCTCGGGCTTCGTGAGGTTTATAGCAAAGAAAATTCAGGAAAATCTACTATATAAAAATAAGTCGGGTTTTCCTTCCTGACGCTATAACTCCAGAACGCACGAACCGATTTCCACGGTTTTGCATTCGTTGGAAAGGTCTCGGGCTTCGTGAGGTTTATAGCAAAGAAAATTCAGGAAAAATTTCAACAGAAAAGCGGGAAAATCTTTTTTCACATACAGCGCCAGTTGTTTCATCAAATGCGTACCAAATACGAACGCTGTTTGCAATTATCATCACCACATGTTTTCCTTCACAACCAATTCAGTTATGGAACAAATACAAAGACGACATATGTGAAGATATCTTGCATCGCTTGCGCATTCAAACGAAAAATCCTGACATCCAAATAACCGATGAAATCCACAATGAAGGATTGATTCTGATTGAAGATCAATGCTTGACTATTGCAAACAAGATACTGATTGAAGTAGGAATGATTGCGCCAAATCAATCGATGCACGATGCATTCAACCAAGAATTAAATCGAGAGTTGCAATACAATGTTGATACATTGCAGGAATTCGTTCGAAATAATGTACCGTTGCTGAATGAACAGCAAAAACAAGTATACGAAACATTAATGCAAGCGGTGGACAATAATACTGGTGGTCTATTCTTCCTGGACGCACCCGGAGGAACAGGGAAAACATTTGTCATTTCATTGATTTTGGCTACTATTCGATCAAGATGTGACATAGCTTTGGCGTTAGCATCATCTGGAATTGCGGCAACTCTTCTAGATGGCGGTCGTACTGCACGTTCTGCGCTTAAGTTGCCACTCAATTTCAACACAATTGATACTCCAACATGCAATATTTCCCGATCCAGTGCAATGGGAAAATTGTTGATGCAATGAAAGCTCATTGTTTGGGATGAGTGCACAATGGCACATAAGAAATCACTTGAAGCACTTAACTTTACACTGAAGGATCTTCGGCGAAATAACAACATCTTTGGCGGCTTGATGATATTGTTGGCAGGCGATTTCAGGCAGACGTTACCAGTAATTCCCCGTGGAACGCCTGCAGATGAATTGAATGCTTGCCTGAAGGCATCACCTTTATGGAATAACGTAAAACATTATCGCTAACCACTAATATGAGAGTTCAACTTCAAAATGATCAAAGTGCTGCACAATTTTCCAAACAATTGTTAGCTGTTGGAAATGGAAAAGTCCCAGTTGATGGGTAAGGGTCATATTTTTTGCGCTATCGCACAACGGAAATCACAATGGAACATATCACAACTGAAAGATTGTGTTACAACGGAAATTATAAACCACTGTACACATTTAACTTAAAAAAGTGTTATAACGTAATAGTTTTTAACCGACTTCAAATAAGGAGGTCATCAGTCCGACATGTACCTATGTATTTGACCGCAATTATATGGCGTTTGGCTGAACTGAATTCGATGCGGTTTTCAGAAATGTATTTCTTACATTCTGGAGTAGGTAAAACCTACTCCACCATGTACAACAATCGGATTTCGGAACAATTTTTTGATATAAATAAATGATACCAGGTTTGTTTTGATATTTAACATTTATTTTTTAAACATTCGTTTTACACACCTCAGTAAAATCAACAAAATTACCAAATCAGACAATAACGAAATACACATTTAGTCTTTCGATTTTTTTTAATATTACGTACATACGTACGTTACGTACATTTTAATCACAGCAAATTAGGTAATAGGCATAGGTACAGCAAAGGTAAGTTTTTATTATCATAAGAAAAGCAAGTTTTTTTCTTCCTACAAAGCCTACATACATTTTTTTATCAACTAAAAATTTACATTTGTCACAATATCTTAATAACAGAAGTAATGGCATTTGGATTAGCATGTTATGGAACATCTTACTTATTATATCATAGTGACTTACAAATCAGTTTTGATACTAAAAAAATAGAAAATTAATTGCAAAAAAGGTTATTTTTATCGCTAATTTTACTTAACATATTCAATAATCCGAAGTAGAAAAAAAACTTTGATTTTAACATTAATAGCATCAATGTTCCGTCTCAATAAAAAATTTAAAAATATATCTTATCTGCATCATCAGTCAAGTAGTACTCGCCTGCTTGTTTAAGATGAATTTTAATTTTTTTAACAACCAAAATATTTGTAATTACGTCAATATCTTTTTTTTTTCGAATAATGAATTTTATATTATTATCTTCTTGTACTGATTTTAAAAAATGCACTGTATACAAGATATTTTTATTATCTTTTTGTTCAATCTTTTCTACAAAGCCTATGTAATATTTCCAATTCTTGCGTTTATAGTATCTAACTAATAGAGAATCTTTCAATTCAAATACCTGATCAATACCAGAAAATGTATCTGAAATATCAGAAGTTGTAGCTTCTGGTACTTCAAATATATTTTCTTTTACATTTCCGGGACACAAGTCAAAATCAGCAGAGATGGGCTTCAGGTTCATTGGTCCGAATTTCGACAAGTCAAAATATGCTACATTTTCTTCTGTATTTCGTATTTCAGATAAAACCGTCACTTTGCATTTTGTTTTATCCGTATTCTCAATTTCTTCATCTTCTTCATCTTCTGCGTCAGCACTTGGGTAACAGTCATCAGCGCTATCATCATCATACGGTATTTCATCAGAATCAGTGTCTTCAGATGTAGAGACTGATACACTTCTTTTTTTTACAACGCTTTTTCCTTGTGTCTTCCTATATTGACTTTGTTTCTTATATTTCAAATTAAAAGTTTTAAGTGAAAAACATTGACAGTCAGCTCTTTCGCAAAAACAACTCAATGGTCTGTACTTGATGATATGTTCATATTCAGTAGCTATTATTTGATGGATTTTCATTGTATTGGGGACTGGTATTATATCTTCTGAAACATGAATATTCTGAATACTATTTTCAGAAACAAAAAATAGTTTTACAGTTGTCTCTGTCTTCGCCAATGATTCATATGCGGAAAGTGCGTCAACTATGTTCTCTCCGTTTGCGACTTTTCTGTCTAAAGTCCTTTTGATGGTTCCGCCAACGCCATCCGCAGCGCCTTTTCCGTGTGAAGCTTCAAAGAATGACCATGTTGCTTTATCAAAACCCGCTTCTTTAGTTTTAGTAGAAAAAAGCCAAAAATTCTTCTTCTGCCTATACTGTGTCGTAGGTCCGTCCGAAAAAAAATGAACACAATTTAGATCGGGGTTTTTTTCTTTTATAAACACAATCACTGGTTTTAAGTGACCCCATATAGCTAGAGGGTCATGCTTTAATGATGGGGAAATACTACAAAATTATATAGGTTTTTGTGTTTTTATGTAGATAACACCTGTATGTAATGTTATTTGTTGCCTTGAACCTGCAAAGTGCATAGACTGCACTTCTTCGGCCATTTTACATGCGTAATTTTCAGAAAAATCACAATGGATGACAACTTCATTGTCCTGCACGTTTTCTATGGCAAGTTTATAGTGTTGGAATTGGTGGTAAATATTAAAGAAGTGTCTTTTAAATTTTAATAGTTCGTCTTGGAACTTAATAAACAGGAATTTTAAAGTGCCTGTTTTTTCCTCAAGACAAGTTTTCTTAGTAGTTTTGCGAAGACCGGATTTTTCATATTCAACATTTTTGATTGTCCATTCATTCCACACTACGTTCTGTGTGTCTTCTGTAGCTGTAGTAAGACTTTTGATATTTCTTCCTATGCAATCTCTACACTCTGAATACAGGCAATCTTTTGATTTTATATCGCATACTATTTCAGAAAGCAATTCTTTTGGGTCAGTAGACGATATTACGCCAGCTTTCTTAAGAGTCTGTGCCTTAAAATCTATGTTAGCATGTTTAATGCAAGCACACGTGTTTCGGTTAGATACATGCGGAGGAATAACATAAAATGGGCGACAGCGTTTAAAAGTTGCAAAAGATAAGGTTCCACATTCATTTCGGTACACTTTGTACAAATTGGATAAAGTATTCAACAAAATTCTTTTTTGTTTCTTATTTTTATTACGAGTAATGCATTCTTTTTTACCAGCTGTCATACGACTGATGTCATCCCGTTCAAAGAATTTTGTTATTTCTTTTAATGTTCTCACTTTCCTCTGCTTTATAGAATGATAATGACGTATACCCCTTTTTAAACCCAAGCATTTTTTTATTTTGTTTTGCATTTTATGTTTATGTACAGACTTACTTACAAATAGTTTTTTCAACACTCGTTTTTCAATTGGTTTGCTGTTTTTGTATGTTTCTTTTAAAGTTTCTTCTAAAACTCGAGTCTCGAGTAATTTCCTTCTGACCTAAAAAGAATAAAATAAAAATGAGTTATATTAAACAGCTTAGCAGGTAATATCAGCTATGAGGCATAAATAGGTATTAATTAAACAAAAAGTAAATTACTTTATTTTTTGATTCTTCCGAGATATCGGGGGTTTCTTCTTGAATGAATTTAGTTATTGGTGTAACTGCAATAGGAGTTTTGGGGTTAATTTCTTTGCTTGAGTGGTTGGTGATTATATCTATTCTGTTATTTAAATAAGTGATCCTTCTTTTGTATCTTAAAAGGGCTTTTTGAAGACTGGCAATTCTGACAATTAGGCGTTGATTCTTTTTCTTTAAAACTTTGTTATCACGAAACAATTTGCTACGGTATTTACGACGGTTTTTTTTAATAATGACAGGTTCTTGAGGTAAAACTTCATTGGTTTTAATACGCTTAGCGTCTCGCCATTTCTTTCTTATCGCTAGTTTTTCCTCTTCGTTCATTTCTGCGACTTTCCTTTTTTTTGCTTTCGTTCTTTCTGCATTCTTCTTTTTCATTTCTTCAAATTTTTCAGGATTATTCTGTTTTAATTTTTCCCTATATCTTCGACACCTTTCGGCTGCCGTTAATGGCATCTGTAAAGCATTATGTAAAAATGAACATTACATCTACAATCCTATAACTGTAAAACTGACGATGAGTACGAGTACGACTTTTGAAAAATCTTTTATAAAAAAGAAACTACTTCAAAACAAAATTCATTATTATTGATCCAGTAATGTTTTAAATTTAGTCAGCCAGTCTGTACCTACATTTCCTTTCGTTTTTATGACGTATATAATGTAAACATGAAATAAAAACTTTAATAATCTACTACCCCAAAAATTCTAAAAAGTGTGAACATAAATGAGGTTTTGTGTGAGTAGGTATTGAAAATTCATCCAGTTATTGTAAGATATAACAGCATACACTAACCTTTACAATTTCCGTTGTGATTCGTCGCACAATTAGTGTCACACTAGTCTCACAATAGAAGTATTTTTAACACGACCTAACCTAAAAAAAATCACTGCAAAATAAATAGGTACAGAATTCTTCAAATATCACATTTCGACGAAAGAATGATTGTTTAACATAATTTAAAACAAAACATAATGATTACTTTTTAATTAAGAGTGACAATACAAAGGAATAAATCTTACCTTTTCTTAACGACACTCACGCTGCTACAACTCGTTTTTCCAACTAACTCAAAAACAAAATGCCGCATTTGTTCATAAAATTCTCAAATACGATGGGCTAGTGTTGTCACTTCAAATAAATTCCTTTTTTATGGTAGATTTTAGTAAATACGGGAGATATCGAGTATCACAACTGTGGTGTTACAACAGAAGAAAATTCGGGACACCTCTAAATTTGTTTTTTTTAAATAATAGGGTGTGATGTATCTAGCCCGATCTTATTTAATTTCGTAGCTTAGATTTAATACAATAAGTCTTAATTGAAAATTATAAGTCATAGCTAAAAATACCTATAAATAACGATCAATTGCGTGGAGTGGTCGGTATGCAGACATCAACAAAATGTATGGAAGAAAAAATATACCTTTTTTTGTTTTTAACATATAATAGTAAACACAAGGAATATAATAATTAAAAAAATATGAGTTGAATAAATATAAAATGTTCTATGTAATGGCTTAAATAAAAACATGATTTTATTTAACTACAATTTTTTTTTTGTAGTCAAACTTGTCAGACATTAAGTTTTTACAAAGTGCGCTAAAAATATGAGCCTTACCCTGATGCGACATCTGGATTAATTACTCTTACCAACGACTTTTGCCGATTTGTAGACTCTCAATTAGCTCTTATTGAAAATGTTTTCCCAAACATTAGTGAGAGTTATCAGAATTATGCTTGGTTAAGTCAACGAGCAATTCTTGCCGCAAAGAATAATGATGTACACGCACTGAATTTCACCATTCAATCAAAAATTGCTGGCGATTTGGTGACATACAAATCCGTTGATTCCATAACAAATCCCGATGATGTAGTAAATTATCCAACGGAGTTTTGGAACTCTCTGGAGTTACCAGGATTTTCACCACATAACTTGCAACTCAAAGTTGGTACAGTTATTATGATATTGCGTAATTTGAATCCACCGCGACTGCAACGGTACTCGACTTTCGGTAAAAAGACTTATGCCGAATTTGATTGAGGCAACCATTATTAACGGAAAGTACGCAGGTGAAAATGTATGTATTCCTCGAATACCAATGATTCCGACTGAGCTTCCGTTTGACTTCAAACGATTGCAATTTCCAGTTAGCCCTGCGTTCGCAATGACAATTAACAAGTCGCAAGGCCAATCACTTAGTGTTTGCGGGATAAATTAGGAAAATCATCGTTTTTCACATGGGCAGTTATACGTTGCGTGTTCACGAGTTGGGAAACCATCCGCATTGTTTGTGTTAACGTCAGACCAAAAAACAAAAAATGTGGTTTAGCAAAGAGCACTTCAATGAAACGGATAATTTGCGGACACGTATAACGCTTCGATTCAGTATTTACTTTGGATTCACTTTCATTAACTTACGAGAAGTTCAACTAAATAACACTTCATTTTTGTTATCGAAATGAATTCATTACTGTTGTGAAATGAAAAAATTTTTTCTTCTTCTTTTAATCACCAAACGAAATGTTACATAAAACGAAGCCATCTGGTGGCGAAACAGAGTGCGCCGGGTTTGCTAGTGATACATAAATATGTAATATTTATAGAAATGTAAATAAATATCCATTACTCGGGTACAAATTCGTCGCACAAACATGTACCCCTTTCTTGATTCAAACCCAGGAATGTCCGTACGAAAGCCAGGATCGCTACCGTTGCACCAAACAGTTGTTATGACGTTGGGGCTATGGTTGTGTAAATTAACAACTTTTGCGAGGGTCCGTCATCTAATGGGTGACCGTATCTCGAGTTCCTGGATACTTATAGAAACCTGTTAAGCCATTCGTCGTTTTTTGTTTATTTTGGCAAAAACAGCCATTCCTAATTTCGCCTAAAATAAAGTTAGTAGACGAATGCCTAAAATTATAAGAAATGTAGATTACAATACTACTGCCAACACAACATACCTAACGAAAAGAAAAAATGACTAGGAAATAAATTAAACATAGCTGTTACGATTACCTTTTAAGAATTATAGTCGTTAGCACCCACTAATACGCACTGAGACTGCGTGGAGGGTAATGGCAAAGTTTCCCTTCGGAGGTCTGTGTTCCAGCTATGGGGACATCAATAGGTTGATGAAAATTTTGTTATCCGTGTAAGTAGGATAAATTTCGGAGAGTGCGCAGCAGAATTGCACCACCTTGTTCCGGCGTTTTTTTTGATTTACCAATAAACGACACCATTATCAAAGTATCGCACTAAGCGTTTAAGTTATAATTCTGGGATACGTACCGCTAAGAAGTGGAACTCTGCCTGAATCTGTGTTTCCTGACAAATACAATTTAGGGGTCTTCAAGTCACGAGTGAATAGGATCTTCTAGGCAAGCGCGTCACATCCTAGATCGCATTGTCGCTTACCATCAGGCGAGAGAGTGGCCAAACGCCTCCCTTTTTTATATAAAAAAGTAATCAAATTAAATCATAAGAAATCCAGTTTATCTTTGCTGTGAAAGCAATTGTTAGTGTCGGCTGACTAGAACACGTTAAAAGGTCTCGCCTAAAATAACCTTAGAATCTTCCTTGAGCCCTACAGAAGGTAACTTATATACTCAAGAAAGGAGAACGATGCCGGGAACACCCGGGAAAAACGAGTAGGTACTTAGATATTGAAGATGCGTCGCGTATCATAATTTTACGTCGATATTATAACCGATAAAAATTGATATATCTTCTGATTCCATATCTTAATTTGTTTGGATAATTTTTTGGTTCAAATCTTATAACTATATACGCCGTCTGAAGGTATTTTTGTATGTCAATATATAAAAAAGAACATCATCCCCGTTCCTTGTTTCGTATATCGATGTACAAAAATACCATCCCCCGCAATTGATACTAGCAAAAATATTGTTAATTCATAGAAACTAACTACAGTGCATAAAACATAAGTACATACTACAGGATACACATGTATCGTTCCGTTAATCATGAGTTCGTGTCGATTAATAAACACTTGGTTACTTAAACAAATGCTCGAGTCTTTGCTTGGGAACGACTTATTGTATAAGTAGTTAAACGATAACAACATCGATGACTTAATTCCATAACATATGGTCTAGTCGAATTACAATAGTATGGCCATGATTTTGAAAAAGGAGTAAAAACCACAAAGAAGCTAAGTGTATAGTAAAATAGCAGGCAGTGGCTGCAACTAGTTGTCCTTCTTTTATTGTTGGCATTTGATATCTTTGTTGCTTACCATACCAACAACAATATATGCCCAATACAAATCTCACAATACTACATTTACTTAACTAATAATTTACTCATGTCCACTTAATTATAAATTAGGCAAAATTTTAACCAAATATCGGTTACTAAAATTGTATGAAGAATTTACAAAGATAATTAGGTATATAAACATCACTGAATATTGAAAATATTGTAGATCATATCGCACAAACTTTTTACCCTTGCGTGCAGGATACGAACTCTCGCTCGTGAGGTTTCGTTGTCATAGAAAGGTACTAGTACCTATAGAAGCAATGAGGTCATAGACTTATTTAGGTAGGTTAGTGTTGAACACCATCACATATCAAACGCGCATTTAAATTTATACGAAGTTTTTAAAGCGGCGCATGGTCACCCTCCGCTTCAATATGCTCACTATAAAGGTTTCCATCAACTGATATGTGCACCAGTTCGAAGCTAACTGCAGTAGCTAGAATGTCTTCATTCAGGGTGAAGTTTTGCAATCTCTGCATGATTGTATTATCATGTCTGCTAGCTGTTTTTGCCGAGGAAACACCCGGGTGAGTACCTATTTTTCACAAACTTATTGGGTAGAATCGACTTACCAGTTTTGACAGACAAGACTTCGATGACATAGGGAAGCGCCGACTTCCAGTTTCCAATTTAAAAGGATCCTTTACATTCGCTTCTGAATATTTAGTTGTTCTTTTTGTATTTCCGTTACATAAAGGTGTGAGATACGGTGACACCGAATCTACATAGGTATGATACCGTATATAGGTAAGTATCTCGCTATAGTGGAAGAGGTAGTAACTAACAACACATTCTCTTAAGCGGAATCTTCATATTTATATAATGTGTATTACTAATAAATGCATTTTTTATACTGCAGTGCACTGGGGATCATAGGAGATGGTCCAAGAGGAAATTGTTCATGTGGCGGTTTCCCAACGGTCACTCCAGCAGTGACAGACGCACCCCTCCTCTCGCAAACGCCTGGTCTTGTGGTCAATTGCGACGAGGAAGGCCAGAATACCTGTAAAAGCTTGTGCAACGCCTTAGCCACCGCTACAAAGGCTAAGGGACCTGAGATCCTCTGCAACAAACTCAAAGATGCTCATGAATTAAAAGTAAGAGAATAATAGGTTACGATATTCTCAAGTCTGTCAATAGGTAGTCTTCACAATAAAGCTACATTAGAAATATGAAAGTTTGTCCATAGAATGGAAAAAAATAGGTAGGTAAATATATCTTTCTTTTCAACAAGCAATCTACTGGCGTGGCAACAAAGTTCGTTCTTTAGGTATCTGTTTCTGTTAGTCGGCGTCGTTAGTCAGAACGTAAACGGAACAAAATCGTAGTGTGTTATGTTGATTATTAAATAAACCAAACGCGTATTATTACCATAGCTTCTGAAATTATTATTCCAAAGAGCCATAGTTAGAGGGAAAACATAATTTAACTTTTTCTTAATTTGTAGCTCTCGGCGTTCGCCAAAATTTGCGATGACCCATGGACGTACGCTGACATAACTGCAGAGGAGCCCCTTTGCTGCAACGACTCGCAAGTGCTCGTATGCCCATCGGTGGAGCGACGTAATACCACTTCTGTAGTTGTCGACGCCAAGAGCGCTTTGTAACGCGACTAACAATTCTAGTTGCTAATAAACAATATTTTACTTATTTATTGTTTGCTTTCTGAAAACTCCTTTTAATAACTTAGCAAAATTTACTTACAAATTTAAGTTGGACTTGTTTAATACATTGTAAAATGCGAGAGGATCTCCGAAGTCATCAAAGGTATTATATAAATAATATTTCATCTAAGTAACTTAATTATACAGAAATATTAATTTACACTCATAAGTAATGAAATAGAAACACAAATAGCCTATCTGTAATAGACTGTCAAAAATAGCAAAGGTTCGTGCGTTCGAGTCAAGGATGAAACTCAGGGATCCAAGTTTTATGGGGCCATAATACAAAAGAGATACGTGAATTCTGAATAGCAGAACGATATCGAATAACATAGCTGAAAGGTGATAAAAACAAATTACTATTCATATTTTTAGGGTTCCGTACCTCGAAAGGAAAAACGGAACCCTTATAGGATCACTTTGTTGTCTGTCCGTCCGTCTGTCTGTCTGTCAAGACCCTTTTTGAAATACTCAGGTCTACTGTCCCTTGGAGCTGTGAAATTACGACACTCGCAAGGAAATCAAAACCTACAGGGTACTTCCAATCGACCTAGAATTAGAGGTTTGCACCGGAGCGAGATTTTGACAACCGATTGAATTCACCGGTGATTGGGCAATCTCCGGTGAAAAACCGGACGTCACCGGAGAATAATAATTTATACACTAAAAATAAAGAAATAAGAATAATCAATTAATATACATACTTTATATTATAATTTATTTAAGAAAAAACGTTTTATAAGGATAGCTAATGCTGATTTTGCTTTAAGAAACACTACATGTCAACAGCGTTGTAGCGTAGCATATTTCGTCTATCATTTAATATTTGTCCTGTCGCCGAAAATATTCTCTCTGACCTTACAGAAGTAGCAGGTACAGTTAAGTATTTAAAGGCTATTATATAGCCTTTAGAAAGGCTTTAAATGTTTATTGAATTTCAAGAAGTGCACAACTTCATCCCAGTTGTGGTTTTTTTCAGAATATTGTGTTTCCGTGTACATTTTGAATAAATTCATTGCCGTAGCGGATGTCATATCAGCATTACTGTTGTTTCTATTTAGAAATCCAAGCAAATCCGGGCGACCAGTTCCTCTTGTACTATTTTCGCTTGACGTGGCTATTTCTTCTCCGCTTCGAGATATGTTTCGGATCCGGAAAATATTATTTATTTCTGCTTTTACAGCATCTTTAGCAGCCAATTTATTTTGCAATTGTCTAAAGCTGTTTCTAAAAACGGGATGCAGTATAGTAGAAATTCGACGAACAGTTCTAGATTCGTATTACAATAAGCGATCATTCATACAGTTTTTCAATGTTTGTAAAAATATTTCACCTACCCCTGTAGAAATTCTGGAACCCAAACTTTGAATGTTAACGAATAGCCCGTAAATAATAGGTATAATCAAACTAGAGGTTGGATACTGGCCCCGCTTACCATTTGGGTTGCTTGTTCGAATATATCCAGCAAAAGCACCACATCTTGTAATAAATTTTCAAAGTGTAGCAATATTAGATTTTTTGTAATATTTGACAATTTTTTTAAACTTCTCTACCAAGTTTATTTATTCAGGAATGTTTAAGGAATCATTTACAACCAAATTCAAAGTGTGTGCAAAACAAGGCATGCTACGTACTCCTAACAGTCTAACCATTTTTACTACGTTGGCCTCATTATCTGTTGTGATGCACACAAGTTTATCACGGATTCCCCAAACCCTCAATATTTTATGGACCACATCTTTTTACGAACTGCAGTGTGCGACTCTGTCAAAGATGTAGTGGTTATTACACAACTTTTAAGGCCATTTGAAAAGACAAAGTGAACAGTGATTGTGATATAGGCCTCCATGGAATGACTCGTCCAAATATCAACCCATATTAACGAGCAATGAAAAAGGAACGCAAACAGAAAATTACAAATATAACCACGACATTGGAACAAATTATTTTACCAGTTAGTTGCTAGTTAAATGAATCACAGAAACGGACAAAACCGCTTTGAATGAATGACTGAAATATTTAATCTAATTCGAAAGAAACAAGTTGGTAAATAATTGTCATGTTAAATAATTAAAAAATGATTGTTTAATGTGTCTTTTATTTGTGTAATTTTATTATATAAAAAATAAGATGCGACAATCACCGGAGATCAATCGGTTAATTACCGATTATTTCAATCGAGTACTTTTACCGGTAAATCACCGGTTATTCTCCGGTACTCACTGCTCCGGTGCAAACCTCTACCTAGAATCTTGAAATTTGGCATGAAACAATGTTTTATAGCACATATAAAGGAAAAATTCCGAAAACCTTAAATTTTTACTTACGTCACATTTTTTTAAGGAACCGCACCGAGGCGCGAGACCGACTCGCACTTGGCCGGTTTATTTTCAAAATTGGGTGTACTTATCACGTCAAGACGTAATCAATTCTTTTTCTTCGGTCATACTATCCCGACATTCAGCGTTTCGCACAGTTCGCAATCGCAATGATTTTATCTTCAGGGATTCTCATGGATTTATTAATCGTTTGCTACCTTACCAAATTATGTTAGACTAAAACTTCTGTAGAATTTGACTACTGCAAACCTTTTATCAAAACTTCTGACCAGGCACTCTACTAATCATTAATTAGAAGTGACAATTGGACTTATACCTTTACTAGCAGTTTGAGCAACACATCGTTCGTTTCAGTTAAATATAATCCACTGCTGAACGACAAAGGATCTCTGCAATGATCGATCCTGCGCTGCCCGTATCCAGGTGCTTCCTGCGACTTCGACCGAGTGAGAGGCCTGCCTACACTGCGTTTTCCGGTCTGTGGTCGCAACTTGAGAACTTTTTTGCCCTAACGGCCATCAGTTCTAAGAGCTTTGTGCCCCGCCCACTGCCCCTTTGTTTGACAATTCTGCTGGCTATGTCGGTTACTTATGATTCGATCATGAAAGGAAACTCCGAGGCTCGGAGAAGAAGAAGGCTATGGAGCGTGTTATGCTCGGAGTCCGAGCATTACACGCTCCATAGCCTTCTTATTAGTGACGGGTTAGCCATGTTCACATGTCCATTTTGACTTTGCAAATAGGTCAACTGGATATTGTATTTTATATTATCCCGCCGCTATTCTCGAGGGAAACTACGCTTAGTTCTTAAGAAAACCCGTCAACAGGAAATACAAAAGCTAAATAAATGATGAAGAAAATAAATACTTTTTACAAAACATACGATATTAATGATATAAAATGACCGTAATTAAAGGGGGAGAGAGCGTACTTTAAGAAAGGATAACATATTTACTGCTTTAACAATTTATTTACATGGCTACACTTTGAAATTTAAATGTATACATTTGTACAAATATGATTGTAAAAATAGGCGTTTCATAACTTTAAAAAAACTGTTGTCGCCAAATTCATCTGGGTATTTTGCAGTCTAAACTATATTTAATTTCTCTAAACACCAACAAATAGAACATTGTAAAATCCGCTAATTTTTCAATAAAACTTGAAGAATATCTATTGTTATGAATGTTATGATTGCTTGTTTCAAAATTGTTCGTTGCCGGCATTGAACATCAAATACTTAAAAATACGAATAATCATCATCAAGTCATTATTAAAACAGCTTTCTAGTGTGATTGTTTTAATCAATTCAACTTGCTTTATTTCATTAATAACCAAATTTCAATTATATTTAAATAAATACATTCAATTCGAGATCAAGTGGAGAATAACAGTTTTTGAGTTTTTAACTACAGTTTATCTTAGATGAGTAATCGTCGCTTAGATAAGCTTATTTTATTTGTATGCAAATATTGTAGTTAACCACCTATCCCAAATGTTAAAAAATCAGGTTACATTTGATCAAATTACCTATCTTTTTGCAATAGCATAAGGTTCATTTTTGAAAAAAGGATGTAAAACCAATAAATCGATTAAAAACTTAAACATAGCCTTTAAACAACGCCTATACTAGTTCATAAATAAAAGAGCAGAAAAGGACGAACAAGCCGATCAAATTTAATAGTGGAAAACACTATCACAGGTATTTAGCTTCCCCCCGAGAGAATCTCGAGTCGAGCCCCTGGGCTTTCTTGATGATGGATTTTTTCTGGGCTTCGTCGAAACGGTTCACCTGGAGGTCAAGATCGCGGCTGAATGGACGACGTTCCTTCTTGCCTTCTTCTTTTTCTTCTTTCTGAAAATTAATGACATCATATTAGCTGAGTAACTATGCAGTTTAGTATTACGATCTTCGGTAAGACTTGGACAAACTAAATGCTATAATGTCTGTATATAAATAAGACTGCATAACAACTAAGATAAAGCACGGTATGGAAATAGCTAATTTAAAGTACAGATAACAGTAAATCAAAATGTCGCCAAGTTTCTTATTGATATTACAGTCTGTATGTGAGTGGGTACCCTTTGATTCGCGCCTAAAATAAATGGTCCTAACTTCATTTAGCCAAACTTCATCGGCCTAAACTTCTAACACACTATTTTTAGATGTTAAACTTTTATTTCAATATTTCCTTCCTTTAAAGTAAGGGATAGGCGCGATTTAGTAGCCTAACCTAACGCATAATACCTATTTGTATTATAAGAAAATACAGTGACAAACTTTGAAGAGGGATTAAAAATAGGCCAAATTAATTTAGATTAAATTTTTAGGCAGTAGTATGTGTACCAATGACAGTACAAAACATTACAACAACATACAAACACTATTTTTTAAACCACATAGCAAAACATAGGTCATATCGCTAATAGCTAAGAGCGATCTCTGCCAGACAACTTCTGTATGGAGAGGATTATAAATACTAAATAGGACTATAAAGACGACTCCTATTAGACTTAAAACTGAAACTTGGCTACAGAAATATAATACCTTTTTCTTCTTTTTCAGTTTTTTTTCATGCATTTCTAATAAACTTTCTTCTCTCTTGTGCTTCTTCTTGTGCTTCCTGTAAGCAAACATGAAAGTATATATTGTCTTTTTCACTCACAATATGTTAACATAACAACATTTTATAAAAGTCAGTAATTAATAGATTTTAAGACTGGTCAAGATCTCATCTGGTCAAGAGCGTCTTATTATAGACTGGTACCTACTTGACTGCGTCTTCTTGTTCATCATCCCTATCAGCGATCTGTTTAGCTCTCGCATCTCCACGAAGTGCTGCGTCCATATCCTCTTCTTTATGAATGCCTGCTGCTTTACGTGCTTTTTCATCTGGAGTATCAGTCCAACTTGATCTGAAATAATTTAGATTATTGCATTAGAGATTGTGGATTGTACTTAAAATATTTTAAAATTCTGTAAAGTCTACCAATCTAATTTAAGTTAGGGGTGGCCCCTGCAACGAGTTGCTACGAGTAAATAAATGTTTTTATTTAAATTCAATAAATAAAAACAATGAGATATTCCTCATCTGTTAACTTTACCTTTAAATAAGTAGATTTAATAAAAGCCAAAGTTTGGTTGGTATGAACCATGTAAAACTTAAAATATGGTTGATTTTATTATATACAATATGTACTTATTAGTGATGTAACAAATGTTATTTTTTGAACATTCGCGAATGCAGATGCGAATGCGAATATCTGGTACCGATATTCGCGAATGCGAATATTTAGTTTTTGTTCAAAATTGGCGCCAATTGTCTATGGCATGGCGGCTGTCTCGTTCGGATTGCCGAGTTGATATGAATGAACTCATACGACTGAAGTATCATTCCGCTCGCGCCGGTCTTTTCGTAAACAAAACAAGTGAATTTTGAGATTAGAGTTTCAATAGTGATTTATTAACATGAGTAAATCAAATCCTAGTGAAATATGGACTTATTTCACACTTTGCGATGCTGAACGAGCTAGATGCAAAGTTGAGACTAATAATGTATTTATGTATTTTAATGTAAGTACATTTATCTTGCATTAAAAAACATGAGAAATTAATGGATTTTGATTTTATGAACATACTATTATCTTCGAATTGTTTTTTCTAATATTCATATTCGCAAAACATTCGCAGAGATTTTGCGAATGCGAATGTGAATGCGAATATGCAAAACTATGCGAATATTCGCGAATGCGAATGCGAATATTCGTTACATCACTAGTACTTATATAATTTATTTGTGGAAATTTTAAAGCAGTCATTTATGACATTTCCTCTTTATGATATAAAAAACTAGCTCAGTTTAAGCCAAGATCAAGTTTTTCTTGTAAACACTTCTTTAAACGTAAAAAAGGTTAAATGCTGAGATAACAAAATAATTAACTGAAAAATTAATAGAAATTTTCATCCCTACCTACATTAATCAAAAACAACAATTTTATCGACAAACTAGATGATAAATAGCTCACCTATCAGACATATCAGGTCCTTCTTTTGCTCTAAAGGTACGTGCTTCTAAGCCCAAATATTTAGCTTTGCCTTCTGGAAGCTTTAACATCCACTCTTCACGAGATTTCACATCTGATTTCTGTAAAGAATGGCCATCTAGTTTTCTAATCTGCATGTCCAAGGCGCGTTCTTCTAGCCGTTGATGGGCTTCCGACCATTTCTCTTCAGAACCAGCAGGTAATGGACCGATACCATCCTCTTCTTCAGAACTCTCATATTTATCAATATTTTCAGATAACACTTTACGCATATCATCTGGAATTGAAGGTCCTGTAATCAAAATATTTAGTTTTAATAAAAAATCTTGGTTGAGTAAAGCTAAAATGAAAAATTTATAGATAGATACCTATGTGTTTTGGTTTTCTTTGCAAATGTGGTGGGAGAGCAGGTCCTTCAATGACAGGAGATTTACTATGTCTAAGATGTGGAGGTAAGGCAGGTCCACAAACTTCTGTCCTAACTTCAGGTTTGGGCAGTGAACGTTTCAATTTGTGTCTCAAATCATTTGGATCTATCTCATATTGGCTCTGAGAGTCATCATCACTTATTATCTCCCCTTCTTCTCCACTCTCTATTTTATTATTTTTTTGAGTGGATGAAACTTCTATTGCATCAGAGTGACTATGGTCATCGTTTTTGATATTGTCTTGTATATCTGTAGTGCTACTAACTTCTACTACAGTAGGCATGTCTTGATCTATATCTTTAGACCTTGACTGTTTCTTTTTATGCTTTTTTTTATGTTTTTTCTTTTTGGTTTTGTGAAGCTCTTTTTCTAAGTTTAAAAGTTTTGCTCTTAGTTTTTCATCATCTGATGAATCTATTTCAGAGGACTCCTCTGATTTTTCTTTGATCACTGCTGGAATCAAGCTGTAATATGAGCCAGGTTGTACATCTTCCGATGTGTCACTATGCTCTTCTACAATGATAGGGCTTCCATCTTTTGCCTTCTTTGTTTCTGTTGGAAGTGGTATATATACTGCAGATCGTTTGCCTCGATTTTCATCAGGAGATAAACTCAGGTCTTTGTCTTTAGTTCTTGGAGCAGGCTTTTCTTCACTTTTTTCTTGGGGCAAAATATTATGTTTCAATTCCTCTCTGAAATCTCTTTTACGCTCTTGTGATCTATGAGATCTTGACCTAGAGTTTCTTTTTCTACCTCTACTATTGCTTCTTCTTTTATCTCTGCTATTGCTTCTTCTTTTATCTCTGCTATTACTTCTTTTTCTATCCCTACTATTGCTTCTTCTTCTAGGTCTAATTATGCTTTTGGCATCTCTGTCCTGTCTATGACGTTCATGTGACCTGCGACCAGAACTCCTCTCTCTTGATTGTCTTCTTACTGGTGAATGTCTGGAAAATCTATTTTTGTTTCTAGGGTATCTAGTGTATCTGTCCTTTTCATCTCTACTAGGTCTTTCTAACTCTCTACGAAATCTGTCACTATCAGGTCTATTTCTCGTTGATGATCGAAAAGTCTCTTCATTCTTACTGTTTCTTGTTTTCTCATCTTGTGCTTTTGTTCGACATTTAAATCTACCAGTTTCAGAATCACTGCTTGATTCATCAGATAGCATTTTTGCACCTAAAACCAAAAACAAGGAAGTTTAGTTAGTGAATCAAAAAAATATTTATTTACTTACTAATTTTATTTTGTACATATAGCTTAAATGTTAGTCTTATATTAACAATGATCACTAAAAATTGTAACTTAAAACATCTTTGAAATTTTCTTAGCACTATAACGAATTGATTTTAAAAATCCAGCTGTTAAAATGCCTTTCAGAGATTGCCTCACACTAGATTGCCATACTAAGTCTTTAAGTATTTGGCTCAAAATGACAGCACAATCTATATCATAAGCCAGGGCCCGTAGAACATCTTCCATATCTTGCTGCAGCCCTCCATGGTTCCAAAACTTAACTATTCTTTGTTGTGGTACAATTGGTAACTGCATTAAATGATGGAGTTTGGTTTCTGGGTGCACATCTTGATGACATTGAGAGTCTCCGGAAGGAAAATCTGCATACATATGAAATTGTTGTAGAATAGGTCTGTATAATTCACGAAAATTTGATAATTGTGGTTGAACAATATTTCTGACTTTGTTTTTGTTTTCTCCAAAGGTCATTCTAAAATCACCAGCATAGCTGAGATTAGATATGGCAAAATAGAAGTCATATTCAGAAAATGTTTCAGGTAACATCAAGAGGGCAGCGTGAGCGGCTGATTTTAGATTAGACTGTAGTGCATTTTGTAATTGTGAACTGTTAGTTTGCTTTATAATTTCTACTGGCTTGTGAAGTCGTCCTGCAAGGTATAAATCATTCCAGTCAAGTAAATCTGCTATCAAATCTTTTTGAGAGACCACACCATATTTAATAGTTACGTTTTCCTCCTTCATTTCAACTAGCGTGTTGAAATATACTCTCGCACCCCATTTTTCTTGAAACCTTGCGATAAATCTCTTTCCCAAAAACCTTAGTGCTGAGTAGTGAGATGGGTTCATCTCTATATTTGCTCCGTGCCATCGGTATGAGTTTTCTACGCAGTAAACTAAGTCAATCATGTTCTGTTTCTTTTGATTGCTTAATTGTGGTTTGACAGCAGATCCGTATGCGAAGCAAAAGGACAAGTTTTGAGGAAATTTAGACAAAATTCTATAATACAATGGCAAAACATCTTTAGTCACTCCAACTGCTTTAGCTACTGATAATGCCATGGCAAAGTGTGAAAATAGCTATAATAGCACACTGCTGACCTGTTTCAAAAGAGTTATCTTCAGACACTAGCAATGGTAAAGATCCTGTAAGATATTGTATGATGTTAATAACAGAAATGCATAAGTTATTGTTATTTGATAAAAATAACCACGCAATCTGTATATTTTATTGACAATTTGGCAAAAAATAATTAATGCCACAAACACTGCTAGTAGTTACAAAGAATAGAGCAAATAAATTGTGCGTTAATTATTTACTCTGTGACTTTTTGTTATGTTTTCTGATAATGGAAGGCAAAGGATATAAAGCTCTTACAGCCTCGCCTTCAGTAACTTCTTTTCTCTCTTAGATGATGATGAACAATGACAAGAACTGATTAATTAATGACGAATGATCAATTTATAACATTCCCAAAGTTTCCTTTAATATGTGGATAATAACAAAAGCTCCATGGACTTGAGAGAGCGCTAAACGCACCATCAAACGCACCCTACTCCCACCAAAAAGATTTTGTTCGTTTTTGAAGTAAAACTTTTTACGCATTACGCATGCTTGACTTGGGAATACTGGTCAATGCATGACGAGAACGTTACCAAAAGTGAGATCGGGCTAGGCGATGTTAAGTTTAGAGGGAGATATAAGTTAGTGAAGATAGAAAGAGAAACAGTTACGTTTCGTATATTACTGTCTAGGCAAGAGAGAGAAATGCGAGCACACATTTTCTTTCTCTATTTCTGTCATAGTCTTTATCTATATGTTCGGAAGAACGTTGAGCATAAGAAAATAGGTGTCACCCCATTTTTGTGGGATGGTCTGTTAACTAACTATACTTTGTCCAATGTTGGATGATACTTTTGACAGTTGACAAGTTGCTATTGCAATGTCAAGCCAAACATAAGTAAACAAAAGCAACCTTAGTACGTAGCAATAAGGAAGTGACACCTGTCAAAAGTATCATCCTTCATTGGACAAAGTATAGTCCAAAAGATTTTACTTAGGTCTCAGTATTTTATTTTAATTATTGAAGTAAAATTTCTTTAGGCGCATGAGGTTAAATTTTTTACAGATGAAACGTCACGAAGATGTGCAACGGATATGTCGAAGAAGATAGAGAGAGAGCGATCGAGACCGATTGACAGAGTAAGAAAGGGTGAACCTAGCATGAAGCAACTAGCCTAGTGAGAGAGATAGAGCGAACGTCGCATTACGCATTGTGCCATGGAGTGAGAGGTGGGAGAGAGCTATAGTGAGAAAGATTGAAAGAGAGGGAGAGTAATTGGTTTGTGTATTCGTTTAGTAGTTAAATATTAGAACTTTAGATGGCAATTCTGTCGAATAACGTATTTTGCAGTAAACGCAGATTTTTCATTTATTTATATTATCATTAGCACGTATACAGTGTGTAAACAGTGAGTTTTTATAAATAAACTTTATAAATAAAATTTTGTGAAAAGTCGTCCTATACTAAGCAGTTGTTCTGAGTTAGTAATATATCTGTTATCTTTTTATTTATTTACAATTTATTATGCTAATTCGTTTGAAGATCAGGTAGTTTTAATAATTACAAATAACATGTGGCATTTTAACTTGCCTCTCGTCATTTAATAATTTAATATACCACTTTCATAAAATATAAAATAAAAATATTTCTTAAATTCTCTTTTCTGAATATTAAATTCAAAAGCAAAATTTAATTAATAATTTCTAACAATGACAAAAAACACGTGGCATTTTTATTTACAATTCGTCATTTGAGATTTCAATAAATCATTTTGCATTAAATATAAAATAACAATATTTCATAAATTCTCTTTACGAAAGGACAATGTCGATTTTTGTATGGACTTGTGACCAGAAATGCACAGAGACCATACAAACAAATATAAGCAGCTAAAACCTTCTAGATTAAGAATTCGTTGGTTTCAGTTTAATTATCAGATTTGTAATGGAGAAATACAAACTTTTCTGAAAACATAACCTTACATTTCAATACCTATTTTATAATACTTAAATTAGTATTTTGCCTACTATTTCGCTCTTTTCTCATACTAATCATGTAGAGGAATCGAATAAAACAATATTGGGACTATAAATGTATTCTTTTCATGACTCATGACTGGTTTAGAGATTTATATTTATGAAGATACCTATCCTAGTTTTTTATCCATAACAAAACTAAAAGTTTCACTTCTGACCTGTGTACTTTGTACGTACGCTCTTTTATGCTTTTTTTATTTCTGAAATTCTGAAAATTATTTCTGAAAATTTAGAAATTCCCTTACGACTAGGCTATAATGGGCTGGGCAGCCGTTATGTTGAAATATTATTGGAGTGTCTTCTTGAAACACTTCTTCCACCAAATACGGTAAAACATTCATCAGCCATCACTCTTATTTTTTTTAAATGCAACGCGAAGTTGAGCTTCAAAATTTATTTTAACTCTTTTTTTATGTTTGAGAGTCCATAACTTTATTTCTAGCAATGTGCAACTTTTAATTTTAAAAGAACCTACCGATCACTTAAATTGTAATAAAGAAAAAAAATTTAGACGGGTTTAAAGGTACAAAAGCAAAAATTCCAGAAATAAATAAAAATATATCTTGAGACCGAGGCAAAATTTTTGGGCTAGTTAGTTAACAGACCACCTCACCTGCCCTCCATTTTCGTATGTTCAACGTTCTTCCGAACATCCTGTATATATAGATGGAGCTAAGTCTAAAGCACACTCGTTTTTTGTTTATTTGCTATGTTTTCTCATGAGTAAAGGCAAAAAGTACAAAGAGCATACAGCCTAGCCTAGCTTATCTAGATGGCAAAGAAGGTTGATGAGAAAGGATCTATGAATAATTAATGATCACATCCATAATTAATGAATAACGAAGAATAAACCGTTTACCTAGATTTAAGTAAACGAATGGATGCACAGAAGCCCCTCATTGAATTCTAAACCCAGTACTCGAATGGAGAGTTGTCAGGTTTTTGCAAATTCGTGTGCTATTTACTGCAACATAACGATATATATGTTGCCTGCCATTACCCTTTTATCCATAAATACAACCCTCACAGTTTTTATTTTGGTCAGGCTAATTGTTGTAAACGTAAGAAATATTATTATCTCTAATAAACCTATCATCATATTTGACAATAGCGACAGATTCCTAAATACAGTCCGTAGTGATTCCTTGCTCAGTGATACAGTCTTTGCACATTTGTCGCCGCCCATTTGAAGCTTGTTCTATGTATATTGTTATATTTTTACCTTATTATAATACTGTATTAAAAATTAAAAAATACGATGAAAAATCCATCTTATAGTTTCCGAGGTAGGTATTTAAATTTTAAATATGCAAGCGAAGACGCGGAAGACGAATAAGAAAATCTTGTGTTGTGCCTAAATGTTTCAATAACTAATAATACATCCGAAAAGTTGTTTTTGATCGTTATTTTTAAACAAACGTCGATAGTGACGAATGAAGATCATGGAAACGGCTGGCTTCTCCTTCTTTCTTTCCAGACATGTGCATTTGTGCTTTGTATTTTCAGCAAAATACTTTTTGCATAGTTTTTTACATTTTCATAATACCTACATTAATATTATTTTCTCCTTGTATGGACTTTTTATCTCAATTATTACAGTCATTTGTCACCCCATGAGTTGAGATCCCAAATATCGGCCATTTGCTTTCCCAAATAAGTCAAGATTGCTATATTTACAAAGTTTTGTAATGTTAGAGCTCTTTTCTAACATCGTGTTTTAGAGAATTCAGCCCTTATATCAGCCGTAGTTTTCTTGGATTTTGTGGCTCTAAACACCATTTATGAAGCCTTAATATGTATATAGCCTAATATAAACCACAAATCGGAGTCCGTTTCGATACCTCCTAAAGTATAATGAGTCAACTGACAAATCGTTTATATTTTTATGAAATCAAACTAATACGAAACAAATTAAATGTTTTTATAATAAAGATTGAAAGCTCTTTCTTTGGTATAAAATGATTTTGCTGATTTTTGTTTTAAAATGACATTTTATGTAGGTACATGATTGGGTATACGCCCGCCGGCGGGACTTAATAGTATAATGGTTTAACTATCAGTTATATTCATGTATGTTGTACATCAAAATCCATTTACACCAAAATATTATTAAAATAATTGTAATTTTGTTAATATCATCTTACTTTTGGTTGTTTTATGGACTTTCTGTCTCACTTAATATAAAAATCTTGAAATTACATCATTTGTCTCATTATACTTAGCTACGTCAGGATTTGAAACTTCGTAGCAGGGCCCGATCTAGCTATTTTGCCGCTCAGGGCAAAGATCATTTTCGCCGCCCTTTAAATACAGAAAACCATATAAGTCATGAGCTAGTTTTGTTGGGGGATGCTAAGTATACAAGTACCTACATAAAATACGTCATACTGTTAGGATTATACCTACCTACAATATTCACGTCAGTATTTGGGCCTTCTGAAGAAGTAACCTATACGAAAGTTGATAAGTGTTTCTATGTTACTACAAGTATACGATGTATGTCTTTTGAAAAATTTCACAGGAACTATTGAATGGATGGAGTGATATATTATTTTATCGACATAGTTATGTACCTTTCAACTTTATCATCATCATCATCGACCTATGGGCCTTTTTTCCTTTGTGCTATATTAGCAAAAGCAAGAGCAACAGTGAAAACATTTTTTGGTTAATTGATCAAAATAAATCTACTAAATAGGAGAATAGGTACCAATTACGAGAAAATGGCAACACGCGCTCTAAACATAAAACATTGTCTATAGAAGGGTAATCCGTTACGACCCAAATCTAATGATGTGGCTTAAATTTTGTTAATAAAATCGAGTACTTATAAAAGTATCGATACTTCAAAAATATCGGAATAAAGTATCGTATCCAAATATACTTAGTATCGATATGAAAGTATCGATAAATAAATAAATATGTAATAAATATTGGACAACATCACATACATTACTTTGATCCCAATGTAAGTAGCTATAGCACTTGTGTTATGGAAAATCAGAAGTAATGACGGTATCACAAACACCCAGACCAAAGACAACATAGAAAACTAATGTACTTTTTCTACATCGACTCGGCCGGGAATCATACCCGGGGCCTCGGAGTGGCGTACCCATGAAAACCGGTGTACACACTACTCGACCACGGAGGTCGTCGATACTTGTAGAAAAGAGGTTGTAGGTCGATAACCTAAAGAAAATACCCGGATTTAAGTAGATTGTTTATATTGAACTCGGTTTATTAGAATGTAAATTTTAGACAGACAGATGAAGAAATCATACAATACTTTTTATAAATAAAATCTATCAAAACACAAAAGAAAAAGAGCTTGTGTTTATTCCAGCAATACTACTAATTGCTAAGTTGCTAAGTTGGAAGATAGGAATAAGTCAATTTTGCCGCCCTGCATTTTTGCCGCTCTGGGCAAATGCCCGGCTTGCCCCCCCTTAGATCGGGTCCTGCTTCGTAGTACTTAGCTACGTTAGGATTTGAAACTTCAACGTATACTGGACTAATATAATTTACCTAGGCTTTTTAATTAGTCATTTTCTTTCTAATACCTTACGAAATGTGTTATTAATAGGCTAGGAAGAAGAAGTAGCATCATAAACAAAAAACGCATTTTAAAAAATCACAGTGTATTTTTCGCTACAATTAAATAGGAACATATTTCAAAACATTATTTTACCTTATCATTAAAGTTTCATAAAAAACAACAAACATTCAATAAAACTAAAACAGATACCTTTTCCAGTAGGTCAATAAAAATAATAAGAAACAACTTAAAATGGTAACTTATGTTAAACAATATTAATAAAAAGATTTCAAGGTACATCTGTACCTGTGACCGGCGGCATCGAGCTTCTTGACATGGGGTTGTGTTCAGACCTCTACTTCGGCGCCAACATCGAGTCCAATAAGGTCAAGCAATATTTCACGAGACAGCTTGTAACTCTCTATAAAGCTGAAGTCCGAACTTCCGAGCATTGAATATTGCAGTCGCTACTTGGACGGTTCAGCAAAATACCAATATGCTGCACTGGACACGATTCAGCGCCGAGCTAAGCAAATTGGCGAAGAGCAAGCTTCACGCCTTAGCTCACCGCTACAAAGTTGCCTGTCTGCCGGTCTTCTACAGATGTATTTTGGAGAGTGTGCTCAGGAGCATGTACAATGCTCATATCGCCATCTCCTTTTTTCCATCGGACATCCAGACGCACTGCGGGCTGTCACCTTTTCACATCAAGCGCTTTTCAACATCATTTATAATGTGCTCAGCATTGGAGTGGAACTCCCTCTCTGCGTCTGTTTTTAAAGTTAGGGTGAATAGGCATCTTCTGGGTTTGCTCATTCTATCGTGGTCCCTGTCTTGGCCCCCAGGCTTGATTGGGATCAAGACCGAACCCAATAAAAATAAAACTCTAAAAAGTTTAGGCCAGGTATGTATATAAAAAATAATTTTTGGCTAGAGACCCCTAATTAATAGGGTTGACCACTTTGGAAATCTAGACAATTCTTATGTTAAAAAATAGCTTTATTATTTTACAAAATAAATAAAAATATTAAAGGTTAACCAAATGAAAAATCAGTCTGAATCGCTGTCATCAGCTCCATTAGAGTTAAATGAAATCAAATTATTCAAAAATAAATTATACTTCATAATAATACAAGGAGCCATTGTCTTTATGCTTATTTTGGTCAATAGGAATCGGTGCCTGAAAAGCTAAAAAAATATTATCTATAGATATCTAAATTCTTTGCTGAATATCTTCTGTTAATTACTCACTGCATTTTTTTCAACAAGTTACGGGGCAAGAAGTTTTCATAAACCTCTTACCATGTACTCTTCTGTTTTTACTGACAAATTCCAAATCTCTATTACATTTCTTCTCCTGATCTGTCCATTTTTATGAAAACTTTCTCTTAGCCTACCTTTACCTTTTTTAGTGATAGAAGTCCGCTTACGACGTTTGACGTTATTGGACTGAGTATGCTATATCATGTCAGATGCAGGGGTGGCGATCGCAGGACTATCTATCAACTCGAAATTAACAGGGACAAAAGAATCATACGGCAATGGTACTATTACTCTAGTACCATTGACGTATCATTCTTTTGCAATAATTTTCAATAATGCTATTCTGGATGGGCGAAATGCGGGAGTGTTTTCTATGACTAATAGCGATCGATCTCGATTTTGAGTTCTATTATCACCATTCGATACCCAAGGCGAGGAGCAAGAAATATTATCCGGAAATAATATGGAAGCGTTGGAAGGGTTATTCTGCAATACATCCTTACTATCATTGAAATCAACATCATCAAGTATTGATAGCTCCTCTTCCATAAAAATTGCATCAGGTGGCAATGAAGAATAAAGCAAACAATAATTTAAATTAAAAACACAAGAATTCATATTTTTGTATCAAATATGCCAATACCAAGTTATAAAAAATATATAAAAAAAATATAACACAATTAACAAAAAAATGTCAAAAATTAAATTAGTACATTATTATAGCCAGATGAGTCAAGTTCAAGTGTCTTCTTTCTAAAGTTTGTTCGCCTTGTACTAATGTAACTGTAGTTGTATCAGTATACGGCGTACTAAGCGACGTGAACAACAATTATGAAACAAAAATAACAAAATTGCACTTATACATATAAATGCTAATATAAACATACCACCTTTATCCCTATTTTGCATTATATCACCGATTCATGTGTTATTGTTTAACGCATCATTGGTATTATTCACATTACATTTATTAAATCTAAAAATATTCACGTCCTGTTTGACTGCAGTACGTCCCCCGTTACTTGTTAATGTTACTTGGACCACTATACAACGTATGATTTTAACTGATGTTGAAACTGATTTAGTATACGTGAAATATCTCGTTAATTATTGTACTTTTTTTTAACACTATAATTAAGATCATGGTTTATTATGTCAGTTTATGGAAAAATAACAAAATACCTAAATTTGTTAGGTGACTCTTTTTTTTTTTTTTTTTTTACTTAGGAGGTATCGGTTTGATCGA
Source organism: Calamotropha paludella (assembly GCA_927399485.1). Classification (NCBI taxonomy): domain Eukaryota; kingdom Metazoa; phylum Arthropoda; class Insecta; order Lepidoptera; family Crambidae; genus Calamotropha; species Calamotropha paludella. Next base: position 12,887,231 of record OV656805.1, read on the forward strand.
GACGTTGCCCTACAGAGGTACCCGTCCGCTCAACTAGTGGTTCTCGGTGATTTCAATGCACACCACGAGGACTGGTTGATCCCTTACGAGGAAACCGAACACGCTGGTCGAGAAACACGAAAGCTAGCCGTGACGCTTGACCTCACTAGTGGTCCAGGAAGCTACGAGAGTGCCGGACACTGACATGCACATAGCTTATTGTTTAGACCTTCTGCCGACGACAAATCCCGACAGTTACTAAATACTTACTTATTACACCACCCCTTGACAGTTCTGACCATTGCGTGGTAAAATCGGTGTCGGTGTATGCTCCGCCCGATTCAAATCCAAAAGGCTCCCCGTAGAGTTGGCATTAGATACCAGCAGAGTTGGTTTTTTTTATAATATCCTTAGCGGCAGGTTTGCTTTTCTTATAGAGTCCCCTCAGCTTGCGCGGATGCTCTAACTAATGTGCTTCATCAAGGTATGGAATAGTTCCCTTTTCTGACGTATCACTTGCCGGCAAAGTTCGCCCGTAGTATAAAGACAAACGTCGTGATGCGTTAAAACAAAAAAGCATATTTAGCCTGGGTTGAAGCTCGATCCCGCAAAGCTAAGAAACACCCGCGAAAAGAAGAAAGCCTTTAACAAAGCCGATAAGTCCTGAAAAAAGGTCGTTAAGAAAGCTCACATTTTTCAAGCTTTTCAAAACACATCGATCACATAGGCCGAAACGGATAAAAGCTTCTTCTGTTGTTTTAACTTACCTGTCGGGTATTAAAGCGTATTGGTCCCTGGCTAAGTCGGTCGAGGGTAACTTCTGCCGTACCTCAATGCCTCCTTTGCTTGCCTGACGGTTCATTGGCATACTTCGCTAAGAAAAAGGCTGATTTATATCACGAAAGTTCGCGTTTAATTCCTGGCAATTCTGTACCTTCCGGTTTGTCAAGTTGTGGGACTTTTATGTCTGAAATTCGTATTAGACAAACCGAAGTAGAAGAGCATTGCGCGAACTGGACATAAATAAAGCCAGTGGTCCGAATGATATTCCAGCCATAGTACTTAGGACTTGCGCTCCTGAGTTAGCTCCGGTGGACACCGCTATATCGTTTATCTATGTTTAAAGTATAAGTACCAAAGTCCTATAAGCTGATCAACGTGCAACCTGTGCCTAAAAGGGCAGTCACGTTGATTCTATCAATTTAAGGCTCATCTCGGTCACGCCCATTCTCTGTAAAATAATAGAACGTGAACTGAACCACAGGCTCCTTAGTATCTAGAAGAAAATGACCTCCTTAATGACCTATAATATGGGTTTCACCGGAACCGGTCCACTGGAGATCTTCTAGCATATGCCACTTACATATGGAGCGAAGCCATCGAGAGGCACGGTGAGGCGCTTGCCATCTCTCTTGATATCTCAAAGGCGTTTGATAGGGTGTGGCATGAAAGCCTTATAAGCAAGCTTCCGTCATATGGTCTTCCCAATACTTTGTGTCTATGGATATCGGATTCCTGAGAGATCGGTCAATACGAGTTGTCATTGATGGTAGCTCGTCGGACCATTTGGCTATCAATGCCTATTCTATTCTATTCCCTATTCTCTGCAACACTTTTTCTGGTTCCTATAAATGACCTCCTTTTGCCCGGTATTTTGGAGTACGCAGACGACAGCATGGTTGTAGGGATCCGTTTTCATAGGATACATTTCGAAGAGTGTGCAGCAGAATTGCACAACCTTTTTCTGACGTCCCCATTGTTTGAGTTGGAAAAAATGAACATGAAGGCTACAAAAGAGTATGACGCTTATAAAGGTATACTTAGAGGAAGACCTTTTGCTGGAGTGGCACTATTATGGAGGAAGACGGCGTTTTCATGTGTGTCGGTAGTGAATTGTCATAGTGTGCGCTTGGCAGCTTTTAGGATACTTTTCGACAGTGGAAAGGCGGTGTTAGTGATAACTGTGTACATGCCTACTTATTCAGCAGCGAATCCGTGAACGGAGTGAAATTTGTGCAATAGTTGAAACGAACAACATCGAAACGGTATTTGTACTCGGAGACTTCAATGCACATCCCGGTGAACAGTTTTCATATAAACTTTTAAACTTTTATTTAGAACAGTCGTGGTCATGCATTGACATGGAAATTTTACCTTACGACACCTACACTTATGCGAGTGCAGCACACGGCTCTCACCGATGGCTCAATCACTGTATAGGTACAAGTGCCGCGCGGCGTACTGTGGTTAATGCCAAGGACGTAGCTAAGTACGGGCAGGGGAGGGCAGCTGCCCCCCACCTAGGTCGAGGTGCTTCCGAAGTTAAATAATGATGTTTATAAATATATAAAGCTAAAGCGCTGCTGGGTACCTCCTACAGACTATGAATTTGCTGAAGATGCCAAAGCCGTTTATTTTAAACGTAAGTTCAATCATTGCTGGTTGCAGACTTACGCTCCTTGGCTGGTATATTCTAAACACTTAAAAGGCTCACTGTGTTTATACTCCGTATTATTTCCAACGGTATTTTGGGTTCATTTGTGACCTGAAGTTTCTGTCGCGTCAAAAATATTCACGAGTATCAAGCCGCCGTCAACGATGCTAAGAACTTCTCGGAAAATGTACCAATGGATTTAATGATAAATACGGCTCACCAGAAAGAAATCGAATTCAATCGACAAATCGTGGCATCTGTAATATCTTCGGTTATGTTCTGTGGTACACATAACTTGCCTTTAAGAGGTAAAGACCAACACCAAGGTGTACTGGAAGAAGAAAAAGAAAAGAAAAATACCATGTACACCTCTCCACAGATTCAAAATGAAATTATTGGCTTGTGCGGGCGGGTCATAAAAAACGAAATAATACAGGACGCAAAGAATGCTTATGGTTCCGTTTGGGGTGGAATCGATTTGTTAGTCCATATAGTAGATAAATTTTTTTGTAATTTTTAGGTCAAAAATAAAAGGGGCCGAAAACCCGCCTCATTGACCGTCCTCCTTTACATACAATTTCAAGTGAAGTCTTGAAACGGTTCTGCGAAGAACCGCGAAGATTGCTCTTGTAGTTATCTAAATAAATATTAATTTTAGTAGCGAACATATTCGTTTAAATAACCTGAACTAAACCCTGACTACGCCCTTGGTTAATGCTTCGGTTTTATACCGTAATGGGTCCTACTGGTCGGATCATTATTTTTTGTTGATTGTAACCTCAACTCAATCCTTTAATAAAATTAGATGGGGTGAAAGAGATAATGAACAAATATATGGACTTATGTAGTAGTAGATTATGTTTAATAGACTTTCCTGCAGATTTTTGTGAATGTACCGACAAAACAAAAAATGTTCTAGTGTCAACCATAGAATAAAATTAATAACTATGTATCAGGTAATTATATGATCTCTAAAAAAGTCAGCAGAAGGTACCGATATTAAGATTAAACCTAGAAAACATAATAAACCTAGAAATACAACTGGCTGGAATAAATACGCGAGTGCCGCTCATGGGGAAGCTCGGTTTTGGTTCCAGTCTTGGTTGCTATTTTGGTTTTATTTATAATAATACTAGCGACCCGTCCCGGCTTCGCACAGATGCAATGCTCTACTTTATTATGCATGTATTATACATATAAACCTTCCTCTTGAATTACTCCATCTATTAAAAAAACCGCATCAAAATCCGTTGCGTAGTTTTAAAGATTTAAGCATACATAGGGATATAGGGACAGAGAAAGCGACTTTGTTTTATACTATGTAGTGATGCGCGTCACCAAAAGAAACTTTAAAGCTAAATTGAAGTATTGTCAAAACAATGAGTATCAAATGAAAATGTCAAATAAAAGCTTATAAAGGTATACTTAGTGGAAGACCTTTTGCTGGAGTGGCACTATTATGGAGGAAGTCAGCGTTTTCATGTTTGTCCGTAGTGAATTGTCATAGTGTGCGCATCGGTGTTTTTGGGAAAAACACCGATAAACTGAGCCCAAGGCCGGATACTTCTGCGAGCGTCGCTGGTTTGTACGAACCGTCTGACAGCGAATGCCTGCCGGAAGCACTTTTAAGTCGAGTCCCTCTTCCATCGTGAGTCAAAGGCGTCTGATATTGGGTGTCGTGTCGAGAACTTAAGATTCAGATTTACTGCAAAAGAGGTCGCTTCCACAATAAAAAAATGGTCAGAGATAAGTCTCCGCGTCACGATGATCTCAGCGTCAAGCATCTCAAGTACGCGGGGGTCCAATTGCCGCGTGTTCTGTCGATGTTTTTTGATATCTGAATAAGTCACTGTTATTTACCGGATGATTTAACGTTTAACGTTGTAGTGCCATTAACAAAAAATAGACGGGTAGCTATTCTTTTATTGTTTTGTGTGTGTTAAATTATGTACTTACTAAGAATATTATATTATATTAAGATTATTATTTTATCAGAATAAGATTTCATGTAACTACATTTTTTGTATGGATTTTTATGTCCAAAATAAATATGTGACATCAATAAATAATACTTACTTACAAAACCAGTGATGTGACTTATCTTAGATAAAAGTATCTGAAATACAGATACAAGATACAAAATACGTATTTGCATCTTGTATTTGAAATACTTTCTAAATAATTTATTTTGTATCTTATATTTAGATACATTTTCTTGGTATCTTTGTATTTTGAAGATACTTTGTTCCCTAAGATACTTTTACTAAAATGAACTTCGCAGGTTTTCTCTCCGAACGCAACTGAACGCAACGCGTCGTTTCTTTAGTCGACGTTGGACGTTTTGGCGGGAGCGCGAAGCGTCACTTTAATGGTTTTGTTTGGTTTTCTTGTTAAATTTTGTGTTGAGGTTGATATTAGTGTGTAATAATGGCGTGTTATTAACCACTGAGTGTTTCTGAATATGCATGAGTATTCTTCTCGACGGACGTCCCAAAAGCCTGGAAGCTTGCCAATGTGCAACCAGTACCCAAAAAGGGTAGTCGTGCCGACCCATGCAATTACCGACCGATCACCATCACTTTCATACTCTGTAAGGTTATGGAAACGGTGCTGAACAGCAAGTTGCTCTCATACCTAGAAGACAACGATCTCCTCAGTGACCGTGACAATATGGCTTTCGCCGAGGACGCTCAACTGGGGATCTCCTAGTTTATGTGACACATTTCTGGGGCGAGGCCCTCGAGATGCACGGCGAAGCACTTGCCGTGTCACTTGACATCATGAAGGCTTTTGACAGGGTCTGGCACGCAAGTCTGTTGCGCAAGCTTTCTTGGTACGGTATCCCCGCTGACTTTTGTAGTTGGATAGCCGATTTCATGACTGAACGATCGATCCGAATAGTTGTAGATGGCTGCTCCTCTGACTCAGTGGCTATTGATGCCGGAGTTCCTCAGGGGCTGTTCTTTGTGCGACGCTTTTCCTGCTACACATCAATGACCTGTTAGTGCCAGGAATTGTTGGGTATGCAGACGACAGTACTGTTATTGAGAGATACCTGTCTAGCGCAAAAGCCAGCGGTGAGGACGTAATGTTCATGAGAGAGGCCATGGTTCAGCGAATAAACCAGAGGCTAAACTACGTCTCCCAGTGGGGCGACAGTAACCTCGTTAATTTCAACGCCCCTAAAATACAAGCGTGTCTTTTTACGGCAAAAAGGAATTCCTTCCACCTAACTCCTACTTTCCGAGATACACCTGTGACCTGTGACCTGACTGTAGCCTCTGTGTCCCATCCCATGTTTAAACTGAAATGGGTACCAAAAGCGCGAAAGGAATATGTAAAAGAACTTGTCCTGTTTGAAACAAGAAAGATCAATCGATATGAAAAAAAAAAACTGAGGTTTTAAATAACATTGAAGGTGATATAAAAAAAAAACAAAAGATGACTCTTATTATATGTTTCTAGAGGACTCCGATTCCTCTATTGCTAGTGGCGAAAACACAAGTAGCACCAGTGATTTTGAGACACTCCAGTACCTCAACAATAAAGATGCTTATCCTACAATTAAAAAAATATTTCTAAAATATAACACCTGTTTGCCCAGCTCTGCCCCTGTGGAGCGACTCTTCTCCTTTGGGGGCATGATAATGAGGCCTCATCGAAGGAAGATGAACGAAAATATGTATGAGAAATTAGTTTAACTCAAATGTCAACTAAAACATAAAAAGTCTCAATTTTAATACCTTCATATTTTGTCTTGTCACATTCTCCTGATCCTTGTTATTAACGCGATATATTCGAAAATTGTTTTCTCGAACAAATAAACTTAAATTCAATTAAATGTTGTTTTCTTACAAAGTATTTTATTTTTAAAAAGTATTTGAAAGATAGGTATTTTGTATCTAGTATTTCAGATACCTTTTCAGAAAAGTATTTGTATCTGGTATCTGAAATACTTTTTTTTAAAGTATCTTGCATCTAGTATTTCAGATACTTTGTATAGGGTATCTTATACATCACTGTACAAAACAACTAGGACTCTGGCATCCAAAAACCCAAGTTGTCAAAAACTTTACATATTTTGAATATTTCATTCAAAAATTAACGGAGGAAAACTGAAATGAGACAGTTTTACTGCGAATTATAAAATTAATTATATTGTATATACAGACTATTGTTGCCACAAAGAAGTACCTGGGAAGACAGGGTCCAGTGTGATATAAACTTATTACAAAAATACTGTGCAAGTTATAGGAAACATGTATATCAGATGAATCTGAGGGATTCCATTGTATGTACTATGTAGGTATAAACAGTGACCGTGTGCGAAAAGGATCAAAGTATATAGGAAGGACGAAAAAGAAACGGCTCTAAAAACATATAATTATATTTTCGAAAATAACAGTTTTTTATCCAAGGATGTCTGCGAGGGTGTAATCTTTAAGAATATCATTTATGGTGTCAAAAAGTTCCTGACTGATTAATTCACTAACATTTTCCATCTGATTTTGGATCACCGACTGTGTTAGGCTCTGTACAAAAGAATTGATAAAGGCGTTGATAAGACTAGATCCAGTCATCCCCTCGATGGCAACCTGGAAAAAGTAATAACGAAAGTCGGTTGAAATACCACAACAAATATCAAACAAGTCCATAGCTAAAGGAGGAGGGTCAATAAGGCGGGTTTTCAGCCCCTTTCATTTTTGACCACCCCCCAAGATGCAGAATAATCATATATGAGTTAATACATAGATTTTTTTTTTTTTGCGGAGCTACTTAGAGTACAGAGTTTTGAAACGTTATATAATTTTTGAGCTAAAATTTTTTTTTTGTGTATTAAGTCATAATGATTATTCTGCTTCTTGGGGGGGGGGGGAGTTGGGAGGGGGGGTTGGGGTTGGTTCCGTTTGGGGTGGAATCGATTTGTTAGTCCATATAGTAGATAATTAAAGATTTTTTTTTTTTTTAATTTTTAGGTCAAAAATGAAAGGGGCCGAAAACCCGCCTTATTGACCCTCCTCCTTTGCCTAGACAAAAAAGTATAATAAAAATCATTAAGATGTAAAATTGAGTTATTACATTAAATAAAAAAATATTACACTTACAAAGGTGTCGTGTATATCTATCTTAATGTCAAGCTCCCTTAATACAAGATGCCCACCGCCGAGTAAGTTGGTGCCTAACCTCGCATCCACGCTTAATACGATACGATTGGCGTTAATTCTGAAATTGCAATACATACTTGTTGTTAATTATGGTTAATTATCGAGGCACAAATGTTGTCTTAAATTTCAGTCATACGTGAAAATTTGTCAGAGTCGTTCCAGCATTGGTGCATTTATACATATAGTGGGGTTGAGTGCGTCTGAGGTCTTTTGCGGAAGTAAGCTGGATATTTTAGTATAATTTAAACCTGGTTTTCTTTATTTTTGCATCTCCGATATTTCGGTGCAGTTGGATGCACTATCATCACAGAAGAACTGAAGTTTTTTGGGAGGGGTTGTTATGTATGAGGTAGGTATTATCCCTTTTTAAATAATACTTATGAAAATGCCCATAAACGAGTAAAACAATATAAAGATATTTTAGTTTTCTAATATTCAATCAAATCTGTACCAATATTTTGCTGTTGTCTTTGCTTAAATGCTAACTCACACGTCTGAATACACTTCTTACCTGAAATTACCTCCTGCGTTATGGCTGATAAAACCGACTGTAGCCCGTGCAGCGTATGTACCTGACAAAAATATTAACTAAATGTAGATATTGCACATTTCCTAATAGTAGGGTAGTTATTTTATTACCGCACCAATCTAACCAACTAATAAACTAAATTCCATAATTTAGTTTACAACAAATTATCGACTGATAGATTAGAGTGTAGATTGATAGTCAATGTGGATAAAATAGTTATCCTACCTGTGATAGTAATCCTGGGAATAGTGATCTGTAGACCAAAGAGAAGACGTAGTGCGTTAAAAGTAACACGATCGACCACAAACCACCTCAAGCCCTCCATTTTTACATCATTGATATCGGCAGAAGCCCGGACTCTGAAAGTAATTCTTGAAAGTAAAGATGTGAACTTTTTCCAGTTATTTGAACGATCTAAAATTGTTTAGGTGGTATCACACATTGTGTTGTTTCAATTACTCCGGTCACCTTTGGGCTGAAACGCGCTTTTAGAGCTTTGCTATTGTACGGCTCTATAACTAGTACCTAACTAGCTTTATTGATTTACTTTGGCATATTGGTTGGGCTAGATTTGAGTCGAGTATATCCTGCATCGTTTTTAGATGAAATGTTGGTAATATATAATAACGAGAAAATATAAATACTAAATGTATCAAAAGTATTTTTTTACATAACCTAATGACTACAATTATAATATAATGACTACATGTGTCTTGTTATATTTTACACATCACCTCGAATATAGAACTTAGAGAAATTCGTAATTTACCTCACGGTAGGACATAATATTTACGATCTGAAAATGTTTAAGTTTCTACTGTTTCTAAAACAATAGCGTCCTTTTTAATATTTCATATAAATATCTGATGCAGATTTTAAAACAATTATCATTCTAATTTTTATTCCAGGATGGACCTGGGCCCAAGACACTATGGAGCGTGGGCATTCCCCTTTCATCAGGATCATCAGTGTTGTTGTTGAATATATGTAACTTGTAGTAAGGAACTCACCCAATAGCTGTGTATAGGAATGGACCAATGTGGTCAATTACTAACGGGTCTAGCGGTGGAACGCTATCATTGCCATTGACAATTACATCTCTGAAGTTTTCAAGTGCATCTTTGATAACCTGAACTATCAAACTGCGTTGTGCAGCATCTAGTGAGTTGAAGAATTCGGCGACATGATCTTCGATATAACTTTCAGTGTCCGACAAAGACGTGTAAAGTTCCAAGTCTCCCAAGTAGTGTCCAACTGTGACACCTAAAAAATCACCAAGAATTTAAATATTTTTAATAAAACAACTTTTATACGGATTCTTTTGTACCTTCACATTATTTAAATATCGAGCACATTCAGAAAGTATATGACGACCATTGCCTTAGTCATCCTGTGAAACGTCAGGATTAAAAATAAAATAAATATGCGCAAAATCCGTAAAAAAAGTTGTTTTTTTTTTTCAATGTGTAATGAGCGCGAAAGTGTAATAATTAAATAATTTTAATATTTGATGGAGTATTAATTAACGATATACGATGACGATAATGTTAATCACTATTTTAAGAGTTATTTGTGATTCGTTTGTTGATTTAATCGATGCAAGTGGATTACAATATCAATGAAGTTACAACATAACAAAGGAACTTAATTATTTAAAAATAAAACTCCAAACAATGTTTGCGTTTCAGTTTCTAACGAGATATAACGTATGAATAATAATATTTTTGATATTTTCTTACATTCACACAAATTAGCCTGACGTCTGATCCTAATTGCTTACAGAAATATTTTTTCGTAGATTTAGTATTTAAAAAAAATCTTTGTCTAAACAAGGGCCTTATTGAACGATTTCTAACAATTAAATAGTAATATAAAGACGAACCTACAGGTAAAAATCAGTAACGATCAGTTTGACAAATGTCAAACCACATTCAAAATCAAAAGTTGTGAATTAAAAAATGTAGATTCAAGATATTCATTTTCGCCATTGTTTTCTGAGCTCAAAGCATTTTGAAATACTTAAAGTCCAGTCAATAGAGCCCTAACTTTGCCATTTTGAGCTGAGTGGCTGATTTCAACGGGGAAATTTTATTTAATGATTCTGCAACAACATATAAAATCAGGGTCGTGAATCCCCGGGGTCACTTGCAAAAAAAGGCAAGGGTAAAAAAATGACTTATTCTCAAATATCGCGAGAACTATAACAGATATGAGAATAAGTTTAAAACAACAGTTGTCAGGGTGGATTTTTACATATCATCCATGGCTGGCTCGTGAATCGCATTTGTAGCGCGAAAAAAAATGGGAGTAGGTGCAATCAATTCAGTTTTTAATTCTGAATGGTATAGGGCTCTAAGAGACGCTTTTCCAACTGAAAATGATTTTTATGTTAATGGAAAAAAAATTTAGAGAAAAAAAACATTATTTAACACGCGCAATAACATAAGTTTCTATAAGATTTATAATGTGAATTTCATATTATACATAAAACTAGAAATAACATAATCGCGATTCGGTAACAAGCGCGCATGCTTAAGTGTTTTTTTGTGTTCGCTTTTTTATTTTTCTCAAATATTCATGCGAACTCTCATTAGCATATTATCCCTCGAAGTTTTTGCTAATGAGTTTTGTAGAATTAATTGTGAATTAATGTATTGAATAATAAAGGGGGGAAAAGCGCAGCTGCTACGAGGAGGCCGCAGTCAAAGTGCTAACCGTCAAAGGAAATAAAAGATGATTTCAAATAAAAATCTTATAACCTACCCTCGAAAGCATCATCAGGAATTGTGGGGTTGGTTCTGGCCAATGCACAGACAGACAATAGTATTAAGCACAGCTTTTTCATGTTTTTCTGGAATAAAATTCAAACTGTTAAAAACATCCTTGTTACACTCACATTTTTTCTTTGACTGATATCTTCAATAACAAAAGTTAGAAAACTATCAAGTTTGATTTCATTAACTTTATCAATAAACACCTTTTATTAATAAAATTAAAGATGGCGTAGTTTTATGCACTGCTACAGGACGACAATTGATTGATAAAATCGCTCGAAATGTTTTTCTCACAAATTTTTCAGAATTTATATTAAAATATATTTAAAGAGGTACACTTACATAGTCTAAGTTTATTGGCGGCTGAAACGGTTATGTGAAGATTGAATATTTTATCCTTTTATATTTTATTAAGACGCTAATCATTATTAATCAGTGTCAAAATGACAATATGAATGATGAAAATATTTTATCACTTAATAAATCTACTTAATTTGTGCTTATAAACATTCAGTGATTTGATTATTAGATAACCCGTTATCTATGTTACGTTTAATAATTATACCAATGATACCGCAATTGAGAACATTTCATTAAAAAGACACTGAGATTCAAAACCCTTTTAAAATTAGCTGATATGAAACCTAAAATCCTATTAAATTTACATAAGAAAGAGAATACTTTGATGGGGTTAGTTATGAGTAAAATACGGGACCTCAACGCACATAACATCGATGAATTCTATTGCGCTATCACAAAACTGCAATACACGTTACCGCTAAATGTCACTTTGAAGGCGCTTGTAAATGTAGCCTTAGTTACTCCTTATAACAGCTACCAGTGAAAATTCTGTCAAAATCCCTAAAGCTGTTCGGAGATTAGCCGGAACAAACGGATAGACAAATAATTTAAAAAAGGATTTTTTGTTATAAGTGCCATCTATTACGTAGGTACTAATTACTTCATACTCTTTCTTGCATTTATAAGGTAATTGGACAGTACAATAACATATATTAGTGAGCAATGATGGACTTATCTCTAATAGAGATCTCTTCCAGCCAACCAAGGATATGTGGGTATTTTATTCGTTAATTTTTGAATAAAATATAATAAACAGTATTCGAATGTTCAGCAGTAAGGCATACACACAGTATATACACAAGTATATACACAAGTATATACACAAGTATATACACAAGTATATACACAAGTATATACACAAGTATATACACAAGTATATGCACAAGTATATACACAAGTATATGCACAAGTATATACACAAGTATATGCACAAGTATATACACAAGTATATACACAAGTATATACACAAGTATATACACACAGACATTGCGAGTCAGGTCAGTAATGCAGGCTGTGTTGGTGTGTATGCTGTCAATATTGATATATTCTTGAATTTAAGCATTTCAATGTAATACTTTTTACCGGATTAAGAAACTTATTTTTTTTCATATTTAAACCTCAAGGTTAGAATTTTTATCTGGAACAGTGTTCACGGGATTACCCAGTGAACATCGCGCAGAGTTGACGCGAAAAAGTTAGAAGTAATATTTTATACTGATTAAAAATACAAGAACATAAAAGTCGGGTCACTTTTTTAAGATATTTTCAAGTTAATCAAGAGAATAAGTAGCTGAACTTCTGTTATGTTGGTCTGTCTTCGTTAAGTACATAAGTCTATAATTACCGTATCTTTGGTTCAAAAACTTTTTTATTTACCGTGTTCTTACTTTAATGTTATATTTTTAAGAAAGACCCTATTTTACATACTCTGTAGGTATAATTTTATTAACAATTGCCGTTGTATGAACTTATTACTTATGGAATTTTTTCCCAATAGTATTCTAGGTTAAAAAATAACATAGTCCTAACCTATATTCCACAAGTAAGCTGCATACACCCATACAGTAACAAAAAACAGACAGATTTTCGCATTTCTAATATTAGCAAGATTTTCCAATTCTAATGCCGTGAATAATTGTAGAGGTACAAGTGACTACGTAATTTGTTTATCTGGTGGAAAAAACCAAGTTTTAAGACATGAAAATATTCTGGGAAATTTCCCATCTGTTTATTGAAATTTGGAGTTTAGTATTTAAGATTAATTGTCTCCATTCGGTTCAGAAGACAGGCAGGCAACACACTTTAGAACTTTAGATTTAGAAATCTTACTAGATTTGATTTTATATTTTTTATAAAATTAGAAACCGAAGTAAAAATAAATAGGAAACAGAATTCCAAGCCTAACATAATCACATAACCTCCGCTTCTAGTTAATGTTAGAGTATCGTCTTCATCTGGTATAGGTATGTTATTAAAAGACAATAATTATTTTAACGAACTGAATCAATTGTAACCAAATTAGAAACGCAAAATAAATTCACCGTATTGAGAAGACGCGTATAATAAAAAAAATAAAGAAATATCATATATAAGGGAAAAAATAAAACTGTAAATTATTAATGCATGATATTTGCATTATTATTGATCTTTTCTTATTACCGTTACATCAAGTATAAAGCTTATTTAATTACCATACTTATAAAAAAGAAAAGTCTCTAAACTGAAAAACCTATTTAAATAGTGTACAGTATATGTCAAATTTGTCTATTTGATGTGTTTCATATTTTAATGTGTAAGCAAAACAGATAAGCAAAAATAAAAAAGGGTATGTAAGATCTTTTTTATTATAAAATATGCAATTATAAAATTATTGAATAATATTAAAATATATCTTAATGTACTATACCATTTCTCTAGTAACAAATATATATGTGATTGTGACATGAAATATTATCACTTCCGGTACCGTTTGAGATGTTGATAAATAGTTTGATAATATTACTTACATATAAAACTCGTATTATGGATATGTTTTATTTAGTAAAAATTACTCTGTGAAATTAGTAAAATGTGTAAAAATTTAATTTAAAAGAAATGTGCAAATAGTTGTTTTTTTTGACTTTCGTCTGTTTATGCTTTCATTCATTTTAAATATGTTCATTACCATTAAATATTCATCAAACGATTATTTTAATATCGCACGGTATTTCAAATATGTTTTATGTTATTTTTTTTTATTATAATAATTGTATTCCACTAAATACTAGAAGTGTATAAAAACGATGTACATTAGGCAGAGGGCGCCTTTTGCACCCGACCGTTGAAGCGAACGGATCAAAAGAATAATATAATTACGTAAACGTTTCATTTTTGTTTTATTGCCACCCTGATTCTCATATCAGAAGTGGGATTAAAGCCAAAATGGTAAGCGATAACGATAGTGTGGAAAATGAACAACGTTCACGCGGCCGTTCAAAACGATCTAAGCAAAGTAAACGCCGTCGCCGCCATAGTAGTGCTAGTACTAATTCTGAGCATAGTTCACGCGGCCGTTCAATACGATCTCAGCAAAGAAAACGACGCCATCGCCTTCGCAATAGTACTAGTTCTGAAGAAAGTGTTGCTGCATCGTGTCATGGACGTGAAACACAAAAACGCCACGAGAAGAAGAAATACAAGCCCAAAAGTCAGAGGTCACATAATACTTATGAAAAGGATGTCAATGAAACACAACAGGCAAGTACCTATTATTATTATTTTTTTCTCTTTCTTTTTACACTGAAACTGTTCAAAGACGTAGAAGAAAAGAACCCTATTTTTTCTCATTCTTTCTTTTTAAAATAACTTTTTTCTCTTTTCCTTTTCTGAGAACAATATAATTAAAGTTAAAGATACTACACATAGCAAACATGTGTGGACCACAATATAACCTTACGATATATTTTTTTTCATAATCACAAAAAAAAATTATAATCACAAAAAAAAAAATTTTTTTTTCTTAATCACAAAAAAAAAAAAAAAAACTCATTATTTTTCGAATTAAAAAAAAAAAAAAAAAAACCTCAGTATTTTTAGAGTATACTTTCGTTCATATACGGAATATCACTATCATGGTTAATAAAATTAGTTGTAACACTATAATAGCTAAAATGTTGAGCGTGTATGAGTGACAAAGTAAGATTATTAATTATCCCCTAAATTGCCTATACACACTTCTTTTCTTAAATAGCACTTATTTATGCTTTTCCTAACTTTTGTATGATTGTTACTTGTTGTGTGCCAATAAATTAATAAATTACAAAAAAAAAAAAAAAAAAAGCAGACATACATAGAATTTATCAACACGTACTCGCAATTGCCTTACAGTCGAATAAGTGGAACACCGATTATCCCTATTAACACGACCCCCCTTATAACTTGCCCACTATACGTTATCTGGATACAAAGCATACTGTTTATAATTTTCCAGGGAATACTAAGCTTGACACCGACACAAAGGCAGGGAGGTTGTAATGCAGTGCTGAGCAACGTGACGACGACACAACAAACCGTCGAGCCAAGTGGAGAACTACTTCAAGTATCATCCGGTCGCGCAGTGGGTTCAGCAGCAGAATCTTCTCGCCAACAGCAGTTACCTTCGACATTTGCCATGCAGAGAGACACCGACGCAAGTACAACAAACTTTTTGCTAAACATTAATGATGTTACGAAACTTGTACAAAATTTATCGCGTTCAAGTTCCCATATGACTTATGATAAGAACATTATACCTATATTTGATCCATCACAAAAGAATCAGCGTATTGAGGTATGGATAGCCAAAGTTAATGAATGCGCTAAAATTTACAACTGGACTGACGAACAAACTGTACATTACGCATTACCCAAATTAGAGGGTCATGCCAGGAAGTGGTACGAGGGCTTATCGACTATCCTTCTCACATGGGCCGAGTGGCAGGAACGGTTAATTAGGGCATTTCCATCCGAAACTAATTATGGAGCATTGCTTACGGAAATGTTAGATCGAAGAATGAGAATAGGCGAATTAGTTGATGAATATTATTATGAAAAAACTATGTTGTTAAACTCGTGCGGTATCGTAG
Source organism: Calamotropha paludella (assembly GCA_927399485.1). Lineage (NCBI taxonomy): Eukaryota > Metazoa > Arthropoda > Insecta > Lepidoptera > Crambidae > Calamotropha > Calamotropha paludella. The sequence continues at coordinate 12,903,076 of OV656805.1, forward strand.
GTAAGAAGGCAGTCGATTGTCTGGTTTTTGGTATAGATGACAGAATGATTAGGGCTAGTGCATCTTCAGCTAGGTTTCAAGATCCCGAAAACTTACTTAAATTTCTTAAGGATTTATGTAGAGAGACCTATCCTCGTTATACAAAGAGGACAGGTAGTGCAAGCGCTTCCAATGAAGTCACGTGTTTTAGGTGTCACAAAATTGGACATCGCAGTCATCAATGCCGTGGTAATGGAAACACTTCTGAAATAACTTGTTTCAATTGCAAAGAAAAGGGTCACACTTCAAACAAATGTACTAAACCACTTGTAAAATGTGATACCTGCCATAAACTTGGTCATAAAACTAGCGAATGCTTTAGAAATATCAATTCAGGGAATACTAACAAAACGACAGAAAAGAAAACGATGCTTACCAAAACGTCGAGGTCTGACTCTAAGTATCTAAAAGTGGCATTCATAAATAATTCTTTTACTGTTGATAGCTACGTAGATTTTGGAAGCGATTGCACGCTTGTTCGTCAGGACATTGTAGATAAATACAGATTGCCCAAATTAGATAATGATATCCCTAATATCCGTGGGTTTGGAAACGGATTATCAACCCCTTTAGGTAGAACAAGGTTTCACATGCGAATAGGCGACGTTGAGGCGGACATTTACGCATACATCGTTGAATCCTCGTTACTTTCTGAACCTTTACTGGTTGGTCAGGACTTTACGGAAAGGGAAGACGTTTTGGTTATAAAAACTCATGACAAACTAGACATATTAAAGAGTAAATCTACTAATGACATAATGAATTTACCAGTTGAGGATGACAATAATAAAAAATTTGTGTTAAGAATAAAGGTGGATACGATTTTTAATAAATTTCAGTTCGTTGAATGCATAGATCATAACCAATTGACTGCTGATATTTTTATCGAAGACAGTGTTAGACAATTAGAAAATGCCAACTATTTTGTCGTGGGAGGTGTATATAGTGTAAATAATGGGCAATGTCATATAGCAGTCCATAATATCTCCGAGAAACCGGTTTTTCTTAATAAACATTCAATATTAGTTCGTGGTAGGCAAATTGCTCCTTCAGAGCCTCCCAAAAATTGCTCGGATTTAAACTGTTGTCACATTACTATTCCTTCTTCAACACCTATAACCATGAATGAAGCAAATATTAACCCCAAACTCACACCTCTACAAAAACAACGTATTCTTGATTTGATAAATCAATATAGAGATTGTTTTGCTCAGGACTTATCCGAACTGGGATGCACTGACGTAGCCAAAATGAAGATAGAGTTAAACGACTTTACACCTGTTGTTTACCGTCCGTATCGTCTTAGCCATACAGAGAGGGAAATAGTACGAGGTATGGTCCAAGAACTCATAGAAAACGATATTGCTGAAGAATCGAATTCCTTTTATGCAAGTCCCATCATATTAGTAACAAAAAAGACTGGGGGCTATCGATTATGCGTAGATTTTAGGGCGTTAAATAAAAAGACAAAGAAGGACCATTTCCCAATGCCTAGAATAGACGACCAACTAGATATGCTTAACGGGAATAAATATTATTCTAGTCTAGATTTAGCAAGCGGGTACTATCAGATCCCAATCGATGATGACTGTAAGCATCTCACTGCTTTCATTACCCCTGATGGCCTTTACCAATTCAAGAAAATGCCGTTTGGTCTTGTTAACTCGCCGGCTGTTTTCCAACGAACAATTAATCATGTTTTGGGAAATGCTAGATTTAGTTCCGCTCTCACCTATATGGATGATATATTAATACCTGGAAAAGATTTCGAAGAAGAGTTTGAACGCTTAGAAGATACTTTTAAATTGTTACAAAAGGCTAAACTTACACTAAATTTGCAAAAATGTAATTTCTTTCAACAAGAGCTTGAATATCTTGGTTATGAAATAGGTGAGTACGGAATTAGACCAGGGAAGGCAAAAATAATGTCTGTTGAACGGTACCCCATACCAAGAAATGCACATGAAATCAGACAGTTCATCGGGTTAGCCAGTTATTTTAGAAAATTTATTTACAACTTTGCGGTTATAGCCAAACCACTTACTGACTTAACTAGAAAATCTGTGCCTTGGTGTTGGGGCACTGATCAACAAGATGCCTTTACAAAATTAAAAGAAGCTTTAATCAATCGGCCGGTACTAGGCATATACGATCCCAAGAGTGAGACATATTTGCACACAGATGCAAGCAAACATGGGTTGGCCGGTATTTTGTTACAGAAGGCTGGTGATTCTGATAAAATACAACCTATTGCATATTTTAGTCGTAAAACGTCATTAGACGAGCAGAACTATCATGCCTATGAACTTGAAACTCTAGCTGTGATAGCATCTTTACAACGTTTTAGGACATATCTATTGGGGATTCCATTCACTTTAGTTACCGACTGTGCTGCCTTAAGATCTACTTTCACTAAGCGAGATTTAGTCCCACGAATTGCACGTTGGTGGATAGCTATCCAAGAGTTCGACCTCAACATACAATATCGGCCGGGTCATGCAATGTCGCACGTAGATGCTCTCAGTCGCAACCCCCCACCTACCGAGTCAATATTAACTACACGAGATGATAGTCTGTCAATTCGAAAAATAACCCAAGAAGATTGGTTACTAACTTTACAAATGAACGATTCGGAATCGCAAAGAATCATAAAAATATTAAGAGATACAGAATATTCCGATATAAAAAAAAAATATGTTTTAAAAAATAATAAACTATTTAGAAAAATAGGTGATGAATTAAAATGGGTCGTACCTAAAGTAGCTCGTTTTCAGTTATGTAAGTTGAACCATGATGACATTGGGCATTTTAGTGTAGAAAAAACTCTTACAAAAATAGAAAAAGACTTTTGGTTCCCAAAAATGAAAAGATTTATTCAAAAATATGTCAGATCCTGTTTAGAATGTGCCTACAGCAAAGAACCGGCAGGACCTAAGGAAGGATTCCTTCATCCCATTCATAAGGTAGATAAACCCTTCGATACGGTACATATTGACCATCTAGGTCCCTTTGTGAAGAGTTCAAAAGGTAATGTTTATCTTCTTGTGATAGTTGACGGGTTCACTAAGTTCTGTTTGCTAAAACCTTTGAGAAATTTAAAATCATCTCCGACTATACGCTCTCTCCAAGATGTTTTCTATACATTTGGCTTCCCCAATCGACTTATATCCGATCAAGGTACGTCATTCACCTCCAACGAATTTAAGCAATTTATCGCAAGCTCTAGTATAAATCACATCCTCAATGCCGTTGCCTCTCCTCGAGCAAATGGCCAAGTCGAGAGGTATAACAGAACTATATTAGATGCATTAACAGCTTATACAGACAAAATAGGTGAAAAACATTGGGATCAAGCTTTAGGGAAACTCCAATGGGGGCTCAATAATACGTTAAATAAAGGTATAGGGAAAACGCCATCCGAAGCGCTCTTAGGCATGCAAATGACTAGTATAGGTGATAACATCTTTAGTTCAATAATAAGTGAAACGCGGACGTTAGGCGAAGTAAATGAGATCAGGAATGAAATTACTAAACATATTGAAAGAGACCAAAAATTGCAAAAGAATAGGTACGACAGAAATAAAATTAAAGCAAAAACTTATAAGATTGGAGATTTAGTTAAAATTTTGAAACCTGTGCAATACAATGAAGGTAAAAGTAAAAAGCTCCTCCCAAAATTTACAGGCCCTTTTAGAATAACAAAGGTTCATGACAATGATAGGTATGAAGTATCGAGCATACCGGGTACGAAAATTACCTATAAAGATTATTGTAATGTTTGGGCGGCTGATCGTATAAAACCGTGGATATCCACCCACAGTGACGCTGATTCTGATTCCAGCAGTAGTGATAGTTTTTCTGATACTGTAAATTAATATGGATACAATTAAAAATAAAATCAGATGATAATTGTTAGTTAATTTAATTTAATGATTAAGAAGTGAAAAGGTATTGTAACTAAGTGTATTGATAATAGATGATGATGATGATGATTTATGAAATGAGATATGATGTGGGCTAATCTGTATAATAACCAGTACATTATTGTTAATACTTGTTGTTGACAGATCCATCAGTATTTTCAAGGATACGGTGTGATTATACAGATTCCATGAGGCAATACGTTAAGGAATTGGTATTACTTGATGTTGATAGATCCATCAGTATGTTAATTTATGGCAAAATATTATAAAACACTTGATTTTGATAGATCAATCAGTGTTTTGTAATTGAAATTTTATACTTGATGTTGACAGATCCATCAGTATGCTATATTCAGTATTTATTTGATGTTGATAGATCCATCAGTATGTATATTCAGTATTTATTTGATGTTAATATATGAAATGGATAGAACTACCATAAGTTCGAAAATGCATAAGTTTGAGGACAAACTTAGTGTCAGGAAAGGCCGAATGTAAGATCTTTTTTATTATAAAATATGCAATTATAAAATTATTGAATAATATTAAAATATATCTTAATGTACTATACCATTTCTCTAGTAACAAATATATATGTGATTGTGACATGAAATATTATCACTTCCGGTACCGTTTGAGATGTTGATAAATAGTTTGATAATATTACTTACATATAAAACTCGTATTATGGATATGTTTTATTTAGTAAAAATTACTCTGTGAAATTAGTAAAATGTGTAAAAATTTAATTTAAAAGAAATGTGCAAATAGTTGTTTTTTTTGACTTTCGTCTGTTTATGCTTTCATTCATTTTAAATATGTTCATTACCATTAAATATTCATCAAACGATTATTTTAATATCGCACGGTATTTCAAATATGTTTTATGTTATTTTTTTTTATTATAATAATTGTATTCCACTAAATACTAGAAGTGTATAAAAACGATGTACATTAGGCAGAGGGCGCCTTTTGCACCCGACCGTTGAAGCGAACGGATCAAAAGAATAATATAATTACGTAAACGTTTCATTTTTGTTTTATTGCCACCCTGATTCTCATAGGTATGACGGTAATTAGTCGAAGAACGCCCCATGTAGAGAATGACCGTAATGTAAGTGATAATGAAAGTTTAAAACGACATAACATTAAGATCTTTTATAATTTGAGAGATGAAAACATAATATTTTTTTCTGAATGCCAACATAGTACAATTATTATCATAAATAACATTAGTATTATCTATTATCATAACATTTCAACAAAACAATTAGCTACTTAAAAACATTATGTTGTTACTATTCACGTAATATGATAAAACACAAATTAAGCATTTACTTTATAAAGGTACGTTGTGTGTGGATGAGATGAGATCTACCCGTGTCTCTACAACAGACACTCAGGTTTCTCCGAACTTCGCCTGACTCTTCATTACAAATTCTGCTTTTTGGGAATTGCTTTGTAAATAAGTTTTTTTTTTCAATATACTGTTATTGGATTCATAAATAAGCTACGTATCAATTTAATAATATAATTAGTTTTCATAAAACAGTTTACAAAGATGCTACGGCAAAAACGAGGAAATATGGCGAAAAAAGAGACACAAAAATGGAGCTGGCATCTCAGAAAACAAAAGCTCCGAAATAAATAAAGATAAAAAAAGAGCCACAAAAGGAATTTCGTATTAGGTTAGAAGTACATAAGAATTGGATCCGCAATTATTCTGTGGAAAGCACTAAAAATGAGAAAGCACTATTTAAAAAAAGAGAGGAGAGACTTAGTTATTTTCATTTGTGATTTAACATCGAGATAATAAAGAAATGCTATGACAAGTGGCAAAGATTGTTTTAAAAAAAGGTATGGTTGTCTTTTTTTCTCTCTTTATTCATTTAAGTACTTTTGTAATTGGTTTTACATGTCAGTCTCATCATGATTACAAATAACAATCTAAAAATGGACTTTAAACTAACAGCTGCAATTTTATAAGTCAGCGAAGCGACATTGGACGAGGGATTGGATAAGATATTAAATACGATAATATCCAGTTTGTTGACTTTGAAATTAAGCTTATTTGGTTTTCAGTGCTTAACTTCTGTTTTTCAGCATACGACCCTATTCGGGGAGTTAACATTATTCATGAGAAACCCAAACTTCTATATACTATAAATAATAAATTTTCTGTTAACTAAACTATAAAGAAAATATAAACTACAAATTTTCTATTAATATCTTTATTTTAAAACAAGGGAATTTTAAAAGGCAGGTTGCGTGGTTCTATTACAAATATCCTTTTTGTAGACTGTTTATCGAAATATCCTTCAACTGTATCATGCTTCGCCATATTATCTACCTCCTCGTTCCCCATTCAACCAATGTGTGAAGAAAGCCACTGCAATCTCAACATCTCGTTGATTTGTTTTAGGTAAAAATTTGTTAAAGTATAACATAAGTTGTTGGTGTGCCTCTACGGCCAATGTAAGAGATTAATTACATTAACAACATTGCTAAAGGGAAGGCTTTTTAACATAATCAAAAACTTCTGAGATATCAATGAGCTCTACAGACAATTAATAATAAAATTGGACTTCATTTAGAGTTATTGTCTAATTCCTGTAATACATATTTTTTAGAGTGTAAGTTTCAAGTCTTTTTTGATACACTGCGAACTAGTCTTTGTAATATAATTTATTAAAATAATTTTAATAATCCTAATAGAGAGCGTAAAGATTTGTAATGGATTAGACATGTATACTTTTATCTTTTGTTTCGATTTACGCACTTACTAATATAATAATGGATTATTTTAGTTTTGTCAGTACCTATTGGCACGAAGTGTGCTCAGATTTTCTAGAGATTTTAAAGATGGATTATCCGTTCATGATTTTGCTTTCAAATAATATTAATAAGTCATATATTGCTGCCTCAGAGCTGGCGGAGGTACCTACATACACCTCACACTCCGTTACGGTGTACTCATAATAAAGTCTCCACAAATCTTTACTCAATATAAAAGGCTACATGACCGCCATGTATATTCTACAAAGTTGTTTTGTCTGTATTCTCAATGACGAACAGGCAAGCACAAGCAGGAAGATGATTGTAAATATTTCAGATTTTTTACAATTTGCATTTGTTTAGTCCATCGCAGCGCTTTGACAAGCCACATGCCCAGGTCTTGACATTTTAGTTTATTTTTATCTATAGTTAGTTTAACTATACATTCCTATAGCCTCAATTAAACATAGAGTGTATAGTTTTTTCTACATTATAACGTGAAATTGACACTGCAGAAGGAAACCTGTATGATTTATCTTATTATTAGAAAGCAAATCTCGAGGCGGCTTCACAATCGCGGTACTTTTTCGTGGAGCTTAATCTACCCTATGAATGTATTAGAGCTATTTTCCCTCGTTCTCATACACACAGCTTTTTAGTAAAGCATTATTTGGCTATAGATAAGATTATAAATTTATATTTCCCAAGTTTAATTTTCCAGAAAACTCTTAATGATTATCGAAAAAAAAAAAACTCTTTTAACAGATGTTTCATTTCAAGAAGTTACCAATACCCAGTTTATCATGAAACCGAAAAGAAAACACACAAATTTAGTACTGTCTTATGCTTGCAGCATGCCTCCTTTTAGAATGCTGGCCGGGGAGTGCAGGAGGGCTGGCCTCCTTGCTTGGGAGGGTCGGGCTATACTGAAAGTAAAATTTATTGGGCGGTTAGGTCAGGTTAGATTTGTCCCCTGGCGGAGCGTTAAATTGTTTGCTTGCTTGCTTGCTGCATGCTTACTTGCTTGCTGTGTGCTTGCTTTTATGCATATTTACACATTTGTTTAAATCTAAACGTCCTTGACGTTCTAATATTTGTAAATATTAATTGTGACTTGTAAAGTACCATCATAACTACTTTTAAAAACCGACGTCTGTGATTCTTGATTCCTATTGTTTTTGGATAAGCGTTAGTATGTTTGTCGTTTTATATTAGTAGAAATACTATTATGGAATCGAAATCATTAAACGATAATAGTTTTCTTCAAATGACCAGTCAGATTTTGAAGTATATAGTATTTAAACAAAAAAACATTCGGAAATCGGTATTGCAGTAAAATGATAATCGTGTTCTCGGTAAAATAAAAATATAGAATACAAAAAGTGACAAACGATGTCGAGAACATAAAATTCGTACTAAAACAATTAGAATTACAAATAGGTAACCTGCATATACATTTAAATGTGCCCTGATTTTTGATAATTTTTGTTAAAGCATATAGATTTTACTTTATATTTTAATTATTTTGAAGGGATATTAAGATAATAAACAAAGAGAAATGATCCTAATTATTAAAACGCTTTTTACATTAAACGCCGTGCAGTGTCGTACTCATTTTTTTAAAATTTAAAATGGGTTAGCTCTTGATCCTAATCAAGCCCGGGCGCCAAGACAGAATACACGATGGAACGAGCTAACCCAGAAGGTTATTTTACTTCGCTTCATTGCAAAGAATACGAATAGGAGGAAAAAAAATGAAAATGGGTTTTAACAACTGTTGCGACTCTCCTATAATACCTAAATATACCCTCTTGCGCAAAGGAGTCTGAAATCTGAGGAAATCCATTGGTTAATTTTCAGAATCTAAGAAATTCGTAAGCCTATGTAGTTTCTTCTGAAATCCTAGTATGTTTCGGGGGCCATAATAATTATAAATAAATAAATAAATATTTCTTACATTCACACCAATTAGCCAAGCCCAAAGTAAGCACTATAAGGCTTGTGTCATGTATACTAGGGTAACGGATAGACATACATATAATTTAGATATGTAATATTCATAGAAATATATATAAACACCCATGACTCAGGTACAAATGCTCGTATTCATCATAAAAACATCTGCCCCTACCGGGATTCGAATCCAGAACCGTCGGTGTGTAAGGCAGGATCGCTACCGTTCCACCAAACGGTCGTCAATTAAAACTATGTTCTTAAATCCGAAATTAAAATAAAATTTTCTTGTTAATTTATTATTGTAACATTATTTTATGTCTAATATAATAACGTAATAAAGAATTTAAATGTGATTTTAACTTAAAACAAGTCTGAGGTCTCTTTCAATGTTATATGTACTTAGGTGTGTTATGTTAAGAGATTATATTCAATATTAAGAGGGAATAGCGGGGTTCCCAGGCGCAAGTATTATTGAACTTAAAAGGAGATACCGAGGGCTAGCTAATATATTAATATGTTTATGTTTACTGAAAAAACATTTTTTATTTTATGTTAGCAATTCATTTTTAATGAGTTATTAAGGCATAAAATAAAACAAACATTTACAATTATGATATAACAAAAATATATTTAATATAATTATTAAGCGAAATAAATTACCTTACCAGAATATTGTTTTCAAATAATACACACGTGGCTACGCCTAAATTGGCGCACTATGAGAACCACATTGTTCTACAGATATTGTATATAAGACTAGATTCATAATTAGCATCAAAATAAATTAATACAATATATTATTTTAACTAACATTTAAGTGCTCGGTACATTTCGACGTGTCTATTTCCATCAACCAAACTTAGCTAATTACAGTACTACACGCAAAGCGGGTTAGGCGGGAAAACAATTGCTGGCGTATGCGTATGCCAAACAATAATTAATGTATATTTAACTGTACATATTTGTTGGCATAGTTCCGAGACAGAGTCTGTCGGAAGCTGGGATGTGTGAAGATGTCTCACTGTGTAGTGGGGTCACTACACGCGAACTACACTAGGTGGTGGCGCTTGAGCATCTTCTAATAGTTTAAATAGCTGATCAGGTGTAACAATGTCATTGCCCTTCAGGAACTCATCAATGGCAGGGATCATAAGACCCTTCACAGTCTCCACGATCTGATCATGGTAACTCATTATAATACTTGTTCCGGAATTGTTTAATAGTACAGTAATTGCACTTGGGCCATTTTCTAAGTTTGCCTGGAATTATAAAGAAAAGAATAAGATAAAATGTTTTTTATTCAATATGACCACTAACAATGCATTCGTTGAAAATCAACAACCATGCCACGGCTTCATAAGTTCGTTATTTTAGCCTTTTTATATACGTATTAAAGAAAGTATAAATACGTGTATTTTAAATACGTAAACATAGGCTTTCTGCAGTCGGGCAAATACTGTTTACATCAATAGATATGGTTCAACATGTCAATACAGTCGCAACAACACACTATACAGTGTAACACTTTATAAAGGGTATTAATACATCATTAAGAATTCAAGGGAAGACCGCTGAGCATAATCTGCACTAACTAGGTTTGCTTATAAATGTACGTTTCCACGTTAACATCTCAACCGAGGTCCTACTACTCGTATTTTTCGCGTTTTAAGGTAATTATCAAATATATTTATATCTAAGCAACCCGCACGCGACAGATAATCGAACAGATTTCTACGCCGAGTTTTATCAGCGACAACGACAAACTTAACACCTATTTAGTTCTTACACTTTCGAGCCTATCGTATTTTACCGGATAAACGACGCATTTATTCTTATTTGTTTCTTATACTTAACACCTACCTACTATTCTCTATGCTACCTTTCAAATTCTTAATAGTCTCTAACGAGAGCTACCGACAAAATTTAAAACGTGTGCGTTAAATCAGTCACGATATCGGTGTTATCGGTCAGTAAATAAAGTCGGATTTATCGGTCGTGTGTGAACGCAAATACCAATCAGAATAATTAGCTTTTACGTTTTGCTAATACTTACATTTAAACCACCTACTTTGAAGGACAACTGCGAAGTGTCAACCCACATACGAGAACTATTATTACGCAGTCGAATAGAAATATTTAGTTGAATATTTCTTGCTGTTATCCTGTAACATAAAACAGTTATATCCTTTATCATGAAAATGCACGCTCAAGAGAAAATAAAATCAACACCAATGAAGAGTCTTTTCTGGATTTAATCTTCTGTGTAAAAATGAGATGCAAGATCATTCTTACTTCATTGCCCCAGATCCAACTATAGGCACAAACCAGAGAGCTCTTCCACTAACATCGTATTTATCTGAAACAAATGTTCATAATTAAGGATGACGTGATTGTCAAGGATAAGTGACTATTTAGATAATTTCAGTTTTCTGAAAGCGATGTACTTGGGTTGGTAGAGATGTACGTAGTTATTAAAACACTTGCCATATTTCACAGAATAAACTGAAATGCTTAGCATTTTTTGTAGAGAAGCTGTACAGTCGTCAGCACATCAAGCTATACAATCTAAAATAATTCTCTATTCATATGGCATAAGGTAGATTCATAAGTCAAAATGAACAGTTCGATGTTCGAGTACTCTGCCACGTCTGTCCTTCCTTATTTACTCTCATATTTCGATGGGTGTTAATCACCACATGGAGAATCGGCAGTAACCCACCGCGAGATTGACATGTGAAATAGCTAATGTGGATGCAACCAGGATCAAAGGATAATAATGTTTTAACAGCTTAATGCGCCTCCTGAAGAACGAAAGACATCGAGATGGTAAAATTTTGGTAGTCCAATTATGAACGGCCATGAAAGTTGTTTAACATTAGTTATTTTAGAATGTGAGGAGGTCTGAAGAAGTGTTTTATCTATTTTTATATCCTTAAAAAAATTATGCAATATTTATTGATACCTACGATTATATTATACATTTTACGGTTATACTATATTAGAATACGTAACGATATATTGTTTCTCAATTAAATATCTACTTACTCGTACTTTATAAACGTCTTTCGGCATGGACAGTGTTAGGTTATTTATGTTTCAAGCGAAATTTACAGAAGTGCATGTGCATTGCATTGCAATTTTCAGGGGGGGGGGGGCATTGTCCAACAGTGGACGTCTTTTGGTCGTGATGATGTTGATTTCTTACGAAACATACCTGAGATTACCGATACTGAACGCACTGTTAAAACACCCGATGCTTTTAGTTTTGCATCTGAAATATCAATCTGTTCCACGGAGAATTTATCCACGCCGATTAAACTTAATTTATTCGTGGAATACTGAATCCTGAAAAAAAATATAATTAAGACTTAATTGCTACGGATTTAATAAGAAAGGAGCAGTTGTTTGTAAAAAGATTACACGCCATGGTTTAGTATCACATTATCCATTCTTATTGCAGAGTACACCACATCAATTAATCTAATTATGGGTTATTTTCTTGGATCAAGTTGTCAGTTTGTGATTAAAAAACGTAAGTATCCAACTTTCTGCAACTGATTTATAACTCAAAGCCTGTTAGGCTCAAAATTTCAATATTTTTCGAGTTAAATATTTTATTTCAAGTCGCTATTCTGTAAGTATAATTCTAGGTTTATTATTAACAGTTTATACCCAATGTCCAAATATGTCATTCCATCGGATCTATGACATTTGCAGTGTTGATTAATTAACAATTGGATAAATGCAATTATTTTTAGGTAATTATTAAAGCTGTTTTGTCTTTTAAAGTGAAAAAAATATAAAATAATAAAAACTCTTGGAGCAGAACATGACACAGTGACTGGGTTGTCCTCTTCTAATGATGTAAAATGATAATAAAGAGTGTTGAGTGTAAGTTTTCAAATAACCAAACGAGTTCCATCGTATCACCAGTGCTGCAGAAACAGCTGGAAAGATTAACGATGTGTATGGCAGTGGTATCGCAAAAGAAAAAGCGGTACGCTTTTGGTACCAACGTTTTCGTTCTAAAAATTTCGATTTTCAGAAGAAGCCCCGTCAACTGCTGGAGACCGAAATGGATAATGAAGAATTAAAGGCTATTGTGGAAGCGGATCCATCGCAAACCACTTTAGAGTTAGCTGCAGGTTTCTGTCTGTCTTAATCCACTTAAAGCAAATCCGGGAAGTAGAAAAGCTCGAAAGGTGGGAACTTCATGAATTGAATGAATCAAACCAGCAAACACGCGTCGACTGCTCTACCAACACAATAGTTAAGGGATTACATGTGATAAAAGTGGATTCTGTACAGTAAGCGCTCGTCGTAATGACTGAACCCTGGAGAACCACCTTAACCCTGCCCCAAGCGAAAATTTACTCACAAAAAAATATTTGTGTGTATTAGGTGGACTAGTGCCAGTGTCGTTCACAACAGCTTTCTAATATCTGGCTTAACGATTACGGCAGATATCAATTATCAGCAACTGCAAATCATGATGGAAGGACTAACTGCTAAATAACCGAGGCTGGTCAATCGCTCTAGGCCACTGCTGCTTCAGGACCACGCTAGACCACACACTGCACAACAGACGGCCACTAAACTAGACAGCTCTTCTAATTAGAATGTATGCGACATCCACCGTACTCCCGGGGGGGTTTTTGCTCCAAGTGATTACGCCAAGGACCTAATAATTATTTATACATATAAATAATTATTAGGTCCTTGGCGTTATCATTATTAGGTGTCTATCCGTTACCCTAGTACCTATCTATAACACAAATCTTTAAGTGTGGGATGCTAATTGATGTAATGAAATTTTTTACAAGTTATTAACGTTAAGAAAAGCCTTACCTTGCACCATACCCCTCATAATTCCCGTTGACGGAAGGCATTGCTATCACGTCCAAAGGCGGGAGAGGAAAAGAGAAAGAGCCCCGCTCTCCAGCGCGCCATTGAGAGAGAAGTGCCAGTACATTGTTTTCTATAGTATTTTTCGCTGATAATGAAAATAAATACTTAAAGTTAGTCAAAAAAGAATAATACATTAATTTATTTAGAAAATTAACAATTGAACCAAAATAGGATAGAATCTATGGTCTTTTTCTACTATGTTTAACAAGTCTTAAATAATACAACACCTAAAATATATACAATTTTGTTATTTACACATAAGTGCTAGATTTATTATTTTATTTGTTTTTTCAGTAAAAATAAGTTAAAAATAATAGAAACCCTACAAATTTCACCCACATTTTGTTTCAAACTAAGTATGTAGCTATAGCTACCTTCGCACACGTTATTAGTTCTCATTCCAGTTCAAAAGTGATTTGAATTTATAGTCACATCGTTATTTTTCGTGAAATTCTACCATTACAATTCATAATTCTACTCTAGAGTACAATGCTCTTGTTCATAATAAAAAAGTTAAAAAAAAATCTTTGGGAATGTTTATAAGGCTTGTTTTATTGTTCCCATATTGTTTTCTTTCATGAAAGTTGTTATTTTTGACCGTGACCGATATCCATTGTCATCGAATGTGAAATGTTTTTAATTTTTGTAATGTTAATTTCTGTGCGTGTGACATACAGTACGTTTGTACTATCGTATAGATAGTACGATACTATCCGCCAAAGCTTTTTTATTAAAACCTTTTTATTAGTCACGCCCAAACCCAAGAAGTTTACCGGTTTGTTTACATTATCAAATAAAATATAGTACTAAGTAAAGATGTTTGGAATTGAACATAATACATCAATTACAGCTGTCACAGTAACACACTTAACTCGCTGATTCGCACCATGTCTTGTGGTATCATTACTATGAAAACACAAATACAAATACTGGAAAAAATTGGGTGATATAAAGTAGGAATAAATACCAGAATTCAACGAGTTTTAATTTTTCCATACATTTTTAGTTATTTACTTTTGCTCGAAGGACCACGAATAGAATAACTGCCAAGCGAGCTCATTGGCACAACAGAAAATAATAAATAAAATTTATTACACACCTTGTGTGTATAGCAAAACAGTAAAATAGTTACTGTAGTAGTCTTCGGTACTTACGTTTAGCGTCTTGAGCCAATACAATGCCGAAAAGCACAAAAACCGTGAAAAAAACAGATCTCATATTGCGATGCTCAAAATCCAAACTAAAGGCAGCCATTACAATCACAGTATTTATACTCTACAGTTAAAATTATCAAAAACGGAATAATTTTACTGTGACAAATAGTTTGTGGAATAAGTCAACAGTCATCATTTTTATTATAAGGGGCGGTTTCCTGATATATTTTATAGTTAGCAAACATTTACGCGTCATTCACCTGAAGATTACTAAAACGAAGGTGATTTACTTATGATTTTATAAGGCGCTTAAGAAATGAATTAGTCCATTCGTGATAAACTTCAATGGAAGCAGGCGGTCAAGGGCGATTATTATAATTATCTTAATGCCAGAACAACGTAACGCCATCATTTAATAAGAGACAACTTGTCAAGTGCGAGTTTAGCGGAGCCCTGCGCTGGCACAAGATTCCGTATAATCACAACAACCACACCATAACAACAATCGTGATCCTTAAACCTATTTAAAATTAGCATAAGGTTTCACTGCTATTTAAATGGGACAAATTAATAAGCTTAGTTAGGAATTAGTCCCATTTCAATCTACAGGCCGTGGAAGGATAAATTACCTTAAAACACTCGATAAAAAGGGTAAAATATCTTCAACGAATCATGAACTTCCTCTATTCCTGTTGTGTTTTTCAATTTTTCTTCGGCGTTCGAGTTTGACTAGCAATTTAAATAAAATTGAAAAGTGAAGAAAAAAGTAAATATGTTAGAACCAGAACTTATTTTTTCCACTTCGCTCTTTAAAAAATGTGATTACAAATTCCTCCATATTATTACAAAAGGTTTTCAGCTGTGAATATTTGAACCATGATTTACACATTTTTTATTACTTTGAAGAAGATAGTCGTTCGGTGTCAGTCAATGGTTTATCAAATCCATTATTTTATGGCCTTTGTGTAAAAACAAGTTTTTTTTAGGAAGGCTATAACTAGCCTACAGTTCGTAAACAGCCTAAGTACAAATATAAACAAATCGATATAGGTTACGGAAGTAGGTACCTAGCGTCAATAAAAACCTTAAGTACTTATAAAAAATAAAATAGAGATAAACGCTGCAAATATAATAAATTGTACTAATGTTCTTGATGAAATAGATCAAGAACATTAGTATAATTTATTTAGTTGTATTAAGTAAAAATAATTTAAAATATTACACTCATATTTTAAATTATTTTAGTATCATTTTTTTTTACAGTGGGGCTGCGTCCTAATAATGGAGTTCAAGTTTTAATATCAGCCACAAGCACGGGAATGAATTTAACTAAATCTTGTCAATCTGCATTGTAATAACCAAGTAACACAGAATTCTGTATATTTAATCACTATTAAAACTGTTATTATTATTCACTAGTGATCCCAAAGCTGAATATTAATTCGGAAAAATCCTTATAAAACTATATTCTTAATAAGAACTAAATAATGGTATATATTCATTACCCTTTAAACGCTACAGGCGTTTATTTGGTATATAATCTACGCCTTTATTCAGTTACTGGCGGCCCGGGTGCTTCACACGGGTGGACAAAATTCTTTATTTTTTCTAGCATTAAATATAGCCTATGTTACTCAGCGTGAATGTAGCTTTCCAATGGTGAATGAATTTTTGAAATCGGCTTAGTAGTTTTTGAGTTTATTAATTGCAAACATATAAAAATACAAATCTTTCCTCTTTATAATATTAGTGTAAATCGGTTATTTACAAGCCTATTAACTGAATAAGGCCAGATATATAAATGCGAATATGCCATTTGCTGTATAATAGAGTAAATGTGGACCTTTAAATGCTCCCTTCTAAAGACAGTACATGTGGACATTATACAGACAAAATATACATAAAGGAGAATTACATGACAATGACCCGATGACAATCTCTAGCGAGAAATTTGTAGAAGGAAATTATTTAAACAAACCGATCAAACCGATTGAACAGCTGCAAGATTACGAACAAAGTGCTCGTTTTTATTATCTCTCATATTGAGTCATTTTGTGGGGAAATTTGCGACGTAGATAGAGTATTTGTATTACAAAAGAAATGCGTGAGCATACTTACAAACAGATGAAATGGAATCCTGCAGGTCTTATATCGTCAAGCATAATATTTTGACCGGTACATCTATCTACTTTCTGTAGGCATGCAAGTTGCAATGTGTCTGGATGTCCCATGGAAGAAAGGAGATGGCGGTATGAGCATATGCAGCTCCTTAGCACACCCTCCAAAATACAGTCTGTAGAAAACCGACAGACAGGTAACTTTGCAGCGGTGTGCTAAGGTTTCAAGCTTGCTCTACACCAATTTGCTGTCGCCAATGAGCCTCTCAGCTCTGCGCTGAATTGTGTCCAGTGCAGCAAGTTGGTATTTTGCTGAGCCGTCCCAGAAGTGGCTGCAATATTCCGTGCAAGATCGGACTTGAGCTTGGCATGAAACATCGCTTAATCTTATTTAGGACGCCCAGATTTTCAGCTGCAGTTTGAGTCTTTGATTCGATGTTGGCGCCGAAGTTGAGGTCTGAAGACAACTCCATACCAAGAAGCTCAAGGCTGCCGGTATTAGGTCCAGATGTAGCTCGGAAAGTAGGAGTGAGGTTGAAGGAACTCCTTTTTGCCGTGAGCCAAAATGCATGCGTTTTGGAGGCGTTGAAATGAACGAGGTTACTGCCACCCCACTGGGAAACGTGGCTGGCTTTTGCGTTAGATTGGTGTCTTTCTACGACAGTACTGTCGTCTGCATACCCAACAATTCCTGGTATCAATAGGTCATTGATGTGTTACAGGAAAAGTATCACAGAGAGAACAGAACCCCGAGGAATTCCGGCATCAATAGCCACTGAATCAAAGGAGCAGCCATCGATAACTACTCTGATCGACCGTTCTGTCAGGAAATCGGCTATCCAACTACAAAAATCAGCGGGGATACCATATGCAGGAAGCTTGCGCAGCAGACTAGCGTACCAGACACTGTCAACAGCCTTCGAGATGTCAGGTGACACGACAAGTGCTTCGCCGTGCATCACTCGAGATGCACGCCGAAGCTCTCGCTGTGTCACGCCCCAGCAGTGGGTCACATAAACTAGAAGATCCTCATTTGAACATCCACGGCGAAAGCCATATTGACTTTCACTAAGGAGATCATTGTCTTCTAAGTATGAAAGCAACTTGCTGTTTAGCATAACCTTACAGAGTATGGAAGTGATGGTGATCGGTCGGTAATTCCATGGGTCGGTACGATCACCTTTTTTGGGTACTGGCTGCACGTTGGCAAGCTTCCAGGATTTTGGTACAGTTTTTGTTTTGAGATGAGGCAATACAAGCGTGTTAGCGCAGGAGACAACGCAGGCGCACAATACCTTACTTCTCTTAGCTGGTATGCCATCAGGGCCACTGGCCTTATACACGTCCAGACTAAGTAAGACTCTATGGACCTGCTTATTGTGAATTGTGATCTTCAACATCGAAGAATCACAATTGTTGAGAGCCGGTGTCTAGACGGGTATTGCTCGTTGAACAGAGAGGCAATTAAACTTGCTTTCTTTGAGAGGCAAATAAACTTGCTTTTTTTCTTTTCAGCTGTAGAATGAGCCAGTGAGGCTCAGCTCAGTGTGTTTGAGGTTTCAGCAAAGGTAGGTCGGCAAAAATCCGTTTCGAATAACTTCGAAAGAGACCAGAACTGTTTACTTCCATTCGGGTAGGATGACAGTTTCGTCCCTATTCGGCTGATGTGGTCGAATCTCGCCTTTAGACTTTTTTCATGATTTGGCGACCGAATTATAGGCTCTCTTCTTCCGTGCACGGACCTTGCGATCGCGGATTTGCACCCAAGCTTGGTAAGGAGGTTGTTTTTGTGACTCAGAACGAGCACAGGCCACGTTATACCGAGATTAAGACTTTTCGGGTGGTTGTCAGAAGTAAGTCAAGTCAATTGATTCTGTGGCCAGCGATATCTGGAATTCGTATCGCTTGATCCACTAGCTGTCGCTCTTCTCTCCTAGCATGGTCAGTTTTCTGGTATGGCCACTCTTTGTTGTGAGCGTTAAAGTTTCCCAGATGTCTCTGAATTGCCAAATCTACCGTCTCTGTGAGGTAATCTATGAGTCGAGTCGTCTCCCGGTCACTGCTGTGCGATCGGTAGACACAGACGTAGAATATCTTTTTTTCCCCTGAGTTAGAGGATTGTAAAAAAATAAGCAAATATTTATAAGTTTTTTCTATGAAAGAACCACAATGCATAATTCTTTTAGCGTTTTAAACGGCGAAGAGGGTATGGGGCACAGGATTAGGATCTTGAATTTATTCGAGACGCGGCAAAAACGAAAAAATGCGGCCCTGGCCCTGTCAATATTTATACCTTTACTATTATTTCAGTCACATAAGACGGACACCACTGATGGGAGACATAGGCTTTCCCAAAGAACGCTACGACGAACGATCTATTATGTTAGTTATATCTTAATCTGTTAGTTCTCTGTTTCCTAAAAATACATAAACGTGTCGTACATACATACACCTATTTTTATGAGAATAGGACTGAATCGGATGTGAAACAAATTGTGTGATTTTAGAAAATTATTATATTGCACATTGAAATTTAAAAAAAATTACTCTTCGAGCCTTTTGTTGCACAAACAAATTTACCGACCACTGATCCATAGTATAAGGCTTATAGTAGGTTAGTATTAAAAAAAACATAAAGCACTGTCACTTTTGCCAAAAATGCAAAAATGAGTTAAATATTTAAGAATTGTCCTAAAGCACCCCTTGGTGCGAAAACGTTACTTTTTTAGTACGCTTACTTGTTGTAGTATAAACTATTCATCTCATCTATATATTCTAAAGTCATTGTTTTGTGAGGTGTCAAAGTTTTAAATGCTTTTCCTGAAAAACTACATTTTTGCACATTGTCGCACCGAAGGTGCGATATGTCGTATATAAAAGCGAAAAGTCACTCACACACTCATCACGAAATCTCAGAAACCGCAAATGCTAGGAGTTTTATATTTTGCATGGGAATTCCTTTTAGGACGTAAGTGCTCACTAAGAAGGGATATTGCGAAATTCAACCCCTTAAGAGGTAAAACAGGGTGGCACCTTCAAACAGGAACAGGTTATCATTTCAGATGTTTTTTTTTAATGTATGTTCAGGTATAACTCCGTCATATACAATGTGTCCCGTCACCAGTGTCCGAGCCTTTAGTGGTGTGAAATATGGCATTTTTTATCGACAAATTGCCTCTCAAATTTGGTTTTTCTTAAAAAGCCAATAATTAAAAAATACACAAAAAGAATCTATTTGTTTTTCTTTAATTATATTTTCTATTTTTTATTCCATGACAATTGAAACATGATGGTTGTGTAACTGTTGTCTACATGTTTAGCTATCAAATGACACCTTTTTAATCTTGATAGGACATTTACATGAGTAGTGGTGGTCGAATTAGTATGAGAGCCCAGGTTTTGGTTACCAAGAAAACAAAATGGCGGCCGTAAGAGAAAAACAAAATTTGAGGGGCAATTTGTCGATAAAAAATGCCATATTTCACACCATTAAAGGCTCCGACACTGGTGTCGGGACACATTGTATAAAAAGATTTGCAATTTTTCTTTGTTTGAATGGGAGTTATTTCGAAATGGTCCCATTTAAATTTCATTTAGATCTAATGATAAGTTTCGGAGACAGACAACGGAATTCTTCAAAAATGATAGCAAATCAACCGCGATTGTCGCTATCGTAT
The DNA here is from genome assembly GCA_927399485.1 of Calamotropha paludella. Taxonomy (NCBI): domain Eukaryota; kingdom Metazoa; phylum Arthropoda; class Insecta; order Lepidoptera; family Crambidae; genus Calamotropha; species Calamotropha paludella. The sequence goes on from OV656805.1 coordinate 12,923,625, forward strand.
AAATATGCATTGTTTACGCAATCACAAAACAACAACACGTCTATACTATCGAAAGAGGTACAAAGATCAGTTTTGAAGTCGGTTTTTTTGTTCGTACATTTTCTGTAAAACTATAGATTGAATTTTCGAAAACCCCATACAAAATCTTTATAATCTATCATAATCACAAATGCCATCTTTTTAAATAGTCAGAACTAGAAAAAAAAAGAAATTAGTGGCATTTCAGATTTAACAAACGAAAAACGATGAAACAATACGAATTTTGCTACGCTTTATTTATGCTACTCGATTGATGTTAACTCTCTCAGATTTTTTATTTCTGTGCATTTAAATATTCATTTGATTGTTTGTTTGAAATTCTGACACCAAATAAATATTATACTACCTAGGTTTCATTCATTTAGATACTTTTCAAATTTATTTTAAAGTTTAATTTCAATTATTTAATTTTATTTTTGTTTGTTGATTAAATTTACGTTTGTTTGAAATATGGACGGAAAAATTATAATTGTCGTCTTCGAAGGATTACAAATCCGATGCAGAGTGGTAGAAATATCTTGCGAACGGGGCATGTTTATTTTCGTCTCTGTCTTATTTACTTTATGACAATATTTCAATGGCTGGTTGACTAACAATTGGCAAAGATTAAAGTGTTTTACAATGAAACAATCTGGGACCCCTTATGGTAGGCATTTATCTAGCCGATATGGGTTTTTTATCCGTTTTAGGGCTGCGGATGTAGCCCCACGCTATAGGTATACGATCGAGCTCTACCGTATTTATATATTTTAGTTGTGGTTACTTGTATTTTTGCGATTTTATTGGCATATAATTATGCTTTTATACTATCGGATGATAAATAGATTGTAATTTTTAGGTATTATAATGTAGATTTTGTGTATTGTAAGGTTTCATTTGGTGCCATAGTCTATTTTGTCATTTAGTTTAGACAGTTAGTTCTAATGGAGGACAGGCATTTAAATACACAGACAGTTAGTCCTAATGGGGCACAGGTTTGATGTGGATGAGCGGTTGGGGTTAGTTTTTTGCTCCTTAGTTTTGTCGCTCTGTTGGCAGTTAATGCAGGCGGCGTCTTCTAGTTTGGATTTGTGTTAGCAGTTTTGATAAGTGTGGCCACTGCCTGCACAATTATCATTTGAATTCCAACTGTTTCTAATACTAGAGAACAGCTTAATGTTCTTTTTTTATAAATGAGCCTGAATACTAAAATATTCGCTGACACCGAAGCCTGATTCTTTTAGATATATAAAGTTTTCTAGAATTTGTTTTTATCCTTTTACTCATTAGTTCAATCTTTACTGGTCGTCTATTGTTTTTCCTGACAATAAATGTGGCTTCTTCAATGTGGCTGAAATCCACGTTAGGTATATTATAGAAAATATTTATAATTCTATCTATTATATCTGCTTCAGTTTCACAGTAATATTCGGGACGTCCTTGCAGGATGAGCACTTTATCATTTTGTAGAGTCGCTAACTCAGCATAAGATGCTATTATGATGTTAGGTAAATGCTCTACGATGACGTAAACGAATTCTTCGAAAGGATGTGCAAAAAAATTATAAGACGTGTGTCACCGATAATTGTTTTATTGCCACTGTTATAAAAGCATTCAATTACATATTTACAGCGTTAGCATACAATAAATATACCTAATTGTGAAATTAATAGATATTGTTAGTGACGTAAATTTGTCAATTAAAAAGTTGGCTGACGAACAAGCCATTGTGAAGCAAGATTTTTGCGAGTTGAGTTCTGCATCAGGTTTAATTACCCAGCGGGTTGATCTGGTGTCTGGCGAGATTGCCGAGCTGCGATCCCTAACAAATAATCTTACTGACCAACTTAAAGCGAAGGAACAGCTTGGTAGGATTAATAACGTGGAAATTTCCGGAATACCACTTTTGAAGAGCGAAAACTTGAATAATATTATAAATAATATCGCTACAAAAGTTATCAGATAAAATTGCGGGTTCGATTCCCGCCTGAGAATTCACTTGTGACCAGAGTTGATTTTTTCTAGTATTTTTCTATTATAATAATTTATCTGATAAGATCGCATTGAAAATGCATAAAATATATAAAAATTATAAACTAAAATGCCTGTTTCATCTTAATCGATTGACCAAACATTTGTAAAAATGTTTCTTTCGAATACGAGAGGATGTTCCTCTCATTGATGAAACAGAGCTGGCCTACAACGTAAAATCAGGAAAGTCCTAGAAAATTTCGACGAGTGTTCGCAAGGCTCGGTAGCTCAACTGGGAGAGCATTGGACCGGATTTCCAAAGGTTGCGGGTTCGATTCCCGCCTGAGAATTCACTTGTGACCCGATTTGATTTTTTCTATTATAATAATTTATCTGATAAGATCGCATTGAAAATGCATAAAATATATAAAAATTATAAAATCCTACTTTTGGTGTTACTCAATCTTTGAAAATGTTAGTGGAAGCCATAATATATCAGTCTACTATACTATTTTTTCTAATTTCCTATACCGTGATTTATAATAATTCCTTATCTATTTATTATCAAAACGTGAGGGGCTTACGCACAAAATCGCACGATTTTCTGAGAAATATTCTTTGTAGCAATTATGATGTAGTATGTGTCACTGAGTCATGGCTTAACAGTAATTTCTACGACAGTGAATATTTTGATAGTCGATACGAGGTGTACCGATGTGATCGCAACGTTACGGTAAGTGGTCATGGGATGGGTGGCGGTGTAATGATTGCAGTGCGGCGCGACCTATGTCCGTCTCAACTCTCTGATGTGCGCCCGCCGGCGCAAGCAGAAGAGGTCTGGCTATCTATCCCAGTAATGCAATCGCTGCCGCGCGCGAGCCGCGTGACGTCATCGCTAACGTCTTCCTCCACTCGATTGCCTGCTCAGCGTCGCTTACATATTATAGCAACTTATATACCGCACGGTTGTAACCACGAATCACAATTAACATCGTTCTCCACCAGAGTAAACGAGTTTACAATTTTAAATCCGGACGATACTTATCTAATACTTGGCGACTTTAACGTCTCTTATGCTGACTGGTATTTTAACAATTCAAGTGATTGCATGGAAATACAAACAAACAATAATAGTCTCGCATGTCTCACTGCCGATTTTATGAATATATCGTCATTTTCACAATACAACAACCAGTTCAATATAAATAATAGATTATTAGATTTAATTTTCAGCGATCAGACATGTAATGTTACGCGACCTGATTATCTGTTAGTACCCGAGGATGCGCACCACAAACCCCTAGAAATTAGATTAAATATAATATCTCCCGCCCCACTCCCACCCCACCTTCCGCCAGAACTAAGAAAAAAAACTTCCATAGGGCTGACTTTGACTCAATCAAAATTGGACTCGACGCTATTAACTGGGAGCAAGTTTTTAATACCATGACGGATGTTAATTTAATGACAGATTATTTTTATAAAATTTTAATAAATTTGATAGATAAATACGTACCTACTCAAAATCTGTGTAGCGAAAATAAACATCCCCCGTGGTTTACTACTTCACTCATAAAATTAGACAAAGAAAAGCTGAAATATCATAAGAAATGGAAACTTAACAGCAACTTACGAGACTACCAGACCTTCTCTTGTCTCCGGAAGAGATTTAAGAGAATGGAGGCAGAATGTAATAAAAAATTCATTGAACTCTCTGAGGATAATATTAAAGCCCATCCAAAGTTATTTTGGTCTTTCGTAAAGTCCAAAAAAGCTTCTAGTTCCATCCCTGAAACAATGATCTATAAAAGTAAAATTCTTTCCACTGGTGTTGAAATATGCGAGGCTTTTAATGATCATTTTCATTCAGTTTTCATTCCTCCCAGTCATACAATTTCAGATTCAGGTAGTTCAACCGTTGACATAAACTCTATTAACATCTATCACGATAAGGTTTATAATGAACTGAAATACGTAAATATTCATAAGGGTGCAGGGCCCGATGGGATCCATCCCCTTCTCATATCCAAATATGCTAAAGAACTCGCAACACCCATTACAATTATATTTCATTTCTCTGTCCAAGCAGGGACATTTCCCAGTTTATGGAAACAAGCTTTAGTAACCCCCATTCCTAAAAATAAGAGACGTGAATGTATAGATGAATACAGACCTATATCTAAACTTTGTATTTTCGGAAAAATCCTTGAAAAGATAGTAACCGTTCAAATGTCACACTCGTTTCGTAACCACATTTCCCAGGAACAACACGGTTTCTTTAAGCACCGTAGCGTTGATACCAATATAGTAACTTTTAATGACTCCTAAGATGGATCCAATTCTACATAAGTAACAGGAGTCAAGCAGTCTTCGTAAAGGGTTATTCCTAACGATTTCTTCCAGTGCCTTCGGGCGTGCCTCAGGGGTCCCAAATTGCACCTTTGCTTTTTTCAGTTTACATAAATGACATCGGAAATATCCTGAAACATAGTCACCATCTCCTGTATGCTGATGACACTAAGTTGTACCGAATCATCAGGTCTCATAGTGATTGTCTCGAACTTCAAGAAGACTTACATCGATTACATGTATACTGTGAATCTAACCATCTGTTTCTTAACAGCGATAAATGCTACACAATATCATATACTCGCAAAAAAATACCAGTTACTTTCAATTACCACATAAATCATAAGGCCTTGAAGAGAGTCACCACAATCAGGGACTTAGGGATTATTATGGATTCGACCTTATCATTTATTCCTCATATTGATCACATACTAGCTTTAGCTTTTCGAAATCTAGGTTTCATATTACGCATAAGTAAACCTTTTAAACGTCCAGAAACTTTAAAAATGTTATATTTCTCTTTTGTCAGATCTTTCCTGGATTTTTGCAGTACTGTGTGGAGCCCCTGTTATGAAGTACATATCAGGAGAATAGAAAGAGTCCAAAAACTTTTTGTTAAATCTTTAAATTATCGCCAAAATATTTTAAATCAGCCATATACTGATTCATTAAGGAAGAACAATTTGCTATATCTTTGTAATAGACTAAAAATGTTTGACATTGTGTTTCTATACAAAATACTAAATAACTTAGTTGACTCCTCGTTGTTGTTAAGCAGGTTGTCATTTGTTTCCCGAGTTCGTCTGCCAGTGCGCTCCTCACGTCCAAAACCTCTTTTCGTTACCCCACGACATCGCAAGAATTATACGCGTAATTCGTTTTTGTATCGTTCCACTAATGTTTACAATAAAGATTTTACTAGTATTGATTTATTTAATATACCTATAATTACCAAAGCTTAAATCCGTTCTTTCTCAACATTTGGCTAGTGAGTAATCTAGTGATATATCGCTGTAACTGTTGCAGTATTTATTGCTAATTAAATCTGTCAGTGATCTGTTAGTTTTAGTAAAAAGTCAATACATAGCTAAATATATGTATATATATATATATATATTTCCAATTGCACATCAGATGTTAACTAGTTATTTTATCTTTGTCAATAATTTTATAATGTCTCTTAGTCCTAAAAGTGGCTCAATAGGAGTGAAATATTGTAAAAGTTATGTTATAGGCACTATAAGGTCTTTAATTGTACTCACATTTACTATGTTTCTATATTTTTAAATGACTGTTTGTTGCCTTTAATAAATTAAAAAAAAATTGTAGGAGCTCGTTCATACACATTGGTTGCGTTTATTTTGTTCATTTGTTGAAACTTATTTTTCAAACTTTCATAATCAGCTTAGAGTATAAAACATCGTTGGTTTAATTGCGTTATTTTTATGTTTAGATTTGAGATATTTTGTTTTATCTGTGTTTGTTCAATTGTACCATTTCTATGGTATTTTTAAAGTTGCTTTTATTTCAGATAAGGCATTTTCAATATCTTTTCGGAAAAAACTTTGTACTGCTGATATAATTTGTTGGTTATTTTTTTGTAAATGTAATTTGTATGAGTTGAACCGTAACTTGTTGATCAGTTCGCTCGTGGCAAGCTTTTGAGTTATTCATACTCTGGAATTGTAGAGTTTCAAATGTTAAAGTATATCCAAGAGGGAAACCTTAGAGTCGTCATCACAGTATTTCGGAGTATTTTTGTCTATTGGTGACATTTAATCAATTGCAGAAGTCGACTGAGTATTCAGCGTAACATGATTCTGCAAATTAAGGTAAGATCGAATAGGTGTATTTGTATTATTATTTATTGGTTATTTTGATCTGCACAGTTGACATTTCAATGACTACTTATGTTCTCGTGTCAAAGTGTTAGAAACGCTGTTCAGATACATTTACTCTGTTAAGACCAGAATTCTGATGGCATATTGTAAATTTAAAAAATCGCCCATCGTGAAGATCCCCGCAACAGCCAGCGCATACGCCCGCCATTTCACGGAAGGTACCGTAAACTTATTAGCAAAATCGAAGATGTTTCAAGGTTTCTAGTACAGATGGCGTAACTTATGTTTTAACAGGTTGGATCAGTTCCTACAGCTACTCGCCACCAGATGACGCTTTGTGCTATTTTAAATACGGCTAAGTGACAGAAAGTACAAAGTCCAATTTAGTTTTGCCTGAAAAATTGTAAGTTAGGTTAGTAATATTAAGGTTTAAATACTATGCACACTTATCTCGTATTGTTCACTTATTGTTCATGTTTTACTTTTTTCGCATAATTTACATATAAGCAATATTACAAAAAGACGTTTTCTTATTTTTATCTTCATAAAATCAATATTTAAGCACTCATGTTTTTTGTATTTTTTATTTCGTTTTTTTTCTCACAATCACTTCCACTTTATATTTAACGCTTTTTGCCACTTTCATAATATTATAAGAATATATTTTGATCATAAACTATTTTTTTGCTTAGTTAAAATACAGAACCGATGTTGTAACGCCAAAATAGACCAATATAAATTGTGTGCTAGACAAAATATTCGTCAATAATTACACACTACGACTAGTTATGATCAGTACTTTAATCATCCTGTGAATTGCGCTTTTGATCCTCCTGATATTATAAACATCCATGTGCATTTCAGAACCTATAAAGCTTTTAACTATAATAAGTGTGCCATTGAGATGAAGATAGTCGTGGCATATGAGCAAGTTCTACACACTTTTTGTTTAAAAAGCCATAATGTATTTTGTTAAGTAATTTCTAAAGTCTCATAGCGTCAAAACCTTATTGTATATTAAAATTTGCGAAAGTGTTCCAGTGGAATACAATTGCCTTGACTTTCAAGAGGAGTGAATTAATTGTAACATAGAAAAATAAGAAGACCCTCTTAAGCGGGAGCAGACTGCATCATTTTAGTTTAGTTTTGTTTTTAAAATTTTGTTGTTTGTTTCAGATATTAGTAAGTAATAATGTAAATTAGTAACCATCAAGTGGTGCTAAACATAGACGAGTGTTGGCAAGTGAAATAAATAAAATGGGGGAAGGTGTCTTTTACACTCCTACAAGAAGTTTACGGGGAGGTTTCAGTATAACCCTACACCTTTACTGGACCGTAGAGAAGGGGCTCATTTTAAAACTCGTTTATCATCCATCGATCACCCATCATTTTTAAAGCAGCTCTTATCATCATCTAAATAAGAAAAAGGAATAACTGATAACTAGGCTGTATGTTTTATACCATTTGACTTCCCTTATTGAAATTCTAACAAAAAAAAGAAAAAATATATATTGACGTTTCTGTAATCTGGTATTATATTTTATGACGTTTGTTTTGTATGTCATAGACTAATATTCTTGCAGACCAGACACGGTTTGTGCGCTGGGACCGGCGGCGAGGTGACCAAAAATAATCTTAAAATAGATTTATTAAATTGAACTTACCCTGAGTGAAAGGACTTATAATACCGTATATATTTGTCACCGTATACATAAATAATTAATACTTTATCAGAACAACAATATGGGTAATCGAAGCAAAATTCAAGAACTTTTTCAGCATATGAAAAAAATCTTTACGTGGTCTTATCTAAAGAATTCAGCCAAAAATCCAGGACAACTACCAATCGTAGCATTTTTTATCATACTTGCTGAACTAATAATTAACGTATTGGTTGTGGAACGAATACCATACACGGAAATAGATTGGAAGGCATACATGCAAGAGTGTGAAGGATTCCTCAATGGTACACTGGACTACAGTAAGCTTCGAGGTGATACAGGACCTCTAGTGTATCCTGCAGGATTTGTCTATATATACTCAATTTTTTATTTTCTTACAAATCATGGTGAAAATATCAAACTTGCCCAATATATATTTATTGGTATTTATTTACTGCAGTTATATTATGTCCTCAAAATTTATGTCAGAACTAAAAAGGTGCCCCCATATGTTCTTATAATTACGATTCTAACGTCCTACAGGATACATTCTATTCATATTTTGCGTTTATTTAATGACCCAATAGCTGTACTGCTGTTATTCGTCTCCTTAAATTTCTTTTTAGATTCCAAGTGGTATCTGGGTAGTTTATTTTATAGTTTGGGAGTTTCAGTTAAAATGAATATACTCCTTTATGCACCTGCACTGTTTTTCTTTTATCTTATTAATTTAGGTATAAGAGCTACTGTAATTCAACTTTTCCTTTGTGCCCTTATTCAATTAATATTAGGTTTACCCTTTCTAGTCACGGAGCCAGTAGCATATCTAAAGGGTAGTTTTGATTTAGGTAGAGTATTTAATCACACTTGGACTGTTAACTACAGGTTTTTGGACATTGTGACATTTGAGAATAAATGCTTTCATCTGACACTATTGGGTTTACATATTCTGTTATTGATAATATTTATACCAATGTGCATCAAGTATTTCAAAAGTTATTGCCGATTAAAATATGTTCAAAATCAAGTGCAACCTCAAATAGATGCAAAAAACCGAGAAAATAAACAAAAATCTCAACTGAGGAAAGACAATAAGCGGAAATCAGTTAAGAAACAGGAAGATGAACAATTGTCAAAAGACCAAGAGGATTTCTTAAATTCTTTTGAAAATTTACTTAAGAAATCTACACAAAAGTCTGGTAAAAAACCATATAAAAAACCATTAGAAGATGAAAATGAAGAATCAAACTATAGTATAAATTTTGATATTGTATCACAACTGTTCATTTTACCTATGTTCATTGTTAACTTCATTGGTATTGTTTGTGCAAGAAGTCTTCACTATCAATTTTATACATGGTATTTCCACAGTTTACCATACCTATTATGGTCTACTAACTATTCTACTATCACAAGGTTTCTGATTCTAGCTCTCATTGAATTTTGTTGGAATACCTACCCAAGCACAAACTTAACAAGTGCATTATTACATGTATGTCATATTACTGTTTTATATGGAGTTTACAGAAAGTTATCTAATGAGTTAAAATTAGCATCTAAAGTGGTATAGATTATAAGGGTGTGTTGAACAAATTCCCCTCCAACCCACTCTCCTAGGTCTCAGGTGTAAACTTGCAGTGCAGATGTAATAAAAAGGAGGCACTCCCTTTGGTCCCAGTCTGCCTCTTACATCTGGAACAGAAACCTATCCAGTAAGAAGAACATATGATTCCACTTGTAATGTCCAAAGTGCACTTTTTTTACACATCAACCAACTATCTTCCACAAATTCCTTCCTTGCACCAAATATGATTTAAGTTTATAACAAAATAAGTACAGTGTGTAATTTTAAATATATAAAGTTGTGTTACAAATAGTTCTTGCTGGCCAAAGAGTATAATGTAAAATTTGTTACATATTTGTTTTACTTTATTTATCTAAGATAAATATATAAAAAGTAATAAAGCCTTTCAAGAACAGTTTAAAACTAGATATCAAACTAAGAAATTCCCAACTAATTAGTAATGAACCTGTGCTTGCACCATAGGTATATGTTTAGTTACACAATTTTGTTGTATTTCATTTCATTTAAATATGGTTTGTCTTATTCCCATGATACAATGCATAAACAAGAGCGCATACATAGGTTTAAAGATGGCAAAAGTAATGAAAGCCTTATTTTTTTTTAGCATCTCATAACCAAAGAAACACATTTGTACTTTATGATTGGTTCAATTTTTATGTAAAATAATGTGACATGTAGCGTTAGTGGTAGTTGTGCTGATGCACAACCAATTGTCCTAAGAGAAAAAATATAATTTGAGAATGTGCAAAATTATGTATGAGTTACTACCTTGTACGATGGACTTTAACACTACAAAAGTGAGGAAAAAATTTACAATATAGAGTGGAACGCGTTAGTACTTACAGTCCAGCCTCTGGTGGGAAAGGATTTTGCAGAGGCATTCAATTGGTTGGTGAGTAACAAATGATTCGCCCATTAAATATCATACCTTTTACTCCAGAACAACACTGAAGGGCTGTTTTAACAATAGAACTATTACAGTTTGTGTGTTTAGAATAGTAAAATATTACTGTTTAACTATTTTTATATGAACTGTTTGTATGTAAATATAGATTATATGTAAATTACGTTATTTTTATTTCCAATTAAACTACCTTTGGCATAAATATCAATTGTGTCAACATTTCAATAGCTTTAAGTTCCGCTTGCGGAGGTTTGGCACCTTCGTAAGAGCTGGTAGTCGGATGAGAGACCCAAAACAATAATCTCGAGTTTCTCCTTGCTTCGGGTACCTACGATTATTAAACCCTTGGTTCCGACTGCACCTGCGGTCATTAGCGTGGCAAAAATATATGGATTGTAATATCTGAAAATAAAAGTTGATTGATTGACTAGCACCTACCAATCCGCACTTTGCCCGTGTGGTGGGTTACAGCCTCGGAATAAAGAATAAACCAGAAACCGCGAACGCGCCTTATACTGAAGCTACACAAACTACTCTAAAAGAGAGTAGTTTGAAAGGAGATCCGCCAAAATAGCCCCAGTTCCGACCCAAAAGATTTAGTTAATATCTCAGTTTTTTTTTATCTCAGCTAAATTCGGATGCTAACATAGTTTTTTGCCCGTGTAAGTTTTCTAGGAGCTAGATATAATTACCAATTTTTAGTATGTAGTACATTGAATTTATTTATGAGAAGTTCATACTCATTTTTTTCTATAAATAAAATATAACTGAAGTGAGCCCTTTTAGATGTTCTGGCTGTATGCCGTCAATGCCCGCAGCAGACTCGTTATGAAAGATGTCAATTGTGTCGGCTACCTCTTCCAGCTTTACCGATAAGATTGGATCTTAATGTACCGGAGAAATGGATAAATGAGGTGTCGAGGCGGAGGAGATATGCCTATATTATAATAAGATATACATGCTTATATGCAATAAATACTTATTATAATGTTAATGAAATTAAAAGGAAGCAGTTTCTCAAAAAACATAATTTTTACATCGAGCGCCTATGTAAATTCTCCGGGCTAAAAAAATATGTTAGCACCGGAATTTAACAATAGTGAATCTTTATAATAGTTCCACTAACTTAAATAAGTTGCTTTGGCGCCGGACCTGGGGTAATTTTGTATGATATTTGGCGGATCTACTTTGGAAGACTATTCTATCTGTGCCCACACCGTGTGAAGTACGTCTGAAAAAAGTGAAGTACGTTTTAATGGAAAAATAAAAAAAAACAAGATGGGATCACATTGCATGTGTTAGCAGCGCATATTCATCTAATTTTATTTAAATAATGAAGCTTTTTTACTTATTCAAATTGTCAACAATTTGGGCGAGTCCATTTTTATTAATGTTGTCAGTTTTGCTGGATTTTTCCCTACTTTCACTGGTTTATTTTTAAGTAGGTTGAAAAATGTTTTTAAAATAATTTAACATTTAATTTTATTACAAAATATATATTCATTAATTTAGTGTCAAAATATTTATAATGTAAATATGATATTACACCTTTTTTTGAAAACTAATAAAAATCAATGCTAAAGTCGTAATGACCCAGTAGATTTTTTTATTTTAATTATCATCATCATATCAGCCGTACGACGCCCACTGCTGGACATAGGCCTCCACAACGATCGGTCCTGTGCTGCCCGCATCCAGGTTTTAACTATATTAATCCGAAAAATGCCATAAATCCTTTTTTATATTTTTCATGATTTTGAAATCACGCGTGGAAACGCTAGCCGCCATGCTGTTTCATCAGACGTTAAACAACAAATTTTTTCGAAAAACCATTATTTTGAAAATAATAAGTTCTAATATATATCTTTGGTGTCTTGTGCCTGAATGCAAAAATATGAGCTTAATAATACTTCATAAATAATGGATTCGAACCCAGGACCGTCGGTGCAAAAGGCAGGATCGCTATCGTTGCACCAAACGGTGAAATACATCCAAGTTTTGCAGTTATTGTACAAAAACAACACTATGTCAGTCCACCTCCAGGACCAGAACTCAAAACCCATAAAACTTCAGCGTGGTGATAGGGCGACGTTATATCGCCGAAACTGTTTACATCTAAGTTGGAGGACGCTTTTAAGCTTTAATTTGGAGATCCTTGGGGAAGACCAGCAGAGGACGTCTCTTGACTGACATGATGTATTTAGTTCTTACACGTCCGCGCACCTTCAAATTATAATTATTAAGTTAGAATTATGTGAATATTATGTGAATTATGTGATTTGATTTGATTTATGTTTGTTAATTTTATTAATTTTTCTTTTTAAAACTGTAAATGTAATATAGTAAAGGTTTTTACTGTTGTTGATTTGCTCAGTAAAATGCTAATTTTTTTTATATATTGTAGTAATTAAGCTCTTAACGTAATTTCATTTTTAAGCAAAGACTGATTTTCTTAATACCTAACTTTAATTATAAATAGAATTTAAACAAAAATTTTAAAAATAGTGACAGAATACAAAATATAAACATGTTGATTAATTATGGTAAATTGAAGTTTAATTTTTATCTATCTTTACTGGTTCCTGTCATTTTTGATACTATTTTTAACGAAAAAATACATGACCTTATTCAATTAACTTGAACGCTCATAATTTGGTAAATTTTGTATTTAAAAAATACCTAATGAATACCGGGCTCCTGGTTTTGAAAATTTTAATACGGTAAAAATAGCGGTTTTAAGATTGTGCAAAACCGCCATACCCTATATGTAAATAGACATATTTTTTGAAAATTACGTGTTTTATTTCACTAAAGGTTTTTTATGCATAATAGTATATTAATATTCATTTAACAGTATAACTGTAATAGTGATATGTTCACACAAAAACATTATTCGGATTGCATTATTTTGAAATATGAATCGTAATTTACGCTACAATAAGCGAACTCTCCCTAAGCTAGCAACACTGTACGGTGGGAAGTTTGAGGAAGGTTGCGAATTGTTTTTGGACACAGTGAGTGGCATATGTTATCTGCTGTAGACTCCTGGTTTATTCTGTATTCTATGTTTACAGCCTGAAAGTCTGTTTAACAAAAGATAAAAAAAATACTAGAGAAATCAAACTGCTTATTAGATACAAGATTTCTATCTCCATTTGTCTGCTAGAAATAACTACCCATTGTAATACCAGAATTTTCTTTTTTCTTTGTTGCACTATTTGTATTTTTGGGGTACAATAAAGTATATTGGTTGAGAAGTTACTAAAAAAAAAATTGAAGATAACGATTTTCTTGTAAAGAAACAACAATAAAACTGTTTATCTTAATTTTTTTAACTTATTTTATAAGTTGTTAAATAAAAACAAAAAATAAGCATTTTGAGATTGTTTATTATGAACCATAGTAATACAACTAATCAAAGGAAAATCTAATTATAAACTATTTTTAGAGATTGAGGCGCATAAATACTTCCTCTGATATCACAAGTCACCATTAGCTCGGATCTGACGCCTCTCTGCCCAAGCTCACCCATGAGTAACGATATACCCATCATACTCTATCTTATATAATTTTTACTATATAACAAAGCTATAAACAGTTAAAAATATTTTTTGAATATTTTACGAATCACGCTGCCTTCAGCTCCCAAGAAACAAAATGCCAATAAATAATTGAGGGAAGCAATCAAATACACAGCTCAATTAGGCCATACCAGAAAAAAGAGAATAAAAAGATAAATCATAAAATAAATCGTAAAATCATTGAAGTGTAATGATTAACTGATAGCTTTCAACTTTTATCCGATGATCCTATCTTTACGTTTTGATAATAATATTATCTTCCGAAACAATTAAATACTTACGGTCTATGAGCTTAAAAGTTTATAAATTACATGTACTTGTGCAGAACTTCCAGGGGGCTGTTCTATATCGAAATATTACTGCGTATTGAATATTACTATTCAGTCAAATATACCCAGTCATGTAAATGAAAGTTAGATACGCAAAGAAAATACAAAACATACAGCCACGTATCGGTACTAGAAAGTACTATTAGTCTACACATAGGTCTATCTATGGCGTTAAAAATAGGATTCGCATTCAGTTATAAACCAAGGAGCGTCTGGGGGCAGTTTTACACAACTGGGCTTAAAACTAAATACACGAGGATGGCAGCGGGCGTTTAGACGAAACCGAAGTTTTTAGTTTTGATAGCGAGCAGAAGTTTGTGCTTGAGCACGTGTCGGGAGGAATAGAGCGGGATGTAGAGACGCGAGATGCAGGTGTTGGCGGTTGGTAGGTGAGCGTCGTCCGCAGGCCGTATCGTCACCGAGGGCATCGGCTGGAAGCCTTCCTCAGATGCCGGCAGTGCTGGCGAACCCGTCCAGAAGTACACCTGCACACGAACAACCATTAGACGTTATAACCACCTTTTCAACTAAACAAAAAATACCTAATTTAAAACCTTATAGTTGTTTGCAGATAATCAAGGACTTTGTGTAATCAAAAATAATGAAAGCATTCAGCTGATGGAGTTGATTCAGCGTTTACTGTAGCGAATTTATACTTAAATACTTTACAAAGTAATATAAATTAGCTATTATGGTTTATCTGCATCCAGTGTACTGTTATACGGCCTGAACCGACTCGTTTGTATACAACTTACCAAATCTTGTCGCTCGAGGTGTGTCATCTTGTCGACGATAGCCCAAAGCCAGCGCTTAAAACGCGCGAGTCGCTCGGGCGGCTCGCCACTTTCATCGTTAAAGCTAGTGTATGAGACGAGCGCCGTCACGTTGATGTCGCCTACACCATTCAGAAGAAGCCGAAGATCTTCCGCTGTCAAACCTTCTAACGCAGACTCTGGTAACACGTCCAAAACTCCTACTCGCATTGCCTGACAAAAGGAAGATCTAAATGTGAACTTCATAGAAGAATCAGATCTATCCTCATCTTGTGCCGAATGCTGGAGGTTAACGACTTTTCTAATACATATGAAAATTAAATTATATCAACGTTCGTCACCAGTGGTGTTAACTAATGATGTAACAAAGTAAATTCTAAAAATAATTTATGTGTATATTATTACGACGGAGGGCTTTGGTGTATTATGCAGTATTGTTTGTTTACAAAGTTAACGAAAAAGAAGCCGCAGTGCATGCGTTGTTAGAGGAAAACGTGCGTAGGTATAAAATTATATGAGTAGCGCGTGGACGAAATAGGTAGAGAACGTGCGCGGGGTCGCGCAGGTCAGTGAGCGAAAGTTATTGCGTTTTATTTAGACTCGACACAGCGAATCTGCATCGTTAGCGAATGCGCGGTCTTGTCTTAGCTCCTTACGTGTAATGTAAAAGGATAATTGCTTTTTTTTGTTTTGGAAACGATTAATGAGATTTGGAAGTTATCTCCACAGCGAATTAAAGATTGATTTATGTAGCTACTTCAGCGTGTTATCAGACTACTATAATGATGATTTACGTAAATTGTGTAAATTTCTGAAAACTAAAACAAATTTATTGGAAAACTGAGTAAATTAGCAGACAAGTTTGGAAACTGTGTATGGGAGACCTTTAACTGTGTGTTAGATATTTAGCTAAATTAATTATTTTTATTTTGGCTATACCCACACCGTAACAATATCATTATTTCGTTATCATACAACCACTTACACAAACGAACAGGTTATTTGTAATAAAAGTGTATTTATCAACATAGCTGATAAAGAAATTTTGTTTGTATTCATGTTAACTAAGAAAGATAAAATTTAAGTAATTTTGAGAGTGAATAAATTAGTTTTGACATACCTCCAATGCCTTTTCCTGCGACAGCAGCATACGGTGTTGGGCGTATTTCCGCACGTAGTCGTATACGTTGAGCGCCGTCACCTCCAGCTCGCGTCCGCCCTGCACCAACTCTACGCAACCACCCCCTTCCTCCTCGCACATTTCCAAACTGCGAAAGTACGTAAAATCAAGTGAACTAAGAAACATAAATAGTTTGTTTTATGAGTACAAGAGAATTATAATAAGTACCGGTATTGTTTTATTGTAAGTACCGTATTTGTCAGGTTATTGATTATCAATTTGTAGATTGGAAACGAAGCGATGTATTTGTAAATAGAATAATAAAAAACAAGAACTTAAGCGCATTAATAATTATTTATTGTTAATGATAACATCATATGTATGGTGTTTCCTTTGGTGGATTAAACTGTCAGTAACAATTTATTCGTCCTCAATAGTTTTCAAGGACTGAACGAAGCTTTAGCAGTTGGCTACCAACTATGACATTTAATTCAATGTAGAATTTAGTTGGCGCTGGATAACCCTGGTTTTGTCTAACATAGTAAAACCTTAACCTTAATAGGTTCATTTCAATATTACTCATATATCACTTGCTTTATGGATAGTATTATGGATTGTAAAATGAAGATTAATTTTAAATTAATATTGTTAAATGAGAAGTTGGTCTGTTTATTTCATTTACGATTTCGGGACAGGCCGCAATCATATAGCAAACGTGATGCTACCTACGCTCATTCGAAGAAAAGGCATCAGAATGCCTGCAACCCAAGATAACCGGAAACATCCTTGCACAGTTTTATGTGATAAACTACATAGGAATTTATTGTTTTAAACTTTCATGGTCACTAACATTATAGTAATATAAGTTATTTACGGGATTGTTACCATGTACCTTGTTATTGAGTTTCCGATATTTCGACACTGTTGCAAGTGCCATGATCACGGAGCGAGATTCGATAGCTTTCTAATATATACTTTAAGAACACAATGTTGTTTGTGTTTTTATCTGTCCGCTCTTTTTCCATTGTATCAATTAACGTTACCATAGCAACGCGTTACCGGGTCAGCTAGTAAATTGAAATAAAATAGGAATAATACCTAAAGTTGAGATCTAACGCAGCAAATAATGAGTGAGAGTCGCCGGTTTCTGCGTCGACGACGAGCTGGCGCAGGCTCTCGTAGACAACGGGATCGAAGAACGCCAGGTCGTGGAACCGCACCGGCCGCCCTAGCAGGTACTTCAGCACGTGCCGATTTAAGAACATCGGGCACAGCTCATTTTGCAGCAGGCACAAACCGATTATTCTGTTGGAGATAATTATTATCAGTTAGTTTTTTTTGTATTGCTTTAGTAGTCACACATGAACTTCAATGTTTAAAAAACCATACAATCGCAACTAAATAACAAAGATAACTAAGAGATCCCTGGATTGGTTATTAGTATTAAGTATATAACGTCCGGCACAAGGCAGTGCAGCGGTATCAATCTTAATTCTGCAAAACATTTAAGATGCACCGCTCGCAAATACAAATGCAGTAACGGCAAAATACCTACAGATACCAAGGCAGTTACAACTAGCACCTTTATAAAAAAACTCTAGTGTTTTGCCCCCACATGATGCATCAGAAGTTGTTAAACCGTGCAACGTAAAGAAATTTTTGCAAAAGTAAAGTAGATACATTGGTTGTGCGGGCGATTCAAAATAAGTGGACTTTATTGCGGTATGAGAAAATTAATGTCGACAACAAATATGAATATGAAGGGGGCACGATACCTTGACCGCCACGTGGTGTGAGATGCTGGTGGCTGCCGGGATTCAATCCATATGCGAGTCAAGGTATGTGCAAAAGGGAAATGGAATAAATGGAGGTGAGGCTAGGGTGTCGACCAAACTAATAAAAATTACAAAAACAAAAAAAAAACGCGGCACTTTTGAATTTAATACTGGCGCAACCATACATAGTTGTTCCAGATAAATATATACTTATGTCAATTGACGCAGATTTTGTCTAATACAAATAATTGTAACTGCATAGTCAGAAAGGCTCGCCCATAGACTAAGATGTACTCTGAACTTTTTTGACGTAGTGAAAAATCTTTTATGGATTCCCCATCGCGAACTGGCGGACGGCGGGATTTCCATCAGGTTCTAACGGCACGGTGTCATCACGCACAACTTTTGAAGGTTGGCCCTTGGATCCCTCCACGGGTCGGCCCTAGTGGACCCTTCCTACTGCAGATGTACTGACCTGCCAACGTTTCGGAATGCGTTGATCCGCTCAGCGGTGGCGCGGCCTTGCCGTGGAGAATAGTATCCGCGTTTGCCCGGCGAATAGAAGAGTGGCGCAGCGTCATCGGCCGCGGCGGCGCCCGCTGAAGGGCCCGCAGCGCCACCCCCGGCGCCTCCGCCCCCGCCACCGCCGCCGCCACCCCCGCTACCGCGCTCCGATAGTGAAAACACGTCCAGATCTACAACATCGTGATAAGCCTTAGTAATTGCTGCGACACAGGCTAAGTGACATAACTGGAGATATATTAGAAAATTATTTTTAAAATCACTCTAAGTTCTAAAGACTTTAAGGGGCTATTGTCAGGAAACATTTTATTTTTGTTATTTTCCAAATAAAAATAAAAAGCGGTTAATTATTGCGTCACTGGAAGTAAACAACTGAAAATGAAAATAACTTTATTCAAATGCACTTATAATAAGTTGTTTTGAGTCGTCCAAAATTCTTACCTAGCACCCATTCAGGATGTCTTTAATCAGACAAGAAGAATGGGCGCAAGAAACTCGTCAGCTTTAACAGAAGTAACGACCTTTACAATATAATACGTAGTCACCATACATAATCCACAATAAAAACAAAATTATTCTGTTATCACAATAATAGTGATGTTATGATATCATCATTTCCTTGATTACAACAAAGTCAAGTTTCTGTTTTAAGTGAGTAACCCTCAAAATTGCAATAATATACAGGGAATAAACGACAAATTTAAATAAGCAACAAAGATGTATGTTTAGTATATGTCAATAATACTGAAGGTTAAAGCAAATCCATCTCCCAAGGCAGCACCCGTTCACGAGCATGACGCATGATGCAGCCATCGCTTCGCTCAACCATATCTTAGGGAACGTAACGACCCGCACCACATGCCACCAACCCAAGAGTAATACATCTCTTGTGGAAAGCATGTAATACTCCAACTACCAGTAATAAAATAGTGTTAAAATTAACAAATGCTAATAGCTGTATGACACAACCTGTAATAAATAGTGCCATGTTGAAACGGAACATATTTCTTCCAACAATTACTTCCATTCATCGCGATCCATTATATAGTCGTTGATTGTAAATAATAAACACTTTTTAATTCTTAATTAATGTCTTATTTACGGTGTAAAGTAATTTTGTATATAATAACAATAAATGGACTTTTTTTTGAGCTCCACTATTTCAATCTGGTCGGTGGCGCTGTTGGCACACACATCACACCGTCATGTTAGGTACGCCTGCTTGCTGTATGGAATTTTAATGACGCCTGCCATACACCGGACTCCATTAATTAGAGACGCAGGTGCTAGATATTACCTCTTAATTAGTAACCTATAATACTCTGTGAGAAGTTACAACAAAATCTTGTCTTTAGCAAATGGAGCCGTATTACTAATGAAAATCCAAGTTATGATAATTGTCATTTACTATATTCTTAAGGAATAAAAAGAAACCCTCAATAAATACTGTAAAAATGTCAACATGACTTACCGAGTATCGCTTCAGACGGGTGCATTACAATGAGATCCATGGCTTCGCGAACCTTTTGCCGTAGGGCGTCTTCGCTCGCGAGCAACACCAGCAACTGCGCAGGCGTCAACTCTAGCAGCATACCCGTAATCTTGCCAGCGAATGTTGGATGAAGAGAATGTACCTATAAAAAGTACATCATAGTAAAAAAAGATAAGTTTTACAATACTACTATAAATACTTCGTTGAAATTAAATTAAATTGTATTTAAGTTTACCTTAGGATATAATCTTTCGCCAAGTTGAGCTTGATGGAGTGTGAGATGCTCATTATGTCCTCCAGGTCTTTCACCGCTGTATCCAGCACCTTCTGTGCCAGGCGCAGCCTGTAAACCATCATTCTGCCAATAAAATCACAAAATTATGTACATTAAATGATTATGTCAACGAATAACATTATATTTAAAAAGGCTACTTTGACTTTTGAAAGTAAGCACTATAAGTTATGGATACTTGGGTAATGAATAAGACATACATATATTATACATGGATATTTAATATTTATAAAAATATACATAAATAACCATACAAATACAAATATATGCTCATAACATGACAAAATAAACATCTGTCCCTTCCGGGGCTCCGGCCAAGGACCATTGGTGCGATAGGTAAGACCGCAACACACTACAAGGTGGTGGTTTTACACCAAAAGGTGGTCAAAATATTTTTTTTTTACCTTAACATAACACCATAACATAAATAGAAAATAAGTATAATATAAAAGGGTTGAAAGAATAAAAATGAAATTATATTGAGTGTAACGCACCTGTGGCGAGTAGGGGCGCGCGTCAATGCTGAGCACGCGGCGCGGCTCCCTGGCGGCGGGCGGGCGCGTCGCGGGCCGCCCAGGTGTACGCCGAGCTGTATCCTTCGACCGCGCTCGCCCCGCACCGCTTCGGCTAGATCCAAACAACACAACAATATTATTACATACATCTCTTTTGTGTCAATCCCAATACTACGATAATACTGTTTTTTTGCATTTATAAAAACGCATAGAAATAATTAACGATTAAAGGACTTAAAACAGAAGTTTAATGACATTGCCGAAATAGAGACAAGCTTTGTTGTCGTTTATTTATTCATTGAACAATGAATTAGACAACACTTCAAAAATGGAGCTAAGATAAAAAGAGAATGGCTAATTGCATTAGAGGATTGAATGATTTTGACGTGACAACGTCTTATAAATTGGTTTGCCGGGTGACACTTCAAGAAACTGCGTTACGCTCCGCTCACGTTATGCGCTTACAATGAGAGCGAGTGAGAGGCACGCGTCCCTTCCACTCGGGCATGGTTAGCCCGCCTAAGAGCGAGAGAGACAGACATAAAAAGTGGAAGGGACGCGTGCCTATAAATTAATGTTTTAAATATAATTCTTTGTATAAATAAATGTTTTAAATTGTTACTATTATTTCATCCTTCTTCCTACTATACGAATGAATATTCACATTAAAATTATTTTACCACTCAAAGTCGTTGTCACGTAAAACTTTCGCCCGTATACCGACTTTTTAAAGAATATGAGATTGAGATGACATACAGTATGGCTGAAGTCTCGCGAAGAAAAATTGACACCATCATACAGCTATCTTACATTCAGTGGGCTTATCTTCTTTGAATGGCATTAAAATTAACTTTGATTTAGCTTAGTACCAAGTTTTAAGTGCGTATAGATATTCTATACCCTTTAGTATATAATGCTTAGTTCATTTTTTACATTGACGATAGCAATAGTTCCCAAACATTTATTTTTCTTATCAACATAGAGTAAAAAAGTCATCTATATTTCATTAATTGTATTTTTAATAACCTTTGAAATTAATGTGGAACTTCAGGCAGAATATTTTTTTATCTTTGTCAGAAGACTAAAAAGGAATCATCAGAACATTTTCATAGTAAATATTTATTTTAACTCTTACCACCTAGAAATAAATTAGTGGTGAAATTTTTTTAATTAATTTGTCGAGGTTTGATATAAACTTAACACTTCAGCCAGACCTATACCCGCAAGTTTAGTGTAAAGTGAGAGGTGAAGGGATATGCAGGAACAACAACAATAAAAAACAGGCCTCACCATTCAGACTTATTCGGGATTCAGATATTCATATTTTAATTAAACACTAAACATTAAAAAGTCGTTTGCATTCATCACTAATCATATTGCATATTGAGCTTACTAAGATATCCAACAATCATTACTTTTGAGAAAAGAGTATCTCACAACTTTTTTCTATTCTCTTCACATCTTAATACAATACTGAAACTATCAATTACATAGTACTAAATTTAAAACCATTTGTTCCCTGAATAAACTTTTTTACGAATTTCAAAACTGGTTTGTGTTATAATATGTACACGAGACACCAAAATGTTAACTCCTCACTAAAAAAAAATTAACGCGGCTTGCTTTAATACTATAAAACCTCTTAACTAAACTATTGTGGCATATTTTTTTTATCTCAAAACAGTAAATATCTGTCAACTAACGAGCATTCAAGGGATCTACGACATCATTATTACACTGTTTATAAAAACCGATAAAGAATGAATACAACACTCTTTGTTTTATCAAAAATTATCTTACCTTGCGCCACTGTTACTGCTAGCGCCGTTAGCCGTCGTCCCTGTGGACCCAGATGTTCCATTTGTACTACTACTGTTACTTCCGCTGCCAGTAGTAGGCTCTAACGGAGGCAATTTTTCATTTGCGAGCAAAGCCTGTAAATATAAGAACAATCAATATATTCTTAAATAAATTATGCAGAAACAATTTGCGATATCATATTATATAGAAATCCATCGTTGTACAATCAGTATCAGATATTCCTTGTGTTTGGCAGAAAAAAGCGCTTGCGCTGAAAAACAAACTATGCAGTTTTCGGCCAGGACACGTTTGCTAATTTTACTTGCCCAGACACAATCCGCCATTATCACTGCTTATTATCACTCAGCGATCGCCATTTTTCTTATAAGTGCTCGCAAGCGCTTTTTTCTGCCAAACACAAGGATTGACTAATATTTTACTATATTGTCACATAATTTGTCTACATAAAGACTGGTTTGATAGTTATTCGTTTGGGCAGGGCTATTAGACGCGCGCTGTCTAATTATATTGGTTTAGTAATAGCTGCAGCACGTTTTCAACAGTAAAACTCGAGTGCTATCTAAATACTGTTGCATCCGCGTGCTTCAGGACGGCGCTACACACACGCAAGATTGTAAAACCAGTCCTAGTTTGGTAGTAATGCCAAAGTAAGTGTGATGTGGCACTAACGTGTTAAATTACTTCTGAGGTAAGTCGTACATTAAGCAGTAAATGGACTTTTTAGACTACCTGCTGTAGCTGGTTCGCGAAAGTGTTATAATAGTTACCTCAGCGACGCTAGTGTAGAATGACCGAGCGACACCGCTACCCTCTCCAGGTTCATCGCGGAAAGTGACCTTGACGCGGTTGACGGCGAGTGGTGGTTGTGCAGTATGAGCGCGTCGGTTTTGGCCTGCGAACGCACTGTTCAACTCTGCGAACGTTTGCTGTAGTAATTTTGCGCGGTCTCGCTCCATCTGGCAAAGAAGGACTTGCCGTTAGTTTCTCTTGGCTAGGGAAAGCGAGAATGGACAAGACACTCTTTGGCTTTTGTTTGCCCTATTCATTTAATACTTTTGTAAATAATGTTTCGTAATTATAGGTTGCAATATGTATTGCTGTACTATATAAACAAATAAGGATCTATATCTTATAAGACTATAATGATGGTGATGATAATATAGACTGTATATTGGCATGTATGTAACATTATGGACTTCTATAATATATATAGAAGTCCATAATGTTACATACATGCCAATTTTTTATTTACTTGCAAGTGCAATCAACTGGCAAAGTAAAATCAATAACATCACTGATAATATATAACATATAGTGTGGTTAGACTACACAAAATGAGAAGATCGATTTCTAGGATTGCGAGGCAGGTGGCAGTTGGCAGGTGACCAATAACAATATCTCGAACTCCTCTGTGCTATGGAAGGAAGCACTTGTATCGGCTTGTACGACGACATCTACAGCCGTTAGTTAACACCCACAAATCTGCATTTGGTCCGATTTGTGGAATATGGTGTTTTCTTCGGTGCCGCCAGCGTACATGAAACTTTAATAGGCTGGAATTATGCCCACTTTAATATATATAATTTTCGTTTAATATAAAATAAAACCACTAACTTTATGCAACGTCAGATCTCTCTGCTGTGAATTGCGCAGCTTTTCCATGTCCCGTCGGAACTTGACCTCCTTGACGGGAAAGCCGCCGAGCTCGGCCACCACAGAGCCCGGCTCCAGACCAACGTCCTCAGTGAATACGCGCCCGAACAAGTCCAGAGATAAACGCCACCGGCCCAGGAGTAAGTCGTGAGACACTGACGCGCCCAGCGACGGGCACGCACGTCTGTCGTCCCAACAAAACACATTAGTATATAAATAATAGGAAATTAGGTGATAGTACTGATAAAGGAGTCTTGAGATAAAATCACGCAATGACCGTGGCGGATAAAACACAATTTACAATAGCAAGTTCTGTTAAGAACTGATATACTAAGAGTCAGTCGGTGGCAACACGAAAAAACTGAAGGTCATGGTTTGATATCATAAAGAAAAAAACTGCAGCAAAATTCAATAGGAAGAGCATTCGCCCGGATAAAGAGAGGCTGGGTTCAAGTCCTGACTGACACCTGGAACAAGTTTATTTATTTCTAGATTGAATATCTTTACATATTAAAATGTAACAGTTAAATGCTTAAGTAACAAAATATAATTATATAAATAACAAATATGTCAGTTTTTGAACCTAGTAGAGTAGATCTTTTATTAATAGAAAACTAGAAACTCCCAGTTTGACATATGTGGAAATTAGTTGAAATGAGATATCTCAGCTTAATATAAAAATATTTAGAATGTGTAAGCATTAATAAGGGTGCTGGGCCAGATGGAATTCCTCCCTTATTTATAAGCAAGTGTTCTTGCATTTTGGCTTTGCCAATCCTATTATTATTTAAGATTTCCCTAAGTAAGGATCATGTTTCTAGCATCTGGAAACAAGCCTGGATAACCCCAGTAACTAAAGGTGATTATAGTCCTGCTATTGAAAAATGTCGTGGTAAAAGTGGTAAAGATAAAAAGGTCTAAGCTGTATCAGTTTCAAGATTCAAGAGAAAATCGCAAATGGTTAAATCTCAACCTGATTTCCGAGGTCGTAACGTCGATACTAATTAATTGTTATTCACTGACATAGTTTTCAATGCCATGACCAGTAATTATCAAGATGTTGGGTTTATTTATCAATTTTGCCAAGTGATTTAACAAAATTTATCTTAAACTTTCTTGACTTGGAATCCATGGTGATCTCCTACGTTAGATCAAGTCTTATATAGAATAAAGGACTTGAGGAGCTGATTTGAAGGGTTTTGCATCACAATATAAATAAACAAGTTCTGGTGTTACCTTATAATTTATAAATGTTACAATGTTCTATAGGTAGTTAGTTCTTATATATTATTTCACGCGGATAATACTAAAATTCTCAGTTCTCATGATTACAAACTACTACAAAATGTATTAAAGGCGTTTTAGATGTCGATATCGACGATAAATGTTTCTAAATTTAGATAACTCCTAATGAGTTATAGCAGAAAACACAACAAAAGTAACAACAGTTAAAGTTTATTCTGTAAGGTTTTATTGCGTATTACACAGATTCGGATTTGGGTGTCATAATGGACTCTCAATCGACATTTGTCCCACATATAGATAACATTTTAATTAAAGTGTAAAAACATCTGTGATTAGTGTTGCGAGTGCGTAAGCCTTTCAATTCTCCTTTGACATATAAAATATTAGACAACATGTTTGTATGACGTCATCTCGAGTTCGCTTGTACGGTCTGGCATCCTTCGTATAGAAAACATATCGTCCTAAAAGAAAGAATTCTGACAAGTTAGTAAGATGTCTGAATTATAGGTTTGGTCACGAACATTTGAACTATGCTGCTTTCGTTGTAATTATTTTGATTCTGTATTATTGTTGCATAACCCCATAGATGTAAGCGTAAATGTGTTAATAAACCGTTATTAGCATTCCGCGCAGCAGGCCCGTTTACATTAAAAATAATTTTGTCAGCAGAGTAATTTTAACCAGATAGATAACGAGCTTTGTCACTTAGACCTCTCCTCATATAAATCATTAGCATCATTTAAAAAAGCTGTTACTCAATATTTAAAAAAAATGTAGCTTATAAACTGCTCTCTTTATTGGTTGTTTATTGATATGGTAAACTATAGGTGTATTATCTTGTTAAGTAAATTTATTTGGACAATTTTCAAATGTCTTCTGTGATTTGTTTACCAACAACTAACTTTTAATTATTATTTGTATAAGACTTACGGTGGTGCCGGCGCCGTCAATGGTGGTAGCAAAGAAGGTGGTGGTAGACCAGTAGTTTCTACGGTCACATGAGCCGAAATCTCTTGTGATTCGAGAGGGTCGGCTGCACTTAACAATTCACCCTGTAATATTATATTATATGGTCAACTGCATGTAATTTCTAGTGACTCTATTTGTTACTGTTATTTTAAATAGTAGTAATAAATTTAAATATTTTTTTAAATTTATAATCCAATAGCTGGTTTTGAAAAAATCATAATTAAATTACATATGTATAATAAAATTAAAACCAATTGAAGAAGCAGGGAATGAATTTTGATAATAAAAAGTCCCCCAAATAAGTGGAGTGACTTACAGCACGTACAATAACAGTCTTGCCAGGACTTCGCGAGGAGGTGGCGCGCGGCTCAGGCGCGCCCGCGTTGTTGCTTGGACCTGTTGTAACGATAAACATTTTATTGACAAACGTTGGTTTGTTTCAAACCTAACATTGAAGTAGCCAGCGAATATGAACTAACTGGTGATAGTGAATGTATGCAGGTGCGCTCAATTTCAAACACTCATTTATTGATTAACCGTTAGTAACAAGGCAACTATAATTTTGTTATTTTGATTATTTTTGCTAAATCTCGGGATATAACAAAGGTTGCCTGGGAGCTAAACCAAAGTATGTCTCTATCTCTCATTGAGAATAGATTACTGCAATGGACATAACTGGTTAGCGTTCCTATAACATAAAAAGTATTATTGTATTTCATTATACAAGACGCTGAGGTGGCAAGCGTAGAACTACAGCAAGGGATGACACTTTATTTTATCTTAAAGGCTGGTACAAAAACTAGTGAGTGGCGAGAGCCAATTCTGCTTGTTTATAACAAATTTGCAATGATAATTCTTTTAGTTGTGCGGTATTCACTGACTAATCTAGGATGATGGAAGAATCGAAGTTTAGTGTCACCCTTAAGAAAGACATACTCTGTGAAATATTGTAGGAGAGAGCTTTTTGGTAGAAGGTCACTTACATAAATGTATCAGGTACACATAAAATGTGGAAATTGTTTAGTAATTTATTGTAAACCATCACATGTACGGTCGATATTAATGAGCGAAGGCGGCGAAATATAAATCTTTAAGATTTTTGATCTCGGTGACTATTAAATAATAAATAAAAAAATGGTGTGGAGCGAAACACAATGTATATATTTTGATTTTATTACCAAAGCTAAATGCTGCAGGTAAACAACCAATTTAAAACTGAACAACCAAAATTAAAGCATGTATATATGTGACTGTACATCGCTAAAACTTTGTAATTGGGCTTTTATAAAAGATAATTTTAATTTACAATCGACAGCTACTCATTTTACTTTAAAACGTTAAATTGTCCATTAATATTGAATACTATATATTGGTCTTTAGGTAGAGAATTGATTAAAGATTATGATTAAGATTTTATCTATGTGTTTTGTATGGCAATAATTTAAAACTTCTAGTAAGAAATGAGAGTTGTATTTGTTAGTGTGATTAAATTTACCAGGCGATGGCGAAACCACGATGCCTTGTTGGTGCGGCGCCTCGATTATGGAACACGCCGTATCGACCAGGGTGTGGAACTCCGATGGCTGAGCACTGGCCTCTTGTAACGAACTTGTGCCCGCCGACATCGTCACAGAATGGGGGTGTCTGAAACGTAATCATGCTTTAGTGCAGGCACTCACCATAGCGTGTTCCCTTTACATAACTCTAACTTGTAATTAACGTTAGGCATTGTCCAATAAATCTTTTTCCTGATATCTTCAAATCAATACCAATGTTATAATTGCGACACTTAAATTTCGAGAAATGTCAAATAATTCTACTTATATTCCTGCTTTTCTGGCAGTATTCGATTTCCAAGAGCAGGAAAGTAGGACAATATATATTCTATCTTAGCAGAAAAACATACTGTAATATTAAATTAGATTTACTTAGATAGGCAGTTTACAATTTTGTTAATTGAAAATAAGGTAGTCTGGTCACAATGTGACATTAAATGACGATTTCAGGTCGAAACTTTAAAATGTGATTAATATTTGAGTTATTACACAATATTCATATATCAACATCCTTCGCTCAAGCTCAGAAGCATATGAAATTCAAACAAGATGTAACTAATAAATATTTATAAGGTGTGTAAGTGTAGAGATCAGATCCCCTAAATAAAATTAAAATATAATAAAACATGCAATTATAATAAATATTTACTTGTAATGGGAACTTATAAGGAATTGCATATTTTGATTACTTATATTTTGCAGACGGACATAATGTCCGCATTTTCAAGTACGTCGTTTCGATCTTAGGACGATGCAGAGACATAAAGTGGCTTTAAATCAGTTGTCAACTGGTTACAAAAGAAAACGAAAAAGATTGCAATAAAATATGTTTTCAAATTTTATCGTAAGTTTATAGCGCCAGAATCACAAACTTATTATAAACCAAAATTACAAACGGAAAATAATATTGAACCACAATTATATTCTAAGATTTCGCTTCTGCTACGTCTGAGTTCTATAAAACAAAATTACGTCTACTAACTAAATAAAACTTCTCATGGATTACTTTATTTATTCGCATCGCACAAGTAAGAATCGTGATTCAGCATATTGAAACCTGTACAAAAACTTTATAAATAATAAAGACAAATGATATTTACCTGTGATGTTTTTTCCTAGGAATTTGTCTAGCTTCATTAGAGTCAGAATCTGATATATATTCTCCGTCTGTGTCAATGTCCATTTTTGTTGTCATATCCTTGGTACAGGACAGGTCCTAAAAGAAAACCTTTTGATAAAAACATGGAAGGCCTTTATTTATATACATTATTACCAATAAAGGTTTTTTTATGAAATCTGAAAGAAGAAATGATATTCAATGCTCTTTATTCTATATAGTAATTATAATATTTCTTACATTAACACCAATTAGCCTAGAGTGCGGCCAACGAAAGAATGCGATCCTGACGTCTGTCAGTTGGTCATGACTAGTGATACGAAATAGTTGACACTATTATTTACTTTTAACTGACCCAATAAAACAGTAACCTTACTATCATTACCTCCTTGTTTGTTTGGATTCTAATTTCTGAATGTTACTAAAGTAATAAAGAAAAAAAAAGTGCGATAATAATATTTACTAATAATATAACAACACATATCTTAAAAAAGAGTCGCGACTAGCCAACAAACAAATTTAATTCGATTTCGATCCGTTTCACCTATATGTATAGGTAATGATATTATTACCAATTATAATATCGATTCTGATATCTCGGTCAGGGATTCAGAGAAAGCGAAGGGCATATTCCAGAGCCAATTTATCTATTTCTTAACACATTTTTGCCGGCTTAATGTCTGTTGCCATTTTTTATCACAAATACACAAAATTTTAACTTTATCTTATTTTTTGAAATAGGTAGTTACTTTCGTATTACGCTACTTGCTTTCACACAATTGGTTTTAGCGCTGTTTTATAATATTATTAACTTTATTATTATATTATTATTATCAAAATATTGAAAAGAAAGACGCGAAAGTATAACGACAAAAACAATACTTTTACCTGACCTTTTAGCAGATCACTACAAAAATAAACAGTTGATCTATCCTTGTAACAGCTTAGTATGTTTATTTATTTTTAATTAGTTTATATTTTTTACGAATCTTTATTACTTTTTCTACATAAATCGTATTTATACAAATTGGGAAGTTACACTAAAAATACCAATTTTGTTAAATAATCCTCAAAGAGAATCACTAAAACGAAAGTTAGAAATAGCGCGATTTTTAACTTACGTAGCTAACTTTATTAGAGGATAAAAATATTATCAATATTCGCCGCTGACCTAAATACAAATCGAGCATAGGGTATTATACCATGAAAGAAGCTTAAGTAAATCATAATTGCTGTTTCAAGATGAGTTAAAAACCCTTTTTTACGCGGCTGTTCTAATTATACTCGACAAAGCGTTATTAAAAAAAATGTGGATACTCCCACTTATACTTAGGTAAAACATTAAGTGAGAATTATTACCTATATATATGGTACGATAGATATGAATTATTGCATATCAATGCAATATGAACAAGAACACAACCGCGCATTGTGAAAAATTTACTGATATGAGTATGTTACCTGCGGCTCATCGCGCGCGATTGAGTGCGCGTGCGCAGGTGGAGCGGAGGCAGGGCGCGCGGGCGGAGACCACCCGCGGTCCGTGCCGCGGGTAGACAGCCCCAGCCGACGCGGCACCACTGCGCGGGGAACAATACGTGATACATTACAGGGATACTTTATTACTACAACAACGGTACTCCTATGATACAATTTTACACGTTTAGCAAGTTATACTTAAATCTACAACGAATCAAGTCTTTTACCATACAGCAGATACAACTTGACCCTTGACTATTTAATATTTTTTTGGTTTGGTTAAATGCAATCGTATTAAGGTTATAAAAAAATATCAAAGATCCAACAACAACAGGGTTCAAAAACTATACGGTCCTACGCAGGTTACGGAGTGAACCCGTATCCGATTTAACCCGAGACATGACTATTATTATTAAACGAGTTTTATAAAAGTTATTTAATTTTATGTCGCGGGCTAGATCAGCCTAACAGTCCATAGTCTGTATAGGCCCAAGAAGGTAAGCTACCTAAGTGAAGTCAAATAAACTATTAGACGAATTCAATAACATAAAGTAGAAACAGATTACCTTTTATTATTTTAAAGAGTTGCCTATCTTCTATGTGAAGATAATTTTCGTATGAATCACAAACATCTGAAGTGAAGTTAAATAGTTACCTTCCAGTGGATTGTTGACGCCGGGCGGCGCGTCTCCCGAGGCGGGCACGGTGACGGGCTGCCTCGGCATGCCGAACAACTCTTCGCGTCGCGCGTTTGGCTGCAAGAGCTGCGGCTGATCCGCTAGCGGCAAAGCGTCTTGCATTGTCACTGCACCAACAGACACATGCATATATACACGTACAAAAAAATAAGGAAAATATCTAATCAAATTTATTCTCTCGGTTGTCATCCTTACTATCTAACGTACAGAAATCAACATTTATCAAATAAACTGTATACATTAAACTAGTTTTGATAAACACTTAAACTTCTGGCTGACAGTAGGGGCGCATTTGCACTCAATCGGTTCGTGTTCATTTCCGACCCGATGTCCTAGTAATTGTATGGACGTTCGTGCACTCACGTGTTAAAGGTCCGTATTCAGAATGTGCTCAATTAGTAAAATCTCATTTTAAGCCATATTTTTTTTCTACAAGAAACGTTCCTCTCAAGTCTCTTGACATCCAGGGAAGATGTACTCAAAATAATTTCATTTCCATGCGCCTGCACATGTATAATAATACGTCTTCGTAAGTAGCTGACGGTAGTTAAATGCAGGTCACGTTGAGAAAGTGGCTTCGATTAACGAAATCTGGTAGAACACAAACAGTGCAAAAAATCGCAAACACTTATGTTCAACCAAAGAGTCTTTTAATGTAACCAACATGTCAAGATTTGTTTCAAAATATTTGAAGTCTCTATCACGGGTTAGTAACTAATTTTATTATCTGAAGGTTAACTATTAATTGCTATATTTGGAATGAATCATACTGTTGAATGGATCCGGCGGTGGGCATCCCAGGCACAACGTAGATTCAGAGCGCTGGAAGAACGCGTGAGTGCGTCCGCGTGCACCGTCGCCTTCACTGTCAGACTCAGCGGCTGCGCTTCCGCCCACCACCATCTCTTCGTCGCCTTCCTCGTTTTCGTTTTCATCCTTTACAAAAATAATTATGAAAACTAATATGCATTTGCGCTGGGTGAAAATAAATTTCATTATTCAATCAGTCGTTTTGCGAATATAACAAATTAGTGCGTTAATTAATTATAGACCTATTGTACGATAATAATAATCACATAACTTTTTTTCACACACACACATTCATCTTCAAACAAACATCCACCCCTTCCGGGATTCGAACCTAGGACCGTCGGTGCGAAAGGCAGGATCGCTACCGTTGCACCAAACGCGTCCAACAAAAACTCTTGTATTTTTTACAATCGTATATAGTTATAAGACCGTAAGAAGAATTGCTGCCGTGTTCTGGACGTGCAGTACTAACCGGTGTCCAGAGATGATGGTGATGGTGAGGCTGCGGTTGGGCAGCCCGCATGTAATAAACGAGGGCATCGAGCACATATGCCACGTGCTTGAGTGCGGCCACGTCTAACACGGGCAGTTGCTCAGCATGCTCGGAGCTATGGGCGCGTAGTAGAGACAAACAGTATGCCAGGAACTCGCGACGGGCACTCCCAGCTTCTACACCTGAATAACGAAACCTTTATTTAAAATACAAAGAACTTAATCTTAAATCATAATATTAAATATATATATTTTCATAATAGACAACATACTCTTTTTTAAGCACTTATGAATGATTACGAATTATAACTAACTAAATTGACATAAATACCTTGTTCACGATCTCTTGCTCTTGGTCCCTCTGAAAAACCTATGATACGCGTAACCGGTGATGTGAAAGAAGTTGCTCGTCGAGCAGCTGGGGCGTTGGGACGGCCCTCTGTAGCCGATGTGCTGGCATTGTTTGAAGTGAGGGATGCACCAAATCTAACGAAGATATGAATTTTACTTACTGAATTGATATTAAGCCGACCAGAAGTAAAAAGTAAATATTCTATAAATAGGGTGCACTATGTCATCTTTCTGCCATTTCAATGATTAAATGTTTATATACCTGAGTTGTGCTTCGGTAGCGTCCATAACAGTGACCAGCCAATCCCATGTGGGTTTAAGCTGTCTCTCTAGATAGCATTGCAGTCGCAGGGCTTCTCTGTACGCAAGAGGAACCATCCTCGGTAACGGCAATGTTACACGTTCATATTCCCAAAGTAAGTCGGCTATTTGTCTGATTACTATACCTGTTTATACAAAAAGGAAATAAATAAATGTATTGTTATTCGTTATTTACTTTTGGATTCTCTTATTATTATAATGTTTTATTTAAGTCTCTCGAATTCTTTTAATTGTGTAATATTACAATTGTAAACGACAGATAGATAAAATTACAATTTTACAAATTTAAATTAAATTATATATTGTTTTTACACAAAATGAGAAGCATATTTTAAAAATATTCATAATAACAGTATAATATCGAAAAATCTATATAATTAGTACGAAATCAAACTGTAAGTTATGACAGTTTGTGCTTTGTTACAGTAGTAATAGAAATGATATGCAATCGCAACTGCAGAAATATATAGTGACTCACCGAAAGCTCGTGCTAGACAGGAAGCGGTGGTAGAAGTGGAGTGTGGGTCGTGCGCTCCAGCGGCGGCGGCGGCAGTTGAGCGACGTAACGACGTCGGGTCTATAAACACCAGCGACGAACCGCCCGACAACCGCACGCCACCCGTATTTCCACTAGTGCCACGATTAGTCTCACGAGAACTGCACATGTAATCCAAAATTTTTTATGATATTTTTTTCACGTAATTAACAAATAACTCAACTTTTCCACTTCTGGACGAAGACTTCCTCCCCTTTTTGTGGTATTCAGGAGGTCTGCAGTTTAGTATCATTAGTCACCTTTTAAGACACTTAAGTGTAAAAGAAGTAGTGTTATTATTCTACACCACCGGAAACCACTCGACACTGAACTTTAGTACCACACTATTATTTTTCTAACTAGCTTAGTGCTGTCTGTCTCGTGCATTGTACTTATGATAGTCCTGTCCTGTCTTGTTGGTCAGAAGCAGTAGAACTTACCGTTGTAAAACCATGCTATCACTCACTATAAACTTAAGCTAAATATGATTTTAAATATGTTGGCGAAACAGGGAATCACGCCAAGGGGCCAGTAGTTTTTGACATCCACTATAAAGTATTAAAACCATAATTTAATTGAAATAGTAACTTTTGAATTGGACAATATGCCAACATATATAAATATCATTTAAATAATATTTGAGTTACATATGAAAATTTTGCTTGAGAAATTATAATAACACCTTGGTTATTTCACATCTGAATTGCTAAATATGTTTACATGTTACTGCAGGCAGTTGCAGATTACTATTGATTGACTGTGACTCTCGCAACAGTTTTTCCAAGATTGATTGATCTACTTGATTTGATTCTAATTTTGAGTATTAGTCCTATATTTACTCACCGTATAGCCCATTGCATAGAATGTGGCGCAAGGTTAGGGCGCGCAGGGGGCGCAGCTCGTCTTTCCAAGGGCTCGCCGTCGTGTAACGGGGGCTCAGTTTCTCCGTCTTGTTCATCGGTTTCTCCCGCCTCCGAGTCTTCATCTTCGGGCTGTGTAGAGTCGCCGCTCTCCTCTTCCGGATACAGTAGCAGTGAAGCTATTCCTATCGCGTTGCATCGGATAAATTGGAATAATACTATATGTACTTTTTCAAATAAATACGCAGGAGACACGCTTGCACGGTCCAACGTAACCAATTAATTAATTTCTGTAGGGCTTTATAACTATTATTTCTTAAAATTTATTTGCAAGTCTAGGTTGAAACTGTGCACTTAAAAAATTGTGGGATAGTTTGAATTAGATAATTTTCACAGCAACTAGTCGAATAATGCAGATAGGAAACGTCCATTTGAAATAATAATATTTAACAATGTGTGGTTAGTTTCTTTAAACTAGAAATTATTATAAAGAATATTTTCATTTTATTATGACACCTCCTTGATAAAAATTAGAATGGAAAAATTTTATACATAATTTTATATTCCTATGTTAAACAAGGCTTTAAGGAAAAATAAACACGATACAAAGGTAGTAACATACCAGCGTCAGAGCCCTGAGTGGCACCGGTCTGCACGCTTCGCTGCGCAGATTCCGCATTGTCTTGATCGTCAGAGTCGCTCTCTGTCTCCACTTCAGCAAGTAGATCTAGTTCACTTTCGCTCTCGCCTCCTTCTGCCCGCTCTGTACCGTTCTCTACAACCACGTGCTGTTCCTGCCCTCTGTTAGTTCAAACAACAATCGGTTCAGAAAGACTCAAAACAACTAGAAGGCGGATTATTAGTGGTCTTGACTGTCGATATAAACAGTAGCTCGTAATTTCGAGTTTGTTTTTTAGATTAATTATCGGGCTACTAATTAAGTAATACAAATATGGCGTCGTCAGAGTCGTAGGCAATTAAGAGATGCAACAATTATAACATAAGAATATGATTGACTCAATAAGATTACCATTCAGTTCAAGATTACCAAACCGTTACCTGAAAACAGGACAAATCCAGAAAAAATTTTGGGATTAAACGACTTTTAGTTATCTAACAAAATCTTACTAGTTTTGAAGGATCTGTTTTACTTCCAATCAGCAATATAGAGATAAACAGTTAAAACTCTAAAGTTTAAACAGTGATGAGAGGAGATATAAGTTACTTTGAAAATTAAAGAAACAATATATGATATGATAATTTAACATGTTAAAGTTAAAACGAAAATTTGTCATTAGAAAGCGTTTCGTGTCACGTTTTACTTCAGACCTGAGTCAATTTTTTAATATAAAATAAACAGAGACTGTACTACTCGATGTGCATTTCATTTGAAGAGTTAAACAATTTCATATCTCAATTATGGGACTCAATTATATACTTATAGGAAAATATAGACCTGTCTTGACATTCTATAAAGATAACTCTCCTTTAAAAGATATTTCAATATAGAACTAAGGCAACAGCATATCCTAAAACCCTACCTACCAACTAATGTGTATAGGATATTATTACCTGTCACCCATTGGATCGTCGTGATGTTGGGCGTCGGTGGGCGGTACTGGCGCGGGAGCGCTTGGTTCATCAGTCTCGGATGCGTCGTCATCTCCGCCGAGCGCTTCGCCAGCTACGTCGTCAGCATACTCGGTTGCTACCGGCGTCGACGAGCGATCGGGTACTAGAGTCGAGCTTCCCATTGACGTGCCACCAGCAGCGTTTCCTCGGCTACCGGCTGCATTTGACTCTCTGCACAGGTAATTTTATACCTTCAAATGCTAATCTTTGTTTTTTATTTTTTTTTATACATATATATCATAAAGGACACGATCTTAATGTGATTATGGATTCCTTATCCACAAACGCAGTACTTACTTTATTAAAACGACATTCAACCCGGAGGTACTTAAAACTCTCAAAACTACAAAATATCTCATCGTCTTGTAAGTTTCCAGGATTAAATAATTACTGTAACTTAGAAGTGAATTACAATAAATTTTTCCGGCCGCGTGATTCAATTTCCATTGTAGCCCCAAATCTGGTGTATAATATTCTAAGTTATCTTACTAATGGTCTAAAGTTATGTGAACTTACCTGCGTGTGTGTGCTAATCGCGAGTGTCCAGTGGACAGAGGTTCAACACCAAACAGATCTTCACTGCCGTTGACGAGATCCACGTATGTGGTTGCCAGAGGGAACGGTGCAGTAGGACGAACTACGCCGAGCCGCACAGGTGCCAGCAATGCATCCGCAGCCTCAACCAACTCTTCTACGGCTAAAGCTACAAGCGCGGCAAACACGCGCCGACACCGGACCAGCGAAGAGGTGATCGAAACCGGCCTAAATGAAATTAATTTAGATTCCATTATTTTACCATTTTTGAATTTATTATAGGTTTATTATAAATATACATCACTAAAACACAGAAAAAACATTTAGAAACCAAATAGAATAAAATATACTGTGACATACCCTTTCTTCTTGGCTGCGCCTGGTGCCATTTCCACACTAAATATAACGAATATCCTGGCGACAGATCGGACGAAACGCCGAGCCACTTCGCGAGCTCGCTCCGCGCGGCCCGGTATGGTGTCATTTTGTTGTTCACGCATTAGGGTATGGAGCAGTGTGTCTAACATCTGGATAATATTAAAAAAAAGAGTTTTTGTTTTATATAAAACACAAGCAGAGATTAGTATAGGTTAACATATTTAAGCTTTCTAACAAGAAATATTATAGAAATATAAAAAACCCGAACAATTCAGAAATATGACTACAAGTGTTATTTCATAATTATTACTATCTTTTGGTGAAGGGAAAGAAACGATGTACAAATCAACCTTGCAATTGTAATTTTTTTCTATTTGCGTTTCTCAGAGTTAAACAATACTAAATAACAAGAAACGTTTACCATTGTAAAAAGCTTATAAGGCATTGCTGCTCACCTCATTAGTGCACTTGACGATAAGGGCATGTGTGAACTTGTCTAGCAAAGTAGTGCCAGACTGATTGGGCGCAGGGCTCGCAGGCCGGTTGTCAGTATCGCTAGTGCCACAACTAGCACCGCACATTACTGCCGCTTCGACGGCCGGCCAGTCACCTGTATCCAAATTATTTCGTTAAGAGTGTTGCATCCGGCATCGTAACTTTCTATATGTCACAAGGTCAAGGGCAAGGCAATGCAGCTTTATCCAAGCTTTATGTTTGCAACCTCATATCTTTTTTTATAATAACAAATCAATAATAAAAAAAATAGGAAATTGATCAACAATTTAAAATTCATTAGTCAGCCACCCATCACCAAACTAGGTGTAAACGTGTAGTATTTTAGTTGATGAGGTGCAGTCAGACAAAGGGAGTCATAGCAATCAAAGAAATTATAAATTGATTTTGTAGAAAAAAATCCATAGGAAAGTAATTCCCAAGCTGGATTATAATCAGTTTTTTGGGAATTGGTGTACAAGTAGCAAAAAGTCTTACATAAGGCAATGGTAAAAGATCACTACCTCTACATAATCCTCTGACCTGACCTAAGGAACTGTTCTGTGTCGGAGAGTTTGTAGACGATATCTGATTTACACTTACGGGTTAGCAATGTCTGTTCATAAGCAAGCTACGATTGTTTGCGTAAAAATGTCGATACTATGAAAAACTGACAAACAGTTAAGATTGAAGTCTCAGCCTAAGGTTGTGATGTGGAGTATCAGAAAGTTTTTTGGCCATTACTTTCAGAACTGACCTTTGTGCTTTTCAAGAGGTGGCAAAATAGTTTTTCTAGCACCAAACCGCGTCATGATGCAATACCATAAAATGGTCTGGCACAGGGCATGATAGACAATTTTTTGTTTTTTTATTATTATTAATTTTCTAATTCTTGGTATTAAAGAATTTATTATTATTTATTATATCCTTTACGTTAAGATCTAGTCGCTAAAGTCCAAATATTTAAAGGTAGCAGTGCTTGTTATCACTTTACATTCGCAGTAAGTATTGGTTTGACACAAATGGGCTTAAACAAAGACATAGTTATCATAAGGAACAGTGGCAGCACATTAAGCGATATCGATATATTTATATTTTTAAAGCCATTTAATCAGAATAAATAGAGCCGCTTTAAATAAGTCACTAACTATCTATTCAACCAATAATATGAACACAATACAAGAGTGACATGTATAACACTCCGCTGCGCCCTGTAATTTCGTCAATTATGTTCACTGCACTGGATGTGTTAACTCACTTGATCAAAATGAGTTTGCGCACAGTACAAGGAAATTGGAAAAGGAGTTAAGGTGTTGTGTTGCCAGGCGCCATTTTCAACAATATACATAATATAAACATAAAAATCCATTAAAAATATATACCTACTTTTCATAGAATTATCTATTTAATATTAATAAATTATCGTTTATTACGGTCACGGTCTTAACTGTTTGCCGTTTGTTCTAAGAATCTATAAGCACGGCACTTTGGTACACCATGGGTAATTTTGAGTTGATGTAATTACATCAACTCAAAATTACCCATGGTGTACCTAATTATTAGCCCATTATTAGCCCATGGGCTAATTATAATTAGCCCATGGGCTAATTATAATTAGCCCACGTGATAATCTTCGCCTGGGTTACTAAGTGAAAGCAAGGAATTTGGCTGAGTTACCATGTCTAAATGTTTCCCTGCCCTGTTTCCATGTCAATTTGGTAATGAACTATGCACCATACATAACTATTGCAAGTGGCTTATGAGTAGGAGCCCATTAATTTTCATGTGTGGCCACTCACCGAGTAAGTGTAGCAGAGCTCGGCGAGCGAACCGCGGCGGCTCGAGGTCGTGGTCGGGTGCGTCCACCTCCGCATCGGAGCCGGGCTGCTTGCGGGGCCCGCGTCCGCGCCCGCCACCCGCGCGGAATTGACGTTGTTCCACTGCTTGGCGACCGACCGTTTGCACCAGAAACAGCAAGATCGACTCTCCTCTGTTCAACAATCAATGGTTTTTAAACCATAATATATAATCAAAAACTTCGAAAGTAATTGATTAATTAGTTATGTAACACGTAATGTACAATACAAATGACAGAGGTTTACGTTTGGCCGGCTACAGAACCAGGACAGCTGGTTCTTAGTAATTATTAATTAAAATTACATGAAACATGTCCATGAAATCGTTTTGGTGTTCGCTTAGTATATTTTTTCACACTTACCTAAATATTTCTAACTATTAACTTTTCCATAAATGAGACCTACTATTACAATTAACCAAACACAACTTAACGCAGGAAGAGATCTCTTACAAAGGAATTCGACGTTTGCAAATTGAAACACCTATATTAAAATATTATTTTTAATAAACCTTAACCTGAAAATAGACATTAACTTAAAACATCAAGAGACAGAGTATAGATAAAAGTCAAATTCAAATATATTTATACCATAGAATACAAGAAAAAGCAATGCTCACATAAAAGGAGGATGACCGTTTTGCCCCAGTTAGGAACAACAAAACTATATTTCCAATATCAATTCAAAAATTGAAAATCTATTTTAAAAAAAAAAATTAATTAATATAAAGTAAAGGTTTTTTTATAATATTACAATATAGTTGTTAAAATGTCCCGTTCATGACGAGATGACGAATGT
Source organism: Calamotropha paludella (assembly GCA_927399485.1). NCBI lineage: Eukaryota > Metazoa > Arthropoda > Insecta > Lepidoptera > Crambidae > Calamotropha > Calamotropha paludella. The sequence continues at coordinate 12,963,950 of OV656805.1, forward strand.
TTTGTTTCATACATACAATAAAATTACTTTTTATAGTTTGATAATAAGAAAACGTATTTTAAAATTACTATTTTGGGTTTTGTATATTTTTATTACTTTCTTACAATTAGGATGAATAATTTAATGAAAGCTTTTATTTACATTGAACCAGTTTATTATAAGTATTTTTATTTATATTAGTATATAAATTATGCGCGATAATCCGTAAAAAGTTTGTTTTATTCAAATGATTAAAAATAAACAATAAAATCGATATATTTTTTGTTTCAATTGATTTACCCTTGTACCGAAAGATTTACATTTGTATTCTATATATTTTAACTCCTTACCGTATTTAATAGTAATGTAGTATAAGCACACAATTGTGTAATTATTAAATAGGGTTTTTTTTTCAACTAACTATATACTATAACTAACTATGACATGGTAACCTTTAACAAAAATGCATTTGTCTCTACAAAAACTAGATCATAATAACATCAAAATGCACGCTAGACCATTGTTGTACTCGACCATTTCTGTTTATAGTGGCGTTACATTTTTACATCAACATTACGTGTTAAAAGAAATAAGTAATAACTATCTTCCTTGTTTCTAAAATAATTAATTTATTTTTATAAATTATAGACAAGGATTTAATCACAATTGATTTTTGCTTTATTATTAATAGCAAATAATACCTCGAGTTAAAGTGCGTAGCCAGCTGTGTGTCTTTAGCCAGTCTTGCAAGGAGGTCGAAGCGGGCGGCCCAGTTGCCACCCACCAACGCTTTGCAGCGGCACTTCTCCCAGCAGTCGCAATATGCCGTGGGTGAAGTCTGTTTCTGTTTGCAGTCGTGACCTTTGTGGCATACCTAAGTATCGTTGTGAACAAATGAGTCATAGTAAATAAATATCAATAAAAATCAGCTACCGGAAAAAATAGCATGAAAAATGCCAGGATGACTGGCCTATAATTATTGTTTGTACTAAGTTTTTCTTACCTTAGCGCATTCAGTGCAGCAGCATAAAGAACCAGTAAGTCCACATGTTTTGCATTCAAAAATATCCTGTCAACAAAATTCACGATATTATTTATTGTTGTAACGGTATCAACATTTTAAAGCTAGTGCTGCTACTTGTGTCACTTTATGTATAAGTTTTAAAATATATGTATATATTTAGAATGGGTTCGCTCTTGATCCCAGTCAACCCCGGGGTCCAAGATAGAATCCACCAAGGAACGAGCTAAACCAGAAGGTGCCTATTCATCCTGGCCCCAAGTACGAATGACGCAGCAAGACGCTTCGGCGCTTTTTTGTGGGGCGAAATTAAACGTCGAGTTTATGAGGAGGCCCAAAGCCTCGAGAACTTAAAAATAAAAACTAAAGAATAATTTGACGGATTATGAAAACTTTTTTTCTCTATTGTTTACAGTCAACTAAAAATCGAACCGCAACGATGGCGACAGGGGTCGGCGGTTCCTTTATCGCATTTACCTGATTTATGTGTTCCTGACCAGTCCAGGTGAAGCTGCAGGTATCGTTGCAGCAGAGCACGAGGAGCGGCGAGTGGTCGGGATGGGCGTTGGGCGGGAATATAGCAGCTGACCGCTGTGTTTCGTCCGCGTCTGGGCACGCACGAATAGCGTCTAGTAACACTAAGGCCGCGCGGTAAGCGCGTTCTGCAACCGCAGCCATTAGCGGCGTTTGACCCATTCCATCTCTGTCAAAGTTTTGTTAAGGTTATCAAAGTGAACTTAAATTTGAAATAATATTAATCAAATAAGGCAATCAGGATGTATAAAATATTACTTGGTTAGAAATAAAAGAAATTCTACTATAATATACAGATGTTACTAAAAATAGAGTCTCAGTCTCATAATATCACCAAAGTGATAAGGTAGTAGGAATGGCTAAGTACAGTTCTTACTTTGCGGTAAGGAGCTGCATAAGGTACGGTTGTAGCGCAGTACTCTCACAGAGTGCCCGCAGCGCGGAGAGGGCGTTTCCACGCCTCTCGGCCGGATCCGCGCTCACTGCTCCGCCGCTGTTATTAGTCCCACCAGACATTTTTCTGTAACAACAAAGATATTAATAAATATCATGCGTAATAATTGTTACTTGATTATTGTATTCCACGTGACCTGAGTTTAAAAATGCATAAATACGCGCAGCGGGCTATAAATAGACTATTGTAGACATTATAATTCGAGATCGAAATAGGTAATTTTTTTATGTACTCTATGTATTGCCAACAGATGTTAGAAGCTCCCAGACAGGCTTTGCATTCCCAAACCAAAAGATAACAATGCTTTTTAGGTAAAAAGCAATGTTGTATTTTTGTGTATTTGTTTGTGTCATGACGTTATATTTGTTTGTAACTTTAAAATAATATTTCGGTGTATGTTTTACAGATTAAAAAAAAAATATGGTTTCCGTTTCGTTCCGTTTTCACTTCTTGATTTTTAAAATCACACCAAAACCACTGTATGACTACAATAATGTTAATTTGTTATATGACTTTAAAATTTTCCTTTTATTATTAGTGTGTGTGTTAAGTTAAGCACATATTTCGCGAGATAGTAAGTAGCGACATAAAAGAAAATTAAATTTAATATTGATTAATATAGCCCCTTTACAGCATGTAATTGAAATGAATATTTTCGAAGATATTACAGATTTAAAAAGCAAGGGACATAGCTGTTGTGGCGGTACCTAAAGACATTCTGTAGTATATTTAGTATCAGCATTGCACCCGTGCGAAGCCGGTCGCTAGTTAACAATAGTAGTAAAAAATAATAAAAAAATCTTTTTTTACTTATAGGCTAGTGTTAATTCATAGTGTATATTAAATGTTCCATCTCTTACCCATTGTTAGTGAGTCCCATCAAACTGTCTTCATCGCCAGACGCTTCAAATGTTTCGGGCGCCCAAGAGAGTGCCGGCACAGACTCTTCAGTGCTTGCACCACTACCGCCAGTGTTTCCAGCCAAGTTGGGCATTGATGGATTCTCTACTGTTAAAATAATAAGTGTATAAAATGTCACAGAGAAATACTAACTTAAGAGTCAAACTTTGCCCTTTAATTTTTTGGGTATATTAATTGTAAAACATGACTGAAACGCGAAGAGAATCGACCATACCTATATCTGGTTCCTTGTTGGATGTTGGTGCACACATATGGACGCAAGCATGAAGTATGTTTCTGTTGCCATCACATCGCTCTTGAAGTATTGACAATATTTGTTGTTCTGGAAATAAATTTAAGACAATATATAATTTTCATATTATAAAGAAAAATAAACTAAAGATGTTGCAATAATATTACTTGTATCAGTTTCCAATTGATGTAGTAGTTGACGTACTCCGTCAAGGTCGCAACGTAACACTCGAGGCATCATGTGTTGAGGTTCTGGCACGATTATAATAAGAGCCACCTAAAATTAAAAAAATGAAAAAATAATTACAATTTTTTAGTTTTAATTTTTTATTTTGAATTGGTTCGCTCTTGATCCCAATCAGTTTTGTTTAACTAAGCATGTAATACATATAGAAATCCTCCGGAATAATTTATCTTAATAGTAAAAGCCGTATTAAAATCTATTGTGTTATTTGCCAAAAGTTAACGGAGTATCAGTCAGATGAAAAAAGCTACTTTGCTTTTATTTATAACACAGTAATGTTAGTATTTCGAACGAATTCGTACCTGTGACTTGAGCGCGGCGTGTGCGGCCGAATGCGGGTGCAGTGGCAGCGCGTGGGCAGCGAGCGCACGCGCCGGGGGCAAATTGAGGGGCGGTGGCTCGCGCACCATGCCCACGCAATCCCTTGCCACCGGATACAAGGCACCGTTGCCGTCAACCATTATCACCACCGGCTCGCTTCCCTGTTAATGTCGCGAGACTTATTTTTTATCAGCATAAACAGAAGAAAGAAACACACCATATGTGATTGGTCCCTAATCTAGAAACAAAGTATCTACATAGGGATGGCATAGTGATGCGACTCACAATACATCTTCCAGGTTGCAGTGACTACAGTTCCATTTGAACTGCACGGCCCCGAAATTTACACATAATAATAATATAACTTTTTTACCCATTATGTTCCCACTGTAAGAGTATAGCTCTTCCCTATGGTCGCAAATGCTGTTAAGAAAATGAACAATAACCTACCGCTCGGGACCCGTAAGTATTTGTAACGCATGGGGAAGCTAAATATAAATAATATAATAAACAAATATAATTATTAATCACATATCAGATGACTGGCAATTGCGAATGTTGCTAGCCTCCGCAAGGAAAGGTGACCGGAACCGATGAAGCAGAACATGGAGCTCCTCATTATTATATACAGTCGAGTATAATACCTTACACTAACTTTTTGTAAATACATGAATGTGTTATAGTTACGTTAGCAATCATCAAAAGCTTTTATTTTGTAAACATTGCGCATTCTTATTATTTCTGTCTGTATTTAGAAACCATACAGACAATACCCATACTCCAGTTAATAAAGAATCTATAAAAAAAAAACAAAAGTAAACATTAAAAACGAACCCCCGGTCACAACCTGGTTTTATCATATTTTTAAACAAATATACAGTATCAATACCTACTAAAATCTTACTCACCTCCGCAGCTGTCGCCAGCTGTATAGCCTGACCATTGGAGTAGCCAAGCAGCGCGTTATGGTCGGTGGGGAAGGCGCTGTCAGTGAGAGCGCGAGTAGTACCCACGGCGTATACTGCATATGCGAGTGCGCCTCCCGGCCTACGCACTACAGCATGGACACCACGGCTGTCCACCTAACGTTATAAATAATACATTTACTGGGCGGCCAACTTATAAAGACAGTTAGAGGAATCCAATTAAATTTGTTAAAATATTAACTAAGAGTAAGTAGCTTTTACGCATCAATTTCCCAATAACTTATTCCCTATAAGTGATTTTCCTACTTTGGGAGGGTGCTAGACAAACATTGTTATTTCACATAAAATAGTAACGAAACATTTAACAATAATATCAAAGCAGAGAAATAATAACAACATAACACAAAAAACTCTATCTGTCACGCAGGATTGGTTTCGAGAGTTTAATGCGATATAAAATGAAATTGCAATTTTGACATGAGACAATAAAAAGAGGGAAAATATATCCAAGTCAAATATGTCTAATACTTACAGCAATTGTAATAACTTGAACTTCAGGCGGCAGAGCAATCTTCCTAGGTGATCGCTGAAAGCAATCTGGGCCTCTCGGACCAACGGCACCCCCTGCACCCCATTTGACAGCGACCAAGTCATCTTTCCGTACAAGCCTGCAATCTTGCAACAGCGTGGTCCAATCGTCAGGCGACGACGGCACCACTTCTTTCCCATCCTTGCCCACACTTGGGAAGCGCACGGCAGCATAAGCCCCGTCGACTTTCAACACTCGCCCGAGTGGCACGCTCTTCACATCTTCAAGAAATACAACCTCCTTCAAGGGCCACTCTTCCTCATCTCGCTTGGAGCCGTCGTTAGACGAACCTTCCTCACCGCGTACAGTCACACGTTTAGCACGTTCTAAAAAAATATAACATTATGTGTATTATACAATTTTAAATTTCAATATAATAAATTCAAATATTAAAATTCAATAGAATTTAAACTCATTTACACTATATTTCTGTCATCAGCCGATAGAATAAGTTTATAATATAATTTTTTGCGGCACTTCATTAGTTAACATGTCAATTTCTCTTGACAGCTGTTTGCTGGAGGCATATTATGAAGACTATAATTACTATGTCGTCTTCTTAGTGACCACATGTTTTATAAAAAAATAAATTTCTCACTGTGTGAAGTGCTAGTGTCACTGCAGGTGGAAGAAGCAGGGCTGGGCGGCGGCGGCATATCAAGTCGATCAGCCATATCCTTATTGCTGTCCTTGTTGGCATCCTTGCTACCGGCGCTCGACGACGACGCTTTCACTGAAGATACCGTCAACGGCGATTGGTTCTGTTATAAAAGCACAATGAATTTGACTAAACAGTGTATTTACTAGTGAAACCAGCCTTTGTACGTTCTCATCAATTAATAACTCTGAGATTGACGACAAAACTGATCTGCCTTAAGCTGTCGCGTCTGTCCGAAAACACTTACGACTGAGGGCTATTAGGGTATTTATAGGATTTGTTGTCCCACACTCTTATAAAAGTTTATAGTTGAGTTAAACGATGTCACTGGTTTATAGTTTTATTGGTGTTCACAAAGTATTAAAAGTATTAAAAAAAAGGTTTAATGTTAGTATGTGGAATACGCTTAACCAATTATAATATCAATTAAAATTAAAAATGTTGACACGCTCTTGCGTGTACTTTAACATGACCTATATTGTGCGGTTGGTAAACCGTACACGCACTATCGTTTGTTTATAAAATCTAACGAAAATGTAGCCGCTATGAATGAATTCATCGAGAGAAGTGTGCGTAGGTATAAACGAGTAGGGCATGGAAAAAAGACATAGCGAACACGCGCGGAGCCGCTCGAGTGTGCGAGACAGTTCACGAACGTGGACCCGACATGGCGAATCTAGATTCGCTATTGCGTGGTTTAACTCCCGCTCATATTTAAAGCGGAGCGTGACCGCGCGAATACAAAGACTTAATTTTGAAAACGATCGAAGCGATTAGAAATAAATTAAATGATTTAAGAAGGGTCCTCGGCGAATCATTGGACTATAGTGATACTGTCACAGTCACTGTTTACGCACGCAATTGAGATATTGTTCCACAGTCTAAAAATTCCTGACCACTATGGCAATTTTATTGGACAACTGAATTAAGAAGCAAATTTGTTTGAAAATGGTGTTCTATAGTTCTTATGCATGTGAAAGTTATTTAGCTTAATAAATCTCAGAATATTTTTTTGACTATCCAATACGCACAGCACATAGCAATACTTTGTCATTTTACACATACTGCTGTTGCAAACGTCTTGCAAGGTGTTGCAAGTTGCTTAAATGCGTTTTGTTCTGGGTACACGAAAAGATAGGTATTCAAAAAGAAATTTGCTTGCTTTTAGTGTTCATATATTTATGTGTAAAACCAGTATTATTCATTTTGATCACTTCGTTTTAGGTTGAAACTGTTTCATGAGTAAACATAAACGCGTAACACGGCGAGCGAACAAGCTGAACGGCCATTCACTATCGTTCACCTAAATCGTATAAAAATTTACTGCACTTGAATAACTCATCGTTCTCTATATCGAAATTACCTGTAAATCTCTCTTGTCCTTGTCAGAGACCGAGCGATCGGGTTGCGGCGGCGCCAGCAACTTGAAGCGACACATATCGGACAAATTCCACGCTGCGTTCTGCAGAACGCCTACTTTTGGTACTCCCGTTGACATGTTAAAACCTGTAAAGAAAACACGTAAAATAATCACTACAAAGTTAATCATTGCTAAACAAATTAACTTTTTTATCATGGTTAACAAAATACAACTAGTAGTTAGTAAAAAACATTGATTCCCAGGTCTCACAGCTGAACTATCATCTCAGGCGAAATACGCCACTGCTGGATCGAAGACTCCGCCGAATTAGCTAGAGGTTTGACATAATGCTTGCTGCGGTGGGTGAGTGCGGGTTGGAAATCTCAAAACGGGCAAATCGTCGATACGATATGATTCTCCTAATGAACTAGTGCTCAAAGGCAATCCATACAAGTTTGTATTTCACCAGTTTTTTTATGTGATAATACTAAGAAAATATTACGATGTATTTTTTTGTTATTTATATAAATAACGGCTTTAAAATACTAACCAATAGCGCCGGGTTGATACATTGGCGCGTTCTTCATGGTGACGCTCTGGCCCGCCTGCAGGTCTTGTGGCGTGGCAGACGTATGGCCACGCTGTTGCTTGCGTGAACGGGCGCGGTGCTTTTCCCAAAGCCGTGCGCGCTGCCCCAGGGGTAGTACGCCCCTGTACATCAACACCAATTTGAATAAGCAAATTGAATTATGCTTACGTATGTGTTGCGTTCACTTATAACGGCGGCACGGACGCGAACAATAAAGATGAAAACGTTATTGAGATGAAATTATTTTTTAATATATATTTTTGCGATGGTGGTGTTAGCTTTATTTCATTTTAGTTGGTATTAACCATTTATTACTTTAGACAGCCCTTAAACCAATCAATCTATTGGAATGACTTAAGATCATTGTCTTTGTGGATTTTAAAAGGATAAATAATATTGCCAGAACAACACATTACTTTATATTCAAGTGTTAACTGTAATCGGCATTATTGCCAAAACAAACTTACCACCAGTACAGAGCTCCAGAATCAAGTCTAGCAACAGTGTAAAGTGAGCACACATGCAAAGATATGGGCTTATCAGATCCAAATTCAGAGAATGTCTGGAGTGGATGCTCCAGGCGTGGCGCACCTGGTGCATGCGCTGAAAGAAAATAATTTCTTTATTAGTTTAAAATATAAATTCTAGTTTTTATTCAATGCGTGTCTCAAACATCATCAGCTGCAACAATGCCTAAAAACCTACAATGGGGTTTTTTTCACCAAGAAGGTGCCCCCAGAAACTCAGTATAGTCTATCAATTTATGCGTTTGAAAAGTTATTAATTTTATTGAATGTAAGAGTTGTAAACTTATTTCTGGTCTTGACAGGAAAATATTATCTCATTTCAAGTCAGCCCACGTCTTTTTTCCTTTTGATTATACACAACATAGTTTCATAGAATGACAAAACTACTTTTGTACTGATAACTTATAAGAAAAATCTATTTCATTTAACAGATTTTATACTGTACTAAAAAAGATAATTAAAAAATAGAAAAAAGGCTCTTGACTCCAAACAATAAATCAAGGTTTTAATTAATATATAAAAAAAAATATTATAAGCTTACCTATAGATTCATCAAGGTAAGTAGCCACGCGTCCCGAGTCTGTAAGTACGGACACGCGTATGCCCGCAGCGCTGATATTGACAATACGTTCTCCAGGCGCCAGCCCAAGCCAGTTGGCTCGGGGATGGTATAGGTGATTAGATCCAGTTGTCTGATCGAAACAAAAATGTAATAAATACTAAAGTGAAATTTAACGCACATTAGTAAAGAAATTTCTGCTTATCTCTACTAAAAATTATGCGACTCATAAAAGAAGTCGCAAAACTATATCGCACGCCATTGCGTGTTAAAAGCTTTTGGCAAAATCACAAGGTATCTAATACCGAATTAGTATACCTGATAATGAATCTAAAATGAAAAAGTGTTTCGATTAAAAGAGCACAATTTACTCTTGCTTCTTCGCTTTCAAAATTTTTCTAAATTAAAAGTTTTGGCTAAAGTCCATTACAATTACTAGTTATACAACTGCTGAAAACATATAATATGAAAATTATATGTTGCATTATTATACAAATCATATATATATATATATATATATATATGTCGCCGCGAACACTTCGAGGCAATTATTTGATAGAATTAATATGATTGTTTACGATTGTCTAAAGTAATTTAAAAATCCTGCTCATTCTTAAAAACAAAAAGAAAAAATTAACATGCTTCTTCGAATAACTATTTAATAAAGATTAATCGTTTTGATTAAGTAAACATCATGGTGCTTCCATGGTGTTTCAAAGTAAAACACTTATTTCTTAAGATTGTTTAGTTTAATCTCTTCCTAAAGAAAAATGCTTTGTTAAATAAGAAAATTAATTAAGAAATTGTTATCAAAAACTAAATTGACTTTACGGATAATTTTTATTAAGAGGATAGTTTTATTTAACAAAACCACTATGGTGTTTCGACAAGTTAGTCACTTATTTCTATTTATTGCTTATTTGGCTTTTGTTTATTAGCAAACTAGCATTGTTAAATCATGAAAAGAATTAAGAAATTGCACGATAAAGATTAATACTGAGTTTTCTCAAATTTGTTATTTTAAGAAAGTAAACTGGGGCATTTGCAGCGCCACCTTTGCTCGCTAATGTGTAAACTAAGGCGTTTGCAGCGCCACTTTTGCCCTCTAACCTGATAATTGTGTTGGCGGGAAAGATGGCGATGCATAATGCTAGATGTGCGAATTTTTGAGGCATCCTTATTGTGAATTTCGAGCGGCTAACACATGTAAGTAAGACCTTTGTGATTTGGAATAAAATTAGTACATTAGTACATTATTTCTCTCTGAAAATTTGTTTTACTGCGTTTCTTATAACTGCATATTATGATATAAACAGTGCTTGGTACTTTTCAATAGTGTTTTGATATTCTATAGCTCCCTTGCTTATTATAACGATTTTACAACAACTTTGTGATGTTGGATAAACTTAGCTAAGGCTATTTAGACTGGCTTTTATTTCTCTTTGAATTTTGTGATTGTTAAAACTCATCATTATTAAATAAATAGTGCTTGGACCTTTTAAATTGTGTTTTTGGTATTCAATAGATGCCCCTTACTTATTATCACTATTCTACTAATAGAATAAATAACTTTAGATCCATTTGGATGTGCTTTTCGAACTGAATAGAATTAATGAATATTAGTTTAAGCGGCAATAAGATTAGTTTAGGCGGTTGCTAGGTTAGCTTTGTTACTGTAGTGGTAGAACCTGTGGTATAGTGATATGCCAGCGGTTCTGCTTATTTTAAAAAGGTGGGTTGCCCCCATTTCTTCGACATATATATATATGCAGTATAAATTTTAACAATCAGACTTCAGATTTACATTTTTAAAATACAGTATTAAATTCCAGATAGTTGAGAGTGATAATTATTTGACTAGCTGGAAATCATCGTAAATTACACTATTCGTATATAGTATTAACATTAATATGGCGCGCATTAGCTTCAGATATGACACAGTAATAAACATTGAAATATTGAAATACGGTTACATTTATTACTGTTATGTTGGGCATTGAATAAAACATGATTTCTCAATAATATCTTAAATAAGAATTACAGTTTATTACCAATCTGGACGTAAGTTAAGAGTAAAAGACTGTTACTTACGTCCGTGCGTTGATAAGCGTGAGTGTCAGCCCAGCGCCACTGATGTAGCTGACCCTGAGTGGAAATGGCCACTAGCTCCGAATATGTCGCCGCTATATGCGTGAAACGTATATTGCTGTCCCAGTACTCCAATTCCTCAGAAACCCAAAGGGGAGACGCGGCCATTGCAGAATCTTTCTTCTTGCTTTCAGCTAAAAGTGAAAAAAATACTATTATTTATTTAGGACAACAAAAGCAGCAACAAAGTTATAATTAAAATGTTTATTTTATGATATTATTTTCTTTTACATTCAGTTTTAAGATATGCACAATAATAAATACATAGAAATGCCAGATTAAAAGTACCTTCTTTATCCCAAGATGAGTCACGGAGGGCTGACTCCAGCCACCTGCGTGGTCCGAAATACTGCCGTTCACGCCATCTGCTGAACTCAGAAGGCCGCTCTTGAGTGGAGCTGCTGCTCTCGCGGCTGGCGCCACCGCGGCCGCCGCTACTGCCACCACCGCCGCCGCTGCGGCTATACAAAATATTCGTCAAAACCACATCGTACCGGGTGTGAGAAAGACCATTCGAAGTCTGCTTACCTCAATTAGATAAAAAGCAACTAAACATCGTCAAACACAATACTATGCCCACAATTATTTGGGTGCACCACATTTCAGTAGGCACATAAAGTCACTAATTACTACTGATTTCATTGAAAATTCAGTTGTGCACCCAGACTGTCTAATAGAGGTAATCAGCTCATAAAGTAAAATCCCGATTGATCAAACATTATTAGATTTATTGAGCAAATGTATACTGTTAAATTATTTATTTAATTATTAATAATATATTGTCATTGGTCTTTTCACACCCGATCAACTATATACAACAATCTACAGACCTACTACCACAAAAAAGAAAACACCCAATCACAGAAAAGAAACAGAAACAGCGTAAGCCCTTCAGCGTGCTAGAGATTGGGTTGTGAAATGTATATTTTCTACGGATGTAGGAGTATAGGCGCAGGAGCATAGCTTGCCAGGTATACCTTCTGATAGCCGCGTACCCGAAGATGTCCTCGGAGAACATGGCGTCGGCGTCAATGATGACAGAGTGGTCCTGCTGAGCAGCGTGGAACCCTCCGTCGAGGAGAGAGATGAGGTCCTCTGGTACGTAGCCATCACCGCCCTCACCACCCTCTGGCTCCTCGCCTTCCTCGTCATCGCGCGACAGTAAGTTGTTCACCGCCAAATTAACGTCCAAATTTGTACGCTGCATCATTTGAGTAATAAAGATTATATAAAGTTTTATGTAACTAATATATCATACAACTATAAGTAACAAATTATGATACAATATTATGGAGGCTTAGACTGATAAATTATGTCGCACCCGTAAAACTTTGCTCACGCAAAAATTTCGTATGTTCAATTAACAACGCATAATTGCTGTTATGCAAATATACATAAGGAAAACAAAAATCTATAATTACCTGTAGTTCCCTGATAATAAGACTTCGACTTTTGCCTTGAAGTACTACTTGTGCTTGTGTCACCAAATCTTCGGGAACAAATGGAGCAGGCACTGATACCACCCTGCCTGAACCTGAAGCTCCAATTATAACACCAGTCGCTCGACTTGTCGATCCTACATACGTCATTCATGACCGAAATTAAGAAAAATTGTAAAAGTCAGAATTACAAAATAAACATACTGAAATAAAATCGACATAAATACGTTAACGAAGTACCTTGTGAACTGGGTGCAGCACGAATCGAATTTCTCATAATACGAGCTCTAGTCCGTGGTTGCTGACGCGAACCACAACCGCCACCGCTGCCGCCTTGCTTGCCACCTCCAGTACCTCCGCCACCGCTACCACCGCCTCCATTGCCACCATTCTTTGTAGTATCAGCCTTGCTTAAATCCAGTCGATCAGGTATAATAGAAAAGGCGGCGCGGCATATAGTGCCATCTTCCAGCAAACACGCTATGTGAGCAGGCCCAGCAGCAACAGCTCTGACTCCTCTTAGCGTGCTGAGTGCTGATGATCCAGCACCAGTGCCATATCTATTCCAACGTTCAGCCACTTCCTTGAGTCTACAAAAACAATTTAAACTATAATAAGCAATAAAATTCTAATTTAATTATTTGTTAGTAAATTATTCTTGGTGGCTAGAAAGCATTATATAATCTAAAGATTAAGATGAATTAAATTTAATACTGTTTAATTCAATCACCTGAATCTGTATAAATGTGTTAACATCAATATATATATACTAGTAAAATTATATTTTATAAAGAATGCAAAGCAACTACAATAGCCCCGCTCGCAGAGGGTATTGCATGTTCATTGCAAGTAAATAAAGTAATTTGTTAAATATGTTTTAATTTCTTAGCACATTTTAATCAAAACAGGGTCTAGACTATTTTCCAAAATCCCTTAAGGTTAAGGACAAATTGAAAAGGGACATTCAACTTTTATTTTTTTTCACATTAACTTTAAATTATTATGGATATGCATTTCACAAGAAACAGATGATACCCTTTATGCAACTGCTTGACATTTTAATACTTCACATTTGAATACCCCGCCTGCATATACATAAAAACAACACTTAAGATTTAAATCAAATATGGTAGAAAACTGAACTCATTTTATTTGATTGGTTTAATTGTTACACCTGTAAACCAATTTTAGTTTAGTTTGGAAAACAGTCTCGAATGACTCTTTCTATATTACTGCTTCTAATTTATTAACATTACCATGCTGTTTTGATTCCATTCATTGTTTTCTGGATTTCCAAGATAAGCTTAACATTTATATTTTTGGCAAGCCAAATCAGTCATTGTAACACAGCTAAGCCAAGGCTAATTTAAAAAAATATGTATTATTTAAAGTCAGAAAGAAAATAATTACATAATTCGATTTGCAATCAAGTTTGATTTCTTGTATTATGAATCATAACATTTATTTCTACAGCACTGCCATACTATAGAATTTTTAATTCAATTTCAATTCAATTCAATTTATTTTATTTCGTGAAACAAAGTCTCATAATCTGTTAGTAACAAAGAATCTTAAAAGCTATGTTAGTATGTATATTCTATTTTGGTTTCAATCACATATTTTTTAATCCATAAAATCAAATCGCTAACAAAGTTAAATATGGAAATCAAATTATCCAATCATTAAAATAAAATTATTAAAAATTAAATTACTGAAATCACATAATTAAAATAAAATTTAAAATAAAAATTATAAAAAAAAAAACTGGTTGGTTGCCTGTAAAGTCGGTATACGGGCGAAAGTTTTACGTGACAACGACTTTGAGTGGTAAAATAATTTTAATGTGAATATTCATTCGTATAGTAGGAAGAAGGATGAAATAATAGTAACAATTTAAAACATTTATTTATACAAAGAATTATATTTAAAACATTAATTTATAGGCACGCGTCCCTTCCACTTTTTATGTCTGTCTCTCTCGCTCTTAGGCGGGCTAACCATGCCCGAGTGGAAGGGACGCGTGCCTCTCACTCGCTCTCATTGTAAGCGCATAACGTGAGCGGAGCGTAACGCAGTTTCTTGAAGTGTCACCCGGCAAACCAATTTATAAGACGTTGTCACGTCAAAAGAAGCACAGGATGATATTATAATACAAAGGGTCTTAGGACTACGTAAGTTGCAGATGGATTACATGTTTTACATAACTGCCAGCAGTTTAACAAAACAGTCCCATTTTATAAAGCAGCCGAACGATAATTAACATTTTTTTCAAAATCACTGTATTTTAACAACATACAAAGTTGCATGAATGTCTTGCATTCATCAATGCTGTGGGTCAATGAAAATTCAGAACCAAATCATCAAATTGTAGATTTTGGTTCTGAATTTTCAGAATGAATTATTAACTGTTATAACTATGTAACAATTAACAAAAAGAGCAATTTAAAATAAATATACTAATTTTTAATAAATTTACAAATAAGACTTGACTTTTTAGTTATAGACTTATTAAGAAGTTTATCTTTAACTAGATCTGGTTGACTTGTATTATTAAGGCAAATTTAAGGTTAACCGTAATACTGGCTTGTAAATAAGTAGCTAATCATTCTCATTATAATAAGAAGCTAATGCTAAGAGAAGATAATGCTAAGATCTTTATTAATATTAAGAACACCTTTTTTTATATTTGTCAATTGCATTTTGTAACTGCAGATAATCCATTTTGCATTGTGCCCAAACATGTGTAATAGAATTGTTAACATATTGTAACAGCTGAATATTGTACAAGAATTTTACATATTGGAGCTGTTTTAGATAAGATAAAATATACCGTCTGAAGATGTCGTACTGAGAGATGCCTCTAAAAAACTCGGCAAGGGCTGTTTTTATCTCCCTTTAAATATTTGTTACTGAATTTTATTTAACTGTAATGTAATGCAACATAATGTTAAACAACAAGCAGTTTGGTGCTACAGCGGATACAGTAATCCATCTGTATGATATTAATATTAAGAATATTATATTAATAATAACAATTATAGTAGAACGCTGATTATCCGAACGCCAATTATCCGAATCGGTCCTAAGCGTAATAAAAAAAATTAAAACCAAGTAATTTATTTTGTTGTAACAAGTTGGAACTCGTTGGAGTCCATATATATTTCAACTTTTATAGTTGAAAGCTAGAGGCAAGACACGAAATGTTTTGCATGGGTTGCTGTACTAAATATATATGTGTCTGAGAAACATTTGTTTATATATTTTATTATGGAAGAAATTTTGCATCTGTTCTTCATCATTGTTTTTTTTTTTTTGTTATCTGGCTTTTTCCATTTCTCACATAAATTTATCATTGTTTTTAATTAATATGTTTAAATTTATGAGCTTAGTGTGGCTTGCCCTGACACCTTTTTATGACATCAGCTAGAATTCAAATATAATGGTTCTTCAAAAACAATATTCACAACATTTGGATGGGAATAACCAACAAACAAAAAGTGTTGTCCACACACTCAATGCTTTTTATGACTTTCAATAGATAGTTTACAAAATATACATGTTCATTTATTTATTTATTTATTTAAAGAATTAATCACTCAAACAAGTCTCTAACACCATAGTATCTAATACATGTGTGATGCTGTGTAAATGCACATCGTCTCACCAATTTAGAGATTCTATGAAATGCTACTGTAAAAATATAATACTTCTAGAAAATAATAAATATCATCCCTACTAATATAATAATGATCTTTATTCACATTTCTGGAATATTTTGGATGGTAGTAAAATAATAAGTATCAAAATCTGTTGCAAAATTCCGATGAAAAAGTACACAAATGCCAATAGCAACTTTCTTTTGAAAAGTATTTATCTGTATAAACCAATTTTGGATTATGCTTTAATTTAATTACACATAATATGATGTACCGCAGCCTATCAAATTTTTATATGACTCGGGTACCAGACCAACGCACAATTGTGCACTATATGGAAAGACTGATTAAAATAGAAAATCACTTCTTCTAAGATCCTCAAAATAGGAAGCAGTAGTGGATGAAATATTATTGTTTGACGGCTGCATGGTTTAATGGTAGCAATCCTAGCTTTTGCATAGGTTCTAGGTTTGCGTCATGGTAGCGACATGTGTTTGTGTATTCTATGAATTTTTAAGTATGTAAGTAAGTTATACCTGTAGTAATAGCTCTGCTTAGTTTTAAACTTAATAATTGTTGTAAGTCATGGAATTAATTTATTCACTCTAATAACATTGTACTAACAGGAATCAGAGAATGAGCATAAATTAGAGAAGAATATTTTTTACAAATACAATCAGACAATAATAATACTATCCTTTAGGTAGTAACAGTAAAAATGGAAACAATCATTATGCAATAGGCATTGTTTTTGTAAATCTATTTGTTCTAAATATTCACTGAAAATTGCTAGCTATATCTTGAACTGCCAACAAAATGATTTTGGTTTAGGGCTGTTTTACTTTACTTATATACCTAAATACAATTTTAAGATTTAAACTAATGCAAAGCTTTTATGTGTAAATATGATACTCGGCATATACTCATTACTTGGCACAATTTTGTAACTGTGCAAAATTAACAGGTCAGAAAGCTACATTTTAATTAGACTAGAAAAAAATTAATACACTTTTACAATCAGTGGGGACTAAAAACATCATTGGATTGAATTTTTGAGATTTTATGCAAAAAATTACTTGAAACAATTACTGTTATATTAAATCCCATATTCCAGAAATACACACACCACAGAACAAATCTTGTTTTCATTAAAGCATTTGTGAAACAATAACTTTTGTATGCAAACAGCTTTACACAATTTCTAATCATTTAACACGAAATTTGTCATAAATAGACCTAACTTTATTTCGTAAATACTTTAACTAAGTGGGTTATACTTGACAACCATAGTGCACCAAAATAAATTGTAAGCATGAAATTTTTATAATAAAAACCATCAGTTACTTATAAATTATTATTAGGTGCTAGAAATGAAAATAATAGAATTTGGAAAGAAGCAACAGACTGATAAGATTTCGTATAGCATTTTATTCCACTGATGCATGTGTAACACAATATTAATATTGTACACATAAAAATAGTTAGGAAAACAAATTACGAAATTATACAGCTCAACGCCTAAATACACGTATTTCAATAATGACGACATCTTTGTACCATGAAGGTATTCTAAAACTAAGGAATGAAAGATGCATTTACAATAATGTGTCATGACAATATTCCTTTCGGTACAAAAACGTGGCCCTACAAAGAGCTAATTTTGTGTTAGTGTATGCTATGAACTCAATTTCCTAACGTAAATAGCTCCTATGAAGGGTTTCATAACAGCGAAATGGAGTCATGAAAAATGATAAAACACATTACCTATCTATCAATTGATCCTCTGTTCCAGGTAATGGATGAACCACAAAATGCATCGAAGACATTTTCGAGGTTTACTCCTGAGCTTGAATATTATTTCAAAAAAGGATATTGTAACATTTGGAAAATTTCACCACACTTGCAATCAGGTTTTATAGATTGAACACTGTCTCAAATGCTCTTGTAACCACCATATTTCTCGTGGTTTCTTTCTTGATCGTTTCTCGTTCTCAATCAAATAACATGTGAGTGAGTAGAGTCGGTAATAGGACAAAAAAGTAGGGATGTCGAGTGTAGTGCGTCATGACGATTTTAATTCTAATCGATTAGTAAAAAAATACCAAGTATAAAAAAAATCAAAGAAGTAATCTCTGAGGTTTTTGTTTGTATAATGAATCGCGGTTATAATAAAAACAATGATGCTTATATTCACACCAATTAGTTCAGCCCAAAGTAAACACAAGTGTTTACTTTGGTCTTGAGCTAGTGCTTGGCTTGTGTAATAATAATACTAGGATCACGGATAGACATACGTAATATAACATATTTATATTTATATAAATATATATAAATACCCATGATCCAGTTACAAATGCTCGTATTTATCATTCAAACATCTGCCCATTCTGGGACGCGAATTTATAACCGTGTGTCGGTGCGAAAAGCAGGAATAAAAAGTGAGATATAAAATTAATATAAATATATGTAACATTAGTAGTTAAGTCTATACCCAAATCTTCACAGACATCACTCGTTCACTAGCAACCTCTGTAGAAATACTCATTCTGATATCGGTATTAAAAAGAACATGTACTAACATGCTCTTTTTATTACCGATAATCATAATAGGTATTTAAAATTCTTTTTTAATTTTTATTACTATATCTTAATCGTACAGTCAACCTTTTTCAATTCGAACTGACGATTTTAGACTAAATATTGTAGGGTTCAGATGTATTTGATTAGTGCTGCATACATTATCATCTATCATTGGGTAGCGGTAGGTACATAGCTACAAATGTCGGCATAGGCCCTATGCCGACATTTGTAGCTATGTACCTACCATACCCTATGCCATAGGGTCATACGAAACACATAATTATTTATTGGAAGGGAGCGAGCGAAGCAAATGCAAGTCCCGTGGATTAGCTTCAACGTCGCAATGTCTGTAACACCATAACTTCTCGAGTTCCTAAGCAATTTTAACTAGGTCTGCAATGCATGCTACTGTTTGCAAATACTGAGCGAAGCACTACTTTTCACATTTGAAATTGAAAAATTTTATTTTGCACGTGAACTTTTTTTCAATGGTTTTGAATTAGATTTTTGAACAGTGATTATTCCTAGTTGGTATGTCCGATTTCAAAACTTTTTTTTGCACATTAGTCACGACCACGATGTGAGTTTTGGCACCTAATTTCATCAATGTAGTCTCAGCGGTTTGGCAGTGATCAGCTTTTGAATTTTTCTTTCGGTAATTATTCTTCCATGGTAAAGTCTATATTTTTTTACATAGCCTATCGTCAGGTTATAATCATGTATGTTCATGCCAAAATTCGTTCGAATCGGTTGAACCGTTAAGTAGCAGGAGGGAGACAAGCAAAATTTGTGACTTACTTAAAAGAGAGCTTCGCTCAATAATTTTTATGTGGAATTGAATCAACACCTTTAGGACTAGATTGTGACAGTACCTGAAATTCGCATAAATAAAAAAGTTATGGCCTAAAAACATTAGCTCTATTTTATATTAGGATTCCCATTAAAACAAAAAACGTGCGTTTTTTGGAAGTTTTCGTTCTTGTGGAATTTTAATTAATGATTTTTTTTAGTATTACGCTTCGCTCAACAAAATATTATGTTAGCGAAGTTTTATGCTTAGCGATTGTATCGACCTAGGTATTATTCCCTCGTTTTTATAGCTTTGTGGACATGAACATAGTTAGGTTCATTCACGGCTTTCTTGCTCAATTTTGCGGGATAAATCACTTTAATAAACTTGTTTTTCTTATTAAAAAATGACAAAATAAATTACTATTAACTGAGCTGTGTGGGTGTCATACCCTTTGCATTCCCGTATGGAAAAACCTAAGAAAAAAATAGTTCATCATAGAGAAATAGACTGATGAAGAAAAAATAATAAAAATGGCGGCCAAGTCAAAGAAGCGGCTGTCTAAAATTGAAAATAAGCTTTTAAAATTGGATAAATTAGAATTAAAAGATTTGCTTTGTTCTATTTGCCATTCAATTCTTGTAAAACCAGTGACTCTACCTTGTTTTCACGATTTTTGCCAACGTTGCTTTAGTGGCAGCATAGAAAATAATGCTCTAAGTTGTCCTCTGTGTCGTCTACGAATAGGTTCTTGGCTAAGAACAGCAACAAAACAAAAGAATTTAGTGAATAATGAACTTTGGAATTTTATAAAATCTAAGTTCGCTTATGAAATAGACAAAAAATTGAAGGGAGAAGATGACATCGTAATAGAAGGTATCATTTTAAATTGCAAAGAACATTACATCCTTGTTTTAGACAAATATAGGGGCCCTATTAAATTTAGATAATTTCTATTTGACATACAAGTTATAAACATACGAAAAATATTATTTTCAAATTGTTTTAGTTTATTTAAGTTACAATTAATCAACTCCTACTGAATCAATCAAGGCAAGATTATCCACACCTAATTTGAATTTTATATTTTCAGATACCCCATTACCTAGACTTAGTGCTCCAGGAGAAATTAGATTGGAATATGAAGCCGAATTGAAGCGTCTACAAGCAGAACGCTTGAGATTAGAACAGAAACAATTTAAGGAGACTGAGATCTTAATTAAGTAAGCACATAACATTGCTATTACTGGAGTTAACTTATCGGGATCAACAAAAAATATTATAGAGATTGTATGTTATTCTTTATCAGCTTAGTTGATTAAGTAATATATTAATTTTTTATTCATTTGGATGGGTTTGCTCTTGTTCTTAATCAAGCTCGGGGGGGCAAGACAGAATTTACGATGGATCGATAAACAGCCAATAATAAATAATTTCATTAGCTGTATAGTATACAGCTGAATAAAGTGTATACTTGATTATAATTCAGTTTAAACGAAATATTTGTGAACTTTACAAAGCGTTTCACTTGTCAATATTCAATTTTAAAAGAAATCAGAAGATAGAATCGAACAAGAGATCTAAAATAATATTGTGGTCATCCACTTATTTTGAATACCAGACATGAGTCAATGCAATATGTTATCTGCTAATGACTTGAACTTGAGCTCCAAGCTGATAAATAGTAATATTCTTGCTTATGGAAAATAATAATTATTGATACATATGCATTAATAAATACTGTCATAACTAGAAAAATAAGTTATAATCTAATATAATAAGATATCTAGCTATAATTTAAAAATTATCCTTGGTTGTCTACCTTATTAGCCTTATTATGTGATGTACACTCATATATAGCTTTTATGTGAATTTATAGCAAAATTCAGCAAGAGGAGGAGGAGGCACACAAAAAATACTTGGAGGCTTTAAAACAAGATGAGATATTAGCATTGCAAATGCATAATGAAGATATAAAAATCACAGTTCCTCAAAGCACAAACAAAGAAAATAATTTGAGGAATGTCATAGTTAAACCAAGACTTAAGGCCATTACAATTGATGGCTTTATATCCAAAACGCTTACATCTGGATTAAGGAAGTAAGTATTTGTTTAAATTGAAAGACTTGTTTTAAATGACAAGAAGATTATGAATGACTAAAATAATAATTGGCTTTATTATCGTTAATATTAAAAAATAAACATTACTATAAGAAAAATATCCTTATATAATTGATTTGTATTTCAGTACCCCAGAATTGACTGATGATAACACTACTAATACTGATAGTTCCACTCCAAAGAAATTTGGGAAGCTCAATGAAAATTGCTCTCCTGTAATAGTGCCAAATTATGGAAAGTTAATAAAGGGATATATAGATAATAAAGTAAAGAACAGTCCTTGTCTTTGGAACAAAGAAAATGGAGAAAGTCTTAAGACAAAGGTAAATATAAAATTGTCAAAATGTTGAAGTCGTAGTTTGAAGTAGCTGGCATTTTTATATATATTGTCTTTATATTATTGCAATGTTGAGTATGATTGTTTAAAAAAAATATATGGCGACATTGTTGTTATTAACATTATAATTGAAACATAAGAAACAAGAATTGACATAAAACTGAAATTAAGTATACAATATGATTGCAAAAAAATAGATTCCCATTGTGTTCCTATCAAGAGAGTAGACTGTGTTACTTATTTGGGTATTAAAATAGATGTAAGTATTTCTTGGTTGTTTCACATTGATTATATAATTAATAAACTCAGAACATTACTTGGCAAGTTTTACTTAAGTTATTAGGTACTATTGAAGCCTCTGGCGCCTTATCAGTCCTAAGACGAAAGTCACTTGCACACTGTACGATGCCTATCGCTTCAGGCCACGCCCCGCTCCATTCATTCAACAATGGCGCGCGTGCGCAAACAAGCAAGTGAGAGCAGATTGACAGTTGACAGTACTGACATCAAAGGCGATTTTAAAACTAGTTGTTTATGATTGGCCGTAGTATAAATCCTAGTAAAATACGAAGCCAATTAGGGATAGGTATGGGTCGTGTGGGCGTGTCCGATGCGATCAGTTCAAACGAATATTTCTACAAAGTGGTAAGGCAAGAGAGAACTCGATAGTACCTATCAGTACATTAAAATGCTTGTAATTTTCATTAGTACATTCAATTTTGGGTTATGCTCTAGATTGCTACGGCTTGACTTTTAAAACATGTGTATTTAAAAATGAGTTATTACGAATCAGATTTTTAAAATTGCTTGTGAATAATAAAACTAATAGAAACTGTAAAGGTGACTATAGAAAATTATGCAATGTTCAGGGATACTTACTTTAAGTAAGTACAAATACTTGTTGACTTTGTTGTAATCAACGAAATAATGATATCATAACACTATTAGTATTGTCATAACATTTTTTTTTTGTGGATTATGTATGGTGACGACGTATTATATTGTAAAAGTCATTACTTCTGTTAAGGCTGGCGAGTTACTTGCGCCCATTCTTCTTGTCAGTTAAAAGAGGTTCTACCACCCGTAGGTAAAAATGTTGGACGATTCAATACAACTTATTTTTAAATGCTTTTGAATAAAGTTATTTTCATTTTATTAAAAATCTGCAAAATATTTCCAGTAAGCCTTAAGCACAAATATTAATTAGCTTTAAATAACCACAGCAGTAAGGAACACAGTCTTCAGTTGAGAGATGGCTGTGGCACAAGGTCGGTTTCCATGGCTAAATTCAAAGTACCAAGAGTTTCCAAATATTATGGGGATAATACCCTAAAAAAATCTACCTTACCTACTAAATAGTTTGTCCAAGGACATCTAACTTAAACCTAACAAAAACAAGTTCAAAAAAATGTTAGCAAAGTATTTCTTGGTATCGCTTCATCTGAAATAACTTCCTAAAGCTTACTTGCTCCATATTCTAGTTTTCAGTAGTGAAGTCAAGCTGTTAATACAGCTTTGTAGAGCATTGTTTACTGTTTTTTCATTGTTCTGTTAAAACATTAAAATAAAGAAGTAAAGTAAAATTATTATCTATGAGTTGTTGCCTGCAACCGACTGCAATTTTATCAGCCTACTAATTATGAGAATGTATATTGACAAACATGTAATAGAAAAGATATAATTTGCTATCTGATAAATGTCAGTGCTTTTATTTTGTTCTATTCTGCTTTTTTCTTTAAAAAGGTTTTAATTTAATATTTATTAAATAGAAATCATACCCATAGAACACCTTTTAATGCCATTTCTCTGTGATTTTACAGAAAGAAACTACTATTACTAACCACAAAGTTGCAGATAACACAGAAGACACAAATATGAAAAATAAACATGTGATTCAATCTTTACTGGTGTCATTACCGTTGTCATGCACCAGTATACTCCAGCACAAAACTAATGTTGTTGGGAACAAGAATATGGAGACTGACAGTGTAGATTCAATGCGCCAAGAATTGTGCTACTTCAAACCAATAGAAGGAACCACACCAACTAGGTACCTACAGTAAATAGTAAACTACACTATACTTTATGTAGCTATTAAATAGGTCTCAAAATTGTATTTGCTGCCCTTTTCAACACAGCAGATGAACCTACTCAAAAATTACTCTTATACTAACCTACACTGCCAGAGGCTGTTATTTCAATTCCTCCCACTTTCTTTTAGACATTAAATTTGGCAATCATTGGATTGTAGTATATGTATTGACATATACTAAAAATTAAAAGTATGACAAACAGAATTAAATGGTTTTATGTAATTTATTGGTAATGGTAATTAAAACAGTTTCTAATAAAATAATGGCAAATAAAACTATGACATAAGCAATTATTGGATATAAAATTCAAAACACATTACTAAACCATTTACAAATATTTTGAAGTGCAATAAAAATATTTTTTGCTTTTTTTAGTTTCAATACGAATAAAGGCTTACCATTGCGTGTGCCAGGAATGCGAATTGATAAAGAACAAACGCCCTCTACACAAGAAGCCGTACCTAGCCGCGCACAGTATTTGGAAGGTCTTTGCAAACTTCGTAACTTATCCTTGGCGAAAAATTTACCGTCGGCTTTTGTAATAGCACTGAATATGCTTAGGGTTAAAAAGGTGAGAATTATATCTTTGAATTAATCATAGTTTGTTAAGAGCAGTTTTACTCAAACTTTTTTTTTCATTTTAGGAAAAAGGTGTCAAAAATGTGAATACTAGATCTAAAACAAAAAAAACTGTTTCATCAAGTTTATGTGCTGTGCCAACTTTAACATTAAAAAAACATACAAACAATAAACCAAAACAAAGTCTTATGGAAGATAGTGTTATAAAATTAAACACTGAGACTAATTTAAGGCGAACTAGATCCATGGGCAGCATATCGAAAGAAGAAAACGAGACAACACCAAAAAAAGCAAAACTTGTAAGAAAAACATGTTCTGAACGTAAGCCATATTTAAGGAGTGATTCTAAAAGATGTAATACCAAAAAAGAACCTGATAGTCCACCACTTTGTCTTGAATCACTTAATAACAATAAGATAAAGTTAGCTGTGAAAAATTTATCTAGTCCATTAAAAAATTGTGATGTTAAGAAGATATTGCAGGAGCAACTTAGGATTGAAAAAATAATAGAACAGGAGAAAAGTGATTATGAATTAGCGCGCAAAATGGAGGCCGAGTGGAATGGGCGGCGACAACCGCGTCGCGCCGCCATCAAGCGACAGGTCACTCTCAACTACGCACTTAGACCTGCCAAAAAGTTGAAAGTATAAACTACAACCCTCTAAATGTTAATCTCAACTATAGAAAAGGTTCAATTCAGTTTCTTATGATAATTATATCCAGTATTTGGTAACTTCATTGCAACATTTCCCACAGGGAGTTGACGAGAGAAAAGAATAAAATTGCATTGTGTTGTTCATTAATAGACGAATTCTTTTAAACTTCTTTAACATCGCGCGTACAAGTAACAATTTACAGTATCATTCACATAGCATAGATACGGTGTCGTTTACTAGTAATCAATTTCAAAGAGATAAATTTCAAAATAATTGAAAAAAAAGAATACGTTAAATTAAGTAGAATTTTTGATTATATCCGAATTTCTTATAATATAAATTATGAGTCAAAATTTGGTTATGTTAATTCTTCAAAATAAAAGGTTATATTTTTAGAAGTATAACGCTTGGCATTTGAATTGTAATCGTCAATATTATTGCCACAATGAAAGCAATAAAATTTTATAATCAGTTTCATATAAATTGATTGTGTCTTAGATTAATATAAAAGGTATACTGTAATATAGCTAGTGTTGTTTTATAGTCACAAATATCAATCTTAAACAACGATAACGACGAATTCGAGTCTTTACCGGAAGAAGACGATGAATGAATAATATAATCCTACAAGTTTAGTTACTTTTAACTCCAACCCAATTATAGTCGCTGAAATCGCCTCTTGTATTTACCTATTTCAATCAATGCTCATTCGATCATTTATTATTCTATTTAATTATTCCACATCTCTAGAAATGTCATATCCCAAAACGTAATCATACACATTAAGACTAGTACTTAATGTCTAGCTCTTATTGACTACCAGGACTCATTGCTGCTTTGATACAATTATAATCCGGTTGCAATTGGCGCCGCGGCAAATATTTTGAGAAACCGAGGCCGGTGATGGAGGAAGAACGCCGAGACATTAGAGTGTAAAGTATTACATGAGAAGCTAAAGCTTTACAATATATTAGAACAGCTGAGACGGAAAATAGTCTCGTTATTCAATCTCGATCACCTGCCTCTCATGGCATGAAACACGTCAGGCGCCGTGCGTTTCTGACCAGTCCGCTGACATTGTCCATTCGATTGACTGGCGATGCACTGTAGTCATCGTAAAAATGTATCCATAAACAGATTGGAACATTTGCATCTGGAAAAGTACAATGTTCCGGATCAGTGCTATGTTTCATTTGGAACACCGTTTCATCGAAATAGAAGTACCTATCATTGGATTTCTTTCACACCGTAATTTGTATCAGACGTGATATTCGCAGAGATTTACCTATCAACATCGTTAAAAAACTATAATTTTCAATAAATATTTACATTTGAGAAAAGTTAAAATCGTTTCTTTTAGCTTAAGACTGGCAGCTATTTCTTTTTGTTTAAAAATATGTAGCTGGCGTATTCTAATAATTCAATTTTATATACAATGATTGTCATATAATGTACAAGTATGTACACTCATTATTTACATATTTAAATTTAAAAAGTATTTCAGATACGTCTCTTAAAGTAACTCAACGCTGTGCGCATTTCGCTTCTCTCTCAACTTCTCGCGTTGTACCGTTTGGCGTCGCGTCGGTCGCGATAAACTAGTTCCATATGATACATTTAACACCGGGCAACTGTTCCAAATCATCCGGATCACATTTATGTCTCTGAACACTTGAGTCGGATCCTTAAAGAGCGACACGTCTAATGCACTGTCATTCCGCGCGATAACGAAGACCACATTAAAGATGAAGAAATTAATCTGCAATTGTTTAAGGACAATCTTTAATAATAGTGGTATTTTTGAAATATAAAGGGTATTTATTAATGTACATCCTTGAAACATTTTGTCCGTCGTTTACACATGTTCATACTATCTCATACTTATAGACAACCGCTGTGGGCAACCTTGTCATGTCCTATCATAACCGCCGTCTGCCGGGAGATTTAGGAGCTAGACTATACATATAAATTATATAGTTCATTCATCTATATGTAGTCTCGGGACTCTGATGTACTTTAATTTTAATTTGATCTGTATTGAATGTAAAAAAAAAACAAAAAATCCCAATATTAAAAAAAATATATCGGATAAAATCGTTCTTGTTGTATATAAAATGTGTAGAAACAACTGTGTAAAATTCATATTTTTTGTTTGTATTATATAAATATTGTTATTAAGATGAAGGATTTATTACCTAAAGTCTGTTCATTCTGACTTGTCCTATTTTGTAAACAATCTTGGCACAACTTTTTAACAAAATCACCCATTTAAAAATAAAATAATAACAAAGTCAATAATCTATTACAATAAATCGTTATTATAGACTGAAACCTATTGAATCTAGTTGTCAGTTGATTTTTAATGCTGCATTTTCAATAAAAAGGAGTGCCAAGATTGTTTACCAAATAGGACAAGCTAGGATGAATAGACTGTACTCAGAATTGTTATTGTCCAGAATATTTAGTTTCATTTCAAATGTATCTTTGATAGTGGAATGAAAAAGCGAACATTTTAATTACTACTGTAATGTAATTTTGAATGATCATTACAGGTAGATAGTCAATATTTATTCAATATAGATTTGTATTACAATAAAATGGCAAGGTGTAGCTGAGCTTTAAAACATAATATAGGAACTATCATTAAGACATCCTTTGGTATGATAAAGACTAATCATTATCTAACCTTACAATGACCTCATATCTTTGTGAGTGCTGAAGTATTTTGCCATGGATCTCACAGATTTGTGATTAACTTGTGATTTTAAAATTTAATGCGGTAATAGATAATTTCAATGTGGTGCTCTTGAGTCCGATAAATCATTTACTATGTTGTGATGCTTTCACTTTTAATTGAATATTTGTCAAAATGTTAATGTGTCAATTATTATTTTAAAATAATGCTTGGTAATATGTATCACTTAATAGAACTTTCTGTATTTCTCCTGTTCTAGAATGTGATAAATAAAAATAAAACTTAATTTTCTTAATTTTTTTTTTGTTATTTAAGCATTTGATTGCTTGATTTTTATATGACTAATGAAATTTCAAGCAGACAAAATTATTTTATGTCAGGCGAGGATTGAACTTACAGTCACTCTTTCATTTTGGTTATAGTTTTTTTTAGTTAGTTACTTTAGATTGTCTATTACTTAAATATATGTTACAGACAATTGAAGTACCTAGTATATATTTTCCTCTGTCTTTTATAAACCCTGTTGGAATCCCCTGACGAATTCAGTGGGACATTTAAACATTTTAATAAAATATATTTTCGTTCTATTATTAGATAAAAAAGCATTTATCTAATAAAATCGCCTTCAAAATTCTTAAGAATAACTTAAAATAGCAACAATACTTAGGTATCCACTAAAACATGAAAAATAATGAGCAGCTTTTATAATCGTATAGGCACAAAACTATCTAGGATGACATTATATAAGTTGCATTGTTATTTATTAGTTTTACTATTATTGTCTCATGATTATTTTGCTATAGTAGTCTTGGTTCATATTATAGTCAAGTATCTCATTCTATTTATATTTTAGATTTTTTTAACTGTCCAAATAAATCCCCAGTGGATTCCAGCGGAGGATTATAAGGGGCGAAGGGCTTCTTTCTATCCACGGTAGCACTAGAAGTGCCGTATTTTTAAGAAGTAAATAATAAAATAACACTTGATTGTATCAAGCTATAAATGGCAAAAATGAGAAAAATAAACTCGATTTTCATTATACTAGAACTTCGAACGAAATATATTGAAAATAGTGATAAAAGGCTTATCATACAAACAAATCAAGTTAATCATTTGGAACTTTAATAGAGGAACGCTATAGTCTATCCTTTAGCTACAGTGGAGCACCGGTAATCAAAACAAAACTTTTAATAAAATTAGTTATGGAGTTGTAGATATCAACTAGATTATTAAATATGTCAATTACGACTGAAGAAGAACCTTAATCGATTGTAACTTTTGGGTGCCTACTTTTACAAATCTGAGATTGAATTTACAATAGTCTGAGAACTTTTATCAAATGCAGACACATTCAAAAGCTCAAAATTCAAATGTGGTCCCTCAATGGAACTAGTTTGAGTGGTTCGTTAGGATAGAAGGGTCATTAATTCTGGTGCAACTTTTTTATCTGTACACCTATAGTTGCAAAGATACTACTGATATAACCGCGTTGGTACCTATGTCAATACACTACGCGACTTATAACCAGTGATCGGAATAGGTAGATTGATTTTATGTACTCGCATAAAATTAATCTACCTATTCGATAAGTCTTTTTTCCAAGATTTCATTTTGGTACTTACGGGATTAAATCAAATATTATAATGTATGGATTTTTAAACTGCTACATTTGGAATTTATAGAATGCGATGGTGAAACATTTAAAATTGTTTTTTGACGTGACAACGTCTTATAAATTGGTTTGCCGGGTGACACTTCAAGAAACTGCGTTACGCTCCGCTCACGTTATGCGCTTACAATGAGAGCGAGTGAGAGGCACGCGTCCCTTCCACTCGGGCATGGTTAGCCCGCCTAAGAGCGAGAGAGACAGACATAAAAAGTGGAAGGGACGCGTGCCTATAAATTAATGTTTTAAATATAATTCTTTGTATAAATAAATGTTTTAAATTGTTACTATTATTTCATCCTTCTTCCTACTATACGAATGAATATTCACATTAAAATTATTTTACCACTCAAAGTCGTTGTCACGTAAAACTTTCGCCCGTATACCGACTTTACAGGCAACCAACCAGTTTTTTTTCCTTATTTCTCAAGTACGGTACTTCAGTGAAGTACCTACCTAATAAAGCTAATATTTTGTGTGTCCATTCGAAACTTACATATGACTCATTTAGTGATTATTTCTTGCAAGTTTGTTATTTGCTGCTTGTAATTGTGACTATTCTTGAATAGATGCATACTTACTCCTTTAAATTCCTTTCGGGGTAGGCAGAGCCGGAAAAATTGCCAATAAGGCTGCAATCACGGTTACGTTTAGTGGAATTGATTGGGTTTAAGATGCATAAGAAGCACTGAATAGTGACAGGGGACTAGCCCATCGAATATAATATTGAAACCCTTAGTCGCCTTTTACGAAACCCACGGGAGGATATGGGTGGTCCTATTCTCTGCGCATATATCTCCGGGACCGACACGGATAAATAAATAAAGTTTTATACTTCTTAACATTCTTTCGCATTCAATGCAGTAACTTGTTATGAATATGAAAACAGGTGAAAATAAAATAAAAACAATTTAGATCAAAATAAATATCTTTAATTTTCGTCTATAACATTTTCTTGATAATCCTGATTCTCTGTTAAATTTAAATAAATAACCATAAGTTTTCAATATTTTCTAGTTTTAATCTATTTCTTTTGACAACCGATATCCATTTGTATGGAGAAAATGATCTTTCTACATCTGGCATATCCATATTAATATATACGTGCCAGTTCATTCACCTCAAATCAAGTCCCGGCATATAGTTGAACCTGGTTTTGAAATCACGTGACATACGCAGTAGTGAATAATGTTACCTAAACTTGCTACTGCCCATGTTACGTGATTTCAAAACCAGGTTCAACTTCTATGCCGAAGACTATAATATCTTGAAAATTATTGTCTAGGAGCAGGAGGACGTTATTCAGTATGATAGGCACTAGTTGAAAACTTTTGTAAATTGTGTAGGTAACCATTCACAGTGCAGGAGTTTCACGTGAAAAACCTGTTTATTGATCGTACATTCCTACAAGTTTGACCTATACATTTGGATAGGCTGGGCACTAATATAATCATGACTCGTATGGATAAACGTTATGTTATCTAATTGTCTAGAACTCCCAGCATTGCTTAACTGATTGGGTGTACCCGCCAGGCGGGTACGTTGGCATTTAACCGAGTCGTTGCGTCTGGCGTGCCATCACTGTCTTTTGCGTGTGTTGCGCTAGCCACTAGAGCCGTGTCATTTTTAAATCGATGATAACTCCTTTAAATTAAGTTTTAAGGAAATCTTCCCAGAATAAAACCATCTTCATTTTTCACGTAAAACCAAGCTCGTAGCCTTTGTTGCTGGTAATTGTATATAGCAACGAATCGGTTAATATGGGTGTTCTTTACTTTCTCTAGTTTAAAGTGCAATTAAAGACAGGTTAAAGCGTGTCTCTGTGTGGTCATGGGCAAATTAAGTCTCCGATGTAATCGTATCGGAGGTCACCAACATTTTTAAGTTTTTGTCAAAATTAAGTAGGGTTATAAAAAATTTAGATTTTTAATAATTAAAAGATGTTTAATATATGAAGTTATAGATTACTAGATACGTCATCTTTACCGACCTACAATAAAGCTAATTGAACCTTAACAATTAAAACATGGTCGGAAACTAACAGTACTGTCAACGGCAGGTTATCGTATCTAAAAACTAAAGGTCATTCAATGTTTACAACTTTAAGCCCGACAGTGATTAAAAGATTTTTATTTGAAACTGATGACGACCCCGAGCTCATTCGATGAATAAAACCGCCTACAGCGAGATCGTGGCAATGTTTTATAACTTTTTTAACATAATGTGTAAAGTCGTAATTTTTGAAACCACCATAAAAACGTTAGATCGTGACGCATAAATGACATTGGTTAATTAAAAATACAATCCATTTAGTTAAGTGGATATTGCAGAAAATCATAGAAACTACCAGGCGGGTCGGAGGCATTAAATGTGTTGAAGTGCCCAAAATTTGAAGGGCGTATAGTACTTAAAAATATTTACCTTTCATTATTTTTTCAGTATTTTAATTGGTTTTAACCTCTTACCTACTTCTGTACTTCGCATAGTACGTAAACTTAAAAATAATCGATTTGTTTATTTTATACCCTAAACGTTCAAATATTTACTTTTTTGGCAACATTGAACTGTCTACATTTGAAAAAAAAATATTAAAAGTCGAGTGTCATTTATCCTTTCCGAAAAAAAGGCGTCGGGGGAATCACGCGCAGCACGTCGAACTCGCATGGGTAAGTTAATCAACTATCATCTTATGTAATTTTTAGAAATTTCGAAAACTTTTTATTTCAATTAGTTAATAAAATAATGAGTTCAATCTGCGAAGTTGTATTTTTGTGGTTTGGTTCATGGTGTTCGAGATTCTAAGCCTTTTTTTCTACGTGCATTATAAAGTACAAAAGTAGATACTAAATAATTAAACTGTTAAACTATATTTGTACTTTGTGGTGTACATAATGATATTAATGCTATACTTTTAAAAAGTTGCTTTTGTTTCAGTGCTATCAGAACACGATATCACAGATGCACTAAATAACTCCGAAATTGACTTCTCAGGAAAAGATTCCGATGAAGATCCTGCCTATTCTCCACCCGAGTTCCTTGAACAGAGTAACCTGAATCAAATAATAGCTCTGATGAAAACGAAGTCAATTTTGAAGCTCCCGTGCCTTCTCCTCCTATTTCTTGTGATTCTGAAATAGTCCCCAGTTCCTTAGCACCACGTGCCCCAACTAGAGGACGCGCTAGGTCTACGACCAGTCGTGGGCGGGGACGCACACGCATGCGTAGAAGTTCATATTTACGTACTAGATCGTCGCCTGCGTTACGTCTTAGTATTAACTTACTCGAAGAACAAGAAGATAACTGAAACTGAGACAATTTAGATCCAGAGGTATTAAATTAAACATCTGAAATACGTTTATGATCCTGATGTGACAGCTGAACAAAGAAATGAAAAGTATTGGAAGATAAAACCTTTATTCGACCGTATTTTACAAGGATGTCATATGCAAGAACGGCCAAAAGATCTATGCATTGAAGAAATGATAATTCCTTTTACTGGTAGATGCCCCATGTGTCAATACTGCCCAGGCAAACCTAATCCCGTTGGGCTCAAAGTTATTGTTCTGACATCTCCTCAAGGAATAGTATGCGATATGGGCATTTATCAGGGAGAAAACACCTTCCCCGACAAGAAAAGTCAGGGATTTGGGTTGGGCGAAAGTGCTGTCTTGTTTTTAACAAGGACTTTGGTTGCCAGCACAAAGCTGATCATTTACGTGAATATAGTACTGCAAAGCAACATCGCTGTAGAAGACGGATGCGACAAAAGAACCACTGTGTTTTGTAAGAAGTGTGACGTTTTTTTATGTTTTGTATCTGGTAGAAATGTTTTGCACAATTTCATGAAAATATTTTTAAATAGCATATAAGCAGTATTTGATCTCATTAATAACTATTAATATTAGACTGATTACTTTAGAAGCTTTTTTAGTTTTAGTTTTTGAGAAGAATGTTTTTTTTTCAATACTATTTTCTTTTGTTAAATTATTGTATATGTTGCTAAACTGGAATTTTTAAGTCATTATTATTACACTATATATATATATATATATATATATAAGTGTCTTATTTACATGTTTGAAATAATATTTTACATGCTTAAAACCATACCTGAATTTTATGTACTATACAAAGCACAACATAATCTAATACTAATGTACTTTGCAAAGAACATTGAGAAAATGAAGATTTTCCAATTTGGGAAATTTTTCACTATTTTTCCCGAAAACTGTTAGTTCCAAGAAACATATCCTGAGAATTTCAAAACTTGATTCCAAAATATTGGTGGTGAGTAGGCAAGAGGTTATAGAACATTCATTTTATTATTGTTGTTCCAGCTACATACTTTTAGACTAATCGTTTTTACAGCAGTTTTTATATTCCAATGCACACATCAAAGTCTTTTAACATTGGGGTGTACTTCAGTGATATTAATATTATTTTTCTACGATTTCGGTAATGCTAACCGTCAACTACCTCTATAATTATTCCCTAACTACTGGGAATGGGAATCAGCAATTTAGCACAAATGATATTTATTGGAGCGGAGCGAAGCGAAGCTCCCATGGATCAGCTTCAATGGCGTAATGTCTGTTACGCCATAACTTCCAGAGTTCTTAACCGATTTTAATATTTTTATGGTGAATCAAATCAACAGGTTTAGGACCAGATGATGACGGAGCCCGAATTTTGAATTACGAAAAAAAATTTTTTTTTTTCTTTTTTAGGTATTACGTTCCGCTCCAATATATATGGTGCTAGCGTAGCTTTATGCTTAGCGACTGCATCGCCTAGTTTAGGTATATATGTAGCTGTTAACCAAGTGAGACAGGTTCATACATGTTTCATGGCATGTTTTTTGTTATTTTGGGGTATAGACTTTCTGGTACTTTATCCGCTTACATCAATTTACGGCGTCAGTGAATGGCCATAGCTTAAACTAAATTTAGTCGTAGTTTTAATTTACACAGCTATGTATATGACATCTTTTACCGATGGCCTTTACCCACAAAAGTATGATTTACTCTTATTAACAACCTAGGGTCGTAAAGGACAATTCGAAATTTATATATTATTTTCAATTTATATAATAGTTTCTGTAAACATTTGCTATACACCAAGGGCGACTACATTCTTATAATTAAATGTCATATACATCTGTACTTTCACAATCAATTGTGTTTACATTGCCAGAAATCCGGGGTCGTAAAGGTATATTTTAACACGATGGTGGATAGAAATCTAGGGTACTGACTAGTGTTGCCAGATTTTTTTTCAACTTATAAGGGACAAATGGTTAAATGAGTAAAAAAATACGGGATTTCAGTTTTTTTACCCGGGACAAATGAAAAACAAAATTATTTAATGTCATTTTTTATTTTTTTTTATATTTTTCTGAGGATCGAGTCAGTTTTAATATATTTTTATTCCTTTTAACATATTTGTAAAAATCAATACAATTATAATCGTGATTAAAAACGGTCATCAACTCGCTTTTTATTAAATTAGGGGTACGTTTATTTCTTATATCAGTCCACTTAAGTACCATCTGTGAAAAAACCCTTTCCACGAAACAGTTTGAGCTAGGAATAGTAAAAACGAAGGATAAAATTCGGAAAATATTAGGGATTTCGGAATTCGAAAACCCTTCGGTGACTTTCTTCCACTTTTCAATCGCACCCATGCTCTTGCCATCAGAAGTTGTGCTAACAATATCCAGGCTTTTTTTAATTATTTGGAATTCTTCGAACAAGCAATCCATATTTATTTCTTTTATTTTGAAATGTTCCGCAGCTTCTTGAAAATTGTTGTAGTTTATTTCAGATTTAAAGTTTAAAAAGCGTACCTTGAAGAGAATGTTATTTTCGTACTTGATGCTCTATTGCTAACAATAGTCATGTGCGATTTAGTAGATGCATGCTGTTTTACATTATTGAGACCACCATGAGCACAAGAGAAATCTTTTATGCATAAGAGACAGGACGCCTGGTACAGATTTTCTTTTACTTGTTTTAACCAGGAACCATTTTCCCAGCTTGGATTTTACTAAGTTAGCCTTTTAGCTTTCTTGGGAGGTATTACACTACTACTGGTGCTTTCATCACAGTCAGTATCACTCATATTACTCATTTTATAAAATCTTGATAAAATAATGAACGTGAAGAGCCGTATTTAATATTATAAAATAATTGACGACGTATTTACTTAACGTCTGTCTCAAAACAATAACCAATCACTAAATCTTTTCCTCTTATTAGAAAGAAACAGAAAGAAAGACATATTATGCATGAAACAAAAAGGGATCAAATACTTTCATTGTGTTTACGAGTCAAACGGGAAGAAAAACAATGACGGCTAGGCCACGACTTTGCGCGACCAGCGCGGTCTTAGCTGTCATTGGTCGATGCGGGCGGCAAGTGCGAGTTACTTCACACTACACAATCGCTCGAGTCGAGCCGAGTCATAAATGTAAACAGTACGAAGGAAAAACGAAGTACGGTTCAAATACGGGACAGAGTCAGTCCCGGCGGGACATTTTAAACTATGCCTAAAATACGGGACGTCCCGGGAAATACGGGACGTTTGGCAACGCTAGTACTGACTGACAATGGTATGAGAGTACGCCGTCCGACGCCCAAATTTTTGTTTGTTTAAAATCACCACGCCTTCCGGTGATTAAATTTCAATACTAGAATAAGGAGGGGCGCTCTTTAGTGTCACCGCAAGTGTGATTACTATCGCCATACTTTAATTTAATTATCGACCGTTCCGGCCCGAGCCGATGCGGGCGGTACCTTAGTCGAATAGTGCGCACCGCGTGGACGCTGAGTGTCGCAACATACGTCGTACGGCATAATAATGCAAGAAAATAAAGTCTATATTTGTTAGTAACAATATGCTTACGAACTATGTTAGAACAAAATAATAATTATGTAATTTCAATTGTATTGCCATGGCAAATCTTAATCAATTATAATCTGTCTTTAGTATATCTAGCAATTCTAATACCTTTACAGATTGTGTTTTTGATTTGTTGAAAAGAATCCAAAAATTGTTTGATGAAGCGTCTACAAGCGATAACACCTAGCGCCATTCTGTCATATCCATAAACTTATTAAACATACATTACATTTTGCACACTACGGCTGTAAGCAATGTATGAAAATTAAGTGACACAGCAACAATGTCCACCAACGTTTTAAGCGAATTGTGAGAAACGAATTACACAGTTCGATAGAGAATTCAATTCTGATTAAAACAGTGTAAAAAACTCATTTTCACAAAAATGTCCTTTTTCACAATTCAGCCCAATGATATCGATAAAATACCAGCTAGTGTACTGATTTTTTATTCTCTCTTATCATTTCTTTATAATTTTTCTACTGGAGCACCGTTACTCCAGCAGAAATCGTTCTTCCAGATTTCTTCACAAGTTTGACGCCGCGACAAGAGCTTTTAATGATAATACTCGGTCGACAATGATCGCTTGACGGTCAGGACACAAGCCGGGAGACTCCCAACGGTCATCCTCTACTGCACTGTACCTACATACTCGCTTATAGCCCAACCACAAAACTACCGGAACTACACATACGCTTCTCGCAGACTCCTTCGGTTTTCAAGCTCTACTCGTTTCTCGTACATTGTCGGCGGTGTAAGAAGCGCCTTAGGCTTAACTACATACAACAAAATCTTTCTTGAGAAATATTTTTCAAGTAAATTGCAAAATTTAGTATCTTATTATTTAATACATCTTATAAATCCCCCCGTCCCTCGGGGGGCGCAAGCTCCTGCGAGACGCCGCCGCCGCCGCCGCCGCCGCAGCAGAGCCGCGACACCCGCAACCCCGCGGGCTACGTCTACCCCGGCCCCCACCTCTATCCCTCCTCCCGCCGTCCAGGCGGGTTTTCACCAAGGGGTGCACCCCAACCTTCACAACCTCATTTCCTGCCACAAAGGAGCACCACGACGCAGGTGCCCCCCCCATCTCAACAACGCCTATGGGCCCCTCGACCAGATCCTCGCCTTGTGCGGGAGCGCCCGACGCCCGCAACCCAGGCCCCGACTTCAGCTTTCAAGCCGCTTCCACAGCGCCCTCCGCGCCGACCCAGTGGCACGGCTACATGCTAGCCCCCACAACCCTCTCACCCACAACCACAGTGGAACTATCCTCTACCCCACCCCAACAGCATCCCGATCCTATTCCTAAACCTACTGATGCAGTTGTTTCAGGGCGTTCTGACCAACATCGCCAGGGGGTGCGACCCATGCGCCGCCATCATGGGCGCAATGAATTGGATCTCACAGGGGGCCGCCCAAGACAGCAACTTCGCATGGCCTACTGGAACCCAGGGGGCGTAAGGAGTCACCTGGAAGGACTACGCCTCCTAGCACAAACGCAGGACCTGCATATCATCATGCTAGGTGAGACGATATTGACACCTAAAGCTAAGTTAACCATTCCCAACTATCACACGTACCGCAGGGATGAAATCTCCCCTGAAGGCAGGGCGTACCGCGGCACAGCGGTACTTGTACGTAGAGACATAGTACATAGTGAGCTCCCCTGGGCCGAGTTCGAGTCGACACGAACCACGGGCGTACTACTGGAGGCGGGCGGAGTCGAACTGAAAATCTACGCCGCCTACAGACCGCCGGGCTACATAATAGATCAAGGCGATCTAGACCAGCTATTTACAGACCAGACCCCCACCATAGTAGCCGGCGACATGAACGCGAAACACACGGCTTGGGGGTCCACACGAATCAACCTCCCAGGTAGGCGCTTACTAGACGCTATCTCCGCCCGCGACATCGAGGCCGTAGGGCCGCCCGAACCTACGCACATACCAACCGACCCACTTGCCAGCCCAGACGTACTAGGCATAGTGCTCTACAAGAACGTCGTAGCCCCGGTAAGTGTAGAGGTGTTGCATGAGATGGATACGCAACACCTCCCAATATTGATTACTACCGAGTTGGCCCCGAGCCCGATGTCCATACCGCGCCCCCTACATTCAACGGATTGGACGTCTTACAAGCACGAAATGGGAAACCTTCCCCCCGTCGGCCCCCTCACCTCTCCAGCGGAGATCGAAGCAGCGGCGATGCAACTGACGGAGGCGATGACCCAGGCGTTTGTGAAACATACCACCCTTAAACCATCGTACAAAAGAGAACCCCTCCCTAACTATATAAATGACCTAGTAAGAAGAAAGCGGTCCTTGTTGAGATTATGGTCGCGCGTAAGGTGCCCCCGCTTGAAAACCGAACTCAACAAGTTGACCGCACTGATCTCAAGAAAGGTACAGTCATGGAGGGGTGACTCCTGGGGAGCCGCCCTAGAACAAGCAGACAAACAGCCAGCAAATCTACACCGACTAATAAGGCGTAGTACCAAGAAGCAGCCAACCCCTACCCCTCTGTTAGACGAAATGGGTCGACGCCGATACGCCACCCAAGACCGAGCGGCCCTCCTGGCAGCCCACCTGAGGCAACAGTTCACCCCTCACCCTCAGTCACCCACAGCAGCCGAGCACCACCGCTGGGTCGAGGAGGAGGTAAACACACTGCTTAGCAAACCGGCCGCCCCCCTCCCGGGCGACATGTTTATATCGCCTGCCGAGGTAAAGAGGACAGCAACTCGGCTCAACAGAAAGAAGGCCCCCGGTCCGGACAAACTGCCCCCGGCGACACTGATCGAGCTGCCCCGCCGAGCGTTTGCTGCGTGGGCCAGAATATTTAATATTTAATGTAATGTCTCGAAAAAAATTTGGATGGTGTTTATAAAATGACCCTGTTTAGGTAGCAAACATTAACGGAAATGCTAAAGGTATCATGATTAAATAATAAACTCAATTAGTCTACTCGAAAAGAAGAATTAACATACATTGTGAACCTCCTAAACTATTAATAAATAATAGTTAAAAAAATAAAAAAACACGTTTTTATGATAAACCAAACTAAAGAGATAAAAAATTAATTTCAATATTACTAAAAAGTGTGGGGTGCTTGATATCAATTGTTGTATTTTTATATTTATTTATTACCTTATTATTTTTATTTCAAAATGCAGTTAGTGTAAGAAGAATGACCAACAAAGCACCCCACACTTTTGTTAACACAACATTAATTTTCTTGTCAATTACTTGTTATTACCATAAGAGCATGTTTTTGCATTCAGAATTTCTCCATATTTTCTTATTATTGTATTGTTATCAGTCTCTGATAAGTGTGCAAAGTTTCAAATTAATCTGACGTTTTGAAGTGGGTTCAAATCGCATTTGAAGACCACAAATAAACATACAGGTGAAGATCATAAAAGTGTGTTAAAAGAAAGCTCTCTTTCCTTAGAATTGGCATTGACAAATGGAAATATGGGTAGTGCACTGAACTGCATTGCAACAGATGAACAATGTAAAGTCACTTTGGTTTGTGAACACTTTTTAAAAATTAAATGCCAACAAAAGTTTGTGATAAAATAAATTAATACAGTCGAACCTCTATAAGTCGAACATCAAGGGAGACGCCAAAAATTTCGAGTTATAGAGTTTTCAACTTATGGAGGATTTCGACTTAAGCGGATTTTGATTCGACATAAAGAGTTTGAGGTTTATTCTTATAAATTTTGAGTTAGAGAGGTAAAATAAATAAAAATTCAACTTGCAGAGGTGACAAACATACATATTTTTATTTATTATAAATCAACATTATTTCAAATCATTTTAAAATAAAAAATATGGCATTAAAAAAAGTCAGTAATTTTTTTTTGCTTTAGATAATTTGGTTGTTCTCTATCTATAGCATTGTCTAATCTATAAAGAGCAGAAAATTCTTCTTCTTCGGAGTTACTGGTCTGCTCTATAAAATTACGTAAGGTATTCAATGCAGTTCGCGCCTCTTTGATGTATATCTACATATCTATTTTACTCGGACTTTCTCGTACTTAGATTGAAAGCATTAAGGAATTGAGCTTTAAGACAAGGCATTAATAGACATTTTGGTATACATATTTGTTAACGCCATTTTGACACTGCTTTCTTTCATTGGCAAAAGTACATACCTACTAAATGAATAATGTAAACAAACGGTTCGCGACAAAATTGTAATATTTGTTTGCTGAGCGTTTTGATTTTGTTTTGTTTTAAGAATAGTTTATTGAGATAATCAAAATTGAACACCTGACACCAA
This sequence comes from Calamotropha paludella, assembly GCA_927399485.1. Classification (NCBI taxonomy): domain Eukaryota; kingdom Metazoa; phylum Arthropoda; class Insecta; order Lepidoptera; family Crambidae; genus Calamotropha; species Calamotropha paludella. Next base: position 13,004,814 of record OV656805.1, read on the forward strand.
GCAAGCAAACACGTGTGCGTGAGTCATAAATTTATTATCGTATACTCCTAAAATGTTTTCAAGTGTACACAATAGTGTACACTCACATTGTCGGCAAGTTCTTAAAGTCGGTAACTTATTTTTGTTCGAACAATAGAGGTAATAAATTCCAAATGATCAAGTTGTAAAGGTTGTAAAATAAAACGTTGCTATGTTCGAGATACAGAGGTCAAATTAAATTTTTCGAGTTATAGAGTGAAAATATGTACCAAAATGGCTTGGAGGGACTCGGTGATTATTTCGACTAACAAAGGGTCAAGATTTCAAGTAATGGAGGTTTTGGTGTTTGAAGGGAAGGGAACAAAACATTTTTTCGAGATTTGGAGGTTTTTGACTTATCGAGGTTCGACTTATAGAGGTTCGACTGTATACATTATACTCTGTTGTTGATTCTTGATAATACTTCTGAAAAAGAAAGATTATAATTTCTTTAGTCATCTAGTTGGGTGATTATTAAGTACTTTAGATTATTAATATTTGTTGTGTACTTTTTAAATAAAATGATAGTAGATGCATAGCTCACCATTTGTAACCTATTGATAGTAACTCCAAGTGAATTAGAGGACTTTTAACTGCTGCGTACTGGATAGCTCCTAGTGTCTCTCTTATTTTTGCACTCACAATAAGATGATATGAAGCTTCTCCATATTTCACTTAGTTTTTCTGTATCATTAAAATACTGAGGGTGTTATCAAATTTTGCTCATAGTGCAAGTTCTTAGCAGCAAAAGGGCTGTGATTGGTACAACATATCTCTGATGTTGTTTTAGTAAAATCTTTTAAGATTATACCTGAAAACAAAAGCAAATATTACTAATTTTTTGTCAAAATTTATGATATACAAACAATATTTTTTACGCTGAATACATGTAAATAATCATATCATAATAACTTCAACAAATATTACCATGTTGCATAACCACACCACTTCAGTATTAAGCATTCTTGATAAGCCCTTGATTGTAATGCTACTGTGTAAAAAATAATTCATTCATTATACTCATTAGACCTTATATCAGATCATACCACAACTTCACAGCTCACTCACCCTTGACTGTTGTTCTCTTGCTTTGCACCCACTTGCTCAGGGTCGTTCATATCACTCCAGGGACCTTCACTGTTATATCTACAAGAACTGAAATACACACACCCAAATGTGCACACCACATAACAAAATGGCATTCTGTCTTAGTAACTTGTAGGATCTCATCCAGACAAAAATGCACACTCATTCATTATGACTTTTAAGATAAATTTTGATTTGACCTTAATATCATGTGAAATACCCATCCAGTAATGCAAATTAAAACATCCATCTCAAGAACATACTTGTTTATTCAAAATACTCATCACTCGGAACCATAGTATTATGCTGCTCTTGTCATCTTACTTCTAGTACAATCTGCATCAATATCCTATGCATTCGAAAACAATGTGCAATTTAATGTTTTATCAATTAATATAATTAATGACAAAACCATAAAACTTATATAATTTTGCTTATTAATAACACTCATTATAGATTACACTAACTCACAGGCATACCTGACTTGACAATTGTCAATATAGGCTCACCTCATGTCTGGGGCTTGTTGTTCCATCCTCCATTTGGTCCAGAACCACCCCCACTGCCATTCCATCCTCCCTGGCTGCTATTAGACCAATTGCTCCCCTGATTCCAGCCGCCCTTTCCGCCTCCACCTCCACTACTACTACCGCTGCCATTCCAACCTTGATTGCTTCCTTGATTCCATGAAGGAGGTGGCCCATTTTGTCCCCAATTTTGATTGCTATTCCAGTTTTTACCTGAACTGCCCTGTGGTGGCCCTTGCCAATTGTTTGGGCCTTGATTACCACCAGGACCACCCAAAAAACCACCCCATCCGGCTTGATTCAAAGCAGCAGCAACAAGACTTATTGGCAAGTTGAAATTGGCTGGTGGACCTCCATTTGGGTTGATTCCCAAATTTTGCATGTTAAGGGAATCAATATTACTATTACCTCCATTACTGCCTGAGCCTCCTGAAGGACCCGACCTATTACCATCCCAGTTGTTGTTACCATATGACTCATCCTTCCAATTTTGATTAGATTTACTTTTTATTTTAGGTGCAGCACTTGAAACTGATACAGAGGCACCTTTGATAACATGATCTTCTCCACAGAGACTTTGGGCCACTTCTGGGTCTAAAAAGGTAACAAAACCGAAGGCGCGGAAAGGACGTGGAACAAACACATCAGTCACTTCTCCAAATTTAGAAAAATATTCTCTTAAATCATCTGCCGTCATATCTTCAGTACATCTTCCAACAAATACTTTGCATGGCATTTGAGGCACAACTCCTTCTTTTGAATTCGGAATACGCACATCTACCCATCTGCCATCAATATTGTGTCTTTGTGCTAGTGCCCTCATCTGAGAAGCATAAGTGGCAAACCTTATAAAGCCAAATCCCTTGAAAGAGCCATTTTTATCTCTTTTTAATTGAACCATTACTACATCACCAAACTGTTCAAAGTATTGTTTGATAGACTCTTCAGTAGACTTCCAGGGCAGTCCCAGACAAATTAAATCCGAACAGGTTAACTTTTTTTCTAATCTTTTGGTTTTCGCAGCTGAATTTTCAGGTGACACGTCCTCCATTTTACGTTTGTTTTCTTTGGGGAAAACACAAACATACAAATGTTTTCCCCATCCAACTTCACCAGGAGGATGCAACTTGCCATCGCTTAAACGAATACCACGCACACTTTTACTTTCTGGGTGTCGATATTTCAATCCCGATGCGCCTGGAAATTGAGCTACGAGTGTTGATAACAAAAGAGTGCCATCCAATTCGCAAGGAATTTCAACAGCATTTGATTCATCCTCATCTTCACTGACCTTTATGTACTCAAACAAATCTTCGTTATAGCTATTACTAGATTTTGCCATGGTAGTTAAGCATGTGATTCGCAGTTTCCAACTAAGTGTTTCACAAATTCCGTCTGTCTAGGTGATAAAAGTCTGACAAACGATAATACTAATCGATAATAACTAACATCAAAATGGCCGGCAATGTGATGTGACGATTTTTTTTTGTAGTTTTCCTATACCGAAAGACAAAGGGTACAAAGTCTATTCAGTCTTCAATTATATCTTTTCTTATTAATGTGCGTTTTCCATTTAGAAAAAAAAGTCGACACTGTGTTGCACTGTGTCGACCATACTATAGCAAAAACCTATTGGCACACACACACACATAAACAAAAAGTTGACACAGTGCAACACAGTGTCGACTTTTTTTTCTAAATGGAAAACGCTCTATATCATGAGAGTTGATTTAAGAATAATAGATGACCAATAGGCTCAGAGTAAACAGGACTGGAGTAGCCATTAGTCAATTTCTCGTACATATTTTTCTGCCATTTTTTGCGGGGGGTGAGGTTACTACTACATTCAATGCCAGCACACAGGAACAAAAACTCTTTGCGTGTTTACAAACGCACACATGCATAATACGACAAACATATTTAAAATACACGCACACGTGCCTAAAATAGTGTGTTAACGTTCTATTCAAACACACGAATGTCATTGTGTGAGAAGTGACATGACATAGCACGAGAATATCGATATCGATAAATCAGTTTCGTTTAATGAATGAATGTATTAACTTTGCGTTAGTATTCCTACATTATGTATTAAAAATTAAATTAAATTAATGATGATATTACACGCTACAACAGTCAGTTTCGAAGGCTACATCCATAAAATACAAATTGAAACTTAATAGTTTATTGCATTTAAGAGATATTTACAATAGGTGTTATTATACTATATATAGAATTTACTGTGGACCCTTTCGCGTATAACCATAATGGAAAAGAGGAACTCTGAAACATTATTTTTAACAAAGCGTATATAGTTATAATTCTCAGATTTTTACTTTGACCGATTGATTATTTGTATTTTTTTGCGATTTGCTTACATCACTTTTTGCAGGTATTTCCTTTTCAACTTATTCTTTAACCTAAAATTAATACATTTAAATGTAATAAACTAAAACTGTTAATATCTATTTGAAACATAACTAGTTATATAATAAACTAAGAGGATCATTCAAGCATAACGTTGGCACAGCATGGGCAACTAATCTTCTTCTATTGTTAAATAATTTTTGAAACTGAGACGGCTCAAAATGTATGGAAAATATAGTACTTGTTCTTGAAGATGCCCAAGATGCCCTATTACCTATTACAAGCATGAATCCATTTTTTTCGTATGCTGTATTCTTTAGGAAAACTGGATATGAAAAATTAGATGTTTCCGGGCATGTCAAAGCTTAAAGTATAAATACCAACAATTAGTATACCGCCTAGGGGCAGAGTATATTTGCCTGAACTACACATACCGATCATTTCTAATTTTAATACTGCAATACTATCTTCCAATAGCTTTCATTTATGTACAAATGACTTTTGGCACCACATACCTTACTCCTAGTATCTTGAAGTATTGCAGTTGGACAAGCCGGTTTTTAAAAAGAGCTATAAATGCTACAATATTAATAAAAAAACTTAACTTAAATGTTGACGATGACATTTAGCTATTACCATACTAAAATGTCATCAAAATCCGTCGAGTAGTTTTTGCGTGATGCGTGCTCAAACATACATACAGACAGACAAAATGTTCAAAAATTAGTGATTTCGCTTCCTCTACTCTCATTACTAGCCATTTGGTTTAAGGTGGACTTGACCTGTTTTATTCTATATCTTTACAGTTTTATTCTCGTATGTATAATATCGCAGGTAAATAGTATAATTCCGCACTTTACATACGGCGTCATCAGTTCAAAATCACATATCTTATTCTTATTTGAAATCATCATTAATACCTGGTAATAATTACTGAAACAAACTGTAATTTATCTAAGCTGTTTTTTAGTATCGTTAAGAAAAAGCATTCATTCACTCATTCATTACTCACTCGTAAAATCACAATATCGATGAAGTTGACATCACTATTGTGCAAATTAATATTGTACAAATTAATAAGGGTTGCTGATTACAAAATAAAAACTATTTGTCCTGTGGCTCGAAAAAAAATTTTGGTTTCTCGGAAATGATCGGGTGTGCTGGTTAGGCGATGGTACCCTTTTAACCGTGCTTTTTTATGAAGTCAGGGACACTGTAGGTATATACAGCATTAGTACTCTTAATGTTTATGAGCGCCGCCCAGCATGAATAAAAGGGCAAATAGTTTGATTATTATTTTAATTAATTATTTTATTTATTATTTTATATTTCCATGTTGTGTAGCAAAGAATAGGCTTCAAGCAGCCGCAAAATTGTAGGTATGTACTTAATACTGAACTAAAAATAAACACGCAACGTACATTGTTAAAACGAAATTATAATTGGTAATTAATTAATACAAAATTACAGTTATTTATTACCAACAAACTATTTCTAATTTTTGTCTTAATTAATTGAAATGCGATAATGGTCAACCCTAGGTAGTCTCGTGGGGAGTGCAGCCATGACGTCATCAAACGAACTTTAAGCGCGAAATTTGAAATTGTAGTTTGCTAAAACATGAAATTATGAATTAAATAATAATCAAAACCTAAAAATTATGCTTACAAATGAAAGGTGACGCCATCTTTTTGCATACCAGATATTTTCGAATTTTTTTTACAGTAGAAAACAGCACAGGCAGGCATTTTCGTGGGAGCTCTGCACGGTAAGACGTTCTGATTATTGTGGTTTTAAAATGGCGGCTCAACTAGTTTTATATAACGCACAGGATTCCGACGCTTGTGCATTTGGCAGAGGGGTAATGTTAGGCAAAGGCTACTCCAGTCCTGTTTACTCTGAGCCAATAGGCGATGAATAAATAGTAAAATATTTCTTACCGTTAGGTTTTAGTAGAGGTATGGGGTTTTACTAAAAACCTCCTCGTGGACTTCTTGAGAGAGCGCTTAAAAACACCTTTCACTCTTTTGTTTCATTTGCCAACGCTCATGCATATTCAGAAACACTCGGTGATTAATAATCCACCATTATTACACGAATATCAACCACAACACAAATTTTAACAAGAAAAACAAAACCACCATAATGACGCTTCCTGCTCCCGCCAATAAGTCCCGATTTTGTTAATTTAATTAGTTTTATCCCTAAAAAGCAAAGGGAGCGTTCAAGTATTACGTAACGCAATTTTTGAAGATTTTTGTACCCTCCCTCCCCCCCTTGTAACGCGCCGTAACGTTTCACTGTACCCCCCCCCCCCCCTCTCTAAATGTTACGTAACACTCAATTGACCATTTTTACCCAAAAGTACAAGAAAGTCGCTAAAATATCGTTGTTATAGTTTTAATCGACTTTGCAGTAGTAATACTAAAGGTAGCTAGTAAGTATTTTGTTTATTTTTTTTTGAATTTTTTGACTTTATACACAATTGTTTTTCTCCTTCGTTCTCCTATTTTAGCTTTTTTTACTAATAAACTCTTTAAAAAAAAACATTTATTCTAGCCTTTCGCAATGCAATTGTAAACAGAAACAGACTGAAATTAAACATTTTAGTCAAAATGAAATCGTGTTCTTAACAAAATTAAAAAAAATCGTATTATTAACAAAATTAAAATCGTTTTCTTAACAAAACAAAAAAACCAACTATTAACCAAGTAAGTAGGTCTATAGAAAAAAAATAGGTTTCTTGAATGTCTTTTTAAGAAATCTGATATTTATTAAAATATTTTTCAAATATGTAATAAACTAACGGCATTCGTTTCAATCGATCATTTCTATTATGTTTATCGAAATAAATTTTTTGGGTAAAAATTTATGCATAAACGTAAGTAAATTTCAAAACAAACTGAGCGCCTTCCCATTTGTTGTGACGTCCGATGACATGAAGCCATGCGTTTGCTGGCAACATATATCATTACAATGTATGTCATGTGACGTCATTCAAAGAGCGTGAAAATGGCGGCTGTTTAAATTACGATTAATGCACTGACTCAAGAAAATATTTTTTTTAACAAAAAACAATTCTACAACAAATTGTTTTAAAGTTTTTTTATTAAAAAGGCCTTGATTTAACGATTTATACAGTAAAAAAATCATGCAAGAAACGTATTCGATTGAAATTACTGCTGCTCTATCCACGGGTTTGCTAGTCACTCAGATTCTTTCATCACTGGCTTCAGTAAGAACATTTATTCTCTGTTGCAGTAGGCCAAATTTCTTCATAAGATTTTCTTGAGTCGGTTTACTTGGAACATTTTTAGTGATGTCCGAAACAATCAAAGTCGTGTTTAGTTCCGTAGACGGGGTCTCCGCAGTTTCCTCATCAGTATTCTCACTTCGTTCATTGTGGGTATCGCTCATCTTTCATTTGACGGCAGTGCTTTCTCGTCCAGCGAATCCGACAATCGATTCCATAAGAGATGAATAATTGGATGAAGCTACAACATCCGAATCCTATAAACCAAGTGAAAATAAATTAAGAATATGTATTATTGAGACATGCGATGAAAAAGAACATAATATACACATATACAAGCAGATGCACCTGGTTTTGTTGAAGAGCACGTGAAGTCAAGGGGGCATTGGGCCTTAGTATTGCTGGCGTACTTGATGTTTTCATTGGTAGCTATACTTATGACCAGTTCTGTTATGAAAAATCTAGGTTTTATAATTACATATTACTAGGCGATGCAGTCGCTAAGCATAAAGCTACGCTGGCACCATATATTGGAGCGGAGCGTAATACCCAAAAAATATAATGTTTCGATGAGAATTTTCGTGAATTCAAAAATTCGGGCACCGTCACAATCTTGTCCTAAACCTCTTGCTTCAATTTCAAACAAAAAATATTAAAATCAGTTAAGAACTCTGGATGTTATGGCATAACAGACATTGCGCCATTGAAGCTATGTCATTATTACATTTTAGCAGTAAACTTACCTGTGTAAAATAACAAAGCATTGTTGCTTTCTTCTTCGTGGCCTTCACCTTCAACTCTCGAATAACATCATTTATATGTTCTATTAACTTTTCTTTAGTTTTTCTTATGGCGTTTTCCAAATTTCGGCGGCATTTTTTGACACAGTTGCGCTGGTAAGTCGACATGAGAGCCTTTATAGGCCAAGAACAGCTGATGATACAAATCTCCTTCTTTTGAGGACATTACAGTATGAACACTATGAACTCACTTTAATAACACCGACTACAGCAATGTGCTTCTGGATAAACACTAACGAATACTGACAACGAAAACAACATTAAATGACGTACAATACAATCGAGGGATTCCCCGTAAAACATAAACGAAAAGGGTTGCCAACTTGCGAGAACAAAATAAAAATGACGACAAGACGAATTCAATCAAGAGATTCCCCGTAAAATGTGAACGAAAGGGGTTGTCCAATTGGGAGTTTTAATTCCCTAATTTTTAAATGTTACGTAACGTTTTGTAAGAAAGATCCCCTCCCGCCCCTGTAACGCATCGTAACGTTTTACGAGACCCCCCCCTCCCCCCAAATTGCGTTACGTAATACTTGAACGCCCCCAAAGGCGTATATTAGATTCGCAATGCAGCCCAGTTTTAAGGCTTCTTTTAAATGTTAAGCGTTTTTTGTCTTCTACTGTAAATATTATAATTAATAAAAAAAACAGTGAAAGCAGGATAACAATTAAAAAAAGCTTTTTGATACCTGCATACTTCTTATACTTAATTATGGTTGCCAAACCTGGGTACTCTAAAAAAATCACAATAACACGATCGTAACATGTCAAAACATCACGGAAAGAAGTATGATAGGTTAACTGATTCGTTGCTGATGACACGCCTGTCGTGCCAACACTTTGTTTTTGCGTCTGGTGTTAGCCACTGAAACCGTGTCATTTTTAAATCGATGATAACTCCTTAAAATCAAGTTTTAGGGAAATCATTATTCAGAAACACTCACCACCACCATTATTACACACTTATTTCAAATCACAACACAACACACAGAATTTAACAAGAAAACCAAAACCATTCAAGTGACGCTTCGCGCTCCCGCCAAAAATCAAATCATAAGATGTCAATGTAAATGCAATAAAAAGCTGAAGTCGGGCCACACAATCAGAGGAAGTGAAAAACGGTCAAAACTAGTCATGAATTGTTTCACAAGTGACAAGGAGAGAAAACGAGGAAGACCATTTAAACAAAAGTTAAACAACGTCAAAACTATAGCAGATGGTACATAGACAAGAGTAGCTAATGATAGAGAGAATTTGCTATAGTTGGAGAAGGCCTTTGTCACTAGTAATATAATAGGGGCATTTCTTATTATCCCTGTAATTTCTTAAAGATATATTTTATAATTGTATTTCTTTGCTTGATATGCACGAGCTTATTAAAACTCAAAACGAATTGAACTTCGTATAATAATTAAAATTACAAAAGTAAAACAAATTTGATGCGCGTCTTGCTGCGATCGGAAGATAAGTGGGGAGTGGGGGCTAAAAGACTTCTACAATACTTCTACAATTCAATTTGCGTTAAAATATCCTACTAGCAGAGAATAGCAATGAGCGTTTTCCATTTAGAAAAAAAAGTCGACACTGTGTTGCACTGTGTCAACTTTTTGTGTGTGTGTGTGTGTGTGCCAATTAAGTTGACATTAGGTTTTTGTTATAGTATGGTCGACACAGTGCAACACAGTGTCGACAATTTTGTCTTAATGGAAAACGTTCAATGATAAGTGTAAAACATTTTGCTAAAGTTGAATTGTGATGATTGTGGTCAGAACATTGTATATTAAAGAATTTGCTATACCTATTTGGTTTTTCGAAATATACATATTTGTTTGTTTCAGAAGAGGTAGTGTCAGACTAAAGGCGGAAACACATTATTAAAACGCGACGCGACCCGACGAAACGCGATGCGTGTAAAGGCGGAAACACATTATTAAAACGCGACGCGACCCGATTAAACGCGACGCGTGTTGAGTTGAATCAAATGTATTGTTTTCTATAGACCAGAATCATACTATGAACATCCGACGCGACGCCATGCGCTCACACGCCACCCGATCCAGACGGGCTAGGTCGGTGTGTTGTCCATGGTGGGGGTAAACACACCATCCGACGCGGCGCGCTCAGTATGTTTCTAGACAACACCCGACGCCACGCGTCAGTCGTTCGAGAACTGTCACAGAGCGAATACGAATTCTTTGACCCATCCCTATTCTTCAAACTATCAAACAGAATTCACGTCAATTTAATATTATTTTTGCATTTTTTTTTAATTTATTCTGGCACGAAACAGTAATTAAAAAAAAATAAAGTACACAAGATTTTGACATCAATTGTAGACGGATGAGTGCCCAATATTAATTAGGTACGTAAATGTAGGAACAGAAACTAGTTTAACATTAAAATTAGCTTATTATTAAATATCTATGATTAAGGCAACAACAAAATTTAACGAAATAGTTAAACAATATACAGGTGTGCAATTATAAGTATTAATTTACTTAAAAATTATTAAAACGAACATCATTAGCATTTTACTTAAACATATTGAAAATGTCTGACTTGATACCAGTCAATGTGTTACAAAACAGGTCTAATTTGTAGAATTGTTCGTTATATATCCTCAGACAGCGAGCAAAATAGCTATTGGGAGTATAATTCTTGCGATATTGTGGTGGTACGAATATTTTGATGAGGCGTGAGGAGCGTGCGGGCAGTCGTGCCTTGACTATAAGGTTGATCTGTGATAGAAGAACTGGACAATCTATCTTATTATTTAATAATTTAAAGAGAAAAACTAGATCGCACGTCATCCTACGGTTTTCAAGAGATAATAAATTATGTTAATCCATAGTACATAACCATTCACTTCTACTGCTGTTAGCTAACTGTATTCAGAAATTGCTAGTATGTCGTGGCGTCGCGTGTTGGTAATGTGCACGGTGTATATCGCCTTTAAGTTGAATCAAATGTATTGTTTTCTATAGACAAGAATCATACTATGAACACCCGACGCGACGCCATGCGCGGACACGCCACCCGATCCAGACGGGCCAGGTCGGTGTGTTGTCCATGGTGGGGGTAAACACGCCATCCGACGCGGCGCGCGTGGTATGTTTCTAGACAACACCCTACGCCACGCGTCAGTCGTCCGAGAACTGTCAAAGAGCATACACGAATTCTTTGACCCCATCCCTATTCTTCAAACTGTGAAACCGAATTTATGCCAAATTAATATTAATTCTTGCATTTATTTAACGAAATGACCGACGAAAAAATAATTAAGTTGGTAAAACAATATCCTGTTCTATGACATTAATTTCGCTATATACAGCAATTATACTGTGAAAAATAATGCATGGGAAGAAATTGCCAATTCAAGACCGTATAAAAACCCGATAGTACATCTTCAAGATAATGAAAGATTTCATATTATGAAATCTTTCATTATCTTGAATTAGGTCTGGATACAGAGTATGATATTCACCACACATACTTCTGTTTTGATTTATTTCATATACCCTAGTAACGCCTAGTTATTCTCTTTTTATTGAGTCGGTTAAATATCATATATGTACACAAAATTTTCATCAAATCTTCTTCAAAGTCTTCATCTGACTGTCGTTATTTATTAAATCCATTGTATATAACCATACACTTCCGCTGCTGTAAGCAAACTGTATTCAAAAATTGCTAGTATGTCGTGGCGTCGCGTGTTGGTAATGTGCACGGTGCATATCGGGTGTCGACACGTTGCGTCGCGTCGCGTTTTAATAATATGTTCCCGCCTTTAGGGCCGTTAGTGTGTATTTCATCGTCATTTTTTGACGTGACATATAAATTGGTTTGCCGGGTGACACTTCAAGAAACTGCGTTACGCTCCGCTCACGTTATGCGCTTACAATGAGAGCGAGTGAGAGGCACGCGTCCCTTCCACTCGGGCATGGTTAGCCCGCCTAAGAGCGAGAGAGACAGACATAAAAAGTGGAAGGGACGCGTGCCTATAAATTAATGTTTTAAATATAATTCTTTGTATAAATAAATGTTTTAAATTGTTACTATTATTTCATCCTTCTTCCTACTATACGAATGAATATTCACATTAAAATTATTTTTCATCCCACCACCTCGGAAAGTGTAATTTTGCGCTTCGAAATCTGGCTGGAAAATTCTATTTTATTCGCTTGAGCGGCAAAGTAGATTTGAATTTAGAACATCACATATAATGAGTACTCAATATAATTGTAAATTCAAAACGTCATTAAACCTATTTAATGTAACCTCTATGGTGCCAAATTTATGATAAGAACTTTTTAAATTGTGAAAAAATTTAAATTTGGAACCTTCTTGGTTTCTTTGTTTTATTTGCGTGCTTCGCGCCATTCTAGTTTTTCACGTTTTATTGCTTAATATAATTAACATAACCTAAAAACTGTACAAAAAAATCAACTAAAATGAGTGACATTAGCGACGATGAAGTTTATCTAACGCCAACTGAGTTAACTGAAACAGTTAATAATGCGCAAATGAGCCTTCTCCCTCAGCAATCACGAGAGAAGTATTTGAAACAGTACGATATATTTAACATGTGGCGACTAGCTAAAGGAGCAAAAACTTTCTCCGAAAACGTTTTGCTGGCATATTTTATAGAATTATCTGAGACCAAGAAAGCAAGCACGCTATGGAGTACGTATTCAATGCTAAAATTAACAATTAAGATGAAGAAAGACGTTCATATCGACACCTATCATAAATTAGTGGCATTTTTAAAAAGAGCCTCATCTGGTTATAAGCCAAAAAAATCGAAGGTTTTCACAGCATCTGAAATTGCAAAGTTTATTAATAAAGCACCTGATTCCGTATATTTAGCGGCAAAAGTAAGTCAATACGTGTAATTTTTTGTTGTTGATAAAATTGTACATAGTACTTACAATATTTTTAATTTGATTAATTTATTTACGATTATAAATACTTCTTTTGTTACAGGTTGTTCTTATTATTGGTATAACCGGAGCATGTCGAACAAATGAACTTACACTACTTAATGTCAATAACGTATCAAAATATTCTCATAATTCTGATGAATTGCTATTAATTAATGTACTAAATACCAAGACAAAAAAAGACCGCAACTTCGTTATTCGCAAGGAATATGTAAACATTGTTCAGAAATATCAAGCTTTACGTCCTTCTAACACCCCAATTGAACGATTTTTTCTACAATATCGCAACGGAAAGTGTATCCGACAACCTATGGGTCAGAATAAAATTGGCAGTATTCCACGAGAAATAGCAACTTTTCTCGGACTTTTAGAACCCCCGTTATACACCGGTCACTGTTTTAGAAGAACCTCAGCCACACTTTTGGCCGAATCAGGGGCTGATCTTCTATCGCTTAAGCGCCATGGAGGCTGGAAGTCTAATTCGGTTGTAGAGGGATACATAGAGGATTCAATCCAAAGTAAATCAAAAATTTGTAATAGTATCGTGGAGGCCATAACGCTGAAAGAACCTCTGTCAGATTCTTGGTCTCGCCCTTCTACATCTAAAATGAGCCCCCATAAGATTGGAAACAATAGCCCTCTCTCGCCAACATTTACGCCAATAGAATCCAATGAATCGGCACAACTATTTAAAATTACTGATAGTTTACCACAAAACAGCGCACAATTCACAAACACCAACATAACATTACCTAACAAAAATATTAAACTTAACATAAGTAACTGTAGCAACGTTACATTTAATATTTCCTAATTATTTTCTACTTCTTATTATTTTCTTCAATTTATAGATTATCTTAATGTGTTTTAATTGAAATAAAAATATTTTGTCATTATAAATTGTTTTCTTTTTCATTTTGTCATTTCCTCGCTGAGGTGGGATGAAAAGTTACGTATTGCACTCGAGTGGAAAGATTTTTCACCTTGTGCTCGTTTGTTTCCCTCGCTGACGCTCAGGATTCTAATTTAGAATCACTCGCTGCGCTCGTGATTCAACTTTAGAATCCTTCGCTTGCTCGGTCATCCAAATCGAGCACGCGGTTAAAAAGGAACTTTCCACTCTTGTATAATAAATAACTATTACCACTCAAAGTCGTTGTCACGTAAAACTTTCGCCCGTATACCGACTTTACAGGCAACCAACCAGTTTTTTCTTATTATTATGTACTACGTGCCGAAAAAGAGCTATCAAATTTGCTTTGGTTTCAAAACCCTTTTATTATAGATAAAATAAAATCAATTTTTATAAAGCCTGTCTTTGTCCTCCAAAGGTTTTCGCGTTTTTCTTTTTTTTTTGTTATATTTTTCGTAACGGGAGGCAATAGAAATAATGCGCATACAGAGTACTTTTACTAATTTATTTTCTTAATTTGATGATGACGAGAGCTCATTTATGGATTATGAATTAAAACGGAAAAACCCCTTTACCTAGATTTCAGTAAAGATGTGACAACACCAGTAAACCTAAACAATTAAGGGGCATTTCTATTTTCGCTAGTTTTTGACCTCCTCCCCCCTATTGTAAGAAAAAATAAGAAGAAGCCGACCCCCTCCCTCCTGTTTAATATTTATTACGTAAGAATCTAAAGGCAAAAATACATACACATTTGGTTGGTTTTAATGTTTATTTTTCAAAGTGTTAGTATTTAAATTTTTAGAAATGTTTATTTGTACTCACAAATGTACTAAATTTTTTTATTTTTTTGGTAAAATAAACTTTGATTTTAATCATTCATCTTTACCTATATAAGATTTCCAGTCCAGGGGATCAAAACCCATTCAAAAAGTGGATCTGACACTGGAACATCTCTAATAATAGGTGTTGATTCTAGTTGGTTATTCAAGATTGTGACATCGTCAGCGCTCACCCATTCCACATCAGCACCGATGCAGCACAAGACTTCTTTGCCTCGCCTTGAATATATAGCTAAAGCCTTTTTTTCAATATTTGAAATACGGCCTTGAAGTTTTCCCATCCACCCCTAAATCGTCTTACGTAATAAATGAATGGCGCCTTAATGTTAATTTTTCGTAGACAGTTAAGGCCACGTTTAATTTTATTGATTATTTATTTTATTAAAGCAGTTTAATATGAAGCGGTCTCCTGAAACGACTGTTTTGACCCCTTGTGTTAAATGCGTTATTTCTCTCTCTATCGGGGCAAAAATATCATTCAATCAAAAAGAACCATTACCAAATCCGTAATAAGGATTAAATCAAACTACGCGTTATAGAGCATTAGGTATATAATGCTCGCGGGTTTTAGGTATCGTTGTCGCGCGCATGATTTAATGCTCGCGGGTTTTAAAACATTATTTTAAACATCTTGTATTACAAATTCTAATATAATGTATTTGCTCGAGATTTTCATGTAAACCATACAATTAATTTTTGATTGTCGATACATTTATAAACTTCATAGTATTAATTACTTTATAAAGTTTTATTCTTTACCTATTCAGACTTTTATTTTGTTTTTATAAGTTGGTGTTTTAATTTTTAATTTAAGATTTGTGTTACGCTTTTTATACATGGATTTAGATAGGAGCCATTTTCTTGTATCAAAATCAAATATAGCTACTAATCGTGTTTTGTCATAGTATTGTTAGGCGTTTGTTACAGAAAGTATGTAAGTACTTATTTTCGTAAATATTAGTAGTAATGTAAAGAACACAATGTTATTATTACTTATTTTGCGTTATAGAAAAACTATTGCAAAAGGCCAAGTCTGGTATGCCGCGTAAAATGTTTAATTTGTGTCGGTATTTACTAACTCGACCAAAAGAAGCTGTTTAATAATCCTAATGACAAATTAGCTTTGGCAGAATTGCACAGACTGAGAAGCAGTAAACAACATCTCCACTTAATGAATAAATCCTTTCCTTGGTTTGAGTAAAGGGGTTTATTGAAATCTCCGTGGACCGGTCACGTCTGACTGTAAATCCCTGTCGTACATTTCCTTTGTGAGCTACCGATGTGCGCGTTTATTTTGCGTGACGGTCAAAAATTCGGTTAAAAAGTCAGTCCGATTAGCTGCGATAAGCTTATTGAGATAATGGTTTATAGTAATAAGAACTGATTTATGAACGACCGATAATCAATGGATGATTAACGAAGACACCTCGGAAGCTTTGTTTTTCTTGCCAACACCCTTGCACGTAAACGACTCGTGATAATTTTTTACGTTTAATGATTGGTAATTGATAACATTTGGTTTTTATTGATACGCTATCTTAGCCGCACGGCTTTGCACGCGTAGAGTTTCAGTCCTAATCTATTTACAAAAAAATATACCTTTCCTTGTTGTGTTGAATGCGATATTATATGCACTAAAAAAACCAAACAATAAAACAATCAATTTTATCAGCGTTTTTACAAAATATTATTTATATGTAACAGCATGGGGCTTTTGACATGTTTACGATAGTAAATAGATTTAAACATCCCAGATAGTTTGTGTTATTCTGGTGTTTAACCTATATTTCTGTTAAGTTTCATAAAAAATCATTTCAATAGTATTCTTGTAAAAGAGTAACAAAGATACAAACATTAGTAGTAAGAGCATCACTAAGAAAGTCAAAATATAAAATTATATCACTCTCCTCAACTAAGTAATTTAATAAAAAATAATATTAACTTGTATGTTATTGTTTTTAACATTTATATGAAAGTCCATTCTTGTTTTATTATTTATCTTTATAAATAAAACTAAATAAATATTGTACATTAACACATACCTAAATTGCTCTGAACCCAAGTAGCTGCAACACTTATGTTATGGAAATCAGAAACAACGCCAGTTTTACAACATCCAGACCCGAACCAATATTTATTTATTTATTGTTTATTCAGGAAAAAACAGCATTTTACATAAAACATAAATACTTAATTAAGAAAAAAGAGTTTGCACATTAGCCTAACAGTTTCCACCTCTAATTGGTACAGATAAAGGTAAAAAGCGAATAAATTATAAACTATTTAGTGAAAACTAATACATTAGATAAAAAAAACAACAAATACATACTTATATAGACGTAATCTACAAACAGCAATTAAATGACACTAATCAATACCCCAAATCAATGACTCTGCCAGGGATTGAACCTGGGACCTCTGAGTGGTCTTATCATGAAAACCGGTATGACTTTAATAGTATTAATCAGGTGGACGCAAGACAATACCACAATATTCCAATATGTTGCGGACATAACAGTTATAGAGTAGAATCCTAGTCGTATGTTATAATTATAATGTTATTAATATGAGGTACAAAGGTGAGTTTAGAGTCAATTATTACCTCTAGGTCACGGATCTCATTAATTTCCTTTATATCACTACCCTCCGCTCTGTAGACTGATGGGATTACTTCCAATTTCTTCGTGATCTTCATATGAAAGCACTTAGAAAAGTTTAGTGACATTTAATTGGTCTGGCACCATTTAATAAAACGGTTAAAGTCATTCTGCAAGAGCAATACCTCGTTAACATGATCGACGATTTAAAAAAAGTTAAGATCGTCAGCAGACATGAACGGTATGGAGTGATGGAAGCAACTTGGATGGATCATCAATAAAATTATTGAAAAATTTTAAATTCCGTTTAAGGTTGGCGCCTTTTTTAAATACTTATTGGTAGTGATATAATAACTTCATGTTTATTTACTTTTATATAACGTTTTTTATACTTTATATCTATATGAACTGTTAGTCATAATAACGCGGCAACCATTATATAACTTTATAAGAATATTAAATATAAATATTCTGTGCAAATTGATGACCTTCGTATATGGTGTCGAAGGCTCCAATATCCATAATAAAGTAATAATGTTGTATCAGCTAGCCGGACATAACCCCGGCGGGACACCGGCGGACTGGTCTAGCTCACCTTGAATTTTGACTTTTACTATTTGCTAAATATACATTTACAATAAATACCTATATTAAATCACTCGATGTTAAGTTCTCGCCTCTCTTAATTTAATCAATGTTATCTATTCCTTTCTAAAAGTAGTATCCCCAGGTTATCTGTTTTTATTTAAATAGGTAACTATAATTTTCGTGTTTCTTATCATGTAGGTACATTTATCTTAAATAGTTTCTCGTTTCGATCTTCTACTTATCGTATTCTGCGCTAATAGTGTGTGAAGAATCGTGTTTTGCGGAAAATATCCGATCACCTATTATATTCTATAATAGGTGATCGGATATTAGCTCTGCTAAGTTTGACTGTCGATTTATTATAATTTCCTTATATGAATATCATTGTCTTGAAAACATTTGGTTGTGTTAATTTTACGGTTGCGCTCACTTACCCTTATCCTTTATTTTTGAATAATTATTTGGAAGGCTGAGAAATATTTATTTTTCTCGATAGGTTGCCTGAAAGCAATTTCTGTTTATCAAATGTACTGTTTGCTATGGTAGCTTGCTGAAATTGAAAATATGATACTTAGATAATAGGACTCAACTCGTCACTGTCAAAGGTTATTCTTCTAGTCTGGTGGCTTTAACCTCAGGGGTCCCCCAGGGCTCACACATGGGGTCTCTACTTTTTTATGTTATTATTAAAGTTTTGGTTGGTCAGTTGACATACCTACCCTGCTCTTCTTTACGCATATGACCTAAAGGTCTTCACATGTGGTACAGACCGTGCGTGTATCCCAATGATCTGATTGCGAACTCAAACTGGTGTTTACTTAATAATGCTGAATCAATCCTCAATGTGGATTAATGCTGCATTATATCATTCACTAGGAAAAAAACACATATCTACTTTTAACTAGGAAAGCACAAATTTCCGTTCACACTACGATAGCATAGTGAGCAGAAGTAATGAAAATATTTACTTACTATTAATTTTTGGTTGTCAATACATTTATAATCTTCATATTATTAATTATTTTTCAAGTTTTATTGTCTTCTTTTTTACCTATTCAGACTTTTGTTTTGTTTTTTATGAGTTAGTTTTTTTACTTTTTTCATTTAAGTTTTATTTTACGCTATTTATACATAAATTTAGGTAGGAGGTATTTTCTTGTTTCAAAATGAAATATAAGTACAAATCGTGTTTTATCATAGTATTGTTAGGTTTTGACACAGAAAGTCTGTGGGCACTTATTTTCGTATCTGTTAGTAGTAATATAAAGAAAACAATGTTATTATTAGTTATTTTGCATCATCGAAAAATTATCGCAAAATGCCAAGCCTAAGTGGTAGGCTGCGTAAAAAGTTTACGGTGTCGACCAAAGGAAGCTGTTTAATAATCCTCATGACAAATTTGTTTTGGCAGGATTGCACAGACTGAGAAGCAGTAAAGTTTAAACATTTCCACTTTAAACATCCCCCCCCCCCCCCCAATAATTTTAAACAGCTAAACCAATTTAAATCTAGTCAAGCCCTTTCACTCGATACCATATGGAACACACACACACAGGCACGTCAAACTTTTAACACTCCGTCGTTTTTGCGTCGGGGGTTAATACGCCATATAGCATTTTTGGTCTTTTCTTCAGTCTGGCAAGAAGTATCCTTAAATACTGTTGTCCGATATGGTCGCCTTTCTATAAAGAGTCCACATTGATAGGATCGGGAGAGTCCAAAGAAAATATTTGAAATTGTTCTCTTGTAAATTAAACCTCGGTCACACTTGAAAGATTGTCATCTTGGTATTTGCCAGGCGCAAAGGGTATGACTTACTATATCTGCACAAAATTCTGCATTCGTCTATTAATGCACCAGTTTTGCTTTCTATAAATACTCTTCACAGATCCCGACAACCCAATTCCTATGCGTTTCAAGTTTTTTAAAAATAACACATCTTATTTTTTTATTTTTGTTATATACTAAATAGGCAGGCGTTTGACCGCTATCTCGCCTGATGATAAACGACGATGCGATCAAGGATGTGAAGCGCTTTCCTAGAAAATGGGTTTGTCACATTCACCTTGAAGGCCTGACCTCTGCTACTAACGTAGCGCCCCCCCAGGAACTCTGGAAACCTTACTCACTCACAGCGACACAACAACACGTTCTATAATCTTATAGCTGACAAGGAATAATGTGACGTTTGATGTATTCAACGCCAACTTTAGATAGTATAAAAAGAGTATTTCAGATTTGTTCAAACCCGGATCCCAAGACCTCTAAGATTAAGATTATTATTATTCCTTTGTTTATCGCTTTCAGTTAAAATTTGTGTTTTTTTTATTTTTATTTTATGTCGTTATTAATTCTTCACTTATGTTGGGTGTATGTGTAATTGGGTGACAGTCTATGCCTACTATTTTATTACGACACCTTGATAATGTAATGACTATAACCTGTAGGTACGTGCACCTAATCAAATAAAACAAATTACCAAAATAGATAAGTTAATAGGATTCGTTAATTTAAGCTTTTCTGTTTTTAATTTAAATTTTTGCAATCACAATGCCATATAAGCCCTCAGGTAGGATCCTACCTGAGGGCTCAGAGGCGTGGTCGTTTTTTACATATCATTTTATATCTTAAGCTTTTCTTTTATAATCTAAGCTTCTCGATCTCAATTTAATTCAAATATATAAATATATAGATAAAAGATAGGGCTTCCACCTGCCTGCTTCATGATTTAAAAACTGGTGGGTGGGTGGCAATTAACATAGCATTGTTTTATGACAAAATCTTTAATTTTTTTAATTTATATTATTTGTTAGTCGAAACGTTTTATTATTCTCCAATTTGTGAAACAAATGTATAAATATTGAAGTACAATATTAGACGACGTCATATAAATTGTTCTTAACGCAAATTTAGTAGTTAAAACACTTGTGTTATCAACATCGGAAACAATGAAGTTGTCAATACACCCAGACGCGAGCCCATATATAAAAGTTTATTTTCTACATTAACTCAGCCGGGGTCGAAGCTTCGGAGTGGCGTCACCATGACCGGTATGCAAGTCACTCGACCATTGACTCGTCAAAATCTTTAAATGTTAACTTAAAATCTGTAAAAAAAAAATCTGTTACTCCCTCATAATAGTATTTTAAATGCGTTTTGGTTACACTTATCCGCATTGCCGCACAATAAAAATATTCTTTCTACCAGAATATAAAATCTGGAATGGATAAAATTATTTACAGAATATGAACAAATTTTGCATGTCGCAGCTTTTTTTGTGAGCTTTAAATAGTTTTGTCCATATGCCACGGCTTGCAAGACATAAGTATATATTAATTAATGGTGAAATCACACAAATTACTTCGTAGGCTTTATTGAAAATATGAAGCCGAGTAAATCATCGATTGTATTTAACTATCTGAAACTCAATTCTTGTTTTAAATCTTGCGCCAGCCCCAGCCAATTGATAAAAATGAGGGAAATTTGTTAACCCCGTTTTCAATTTCGATGATTGCGAGTTCCTGTGTTGTTATAGCCGATAAAAGTGGAAGGCGAGGAAATATGGCACTAGACAAAGAAAATTTGCGCAGTAAGTCGGATCTCTAAACTCCAGGAGATGACGTTGAAAACCAGGTCGCCTGGCACGCGAGGTCCCCAGGGCGGGTTACCGATGTCAAATTCGTGAAGAGCGACCCTAAATCTTGATTTACCTGTGAGTTTGACGCGAACTCCAGGCGATGACGTTCCTAGCGCCATCCTGGCTAATTCTGGAAATGTATTCAGATTTTGCGACCCAAAAAACATCCGGATGTAAAATTTCGTTGGTTTTTTGGTCGTTTGTTGTGGCAGATATTAATTTTTTTCGCATCACTCGAAAATATGCATTGGAAAGAATGCTCTTTTCGATGCAGAAATGCAGTTTTCATGAATTGCAAAAAAAATGCGGACATAGTTTCTAAAATGAGTAAACAAACAGAAGGCAAAAAACCGCATTCCCATCGGACTTAGTTCGCAAATTTTCCTCATTTCGGCGAATTTAGTCCCATATTTCCTCGCCATCTGGCATAGGTGACTCAGAAAATTTGCGAAATAAGTTTTTATGTTTATGGATGATAACTATGTAAAAAAAATATTATTTACAAGTAAAACATGGATCGGCGTCAGGAACATTTTCGTGTGATTATTTCAAATTTGACCTAAAATCTGACGAGCCGTGGTATAACAAATTCAAGCGTGGTCGTTTAACTTTGATGCAATGCAAAAAGGAGTAAGGTCAGATATTTAACAATGAACCACCAAAATTTGTAATTGTCAAAAAGGGGATAAATATATTTATTAAATGGGTCAGATTTATTTCGATTCGATATCTACTGTTATATGCGTTTTGAAGAGTATATTGCCAGATCATTTATGTAAGCTAAGAAAAGTACAAATATTTTAAGAACTTTCATTAATTGTATTTTTGACTTAGCAATGTGATCAGACTAACATTTATCTACATGTTAACGATTACTTCTTCTTAGTACGGAAAACTAAACAGCTAATTATGGAATCCTTTCAATTGTGTATGTTATCTCTGTTAATCCTTCCTGACGAAGTAGGTAGTGTACCAACTATTAGTTTCTGATACAGGATAACGTACTTGGTAATGGGGTTCATACTTCTGTATAACAGTAATAATAATAATACAGAAATAATACCTATGTTGCCAAATTGAAATTTATTAAATAATTAAATATAAATAAAATTAAATATAACACATACAGTCTAAACGATTCAAGTAAAATGCCAAAAGTTACTAGATAAACTTTTAAATCTATAAGGAATCATCGCACGTACAGGGTGTTCAGATTCATCAGGCAAACCGTGACTTAATCGTAAGGATATTATCCTACAGAGTAATATAATAATTGTTACCTTAGTCGTATTATACCCATCTATAGGACTCAAAATGACCCGATATGGTGATGGTTTCAACATAAATCAAATTCATTGTTGCACTCATCTAGTTACACGGTTACTCGGTTACATGGTAGGAGATAATATCTTTTACAGTATCTTACACAAACCCTGTATGTATTTCTAAAATAAATTATAAATTGTTTATTAATTATAGTTAAAATGTTATTTATGAGAGCAAATAATCTAGAGAGGATTTCCCCCTTTACATAATAAAAGAACCGGGAGTTTTCAAGAGCTTTATGTTACCTAAGGCATTAGAAGGGCTATTTGATTCTTTACACTTTTTGAAATAAGTACAACAGCTTGTTCATACAATATCTTGGTATGCAAGAATTATGCTTACTATTCTACATACCTTGTTTTTTCGAACGACATAATTTCTAAATGTTAGGTAATGTATCATGTGTTCCGTTGTTTGTGTATGATTAGTTATTCCGTAAATTCACCCAAAAATACTCGGGTTTGATGGATATCTAAACATTTATTCCAAATATTACATCAAAGGTTATCTACCCAATAAGACGTCAAGCACATTTTAGCAAATAATATTTGTACCAGGGATTCAAAAACACCTTTATATTTTTATATTTTATAAGGATACACTTTCATAAGGGTTACACATTGAATCTGTTACAGAATTATTCCTGTATCACTTATTTGGGTGTTTTGAACCTTTATTGCGTCGAACACTTATAAAAGTGTAACAGATATAATGTTTTCTGTTACCAATCTGTTAGAAACTGTTTTACGTTTAACTATCTATGTGTATACACAGTACACCAACATAGGTATTTCAAAGTACCCAAATCATTAGTGAGCTGTCGCATAGTTATGCACATGTGAGCCTTATTGACTGTAACAGATATTAACACTTATGAACCGGTATTTTCTGATACAGATTCAAAGTATTACAGTTTCTTTCTGTTTAACTTTTAAAACAGAAATGAAAAACAGTGTTCAGAACACTCTATTCGGATACCGCTTAAATCCCTGATTTGTACAGTACAGTAAATCGCACAATATAACTTCCTATTACACTAGTTACCCAAGACGAGTCAGTTTACAATCACATCGTAAGTCATAAATATTTTTGTTAATTCTATACTATATCTACATGAAATACTATATCTATATAGTATTTCATGTGCCACATAAACGTTATATCATAAAATCATAAATTTTTTCTTTACTATACCAGTCACTGTTAGTCAGTCAGTTATCAGTCCGTACAATATTTAATTGCCCAATAAATAAATGATTATTTTCTTCAAAAACGTTTACAGGACTTTATAGGATTTTATAGATTGCCTCTTATAAGCAAACCGGGTCACATGCCCCGAGTCAAAAAATCAAATTTTTCAGACGAATACGTTATTCAGCTTTGAAGCAACTTTGCGATGACCAAGGCCTTTTGCACATTGCGTTTTTTAACTCGTTTTTTAGTCGTGCGTCACCGTCGCGTTTCCATTTATTATACATAGCAATTTTTGTATCGGTACAATATCGATACAGATACCGATTTAAGCGCTAGTCAATTTATGCAGGTATTAAAAGGTTTGAAGTTGATCAACTACATAAATTCAAAGTAAAGCTGCGTTTGACATGCGTAAGTAGCGCGTCGTTGGCGCATTAAAAAAACGTGGTATGCAAAGGTTGTAAAACGCACAGAGTTAAAATAAGAAATGAAAAAAAAAATTTTTGGACAACTTAAAGATATAATAGGTCTTTACCTATGAAATTGCCGTTCTGCCGTACTGGCCATTTCAAATCATTATATATTTTTTTGACTGATAATTATATTTTCAAATTAATTTTATTTTAAAAACATGGAATTCTTTTTTCGAAAATCGTCATTTGTTTAATAGTTAGTGTTTTGTTTTCAACGCATTCGAACATTTTTCGTCGTCAGGGATAAGTTAAAAATTCGAGTAATCATGGAGTATGAGTACCGTCGTGGCAGCAAAGCGGCACAAGCGGCACGCAACATCAACGACGTTTACGGAGCGAACACTACAAACGAACGCACCACCCGTTATTGGATTGCCCGCTTCCGTTCTGGAAATTTTGACCCGAAAAAAATAATTATACTAGATTTAAAAAATCTAAAAATCCCACGTTTTTCAATGTCCTAAAAAGAATAAAATAACCCTGCGGGGCAAAGCGAGGGGCAACTCAAAACGTGGGGGCGCATATTACTAAGAGGAGATTTTAAAGAGATGAATGACATGCATTGATGCCGATTATTGTAAAGATGCGCCCCCACGTTTTGAGTGGCCCCTCGCTTTGCCCCGCAGGGTTATTTTATTCTTTTTAGGACATTGAAAAACGTGGGATTTTTAGATTTTTTGAATCTAGTATAATTATTTTATTCTTTTTAATTATTAACTCAACGAAGTAACCATGTGTTACGCAACAATCGGATAAGCCCCATACAAAAGTGAAAGTTGCCGAAAGTGGACCTGAAAGTGCATCTGGAAAGTTGAAAGTTGCTTTAGAGTGCATTGTCATCGGGTTCTGAACTATCCTGAAAGTTTCAGCTTTCTAGCTTATCGGAAAGTGCCTCAAATTTAAGTTGCAAGATTTTGCCCGGACAGACAAACAAACAAATAAGAAAAGTGAGATAAGAAAAACGTGGTAAAAAATGAACCCCGTTGTCCGAAAACTTTGGTCGACAATCGCGAATTAAGCTGATGAAACTCAATCTACGGCTGAATTAGCAGCAACTTTCGACGTTAGCATCAAAACAATATTGGTCCATTTGCGTCAAATTGGCAGTCATTATTCATGCAAGCATCATTATAACGATCATAGTAACGGCAAAGACCCGAACATTTTTTTTAAGGGATAATCGCACTTTTTTAATGTGTTTACCCTTTATAATACAACTTACTCTGATGGAGCATCTAATAAGTATAAATTACACTTTATTGAACTGTAGCTAACAAAACCATTATAAGGCATCAAAACCCTATCAACTTAACTACAGCTCTATAACAGTTTGTGGGATTGCAATAGGACAAAATACACACGATCCTAGAATTTACAGTCCACATTTTGCTTCTTTGGCGGGTATTTTTATCTATAAAAAGCTCCAACTGTTTTATTCAACTCCAAATCTACTTTTACAAAGAAAATTTACTGATATTCAATTAACATAGGTATCTAATTATTCTAAAGTATTGTTATTGAATAATAATAACCTTTGTGTGCTTTCAAATGCACACTATATTTGGACCGTTAAAGGTCAAAGACAAGTTTCGCAACATTTTATAGCGCAGTGCGAAACAAAGACTGCGGCTCGATGGCGATTGGGTCCCCTTCACTGGCATGTCGAATGCACCGGCAGGAAGTGTCTTCAAGGCGATCCTTTCCACGTTGCATGAAAGAGCCTTGATATTTTTTTTGGGAGTCTTCATAGGTACTTCCTTAAAGTCAGCGTTGGTCTTATTTAAAATCATTAGGAGTCATTAATTGGAATAATTAACAAAACCGGCAGCAGACTTTTCTACTGGCGACATCTTGTTATTACGACTGTCTTGATCACCTTGACAAGTTGTCAGATTCTTTCCTAGTCTTTATCATACTTAAGATTCCTATATCTTTCATCACTATTATTTATTAGTTGATTTATCATTATGTAATTGCAAAAATAAGCAGGTATTTAATAAGTACTTACTTAACAAAGTTGTTGGAAATCGGTATTTTTATTAAATACGGATTTGAGTTCTTGGTACATATTATGATAGATAAGCCTGACCTTGGTGTCAGTGATATTAAAATTTTATGTCTATTTCATAGACAGAAACTGATATCTAATATCACGCTCAGTTTTATAAAATGAACCCGTTGAATAAACAGAAAAAACTATTAGGATTATAGGTCTTATCTGCTTCTTTATTTACTTCGCAAAAACCTAAATAAAACACAATATACACCTATTGGAACTTAGATACTTTTACTTATTGATTAATAATAAATAACTCCTTAAACGCATGGCATAGGTAACTACTTAAGTATGTATAAAAAAGTAGCTGTGTTTTTGTTTTTTTTAGAGATTGCCTTCTTCCTTAATAAGTATGCAGCAAACGTCTCGACTCGGCGCAGGACTGTGGAATTTCGCCGCGCACGGGTCGGTCGCTGACACCCAATGCCACCACTATTGCATTCTAACTTTTTTTTATTTATATTGCAGTAAATTTGGAAATTGTCTTATTCAGCTTGAATTGGTATCAGAAGTTTTCACGTTATGATAATAACGAAAACCCAATCCTACCAAGCTGTGAGTATTATATTTTTTATGTAACATGTCGAGATATAGTTCGATGTTTAAGGCTGTTTAGCAAATCATCAGCGCAGATCGATAAGTAAAATAAACACTTATTGAAAATATATTTACGCTTCTTTTAAAGAGAAATGATAAAAAAACCATCAGTCTGCGATCGATAAACAGATTTATCATTATTATCGATTTTTAACAATACCTTATTTACTCTTGAGTGTTTTGCAGCGCGGTGATTGCGGAATCAGCCGCTATCAATTTGCTGCCACTTATGTTACAAATTATCCTATCAAAATCCGTTGCATATCGTTTATCTAATCTTGAAAAGATTGTGGTGATTTGAGAAAGTTTCAAGAAACGAATATTTACTCAAAGACCTTGATCCTTTTGACATTTTCTAAACAAGTTTATGGACGTATAGATACTACTGTGTAATGTGTGGGCCACACAAAATACTTACCTGCATATTGATATACTCATACAGAAACCAATTACAATTTTTTTATCCAGAAAATATGATGAAACTAAGTTATCTGTAGATCAAAACAAAATTTGAAAAGGAGAAAAGAGGAGTGGATAGATGTATGGCAATAGGTACCTTAAAACAAAATAATATTTTTATAACGAGTGCTATTTATGAGCGGACAGCGTGCACTGAGAAGAAAGAGTAATATTACCTACAGTAATATTCGAATTAACTTGCGATGTTTGTAGCTTTAAGAATCCTTTAACAAAGGAAAGGTAATCAAACTA
The DNA here is from genome assembly GCA_927399485.1 of Calamotropha paludella. NCBI lineage: Eukaryota > Metazoa > Arthropoda > Insecta > Lepidoptera > Crambidae > Calamotropha > Calamotropha paludella. The sequence continues at coordinate 13,032,742 of OV656805.1, forward strand.
AATAAAAACATAAAATGTTACACATTAGGTGATGAACAAAAATGACAGTAGACCAGAAATACAACTACCTATCTATCTAATGGCTTCAAGATCATCAGAACTCAGTTATTTTAAATTCAATCGATTTGCAAGTCGACAAAGTTTTCTACAAAGAAAGTTATAGGCAGTTCAGCTTCTAGAGAACCAATTTATCTGACGCAAGAAATGTGCAATTTAACATTAGTGCAAGAAACAAGTAGGCGGCGGCGGTGTCTATGTCGCAACACAATTGCATAGCACTCAACTTGTATCCGACCACAATATTATTTAGCAGCTAGGAAATTTCCTTGGTAATTTAATTTCTCATTATTTAATCATCAAAATCCAGCTTAACGACCTAATTGCAAGGAATGCGGTACCTTACCTGATGGATACAAGTGACTCGAAATTATGTAACAACAAAAAGAATAAATGCGCTAGCAAACATATATAATAATAAAAAGTAATTATAGAAAGGATTTTCATTGTTTTGGCATTTTTTTTAAGGAAATGTTCCTTTTTGGCAAAGGAAAGCTACCTACTTTTTAATAGCCAGTTGGTACAAAACTCTAACGACTACTCCATTCTGTGATTGCGACTGCTTAAGTATTAAAGGTCTCTTTGTTTGAATCCTGGTTGCAACAAATACATATAAGCACAAAACTATTTGTATGTAACTGAGTTACTGTGATTGTGTTATGTATTATTTTGATTTATTTATTTGGCTCACAACAATGAGTTGTACATAAATACAATATAATAATTAATATATTTCTAAGTGCCACATTATTTATAGAAGAGTACCACATGCACTATTATATGCTAGCATGTAATACAACTATAACTTAATTTTAAATAACTGTAATTGCCTATGGCGCTAATTAATAGTGAATAAAAAAAACCGAATTAAAAACCGAGAGAATGCAATGTATACTGTTGACTCTCAAAGTATGGAAATCAATATTAATATTACTATTATGCACTAACATTTCAAGATATTGCCAGGGCACGTTTTAATGTACAAACTGAGGTCATATAATCTAACTAATCAATCAATCAATCTAACTTGAGATTTTGCATAAACAACGTAGTTCATAAACCAAATTATAGAAAACTAGCGACCCGCCCCGGCTTCGCACGGATGCAATTCTCTACTATACTATGCATGTATTATACCTATAAACCTTCCTCTTGAATTACTCCATCTATTAAAAAAACCGCATCAAAATCCGCTGCGTAGTTTTAAAGATTTAAGCATACATAGGGATATAGGGACAGAGAAAGCGACTTTGTTTTATGCTATGTGATATCAACGGAAATAAAGCTAACGTATTTATTCTATAAAACAGAGAAAATAATAAAAAATCGATTAATCGATTGTGTTTTTATATTTTTGGTTTTAATGGTAACACTTGTTTGCCAATCAAATATCAACTGTCATTATAATAATATAAGTTATATTCGGGATTTTTACCATGTGATCATGGCACTTGCAACAGTGCCGAAATATCGGAAACTCAATAAAAACAAAAACAAGGTACATGGTAAAAATCCCGAATATAACTTATATTACTATAATGTTAGTGACCATGAAAGTTTAAAATCAACTGTCATGTCACTTTTGCTTACGCCCAAGCTAATGTGTTTTAATTGCAATTCCGATTTTTTTAACTACGATCTACCTTCCCTATACAGACTTAATTTTGATCTACACCGACGACATTGGCTTTGTTTTACGGACTCTGTGCTCACTATTAACAACGACTTTGGCTTTGAAATCAAGGATTACTGCTGCATGACAGTACTTTGGTATATTGGTTGGACTAGATCTGAGTCGAATATATGACTTCCTGCACCGTTATTAGATAATATGTTGGTCATATATGATAATGAAGAAAATATAAATAATGAATGTATAAAACGAATAAAAAAATATATGCCCCAATACTACCACTACAATTATATAAAATATAATGAGAATATGTTTCTCCTTATATTTTACACACCCCCTCGATCATAGAGCTTAGAGAAATTCTTAATTTGGCTCACAGTATTCCCTACCTAGAAATGTTTAAGTTTCTACTCTTTCTAAAGTACTTTTCAATATTTCATATAGATACACAATAAAGATTTTATAAGACTAAATTTTTATTCTAATATAGCGAATACTTTGCTCTTGTTAGTCAAGACCAAATCAAGAATTCTTCCATTGTAATTAGCTACGTTATTATGACCGGTATTGGTCGTATGAGGAGCGAGAAGAATTTCACCATTATAATTAAGCCACTTGATAGAATTAATGTTGAAATCACAAATTAATTAATTCTTTGACCTGTTCTAAAACTCTACTAGCGTTATTTACGAAGTGGTCCAATACAACAGTATTAAACCAACAGGTTTATTTATTTATTTACTTTTCGGACGACCAATAGCTTTAATAAAGAAATAATTTACATACCTAGAAACACAAAGGAAATTACAGGTCTTCACAAATAACATTGTTATACGTATAACGAGCACTATTAAAATAATAACTGAGTATAGTTACACTTATAATTTCAGGAGTCATCAAAGAATATTAAACTGATTATCGCTTTATCGAAGCATCACTTGTAGCAAACAGATCCGAATTGGCCCGACGCGATGCTGAGTTAAAGTTACTACACGCACACCATAAGATGAATTACTATATAATTAATAATATTATATATATAATATAATATATGGATAATTTAAGGATGCAGGGGGGAGGCAGAACATATTATATTAAGTTCAGAAAGAAATTCTGGACAGTTTACATTACCTAAAGCGATTTTCAAAAGAAATACTAAATCAGCAATATCGCGTCGCCTCTCCTAAAGCAGAAAATGAAATTTTTTGCAAAGGTCAATTTAGTGGCTCGTGTCATAACGCTACTTAGTGCGAAAACATAAATACTGTATATTTTTTTTAATGTTTTCGATACGCGACATATATATGGTATTTGGGGTTCCAGACCTGTGACGCAAACTCCAGATGACTAAAGACCAGTGAACAGTACAGGATTTTTAGCGTTTTAGCATTAGTAAAATCCAAAGATGTCGGCATCAGAAATCCAAAAGCCCTAGAGGCTTTAAACACTATTTTGTCAATGTGGGTATCAAAAAGAAGCATACCATCGTCGTACCACCCGAATATCATTCAAGTCTCACCTCTTAATGAATAATTAAATTGAAATAAGTTACGTTTACGACTGTAAGTAACGACAGTGTATTTATAATAGATAGGTTAAGTTCCAAGCAATTCTCTTCGCTGTATATATCGAGCGCTGTATATATATAGGTCCTCCTGTAACGAGGCAGTATTCTCCAATAAAGAGATAGGAGAAATTATCCTTATATCATCTGCAAAGCACAATAACTGGAATACTTTAAAGCACGCTTTGATGTCATTTACAAATACTACAAAGAGAACCGCTTCTCTTTGTAGTATTTGTAAATGAGGAGCCGAGGAGCGACCCCTGAGTAGTAGGTAGTGGAGTAACCACTAGGAATCGTTAGCCAGCTGGAGATGTAGTTTTTAATTACTACTGCCTGACAACGATAACTTATGTATGAAGTTAACCAACGCAACAAATCTACACTGACACCGATGTTCAGCAGTTTAAGTAAAAAAGATCAGCCAGGATTCGGTCATACGCTTTATTGTAATCAGTGTAAACTACATCTACTTGGTGACCACTATCCATTTTTGCGGTAAGACTTTCATTTAAAAGTACAAGGTTCGATACTACTGATCGGCCTTTCAAGAATCGATGTTGGGTATCGCTTAAAGAATGTTGCAACGCTGAGTAAAGCTGCTCATAAACAATTTTCTCCAAAACTTTGGCAACAATACAGAGCTTATAGATCTAACAATAGTTTTTAATGACAACTCTGGATCCCTTTTTGAACACTGGGGTAATAAATGCGCATTTCCATAAATTTGGAACTGAGCAATCCAATGAAGACTTTTTAAAAGGTACTGTAATGGGAACAGCTATAGTCTTTGCAGATTTTTTGAGAAAGAGAGCCAGCAGGGGATCTGGTCCCGCTGATTTAGATGGGTCTAATTTTAGAAGTTCCTTAGTTACCACACTTACCTTCACACTTGTAATATCTGCAACCGCTGTAGCTGAGATCATTCTCCCATAGTCTTTTAAGACAATGGGAGAATCCAAACAGTTCGAGTGAAAATAACTAGAGAAAGCTTCACATAATGCCTGCCCAGAGTTGTAGTCAGTAAAACCAAACTTTAGACTATTAGGTATATCATTAATTATTTATTTCGACCTTACAAACGACCAAAACATTTTGGGGTTACCTTTAAGTGAATATTCAATTGATTCAACATAGTTCCGATACATGAAGTCTCCAGTAACTTGCAACGTTCCCGTTGCATTTTAATCGGGGAAGGTAAATACACTGCACCGAAAATGACATCCCTAATATTTTTTCCCACCCATAAGTGAGTCTACCCAGATATCCTCACAAGAACTCAGATAGTCTAGCATTCTACATGAGGAGTATTTTTTCGACAATGCTATCAAGACCCCACCACTGTCTACCTTATTATTTAGAATATTGATACTACGATCACGTCTAAATATAACGTATCGTCCGTCCATAATCACAAAGTCAAAAACACCACTCAACAGCCACGTCTCAGTAAACACACTTATATGAGCAGCATGCTATTTTCTGATAAACTTCACACAATTTGGTTCTGATACCCTTTTAATAAATTCTTTGATAAATATGGTGATATATAATCACGAATCAAATATTCCACAACTAATTATTCTAAGAATGAAAACGACAACACAAATCATTTCACAAGTGTCGGTATCCTTTATATATTTATATTCGGAACCATCAGTTTTCCTATCATTAACTAAAAATCCTACCATTACGAATCTAGACGTACTTATAACCCAATTTCTTAGCCTTTATCCTAGTTGCAGCGTGAAGAGACTTGTTTACTGGAGAAAGGTATTCTGCAGCGTAAATATTTTCTTTATTGCATTCAATGCTAAGAAGAGTACTATTAAGCTTGTCCTCAGGACGCTTGTTTTTGTTGAAGTCGATAGACGCAGCTATAAAGCTGTCACGAATTCGCGCTCTTCTGAATTGCACGACAATTGATTTTGGTCTGTTGCTTGTAGGTGACTGCTTTGCGACTCTTGTCACGTGGTGGATGTTACTTTCATTTAAATCACAGGAAATTACTTTACTGATCGATATCACAGTTTGCTATAAGATTTTCACTTTTATGCTCAGACAAGGATTGAATTTCTAGATTTGAATTGCGCGCTAGCTTTTCCATTTAGTTAAGTCTAACATTTAAGATCCTGACATTGGTCTTCAGCTCTTCATTCTTCTCTTTGATAATGTTTAAGTAAATACATCAAATTATTACAACAAACAGTCATCTTCTGAAATACTGAATACCAAAGTGAGATGTAAGAAGCATTGCGATACAATGACAGAGATAATTTTTTTAATTATGTGATACATTTCTTTTAACCTGAATGTGCTCTTAATTTTAGAGGTAGGTACTGTTACTATATATTTCACATATCTAGAATTGTCTCCTTTATTATATTTTTAAATGCATTTTCAGTGCGGATTCTGTGAAATTTATCTTACCTATAATTTTTTGTAGCGCCAACACAATAAAATTACCATCATAATTTGTGTCATAAGACGGTATATAAAAAGTTTCGTATGACTTGTTCGACAATGAAAATTCCTGTAGCTGAGACAAGATCGAAGTAATCTACATTACTGTTAACTATATCGTAAGCAAGTAACAATTGGAATAAAAGATTGGTAAGAACGACTTGTCCTAAATTGTATAATTATTATTACTTTTTAATTTGGGACACCTATTACTAAAATGTTTTCATCTGCAATGTGTGGGCCAATGACCGGCGGTGGTCGAGGCCGGCCGGGGCGCGGCGCCGGCGGCAGCGCGGACGGTTGTTGCATCCGCGCATGACCCCGCTCGTCTAAACACAAAACCATCCATAGTCATCCATCATTAACCTGGCAATCATTATAAGCACGCTTTCGAGGTAACCGTTTGAACTTTAATGAGTGTAACGTTGCACTGTCTGTAGACGAAAACATCATCGTCAAAAGTATTACAATAATTTAAAAAAATTAGATCTATATCGCGTCTTTTGCATCGTTATATCACGTTTTAATGAAATAGACAGTTTTGAAAATACAAATTTCTTGTTTCGTCAATGTGTCATGCATGTAAGTAGCTTCAAATTGCGTAAAAGCAAAAAATATTAATTATAGTGATGTCCATGCATAGAAAACTTCGGGGCGCCTGACCTACGCCCTGTTCAGAGGAAAGTATATCTTATGCATATATAAAAATGAAAAAAAATGAAAATGAAAACATGATAATGAAATATATTCCAATAATCCTAAATATCGTGACGTATTAGTCCACTCAGGACACAATAGGCAATGACTCGTTTTTTAATGCCGTGATTCCACCTACAAAGCTAGTACAGTAGATAGGTAATTAATACGCTTATAATTAATCAAATGATTTTTTATTTACCTTAGACTTTGGCGAACAAGTAAAAGTAAAGTTGAATAAGCGTTGTTAGTGTGTAACTGGTTTAACATGTTTTGCATGTTTCTGAAAACAAAATGCGATATTTAATACTTTCTTAGTTAGCTATAGGTTACCTAAATATTACTACGTAACTTCCTAGTATTTATTATTGTTATAAAACCAATGAAAAGTACTTAATTGTTGTTACTTACTTTAGATAAGTAATGTAAGTAGAAAATATCAGTACGATTTTATGTAACTGTGGTTTGTGACAAAAATGTAATAATATGCTCACTATATACTTTCTTATAGAACAATTATAGATTTCGACACGAAGACCTTCCGTTCGATATAAATAACTAGCGGACCAGTCCCGCGTTGCTGTGTCATAAATTAAAATGAAACATAAGTCGGAAAAATCCAGACATTTTTCCAAAAAAATCATCAAAGTAGGTTGAATAGTTTTAGAGTTAGTAGTGGTCAAACACTGTGACAATTTTTACATATAAAGATAATATATAATATTCCTTACATTCACACCAATTAGTATAGCCCAAAGTAAGCACTGTGAGGTTTATGTTATGATACATAAGTATTAATTCCTGGTTTTTATTGATTAATTTAAAAATATAGTAAAAATTAGGTAAAGTAGGAATTTAGTTAAGTTTGGTAAGTGTTAGATTTTTGTTAAATTTTTTGTTCTGTTTTTATGTATTTTTATTTGAAAATCTTTAGGCAGAAGACCTTAATTCCTTTGTCTCAGTAAGAGAAACATCACTTCAACATAACGATAGTTACACGGACTGAATCCAATACCCCTTTTTATCTGAGGATTCTCAATTATTTTATGAAATATTATAATAAACACGACAAAAACACGGATAATCGATTTCTAATATATTTTCGAATGAATCAATAAAAACATAGGGACAGAAAATTTAAATGTATATCAACCCTGACCAATCTTTGTCGTTTATGACAGAGACAAAGGCAAAATATTATTTTGCTTAAAGCTCCTATAGCTCAGTCCTATAGCCAATAGACTTAACTTTTGCTCGTCTGTGAAAAACCAACTTTCACAGACGAGCAAAAGTGAAAAAATTTAGTCATTTACTTTTAGGGTTGTGTAGCTGGAACCGTAACCCGTACTTTTGTCCGTCTATCAAGACTGTGAGGAGTGCAAACCCCTCCCGTTTCGAAATATTTTTCAGAAATAATTTCTGATTTACTCCGAAAAAATCAGAAATTTTCTTATAATGATACGAAATATTCAGAATCTTTCTCAAATTTGAAACATGTTTTTTTAGAAAGTTTCGGGAAGAAGAAGAGTAAATCGGAAGAAAAAATTTTTGTATATTTGAAACTTTCTAATAATTTCAGACTAAATTTGAGAAAATGGGAAAATTCGGTTTGATGAATTTTTTAACGATTCAAAGAGTTTCAGAATAAAACATGACTAAGTTTGAATATTTCAAGAAGGTTTCTGAGAGTTTCAGAGAAACTTTATTCGCTAAGAAAAGTCTCTCAGTTTTTAGAGAATTTCAGAAAGTTTCAGACTAAATTTATCCTTATTTTATTCTAAAACTCTCTGAAAAGCTCAGGAACTCTCCAAACTTACGGTTCAAATTTGGTCTGAAATTATCAGAAAGTTTCAAATATACAAATGTTTTTTCTTCCGATTTACTCTTCTTCTTCCCGAAACTTTCTAAAAAAACATGTTTCAAATTTGAAAAAGATTCTGAATATTTCGTATCATTATAAGAAATTTTCTCATTTTTTCGGAGTAAATCAGAAATTATTTCTGAAAAATATTTCCACACGGGCTGGAACAGTAAAAAAAATCAAACTTCGTCAATGTAATCAAATAATACTTGTTGTTGGCCGAGAATCATGTAATTTGGCAAAAGTACTTTACTTCTATAGCTTGTGCTATAGAAGTAAAGTGCTTTTGCCAAATTCCAATAAAAGGAAAAATCAACAAACTTCACACAAGTAGTGTAAGAAGTAGTACTACTACTAGTATTATAGCATTTATTTTGAAATCCCAGGTAGGTATTTAACTCAATTTGGTACGCACACATGGTACATCATGTAGGTAGGTATAAGATTTTAAAAGAATTATGATGTGACTGTGACCGACAGCCTCGAGCTTCTTGGCATACTTAGAGTTGTCATCAGACTTCAACTTCGGCGCCAACATCGAGTCCAAGGCTCGAACTGCAGCTAAAAACTGGGCGTCCTAAATAAGGTCAAGCGATATTTCATGCCGGGACAGCTTTCAACTCTCTATAAAGCTCAAGTCCGATCTTGCATGGAATATTGCAGCCACCTCTGGGATTGCTCAGCAAAATACCAACTTGCTGCACTGGACACGATTCAATGCACAGCTGAGTGACTCATTAGTGACAGCAAATTGGTAAAGAGCAAGCTTCAAAACTTAGCTCACCGCCGGCTGCAAAGTTGCCTGTCTGTCGGTCTTCTACATATTGTATTTTGGAGAATGTGCTCAGGAGCTCATACCGCCATCACATTTCTTCCATCAGACATCCATACGCACTGCGGGCTACCACCCTTTCTTGGTTGCTATTCCTACCTGTCGTACCAAGCGCTTCTCAACTTCTTTTATAATGCGCACGGAAAAGGAGTGGAACTCCCTCTCTGCGTCTGTATTTCCGAGTACACATAACCTGTCCGGTTTCAGGGCTAGGGTGAATAGACACCTTCTGGGTTATCTCGTTCCATCGTCGATTCGGTCTTTTCCCCTCGGCTTGATAGGGATCAAGAGCGAACCCATTCTAAAAAAAAGATTTCTGTGGTTAATTATTCTTCTTTTATGTTTAACATATTAAACTAAATTAATTGCTACTTTATTTTTTAAGCCTACTCGGGTTTTGAAATACTCTTCTTTATTTTTTATTCAGTATACATGGATGATGTAGATGTTATACATTTTAAACACTAAACTTGTTAGAATTTCCAAATCAAATACGTCGTTGTTGGTTACTTATTTCCTAATAGCCAATGAAGATGCATGACATAATCAAGTTTTTGGAAAGCAGATCAATTTTGAAATTTAGTTATTTAGTTGTCGAAGAAAATATTAGGAATGTGAGGTCGCCCGTTCGTCGTGTGAGTTGATATTGCGCAGACGCCTCTCTCTGTTTCATAACACGACCCACTTCGCGGCCGCCGCCTGTTGTACTCCACCCGCCAACACACGACTAACAAAACAACCTCAAAGTTCCAAGACAAACGCAAATCGATGTTAAGCAATTCAGACAACAAACCCTCAATATGATAGACATGAGTCCTTGCGAAATTCAAAATTAATATCAATGGTTGCGAAAACTCATTTGACATTTTAAGCTGTCTACTGCGTACAAAGAGGTACCTATTCTTATAGATACCGCTTGCAACTAGTGCAAGATATCAAATCGGCCCCGAATTCGACTTGCAACTTATGGCAACCTAACTTTACCTAACTCTATACTTTGATTTTTATTTTTTTACTGTAAGATCTAAAATCTAAAACTAAAATGTGACGTAACGTGGCAAGTATTGGGTTCGTTACATTTGATTTAAACACCAAAGAAAGGCGCACTAACTGGGAGATGATGACTCTTATTTTCTTTTATAGTCGTTATTAAAATTTAAACCCATTTGGCAGTGAGAGTGTAGTGGCGGAGAAGGTTAATCATCAAGGATTCAGAGAAATATGACATATAAAAAGATTTTTAACTGAAGTTTTTTCCTGGTAGTATCCACTACAAATAATCTTATCAACTGTTTCAATCAAAGCCCTACATATCAGACATAGATGACGCTCCGATTGCGTTGTAATGTAACAACTCCTTTGATCTTGATCTTGATTTTGATACTTATCGTGGAGACTTAGGTAAGTTACAAAAATAACAGGCAGATAGCTTTTACATTATGTGAAACAGTGATTAATATTGATAATAATAAAAATAATATTTTTGTTCATCTCCTAGCAAAATGTACTGTCTAAAGTATTTTTTGGAGAAGAAGCTTATGGTGAATCTTAAAATCCCATGAAAAAAATCATTACACTACCTATTACTTAAAATAGTTAATGAGTAAAGAAATCTTTCTGTGCGTAAACTTAGAATTACACGAGAGCTTCTGGTAAAGAGCTGAATTATATTTTTCTTTCTAATCTGTCGTTCTATGTGGGGCGGTTGGGCCTCCATCCGTAGTACACTCTCAATCTTCGGAATGAGGGGTTCTTATTTTTGGGTTCTATCTGCGTGTAATTGATAGGCGTAATGTGATTACCGTTAATCTCTGGCAGATGTATATTTTACGAGTTATATAAAACTATACCGACGTATTTTCTTTCAGATGCTTCAGACGGAATAGAAAAAGAAAGACAGAACGTGGATCAAAGAATACAAGCAAATAATATAGAGAGAAGTAGAAACAATGAAAGAAATAAACATAATAAATATATTTTTTCTATTGCAGATGATAATAATAATAATAATAAGGAAGGGGACAAAGAAAACTAAAAAAAAAAGCAGCAGACGCAGAAAACTGAAAATATTGTGGAATCTGTCGAAGACATAAGCAGCACAGACTGCACAGAATAATGGCTTTGTATTGTTTATTATAACCTAACCTTACCTAACCTAAAGCGCTAATCGACCAAAGGAGATTTACTTGGATACAGTTCACTGAATGTAAAATGTGGGCAAACGACAATGCGAGCCCCAAAAAGCTGTAAATTATTTTTGTCACAATTGCGACAGTGATTACATATAAGTTTTTATTGTAAGTAGTTTTTTGTGATTAATTTTAAATTTAGCTTGAGTTGTTGCATTTTTTTTTGGTAGAGAAATTAGGTTATTTTTGGATATTTGGTTTGTGTTATTTATTTAAATTATGTGCCTATGCCAAAAAATGTGAGCCCCGTGGATGGCATTATTTGTCACGGTGGGAAATTGTAACATCATACAGACAGAAAATGTATATTTTGAATTTAATAAATTTATAGACATTTTTATAGTTTTAAAATAATGAAAGATTTAAAAAGTATCATATGTCAAAAAATATATTTTTTACTCTTAACATAAAACTAAAAAAGCTAGCTATGTAACTTTGAATTTACCATTGTGTTCAGATTAAATATCTTATTAAAAACTCTTCTTTATTCATAAGACTGCATTTAAGAAATAATTCAAGTATGCCTTCTCACACAATTATATATTTTCATTAAAAAATCTTCGTCACTATTGGACCACTGTACCATTCGTATTCGTATAAAAATGGATTTTTCTTGATGATTTTTGCCAATTAATATACCTTAATACCTAGTGTAATTAAGAAAAAAAAATGTAGGTACAAATAATGAAATAAACCTAACAATATTTACAACTGCTTAGCAAAACATAAATTACGAAACATACGTTCATATTAAAATAATTCAACAATAAAATAATAACAATATAAAATATGCAACTGCAGTTTTGATTAGATATAAAAATAAATAACTTAGTTTATAAAGCATACTGACTAGCAGGCACGTATGTATGTATGTGTGAAAGATGTCAAAAGGGTTGAATGGAAAGAAAATCCTTGGTCTAATTTTGTCTTAAATTCAAAACGTCTAAGACCAAATGCTTTAACATTTATAGAGTCTAAACAGAAGATCAATTTAAATGGACCCCCATTTAACCCACCATGCCCCATGAAAGCAAGACTAATGCCTAAGTCAAACAAAAAAAAAATTAGAATTATTTTTTATGCAAAAAGAGATTAGTTCGCATCACGAGCCAATGTTTTTGCTTTATGATTATCAATAGACCAGTAAAAAGTGTGGTTCTCGTTTACACAAACTACACATAAATTGACAATAAAGAGATGCATCTATTTAATTTATTTTTTTGAATTCGCAATGCCATTTTTCTATAAGATATAATATACGCATGTAAAAAACGACCACGCCTCCGAGCCCTCACAACTCTAACAGTAGTTTTAAGAGAGATTGGCGTTAAAAGATAGGGGAATTCAAATGTGTAGGTACGATTTAGTTTCAATATCCTTTCCTTAATTCTACTTTAATATATAATTTATATTAATACCGCAAATGAAATGTACTTGGTTTTATAAAGTAAAATAAAGCAGCACATAATTATCGTCAGGACTACACAACTATTTTAAAATCTTAAGTGTAATAATATGTAACTGTAGATGTTAGACATGCATATATGATACATAGATATGTAATATTCATAAAAATATATATAAACACCCATGAATCAGGTACAAATGCTCGTATTCATCATACAAATATCTGACTCTTCCGGGATTCGAACCCAGGCCGTCGGTGCGAAAGGCAGAATCGCTACCGTTGCACCAAACGGTCATCAAAATATTACAAGTCAAAATGTTACGTAATAAGCAAGTTATTAGTTTTTTTTTTCATGAGTAATCTTAATATGGATTACTATAAATTAAAAACTCAAGGAGTTGGTAATAGGCAGAATTTAATGTTGTCTTGTGGACAAACTTAAGCTTCTCTGTCTTCCGCGGTTCTTTTTTTATTTTTAACATTAAATCTCTACAAATACCGAAAACAATGAAATTCAGTCTCGTTGATCGAATTTATCGCAATGCAGCCCATAAAATATATCTTTGGTTGCGCTTATGTTTTAAATATGCGATCTTTTATCATTATGATAAGTCTCAGTAATATTCACATTTTTGGCCCTGTGGATGGCCGACGAGCCGACGAGCTTCATCAAAAACATATTACATTGAAAGTATATTATGGAAAAGTTTAGTCATTTAAAATGTAGGTATAATTAAAAGCAAATCAACCTATACAAACTGTTAAAATGTTCAATATAAAGTGCAACACGGAGTACGTGATAGGTTGACGTCCACACAAATATTTTAATTCTCCATTATCATTGAAACGTTAGATGTGTTGAATGATCTATCAGGTAGGGAATTTTTCCAACTTGTTTCTGTTTGACTGTAAAAGTTTATTTGCTAATTGGGATGATGACTGAATTTTAATTTTCACGTCTCGTCATAATATATTTAAATACCGTAGAAAAAGATACAATCCTGTCAAATCAGAATTAAAATCGGCTTAGAAATACATTAGATACAAGCATTTGAAGTTGTTCATTTGGAAGCCATTAGACAGAGAGATCCGACATCAACAGTGACGTCACTCTTTAGTACGGCCATACAAACTCCATGTAAATTTTCGTTTTGCTAGAGAGAGATGGAGGAAAATATTCAAAACCTTATATGTTGGTTGTTTTTTAAGTTATTCGTAAACCGATTTTTTTCTGTCTGTTTATTATAGAAATTAGCTTCTATTAAAGCAAAAAAAAAAATTTTTGTCATCTAGCCTATTAAGATGGCATGGAAGTATTTAAATAAAACCAAATTTCAATACATAAAGCGATATATTTAAAAATAAATTTTCATCTTCATCTTAAACAAAATAAAATATGAAACAAAAAAGTATCTAATACGTATTATCTGTTAAACAGAATGACGGATATAATTTTAAACACGATTATAAACTATCATCGAATCAACAGAAGGTACATAAACATTTTAAACTCAAGTATATAATGGCTGTATAATACCCTCCGGAGGGTATTATACATATTATGACGGTACTGTACTAATAAAAATACGTAGTACATAGTTCATAACACGAGTCTGTCCAATTTTAATAGTTGTAACATAATAAATATAACGCCAAATATTCTTAGGAATATTCTAAGTACAAGTAATTATCAAGTATTCAGAAACATCCCACGATTTAATCCTTAGGTACACACATACATATATTTATAATTTTGAATAGGTATATTTTTGAAATGTCTAAAAATTTCAATCTAAGCTAATAAATCTTTGACTAGTGATAGCTTAGATATTTTTATCACAATCCACTGCATATTATCAAAATGAATAAGGTGAATGTTTTTGCTGAGTTTACGTAGCTAAACTGTTTATTTATCGTTAAAACTAAATTCGTGACTCTGGTTACCGTTTCTACCGGGTAATTAAAAGCGATATCAATATTAATCGGAAGCCTTAGTTTTGCCTTTTAACATTTTATTTCGCTTTTTTACTCATAAAAATGTATCATTTAAATCATTCAGAGTACCAAATGCGTATTTATTATTGTATAATATTCTGCTGCTGTGTCGGATGCGTACATCGATGTACATTGCGATTATTTACTTCCTTGCATAAGGACTCCTCTTGTATCGTGCATAGGCAGATACGAAGATAGATATATTGCATTGGGAATATAGTATGTTTTGTACCAGTGTCCAATGACCCTATGTGACGCTTGATGTGATGTAATTAAGTTATGTAAAAGCTTCACAATAATTGTTAAACCGTGACACGTTTACGATGAATAACAAACATTCCAGAAAACTTACGGCTATTTTTAGTTAATCTAGCAATTTATTATATCTAAATCTAGCACCTATCATTTACACGTTTATAAAAATAGATATGGTTAAAGTTTTACTTACGCTAAGTTAAAGAAAACATTATATTATGGTAATTATCAAGGAATACAATTTTTTCTTATTACAATTTTGTAGATCTGGCATTTTCAAAATGACTAAGTTAGATTAAAGGATACATAATGTTCACTTTGTTTCATCACAGTGCAATACTGCCTTCACGAGTATGCATCATTACAAGCTCTTCCATTGTAAATCTTTAATTTAACTTTTAACAATAACATTGAGTATTGAGAACAAAAAACAAAATGAATACGGGCTTTCTGCCACAACGTATTTTTCCTATCAAAGTTTTTTTCTAATATTTTCATACTTTTTTACTTTTAAAATATTATTTCGACCACCGTTAGGGACACTTCTTAACATAGAAGTTAGTTTACGTAATTCGATTACTTATTATACATTTACTTATAATTTTTTTTGTAAATATACATTTATGCAAATAAAGGTGCATATGCTAAATATTTATATAACAATAAAAATAATGTTATATACGGGTACAATTATGCAAATGCAATTAATCCCTTACGTTATTACATACATATGTAGGTATCTGCAACTTATAGTAAGAGTAACATCCCGCCTCACAGTAATACGAGGGAAATAATAGTCATTGAAATCGTCGATATCACAATCTGATATTATGTATCAGAAACAAAAAGATATGTACATGCCTAAAATTATAAAAAATAATATATTACACAGACCTTTTTTTAATTAATGTAAATCATAATTTATATGTAGGTATC
The DNA here is from genome assembly GCA_927399485.1 of Calamotropha paludella. Classification (NCBI taxonomy): domain Eukaryota; kingdom Metazoa; phylum Arthropoda; class Insecta; order Lepidoptera; family Crambidae; genus Calamotropha; species Calamotropha paludella. Next base: position 13,048,631 of record OV656805.1, read on the forward strand.
GACTCATTTGACAAGACTTGGCCTTGATACGCGATAAAATGTGGAGTTTGATTAATTTAGTGATGGAATGTTGAATAACTAGGAAAGTTTTATTTTAGTATTTGTGTAGGAAATAAATGGAATGCGAACATGAGTTGAAGAAAATATTAGAGGAAAAAGATTAGATACTGAATGCGTTCTACAGCTTTATCAAATGGCCACTGACAAAATCGCTTACCGAGGGAATGATTTCGGTGACAAAACGATTGAAACTTTGAAAATATTTTCAGTTATTTGTTTTCTTTTTGTTACTTAACGACAGGACTTATTATTTTAAAATTGTTTTTATTCTTTCATAAAATGTTCGATGTATACAAACATACAGCTACACGAAACTTGTCTTTATAGTAACTACTTAGCTACGCCATTCCATACATTGAGACAGTCACGCACTAGTATTGTCAACATATAGTATTATATATGTATATATATATATATATATTTGCGCATTTTTATAGCTCTAACTATAATGAAATTATTTAATATTTACAGTAAAATGTTTCTGCTTGTGAGATCGTAAATTAACTTATTCTACTGTTACAGATTTAGCAAGGTTTCGTGGACAATCAACATTGCATCCACGTAAAACGGCAATATGATATGCAAGAAGTTGCATAGGAATAACCGTGAGCACGCCTTGTAGACAATCTACAGTTTTCGGAATTTGAAGGCAGCGAGAGGCCAGTGCCATTGTTTCCTTGTCGCCCTGCTCACACACGAGGATTGGGCGACCTTGTCGGGCATTCACTTGTTGCAGTGCATTCATGCACTTTGTGTAAACTGGATCTCGCATGACAATCATCATTACTGGCATCGAATCATCAATAAGCGCAAGAGGGCCGTGTTTAAGTTCTCCAGCCATAATACCTTCACTGTGCATGTATGTCAACTCTTTTACCTTTAAAGCACCTTCCAAGCAGGTTGCAAAGTTATACCCTCGACCCATAATCAACAGAGACCTTTGGTTATATAAGTCCTCTGCCAGAGCTTTAACTTCAGAATCCAAGGCCAAAACTTGTCGAATTTTTTCTTCCAACTCATGAAGACCTTCAATAATGTCAGACCGTCTTTTTTGCAGTGAGATGCGATCTTCACTGACTACTAGCGCAAACATAACCAAAGACACAAACTGAGATGTGTATGCTTTTGTAGAGGCAACGCCAATTTCTGGACCAGCATTGATGTGCACACCACAATGGGATTCACGGCATATAGAACTGCCTACTGTATTGGTGATACCAACAATAAGAGCACCATGTCGTTTACAGTACCTTAAAGCCATCAAGGTGTCAGCTGTTTCTCCTGATTGAGAAATAAAGAAACAAACATCATCTCTGAATACAGGAGTGTTTCTATCCAAGAAATCAGATGCCAGTTCCACCATAACTGGCAATTCTGTTAGCTCTTCCAGCAATTGGCGAGTTGCAACTGCACTATGGTAACTTGTGCCACATCCAATCAACATCAGTCTTCTGCATCTCTTAATCTCAGGAATATAATCTTTGATACCTCCAAGAGTAACTGTGCCATTAGCAAAATTAAGACGACCCCTCATGGTATTTACTATGGATTCAGGTTGTTCAAATATTTCTTTTTGCATGAAATATTCATAATTGCCTTTCATGATTTGCTGCAACTCAAGCTTGAGAGTGAAAATTTCTCGTTCATGAGGGTCATTGCTGCTGCCAGATAAGCGATGAATACTAAGGATACCATCCTTTATGTGAGCAACATCATCATCTTCAAAGTATAAGACCCTGTTGGTGTGCTCAATAACAGCAGATGCATCAGATGCAAAAAAGTATTCAACTTCACGTTCTTCTTCAGGCTGGAAGTGGGCATGGCTATTGACTCTTGGTACTGAAGGCACCACTCCTCGGGTAGCTTTGTTATTAGTGTACATAATAGGGACATGGTCACTTGAGAGGCGACGGCGTGTCTTAATTCCCACAAGCAATGGGCTTCCTCTACGAGTGGCTACACATTCATTAGGGAAATGACGTGACTTGAAACACAAAGCAAAAGCTCCCTCAAGTTGCTGGATTACCTGTTCAGCAAGTTCCTGGAAGTTGTAGTCCTTATGCTGGTTATACATATGATGAATCAACTTAGCAATAGCTTCAGTGTCAGTTTGAGATTCAAATGTGTAACCCTTATTTTCAAGGAAAGTTTTCACTGCTTTGTAATTTGTAATAATACCGTTGTGAATGACAACAAATGCATTATCATCACCGGAACGTTGCGGATGTGAATTGATGGCGCTCGGTTCTCCATGCGTAGCCCAGCGCGTGTGAGCGATACCACAGTGAGAGTCAACACATTCTTCTACTGCGAGCTCTAAACTACGTTCTTGCAAAAGTTCTTCAAGAGCTGCCACTTTGCCGCTACGTTTCACCACAGCAATGTCTTTTTGGTCAGCAGCATCAACAGCGACGCCCGCCGAATCATATCCACGGTACTCCAAGCGTTTTAATCCATTTACCAGCAACTCCAAAATCTCACGCCGAGTTTTAGGTGTTAAATGGTTAATGTATGCAAATATTCCGCACATATTTACTTAATGGAGCAGAACGGAACGTGGACCCAACCGAACTAAATCACGACGCGCAAGCGACTGTGACTACTGGAATGTACTGTAGATATTGAAGGCCTACGCGTATTGCTCCTACCACTAATAAGTTACTTTCACTTACGGCAAAACACACGTCATCGTGTTTCGTTATCAACGGCTTGCTGGTGTCGTAAAATAATACGGCGGCGAAACCAGTCTTACCTTTCAAACAAATCTTTCCAGCCTATCCTATTGACAATTTTGCTGTCAGTCAATGTCAAGATGACATAATTTTTTGTCAAATTTTTCGTAGGAGTAGGCAAAAGATTCAAAACTCGTACAGCCTAGTCTATATTTATTACTTTTGTCAATTAAATCATGATGACTGATGACGATAGTTGATTTATTGATGAGTATGATGAATAAAATAGTTTTTTCCATTACTTTGAAGTTCTTGAGAGACCGTAAAATACACATTGCGCTGTTATTTTTCCATCAGAGAACCGATTACTTAGTCTTAAATTCTTTTCTCGACGTATTTCTTTATATGTGTTGCTAACCAAATTTTATGAACATCGAAATATCATTTGACATAAGTATCATTTACCTAACTACGTTTCACCGATTTTCAAATTAACTATTTACTATTTATATTATTATAATAGGCTACAGTTTCTTTTGATTTTTTTTATTTGCCGGATGACTTATTCGCCATAATTTAATTTCACCAAAACAACATATTGCCGAATATTATTCGGCCACAACTATGTTAACTACACTGTGCTTGATACTAAATTTCAAAATGAGTGTTGCTATTTATTCTATATGCATAAATTGAATCAAACAGAAAATAATTACATTATTTTCGTCAAACCAATCACTTAAGTCTTAAGATCAGCTAAAAAAGACAAACAGTAGGTATTAGTCTAAGGCATCAGGATTATCGACAAATTGTGCCGGCAAACTCATGGAAGCGAAGCACGGGAGTTCAAAGCTCTCCGACACAGTTGGTTAAGTTGCCGATCTTATAAGTAAGACATTGTAGTCACATATAAAATTACATGTTTTTTGCTTGTTTGCGTCGGTCCTCATGGGAGAATCACTAAGTGATTCCCTACTTAAAAAGCTTCCGAAGAGTATGGTGTTTGTCAAGCTACTTCCCACACCGGCCGCCCGGGATATTTTCAGGGATGAGCTCACAATCTGTGGGCTTTCCAACATCCATGCGGAGAAACCGCATAAGAGAGAAAATTTACTATGACGGGACCAGTAAACGTGCAAAAAGGAGAAGATTAGCCAGTTTGTCTAATCAAATCCTTTTCTTGTAATTCATTGCTCAATATTCTTCTGATAGCTCATTGAACTTTCCTAATATCGACTCTAGAGAAAATTTGTCGCTCATTGTTGAAGCTCAGTTAACTCGACATCAATATTTATTAGTAAAAAAAAATAGAGACAATAAGGTTTCAAAAAACATTTTACCAAGTTACCAAAGTGTCGTGGAAACTAAAAAACACTGTTATCCTTCAGATATAACTGTTACTGAATCATCCGCCCAAATCGAAATTGAAATTTGATACTGTCAACCTATTCGCTTTCGATATTTGAAGGAATCGACTGCAGTGTCAATTGAGGAAGAAGCTTATTTTAAAGAGAAAATAAACAACTTACAGCCTAGTGTTTTCAAAGACAACGATCGCAAATATAGCATTACTCGTTTTTTGCAATTAACTATGGTTGATGGTAAAGTATGTAATGCACTTACCAGTGTTTCTTGATCAAAATGTTATATTTGTAACGCCTTGCCCAGCGAGATGAACAAAAATGACAAATATTTAAAACGATGAAAGTAAATGTGAATTTGGTTTATCACCTCTTCGCGCGTTTATACGTTTCTTTGAATATTTTGTTCATGTCGCATACAAGTTAGATGTAAAGAAAATGGCAAGCTAGGTTTGCTAATAACAAAACGCTTGTTGCTGCAAAAAGAAACATATGTTCATACCTAATTTAGAGAAAGGTTATGTCTTATAGTGGATAATTCTAAAAGTGGAGGAAATCAAATTATGGTAACACAGCTAGGCGGTTTTTTTCGAAGTCAGAAATTTGCTGAAATTGCTGGGATCAAGAAAGATCTCCTCGATCGTTGCTGGACCATACTTCAATGTTTTAATTAATAAGACGAAATTCAAAGAATTAACTTTAGAGGCGGCTCGGCAATTAGTTGCCGAGTATCCATGGTATTACATGCCTGCTTCCGTTCACAAAGTCCTACTTCACGGTGCTAATGTTATAGATCACGCTTTGTTGTCAATCGGGGAGTTGTCAGAAGAAACAGCTGAAGCGAGAAACAAACACATCAGATCATATAGCCGAAATCACACCCGTAAAATGAGTCGCATTTTTGACAAATACAGATTCAGTTAATAGGATTCCTCTTCAGTCTGATCCCTTCATAACAGGTCTGCAAAGTTACCTGTCAAAAAAAAGATACGTTGTCAAAATCTGTATTAGATTGTCATATATATTATGTTATAATTTTTATAATTTACGTTTACCGTAATATGGAACGTGAATCACCGTGCAATTGGTTGTATTTACTATGATAAACATAAGAAGGAATTTAAACAAAATTCCATAACCTATAGGTAATAAAAAAGGAAATGTTAATCAAAATAAAAATAATACTCTAGACACTAAACTAAACTAAAAAAGTATCCCCTAAACCTTTTTTTTGTTTCCCCTCCGGACGCGGGGAGGTGGTGAATCCTACATGGATACATCGGCCTGCCGAGAGGTTATGTCAGACTCGTACTGACTAAACACCACCACCTTAGTTGGTGCCTTAGCCTGGGAAGGCTATACAGGCTTAATATGAGCACCCAAGGTGACGAGGCGACGCAGTGACGGGGCGACACAGATATCCCCTAAATATTTGCTTCTTCATTTATATATTCGCAATCCTATCTTTTTACCTACCACGATTCTGCGGAGTACAGCGCCATCCCTCGATACAATTGTTTACTAATTTTATATTTCGTTAATATCATATTTCATGGCCTGTACACATGGTCCTTCGAGCTGGATAAATATAGCTGTATGAGTTTGCTTTTGAAAGGCTCAACCACTACATAAGTTTTTATAAACCATAAATTATCTCGAGAACAAAGGTTTGTTCCTAGAATGCTAAGCTAATCATCCTGAAGGTTTGACGTAACCTCAGTTCTTTTCGGAAGGGCCTTCCAATTTCCAGACTGGTGGTAGACTCAGCAGTTTACAGTAAGCATAGATGTAATAAAACAACTAAATAAAATGCAAAATGAAGTTAATTTTATTTGTATAAATTAAGCAGTTAGAATCGTGCCCTATTAAAATATTGAAAGAGCACATGTATGACGATCATTACCTTAGTCACCCTGTGATCACGACTTCTGTAAAGGAGTCGAAACCTCAGGAATAAATATAAAAAACAAAAATAAAATGCGCAGCTAATCCGGTAACAGTGGTTTTATATAAAGGTAAAATCTAGTTACCTATATTTATGGAGAAATAAGTGATCAGATAAATTGATGTCCGACAGCAACGAGAAACGGTGTTTTGTGGCTCAGCTGTAATAAGCAATATGAATAGGTAGACTCAGTATAGAACCTTGGGGAACGCTCATACTCACCCGAAATTCCGATTACTTTGTATGTATTTACCATTTATATTAATTATGGGTGTTCTAGAACTGAAATACGATAGTATTTATTTCTTGGTTTGTATCTTTTACACCGTTTAGTTGTCTGATGGAGAAAAAGGCGACGTGACACTAGAGTCTTTCAAATACTTTACATTACAATTATTTTACAATATATATATTGAATCATAACACCATAAGAAAATTAACTTTTATATTATTTTGTGAACAAACTTGAAAATTAGCAAAATTTGAGAATTACCCTATGTCTATTAGAATGCCCAGTATTGTTATTTATTTTGCATGGAACTTCAAGAATTAAAATAACTAACGAACTATATAGCAATTAATTGAAAAAGAATAGTTTTGTTTATTTTCTAACCGATTAACCAACTAATGTAGGTGTTGAAAAGTAAAATGGATGATTAGTTTCCAATTGGGCAGTTCAGTTGACGGGATCCGAATAGGGGATAATGATTCCACTATGATGCTCAACACAGTCGAAGGCTTCGATTAATTCGTGACATATTCAAAGAGAATTCCACGACTTTTCTGCAAGTATCAAAAATGTGCTTTAAAAACGCATCATCAGCATTGGTTGTAGAGCGGGCCTTAGTAAACCCAAATTGTTTAATGTAAAAAAGGTTTGTTAATACCGAAGTGAAATACTGATGAAGATAAATTAAAGAAATCAAATCACAGTACAAGTACCAGTAGCTTCTTTATTGGTTTATCAGGATAAGGTCTTTACAAAATTATTGAAAAAATTACAAAGTTACATTCAGCTTAAAATGAGTCATGAGTTTGTTTTCCGTATGTAAGAATTAATGACAACGAGAACTTCGCTCGGTCCATATTGAAAATTTAAACCCTTACACGCAATCACTACAATCCATAACAGTAACTAGGAACAGAAATTACAATACTTATGCTTTATAAAGATTTCAAATTCTATTAATACGTTTTAAACGCTTTACTCATACAATTCCACTACAGGTATTGGTTCACAACCAATTACCCTCATTTTCTACGCTCTGATGTTTTTCCAACTTATACTTAACAGATCTCTATATCTGAAAACGGGAAGAAACGTATTTAAATACAGGTGCAATCTATGTAAGAATGGAACATCAGTAGTTAGAAAATGAACAATAATGTAATAATACATAATCAAAATATTAAACATTACAAACACCTTGAGCCCACTTTTGAACATAAATAATTTAGATTTTTACACCGACAACCAATTGAAAGCTTAAAATTAAAGTCGTAATAAAAGATACAAATCTTAAAATAATAAAATAATGCTCGAATATCCAGAGGTCGAGATAGTAAAAAGGAGACTATTAGAAACGATAAAACGTGCGCGACACGGTTTAAAAATTCAACTGCGACTCGAACACTTTTCCTCCTAAACTCCTTTCGATGAAAAAATAAAACACAACGAGCTTTCAAGTACGGAAACTCAAACTCGGCGAGCGACTTACGACTAAAATAATCACAAAGACATAAACTTAACACGTAAGCGTAACTAAAACGAACTAACTTTAAGAATAATGCGCTACGATAAATGCATACGTCAGGGACGAGCGTGATGTCACCAGTGAAGAAGCTCCTCGGGTGGGGGGCGCGGAGGGGCGGGGGCGGGGTGGGGGCGGCGGCGCGCGGCTCGGGCACCCGCGGCCCGAGCGCCGGCGGCGGCGCATGCTTCGACGTGCCCCATAGTTATTTCTTCTTTTGCGCCTTCTCGGCGGCTTTGGTGATTTTACCCGTTGTTACCTCCTTGAATGTCACGCTCTGTAATAGACGATACATTTTCAACAATGTCAACTACATCCAAAATAGGGATGTTGCGGATGCATTTTTTTTCATATCCGCGGATGCGGACGCGGATTTTAAGAGGCTTACATCCGCGGACGCGGATGCGGGTGCGGATCTGTACAAAAAACTTAAGTGTTGGTTTGGTAAGGTAAAAAACACAGTAATATTTATCCTTTCTTCATTAAATAATAAAGTAGTGAGTGAATTACTATTACTGATTAATTATTTTAGTAATGAAATTGAAATATTGGAGCATTATATTAAATGAAAATTGTCCTTTTCATTTAATATAATACTCCAATATTTCAATTTGGCCGCCTTTTCGGACTCCAGTCTGTTTCGCAAGGGTTCGTATATTAATACTGCGCTACTAAATAACTGTTCACTTGGAACACTGGCTGGTAGCGCTAGGGTTGCCAACCGTACTCTAAAATAGAGTATTGTACTCTATATCATGTAGGCGTACTCTTTAATCTATAATACTAATAGAGGACGTTAAAATACTCTTTTTTACACAACGTTTACTATACTAGTGCCCAGGGCCCGATCTAGCTATTTTGCCGCTCAGGGCAAAGATCATTTTCGCCGCCCTTTACATACAGAAAACCATATAACTCATGAGCTAGTTTTGTTGGGGATGCTAAGTATACAAGTATCTACATAAAATACGTCATACTGTTTGGATTATAAGTACCTACAATTTTCACGTCAGTATTTTGGGCCTTCTGAAGAAGTAACCTATACGAAAGTTGATAAGTGTTTCTATGTTACTATAAGTATACGATGTATGTCTTTTGAAAAAATTCACAGGAACTATTGAATGGATGGAGTGATATATTTTTTATCGACATAGTTATGTACCTTTCAACTTTATCATCATCATCGACCTATTGCGATTCACTGCTGCGTATGGGCCTTTTTTCCCTTGTGCAAAAGCAAGAGCAACAGTAAAAAAGTAAATTTAGGATTAAACTGTATTAAATCATTTTTTAGTTAATTGATCAAAATAAATCTACTACATAGGAGAATAGGTACCAATCACGAGAAACTGGCAACACACGCTCTAAACATAAACCATTGTCTATATATGGGTAATCCGCTACGACCCAAATCTATTGATGTGACTTAAATTTTGTTAAAAAAATCGAGTACTTATAAAAGTATCGATACCTCAAAAATATCGGAACAAAGTATCGTATCCAAATATACTAAGTATCGATATGAAAGTATCGATAAATAAATAAATATATAATAAATATTGGACAACATCACATACATTACTTTGATCCCAATGTAAGTAGCTAAAACACTTGTGTTATGGAAAATCAGAAGTAATGACGGTATCACAAACACCCAGACCCAAGACAACATAGAAAACTAATGAACTTTTTCTACATCGACTCGGCCGGGAATCAAACCCGGGGCCTCGGAGTGGCGTACCCATGAAAACCAGTGTACACACTACTCGACCACGTAGGTCGTCGATACTTGTAGAAAGAAAAGAGGTTGTAGGTCTATAACCTGTAGAAAATACCCGGATTTAAGTAGATTCTTTATATTGAACTCGGCTTATTAGAATGTAAAGGAGATTGCTCAGCTTCCATACATGTTTGGCCTAAAGACCAATAATCATATAAACTTATTTCCTAGATTCGAAAATATGTATAAATGACTGTAGAAACAAATATTATGGACGGACACCCCTGAGAACTTCTATAAACCATGTACACTAAATGATTTTGAGGTTATGTTTGCAAACCTCAAAAGGTACCTCACCTATCAAAATAATAAAAAACAAATAATTAAACTAGAGAAATCAAGAAAAGGTACCGAAATTACGTGGGTATTAGATTATATATAGAGCATGTAGATTAACAGATAGTTGCCTGTTTTTGAAATTAATGCACAAGAGTAACATTTAAAATCAGGTAAGTATGTCATGTGATTGCGACTTTCAGAAGCAATCTTGCTTATTTCATTTAGAAATTGTAATTAGATAGAGCATATTATTATATATAGTTATTTATTTATTTATTTATTGTGTAGAAGTGTCTAACAAAAAATGCATGTCAAGGAACTAGTACTTACCTATGAAATGATAAACAACTTCGATCAGTCTTTGGCTGTATGTTACTACGCCCATAGCCATTAAAAATGATTCATTCGTATGTTTTCCAAACCGGAAAAGTGAAAGTCCTTTTTAAAACGAATATATAATACAGAAGTGTCCGTTAAAATCTAATGACTGGATAATAAAGTATAAATTACGCCAAGAATTACCGTATAAGTCAATATTTTTTTTTCATTTGGGCCAATTTGAGCAATCTCCTTTTAGACAGACAGATGACGAAATCATACAATACTTTTTATAAATAAAATCTATCAAAACACAAAAGAGGTTGTGTTTATTCCAGCAATACTACTCAGGTTTCGGTACTTTTTGCGGATTCCTACTCTTTCTTTCTTTCTTTCGAACTAAAATAATTCAGTTAAGTAAAATACTTAAATATTTCCACTATCCAACCTGAAGTTGGAAGGTGGTGCATAAAATTCTCAAACTTGGGTGGTAAATGGCTAATGGCTAAGTTGGAAGATAGGAATAAGTCAATTTTGCCGCCGTGCATTTTTGCCGCTCTGGGCAAATGCCCGGCTTGCCCCCCCTTAGATCGGGCCCTGCTAGTGCCAGTCTCGCATATATGATTATCGTAACCAAAAAAGTCAACTATTTACTTTTAATATGCTGGTATTCCCAAGTTAGGAATCCCTACACCCCAAGCCACACTCGGACGTTTCTGAACGCAGCCACTAATGTCAATCAGAGCCCTAACGTATTTGTTTATTTAAAAAAAATAGCTATATACTCTCTGTTCCCACCACTTCAGGTTTACTGTGAGTCTTTTTGGATCATGAATGCGAAGAGAAACAGGGCTTCATTGAAATTGATTAAAAATGAGCTCCTGATCTATGTATATGTAAACCTAGAGTTAGAATTTATAATTTTTTATATATTTTATGCATTTTCAATGCGATCTTATAAGATAAATTATTATAATAGAAAAATACTAGAAAAAATCGACTCGGGTCACAAGTGAATCTCAGGCGGGAATCGAACCCGCAACCTTTGGAAATCCGGTCCAATGCTCTCCCAATTGAGCTACCGAGCCTTGCGAACACTCGTCGAAATTTTCTAGTACATTCCTGATTTTACGCTGTAGGCCAGCGTTGTTTCATCAATGAGAGGAACATCCTCTCGTATTCGAAAGAAACATTTTTACAAATGTTTGGTCAATCGATTAAGATGAAACAGCCATGTTAGATTTATAATTTTTTATATATTTTATGCATTTTCAATGCGATCTTATAAGATAAATTATTATAATAGAAAAATACTAGAAAAAATCGACTCGGGTCACAAGTGAATCTCAGGCGGGAATCGAACCCGCAACCTTTGGAAATCCGGTCCAATGCTCTCCCAATTGAGCTACCGAGCCTTGCGAACACTCGTCGAAATTTTCTAGTACATTCCTGATTTTACCGGATTTCCAAAGGTTGCGGGTTCGATTCCCGCCTGAGATTCACTTGTGACCCGAGTCGATTTTTTCTAGTATTTTTCCATTATAATAATTTATCTAGAGTTAGAATGTTTCGAATCATACAACTTTTTTAAAAACGAAATGAAAATTTGTTATTTGCTGTAAAAAATACCTTTATAAAAATTTGAAATAAATGATACTCTTTTTTATAAGGCCGTACTTTTTATTTACCTTCTTTGAAATCAGATATACTCTATTTCTTCTAATAAAAGTTGGCAACCCTAGGTGGCGCTGATAAGAATTTGCGTGCTATTTTAGATAACAGCTTGAACTCGCTTTGATTGACACTCCACCATTTAAAAGCACTCTCTTTTTATTGCGGAAAGTAAGTAACTCCTTCTTGAAAATTGCGTCAGGGCTGACAATTTCTGGTGTTTCCTGACTCTCCTCATCGTCACTTGATGAATCGAGCATCATGGCAAGATCACTAATTAAGCAGGACCAACGTCCTGTACCTGAGGTTCCTGGTCATTCCGTATCTGTTTCCATGGAATCTGTTATATTCATTTTCTTCGCTCTTTCGATATTCGGAGATATTGTTCGAGAAGCCACGATATCTTCGGTGTTTCTGCTAATCTTCAGTATAGCATCTTTTATCTTTTCCTCGGTCGTCATGCGCCACTCGCCGGCCCCTCTCCTTTCTTTCTTGTCGCAACCTACTACACATCTGCATCCGCATCAGCTCCGCATCGATTTATACGCATGCGGATGTAGATGCGCATCTCTAAATCGATGCGGATATTCGCAACATCCCTAATCCAAAACAGAGGTTTAGCGCGAGTTTACGCGTCGATACGCGATATCGTCTGTGCAAAATATTACTTTGGATTTTTGTATAACCGTATACGGTAACCATCAGGAACTACAAATCATCATAAAAATCAACGCGCTCGATAACGAGTATCGAATGCATGAACTTGCACTAAGGTCTCTAGAGTGTCGTGTCACTACACCAACACCATAATTTAAAATATGAAGACACTGCACACTTACAGTGCCTTCATATTTTAAGGCGGTACTCGCAATTGAATTCGTTACACAAGGTATTTTACTGGTATCACTTAGTCGTGCCGATAGTAAATGTCACATGCGCTGGTCTTATTTGAAACTATTCTTGCTGAATATACGCATGAATCGCACCAACAATTACTACTAACATTTCCTTTTTCTAACCATCTGTTGTTATCGTTTCTTTGAAAAAAATAGGAAACATCAAATGTCCTACATATTATTTGTATTTTTTCATTTTTGTCTTTCTTTACGGCTAATCGACCAAATCCGGTGCTAATTAGGCACTACAGCAGATAAAACTAAGATCTTGTTTCCACAAACTACATTTGGTACATTGATGCCATGATGATACAATGTAACCTATATAAAAGGGTCCGTAGTTTTATAACTCCATAAGAAACGGTTTGAAACATGTCTCGCACGGTGAAGAGACCAGCGGAATGAATCATAATTTGCTTAGTGTTGAACGTTGCATCTCAACGAGCATTACGGGCCATACCTTGATGACTCCAACAGCGACGGTCTGGCGCATGTCTCGGACGGCGAAGCGGCCGAGCGGTGGAAACTCCTGGAAGGACTCCACACACAGTGCTTTGGTTGGCACCAGCATCACAATGGCCGCATCCCCCGATTTTATCGACTTCGGGTCCACCTCCGTGGTCTTGCCTGACGAATATAGTAAGGTTATTAAAAAAAAATAACATTCACTTTAAGGTTATTAAATTGGAGTTATAATGTAGGTAATACAAAAAATAAAAAAATATTTGAAAAACAAGCTTTTAGTCAAAAAATGGAACTTTTCGGAAATGGCGGTTTTTCCATATACAAGTTTGTATATAGCATATAATATGTATACTGGTAAGTTCTAGGGACATAGATTTTTTTTCAATATATATAAAAGCTTGAGGCACTGACATGATCTATCCATATCAGTAAAGTAAAAAAAGCTTGTAAAATATTAAACCATTGGGCGTTAATTTCCCCTGCGCTTAGCGTACCTCTATGGTTTCAATTAGTTCAGATTTCGGCTGAGCCAGATAACAAAACAAATAAAACATGGTCCTTCGACTTCTTTGTTGAATATTATCAGTGACCGTCGTACAGGTAAGAGTATTACCTGTACGACGGTCGCATTTTTCCTTGATTTCTGCGAACTTGCAGGCAATGTGGGCCGTGTGGCAGTCTAAAACCGGCGTATAGCCATTGCTGATCTGCCCCGGGTGATTCAGCACGATCACCTGCGAACATGCACACTTACATTATATAAACCTTTTAAGAAATAGTACCCCGTCTTTATCCTGCACGTTGAAAGTAAATTTTTAAGCATTGTTTATTGTTTTATTATTATTAAGATTAATATAAATAACGAATGGCACTTATTGCAAAATGAAGAGGAAAGTCTTAAGAACGTAACTAATTTAAAATCAAGTCTTTTGGAAATACGCGACGCGAAACAGCGTAATAAAACAATGTCTTGATAAGCTATTAATACATGGCTAAATTCATTTATCGCAATCTGAACAAACAACAGCTTAACAATACTATAATAATTACATGAATAAGAGAAGGAAAATATTATTACAATGTTATTTTAGGTAACATACACAGACCTGATTGACCTCGTTATCTGATTCAACTAAGACATGGTTGTATATCAAAATGTACTGAGAATACCTATAAATGATAAACTCTAGTATTTATAGAGTTATTCCCTAAAATGCTTAACTTATCACTTCTTTATCTTAGTAGTGAGGCTCATAATATAAATACTACTCTTAACAATAATGTCTATTCATAATACTGGTCAAAATGAATCTTTAACTTTTCTTTACTTTTCCTAAAAATCTATATATACTCTTTAACATATTATGATCTTTATGGTCTGAGGTCTTTACCATTCCTAACAATTAAGTTACTCGACAACAGTCTATTTAAAGAAACTTAGTCTCTTACTTAAATTCGATTGATAGATTGAAAAATTTTCTTGTCTCCAATAGTAGATCTGTCTTTAATAATAGTACAAAACAGAAAATTACATTTACAATAAAGGGTAAAGTAATCGTAATCAGAAGACTGTTTGTCTAAATTGGCGAGATGTAGCAAGATAGTGCTTTCCTAGAATGATTTATCGATACAAACAAAGTTTTAGGAATGATCTGAGCCGATTCGTCAATCTTATACATGTATTAAAGAACACGTAGCTGACATGAAACATACCTATAATACCTATAATAGGTACCACCCATTCAGGACGTCTTTTAACTGACAAGAAGAATAGGCGCAAGAAAATTGCGAGTCGGACTCACGCACCGAGGGTTCCGTACAAACTTAAAATTAAGTAAATTATGAAACTACTTAACGTTGCTCTAACAAAAAGATAAACGAATAGAGGAAAAAACTTTTACCGTTAGAAAAACTGTTGTCCCCATACATTGCACCAGATCGCGGTTAGTTACCCTACTACAAATAAGTTTATAAGACATTGCTACATGCCAAATTTCATGATTCTAAGTCAACAAAATATGATGGCTTCATATTTTAAGTTATATTTGTATACTCTCAAGAAAATCAAAATTCATAGGGTATTTTCCGGTCTTAAAATCATGATGCTGTTTTATTGGTAAATGTGATTTAGACCACGAAAAGAAAAAAATATTAACAGAATTACCTGAGCAGTAAAGTCAGATGCGCCTTTGGGCGGTGCGTTTTTCGAATCTCCAGCTACGTAGCCACGGCGAAGTTCCTTCACCGATACGTTCTGAGAATTATAAATGATTATGAGCATACCTTCGCAATATCAACTCTTTACTACTAAGTTTTGTTTCAAGACTACATTACGTGATAATGAATTTTGTTTGACAGAGAAATTATTGCAGCGCAAACTACCTTCCGTCGTAATCTTAGGTACATTTCAATCAAAAATATTAAAAATGTAAACACTCTTTGAGGTAAATGTAAATTTTCAAAAGCATCGTTATGGAAATAAAAATATTTATTCCTAATAATTAATCGAATGAATGAATAATTTTGTTTACAGAATTTATAAAACTTTATACGTTAAATAATGTGCCCATTTAATTAAATCAAATAAGAAAAGATTGTTTACCATTTTTGGTTGAAATGAATAATGAAGAAGGAATCGTTAGTTACTATTTAGACAACAGTAACCTTAGCTAGAGCGTTTTTGAAGAGTTCTGAAGTCTCTTCGAACAGTAAAAAAAAAATTTCAAGCTTAATATCTATACAAAAGCTGTAAGATTTATAAAAATAACGATTAAACAACAAATTTTTATGTCTAGGAATTTGAAAACTCGTAACCGTTTCTCTTGCAACATTGTTAGAAAGTGCAATAAAACAGACGAGTCTTTAAAATACCGGAATAGACCAATTATGAGTTAGAATGGTTTATCTTAATGTTTATATTTATCTGAATGATCCATCATAATTATGGACAAGGAGTGAACCACTCTAACTACATATTATAACCAAAGAGAAAACAAATTGTCGCATAACTTTAAAGACAACGCGACAACCACGTAAACATTCTATTTCTTCATCTATTAAAAAAAATCGATCAACACTGATTTAGGTCCCGAAACGACGAGCCTTAGATCAAAATATTACTTGGTAAATATAAAAAGTCCAATCATCTCTTTTTATTTTATTAATTTTTAGCTGACTAAACAAAATCCTTCTCTGTCATGCATATAACAAGTTACCAAAGTTCCATAGCAATCTATCGACTACTTTTCAAGTTTTTGCCAGAGTAACGAACGGCAACTGATTTTTATATATGAGATGAGGCAGAACGTTTTTGTAAATAATAAATAACCTTATATCGATCTCTGAAACACGCACATGGTGATGTTTCGCAAGTATTAACGAAAGATAATATAGATTACGAAACGCCATAAAGCTTTATGTATGTTTCATGGATAAATTATCGGAAATCCATAAAATATTTCGATGGCCTCCTGTAAAAAACCTTTCGTCAGTAAAAAATAAAGTAAATAATTTCTTACCTTAACGTTGAAGCCGACGTTATCGCCGGGCATGGCCTCTTGCAGCGCTTCGTGGTGCATCTCCACGGACTTCACTTCCGTCGTGATGGCGGCCGGCGCAAACACGACCACCATGCCTGCACCATACATATACATCAAATGGCTCATAGCTTAAAATAACAAAGCAGTAAGAATCAGAGTTTATTTTACTACGATGAAATAAAAATAATATCAGTTGCATGAGGTGGGATAAAGACCGTATGAGATTTTATTATAATCTATAATAATATTATAAAGCTGAAAAGTTTGTTTGTTCGAACGCGCTAATCTCAGGAACTACTGGTCTGATTTGAAAAATTCTTTCAGCGTTAGATAGCCCATTTATCGAGAAAGGCTATAGGCTATATATCATTTAACATATTAATACCTGAGCCACAGGAACGCGTGGCCGGGTCAGCTAGTTTATTATATAGACGTTAAGAGCTGCATTGAAGGGAAAAAGACAGCGTTCAAGATAATAAAATGTTTGTATGGCAAATATGTATCAAGCGGGTGAAAAAGTGAAAAAAATTTTGATACACTAATAATTAGATACCTAATTAATATAATAAATTAATTAATATAATATAATAAGTTTTTCTTAAAAGTACATCTTCGATGTTAGGTTTGATGTAGGTCTGACCTGGTTTGAGTATGCCGGTCTCCACTCTTCCAACGGGCACGGTGCCAATGCCGCCGATCTTGTACACGTCCTGCAGCGGCAATCGCAGCGGCTTTTCCGTGGGCCGCGACGGAGGCTGGATAGCGTCTAAAGCCTGATAATGACATTTGATAAATCATTATATGTGCTAATAAACAAGCAGCAACGTTTTAAATTTATTTTTGCACTCATAATGCCATCACGGTGATTCACTATTCTACTACACACACGTATGCGTGTGTGTACGCACACACACACACACACACAAGGCACTCAAACACGCACGTATGCACATATACCCCATTAAGTTTAGCCTGAGTATTTTTAATTATTAATGATATTTATTAGTTTTGTTATCTATTTTTCAAAAAAACGCCGATAGAAAGAGCGGGCTTCTTCTAACACAGATTAGTATTACTACTTAACCAATTCGTTGCTGATGGCACGCCTGTCGTGTCATCACTTTTTTTTGCGTGTGGCTTTAGCCACTGAAACCGTGTCAGTTTTAAATCGATGATAACTCCTTCAAATCAAGTTTTAGGGAAATCAACCCAAAATGAAAACATTCTTCACTTTTCACGTAAATCAAGCTCGTAGCCTTCGTTTCTGTAAATGTATGTAGCAAGGAATCGGTTAAATGGAGTCGCCTAACCCTTGTAATATACAAACCTTGAATGAAAAATAAAGTTTTTTTTTTAATTTTGATATGAGGGTTGGTCATTTTTATAAGCATATTTTAAATGGTATAGAAATAGGAACATATTAATACTTTTAATTCTTTTTTTAAGTCTGTACGGCGAAAGTTAAGAAAAAAATCAGGGTTACTAAACTTATTAGTTACAAATCGGGGACCAGTAATTATTTGTACCGATAATAATAAAAATATATTTTGTTTGCAGATTATTATTATTTAGTAGCCTGAAATGTGTCTCACTTCAGGGCAAAGACCTGCCCACCACCTATATCATCATCTCGGTCTAACGCCATAGTAAACATAAAAAAAATATTTTGTTCAGCATATTAATTCCATTATTTTCTATTTATTGTATATTACCAGTATATAATAAAGACGTCACGTTCGTCATTACGAAAACTGAGAGAAGGAGGAAAAATAAGGATCATTGATGTTTATTATAAAATGCTCTATAGCTTCATCTACCCTGTAATGAATTAACAAGAATCTGTCCTTGTATTTTTAAAAATTTCTATAATTTTTTTACATTTCATCATCTTCAATTTGCGTTTTGATTATTGACTAGTTACTGACAATTAAAAAATTATATTATTGCGTGCGGCATACACTTTAATCTTGGCTTACATTAACTCGCATTGTTTGCATAGTAATCCTAAAATTAAATAATGTTTCTTTAAATTTTCTGTGTTTAACTCATGTAGTCATCGGTGCTTTTCCTGGATTTTCTCACCCCTGTACAAATTCATCTTTGTAACCTACATGTTGGGTTGCGTTAATTATGTTGGGTTCGTTGCTCTAACGCTCCAACCTTCCATAAAAGCCTATCGTTTTGATTTATGTTGTCATTAACCCACGTTATGTCTTCATTGTGATCAGAAAAAGATACTATTCTTTATATTGTTTTTACATTAACTAATTGCCGCTGTACAGGGTGTCCCAGAAGCCGACGTCAAGCCGAAAAATTTAACTAGCCTAGATAAATATAGCCGGGTGATAGACTAACACATATAAGTTGTCAGAAAAATATAAAGAAAAATCTAAGTCACATATTATTAATTTAAAAAAATCTAGCATTTAAAAAATCAATAAAATTTACACCCTGTGACGGTTTTTTCACTCTTGTTGCTACAAATTTTGACTTTTCTAAACATTTTCTTTTGTTTTGTAATCCTGAATAATACTTCTGTATACTCTAATCTTAAATTTAAAGCCAGCTTCTCCAGATTAGAAGAATATGTAATTTTTATCTAAATTAAATATTCAAAATTAATTTTTCGCATAGCTTTAACAGGCTGTTCTGAAAATAATGTACTATGCGAGTTTGGCAAGTAACTTAAAAAGTTGGTGCATTTAATAAGGATTCCAAAATGGTATGATACTTGCCAGACAATTTCTTCAATTGTGGTCAATTTGTTTTCCAAAAACTGCCTGAGTTTTAAACAAATTTTTCTTATGTAATTACAAACCATGTAATTTTGCATACACTTTGTCTGGGGTACAGAAAAGGTCATCAGAAAAAAATAATGTTCCCGAGCAATAGAAATATTACTTTTGATCGGTAGTTGACATTAACGCGAGCGAAGCCGCGGGTAAAATATGTTTATTCTTTAATGCCTTAGGTACGGACCATAGTGCTTCAAGTGGTTTATAGTGTAAGGTAGAAGGTATAATAAGTACCGCTATTTAAGACTAGATTAGAACAAGTAGTTACATTAATTATAGTAGATATTATTTTGCTGCGTTAATAAGATGTTTACCTCAATGAGAGTCTTGCCCTCCACCTTGCCCTCCTTGCGGTCGATGGTCCAGCCCTTGAACCAGGGCATTTTGTCTGAAGGCTCAAGCATGTTGTCGCCGTGCCAACCGGAGATGGGCACGAATGCCACCGTTGCCGGATTGTACCCTGCCAACAATTACTTCTTAGACAAGTACCTTATGATGCCAGTGATCTTATGATCAATTGACTAAAATGGTGATGGCCTGGCTATGCTAAGCTATAATTTTATTTCAATTTTTGGCACGGTCGACTACAGTTTTTTGTAAATCTCCCTGCTTAAAAGCGGATTTATGGTAAAATAATTATTTAAAAATACAAATGGACGCGTGTTCGTAAATCCGACTACTTTAATATTTGTTACGGAACTTTGTTTGTAGAATCACACCTTTCCCCAGTCTTTTTCAAACAATTTAAGTATTAATCGTCTTTAGGTATTGGTTGAAAACTTCGTCATTATCTACGGACACTGACTGTGCAGTCTTTTGGTACCGCTGGAATATTTCTCGTTCACCAAAGAACGAAAAACGTGCGTTCATTTAGTTTCTGATCAATGTAACGTGAACAATCTTGGGCAAAAAAAAATGGTTTAGTTGCAGAGCAATTACACGTGACCGCGAGTTGTGAAATGAATGAAACTCTTTGTTTTAGTTGCTAGTCAGTTCTGCTGCTCTTCGGTTAGGTTGGTTGTGAAGTTTAAAATCTTATCACGAGGACACAAGTTGCGATAAAAAGCTCTTCGGCAAGTGAGCTCAACCTGAACCCAAGTTGTAAAACGAAAAAGCCTTTAGTTTAGCTGTTGCTATATCAAACTTTCCCACAGTTAGCGCACAAATGTCAGCCTATATTTTGTATATTGCTAAGGTCTAGATCTATCTAGATTTTTTTTCGAAATTTCGTGCATTTACAAAGTCAGAATTCTAAACAAGTAACTTAATTATTAGGGAATAAAATATTAGGATATGTTGACATCACAAAATCAAGCAAAGTCCATTGATATTATGGGTTGGGCTAAAATTTATCAATGTTTAAAAAATATGGCGTAACGAGACCTCAATTTAGACAGTATTTCATTAAATCAAATTTATTCCTACACTTAAATCATTCAATAATCTATTTATATTATAGTATGTTGATATTATAAAGGTAAAATTCCGGGGTGTGTGTTTGTACCACAGACGATAACTAGGTTCTTCGAGCAGCAGCAGACAAAAAGAGCTATGTTCATTTTAAAACGACAGTGTTTTGTACAAACACACAACAGGAAACAACCTTAACACAGTCATACCGATCTTCTTAATGTAGGAAGACACCTCCTTCTTGATCTCCTCGTAGCGAGCCTCGTGGTACGGCGGCTCAGTGGAATCCATCTTGTTGACACCAACGATCAGCTGTTTAACGCCGAGTGTGAATGCTAGCAGAGCGTGCTCGCGTGTCTGCCCGTTCTTACTAATACCAGCTTCAAATTCACCAGTGCCGGCGGCTACTATTAACACCGCGCAGTCCGCCTAGTCATATACAACAATCATTCATATATAGGTAAATATTGAACAACAGCACATACACTTTAACTTTAGAATATATTCACTCATAACACAACATTAACACGAAGTTTACTTTTAAAGCAACTGGAAATCAAACCTGAAATCTCCGAGATAGAGACGTCAATATATTACCGTTTTTTTCAACAAAAACATGTAATTAACACTTTTTAATCAGTTTGCGCCACATAGTATAAAACTACAATGCATCCTCGAATGATTCGTATTAATGCTTTCTTTAAGCATCGTGTTAATCAGCTAAATCCAGGCTTAAAGTTGGAGTGATATCATCTCAGTTAGATATATTATTAATTCAAGTAGCAGTGTACCAATATTTAATAATTGAAAAAAAAGAGTCGAACATGTTAACCATTGTATTTATTTATTTTTTCTTGCATTCCAAATGCCATATTTTTATAAGATATAAAATCTGTGTGTTATATGTTATGTTAACTATTATTAAAACGAATGACTTGAGTTATCATAAATATATAAAAAACAAAACTGTTTATTTACCTGGGAAGTTCCAGTGATCATGTTTTTGATGAAATCCCTGTGGCCAGGCGCATCAATGATTGTGACATAGTATTTGGCTGTCTCGAACTTCCACAGTGCGATGTCGATCGTGATACCACGCTCGCGTTCAGCTTTTAGCTTGTCCAATACCTAACAAATAATCAGTAGTTGATTAAAATCAGGGAAAAAAATCATAATCTAGCAGTAGGATCTATTAAAATAAACTCATCGATAACACAATATAAATATAGATGAATATTCCTCGTGAGATAAAACATCGGTAAATTACATAAGAGTAACTTCCTCCCAACCCCTCTACGGTTTGATAACAATCGCTGTTTAACGGAGACTTCTTATTATCAATAAACAGGCAAATAAATTTCGGATTTACTAAGTTTAATAGATGGCGCAGCTTTTAACATATTCTGCCCATAATTGCGGAAATTACACAACTATTATATGGGCTGGTAATCAGATCAAAGATTTAACATGGAAGGCACGTTTAGTAGGGTCCCGGCTGCATCTGCAGTCCTCAGTAAGTAAGTCTGTACCTACGGCGTTTTCATGCATCGGAAAGGGCTGTACCCTCAAGAAAATAAGAAAAAAAAATTAAGTAACAACTGTTTGAGATTTTCGCTGATATTATAAACTGGAATCTTAGGAGTACGTCCATTGTTTTGCATAGAGTAGACATATTATTTGGCCGATGCATTAACCTGTACTAAAGGAAAATGATAACTGATAATTTCTATATGACATTTTTGTGTTTAGAAATATTAAACAAAAGTGACAATCAAATTCCACAAAATTTAAATAAACACGTGAGCAGAACCATAAAACAATAAAAAAGTCAGAGAATATGGATACCACCTAGTGATGTAATGAAACACTTATTACAGATAGCAAGTATGGCTAACTATCCTGTGAACACGGCTCCTGAAAAGAAGTCGAAACGTCTGGTTTCAATATAAATTAAAAACAAACGTATTTTATATAAATATAAAATAAGCGTATCTGGAAAAAGTGCTTCATTTTAACTTTTAAATGTGATAGTGTAATAACTAAATATATATATTAGTCTAAGCTGGTAAAATTTTCAATAGACTAATGGTTACGACGTCTGATCTGCCCGATTATTCAATTAATTATCGGCCTAGAATCCGGCGCTGCGGATATATACACACATATATATATATATATGCAATATTACAAATTCAATATATATTTCAGTGCTGTTACATTTTGTGCTAATACGCTGATAAATTACGAGGTGATTCACCAGCGTTTCGCCTTCCATATTTTTTAATTAGTAAACACAAAGCAATTAGTAGTAGCAAGTATCCAAATAATAACTAGCATCTTTACGCACTTCCGCCATCGTAGGCAGTAAGTCATTTATGAATAAGCCAACATTTGCAATTACATTTCTCGAGTTTGGCATTGGTTACCATGTAAAGTAGAGTAGTTCGGGGTATTTGCCTATGTGTCAAATAAAGCTTTGCCAAACTAGGCAAATACGCCAATGCAAATGCCTACCGCCATGTGAAGTGCCACCTTTAAATTGTTGGAAGAGACACCGACGACTATAAGACACTACGTAATTATCTAGGTAAATTCTGGTGGACTATACCGAGTTTGCATTTTCTACATACCCACGCGTATTTGAATGAGCCTTTGCCCATCTCTTGCGCCTCTTTTTCAAACTTCTCAATGGTACGTTTGTCAATGCCTCCGCATTTGTAAATCAGGTGACCTGTGGTGGTGGATTTCCCGGAGTCCACGTGACCGATCACCACGATGTTAATATGAGTCTTCTCCTTACCCATCCTTTTGGCCTAACAAAGAACTTGACGTAAATCCAGCAATCCTGTTCAAAATAATCCGTTATGAGTTTTTGAAAAGGTACCTTAATATCGTCAGTAAAAGGAAAAACGAGGCGTTACTTGAAAGATTGACTGTAATAGGGGTTCATTTATTGTATAAATAGTCTATTTATCTTAAAGATAAATAGACTATTTTTACAAATTATCTTGCGATACATTAGTTTTAATTTCTAAACAAACTTTACGTGTAGGTATCTGATGCACATAACATTTTCACCTGCGATACCTTTGTAATTAGTCGTAATATACTTAGGTACCTACGGGAAGAGTGCCCAGGCCGAGTGTGCGCACAGAACGTTCGGAACATCGATACAGCGAATTGTCCTTCCAAATATAGACAATTTTACCGGTTGCCTTCACACAATAATGCTCGCTGATACACTTCATCGAGTTAACCCTAGATAATCAAAATTAGGGTTCTAAGAACAAACACCACCGTCGCCAGTTCCATATTAATTATTACAAAAAAATCATAAAGGTCCATGTTACGCATTAACCAAGACCTGGCTAATAAAATTATTTCGCTAAATAATACATCAGTTATAGATGTTCTTCAAACATTTTTGAAAATAGATAAAAATTACACCACTCATGCAATAAAATAAAGTCATTGCAATAATTACAAATGAGAGCGGTTCGATCTTAAATTAGAATGATCTATAGAAAGCAGCAAGCACCTATTCAGATGCATTTGCAAGACATGTTTCAAAATTAGAATAATCGCATGTCGCCCTACTCAATGTATGGATAAACCGGCGACGCACATGGGCTTCCCGGTGCGTCCATCTTGTGCATGGCAGTACCAACGTTTCGATTATTTGCAACATTCACTCAACCCCGCCAATGTGGAAAAGTCAATGTCAGCGAGCAATTAGCAGGTCTTGTATATCTTTGTCAGGAACTTTTCAGAGCAATCAAAGGACAGTGATTCAAATTTAGAATTCCGTAAAATCCTGCCAAAATGGCAAAAAATATCACTTAGTTTTTTGCGCATATATTATGGAGAAATATATTTTGAATGCAATGTAGACTAATTTTACATAATTATATTAAAAATAATAATAGAATTATACTACCAAAACTACGTATTACGTACGATATTGACACGTGTTTTGAATTACATATGCTGTCATTTGAAATAAATATTAAGGTCTTGTATATTTATAATGGGCAACAATAAGCATGTATAAGTATATGACCAAATTGCGTAATTTAAAAAACAGCCGGCAAAATTAGAGTCCTAACGAAAAGACCTGATACTAAATTAAGTTTCTTAAGCCATGTCCAAATTTTGGTCAGATTAATGATCAGACTACTAATTATCACGAAAAATCAGAACAAAATATTGAAAAATACACAAATTTCATCAAAATTCTAAATAAAAGGTCGGAAAAGCTTACCTTTGCGGCCGCAGACAAGAAATTTTCAGAGCGATTCAAGAGCATGCGCCGTAGACAGTTCGCCTGGGAAATGCAATCAATAAAATCAAGTGCACAACTTTCAATATTAAACTCTTTTAAATTATACAGGCATACGCACGTGAACAAACGAGACAATAGTTTTATTTTGCTATAAATTTATCACACATAGTTCACTGGAAATACAGTGTAGTATCTTTCTGCCCAAATAAATGTTTAGCGGATGTCGTCAATTTTCTTTACTGTGTAAATGTTTTTCATGGCATTGGCATCAATGTTTTTGGAATTTGTATAATCTACCCAAGCTGAAACGCCTTTAAAAGGAGAAAAACTTACCTGCAACTTTCAGTTATATGAGTGATAGGTATTATATTCTAAAGGGCGACAAGTTTTTAGTATTTTTCAGAAACTGCATATGTCAATGCTTACCTTTTGAGATCGTAGTCGATTTTTACTGGGCAAAACTAAAGTTTATTTAAGGTCGGCAAAAATAGAAGGTAAAATTATCACATACTTGATAGAAGGCAGTCTCTTACTGAGATTTGGCGCTGAATTGAAGTTGTTAATAGGTGTTGTCTCACAGCATTTATTTGTATGCCAATGAATTTGTGTCTGGAACCTTTCAAAAAATTTTTTGCGTATGTTGTACGCCGCTGATTGACATTGCAATTCATTATAAATCAGTATAAGTATATTATGAAATAGAAGTATACACATAGGCTCACATAGGCATCAACCGTACCCCTAGATTGGGCTATAAAAATATATTTTCAAACATTATTGCTTCCGGTACCACCATTTATAAATAAAGATTGGTTACTAGAAGTAGCACAGAGTAAATAATATATTTCATAGATTAACTTCCCAACCATTTACGGCCATGTAAATAACCGAGTTAGGTATAGTCATAAGTACGTAAAGTTATACAAAGCTGTCCAAGAATTTTCAATTAAAAGTCCAACACAAGGAATATAATATCAATCAAGATAATTTGTCAGTTTGTATTAGTCTGACTGTTTTTGTCTGCTCCTTAAACATGCATAACAGAACATTGAAAGCGATTTTTTTTATTTAGGATGGGTTAACTCTTAATCCCAATCAAGCCCGGGGGCCAAGACATAATCCACGATGGAACTAGCTAAACCACAAGGTGCCTATTCACCCTGGCTTTGAAAATAAACGGGTTATAAGTTCGGAAATACAGACGCAGGGAGGGAGTTCCACGCCTTTGCTGTGCGCATTATGAAGGATGTTGAAAAGCGCTTAGCGCGACAGGTAGGAATAGCAATCAAGAAAGGGTGGTAGCCTGCAGTGCGTCTGGAAATCCGATGAAAAAAAGGAGATGGCGGTATGATCAAATGCAGCTCTTGAGCACACTCTCCAAAGTACAGTCTGTAGAAGATCGACAGATAGGCAATTTTACGGCGATGAGTTAAGGTGTGAACCTTTTAATTCTCAATCCGAAATAGTAAAAGTTTATCACGCTACTACCTAAGGCAGATGACAACAATGAATAGGCATTAAGTAAACAGTACTATCCGAAGTAAATAAATATTAACTAAGCAGTCCGAAATTTTTGCTTCCATTCTACCCTGGTGCCTCATCACGTAGGTATTCACCACCCTTATACGTTATCGTTCATATCACATAGCCCGTTAAATAGTGAATAGGTGATCCACTGATTCTAAAAAGTAATGTTATGTGTGCATTAGAACAGTCATCGTTCATCCGCTTAAGATAATGAATATTCCCCAGCTTTCTTGGATCGGGTGAGAGACTTATAAATGAACTGCTATCAACTACCGACAACCCAAAAAGTAGTATCTTATCACTACCTTCTAGCTAACCATTAATTATACATTGTGTTAATTAAATCAGGATCACGGAAATGAATAAAATACATGATTATTGATTTTACCACGTTTTTCTTATCTCACTTTTCTTATTTGTTTGTCTGTCCGGGCAAAATCTTGCAACTTAAATTTGAGGCACTTTCCGATAAGCTAGAAAGCTGAAACTTTCAGGATAGTTCAAAACCCGATGACAATGCACTCTAAAGCAACTTTCAACTTTCCAGATGCACTTTCAGGTCCACTTTCGGCAACTTTCACTTTTGTATGGGTCTTATCCGATTGTTGCGTAACACATGGTTACTTCGTTGAGTTAATAATTAAAAAGAATAAAATAATTATACTAGATTTAAAAAATCTAAAAATCCCACGTTTTTCAATGTCCTAAAAAGAATAAAATAACCCTGCGGGGCAAAGCGAGGGGCCACTCAAAACGTGGGGGCGCATCTTTACAATAATCGGCATCAATGCATGTCATTCATCTCTTTAAAATCTCCTCTTAGTAATATGCGCCCCCACGTTTTGAGTGGCCCCTCGCTTTGCCCCGCAGGGTTATTTTATTCTTTTTAGGACATTGAAAAACGTGGGATTTTTAGATTTCTTAAATCTAGTATAATTATTAGGGAGAGCCCTACTCTGTCCTGTCTGTCCTATTATAGAAGGTCAGAGGAAATTTCCAATGTATTTTAGCCGCTTTGGGCTGCATACGAAAATAACAGAAATTTCTCCTGATCATGGCATCCCTAAATGTGAACTAAGGAACTACCACAGAACGTTTTAGCAAATCCACTTGATCCTCTTTAAGAATTTGGTAAAGGCTTTTACGGCCATATGCCCAATGATTGATCAAGAATTCTGACCGCCCTAGTCTAATTACCGCTTGCTTTTTAAAATTCAAAATTTATTGTTAAATTCAGGGACTCTCGAGTGCATTTAGTTTTAGTGTTTTGTCTCGGTCTAGTTGAATTGCATGTAGGGTAGATGCAATGATGCTAGATTAGTGCATGCGAAGACACGATCTTAGCGCGCCCCCCTCGATTCTCGCGCCCTAGGCTGCAGCTTAATTAGCCTAAGGGTTAATCAGGGCCTACATAGGCCTTAGCAACTGTCGGTTCTACAATATTGTATTACTTGTTGGTTCCAATCAGTTATGTCTTAATTATTACTTTTATTACATCAGCCTGCCAGATTATAAATAATAATTAATTAGCCATAACTTAGTGATAATTTCAAGCTTTTATAGGACAGGTTTCAAAGTACTAGGGGTTGCCCGCGACATCATCAGCGTAGAATTAGGTTATATAGAGCTTACACTTAAATTGGCGATACACGATTCTTCTTTCTTCATCATTTGCGGTAAGAAGGTCCTTCCGCAGGGTTTGAGCAATCTTCATACTAAATTTCATCAAAATTGGTTCCAGCTGTTTCATCGTGAAAATTTCAGGAACAGATTTACTTTCGCACTTATATAAGTATTAATTTGAAGCAAGATTGTTTAATACTAATTTCATACATACAGATTTCATATAACAAAGAAAGGGAGAGGGGTACGATACAATAGAGATGAAGGTTGGAGCGTTCCACCTGCTTGGGATCCAATAATTAATAAATTAATACCTCCAAAAACACACATTGCAAATAATAACAGTAAGATGGAGGTCGGTCTCCCTGTTCGAGTTTCTTTCGCCAGTTCTTCTAAGAAGGGCCTCCCAATTTTCGAACTGGTTGTAGGAGAGAGGTGGAGGTGGTGATTGATATTCAAATGTGTAATGTGCGTGGACGTCTCTACACTTTGCAATCTTGATTTTTCTAAACGACTGAGTTCTTATATTTTAGTCAAAAAAAGCTCTTGCACCGGTAGTAAATCAAAGGCCTAAACAGATTGCGAAGCCTCCTATCTGGGATGTTGACAAACTTATAGATTAGTTACTAAATGATAAATCTGACAATAATAATTTATATCAGTGTTCTAAAAGAGCAGTTACCTTATTATACCTTTGTTAAGGACGCAGAGTTCAGGACATAACTCTATTAGCAATCGATGATAGTCACTGATCTATTTCAGAAGCTCGCATTGTATTTTGGCCTAAGTTTGAGTCTAAAACTGATAAAACCGATGTTCGACAGTTCAGTTGGCGACTCACTAATAACAATGAGTAACCCACATATGACCCAGGGTATAGGGTGAACCAAGTCCTACAGATGTCAACAACACGGCGAGCTCAATGCAATAACAACAATCTATTCATCACGGTACGAGTATGTGGGGAGGCGAAACTAGTCTCCCGCGCCGTCATCGCCGGCTGGGTGAAGCGGCTTTTGGAAAAAGCCGGCATCAAAGCGAGTGCGGGAAGTAGGTACACAACTTGCAGTTGCTTTCAAAAATTAGATTTTCAACCGTCCACTCGATGACATCCTTGCCCGAGGCAATTGGCGCTATCAAGATATCTTTATGAAGTATTACTGCCGAGAAATTCCACATTCCCGGCACCAAATCAATATGGTATCTGCTATGTTCTCTCCCATAGCAAATTAGTACTTCTGACTGAATTTTTAAATGCTTTTATTGCATATCATCAAATCTAAATAAAGGAGATGTCCCACGCTACATACATTGTTTGCCCCACAAAAAAAAGTCTATGCGTCAGCTTCAAAACTAAATTACCGTTTTCGTATTTTATTCTACTATTAGAAAATATAATACTTTTTGCTGTAAATAGTGGGGTTTTTAAGTTAAGTTAGGTTATGTGTCACACTATTTTATCATTTAAACACCATTTTTTCAGTATGATATGTTTTCTTTCTTATACTTATCGTTTTTCATAAAATACTACACAGCAGTTTATATTGATAGCAACAAAATTCACTAATGTGTGCTGTCAGGAATCTACTTTATATCAATTATATAAGTTATATATATTTATTTGTACGAAATACTTTAGAAAACATTAAATATACTTGGTAGCCGTTTCTAAATATAAATTGTTTGTTTTATCAAGTATTAAACATAAACCGAACTTCACCATCAATAGAAACAAAGTGTGGTATTCCACAGAGTAGCATAGCAATAACAAAAAATTGAAACAAGTAAAAGGCGACTAATGACTGGAGGCAATTGGATATACGTCCCCCGTAGACTATAAAATGGGCAGCAGCTTTTCCAAATTATGGTCTCTTACTGCAGTTACCCACCAATCCGTACTGGGTACGCATGGTGGGCTATGGCCCATTCTCCCTACGGTATTTACCACCAAGCACCAGGCACAGGCTTTAGTTGGGCCTATTACTTAGCAGCGGGGATATTTATAAGCTGATGATGAATAAAAAAACACATGTTTTATTTAGTTCTTACACTTCCGCGCACATTACATATTAGAATAAAACACTTTTTTACGGATTTTGCGCATATTTTATTTTATAATTAATCCTGACGTTTCGACTCCTTTACAGGAGCCGTGATCACAGGATGACTAAGATAATGGTTGTCATGTATTTTACCTTTACAATATTTTAATCGGGCACGTTCCTAATGTTAAAATTATTTTGTAAAAATTAAACTGTTTTATTTTTATATTTTATTTAGTTATTAAATTCTCACTACGGTTACATTGTATACTACTGAGTCTACTACCAGTTCGGAAATTGGGAGGCCCTTCCGAGAAGAACTGGCGAAAGAAACTCGGGCAGGGGGACCGACCTCCATCTTACTGTTATTATTTGCAAAAAGAGCTAACTACATCATCAGGTCTTGCAATGTGTGTTTTTGTAGGTATTCATTTATTAATTATACATTTATTATAATCCAAGCAGGTAACCAAGCTCCAACATTCGTATCTATTGAAATTAGGATGTTTCCTGATTTCAATAGCCGCGCGTAGCATCCTAATAACAAATCTTTGTTCTCTAGCGAGAATTTGTGGTTTATCGAAACGAATGTAGTGGTTTGGCCCCTCAAAAGCATGCTCACACACTGCAGATCTATTATCGCGCCTATGTTTTATGTCAGCTACGAGTTCTTTAATGCGCGTCCCTATACTTCTCTTTGTCTGCTCGATGTATGAGAGACCACAGTCACAATCGATTTTGTAGACTGGAGGGGTATATTGCACTTGACCGGTCGTAAGAATTGGTCAATCTTCCTGGATGGTTTAAAATAAGTATTAATGGAAACCCGTTTCAGAATATTCCCAATCTTGTCAGTGACCCCCTTCATGTAGGGAAGGACAGCAGGTTGACGCTCTACTGTGGCTAGTTTGTGGCGCGGCCTCTACGACGCAGTCTTGGTACTCGCAACTTGTTATCTTGTAGTACTCGCTTGACATGCTGAAGCTCAGCAGTCAGATGTTGTTGGTCACAGATGCCGCGAGCTCCCTGAAACAAAGATTTCTCTACGGTAGCCAACTGTATAGGATGGTGTTGAGAATCACCTTTCAAATATCTATCTGTATGAGTTGCCTTTCTATACACTGTATGACTAAGGGTTTGATTTGGATTCTTGCTGATTTGAATACCTAGGAAGGCTATTTTATTGTCTGTCTCTAGTTCATGTTTTATAATATGAACGTTTATTATTCTTCTTCTATTAAAATATCGTCCAAAAATGCTGCTGGAGGATGTAAACTATCTGGGTTATACCTAGCCCAAGACAAAAACCATAAAATAACCATAACATGAGAACAGCAGCCCACAGTTCTACTACCTGCCTTACAACTGCAGTAATAGCCCGTTATGTTCTCTTCGGTGTGTTCTAAATATGAGCAGTATGTAATATAGGAATAATATACTTTGCTCGAATGGCGAGAACTTATACGACCACGAATTAAAGTTCCCCTTATATTTTCACTCTCGGGCACTTCCAACTGAGAATTTAACTCAATGTTAAACATCCCACCATCCCTGACATGCTCACCATAATATGAACGGGCCTGTTTAATTTGGTATGTTCCCAGAGCAATCATTTCTAATTGACTCATTGTTAAACGAGGAAAAGTAGAAAGATGTGTTAAATGGGCGCTAATACTACGGAAATTGGTTCTTTGACGATTCATATTATGGTGAATAACAAATTCTCCCAGATAATTAGGCTCATTTAACCTGCTCAAAGCTTTTGCAGCAATTTCTCTCGCATGGGTTCGGTCCTGCAAAAGTGGATGAAAATGATTTATAAAGGCACCAGCTATACAGAAGTCATCAAAAACATGTTGTGATGCCAGGTTAAAGAACTCTTGTCTTAATAATCTAAAATCCCTTTTGAAGCGCCCATTGACAATTTCTACCACCCACCTTACTAATGTAATGAGCCTAGTTTTGTTAGCTTGTAAAGTAGTCAGTTGGAAGTTGCCTTCTTCAATGGATTCCGGCATGTGAACATTATAGCCATATGCTTGTAAGTCTTGCACAGCATCGCGAAATCCTCTGTCAACTATAAACACGTCTCCAGCTCTAAAAAAAGTTCGCATTGGGCCAGCACCATCAAGAAAAGCATTTTTCATAATTAAAGCATCAGATTCCTTAGCAGAATATGGCCCTAAGATATCTAAAATATAACCATCAGAACATACAAGTAGAAAAGGCTTCACAAGATTTCGGTACTTATGTAGACTGTAGGTATCTTTTTGGAACTTATAGTTACTACTTTTTTGTATATAAGTATAAGTTCCATCACAGATAACAATAAGAGGTTGTTCTCCTGTAGTGGTCAAATGTCTCCCAAATAACTCTCTAGGGATTGTAAGTTTATGCTCACTGGCTTCCTGAACTCCTATATGTCTTAAACCTAAATGAGTACCAACATAATCTTGGGTTAGGCATTCCCTTACAATTGTAATATTTCTATTAAATGTAGTTTTAGAAACACCAAAAATTGATGATAGTCTTCGATCACTATCACCAGATCTTAATTTAGCTAAATACATAGCAAAAGCAGTTTTATATTTGACTATTCTGTTAGTAATGCTAGCAGTGTCATTTATAATATCATTAAATTGTCTACTCTAGAGTTGTAATAACAAAACGATTAATTATTGATTACTACTTATTTATATTTCTTTAAAATGAGAATGTTATTCATAGCTGGTTTTTAATAATAAAGGATAAACAATACAATGATGTTGTAATGTTTATAAATATTTTTTTGTATCCATGTTGTTTGAATTCAAGTATTATTCTATGTCTATATAGTATTTAAGTTAATAAATGTTATATACATACATTATATGGATTTTTTACTAATTATTAGAGATGTGCCGATTATGACTTTGGCCGACTAGCCGACTACCCGATTAGTCAGTTGTAAAGTGGCAAACTAATCGGCCAAGCTGATTACGGTTTCAAGGGATTCCGTGACGCTTCGTTTACAGCTGTTTAGTTTACTTCGCATTGTTTCTTGATTTTTTATTTTGTACGGGTCAGAGCGGTGCTTTTGTATAAAAAAAACATTTTTGAGTGAAAGTGTAAGAGCTCAATTAAAATTTAATAATGTCAAAAATAAAGTCTCGTATAGATTTTTTTTAACAATTGGACAATAATTCCTGCAAAGTTAAGTGTAACCAATGAAAAATGATAATTTCTTGTGTTGAGCAGGGAAAAAAGGCAAATACTACACGTATGAACCGCCATATTAAATACCGACATCCAACCCAGATACCTCGGAAGTTCGGTTCTGCGATAAAATGTTCGACCACAGAATATTCTTCCCAGTCGTAAATCCAAGCAGATCAACTATTTTTTTTTACGGTTTTTATTTAATGTAACTCGCTCCTACATACATTTTATTAATAAATACACACAAAGTAAGAAGCCGGATAGTCGGCTATTTTTGTCGAATAGTCGCCGACCAATCGCCGACTACGATAGTCGCCGACTAGTCGGCACATCTCTACTAATTACCATTATGACAAATATATATTAAATCGGGCGTTGTATGTATTCTTTGATTTTAAATAATGAAAACTAGGTATTTAGCATAAAAGCGTGCAAATAATGCATCAGCTTTTTTATATGAAATAATGTTTATTTATTACAATAGCTCCACCAGGCGATATCAAACAGCTCTCATAATTAGGCTTCGAATGACGGTACAGTGAGTTAATATCAGCGTTTTATCTTACAATAAAACGCATTCTTTACTGAATAAACGGTATCTTTGTAATTAATATTTTTTTATGAAAAATTCTTATGAATGACAAAACAGGCAAAAATTAATTTGGAACATTTTACCTTTGCACATGTGAAGGCAGATTTCGGCTAAAAAAGGCCTATTGAGTATCACTTTTTTGTAATATAATTTAAGGTCTTGCAATTTTTTTTAAATGTCTTAGAAGTCATGGAACTTTTTTATTTTTAAATTATAGTTGAAAATTGAACTGTTGCTTACTTTGACCTTATTTTTTTAGTTTCGATCGATATTTTTATTATTTACAAAATAAATTTTCTCAAAATGTAAAAAACAAAATGTAACTCAAAAACTACAAAATTCAGGGAACATACATGGGGTATTTCCGTGTAAACCAGATGTCAGGAATCTAAAAAAAAACTTGAACATCACTGTTTTGACCGCCCTGTATATAGCGTACTCTGTCATCTTGATTATTCCTACAACGTTGTTCTACACATACAGTATGCATCTATACGATAGTCGCAAAATCGTTTCTTTCTGTCCCTATGTACGCTTAGATCTTCTACGCAACGGATTTTGATACTGTTTTCACTATCATTTAGATAATTTGTCCCAGGTGTTCTATACTTCAGAAAAAAGGGCTTGATACCCCTGACATATATCTCAGTGCCTAATGCCTAGTACTGCACAATATTGATAAATCGATCATTATTATCGATTGTATGTGGCATTTTTGTTGAAGGCAAAAAAAAGAAACATACACATTGAAATAAAATCACTATTACCTAATGCAGGACGCGTTTTATTTATTTTTTATATATTTTAATACGTTTCAAATAGACAGTTTTTATGCTTATTGCTTTTATTTATTATCGGAATAATCATTATTCGAGATATTAAAACAATTTTATAGATTGATTATTAAATCTTGATTGCTTATATTGTAAAACTGAACTTCATACTTCCAATCTTCGTGTATATTTTTTCTAGTTCTATTGACCATTTTCGTCGAATTTCCTGGAGTTACAGACACATGCATCAGTTAATAATTTAATATAATCTAGAAAGATTATAAGATAAATTATTATAATAGAAAAATACTTGAAAAAATCGACTCGGGTCACAAGTGAATTCTCAGGCGGGAATCGAACCCGCAACCTTGGAAATCCGGCCCAATGCTATCCCAATTCTAGTATTTTTCTATTACAATAATTTATCTTATAAGATCGCATTGAAAATGCATAAAATATATAAAAAAATATAAAACTAGAAAGATTAATTAAAAACCATTCGTAAAAATTTTCATTGGTTTTTAAAGGCTTGAACACCAGTAAATCAATTAGACACAAGCCTGATGAAATCTCAGCATAAGCAATTATATTCCTTGCCCTTGCCTTTAGGTACTTTAGTAGTGGGTCCGTCAGTCAGCCCATGATTTTAAAACGGTGTGGTTTGCGTTGAGCTATGTTTCATTGAGGAAAAATATTTTGTCTCAGTTCTCAATATTTTTAAATTTGCGTAAGAAAATCAATCAGACTCAAAGCAATGTTTGTACATTTCATTAAAAAATTTCTTTTGTCGCTTTTTATATCGAAACCTAGTTTTCTTAAGAATTTTGGCTAAAGACAATAAACTTCCTGAAATTAAATTTGCTGCTTCGACAGACAAAGCCTTCACATTTAAAAAAATTATGTTATTTTCTGAGATAACTCGTTGTTTGATAAGACAGGAAAAAACTTAAATATCGAGCAATATACATTATTAAGATGCCCAAAGTCTGTCCAAGTAAAAAGTCTGTAATCATAAATTTTACAGGAGAAAATATTAACTTTTTTGTATTAAGGTTTACCAATACCATAATGAATTTTAATTTTTACCGTTCCCGTTTTAATGTTGTAAGTAAT
This sequence comes from Calamotropha paludella, assembly GCA_927399485.1. NCBI lineage: Eukaryota > Metazoa > Arthropoda > Insecta > Lepidoptera > Crambidae > Calamotropha > Calamotropha paludella. Next base: position 13,084,723 of record OV656805.1, read on the forward strand.
TTTTAGTCTATGGCCGCTAGTATGTATATAAGTTGGTGTGCCATCGACCATACCGACGTTTGGATAATATTTTTTTATATAATTAATAATAAAAAACTGTATAATAGAAATTTTATTTATTTTTTGAATTTTTATACAATATCACCATATATTTCTTTAAATCTTAACAATAAATTAAAATTATAAGCAATTCTCATCAAAATAATTATAATATACCTACATCACAAAATAAATATGTTTGATGTATTAAGTATACAAGTATTGTTACATAGATAATCAACTAAAATTAAAATTGTATTATTAAAAAAAAGTTTTACTAGCGATTTCTACGCCACTGCTGAAATTCAAAGACCGTCACATTATACTTTCTACAAAACATAAGTGTAAAGTATTGTATATAATAAAAACGAATGCATTTAAAAAGAGAACAATATTTTTTTCTGACGAATCAGTAAAAGAGCAATAACATTGCATATTTTATACTATTAATGCATTACATTTAAATAGTCTTTTGTTGCCAAATTTTACGTGAATACATTCATTAAAACATACAGATTTAGTTAACCAAAATGTTAGCAATATCTTCGCGGATCTGGTAAGAGATGGATAGGTATACAAAATTTTAAATTGATTGACGTGATTCTTTAAACTTAAATGCGAAAAAAGGTATAAAAGAAAGTACTACATTATAACGACAAACTTTTACGACATGCATTGGACCGTTCCTCTTAATAATTAATCCAATACCAATTTTGGATAAAATGCTATAATCGCGTTAAACATTACAATGTATCTTATATCTGATAAATAACTATCGAACTAAACTGTATGTTACCATATAAAGCGAAATCGCTATTAGAAAATATATAGAAGAGAATAATAGTATAAGTAACAAACAAATCTAATTATTAACTGGTTTTTAGATTCCGGAATTTAAAACAATCTCGAACATTTATAGTGGAATTGATTAGCAAATAAATATGTTAAATACTATTTAAGTAATATAGTTATTATTAGCGCAATTCAAGTTTGGATTCCGGTTTGCCATATAACATTAATTTTATTGAATATTAGAACAAGGATATTACAAAATTTAGACTTAATAAAAATTAGGAAACCGCATAGGTACTTAATTGAATTTACCTGTAATAAATTTTAGTACCTATATGGTAAAAAAAGAAACACATCATAATACTTTTAAGACACTCGTTAGAAACTCTAATAGAGAGGTGTTCGTAACTCTCACGTATATTACGTATTTCTATGGTCACATTTGTTATGGAATGACTTATCGAAGCTGGCACTATGAAGCTATTGAATATTTAGTTTTTTGATTGGTATTCAATAACATAAAGAAACTATTTATGCAATTAAATTAATTTAAAATGATTGATCACAGAACAATTTAAATTTTTTTGCTATAATAAGCTATTTGACAATATAAAGTCTTATGTTTTGTTATTACTTTAGATAATGGAAAAGTTATTAATTATTTAAAAAAAAAACTGAACTAATAACATTACACAATGTTGGCGCCTTTTTTATGACAATCGGGTTTGGCCGTATTTATAATGCTTTACGCGAAAATATTTAACCTTTTCATGTTGTGCACCATAATTAATAATAACAAATAACCAATTATTTTTGATCAATATTAAAAAAATATTGTACAAAATCACATTATACAAATCATTATAAAGAATATTTACTTCCCTTCCGGCCATGAAAAGTAACTACCCCAGCCTTTGTAGGGATTTGGACCCAATCCTGAAACAAAATAACTGATTACAATTCTGATTGTAACACCGATATCATTTGCAACGGTTTTTGGAATGCGACATAGTTGTATGTAGTGTGTAGCATCATACTTTAAACCATTGCTATTACATCGCATTAACATTACACACACATTTATACACACACTTTTACATAGATACGTCAATTCAATGCAATATACACGACCCTACATGAAAATAGACTGTATTTCTTGTTATAGTAGTAAGAGTACTTTTCTTTTCTTTCTTTTGTTAATGTAGTCAGAATATAGTCGCCCTGGGGTGGGAGCCTGATGACCTGTAACACAGGCTTTTTCCTAGCACAGGCATCAGTCTCGCACAAACATTAAATACACTAAGAAATGTATAATACCCTAGATTATGTAAGTTTGTGACGAGAAAGAAATAAATGAATATTATTATTATTACTTAAGTTCTATCTTGGTAAGTTCTATCTTGGTAAGCTCCATCAAAAGCTACAATTACAAGAACCATATTTAACCAATAGCCTATAATACATCATAAACTATAAACTTTATAAATACGACGTTATACTAGTGTTTATGCGCTTACTGTTAATATTAAGTAGCTATATTTTTTTAAAGTCAAATTCATATGCCAATATGCCGATCTTTGTGTATATTAACATAAAAAAATCTTCAATTTATATAATTTAAATTAAATTTGTTAATAATCATTTATGTCTTATGTCTGAAAACTGAATTAAATAAAAATACTCCTAAGTAGTCATCCAACACTTATACCATCTTTGCAACTAAATCTGTCATCAAAAATGTAAATAAATGTCGATGACATCATATAAAAACATTAAACAACAATTAACAAACAAAACGATCAATTAATAGTGTAGATCGGGTAATTAAAAAGTAATAAAACAAGTTTTTTTATTAGGAATTCTGCATTTCTGTTGTCAACTGAAACTTGTAGCGACTTGTATTTGTGTGAAATCTGTAGCTAATTAAATGTAATCAAATGTATGGATTGACCCTACATGCTATTATCTCTCCTGGTGGGGTAAAAACATTCTTGTTGATAAAAATATCGTAGGAGAAATGGGGCATAAAGCATTATGTGGGCCCAGTGCAGATTGGTTAGTTTTTACACTTCCGTGCCTTTCATATGTTTAATAATAATAAAACCACTTTTGCCGGGTTAGTTGCGCATTTTATTTTGTTTAATTATACTAGCTGACCCGGTTACGCGTTGCTATGGTAATGTTAATTGATACAATGGAAAAAAGAGCGGACAGGCAAACACACAAACAACAAATTTGTGTTTTCAAAATATATACTAGCTGACCCGGTAACGCGTTGCTATGGTAACGCGTTGCTATGGTAACGTTAATTGATACAATGGAAAAAGAGCGGACAGACAAACACACAAAAATTGACATTTCGACTACTAATGAAGCCGTGATCACAGTATACGATCACGTTTTAATACAATTGTTAAATCCCTTCTAAAATACGAGTATATAGTCGTGTATAGTCATACACGCGCCACAACCGCAAAATCACCCAAATCTTCAATTAATTTTTGCGAGGATCATTTTGATGTGAGTAGTATTACTTTAAAATATCTATATATGTTGATAATTTAGTAAAACTTTAGCTCTATTAAAGGTAACTCTAGTAACAACGCAAAGATGTTTAATTATATTGTGTTTAAATGCACTATTTCTATTTAACGCCGATTTGTCTTCATTACAGCTACCTAAGGACATAGAAAACTATATGGAGTACAATATTATGGGTTCTCTCTGTAGAGAGAAGAATGAAGAACGAATGAGAATGAGATGAATGAAACGCGGCCGCGCCAAAATCTTTGTATTTTTATATATGTATATTTAAATTTTTAATGGCCTTGGAATGAACCATACAGTCTATCCTCGATGGTAAATTTCTTTTCTTAAAACATGATAATGAGAGTTGATTTATGAATTATAGATGATCAATGGACTTTGAATTAATAGTAAAATAGGGTGTCAGTAAAGTGGGGTTTTACTGAAACCTCCTTGTGGACTTCTTGAGAGAGCGCGAGAAGACACTTTCCACTGTTTTGTTTAACTTGCGAATACTCATGCATATTCAGAAACGCTCAGTGGTTAATAACCCACCACCATTACACACTAATATAAATCACGGCACAAAATTTAACAAGAAACTCAAAACCATTTAAGTGACGCTTCGCGCTCCCGCCAAAAGTTCCGAAATCTTTGTCAAAATGACAAGAAATTTTATTTATTACACCGTGACGTCAAGTGCTCAGGTTGGTCGAAAAATTAAATAATTAATAACTTCTATATGTAATTTTAATTAAATATTCGTAATTAGGGCCTTAAATTCTTGAATAATCTTAATTATGACCTTAAATTGCAAATGGCCCACGGCTTGTGATACTAGTGATATTTTTAACTTTTTCTCATTGAAGTAATTGATGATCACCTCGAATTACAATCTCTTACCTTTGGCAACCGCCTGTAGCTTGTTGGTATCTTCCGGTGAGAGCGCGAGTATCTTCTGCAGCACTGGCACCAGTCGACTGCGCTCATCTCCCGGTTGCAATGTGAGGAACTGTACACAAATACTACGGTATATGCATATATTTTTTAGGCGTTTGAGCATACGTGTTACACGATTGCAAGATACTCTGACTAATTATAAATTTGTGAAATTAGAAAAAACATTACTATATTAAATGAAACACTTTTAGGGATACTGAAAAAAAAATGTTTTTATTTCAGCTTGATATTTTGACTCCTTCCTTCAGGAGCACTGTTCATAGAATAACTATGATAAAAGGTCAAAGTGTGTTACAACTGTCCAATTGTTGCATTTCAACAAATTATGTCAAAGTGTAAAAAATAAATAAATAATTATAAGTATTACGTTTTAAGTATGCTGACGAATTGTGTCCGAAACAAGAATAAGAAAGTGGCATTCATCAAAGAAATTAACCTTAATCCCTTAGATGTAGGGATGACAGTTTTTAAGAATTTTTAGCTCCGTGATTTCAAATAATCGAAATTTTACTTATTCCTGTAATAGAGTCAAAAATATGAAGTTTATTTTGTGTGTTTTTATGGAGAGATGCATTTTAGGAGTGCAGATAAAAGATAGCCAGAGGACTAAAGACCTACGATGGCAGAGGAATAACACTTAAACTGATAATGGACAGAATACATGGCATAGCTCGAATCTCGAATGGCAAATCAGTCTTGTTGATAAAAAAGCAAAGGAGTTTACAAAAAAATAGTAATTAATTTTAATTTAGATAAATTTCCGATATCGGCCATTCGCGCTCCCAATTAGCTAGCAGACCTATCTGCTTTCTATATTTGGATACAGTTTACCTTAAGGGTAACGTTCTTCATATACTCTGCATTGTGCGCGCTTTGCGTGGAGCCATGTGCGCGACGCAGCTCCGCCTTCAGCAAGTCGCTCAGTTGGGCCATGCGAGCGCACTCACGCTCCGACTCAGCGAGCAACATTGTTACGTGCTTCGCCCTGCATATCACAATAATACAGTTAGTCCATCTATTGCTGCTGAAATATAACCCCCCAGGAACAATATACGAATCGGTTAAGGTGTTATTTATATAGAGATACGATTCTATATAAATAACTAGCTTTTGCCCGCGGCTTCGCTCGCGTTAAATTCGGGGTAGCACTGTTCCCCTTTCCTGAACACAGAAGAGAACTCGGAACAGAATTTTACACGTTATTTATTTTATTTCAACACTGCCATCTGTTATTAATTTTGAACTAAACAATTAAACCTATCGTGAACATAATATACAATAAAGATATCAGCGCCATCTATCGGAATCCATGAGTTACACTTATTTATGTTTATAATGTTTATTTTCTCAAAAGCTGTTGATTTATGGTAAGATTTCATGTTTTTAATATTGTTTTATTTAACTCGTTTTAATTAAATTATTTTATAATTCGTTTGTATTAAAGAACCTGTTCTAATTTTGCGGAGTCTCACACACATTTCCATCCCCTATTTTAGGAGCTGGGGGAGGATTTCTAAAAAATGGCAGGTATTTTCGTTAGTAACAAAGAGTTTGTGTGCCGATTTTAGCTTCCTGCCTTGAAAACTGCGAAAGGTTTCATATAAAATTTCACCCCCTCTTTTAAGGGGTTGGGTGCAGATTTCAAAATAAAAAAGATGGGCGATTTTTTTGGGAAGAGGGGGGTTAGAAAGGGGCAAAAAGTAGCCTATGTTACACTCCATCCCTTCAAGTATGTCCACTTAAAAAATCACGTCAATTCGTCGCTCCGTTTTGCCGTGAAAGAAAGACAAACAGACAGACACACTTTCCCATTTATAATATTATTATGGATATTTTCCACATCACAAGCAAAATTTATCACATTACAAAATAATAATAAGGGAAACTTCATGGCCGAGCGCGGGCGACGGCACGCGCTTTGACTTATCAAGATGTCATAAACCTAATTGGCTACTACTAACTAATCGTTCCTAACAACAGTAATACTAATTATTGTTTTTGGAAACGATGATTTTTATTCAACCCTGAAAAAGGATTTTTATTTCCCAGAACTCAGTTATCACTTTGGCCCAGGCACATTAATATACTCTTGATTAGAAGAAGTTACAACACAATCGTAAAATCTGTACAGCCATCCGGAAAAAGTCTTTCGCTTATATATATATGTAACTTATATATATGACCTCACTACCTATGTAATTTCAATGTCGGGATGTTTAGTGAGGAAAAGCTGCCGTACATGTAGGGCTGCCACAACCAAAAAGAGTAGGTTTGGAGACTTCTGAGAAGTACTACTACACTTTTTGTAAAAGTAAACATTACAAATATAAAACAATTCATAAGCACTTTGTAGTGTTGAATATTGTCATGTTTATAATACATTTCCCTAACACCTCCATTATTATATCCCAGAACGGTCAGCTGTTATTAGAATATTTACAGTGTCATGTTTTTGGCAAAAGAATGGTGTGAAAAATTTGTATACATTTGTTTTCGGTCTCTTACCGTTTACTTTATTGCATTTTATATTTAAAGACACACGATTTTTTAATAAAAAAAAACTTCTATTTCAAAATGTCCGAATACTTTACTTTTGTTGTTGCGCTTGAAGCCTTCTCCTTAAATCCATAATTTCCTGTTCGGGTGTGAGTGCCAGGGAGTCAGCGTCCAGGGACTCATCTTCAGGCACGCCTTGTTCAAGCAACCTCTCCAGAGGTACCGGAGAACGGCCACTACCCGCACTTGTCATGTATGATTTGGATGGAGGTGGCGTAGGTGCAGATTCTGAACCCTAAAAGAGTGGTATTATGTATGTATTAATATATTGCTAAACTAAGCAGGAGGAACGCTATTGCGCTTTGGTTAGCCCATTCACAAAATCTGATGAACTGGTGGGTATTTAAAATTTTATTATTTCGCGCTCCTCCACGCTCGTCGACGGTTATACGCCCACGTACTAGAATAACGTGGTGGGTTATATTAATGACATACAAAAATATTTAAATACCATTACATGTAAGTATTTAGATTTTTCAGAATACCAGTAAAAATGTTCATATTGGACGACATGACATAAATAAACTCATCTGCAAAAAAACGGTTATCTAAGATAAATTATTTTTAATAGAAAAATACTGAAAAAAATCGACTCGGGTCACAAGTGAATTCTCAGGCAGGAATCGAACCCGCAACCTTTGGAAATCCGGTCCAATGCTCTCCCAATTGAGCTACCGAGCCTTGTGAGCACTCGTCGAAATTTTCTAGTACCTTCCTGATTTTACGCTGTAGGCCAGCGTTGTTTCATCAATGAGAGGAACATCCTCTCGTATTCGAAAGAAACATTTTTTTTTTTTTCAATTGGGAGAGCATTGGACCGGATTTCCAAAGGTTGCGGGTTCGATTCCCGCCTGAGAATTCACTTGTGACCCGAGTCGATTTTTTCCAGTATTTTTCTATTAAAAATAATTTATCTTATAAGATCGCATTAAAAATGCATAAAATATAAAAATTATATAAACTTAAATGGCTGTTTCATCTTAATCGATAGACCAAACATTTGTAAAAATGTTTCTTTCGAATACGAGAGGATGTTCCTCTCATTGATGAAACAACGCTGGCCTACAGCGTAAAATCAGGAAAGTACTAGAAAATTTCGACGAGTGCTCACAAGGCTCGGTAGCTCAATTGGGAGAGCATTGGACCGGATTTCCAAAGGTTGCGGGTTCGATTCCCGCCTGAGAATTCACTTGTGACCCGAGTCGATTTTTTCCAGTATTTTTCTATTAAAAATAATTTATCTTATAAGATCGCATTGAAAATGCATAAAATATAAAAATTATATAAACTTAAATGGCTGTTTCATCTTAATCGATAGACCAAACATTTGTAAAAATGTTTCTTTCGAATACGAGAGGATGTGCCTCTCATTGATGAAACAACGCTGGCCTACAGCGTAAAATCAGGAAGGTACTAGAAAATTTCGACGAGTGCTCACAAGGCTCGGTAGCTCAATTGGGAGAGCATTGGACCGGATTTCCAAAGGTTGCGGGTTCGATTCCCGCCTGAGAATTCACTTGTGACCCGAGTCGATTTTTTTTCCAGTATTTTTCTATTAAAAATAATTTATCTTATAAGATCGCATTGAAAATGCATAAAATATAAAAATTATATAAACGGTTATCTAAGCATAGAACCAATTATATTGTTACTATTACTTTATTTGATACTTTTAAACAGTCTTATGATATACAGTCGAACCTCTATAAGTCGAACCTCGATAAGTCAAAAACCTCCAAATCTCGAAAAAATGTTTTGTTCCCTTCCCTTCAAACACCAAAACCTCCATTACTTGAAATCTTGACCCTTTGTTAGTCGAAATAATCACCGAGTCCCTCCAAGCCATTTTGGTACATATTTTCACTCTATAACTCGAAAAATTAAATTTGACCTCTGTATCTCGAACATAGCAACGTTTTATTTTACAACCTTTACAACTTGATCATTTGGAATTTATTACCTCTATTGTTCGAACAAAAATAAGTTACCGACTTTAAGAACTTGCCGACAATGTGAGTGTACACTATTGTGTACACTTGAAAACATTTTAGGAGTATACGATAATAAATTTATGACTCACGCACACGTGTTTGCTTGCTTGGTGTCAGGTGTTCAATTTTGATTATCTCAATAAACTATTCTTAAAACAAAACAAAATCAAAACGCTCAGCAAACAAATATTACAATTTTGTCGCGAACCGTTTGTTTACATTATTCATTTAGTAGGTATGTACTTTTGCCAATGAAAGAAAGCAGTGTCAAAATGGCGTTAACAAATATGTATACCAAAATGTCTATTAATGCCTTGTCTTAAAGCTCAATTCCTTAATGCTTTCAATCTAAGTACGAGAAAGTCCGAGTAAAATAATAAATAAAAATATGTATGTTTGTCACCTCTGCAAGTTGAATTTTTATTTATTTTACCTCTCTAACTCAAAATTTATAAGAATAAACCTCAAACTCTTTATGTCGTATCAAAATCCGCTTAAGTCGAAATCCTCCATAAGTTGAAAACTCTATAACTCGAAATTTTTGGCGTCTCCCTTGATGTTCGACTTATAGAGGTTCGACTGTATATTAACATTTTGATTAAAATAATAATAAATAATGTTTAACTGCAAAGGGCTTGTACAGTTATTATAATTATTGTGTCTTTTTATTTAAGTATGGAGTGTGAACCCCTTTTGCTAAAAGCATAGCTTGTATTCGAGTGGGCACGCTAGCGCGTAGGTATAGCTCTTATGGTTTATTGCGAAATTGGTTTTCAAACCGCGGTAACCATGTTATTTGGCTCAGAACGTACCAGACACAGATCAGTAAAAAAGAGTAGAGGTCGCAAGACGCGATCTCTTCAAGGAAACCAGCGTAACCTTACACACACACATCTTTAAATCGCGATTATATTCCGTTATTATGTAACTATTGTTACACTTCGAATCTGAAATGACCTCACACTTTAGAACTTGTATTTTAACTACTGAAAGGTAAAATTACCTCTCCTTCCTCCCTCGGTATCAAGGAGACGTTAATATCCATTTCTCCATCGCTGTCGTCTTTCGGTATGACTTGGAGCATGTACTGGTTGTGATTCGCATCATCTGGCCTTGAAGTGCAACGAGCCGATTTTGTGTTATCTAGGGAGGTAGGCAGCTGCTTTCTCAGTAGTTCAGTCTCTTTTTTGAGTCTCGCTTCAAGTTCGTTGATTTGTGTTTTGTAACATTGAGTTAATGTCGTGATCTGGAAAATATCAAAGATACGTTAAGGCTATATGTTATGATATATTAAAACGTTATTACAATATTAAGCTTTGTGATTTATTAATAATAATAATAATATTAACACATTTGATCTCTTTGGATATGATTTTACTTTCTCTTCCCGAGGCTGTAAATGCAATTACGTCTATAAACAGGTCAATCATAACTTGTTCTTTCCCTGAGATATAGACCCACCAAAATTAATGCATTCCTCTTCTTATAAAGACCTTCGACCTATTAGCATTCGCCCTGCCTATTTAAAATAATGGAAAAGGTTGTTTATTACCAACTAGTTGAATACCTAGAAAGAAATAACATTCTTTCTGAAGTCCAATCTGGTTTTCGAACCGAAGTATTGAAACAGCTTTACTGGAGGTGATATTCAATATTTTGAAAGCCCAAAATTTCGATAAGGGTAGTCTAATAGTTTTTCTTGATTTTTCCCATGCATTTGACACACTAAGTATATCTTTGTTAATCTCTAAGTTGATTTATTATTGGTTGGTTTGATGTACCAACTGTGAAGTGGTTTCACAGTTATTTGACCGGTCGTTCACAGTATGTCAGTTACGCAATCTGCAGTTATGCGAGGCGTACAAGGCTCGATTTAGGGCCCCATCCGATTCATTATTTACTTTCCTTGACATTGTGCGATGTATAAAAAATTCTAAATACTACTTATACGCTGATGACCTTCAGATTTACACTTCTTGTTATCCTCAAGATATCAACACAGCAGTTGATTAGGTCAATGACAATGATCTTTAAAACCCACAAAATCCTCGTTTGTGATCTTCGTCTTAAAACAACAAGTAATTCAGATAGACTCTAGGAAGCCGATTATTAAATTAGGAAATGAAAATATTCTGCTTTAAAAGGTGGCTCGAAAGTAAGGATTAATAATCGATTCGGAATTAACATTTAGAACGTATATTTGTGAACTGGCGCAAAATTGCGTTTATCGTTTAAAAGTGCTCTATAAAGTTCGTAACTTTCTAAGTACTGAGTTGCATGTAAGACTCGTTGATGCATTGATTCTTTCCAAGTTTAATTACGTTGATGCTGTCTATGGATCTAGACTTCTGTCAAGGACTAAATCTTTGATACAACGAGTATGAGGTTCTGTTTTAATATACCACGGAGGAGTCACGGAGGAGCACCTGGTCTTCTCATCTTGCTGTTCCATTCAATAATTCATTCCATTCCATATATTGTCACTAAAATTTGGAATAACATTCCTCCATCTCTCCATCGAATTCTAAGATCCATCACTAATTTCATTACTAAAATAAACGCTCACCAATTGCTCATCTATTGGGCAAATAAATTTAAAAATTTACTACACACACACACATACATTTACTTTTTTTGTTTATTTTGAGACAAAAAATAATTCTAAAAAACAGTTTCTTCTTTATAGTTTTTTTTTTCTATATTAGTTCTTACAAATACATTTGTATTATATTCGATATTGTGGGTAGTTGTTATCTAGAAAAAGAAGTGATAGCGCAAATTTCACCTTTAGAAACACTTTGAAAAAATTCAATAGGTCTGTCAATGTCTCGGTAGTTCAATTCGAAAAGCATTCGCCCGGAAAGCGAAAGGCTGTAATTCCAGCCTCACACCTTTTTTCACACAGGGGAAAGCTTTGTAACTTCGAGCCGAGTTATATATGCGGACTCCTCCATACCGCAATAAAACCCCTGGGATGTACAATATAGTCCGTCGAAGTTTGGTGGGATCATGAGTAGCACTCAACACCAATTGACCACGACGGTTTGGCCCATGAGGCCCCTCACTACGGGGGATGCCCGGGTACATGACGAGCATCCCACCAGACGCGCATGTGCAATGCCGACGGTAGGCCGCCGGCTGGCCTCATCCAGCCTCACACATGAGACAAGTTTAAATTTTTGTAAAAAAAATTATTTAAATATAAACATTTAGCAGATAAATGTTTAATTAACAAAAAAAAATACATATTTATTGCTGTTGTTATACAGCTCCTAAATTTCTTCCGTAACTTTATGCTGAAGACAGTTAATTACACGTCACCTGCAGTTTGTGTTGAGACTTCTCCGAGTCGAGTTCGTGCGACAGCCGCGTGAGGTCTGCTTGTAGTCGAGCGGTACGTTGTTGGGCCCGTGTCACTTCGTTTGCTGCTTCTAAGGCGCGTCGTCGAGTCGATTCCAGCTCAGAAGTTAGTTCTGCACATTGTTCTCTGCGTATTTATAAACTTTAATAAGTAAAAAGGAAACGAAGACAAAAATTGTCTTTCTTGGCGTTTTCCAACGATAGATGCGCCGCTCTGAATCTTATCGTGTAAGTTGCTGGTAGCCAATACAGAAATGCATAATTGGCATATGATAAATTACAAGCAATAGGGGGGAGAGAACCAGGCCTTGGAGACATCTCAGCACGGATTGCGTAGGAAGAAAGGAAGTCTGCTGGGCATCTTTTACTCAATTGCTCCTTTTTTTTACTTACTGTGTAGTTGTAAGCTTTGTTGTTAGTGTTCCTATTTGAGATCGAAGGGCAGCAGCTTCCTCTTTCAACTGTTCTTCTTGACTGTGATCAATTGTTTGGTTTTGGCGTAGCACAGCTTGCGCCCGGACCTATAAGTTAAGTGATTGGATTTATGAAACGGATATATTATAATAAATAATAAACAAGCAAAACAAGAATAACCTTATAACTAGTGTATTCTGTCTTTAAATCAGCGAGTTCTATATTTGTGATCCTCAAACTTTCACACAGTTCTGCAAATTTGAATTCTATTTTTTTTACTTTGTTATTCAATTCAATCTTTTCTTCTCCTAAACTTATGATACATTTCTCCTTTTCACTTAGTATTCCAGTGATTTCAAATATAGCTTCCTCATTCTTCCTCTTTTCATCTTCAAGATCTTGTTCTAATTTAGATATCATTGCATTTTTACTTTGAATAATATTATCTTTTTCTTTGGATTCTTCAAAAGCATTTTGTAATTCTTCTTTTGATAATCTATTTTGATTCTCTTCTGACCGTATCTGCTCCTCCAGTAACTTTATTTGAGTTTTCATGGCAGTAAGAGTTCCTTCTTGAGTGTCGATTATAGATTCCATCTGAAAATTTATAATGACTCATAAGTATAAAATCAGAAAAAATATTTGAACATAATTTTACATTTATAATACCGACGCCAAAGAAATATACCTGAATCATTTTCTTTTTCTTCTCCTCCATTTTTACTGTAAGTTCCTTCATTGATCTTTCATAATCTTCCATTTCGAGGCTAAGCACGTTTTTCTTTTTGACATCACGACGTGCTTTCTCTAAACTCTCTTTAGTGACTTTATGAGCTTCTATTTCCGCGTTTAATTGTTGCGATTTACTTTCTAACTCACCTAAAAATGAAATACATATCGTCATTGACCCACTAGCAGAACATATGAAATAGATTAAAAATTTGTCTGTATACCTTTTAGTAGTTCTACCTCTGCTATAATCTTTTCTGAAGCTGCCACAGTTTCAGTTAAGGTTTGCACTTTAGTTTGAAGATCTAATACATTACTGTTGTCAATTTCATCCTTACTTGCTGGTAATGGAGCTTTTTCATTTTCGCTGAGTAATTTCTCAAGTTTAGCTTTATCTTGTTCAGCATTTTGCAACTGACTGACAGTGTCATTTAACTTCTTCTTAAGCTTTAAAGCGAACAGTCTTAATTTTGTGTATCTGTAAAGAAATTTTGCAATTTATTCCATAAGTTTTATACGCCCCATTATGTAAAAAAAATAACGTCGATACTTGTAAATAATTGCGTAATTTACACAATTAATGCCAGTATTGGATAGTGGCAAAGGCATTAAGCTTTCTGTAGATTATAAAAACATGCTCTAGTTAAAACAAAAGCTTTTTACGGCAATATAGAATATTAATGAGTATCGACTTCTTCATGGAAATTTTTAGATTGTCATTATCGCGCAAGTTAGGTGGGATATACTTTATAGGTTGGTATCCTTAGATATGTGTAACCTTAATTAGACATATCAAGAAATATTGTTTCGAAAAAATATTGTCCTTGTTAACTTGGTAAAATAAATAAATAAACTTACTTTTCTTCAAATGATTCATCTAAATCTCGCATTCGTGAATGTTCTTCTGCCTTTGAAATTGTCGACGTAGACATATCTTCATTTGGCAAATCTATCACAAAGCAAAATTTCTGTATTAGTACGGTAAAACACTTATGTAAATCAAACTATTTATTATATACCTACCCGAAGCTGATTGTTGCTGTTTAAGTCTTTCATTTTCTTCCCTTAAGGAATTAATAACACTTTCCTTATCTGCTAAAGTTTTCATAGCAGCATCCTTTTCAAGAAGAATCTGCTCAGAGTCTTTATGTTTCTGATTTGTATGCTGTTCTGCATTTTTCAAATCATTTTCTAGATCTGTGATTTTATGATGCAAATTTGCTTTCTCCTTATTAATTTCATCTCTGTCTTTTTCCAAGGTTTCTACTAGTCTCTCCATTTCTGCAATAGCCTTTTGTAACTTTGATATAGCTTCTCCTCGTTCTTTGAGTACTTGATTAATTTCCTTCATTTCATTCAATAGCTCTGTATTCTCAGTTTTGTATCCTGTAAGTTTGGATTTCGTATCCTCACATTCGGCTAAAAGATTATCATATTCTTTAGTTTTGCTACGAGATTCCTTAATTTCTGCAAGAAGCGCCGAATTTTCTTGCTTGTAAGCAGCTAATTTTGTTTCTAATTTAACTATGTCAGCTTGTAAAGACACATTCAAATCAGATACGTTTTCACCATCATCAGTTCTCGGCTGTTCTAAGGAAAGTTTGAGAGTTTCAACTTCTTCCTTAAGTAATCCATTTAGATCTTGTAAGTTTTCATGCTCTTTTTTGAGCAAATCATATCCTTCCTGCAATACCAGCATTTCACGTTTCAAATTGCTTGACTCAGTTTCCTTCTCAACTTCAAGTCTTTTTTCTACAGCATTCTTTTCTTTTATTATTGTATCAAATTGAGATTGAGAAGTCAAAATATCAGATTTAAGTTTATTGTTTTGTTCTGATAGAATTTTATTTCGATTTTCTAACTCTACAATATTATCTCTCGCATTCAGTTTTTCTTTTACTAATGTTGCTTTTTCACTTTCCAATGCTTTTATTTGTAAGTTTAAATTTTCCAGGATCTCATTATTGATAGATATATTCCGACTGGAATTGGTTAAAGTATCATTTTCCGATTTCAATTTTTCTATGGTATTCGAAATTTCTTTATTTTTGTTTTTCAATTTGTCGTAATTCTTTTTGACGTTATTTAAATCAGTTGTTAATTTGTCATTAATTGCTATCTGATTGGGTAGCTGATTTTCCTTTAAATTTATGTACTCAGAACTTATATTCTCCAATTCTTTTTTAAGTCTGTCATTGTCTTCATTATATTTGGATGTCTGTTCTTGTATTTCAACTAGCTGAGATTGCAAGAATTCATAATTACTGTTCAATGTATAAATTTGCGACTTGTACTTTTCAGTGTATTCATTTTGTAAATCTAGAAGTTGTTGTACTTCCTCTACTTTGTTTTTCAATAAACAATTTTCAGATTTCAGATCTTTTATTTTGGAGTTTTCAGCATCAATTGCAGTATTTTGATGCCCTGTAACGTTATTTAATTGCTGTTCTAAATTATATAGTTTCTCTTTTAATGCTACATTTTCATTGTTGAGCTGGTCAATTTGATTTTCTAACAGTTTTGAAGCTTTAACTATATCAGTTTGCCATTTGGGTATATTTTCTGAATAATCTTTTATAGTTTTTGTTAGAATAAACCTTGAGTTTTTAAGCTGGTTGATACAAGCTGCACATTTCAATATTTTATCTTTGTAACTACGCAATTTTATGTTGGCTTTCTCATTTTTACTTTTTTCTAATTCATATGAGTCTGTTAGTTCCTTCATTTTACTTTCATATTTATCAATATCAAGCCTGTCATTGTTATGTACATTTGAACTAAGTTGATTATCTAATTCTTCAATTTTTTTATTAAGATTCTCAATTAAAATTTTATTTGATTCCTCTGAAAAACAAAAAGCATATGAATGGACATTATTATCATTATCAATAGGTATATTACTCAAAGGTAGAAAATTTACCTGTATGAACTCTGTTTTCCAAGATTTCTAATTGCTTTCTTTGCTCTAATCCTATGTTGTTGAATTGCATAATTTGTGCTTCTAACTCAGAAAGTTGATTAATGAGTTGTTCATTTTCTTCCAAAAGTCTTTTGTTTTGCCTTTTGAAAGATATTATCTCACTATCAAGGTCAGATAATTTCTGTGCACTTTCACTAAAGCTTTTATTTTTTATGCTGGCCTCTGTTTTGTATTTATTTATTTCATCCACATACTCATTACATTTTTTATTAAGAGCTTTTATTTTACTCTGACAGGTATCAACTTCAGTAATATAATTTAGTTTTTGCTCAGTTAATGAGTCGACAAGTTCTTGTAAGGTTTTTAGATTCTGTAAAGTTGCCTGTTTCTCGGTTTCACATTTATCTAATTTTATTTTGTAACTTTCTATTTCACCTTGCAATTCTAAAATGGAAAAAATTCTATTATAACTTGTTTCAATAAAAATCTTAATATAATAACTATGTGAAAAGTATCTATATCTAAATATTTCTCATTACATAAAAAAATATATTGTAAAAATATTTATAAATTTTATAAAAATAAATTACCTGTTTTGGCTTGTTTGGCCTTTTGTGCGATGGTAAGCAGACCTTTACATTTTAAAATGAGTTCATCCCTACTCAAGTCATCAAAGGGACTCTTTTTAATAGTACCTTCTTGAGTCTAGAAATATAGAGGAAAAACAGAATGTGAATGCTCTAACTATATCTTCTCTATGCTCATTTTCATAATAAATGTTTGTATTCAGTGTTAAAGCATATAATAACTAATTTATAAAGTAGAAATTTACAGTGGAGAGGCATAATCTAATCAAGATACTATCACAACATTATGTTAATATTCTAGAAAATTTATTCATTATTTATAGAATGTTATTATAATTTCCTATGTCAAAGTGACTTTGAGAATAATGGTGTAATAAAAAGTTATATTAAGGGCAGACTTTATTTCTTTTATTAATTTTAATCTTTTATAAAACAAATCACATTTATTTAGTCCTAAACTAAGTTGAGCTAGTATGAGTGAGCACTGTGGGTACTAAATAATGTATAGAATATATAAATAAGTATATAAAGACTATGACTCAAGATCACTTATTTAAGTAAATTATTAATTACTTGTTTTTTAAGTTCCATATTTATGCTAACAAAAGTGAATTTCACTTAAATTATGCTCAGAAAATTAGACTTGATAGCCTCATTTGATATTGACAATGTTTTTTACAAAAATGTATATCTGATTTTTGACTTCTATTTTAGTTAATTAAAATTAATTTAAAAAAATTTGCTCAGGAAATCATAATACCTTAGCATATAGTTCATGATAAAAGTAACTATTGCAATTTGGGATAACATGTGAACTATCAAATGTGGAAAGGTGCAGGAAAGTTACTAATAGCTGTGATATATCATGAAACAAAAGTGACATGGAGGAAAAAGATTCTTAAGAGAAGATTTAGTGACAACTTTCTTTTAAAAATTACAGTAAAAATTGTAAAAACATCATCATCATCACAGCCAAAAATTTCTACTGCTGGTCGAGATTCTCTCTTCAACTCCGTGCCAGGCGGGAACAATCTCCATGCTAGGGAGGCTAATATATACAGCCAGCATAATTCAGAAAAGGTTTCCACTTATTATGTGGTCTATTGGAGGTGATTGGTAATAACCTTCAGTATCATAAGTTCCCTTTTACAAAACCCTTAAGTATAAAAAATTAATGCAGTTCTACACTGCTGGGCACCACAAAGGTAAACAAATTACAAATAATTACAAAAATAAATTATAAAATGTGGCAAAACAAAATGAGTAGGTAACATTAGCCGTTTAAATTATTAGTAATGTAAATGTTAAAGAACTCCACATACAGCTAGAAAACAGATTTTTTTGTCTAGGTAGATAGGGATATATTTAAAGAAAAATCTTCATGATAAATACGAACTTTGATTAATATTGTACTATGCTAAGATAATATAAGATACAAGTGTACTTTAGAATATGTATCACCATTAGGGGAATAAGAGTCAGAGCAGGTAGGATAGGGAAATTACTACAATCTCAGCCACACAACATGTCAGTCAATAATTGAGAGGTTTAATAATGTCAAAATGTGGTTATAATTATGGTAATATAAACATAATATATAAGTTTGGGACCTCTTACCTACCTCTCCACATAAGGAGAGGAAATAGATAAATAAACAAAACTCAATATGTAATATATGTAATGTTGCAAAAGGGATGCACAAAAAGTTCTGTCGTTAGTGATACATATAGGTAATTCTTTCAAAAAGTAATGTTCTCTGCATTTTAGTATTTGGGCAAAAAATACCACTTTACTTAATTCCCCTATCTACAAAAAAGATACAACTAAATTTGTGTTGCATATTCTAAAGCTGAGCCTATACTCTGTCTGTACTCTCAGTAATGCAAGAACACATCAAAGACGTTATTACACTACAAGTAGTGTATTGAATAAAGTAAACTGCTATGTAGATTATGTACCTATGTAAAGCAATACTGAAAAATATTAAGCGAATTCATTTTTCATTACTTAAATAGCAAAGTACAAGCAGTCGCATCTACGATAAAATGATCTCATAATAACTACAAGGCTATGGTAAATAATTATCAAACTGATATGAAAGTTTCATGCACCACAAGCACAACACATCAGATCATACCACGGTTTCCGAATGAATTTCCATGTCTTTTAGTTACTTCATTTCTTGAATAAAATAAATATTAAATACAATAACGCCAAAACTTTATTTTAGAACAAATAAAAACAAATTCCCATTTAATATAAGCTTGCAACTGCACAGTGAAATTACTACACTCAGGATTGACAACCAATTGTCAAATTACGAAATTACAGATGGGATGGCAGGAGAATAAAGTATTCTGTGAAACAAACATCTGTTTACCCTCAGAAATGGCTCAAAGGTCTTTGTAACCAAGCCAAAACCCCTTATAAAAAAAATACCCTCAGAACAATACCGTAAAATCCTCAGAACAGTAAGACAATAACTAAAGTTCGGTTTCGGTCGAGTTTCGGCAAAAAAATGAGTTTCGGTTTAGTTTCGGTCTCGGCGGCATACTTGCCAAAACTACGGCTGAAACCGCAACTGCTCAGTGCTCGGTCATGTTCGGCGCGAGAAATGCCTAATCATGTCGTGACTTGTGTTTTTCAGTGCATTTAGTTTTTTATGAGTTTTCGTGTGATTTCCTTTGAATTTGGTCAGTTTTATCGTGTGATTATAATATAAAAGTAGCTAGGTAGTAAACATCGAAACATATTTTAATATAACAAACTAATACATAGATTATAGTAGAATCAAGTAACATAACCATCTTAATATTTTGTATTTAATTAAACTCATTTGCTATATGTAAACAAACATTAGTTAGGTACTTGGTAATTACTATAGTGCATTAATGGTGATAATATTAAGGATTTAGAGTTTCAGCGTTCAATTTAATAATTATTACCAATATAACCAAGTAGCAAGTACAGTAAGATAACTGTTTTTATTTTGGCAAATTAACACACTTATAATTAAATGAGTATACAGGTACCTACTTAGGTATCCAATTGACAAAATTTTTCTTAAAACATAAATTAAATTAAAACTTATTCATAATAGTCCACAAATGTAGATAAATAATTTAAAATGCATTAAGTACTGATTAGGGATGTTGCGAATTAGGGATGTTGCGGATGCGTTTTTTTTCACATCCGCGGAAGTGGATGCGGATGCGGATCTGTACAAAAAACTTAAGTGTTGGTTTGGTAGGGTAAAAAAGCAGTAATATTTATCCTTTGTTTATCTATACATATAAATAGAATTGGAGTGTCTGTTTGTAATATTGAAATAACCGTTTTTTACTACATGCATATGAATATATATACGGTACACACACCAAAACCACATTTTTTACAATTTTTGTCTGTCTGTCTCTTTGTTTGTTCGGGCTAAACGCTGAAATAGCAGGACCGATTTTGACGGGAATTTTATTGGCAGATAGCTGATGTAATAAGGAGTAACTTAGGCTACTTTTATTTTTAAAAAATATTTTACTTTAGAAAAATAAAGTAATGTTGCTATGTCAAAGTACTGTCCAGTACAGCGCGCAGCTCACGCGCATGCCACCACTGTCTAAGCTGTCACGTCGGGCACCGCCCGCCACTTTTCCCACCAACGAGTCAATATCACAAAGGCTGCCTATCGCGCGGGCTCAGAACGCGCCAGCGGGCTATTGCTGGTTTTTAATAAAAAATTTTTGCAAATTATAATAACTGAGCCACGGCAACGTGTGGCCGGGTCAGCTACTTTAATAATAAAGTAGTGAGTGAATTACTATTACTGATTAATTGTTTTAGTAATGAAATTGAAATATTGGAGCATTATATTTAATGATTATATTTAAAGTAGAATGACCGCCTTTTCGGACTCCAGTCTGTTTCGCAAGGGTTCGTGCATTAATCCTGCGCTACTAAATAACTGTTCACTTGGAACACTGGCTGGTGGCGCTGGTAAGAATTTGCGTGCTTTTTTAGGTAACAGTTTGAACTCACTTTGATTAACACTCCACCATTAAAGAGGACTCTCATTTAAATTAATTCACTTTTTATTACGGAAAGTAAGTAACTGCTTCTTGTGAATTGTGTCACGGCTGACAATTTCTGGTGTAGCATCATGGTAAGATCACTAATTAAACAGGACTGACGTCCTGTACCTGAGGTCTCTAGTCGTTCCGTTCTGTTTCCATGAAATCTGTCATTCTCATTTTCTTCGCTCTTTCGGTACTTGGAGATATTGTTCGAGAAGCCAAGATGTCTTCGGTGTTTCTGCTAATCTTTAATAATATCATCTTTAATCTTTTACTCGGTCGACACTCGCCACTCGCCGGCCCCTTCCCTTTCTTTCTTGTCGCATCCGCATCCGCATCAGCTCCGCATCGATTTATATGCGGATGCGGATGCAGATGCGGATGCAGATGCGGATGCAGATGCGGATGTTCCGCATATGCGGATGCGGAACATCCGCATCGATTTAGACATCCGCATCTGCATCCGTATAAATTGATGCGGAGCTGATGCGGATGCAGATGTGTAGCAGGTCGCAATAAGAAAGAAAGGAGAAGGGCCTGCGAATGGCACGTGACGACCGAGGAAAAGATTAAATATGATATATTGAAGATTAGGAGAAACACCGAAGATATCTTGGCTTCTCGAACAATATCTCCGAGTATCGAAAGAGCAAAGGAAATGAGAATGACAGATTCGATGGAAACAGATACGGAACGACCAGGGACCTCAGGTACAGGACGTCAGTCCTGTTTAATTAGTGATCTTGCCATGACGCTCGATTAAACAAGTGACGATGAGGAGAGTCAGGAAATATCAGAAATTGTCAGCCCTGACGCAATTCTCAAGAAGGAGTTACTTACTTTCCGCAATAAAAAGTGAGTTTATTTAAATGAGAGTCATTTTAAATGGTGGAGTGTTAAACAAAGCGAGTTCTAACTGTTATTTAAAATAGCACGCAAATTCTTTTCAGCGCTACCAGCCAGTGTTACACGTGAACAGTTATTTAGTAGCGCAGGATTAATATACGAACCCTTGCGAAACAGACTGGAGTCCGAAAAAGTGGCCATTCTCCTTTTCATTTAATAAAATGCTCTAATATTATATGATAAATAAAGAAAGGATAAATATTACTGTTTTTTTTTTTCCTACCAAACCAATACTTTAAGTTTTTTGTACAAATCCGCATCCGCGGATGTGAGCCTCTTAAAATCCGCTTCCGCATCCGCCTCCGCGGATGTGAGGAAAAATACATCCGCAACATCCCTAGTACTGATTAAACCTAATAGACAACCTTTCTTTCATTGTAGTATTCAGGCATCGATTATGAAAGGATAATTTAGTTAAAAAACAGCATTTGGCAATATAAATATAATACCTATACCTTTAACTATTGTGATATAAGGTAACAACTTAAATAAGTATTTAAGTTATTATTTAACACATTTTTAAAGCTATGTGATTTAAAGAAAAATGTTTTCTTTATCTTTCCCTCAAAACATGATCCTAGTAAAAAAGTTTCGGTTTCGGTTTCGGCCGAAATTGAGACCGTTGCCGAAATTCGGTTTCGGTCATAAAACCAGTTTCTATCGGACACTAGCTATAATGCAAAGGTATGCAGAGTTGAGTTAGCCTTGATCACAGATTAGGTATGCAGTCATGCGCATTTTCATAGTAATAAAGAAGCTAGTCAACTTGCTGACTCAACTATCCACGAGACAGATGTAAGGCGATAACTTTTCTTAAATTACTGCTGTAATTTTAGGAATATTAGGATTGTAATTAAGTTTGGGTCAACAGTGATTACCTGCAAGGGGTAGGATTATCGACACATACAAGAATCCATTTCATAAAGAACGATCACGACAAAAATAATAACTTAAACTAATCTAAGTTGAACTGTTTTATATTGAAATTGTTTAACTTGAGGAAAGTTTAAGTTAATAATTAATATTTTTTTTATTTTCTTTTTTGCATTTTTTTTATGATCACTTACAAAAAATGTGTTTCAGTATATGTCTAACGCACACTCAAAACTGAGCAGAGAGGGGAAAGCGTCTGTCCGAACTACGGCTGCGAGTTAGAGTGAGAGAGGAGGAGCCTGCCTACCGCTGCCGTATGCGTGAGAGGAAGGGCAGTCAGACAGATTGGCACCGTAAAGCGTTATGTAACGAAGCGGTTTACCCTCCCATAAGAAGTTATCATTTCAAAAATTATACTTCTGTTATTAACTATGTTAACCAACCCAGCTAGACATTTAAAATTAATTGGGTCTTGGACCCTATATGCTCTTGTGGCGGATTTGGTTCCATAATGTTTTAGTTCAATTTATTGATTAAATTAATATTCAATTGATAATGGGTATGTATTTTATTATATAATTACCTTTCCTTGTTTCCTTAACCTTATTTCAATGGTTTAATTCGAATGCAAAGCTATTACAAAAAAGCGTTAGATTGAACTATTAGTAAAATGATTTAAACTGGCACTTTCAATTGCATTGCAAAGATTTGATTATTTTGCTCTTAGGATACTGTTTAATAATACTATTTAAAAAAAAATTGGTTGGGACTATAAATCTTTGCTTGTAAAAACTCATAGTTCAATTAATGTGTCTTTATTACAATGCAGAAAATAAATTCTATGTCTCACAGCAATAACAAAAGCATTAACCTATATAGCGTTGTCCTGCTCTTTGGGAACCCCTTTCATATTTCTTACTCTTATATGTTTTTTGCTCAGAACTACTTTGCATTTTTTTCAAAACTACTCGTATCTTATAAGATAAATTATTTTAATTAAAAATACTTGAAACATCGACTCGGCTCACGGCTTAACAAAAATATTGTATAATCGAATATCGGATTCAATGAAAGTATGGCCGGAGGTGAGGAAGTGATTTTCAAAAGAGTGTAATATCAATTTTAAAACTGGGACGGTTTGAGGTTGGTTGGTTTGTTGTTGTCTTTACATATAGACATTATAGACTTTTCGGCGGTAGGTTGAGATGCTATTGTTTTCTTGCCAATTTTTTATATTGTGGTGTATTATAGTGTTCAGTAAGAGTAGTTTATTCACCATCACGAATTCGTGAACATGTAAAAGTCTTGGCAGGTGTAACATAAATACAAAAAACGTCCTTTCATGATTTCTCAAGAAGTTCTGAAAGTGTTTAGTAAATTACCACGCCTTTACTACTTCTTCGCTTCCTTGAAAAAAAAACATTATTTATTTACCTCCCATGGATAATCATTCGCATGGACATCATTTATTTAAGAAAATAAATAACTGTGAATGTGGCTGTATGAACTTTCTATCCTGTAACTTCTCTTATGGCAAAACCTATATTATATTTAGTAATATAAATATATATATATTCTCTATGGTAATTTTGGTATAGGTAAGTAAGTAAAGTAATGGCGGCTTCAGTCATTGCCATTATTTCTTGTGTGTGAATGACATTTTTTGTACTATTTGTGTGGTTCTGAGTGCTATGATAATTGAAATGTATCAAAGATTTATCGTATTGTATTTATAGATAGTATAGAAGTTCTTAGTTCGCCAGTAAGTATATGAAGTTTAAAGTATTTTTCATTATTTGTCGTAATAGCAAACCCTTACGGGGCGCGTCCATGAGTAATAATTGTCTTTTACGTTTTATGCATTTGAGTTAGAATACTCAGTAGCCCTTAATTGATATAAGAGATCTTAACTTTTATAGGTAATTTCAGTAAGTTTTAATTTAATGACAGCCTGGCTGTAGTGTGTTGACTGACATGATATCAAATAACTTAGATATGACTTGTTACGGAATCTATTTACTTTGTTACTTACTTAGTGGTAAGTCTGAATTGGCCGCAACATAATAAGAACAATGTATTTATACTTCTTACGTTTTTAGGATTGGCATAAAGTGGCAATATGTCTAGTGACGAAGACAAGCCTCCTGCGCCACCAGTGCGTCTTACTAGCAACCGGGCTACAGATCGTGCAGACTCAGTGGCCTCTGTAGACATGAGGCCTCTGCCCAAAGGTACTCATAAATTTTTATGTAAGGTGTCATCCAAATCCAGTAAAGAATTTGTTGCCTGCCATGAATATTTCATAAACATAACAATGGAAGACTGTATGAGTAATGAGTTAATTATTATATATGTTATAATCATTAATATAACATTTTAGAGCCGGATGATGGTGGTGATAGGAAGAAAAAAACTTTGAAGGCTAAGATTAAAGGTTCCAAAAGCACTGCTCATAATGATAACAAACCGAATATAAGCTATCCAACTAATTTTGAGCACACAGTTCATGTTGGTTTTGATGCTGTAACTGGAGAATTCACAGTGAGTATAAATATTTTTTGATTTATTTCACCTATAAAATTGTAAAATCCACAAGTTAATCATATTGGAAATGTTTGTTAGGAAAAACCCATGACACATCACAAGTTCACCTATGACCCCCCTAATTAAAAAAGATTCCTACTCCTAGACAATTTATTCAATATTCATTTATAAAATTATTATCAACTTGTCAGTGCAAATAAATCTCTTTTGAAGAAAGTAGATATATAATCAGTTATTATCAACATATATCTTTGTTTGTCACAATTAAGATAAGTCTAGGACTATCTTTTCACATGGTGTCATATTCACTTTGAGATTTAGATTTAATAAATGAGAAAAAAAAAAATTTCACATAGTCTGTGTTAACAAGTCAGCTTTATGCTTCAACACAATGCCTTATCAGCTTTGAAGCTTTGCTTTTCTTGATTATTTATTTTACTTTAGTTTTAAACCCTAAGTATGGAAGTGCCCCATTTATAAGCAATTTTTTTTTTATTAATAATGAAAACATGATGTTAATTTGTCTAACATGACAAAACTTATACTTTGAAAACTTAAGAAAAGAGAGAAAGCATGTCTAAAATTAGAGAAAGTAAATTTAGAATAAACAGGTTGTTTTATTGAAGGGCTCAACATAAAAGAATGCAATTATAAATAATACCACATCCCTTTGCCATCATATATAATGAAAACATGATATTAATTTGTCTCACATGTCGAAACTTATATTTAGAAAACTTAAACTTAAGA
Organism: Calamotropha paludella; assembly: GCA_927399485.1. NCBI lineage: Eukaryota > Metazoa > Arthropoda > Insecta > Lepidoptera > Crambidae > Calamotropha > Calamotropha paludella. The sequence continues at coordinate 13,110,737 of OV656805.1, forward strand.
GAGAAAGCATGTCTAAAATTAGTGAATGTAAATTTAGAATAAACAAGTTGTTTTATTGAAGGGCTCAACATAAAGGAATGCAATTATAAATAGTACCACATCCCTTTGCCGTCATATATGAAACAACATGATGGCATGTATTTCTTTAGAAGTCTCTTGCAAAATAATAAAATGAACTGTATCTTGAAATAGATGAGTATGTATTTTGAAGTCATGTAATTGAGTTCCATATGTTACCGCTTTTGTTTCAAGCTGCCTATGACAGTAAGTAATAGCTTGTATTATTGTAAGCCTTTATGTTTAGTATAAATATGAAGGCATTGGTACCCACTTATCTTTTGATGACTGTCTTTTCTATAACATTCCCCTTAATTTTGATGTATTGCACAAATGTATTAACAAATGCATGATGGTAATGTTATCTTATATATGTTAAATAAACTATTTGCAAGTCTAAATAAAAATAAGTTTCTTTTAATGTTGGTCATGCATATATGTATATTACAAGTTAATACAAGTTATCTATACCTGTTTATTTCTTGTAAAGTAGGTATATCAATTTTATGTAACATTTACATTTCAAGTGCTTGCCTATGTATGTTAAAGAAATAATAATAAATATTGTTTAAATATATACTTTATGTTCAATTTTATTATCAAGGAGCATGTTTTCAATAAATTTTTATAAAATATTTTTTTACTTTTATGACTGTCATGATGAACTTTGTTTTATAATTTGCTAGGGATCTTATTTATCAATTCAATTGAATTACCAGACTTTTGTACATTAAATCTTTTTTTTATTCTTTTTATAGGGTATGCCAGAAGCATGGGCACGATTGTTGATGGCATCAAACATCAGCAAGCAAGAACAGAAGAGTAATCCACAAGCCGTCCTTGATGTGCTAAAGTGGTATGATGCATCTGCCACACAGCCACCTCCTTCCAAATATATGACATCTGCACAAATGCATACTACACATTCAGGTAGGCATTAGTTATTTGTATTAGAGTGGGATTTCTCAATTTATTGCTAAACTATATTCATTAGTAATATTACTTAAGACCTTATCAAAAGAAAAGTCCTTCAGCACATATCTACTTAGTGGGTAAGTCATATTATTGACCAACATGTTTTATCCAGATATCTATATATTCAGAAAACCCCTAAATTTGTAAAAAAACATCATTAATTAAGTACAAAATGGTAGATCATTTCATAGCTTTTATGGGGTCAGAAATACATTTAAGATCCTTGAGTACTTCTATGTTGATTTGGAGAGAAATGAATGTGTTAGCAGGAACACTAGACAGATATTAATAAATTCAGTGTAAAGTGTAACAACTGCATACACACACAAATTAAATATTCACAGTTATGTAGGTTATGTTGGTTCAATTCCAGTCCCAGCATATAAGATTTACAAGTTATGGCAATGCAAATATTATTACTATTATTTTGAAGATTTTTTGTGGTCAGGTCACAACCAAGTGACCTTGAAGCAATAACATATCGCACCCCGGCTGCAATACTGCCGTAAGTCAAAAATGGGTAATTTCACAGGAGAGCTTGTTAAAGTTTTGTCTCTCCAATAAACCTTTCATAGCAACTAGCTATTATTTTAATTTCAATATATTTTATTTTGAATATCATGTTCAATTATTTTAAAAGATGGATGCAAATGAAAAAAGTCATAAAATATTTTTCAACTATTTTAATTAAAAAATAATAATAATAATTTCGAGTTACGGCACTATTGCACCATGACAAAATCTTATTTTTAGATTTGGACCTTGATTTTGACAGTACCTTTGAATTTTGACTTCTGGCAGTATTGCAGCATATGTAATAGTGTATTAGCAGTTTTTCAGCATAAAGAACCGGATTTTGATTTTTTTTGACTTATGGCAGTATTGCAGCTGGGGTGCGATATATTTATTTAAACTCAAGTTTTGAAGTTGATGATTTAAGGATGTTCGCTATTGTTTTATATTCTATTTAATTATTACTTGAGTATGGGAGATCACTGACAATATAAAAAATGTTTCAAATGAAAACTCTAATTAAACAAACTGCAATAGAGCTAGTTTTTTAGTTTCAAAGAACTAAGTGTGGAGAAATATAATGAGAAATGTGTGACTTCCGCTGGTATACATTGCAGTGTGTGGATATAGGCTTTTTGGTAACATTTGTATAATACCGAATATGCATGGAAGCAGAGATAAATTATAAATCCTGAAACTTCACCATATGGCTCAAAATGTTTATCTGCTTGGTTTGAATAGATAATGGTATAATGCGCTATTTTTATTGATAACCTATTGCATAAATAGTAAAAGACAATACACCATCTCGTCTATGGTTGCCACTATACAATTTTTATAACAAGAAACACATTTTTTTTGGGTGGAGCATGTTGGGTACCATGTACTACATTTGAGATTGTACAAGTATATACAATCTATATATTAGATTATACTTAAGTTTATCCATAGACGCAGAAATTGAAAGGTTTATTGATTTCTTACCTCAGAAATATGATGACTTGAGCCTAAAATTGAACGATTTTCAATCAAAAACAAAAACAAATACGTTCAATGAACGAACGTATTTCAAAGGTCGAGCACGATCTAGAAGACATGGACAGAAAGTCCCGTTCCAGTACCCTGGAAATTAGAAACTTAATATTGAAGCAACGATTAGATCATGTGGGCCTTATCAACATTGCACTGCGAGTTTTTAAAGAGATCTCAGTAAACATCTTGCCTTCGGATTTATATGATATAAGAGTATTGCCGTCAAAGTCCGAAAACAAAACTATTTTAGTTACCCTGAATTCGGTGATCGTAAAAAATAACATACTGAAATCTTACAAAGCTTACAATCGACAATCTTCTAGCAAGCTGAATACCTCAATTCTGGGCTATGACGACTCTCACCGAATAATCTTTATTGGCGAAAATCTCACGGCCAGAGCACGTAAGCTGTTTCATGTCGCTCGAGAATTTGCCAAACACGAAAACTACAAGTACTGTTGGACTGCATACGGAAGAGTTCTTTTGCGAAAAGATGACAACAAAGAATTTATCGTACTTAAAACAGAATCTCAACTGCAGGACCTCAATTCAAAAAACTAATATTGGACCCCTATGGCTACGAGTTTCCTTTGATATTTTTCTTATATTCTTTTATTACTACTTTTTTTAGTATTGTAAGAACAATTTTTATAGCGCTTATAAAAATAGTTAAAATAATATCATTAACTGGTTATCAAAACGTAATCAACACATTCATACTACTCATAAAACTATTATACTTATACACTCATATCTCCAACATACTCATCACCACACTCATAATTACTTCATACAATACTTATTTTCTACATAACGCAGAGTATTTTCAACAATTGATTATTTTATTACTCAGGGCTGTTGGTGTCAACAGTTACACTATTGCCAACACTTTTTACATATTATTCAATCGACAATCTTCTAGCAAGCTGAATACAAAACTATCAAGCTATACTGACTCCCCCAGCGTTATATTTACAGAAATGGCTTGCAACACTGATTTTCTAATAAATGATATAGATGTCTCTCTTAGTGAGTCATGCATTTGTGATACTCTACAAGTTTCTAACTTAATAAAAAACTCGCGGTCTCTAAAAATTATCACCCAAAACATACGTAGTGTATCGGCTAACATAAACAGTTTTAATCTATTTTTGAATCGTCTGAATGTTGAGGTAGATTTAATAATATTGACCGAGTGTTGGCTGCACGGTGACCCCCCCATCACCGTACTAAGTGACTTCAACTCTTTCACTTCATCCAATCCACACAATCAAAACGATGGCGTTATTGCCTACTGTCGCAAGTCTTTCACTGGTGTGTTAATTACTGAACCGTGCATATGTGAAGCCAGCTGCTTACAAATTCAGCTGAATAGGGAGACAGTTATTCTTGCTATTTACAGACCATGTGCCTTCAAAAGTCCTTCTAATTTTATAGAATCTTTACATTCCGTTGTTAATTCCCTAAAATCATTTAAAAATATAATTCTGATAGGTGATATAAACCTTAATATTCTTAATACAGATGACCAAAGAATAAACGCAGATTCTGAACGTTACTTAAATAGTATGGCCTATAACGGGCTTTTACCTGCTCATACTCTCCCTACTCGGGGCGCAGCTTGCCTTGATCACGTATTTCTGAAATCTACATATCAGTCGCAAACTTTCGTCATTAATGCCTTTGTGACAGATCATGATACGGTTCTCTTATCACTCAAAATAAATAAACCAAAGCCCCCTTTAAAAATCATGCACAAAACTAACTATCAACAGCTTGATGAAACTATGAATAAGATGGATTTCTCACCAGTGCTTGAATCTTCTGATGCTAATAGCGCTACTGATCTACTAATTAACATGATTCAGACCGCCATGTTGTCACACACTACGAGCTATGTTCCCTCGAGACGAACCAAGACTTTGAAACCATGGATAACACAGGGTTTATTAAGATCTATTAGAAATCGTGACCTAATGCATAAACGCCTTAGGCTAGATCCTAACAACGATTGTCTCCGAATCACTTTTCGACGTTATCGAAATTTTTGTAATTCGCTTATAAAAAAAGTTAAACAAGAACACGATAAGCAGATGTTGAGACTTGCTGGAAAGAACAATAAAAAACTGTGGAAAGTCGTTCGAGATGTCACCAATATGAGTTGTAATCGTAATAACGCACATGATCTACTTCTGTGCAAATCCACTCCTAAAGAATCTGTTAATCACGCCAATACTTTCTTTGCTAATATAGGTAAATCTCTCGCTGAACAGGTTTCTTCCTCTGTTGACCCTCATAGAGTTCCCAGTGCTTTCGATTATATATCTTCTGACAAATCTCCTTCGAATTCGTTTGTTCTCCTAGAATCTACACTTGACGAAGTTGATAATATATTTCAATCACTAAAGAGCGAATGTGCGGCAGGGTGGGATAATATCTCTTCAATGCTTGTTAAACGTTACAAGAACATACTACTTGCTTCGATTACGCATATCTGCAATTTATCTATTGCCACGGGTACTTTCCCCGCCGATTTCAAAAAAGCAGTTATTCATCCCATCCATAAGTCTGGACCAAGAAATTGTCCAGATAATTATCGTCCTATATCTATCCTCCCGACGTTATCAAAAATCTTGGAGAGGATTATAAACAATCGCTTGTCGGATTATCTTGAAAGGTCATCGCTTCTATCGCTGGGACAATTTGGCTTTAGAGTTGGTAAGTCGGCAGCTGATGCAGTTCATGAGCTTACAAACCATATAATCAAATCCCTTGATAAAGGCCACAAGTGTCTATCAGTGTTCCTTGATCTTGCAAAGGCTTTCGACACCGTATCTGTGCCGGCTCTAATAGACAAACTTCAACGACTTGGCGTGAGAGCTAAACAACTAGCATTGTTTCAGAGTTACCTCACAGATCGGGTGCAATGTTCAGTGATTGATGGAGTCGTGAGCTGTGATGTTCCTGTGGAACATGGCGTACCACAGGGCAGCATTTTAGGTCCTACACTATTTTTAGTGTATATAAACGAACTATCATCTCTCATAATCCCTCACTGTAAAATCATATCATACGCAGACGACACCGCACTGATCTTTACTGCGAGCACAATAGCTGGGGCTTTTGGACATACTCAAAGGGGTCTCAATATGGTACTTGATTGGCTCAGAGTAAATCAACTGTCACTCAATGTCCAAAAAACTCAGTACATACCTATATCCAATTTTGGAGTCACCCCAGAGACTCTCCGGGACTTATATCTTATTGCACATTCTCACACATACAGTTTCCCTAGTTGTTCATGTCCTCAGCTTGAGATGACCAAAAAGGTTAAGTACTTGGGGGTCATGATTGATGATAGGCTTTCCTTTCGGCCTCATATTGATTTAACCGCTTCCAGAGTCCGTAAACTCATTCATGTTTTTAGAAACATTCGCCATGTAGCCGATTCCAATCTTGTTAAGAATATTTACATTGCGCTCTGTGAATCAATTTTGTGTTACTGCATCACCTCTTGGGGTGGTGCTTACACAAATTCCTTGATCACGCTTGAGAGAGCTCAGAGAGCTGTGCTCAAGGTTTGCACTTTTAAACCTATGTTATACCCCACATACGACCTTTATCAATACTGTGAAGTCCTAACGGTCCGACAATTGTTTATACTCAACACTGTTTTAAAACAACACAAGACCGTAGATCCTAGGTACTGTTTACGTCGAAACCGAATTGTAGTTCCGGTTCCTCAGTGTAAATCTGCTTTGGCACAACGTTTCTTTTATTTTCTGGGTCCTTATTTGTATAATAAAATGCACAGAAAACTCAGTATACTGAAACAAACAAAGTTCAAGTGCAAAAAGGAAATTGTTACATACTTAAATAAATTAAATTATAACGAGACGGAAAATCTTCTGCGTAGTAGTATTTAAAAAAAATAATCTCATATTCAACATAACACACACAACAACAACACACATACACACTCACACTCAAACAGGTACCCGCGCATACATAAACACACACAATCACACATAGACACACACACACACATATTACTACACCCATCACTAATTTTAGATATTTAAGAACATTTAGGAGGGGAGAGTACTGGTTTTTCTGAGATACAGGCTGCGGCCTAGTTCAGATACCAGTCTCTCCACAATCTTATATTTGTTAATATTACTTCTTGGTACCATTAAGTTCTATTTGTAAATGGGATTGTGTGGAGAAGAAAAATAAATTATTATTATTATTATAGACATAAAATTCATTGTTTCCTGTGGCAGGTTCCTCAGTATCGAGAGTATCATCGAGCAGTCCTTCATCATCCACACCCACAGATACGGAACATCCTGAACCTCCACCACCTCCACCCTCAAGACCAGACCGCACTAAAAGTATTGTAAGTGAAAGTTGAAAATGTTGTCAAAAATACACTCATAAGCAATAATCACCATATTGGTGATTGTTTAAAAGACAAAAATGAGTGGAGTTAACCTTGTTTTGACTGATTTGTTTTTGTAATGACAATGTAAAGTCATTGTAAAACTTTTGTTTTATGTTTTATAACTATGTTATGTAACACATAATAAAATGGAGAAACAATCCTTGCCAAGTTTCTTGCAGCTTCTTGTCTTACAAATTACGAGGCCAAGGTAAGGAGGAGCCATTATAAATGCTCATATTGAATAAATTTTTTTTTCTTTATTGCTACTAAAATCGCTTTATGGCATAATCTATTATTATATAATTTAAAAATGTACTTGTAATACTAATTCTAACTGTAGTTGATAAATCATCAACAGATAGTTAAAAATTTAATTAAGAGATAAATATCTGAAGTAAAAATCCAACTGCACATTATATGTACATTAACTATGATTATATATTACAATCAGTGGCGGCTGGTGAGTTATCGAACTGGTGGTGCACTTTATTTGCTCACTAGGTAAATAAGGTTAGAAATTGCAGAATCTAGTTGATTAAGAATATCAACCGTGCCTAACACAGACAAACTCATAACATTTTGTAGATGTACTTGCGAAGAATCATGTTTTTTTATTTTTTCACTCAAATGCGTCAAATCCTTAATTCCAGTTTCTGTCCAAATCGATTCTCCGCCAAAAATAATGCAAGGAAAACAAAAGAATGCATTTTGATGCTCACATCCACACAACCATTTTTTTCTATTATACATTTCACTTTTAAAACTACGCGTAAATACTTTATTTTTCGATTTGCACTCTTGTTTAAAATTTAAAAAGGGCCTTGGCGGTCCAAACAGTTTTATATCAACTTTATTTTGAAAAGTTTTGTTATTGTTTTTAATATAATTAATGTTTATGCTCATTTTCACTTATATCACACACTGTACACACAGTATAGAACAGAACCAAACCAAAAACAAACAATTACTTAATGTAAACAAAAAAATAATTAGCACGTCACAAACGCAGCGAAACTATACTGATGACAAGAGGTCAATTCCATCATCCATTATGGCCGCCGCCGTCGCCGGACGACAAAGTTCGTCAAACATCGGGTGCTCTCGGTAATCTTCGGTTCGCACGTGCGGCGCTCGAAAACGGACTCATTGCTCGGTACATTTCTGTGAACTATCTTTTGTTTCACGCGTCAGGCATGTTAGCTCGAACTCATACAAGTTATATTAGCAGTTCTCGTGCACTCGCCGAAACGCACGAGAATTTCTCTTTGTAGGGAAAATAAGTCTTAATAGTTTAACAAAGAGCTTAAATTGTTTCGTCATAATTGGAATTGTATTTGTTATATAGGTATATGTTTGGTTTCTAAATATTAATATGGTATGTAATTTAAAAATAAATATGAAGTATTATTTTTTAATCTTTTGGATTGGCGGTTCAGCGCACGAGCGCACTTAAGGTACAGCCGCCACTGATTACAATACAATATGTTAACCAGGGATTTCGAGATAACTGTTATTTCCCACATAATCAGACTATTAAAGAGAATTTATTTTTATACAAATAATATTTTGTAGTAATTACTGTGTCGCCCATTATCCCTAGTAATTATTATTAATAAACCAAGTAAGAATTCTATAATACGTCATTAAAAAGTATCTTTTATGAGTGACAAGATCGCTCCTTTGACACAGGACATGCCCAATTAGGGTGCTTTCTGACTCTATCTTAAAATTCACAAACTTCTCTAGTTTTGTTATCAACCTGTTCTCTTTAATATGTCATACATAATTATCCTTTACTTTAATATTTTGCTTATATTTTCCTCCTATTAAATCCTAAATTATTGTTGTTCCAGTACACAAAGCCTATAGAAGAAGAAGAAGCGCCACCACAGCGGCCAATTCCTGCGCCTGCGTCACCACCTCATGTGCCTCACCCCGCACTCACCACGCTCTCGGTCAGTATTTCATCGTAGATAAATTACTGAAGGAAAATTTTTGCCCATACAAGTTGCGTACTGATATTATTATCATCATCTCATCTTAATATTTGATGCTGTAGAGCCAATATTGGTCTGACTGAAGTCCATAATGTTACGATAGAGGGTTGTCACGTAATGCGCAATATCGTTTGTTTATAAAGCTAATAAAAAAGAAGCCGCGGCGAAGGAATTGCTCTAGAGAAACGTGCGTAAGTACAAAATAATAAGAGTAGCACATAAAGACTTTCCTTTACAAAGCGTACACTCGCGGAACGGGTCGCGAACGTGAATCGAGATTCGTATGGTTCGACGCGTCGAATCTAGACCATTCACAACCACGCGCTGCACGGTGCGAGCTTACTATCTTTTTCTTCCACAAGCTGCACGGTGCGAGCTTACTATCTCTTTCTTCCACAAGCTACTCCCATTATCTTTTACCTAGACTAGTTTCTCTATTACAATTTTTTACCGCCAATCATTATCGTTAATTTTATAAACAAACGATATTGCTTATTGTCACAGTCCTTCCTCGTAACACTACTGATGAATTGTTTACTTGATAATGTTGGGCATTAATCAAAGTAAATGTCCCTTATTTTTTATTTTAACAGTGGCATATAGGTAAGGTATAATTTATATTTGAAAATGTGTCAGAAATATTGCAAGCAGGTTCAGAAGATGTGTATGTTCAACATTTTTATTCACATAGTTAACATTGAAAGCACACTGACATTCTTTTGTATATCCAGATATGCTCCCGGTCGGAAGGCGTACCGAGCGGAGCGCCGGCGCTGGACCGCAACAAAAATCCGGCGGGGGCAACACCTGCCACGCCGCCCGCACACGCGCCCCACCCCCCACACCCACCCCCCGCCAACGGAGCACCTCCCACTACCGATAGCGGGTACGTACCCATTTGTCTAACTATATCAGTGTTACAAAATTTCCCATATTGGATTGTAAATGTCACTTCATTCATACTAGCCCAAGTACAATGAGCTTTACCCGTGGACGGACAACAATGCGTGTTAATTAAACGCAGAAATGTTAAATGTCAGATTTATGTTAAATAGAAGTAAAATTCAAATTTTATATTTTTATTGATACTTTAAAAGTTTACCTAACTATGAATCGATTATGGTTTTGTAAACGACGAATTGGCTACTTGACAGTGTGCGGAAAAATATAGTAATCATTGCATAGGTTTATTTATACCTATTAATGTTTTTTGTTAAAGAAATAAATGTATAGTTTTTAGCCAACAATTTAAAATTTGTGCAAAAACATATGACCGGTCATGACATCTGCTACCTGTGATCACATCACATAAAACGCAATAAGTGTTGTAAAAGGAGACTAACGATATTGGAGGTAATTATCGTACACATCTCTTAGACCAAAAGGCGGCATCAGCGGTTTCCGATGTATGGAAATTGCGATCTCCAATCGACGTATAAACCTGTTCTGTATTTTATGTATCCTGACTATTGGATAGTCACTTTACCGTTCTCCGGCTTATGAGAGTTTAGGTGGTTTGAAAATCACCATTTTGGAAGGAATGAGGAATAATACATCTAGATTTTTAAATGTATCCCAACAAGCAATAAATAATTATGTTAGTTTGAAAATTGTCCTAAGACCAGGACTATAAGGGATTTATAAGTGTTTACAAGTCCGAAAAAGGGCCCGCTTTATAAGTCTTTCTGCATTTATAAGATATTTTGATTGGACCGTATAAAAGCAAATTACGCCTATCGAATTCCTATAATAAAATTACGTTTATCCAAACACTCCTGCAAAAATACATTAAGTAACGTATAGTAAAAAGTGAGATTAATACACCCTCAGCAATGCTTTAATAACTTCATTTCTATTTTTTTTTTAAATCGTGTATAGGAAGGAGCTTGACCGCTATCTTGCCTGATGGTAAGCGACCGTGCGATCTAGGATGTGACGCGCCTGCCTAGACTCGTGCCTTGAAGACCCCTAAAATTTATTTATCAAGATACAGAGACTTAGGCAGAGTTCCATTTTTTAGGCGGTACAGGTTATAAAATTGGAACCAAAACGCTTAGTGCGACTCTTTGGTATATCAATCATATAACCATGGCGCCTATTTGTTAGTCTGGTTGTCCAATAAAAAAATGGGGACAGCGGAAAAAGGCTGTGCAATTCTGCTGCACACTCCGAAAAGTATCCTATAAAAAACGGATAGGCTAGCTACCCTTCATCTATGTTTAAGGCTTTTCAGCTTATTGTTAAAAAGATCGCCACTGCCGATGTGTTTCTTGGAGCCCCCCTCTCAATAGACTCAAGCATCTGGAGTTGATATCAGGAGGAAAAGTCCCTTTATCCTACAGAGAATGGACGTGACCTAAATGGGCCTCTGTTATTAGCAGGGTCGGCACGACTGCCCTTTTAAGGCACAGGTTGCGCTTCAGCCAGCTTTCAGGGCCTGGGTCCTTTATCCATAGACAAGCGATAAAGGCGTGTCAATACCGGCGCTAAGTCAGAAGTACAAGTCCTAAGTACTATGGCTGGTATACCATCTGGACCACTGGCTTTATTCACGTCCAGTTCACGCAACGCTTTTATTACTTCGGTTTGTCTAATAAAGTAGCCGTAGTAATTACTCCTAAGTGCAATTACTCTTTGTGTATGCTTTTATAAGAGTCTCAGGCCTATAATAGCATTGAAAAATGTTTTTGTTAATGTTTACCAGGTAAAGTTAAAGAGCAGTAGCAAGTATTGATGTCATAATCGGAACTTTATAAGTCTAAATAGCCTTATAAAGTAAGCGTTTCAGAGCCATTTTGCTCGTTGGGATATCTGTTGTCAGAACTGAGTACTAAATATTTTTACCTAAATATATTATTTGTTTTACAGAAGAGCTACTGGTCAACAACAAAGGAAAAAGAAAATGACAGATGAAGAGATTTTAGAAAAATTACGAACAATTGTTAGTGTCGGCGATCCTAATAGAAAATATACAAAAATGGAAAAAATTGGCCAAGGGTATGTGAACTGCTAGTCTTTATTGTTTTAAGTCATCAGTAGTAACATTATATATAAAAATAAGTCTAACAAGACTTATTTAAAATTTATTAAAACTGTTAATAAACAATATTGCCATTTTACAAAGTGCTTAATGAAAATTCAGATGTCATGATTATAAGCTCAAGCTCACTTACTTAGTTCCTTGACTACAAATTAATTATATAATTTTTAATTTATTTGTAACTTTAAAATGGAACTGTAAATAATCATTTATAACTTAACTGTTACATGTCTTATTTTGTATGCAGCTCATGAATATTTTGTTTTAAAACAGAATAGTGTGTGTGGCCACTCTATATTATCTATTCAAATTAAATGAGATTGCTATATTGAAAAGTATAAGTAACGGTTCCTGTAATGTATTTCTGCGAGGGGCTCAATTAACAAGAATTTACTCGTAAGCGTTGTCGATGTTTTCTAGTATTTTGCTATTAAAATAATTTATCATGTACTTTGTTTTGTCCTGCTTGTGGTGTAAGAAATAAACATTTTATTTATTTTTTTACCTCCATGTTGCTTGCAGAGCGTCTGGTACCGTGTACACTGCGATAGAAACATCGACCGGCATGGAAGTTGCAATCAAGCAGATGAACCTTAGCCAGCAGCCCAAGAAGGAGCTCATTATCAACGAAATCCTGGTTATGCGGGAGAACAAACACAACAACGTAGTGAACTATCTCGACAGTTATCTAGTTAATGAGGTATGTTCCTTGAATATATTTATATTTTGAATCATAATGGTACACCCACCAGAGGCATAATAAAATCAATAATCATATTACCTTCATTCTTATAGTAAAATGTTGTCTCATTGTTAGGGCGGGCATAGATGCTTACTTCTTCTAAGATTGATGGGTATGGTATCTAGAAAACGCTAAGATGATGACTATGTTATTGTTTAAAAAATGAAATGATTGATGGGACCCATTTTTTTATATATTACATTCACACCAATTAGCCTAGCCCAAAGTAAGCACTGTAAGGCTTGTGTTATGGATACTAGGGTAACGGATATACATACCTATGTATATGATACATAAATATATGTAATATTCATAGAAATATATATAAACACCCATGACTCAGGTACAAATGCTCGTATTCATAATACTAACATCTGCTCCTTTCGGGATTCGAACCCAGGACCGTCGGTGCGAAAAGCAGGATCGCTACCGTTGCACCAAACGGTCGCCATAGCGCCATTTAATATTCATTTTAAAATGTTACATCTAAGATCATTGAACCGAAAATTTATCGAGCTCTTCCTTACTCTTCTAATATCCCATAATCCGTATTTATAGGAGCTGTGGGTAGTAATGGAATACCTAGCCGGTGGATCGCTAACGGATGTGGTGACAGAGACATGCATGGACGAGGGCCAGATTGCTGCTGTATGCCGAGAGGTGTTGCAAGCGCTTCACTTCTTGCACGCCAACCACGTTATACACCGAGACATCAAATCTGACAACATCCTGCTTGGGCTCGATGGACAGGTCAAACTCAGTATGTATCACTATACAATACCTGAGATCTTTTACGCATAAAATTGGTTAGTTTAACACGTTAACAGTCCCCATACAAAATGATCTGACCACCCGATAAGTCCAAAGCAATTAATAGGTAACTATAGTTATTTTTAATAATTTTACCAGGAAAATAACTTTCTGTCATAATATTTTCCCATTTTCCTCGATTTTCCTATATGACCCCAATGTGGGGTCACGGACTTGTGAGTGTGAATTTTCGTGAACCCATACCACGGGTTCATGGACTTGTGAGTATAAAATTAATAAAATTATCGAGGGTAGTTGGTTACAACATCGAAGATGTGTCAAGATGATTTGTTATTATTTAGAACAGCGTTTGTCGTGAAGTGAATAATGTCTCGCAATATCCTTGATGCCGATATTAAGAGAATTTTGGAAGATAGTGTTTTATCACGCTTGGCAAATAATAATTTTGGAAGTGACGAAGAATACTATGAGGAAACAATTGAGGCTTGCAGTTGATCTTTTATCAATTGGCCTCATAAATTCTGTCATAATTTATAATGAGTTACATCCACAAAAAAAGGAAAAGTGCAGCTTACTAATAGCATATGAAGTTATTATCAAGGAGCTTGGTAGGTCTCCTATGGACACGACGTCTTTACGACCTGCTCAACCTGTTCCTTCTACCAGCTCTGCACCATCCACAAGTACAGGTTTGAGACATTACCTTATTGATTTAGCGAAATTGCCAGGGAATTATAAAAAAATTATGTCTGAAGGAAAATCTACAACTATAGTGGCCAAAATGACTCCCAAAGTTCATCAAGAATGCAAACAATGCAAAAAAGGTTATAGCCATTCTTGTTTCGTGAATAAACATAAATAATTATGTAACTTTTTCAATACATTTCTTTCAATAAACATGTGCATGCATAAAAAGAAAGTTTTTATTTCTCCCGTATTCCCTTACCAATTGTAGACCTAACTTTGAGATAATCTGTATTGTTTTCACGGATTTTGTATGACCAATTCTTCCTTCATGAGTCCATTAAATAACAAAAACCATACTTATAAGTCCGCTTAAAAATTGATGAAGAAAAATTCTAAGTGTTATGAACCCATATGGGGTCAGGGACGTATGGGTATAAACTGCTATGACCCCATATGGGGTCATAGGACTGTCAACGTGTTAAGTCTAATTAAATCAAGATATGTGTAACAGCATAATGCCAAAACGTTGTTATACGGTTTATTTTAAAATTTACATAAGGTTTTCGTGGTGGCATCCATGGACAGCATCACCACAGTGCATGCGGCGTTTACCGTTGAAGTCAAAGGCGTAAATAAAGTATTAATTCTTGCAATAAGGGCGCTAACATACGAACAGCGTCGGCGTCGTTGACTAGTACCATTGCAGCACACCACGCATGTTCTTTTCAGTCGAGGACAAAAAATCAAAGAGACCGCACGTATTTATTTCAAGAGATTGACTGACGAAACATATTCCTACAATAAAAATACGAATGTATTTAGTAATGTAAAGTGTACATTAATAAAATCATTACAAGTCATGTTTGCATGTCTATGTGAGCAAAATTCGTACATATTAATGAATATAAAACATCTCAAAAAAAAAATAATAAGACATAGTTCAAAACACTGGTACAGAGCAGCTTTTCCATCTTTAACGGCGACAAAATAATAAATGTTTTTAAAAATGCTTGCAATAATTAAGGGTACCTAGAAAGGTTGAAGAGCTATAGCCAAATTATATTCTGTATATTTGCAACACAGAACGTCATTTTGAGGTTAAAATAGATTAAACATTACAAATTATCCACAGTCTGCCAAGTAGTAGTAATTTCTATAACAAAAACACGAATAAAATAGTACATATATAATATAAAAAACAAATATAAAAAACAGATAAATCTCAATGATTGTTTACATGACAATGAGTATAAAAAATGTATTCATAATTTTGTCATAATCAAAAATGTCCTAATACTTAATTTTAGAGATAATATCATTAAGAATGTCAACATATAAATTTCATTGGTCATGACTGTTCATGCTACTACTACTATGCAGGATGAAAGTTTTATGGAATTATTATAGGAGATACTGTTGTTGATTTACCTTATAGTCATAACAATCCTTTCCTCCTGAATCCTGATTTAACACCGAATCTTTTCAAATACTCATCAAATTATTCAATATTGTATTCGAAAAAAGGTGATAAAGTATAACATGTTGACTATGTTTTTCTTTGTATGACAATATGTTTTGCATCCACACCGAGCCATTTTTTCTTCTTTGTTGACGGTAGCGCAACAGGAGATAAAGCAAATTGATGAATTCAAACGGTGTGAAACTATAATGGAAAAATATATCTGGTTACTTGGATTCGCCAGTCACTGACACAAGCGCGGACGATCGACGACTGTAGTAGACCTCTGATGACGATAGTCAGCGACACCGTTGCCACTTACCTACAACATCTACCGAGTGTCGTATTTGCGCTCAGGAAACCGCCATTTACGTCTATAATATTATTATTTGAAAAAGTCCAACTGATGTGTATGCCAATTAATCGAGCAATTATAAAATATGTTCTGTTTGGAAATGACCATTTGGATTGTTTCTGATTGAAATAAATATGTTTCAGCTGATTTTGGCTTCTGTGCGCAAATATCACCTGAACAAAATAAGAGGACAACAATGGTCGGAACTCCCTATTGGATGGCACCGGAAGTTGTCACGAGAAAGCAGTATGGTCCTAAGGTAAGTTACCCTAATTGTTACCACATTTCTAATACATTCGGTGTCTTAAAAATTGTACCTATTCAAAACCACATTCAAGCAATAATGACCCTTAGTACACGCTTGTACCCCCACCAATTTTGGTTGCATTTAAAAGGCCAATAAATAAACTTTAAAAAAACCATTTCATTAAAAAAAGATTGCTACCACAAATGTGACAAAAAATTGTCAATTTTGCTTCTTAAATGTACTAAGGTGTAAACCTACTTAAAACACAAACATTTAGATTATTTGAGAAACTAAAATATTTTAATAAAACCAAAATGGAGTATCATAGTTTTAATTTAAATAAGAATAAAATGTAAATTATAAAGATTATAATGACGATTCGGAATGTACCCTGTGTTTTTCTTTGAATAGAAAGGTTCTAATTTTAAATTGAAACATTTTTCCACGCTCGCGGATAAAACGCAATTTTCCACGCAGAAATTGAATGACAAACAATCTTTTCCGAGCGTGTCAGGTGAAATCAATATTACCTATCTCAAGTAGGCAAAAATACCCACTCCTGGCGTCCTTCAGGCTACAAAGACCACTAACTACTCTACTGCTATTTTTAAATTTACAGTTCTTATTTTTTATTATACTAACAGTAATATTTATTTTACAAGATTTTTTGGGATAATTCTGTGTGTTCTCTCATAAAGTAAATGATCTGCGGAGTTCTTGCTCATTTCCAATGTTCTGACCTACACATTAGATATAATAATTATATTTAGCACTTTTACACGAATAAGCCTAGGCCAAATTAAGCACTTTAAAACTTATGTTATGGATGCTAGGGTGACGGATAAATATACGATACATAGAAATGTAATATTCACATAAATATATAAATAACCATTACTTACGAACGTATCGCTCGTATTCATCACACCAACATCTGCCCCTTCCGGCATTTGGACCCAGGACCGTCGGTGCAAAAGGCAGGTTCACTACAGTGGCACCAAACGGTTATCAAATTAGATACTCAATTTATGTATAGGTGAGATTTTTGCGTATACTTTTTGTTATATATATTGGCGAGGACATGAATCTGCGACTATGAAAGGATTTTGTTTAGTTGGTGTAAGGTCAACGACAGATTTATGAATGTTCCCTTGCGAAACAAGATTTTTATGATTAAAGTAGCATGGTTAATTTTTTTCTTGTCTTTTTAATATATGGTAAGTCCTACTTTACTCGCCTAGCTAAAAAGATAATAGGCGTGATTATTAATGTCGCAGACTGTTTAGGCCCTTTAAAATACGTTAACTTTTAATCCGTTTTACTTCTAATTTCATTTGGTTTCTATAATTAATTTCATATTTGAAATTGTAGGTAGATGTGTGGTCGCTGGGAATAATGGCGATAGAGATGATAGAGGGTGAGCCGCCGTACCTAAACGAGAATCCGTTGCGAGCGTTGTACCTAATTGCTACCAACGGCAAACCCGACATAAAGGACAAGGACAAACTTAGCGCCGTCTTCCAAGACTTCCTTGACCAGTGTCTTGAGGTGGACGTCGACGCCCGCGCCACCGCATTAGATCTACTCAAGGTAAGCCAACATTCTGGAACCAGATTTGTTGTAACAAATAACGTTTACATGAGTAATTTATTTTCAATTTCACTAGTATTATAGAGCTGAGGACGAGGAGGGACGTAATATTTTCTATCTGTGAGATTAAACAATGTGACCGGTATGAGTGAAAAGGGAGTGGGACAATCTATTTATAATTAAAGCTTTAGCTTCAACTTTAACGTAGTTGGTAATATTTTAAAACATTTCTTTCTCTCAAATTTTACCAAAAATCAATGTTTGCATGTTTGTTCCCTATGAGTTCTGAAACCATTGATCAGATTGTGACGAAACTTTGTTTTGTTGTTGTATTCATGGAAGGAAAGGTTCCTATGTATAGTCAGCAAAAAAGAGCATTGCAAAGCAAGCTAGTTATTTATTAATCTCAGTTATTTTTCTGTATGTATACTTTTGTTTTATTTGATACAGTAATAACAGCTTTCGTATTAAAGGTTGACGATGTTTATCATCAATGAAACGACGAACAGTTATTTCTCGCGCAGTTTTTATACTCTCCACTGATGGTGTAATCTGTCTAGCATAGACGTGGCATATTCACCATGGGCCAAATAGTTCTGTCGCAGAAATCAAGATCATCACAAAAGAACATATAAAGATGTTCCATAAAGTATTGTCAGGCGAAGGTGTAGATGTTAAGCATCACAAGGATTTAAGCCAATTCACCACCATGTATTATCCGCGATTTTTCATAGTTTTCGAGTGCATTATTTTGATATTTCTTTGACAAACCTTCATTTACGAGACAGTATTGGTCACAGAGACGTAATTTAGGTAAACAACATCCTTGCATAAACAAATACAAATATTAAAATTGGATAAAATTGCCCCTCAAAAAACATACGAGGTTCGGCAGTTGTTAGCTTAGAAAAATTATAAAACTATTTCTTGAGACACCTGTATAGACCGCGCGTTTACTTTGCAGCATCCGTTCCTAAAATTGGCCCGTCCGTTGGCGTCGCTGACACCGTTGATTATGGCAGCGAAGGAGGCTGCCAAGGGGCATTAGCGCAGGCCGCCGGCGCCCGCCGCGCCCCGCCGCCCCTAGCCCCAGTGCCTGCGCCCCCGCGCCCGCGTGCGTACCCCACACCTACTGTACTCAATCCATCAGATATCATACTTGATATCTCACCCTTAATACTGTAATGACCTAACTCAAAATTTTAAGTTATTCTACAAAGTAGAACAAATATTGTATATTTTTGACATAACATGACTTAATCAGATTTATCCTAAATATATTTTCATGAGGATAGATAAAGCTAAAACAAGGTTTATAATAAAAAACTTTTCACACTGTTCAAAAGTAAATAAGAAACAGACAGTAAGTCTTAGAGGTGCAAAATGAATCTGCTTTTGAAATGACGTATGGCAAAATTGTTTTTTTTTATTTTTAAATATATTGTAGATCGGAAAAGAAAGCCGATTTTTAGTGAGAGTCAAAATCGCAAATGGGTTGAGCAGAGCTTTCGATAACATTTAGTTACACACAAATCCACATTAGGCCTAATAAGTATTCATAAGAATAATAAACATAAATAAAGTTTTGTTTCTCAGAAACTACCCATCTGACCAAGTGTCCATTTATTTTTACTGAAGGTTCATTTTTTGTGCAATCATATTTTGTGTAATTGTTAAATATTGATATGTTATAGAACACCCGTTCTCTTGATGTCAATATGGCGGGTGTACCTTAATTTCGAAATAGTTTCCGTTCAGTAGGAGGTACAGAGTTTTTGGAGTTAAGTACTAAATAGTACATTTCAGGCACATTTTTTGGGTAATGGGTATAATTTAATTTGCTTTGATACACCCGTGATTTTGACTCTTACAATTTTTACGTCACAAATGAAAATAGTAATATATTTCATAAAAATAACAGTTTCAGATTAATTATTACGTTATATCAATCGCCCTTATCCAAAGCAATCAAACATTTTATTATTATAAATTAGGAAGCAAATTAAGTCATTATGTTTTTTGTCTGCCCATTAAAACACGACTATTTTAAAATCGGAGACCAACATGGGTCGGACGTAATATATTCAATAATATTTTTATACTGAGGATGTAAGAAGTGCAGTTTGGTTTTAGAGGGACGCAGTGTCGGTATGTAGGGTTATTTAATAGTGTTAGTGACGTGATCTCCTATTGACGTGTTTCGTTCGACTGTTCTATAAACGAGAAGTTGAATAGGGTGTAGATAGATATTAGTTGTTTAGATACAATTGACAAACATGATATATTCTAGCTGCAAACAAAGACTGGCAGTTAACGTTTAGGTGGTCTTGTAAAGTATATATATAGTAGATTACGTTAGGTCTGTTACGTTAGTACCGATTCAGCTTTCACTGTGATCGTAGCTGTAACAGAATGAGCTGAAACACATCAATACAGAGGAAAGGAGTGCGAAAGAATGATAAATGCGGCGGTGTGCCCAAATGACCCAGTTGATCGTCAGTTATTCTGGTCATTTGCATTATAATGTATTTTCGTATCTTGAAACATGTTTTTACAAGTATATTATTTGATATTTCTTAATGGCATGTATGAAACATTATGTATTCTGTATGAATTAACAAAGGAACTAATGTTCTGTATTATTTTATGAAATGTATTAATGATTTGTACTATTGGCTTATTGATTTATTGCTTGCGAGATATAGTTACTAGTTGTACAACTTATATAATACAGTTAATTTATTAACCTTTATAAAGTCATTGGCTTTGATTTAAATTATGAGATTATTATTGAATTGGTTTTATTGTGTTTATAATATTTAAGAACAGTTACAAAAACCCGGAGTCACATCTTTTATTTAAAATTAATGTTTCAATTAAATATGCGACTGATATTGTTAATTACATTGCTTTGTAATTTATCAAAACTATTCTTTTATTGTTAGTGATGAATGTGAAGCATTTAAATAGTATTAAGTTTATAAAGTTTATTACAATGATTGTGAATCTTAATTAATTTACATTTTGTGGCACAAAATCTGTCTTGAGATTTATTATATTTTAATTGAAATCCATATTATCATATGACAATAGTAGCGTAATTAATATCTAATGTTTGTCATTTTATTCCTATCGACGACCACTTAAAGTATTTTACGTTTATGTCTTAGTCTCTCTGCTTTTATTATTTAGGTTGTGCCGAAAGAAGCTGTTTACTTCGTTTTATTTTGACGTGAATTCGCTAATTGTGAATATGAGATGATTATGATGTGTTGATTGAGCGAATCATGCGTGAACAGGTGAAGAACGAAGAAAGCGAGGTTGTAGCCGCTTGTATACTGTAAAGTTTACAGACACAAGTTAGAAAAACGAGTAGTTTACTCATTGACAATATAAAGTGACCAATTAACGCTATTTAGTCTGTGCAGGCGATATAGGTTGGTGCAAGTTTTTTTTTTAATTAAATACAATGTGTATTTATTCTGCACTGCTTATAATATCACGTTAGAAAGCTAGAATTATTTGATTTTGTATCAATTGCCTGTACCAAATTATCATATGTTGCGGCCTAAAGCAATATTAGTAATACAACTGCATCTTTCATTATGGCCTATCACGACTACACTATTTCAGTAAAATAATTGAAAACGCACCAACCATAGCAAAAATATTGTGCAATAATGTAGAAATGTAAAAAATAGCCAAATCTTCAAGAGAGCTTGAACAAAGTTATTGAGTATGTATCTATAATTAAAATATTCAAAGAAGTGTATTAAACTATGTGATCATGAAAATGAATTTGAGTATGCATTAGAATTATAATAAGTTGAGAAAGTAACTGTAATTATGAATATAGTTTAAGACGAAGATGTATTAATACATGTATTAGGTTATTGTACAAGACATTTATTGCGATTAGAAACATTTTTTCATGATTTTTGTCAGTTGTAAAACACCAGTGCCATGTATGAGCAACTTGTGCATATAAATTACAACCATACTATAATAAAAGACTCACCATGAACAAGCCTTGTTTTAATTACATATATTCGATAAAATCTGTAGTAGTGCCAGAGGGTAAGCAAAAGCTTGTTGAATTTGATTTCTGATAAACCAATCACAAATATAGGATAAGAATGTGCACTAGTTTTGACTGTTAGCTTTCTGTATTATCCGTTTAAAATTAAACATACTCGTGAAGGAATTATTGCGATACCTCAATTAGTTTCCAAGATATATAATTTTAAAGAGAGCGCGCGACGACCGCCTGCCTTCAATGCGCGTGACTCTACTATTGCGTTATTAGGTATTCGGTGCTTGCGTTTCATTTTAATTTCTTAATTTTTTTTTAAATGTCCATTCCAAATATAAGGAAATCATGTGCTGTACCATAAAGTACAAATATAACCACCAGTGCGCCGGAAAAGTCGTTTTCACAAGCTTAAGTACTTTCACCTGTCCAGGTGTCTCTAATGAATTCTTGCAAGTTAAATACTCACTTCCCGGTTACCAATTGAGTTGATGTGCGTGTAAAACGTGTAACAATGCTGATTTAAAGACATGGAGCTGATCTGAAACTGGCAGGCGGCGGAGTTTCTCCGAAATAAAATTACACAACCCCATCGAGTTTTTCAGCTTTACGTATGGCCAAACTAGGGCGCCATTAATTTATTACGTAAGACTATTTTCGCTAGTTTTTGGGAGTAGGGGCCTCCCCTACTATAAGATAAAATAAGATTAGGCCGACCGCCTCCCCTCCATATAATATTAATTACGTAAGAATCTAAAGGCAAAAACATGAATACACGTTTGGTTCTATTTAATATTTATTTTTCAAAGTAACAATTTTTAGACTCCCTTCCACCCACCCCCTAGTAAGAAAAAATAAGACATGGTTGACCCTCCTCCCCCCCTAAATCGTCTTACGAAATAAATGAATGGCCCCTAGCCGAAGGACCAGTCGTGTTGGAACGAATATAAATATAGGTTGGAAGGTAATAAAATAATTCTACAAACAAAGGCCATGGGTTCTCCTTTATCACCCTTGATGGCGGAGATCTTCATGGACAACTTTGAGAATAGGTATATTGTATTACTATCGTTATATAGATGATATACTTGTGCAGGACCCGTACTAGACAAGACCTAGAACTTTTTCTAGAAATATTTAAATAATTGACACCCTAAAATTAAATTCAAACCAGAAGTTGAAGAAAATAATTCAATAAATTGCTTAGATTTAAGTATTACACGGGAAAATTGCCGCCATATTTTTCAAATATATAGAAAACCTACACATACCGATGCAATTATACCTATAAAAAGAATTAAATACAATTTATAATATTGCCGTTACGTCGATCATAAATGGTTATGATCGACGCATGATAGATAATATGGTTGGGAATAAAATTAACAAACAGGGCTTTATATGCGGTGCCACGTGAACGAGTTATTCATAATCATCGATCAAGAATGATTTATTTAGGCAAATTTATATAAGCTACATATTTTTGTTTTACTAATGGATATGGACTTTCGCCAAGTTACGCCTGATTCTATCAAAAACTATGCTTACAACTACTTATGTTATAGTCTGTTTGAAAATACCTGTATAATTCCAAAATTTGCATAAATTAGCATGTAGAGCCCGGAACACGGTCCAAATCTATCATACGGCCGTTATATCATTGTAAAACCACAGAGCGGCAGACAACCCTTAGCTGATTTCTTCAGTGTCGTTGCCTCTGGCTTTACTACGTTGTTTTCCAGCCATGCGATCAATTCATTGAATTTTTAAGTTGCTCATTTCTGGCGCATTATCTTTTTGAACAGAGTGGTATAAAGAGTTTTCTATGAATATGACATGCGGCTCAGTCAAATTGTTAAGTATAATTAAAAACCATGCCTAAAATTTTTCATACGTTTTTACAGACTTGAACGCCAAGTAAATCAATTCAGTCTGACGAAGTCCTAGCATGAGCAATTTTATTAAACTCGTGTCATGAGCAATTTTATTAATTAGTGCCTTTAAGCACCTTAGTGGTAGATTCGGCTGTACCGTCAGTCCACGACTTTGAAACGGTGTGGTTTGCGTTGAGACGTTTTCATTGAGGAAAACTACTTCTTCTCAGGTCGAAATATTTTTAAATTTGCGTAAAAATAATCTGAGTCAAAGCACCGTTTGTACATTCCATTAAATATTCATTTTTATACTGAAACCATATATTGGAATTCTGTTATCCAATCACAGATGTGAAACGTAGTAACAAATTCCAATAGTTTATTTCAAGCGACTAATAAGAAGAACTAAAACTGTTATTAAAAGAGCTTGGCGATCAATATTGTTTTGTCAGTACCTATGCATATACAAAAGTAATACACGCTAACGTTTTATAAATTACGTTTTCACTTTTATATTTTATGTACAATATAAATAACTAGTCGTTGACTCTAGGCGGGACTCAAGCCGACATCCCCTCGCTATCCGGCCGAGTACTCTTCCCGATTAGTAACCGAGACCTTGACAGAATTATACCACGTATTTCTTACACTGACACCAGCGTCATCTCTTCATGTTCTAGGTACTAGGGGAGAGTTGGATAATACCGAGCCCCTAAGGACTTGGGTCCATAGTTAGGAAAATGTTTGATATTAAAAGAAACAAAATGCAGTAATTAGTAGGACATTTATTCAGGTACATATACCATATAACAAAAAAATCGAAAATTAAAAAGGGAAGTAATTATTTTAAAATTTCAAAAAACGTTAAAAGCGTGGTATTGTCAAACCGGTCTGATAATATCGTGCCTAGGTTTGATAAAATCGTGCCCACATTAATTGCACACAGGGTAATGGGGGTCATAATTTTCTCCCAATTTAAATCGATCTCTAATTTTTGATTCAGGGATACTGAAGTTTCTAGCAGCTGTCTTTATTTTAGTTCCGTTTCGTATAACAGCAAGTGCAGCCTTCATATTTTCTGGATCCCATGACTTCATCTTTTTCTTTGACACAGATTCATCCATCTAAATCGAATATAAAACAATGACACGAACAGACAAACGGACGCACAGACAGACACATCATACATAACTTTTTTGTCGGGGGTAAAATCAAGTAAGTAAGCGTCGTACGGCTGATATGATGATGATGATGATGAATGTAAATAGTACATTTTTTTCATAGTTTACAATTTCGCGCCCCCGTCTGATAAAATCGCGCCCCGGGCGCGAAATTGTCCATCTTACCCATTTAAATTTTTAACCTTCAAATAATATGGAAAAGTTTATAGTATGTAAAAGCGTATTTTAACATTAATTCTACAGTATACTAGCATTTAAAATGTATGGTATCAAAGTATTATAATACTACAGTATAGCTTACGTCTTATCGAAAGTATGTACGAGATTCTATAAGTAGTGACGAAAAAAACTTCTACAAAATGTGCTGTCTCAGCCGCCGTGCGGAACGTAGTGGCGATGCGCGGGGAAGGGTGGAGGCATGTCGATCTTCGATGTTTATGCACTGTATCGCAGAACCAATGGATGGTTTTTGAAATAATGTGCATCTGCACCGAGTGTTCTTTTTTCCAACTTTTAGTAAAAGAAGAGAGATTTATAGGAAATATAGTAAACAATAGTAAAAACTTATAGCATGGGGTCACAAATTTCTAAAACTTGAGTTAAATTTGTTATGACCAAAAAACTGGAACACCATCCAGACATGTCAATAAATCTGCATAGTCTAAATCTCAGAAAGTACTAACTCTGTGATGAAAATTATTATTTTAGAATTTAATAAAGAATTTCTTAAATCTTTTAAGAAATTACCAATTCGCTAGAATGTCACATTTTGCAGATTAATGGTGGTTTAAACGGATCACTCAATTCATTACTTGTCTGAACGGAGTGGTCTACAAAATGTGCGTATGATCGAAGAATGACTTAAATATAACATTTTTATCTTGTAGTTTGACTCTTTCGCGAATTCGTAAAGTAGAAATAACGGCTCAAAAAGCTTAACCTTGAAAAATAAACGAAAGGAGATTTTTTTGAAACGTTTGAACTGAGTGTTCCTTATATGCGGCTTTACAGATTGATATAAACCTCTTCCTTTGAAGCAATTTAGATCAATGTTTTTTACATTTTTTTTATTAAAACATGAAATATCGTCCGTTGCTATAAACTGTATACTTTAAGGGAAAATCCATTTATATTTTTTTAAAGGAGGTAATATTGTAGGGTAGACATGATTATTTTTATTTATGGGACATTTTATTTAACTACCCTCTTATACGGCATTTATTATAAAGCGACTATTGTATTTAGTGCTAATGTCGAATGCAGTTCAGTTTTCTATGCATGTGCGATACAATCGTTTGATAGTGCCGTGATCATTAATGCAGTATTAATTATTATCAGTGTTTTCGTTTTGTGATATCCATGTAAGTATCCTTTAACTATCATATTAGTGATTATGTTTATGAAGTAAATCAATCAATCAAATTTGACGGCCGCGTTTCGTTTAACGTTCGGTTAAATTATTGCTTGGAAATAAATAATACTTAACTCGATTTTGAAATATAATATAAGGTAATAATAAGTAGGTATCAAAAAGGAATTTTTTTTTTTTATATTTTTGTCAGTAAAAAATGTAAACTGAATATAAGTAGAGAAGAGTATTGACTATTTTACAGGAAGCGCCAAGCTATAAAACTGCGGGGTCGCAAGCCGAAAATGGATAGAAAAACACAAAAAAAGATATTTGAAAAATATGCTGAGGCGTTACATGGGCCTAATATCAAGTATGACGATCTCATCTTCTCAAATATGGCCATAGAACTAGGTGCCAAAATGACGCCAATGGCTTTATATATGGCATTTAAAAAATTTAATACATATCCGGCAGCTTACAATGATGAAGAATCGCAGCAAAAAACATCAGGTGATACGAGTCGCAGTTCAACTATTTCAATCCCAGTTATTATTCCTCCCAAAGATGAAAATATAATTGCAAGCGGAGAAAGCAAAATGTTCACCTTTGATATAGATATATATGATATGAAAAAAATTACACCTTTGTGTGTCTTGCAATTCTAATCAGGAAGTCATTAGTTACGAGCTTTCTATGCTCATCTCATTCGATCTAAATGGGACAGCAGAACTTAATTTAAGGGATTTACCCGAAACAATTAATTTAAAAAACAAATGTTATAAATTGTTGGGTGTCACTGAATTTGTTCCAGCGAAGTTGCCAGGTAATCTCGGTCATTATGGGGGCATGGTTTTATAAACAACCGTATGAATTGCTATGACGATATGATGCAAAAAATTTATTATAGTAGAGAAGAACCCATTAATATCCATACCTTGTCATATGGAATTAGTAATTCTAATTTCGAAAATAGACAATCGTAAAATCATTTTTAACAAAAAAAAATCGAATGTAATAATAAAATTATAAGCAAAATACAAACATATTTTCATTTTATTATTACTTTTCATTTATTTTAATGTAAATACTTGAATAAAATGTGTGTGTCTTATGATTATCTATCTATCTATCTAAAACACATTTTCTAATTTAAATAACAGTCTTTTATTAAACATGATAAATTCTGGTCACCCTACAACATTACAAAAAATATAAATTTAAAAAAATATAAATCGATTTTCTCTTAAAGTATATAGTTTATAGCAACGGACGATATTTCATGTTTTAATAAAAAAAATGTAAAAAACATTGATCTAAATTGCTTCAAAGGAAGAGGTTTATATCAATCTGTAAAGCCGCATATAAGGAACACTCAGTTCAAACGTTTCAAAAAAATCTCCTTTCGTTTATTTTTCAAGGTTAAGCTTTTTGAGCCGTTATTTCTATTTTACGAATTCGCGAAAGAGTCAAACTACAAGATAAAAATGTTATATTTAAGTCATTCTTCGATCATACGCACATTTTGTAGACCACTCCGTTCAGACAAGTAATGAATTGAGTGATCCGTTTAAACCACCATTAATCTGCAAAATGTGACATTCTAGCGAATTGGTAATTTCCTAAAAGATTTAAGAAATTCTTTATTAAATTCTAAAATAATAATTTTCATCACAGAGTTAGTACTTTCTGAGATTTAGATTATGCAGATTTATTGACATGTCTGGATGGTGTTCCAGTTTTTTGGTCATAACAAATTTAACTCAAGTTTTAGAAATTTGTGACCCCATGCTATAAGTTTTTACTATTGTTTACTATATTTCCTATAAATCTCTCTTCTTTTACTAAAAGTTGGAAAAAAGAACACTCGGTGCAGATGCACATTTTGAAATATGCTGATGCGCGGAATTATCAACCGCGCGGTAATATCCAACTCTCCCCTACTACCTAAAACAAACCTATTCAACTAGAAGAGTAGATATTCGCCCGGATAGCGAGGGGATGTGGATTAAAGTCTCACCTGTTTATTTTATTGTTTCCGTATTTACACAAAAGTGTTAATGTTTTATAGAACAAAAGCAAATACTTGCAGAATATCGAATATTTCTATTTTACAAGAGTTGTTGCAACGATGTCATGAAAAAAATTGCTTTAAATGTGGTATTGTTGAGGAGAAGTAGGCTATGATTGCTGGAGCAGTGCTAAGCTGATGCGCAGCAACACCAGGTTCTCTTGGGTATCGCCGTATTTACTTTGGCCATTTATCACCAGTTTAAATCAGGATTGATGCTGCATAGACAATTTATAAGTTTACTCTTACTAGAGCGTTATAGTTGTGCCCTTTCTAGACTGATGTTAGAGTAGCAGCGCCACAAACTCGCTCATTGACTTATAAACCCTGGCAATTGGTCACCCATTTTTTTAGACTGATAAATTGATAATAAAATCTGAATCAATAATCCCTTTCAAAATCCAAGTGTGGTGCTGTTCGAATAACGGTCGCCTTATAGTTTTTACTAACAATATATAACTATTATAAATCTGTGTCGTTTTGAAAATTCAACATCAGAATGTTGCACGCATATTCCGATTCATGCATTTTAATTCTAGGAAATATGAAAATAAAAAAACCCTGTTGACAAAAATATTTATTGCTTGTTTTTACTTACATTTAAATCAAACACAATAGTAATAAATAATTACAAATAATTGTGACATGAAGTCGTTGCAAACAAAAATCACAAGTAAAAAGTGGTAGGTAACAATTTTATAAGCTATTAAACATAAGTAACATTAGTAGCCTGTAAATTATTGACAGACATTCGCTACAGTTAATAATCATCATAACAGAGATTTCAAGAAAATATAAGTATAGGTTTTGGTGATCATTTACCACAAGCATTTGTGCACTATATTGAGTAAAAGAGACTAGTGGCGACAAAAAGGTAACTCTTGGACGAATGTAACGTTCAGTAGTCAATAGTTTGCGGCCGCACTCTTTTTTTATAATTTCTATATTTCTTTGAAAAGATGTCACAATGGAACAAAGTTAAAACAATAACCAACCGAAAATAACTCACATAGTAAACACGCACTTTTTATTTGATTTTCTTTAAATCATGTCGAACGGTTTTAGTTGCATTTGTTTTTGTGATTCATATATGAAGGTATAATTAACAAGACAGCTATATTGTATGTACAATGTAAATATTATTTATATCTCTTATTATCAGAGACTTAAAAGAAAAAAGCGTATACTTATATCGGTATTTCTTCCAAAAAAAAATATGCAAAACGAGAAAGCTTGTTTAATAAACTTAGTATTTTTACACTCGATATAATCACTGAATCAAACAATATGTGTAGGTATGTATATAAACAAAACTTATATTTCAATCACCCGTATTATTAGATTGTGAAAAAGCATAATATTGTCCACTGATAGTAGTAGCAAATATATATACAGGCTGTTTCTTTTAAGGTGTCGAGTCGGTGCTAGGTGAAAGCCAAATACCATACCTATCGATTTGACTCCCATGTATGATCCGCGATTTTTGTCGTTTTGAAGTTATTATTTTTTATGATTTATCGACTGAACGGCTTTAAAAAATTATAATATTTTTGAGTAAGCTTTTCTTTGTAGTTTTTTTTAAACAATGCTTATTGCTTGTTGTTCCCAATCTTTTGTATTATTTATCAAAGTCAGGAAGGGGATTATTTTACTTATACAACTACAATCAATAGGCATTGTATAAAAAAATAACTAAGAAAAGCTTACTTAAAAGAAGTTTTAATTTTTTAAAACCATTCTGTTGTTGAATCATAAAAAATAATGAAAAAGATAATAACTCCGAAACTACAAAAAAATTCGGAACGTACATGAGGGTTAAATCGATAGGTATGATACTCAGCTATCACCCAGCACCAGCTTGAGACCTTAAAAGAAACACGCTGTATATATATATTTATTATTGATCGCTATTTATCACTTTATGCTTATAAAGCATACACACATTTTAGTCTTTACGTTCTTCAGCTGGTATGAAGTCCATTGAAGCAGAATTAATACAAAAACGTTTCTTGGTGGGTGCAGGCCCATCGTCAAACACATGTCCCAGGTGGGCGGAGCACTTGGAGCACCTCACCTCAGTTCGCACCAAACCTGGTCGTGTTAAAACCAGTAATATATTCGCTCCAACTTTAAACAAGTAGTCCATTCACCAAAAACAATTATTTACACGGGTATGTAATAAACAATGGATGATAGTATGGTCGTATCCGATACAAGTTTCACGGAGTGATGTGATGAGTAGGTAATCGAAGTCGGTGTGGCGGCGGCCGCAGCGCGGTGTCCATCCAGCAGCCATCCGGGAGGGGCGGCGGGACGGGACAAGACGGGGCATTTCAAGGGCAGGGCAAATGCGTATTATTATCATGCACATTCCACAACAGTTGAACGATAACACAACGATGATGCACAGTGCAGTTAGCAAACGAAAATAACATAGTGATTGTTAAGTGACGCAGATTGAGTGTGAGTGATGTTTGTTTCCATCCATACAACATTTTTAACATATTATTAATTATAAATTATGTAAGATTTATATCAAGGTAGGTGCGACGTGTGAGTAGCGTTTGCCAATTGCCAAAGAATGGTAAAATATTGTGTTGCAATGAATAAAGCGTAATAAATAGTATCACATAGTTTTACCGATCGATGCCCACTTACGTTTGTTGTGGAGAGGCAGGAATGTATCGGAGGATGGTCAAAGGTACGGGGAGAAAGACAGAAAAAGATAAAAAAAATGCATTAGCACCAATATACAAAATCCCGACACCAAATAAATACACATTTCATAATCATAAAATAACATCGCTGTTTCATTTATTTATATACATATATACACATAACAAAATACTTAATGTAGGTATGTAAAATATAATATCACATTATATACTATGGGAAAATAAGTCATTTAAAAAGAAGATGTATATTTATCTATGCTCGAAGTTTTTCATATTTGTAAAAAAATAATAAAATTGGGTATTGGGTAAAAAAAAAATTGCCATCCCATATAATCATTAAACAATTAGGTATATTCAAAATATGAGAAGCAATATAGCTACGTAATGTTAATATGCAAGCCAAACTACTGCATGATTGATGAAGAATCATATACAAAGCACATGCATAAAATATTACTTAATTAAATATAAAGAAGCTTTGCAAATATGTAGGGACACCAGCACATCAACCTCCTCTTCTCCTCCGCCTCTACGATTTGCATTAAAAGTTAAAAATATATAGTTATAATCGCCCTTTAGGGTAGTTTAATTGATTTGGATTTAGTTGAAAATCGATTGTGGAACGTCGCCATTTTGGGTAGGTTGATATACTGTTGACTGTATCCCTCTAAATATTATATTGAATTCTTGAATCTTTTATTTGAAATCGGCATTAACGTTGTGTATGAATGATTATGACATATTATATACATTTCAAAATAATAGGATACCTACTATTGAAGAATCGATCAGTCGAATAATAAAATTATTAGAGTTACTTTACCATTCCCCTGCAGAACTTCTATTCTTTATTCGCAATGTTCGTCAGTTGTCGTCGTCGTGTCAAGGATTATGTTTTATAAGGTAGACTACCATAGAAGGATGGAATAATGGAACATGTGTAGTGCGTTACTTACGTAATATAAAATAGAAAAATAAAATACATTAATCTCACCTGGCCAATAAGAGTCCTAATATGGGCACAGGAATAATGCTTTAGTCGTGGAAAACTGGGTTTTTTAATAGGTATATCGCACCTTGATAATCGAACCGTCACAAAACCAAAATCACGTTTTTTTAGGAAATTGCTTTTAAAGTTTTTTTTTAATGTTTAGCTTTAGATAAGACATTTAAAAATGGATTAGGGTCACTTCTCGATTAAACTTAGGCTTTTCATTTATTCTTCTATATATTCCTACTAACATTTTATTAATATTTCGAGTAGATTTAGTAGAATTTAAGCTTTTTTTTAAAAAAAACCCCGAATGTTACTTTCCCATTTAATTCTGATTTAAATTTATTGTTGTACTGGGAATACTGGGAGTGCTATTTGTTTGTGGTGTTTGTTTCACTTACTCTAATGACCAAGCTCTTTCTTCTTTAGTTTTGAGCTAAATTTATCTAAAAATCTCATTTAGCTAAAAAACTAGTTTTTGCATCATGATCACATCGAACTCTGTTCTATGGATAAGTCGAAATATTTAAGCGGGGCTCCCATACAACAAACGCGATTTTTTACTTAACTAAAAGTTTTTTATTCAATTACTTCGTTTTCTATATCTTATGGGTCTTACACAATTCTAATAAAACAAGCTCTTTGAATCAGAATTTGAAAAAGAATAGGTAAGCAGAGGTTGTCAAGTATCCAAGAGTTATTAACAGTAACCAAAACACGAAAGTGTCCGTCCAAGTTAATACAGCGTGGTCATTAGAGTAAGTGAAACAAACACCACAAACATGTTCTATGGATAAGTCGATTTTTTAATTTAATGAGATAAGGTCTCATTTAGCTAAAAAACTAGTTTTTGCGTCATGATCACATCGAACTCTGTTCTATGGATAAGTCGTTTATTTTATTTTAATTTTATTATTAAAGTGAAAATACGACTGAGTATTTTGTGAATATTTCAAGTGCCTACTTGTTGCCATTATTGATATCGTTCAAAAACGGCAAAAAAATCGCGTTTGTTATATGGGAGCCCCCCTTGAATATTTATTTTAGTTTGTTTTCAGTATCTGTTGTTACAGCGGCAGCAGCAATACATAATTTGTGAAAATTTTAACTGTCTAGCTATCGCCTGAAGCCTGGTGACGTGGTGGTTTTTACCTTTTGGGTACGAAACTCTAAAAAGTATAAATATGTATGGTTTTATTACAAGATCTTTATAGTTATTTAATAAACCTATGTTAGTGTAGCTATGAATAGCAATCTACTTTTAATAGATATTTATGCTATCTATTTTGGTTCAGAATAATATCATCTAAATAATTATTAGATGCATAACCATATCAAAAATGACCAACAAAAATATAATTCTTGATGTCAACGGAAATTACTTAAACGTAAATGGTAAATTAAGTGACTGTTGCAATGACAAATAGCAAATAATAATTAAAGTAAATTTCAAGGTTATGGCCAAGTACCTACTATTAACATCCGGATTTCTAAAATATTTTTTCTTATATATTTATTATAGATTTATTATCATTTATCTATATAAGCAAATCTAACAACAAAACGTCAATCGGTGTGACAACTCTCACTGTTTATTTATGTCAGTCTGTCCCGAACAACAACGCACTGATAATGTTTGGTTCTACTCAGTTATGATTTAGTGTATAATTTTTAGTGTTTTATTATCTTTCTAAAAATCTAATTTAAAGTTATATTATATATTAAATAAGCATTTGTACAGATTTATGAATGTTTTCAAATAACTTTTAGGCGGTTCACACACTAGTGATGCGTCCCGCCGCGGTGCGCGTAGCGACAGAAAAACGCGCCCCCGCGCGGAGGCGCAGATCTGCCTAACTTAGCGGTTAATCTGCTTCCCCGCGCAGATTTTCAATACAAGTTGTCCCTACTTCTTCACGCCCCGCGCTCCCGCGCGTTCCCGCGTCGGCAGTGTGTTGTCATAGGCGTGTTTTCTATATTAATTGAGATACTTGCATACAACAATAAAATCTGCGGCCACGCGCTACGCGACGGGGCGCGGTGCAGTGTGTTAACCGCCTTACCAAGATATATTTTTGGCCTAAAAAGAAAGTTCAAAACTGACGAATTTCGTTTAGTGATAGGTTTTCAAGGTGCGATTTGTATTTCAAAAACAGTTAAAAACCAGCATCCATTAAAAACTACTAATTATTATAGATTTAATGTTAGTTACTTAAAAGACCATTATTTCATTTACATTTGGTTCATTCTGTAATGACAATTTGAAGGATTTTCCATCTAAAATTTGCTTTGAAAAGAAAAAAATATTTCGCTTAAATTTCTGTTCAATCAACTAAACTGATTTACATCATACACGACGATCTCAAAGAGAGTTCTTTCCAACTACAGGCTATCTACATACATAATCATTATGAGGAAATCTAAAATATGTCTCGAGTTATCTCGTGACTAATTGTGTAATCAGGGTCACTGGCACACAAAACTCAGGGCCAAATCTAGGCCCACATAATAGATTAGCCAGTGTGGCTACAATACTATCTCATTGCCTCTTTACATGGTAATAATATCCATTTTTCATAGTATTAGTTAGCCTGGCTGCAGGTGATGAGCATTTGAATCCAAGTAAAGGAAGATTATATATACTTATGTACTCTATATTGGCTACCTGGTGCCCATAGTGCAAACATAGCTATGAACTATATTTAGTAAGCTGTGTTACAAAAAAAATATAGGGCATCAATTATTGCCTAATGTCTACGATCTAACTTCTTGAAGGTTTTCTAAACTATTGAAACAAAAACACCTCTTCTTTCAGAATATCTACAAATGTGTTACTGTATTCATATCTGACAAGTGCCCTTGTACCCAAACCCATAAAAGGCCTCGTACATAATGCTAAATGATGGGAGCAGTGAATGGAATCATCCATTATTAAATGACATTGATATTGGTTATGCATGATTTGATTCAACAAAAGATCTAAAATGTTAATCTAGATGCCTATGTAGCCACCTAAAAAAAGATTTAAGAAATACATAATTATTCTAATTCATATTTTATTTGATTTATTGTGTCACCTGTTAGTCACAATGACAAGCATAACAACTATATTGAAAATAAGAGTTACTTGGATTATTAGTAGTGATTTCATAATTCAATAAAAAATTAATAAGGAGATAATTTATGGTTTAGAACCCTAAGTACTATGAATTACATACAAATGAAATTTAGAGGGTAGATATTAATTACAAAACATGTTACTGATGTGTTA
The DNA here is from genome assembly GCA_927399485.1 of Calamotropha paludella. Taxonomy (NCBI): domain Eukaryota; kingdom Metazoa; phylum Arthropoda; class Insecta; order Lepidoptera; family Crambidae; genus Calamotropha; species Calamotropha paludella. The sequence goes on from OV656805.1 coordinate 13,146,090, forward strand.
ATTAATAAGAAAAGTTATACCTGCACTTGTGTCCTGATGTAGGGTGACCTTCTCCTTAGCAAGAACATCATTGAATGCAGGCCAGCCACAACCAGAATCATATTTAGTTTTAGAACTAAACAATTCTTGCTTACAAACTACACATACATACAGGCCCTCATCATAAAATTTGTTGTAACAACCTGTAAAAAGTATATAAGTAAAGATTATATATTTAAATAAAGATAGTTATGTAGTATTATTATTATAAAAACAAAACTTTTCAATGCCATTCAATATTTGGATGGTATGCACTTTTTTAAATAATAGTAATTATAGACACGCTATCATTTGAAACAGAAAAATATTTAATGGTCAAGTTGCAATCATTATTTTTGCATAAAAAAATTAAATATAAAATTATTTTACAAGTAGAACTATCTAGCTCAGAATGTTTAATGTTCTCAATAGATATTTTTTACTTTTTGTTTGATAATAAAGCATGTCCTTTTTTTACCTGTAAAGGGCCTTTCAGTACCAGCTTCTTGAGTAACATGATACTGAATAGGTGTTAAGCGCTTCTTTAGCGTCTCTTTATCTTCCATGGCTCGCCAAACTAGCGCTAGATTATTAAAAAAAAAAACTTTGATGTTTATCCAAACTACTGGCAGAAATCCAAGAAGACTACGCAAGCAAGGTGCTTCCGCGATACACATCATACGAGTTAACTGACTAAAAAAGCAACTGCAATGCAATGGTACATTACCTGTTGTGAACGGGTGCCGTAGCTGGATGCTTTTCTTGGACTGTAAAAGTCGGTATACTACGTTAGACCTAAATGGAAAACGCATAACTCACATTGCCTCACCAACTACTGAATAATTGCGCAATACTATTTATTATTAAATACGATAAGATAAACGCCGCCACGAAATACACGATCGCAGCAGCTGACTGAATGAATGGAACGGATCACACACACAGATTGAATGAATTAGAGCTCAGCTCAGAACATCTTTTTTTTAAATATAATTTTATGACCTGGTAATATAGACCTTTAAGACATAACTTATTTGGACAATGTTCGTTACTTTGGAAATGATGATGAGAGTTGATATATGAATGATAGATTAACCTAGGCTTCAGTAAAGATGTGAGGTTTTACTGAAAATTTCTCGTGGACTTCTTGAGAGAGAGCGAAAAGACACCAGTCACCATCCATTCTTTTGTTTCACTTGCAAACACTCATGTATATACAGAAACACTCAGTAGTTAATAACCCTATTACACACTACTGTTCCTTCCTCTGTGGATGTTCTGAGTGGACTTTTTGGCGGGAGAGGGAAGCTATGGTGATCTTGTTTTTCTTGTTAAATTTTGTGTTGTGGTTGATATTAGTGTGTAATAATGGTGAGTTATTAGTATTAACCACTGAGTGTTTCTGAATATGTATGAGTGTTGGCAAGTGAAACAAAACAGTGGAAGGTGTCTTTTCGCGCTCTCTCATAAGGCCACGAGGAGGTTTCAGTAAAACCTCATTCCTTTACTGAAACCTAGGAAATTACTCAAGAACAAAAAAAAAGCTTTCTCTTAAGTGGGACCTACTTCCAAAAAATCCGCTATTTTAATAAGTTGTTGGATAAACATTGGAAATTAACTCAAAAGTTATAGGTCTACCAGAATCTCATGGCAAATGTTATGGTGGTGTTTAATAATATTATCAACTCAAATAACAATCTTATCACGAAATATAATTTTCTACTTTCATTTTAACTATATATATGTACATATTCAGGGTGACTTGGAGGTAGAGCATAATCTTGTAAGGGGTTATAGTACAGGTCATTTGCAACATTTTTGTATATAGACACTCATATGCAAAATGAGCCATAAAAAAGTGTTTTTGGCCTCGCCCACGGCGACTTTGTAGTGATGCAGTAGCGATTCAGTCGCGCGTTCGTATCGATCGATACAGTCGCAATGCGGTCGCTAGCTGTAAGCCCTCGCCTACGTAAACACGATTCAGTCGTGATGCAAACGCGATACCTTCGTGCTTCTGTCGCGATGCAAACGCGATTCAATAACGGCACAAAATTACCTACGATCGCTACAGTTACAAGATAGACTCAGTTGAGGCATTATAAGTCACGTCTTTGAAGCTGCTTTTATTTAAGCGCCGAAGCGTGGGCAACGAAAGCAGCGTCAATATTGGATGCACCCATTTAATAAAGAGAGATTACTTGGTGGACATTATGTAACAACGTTTAAAATACTAAAAAATTATGAGCATAAATTCTGAAGTAGTTATAGAATATCATATTCGACGTTTTGTGATTTGTTTTCCATTGAAAAACCAGAGTTAACGCGCGCGTTTGCATCGATACAGTCGCTATGCTGTAGCGCGTTAGTAGCGCATTGGCATCGCTTCTGTGGCGCGTTGCAAAATGCGATTAACGCGCGTTAGTAGCGATGCTGTCGCTCATTTACGAAACGCGCGACAGCATCACTACAATAAGTCGCCGTGGGCGAGGGCTCAAAACTTCAGAAACAAAGAAAAACTAAAAGATACTGATTCTTTTTCTTTATTGTCTCATTTTAATATATTACATATCCGAATCATTCAATGAACCACGATGTCGTTATTTTAGACACAGTGCTCCTAAATTCAAGTTTATTTATTTATTTATATCGTTAGGTACGTTTCTATAAACTTTTCGTTCTCTGAAACTAATGGAGCTAGGAATATGACTGCAACGCCAAACTGTAGACAATATTATGACAAATATTATCCATATCTATTCTAATTATTTTACTAATAATAAATATTTTTTAATAGAAATATTATTTTCTCGGCTATTATAAGTGAGTTCTAAACCACTTCCAAAAAATTCTGAAAAACAATACTTAGTGTGTAGATTTAGTTGGCATATGTTTTATCGAAATCGATTGCCTACAACATATAAAAAAAATGTTTTGTTGCTCAGGTTACTATTTGTGACACTACACATTAAACTCTTGAATGATATGTTTAATAATAATGATACAAAATAAAAAAAAATACGTTCCATCCATTCTGCTAACCCTGTAAGAGTATGGCGTACAGTTAAGTACACAAATCAAACTCAAAGCATGCAAATCGAAGTGTATTTTTGTGCAGTGTTAAAAATATAAGCAAACGGGAGATTTTCATCCACTTAGAACTGTCTACGAAACATGTATGATTTTTTACGAACTGTACAGTGTACACACTTCATGTAAATTATAAGAATACGTTTGTGGAAGCTTGGACTTCCACATACATTACATGTTACATGAACAAAAGTGTTCTTTTCAAATGATACCGCATAACGAGTTTAAACAAGCTTGCGTCGTGAATAGCTTATAAATACTACTGCCTTGAATATTTTTCGCAAGTTGACTTTTTGACTATTTGTTTTTAAATTACTGAATACATACATAGTCCTGGAGCATAAAGAGTGGGGTGTCGTAATAAACGGCCAAGTAATAAATAACCTCAGGTATGCCGATGAAACGGCTCTTATTGCTTCCAAACCAGAGGATTTGCAAAATATAGTGAATGCTGTTACCGAAAGTAGTTTAAAGGCTGGTCTTTCCATAAACATATCAAAAACAAAATACATGGAGATATTTATTTATATATTTACTTATTTTGGTATGGTTTATTTACTGGTTATATCGCGAGACCAAACCCTTAATCCTCGCATAACAGTTGCAGGAGCATCGCTCGAAGATACAAGTATCGAAATAGCTCGTGCGTCTTTCAATAAAATGAAAAAGGTACTCTGTAACAAAAAACTCGATGTCAGTCTTAGAGTACGAATACTTCAGTGCTACATCTGGCCAGTAGTATTCTATGGCTGTGAGGCATGGACGATTAAAGAGCTCATGCGTCAAAAACAAGAGGCCTGAGAAATGTGGTTTTACCGGCGTATGCTTCAAATAAGCTGGAAAGAGTCAGGAATGAAGAAGTACTTCGGCGTGTCAAGAAATCCCGAGAACTCATGAAAACTATCAAGATAAGAAAAGTAGCCTATCTGCGACATGTATGAAGACATGAGCGCTACCATTTTCTCCAGACTATAATGATGGGAAAGATTGAGGGGAAAAGACGCGTCGGAAGAAGGAAAATGTCTTGGCTCCGAAACGTTAGGCAATGGACCGGAATCGCCAACGTAGAAGAACTGTTTCGTCTGGCGAGGGATAAGAAGAGATATGCGGAGCTGACGGCCAACCTCCAGTAGTGGAGAGGCACCGCAAGAAGAAGAAGAAGAATACATAGCTATATCAAGTGAATTAAATACAAACATTAAATAAGTGAAATTAAGTATCCATGGAGGCGCACTGTTTTCTTATAATATCATAAAAGTCATCCGTATGGGCCTCCGCAAATATCTCTGAGGCACTGCAAAGCCACGGCAGTCCTGACAGGACCCTGAATGCAATATTATACTAGACCCGCAGATCAGGGCCGTAGCTAGAGTCTAATTTGAGGTAGGGCAGCATTGGTTACAGGTAGGGCGGAAGTAGTAAATTTATCAGATTTGATCTGCCCTCGAAGCACGGGCTCCTAAATCAAACACTATGTATATCACTGACCTCTAGGTCAAGCATTGGAGCGGATTTCCAACGGTTGCGGGTTCGATTCCCACCTGAGAATTCACTTGTGACCCAAGTCAATTTTTTTACACTACTGGAAAAAGGATTAAAGGATAAAAAAAAATCCAAATTTTTGGGCAATTTTCAACAGGCCGTAACTTCGAGAGAAATGGTCGTACAGGAAATCAAAATAAAGTAAATTATAGCTCCAAATGTCTAGTTTTTGGATTAGAACTTTAAAATGTTGTATCCTCCGCGGTTTTTGAGTAATCTTGGAAAAACCAGCAACAAAAAAATTTACAATTTTTTTTTGTTTTGATTTTTAATCTACGGGCGTAAAATAAAATTGCTTTTCTTACCCACTATAAGGATCAGACACTTTGTTTATTTAGCTTTCATTTATTTTTTTATACACCTTGATACGTCCACTTCTCGACGAGATATCGGTCTTCAAATGGAAAAGCATCCTTTTGTCTTTGATTATCGATATCTCAGCAATCAATGATCGCACAGAAAGTTAAAGATGGGTTTCAAGAACTTAAATGAATTCTCTTTAACGACTAGCCATTGTTATTCCGAAAAAAAAATGTTTTATTTTTGTCACATGAATTTGAAAATGCAACAAAATAAGGGCTGTTGGTGATTTTTTTGGAAAATCAAGCGCTGGATCAAAAATATTGAGGAAACCGCTAATGTTAAGTGTGCCTTTTACAGTTCAATATGTCCACAAAAACCCTACAAAGAACTAAATTAATCCAGCCAGCCGTTTTTCTGTTTCACTTGATCGAATTTTTGAAAAAAATAACGTATCACGTTTTTTTGCTCTGAAAAGCTTATAATTTTCAAAAATAAAAAATAAAAAATTTTCCGAGCTTTTTCCACATTTGTTTCACAAAGTTAAGGAAATTCAAGAAACTATTGCCCAATCATCTTTAACGCGTTTCCGCCGCTGCATTCCTTGATTCTACTGATTTCCTTTTAATTATATTAAAAAAAAGTTAATACCCCTAATCGAATTTCAATCTTTTTCATACGATTTTCCTAGCAAATCCTTAAAAAATAATTCTTAACAGTTTTTTCCAAATTAATCCCTTTGCGCTTGAAGATTTATTTTTTTTGGTTAAAATTGAAAATTTTTCTATTTTCAATCATGGTTAGACAACATTTATCGGAGGTAGAAGTTGCTCGGTTCGTGACTCTTATTGACGAAGGTTACAGTCAACATGCAGTTGCCGTCCGGATGGGTGTAAGTCAATCCGTTGTATCTCCAGCTTATGCCAGATACCAAGAGACGAACCAATACAATCGTCGCTCCGGACAAGGTTGCCATCGAGTTACTAATGCCCGCGATGATCGGGCCATTATTAGAGAAGTTCGACGACAACCTTTCGTCACTAAAATTTAAGCACTTCCTGGAACAAAAATCTGGAAAAAGCTAGGTAAAACATTTTCTTTTCTAATATTTAAAAATTATGACCTTTTCAGAGCAAAAAACGCGATCCTTTAATTTTTTTAATAAATTCGATCAAATCAAACAAAAAAACGGCTGGCTGGATTAATTTCGTTCTATGTAGGGTTTTTGTGGACATATTGAACTGTAAAAGTTACACTTAATATTAGTGGTTTCCTCAATATTTTCGATCCAGCGCTTGATTTTCCAAAAAATCAGCAACAGCCCTTATTTTGTTGCATTTTCAAATACATGTGACAAAAATAAAACATTTTTTTTTCGGAAAAGCAATGGCTAGTCGTTAAAGAGAATTCATTCAAGTTCTTGAAACCCACCTTTATATTTCTGTGCGATCATTGGTTGCTGAGATATCGATAAATCAAAGACAAAAGGATCCTTTTCCATTTGAAGACCGATATCTCGCGAGAACTGGACGTATCATGGTGTATAAAAAATAAATAAAAGCTAAATGAACAAAGTATCCGATCCTTATAGTGGTTACGCAAAAAAAAAAAATTCCTCGCCCGTGGACAATAAAATAAAACTAAAAAAAAAATAAAATTTTTTATTGCTGGTTTATCTAAGATTACTCAAAAACCGCGGAGGATACAACATTTTAAAGTTCTTATTCAAAAACTAGACACTAGGAGCTACAATTTACTTTTTTTTTATTTCCTGTACGACCATTTCTTTCGAAGTTACGGCCTGTTGAAAATTGCCCAAAAATTTGGATTTTCTTTGATCCCTTAATTTTTTCCAGTAGTGTAGTATTTTTCTATTATGATAATTTATCTTATTATAAGATCGCATTGAAAAATGCATAAAATATATAAAAATTATAAAACAATTTAATTAAACTAATTTATCTTAGTTTTTGGTATTTTTAAGGAAGGGGATTGTGATTTCAAGGTAGGGCATTGCCCCACAATGCCCCCCCCTAGCTACGGCCTTGCCGCAGATGGCTGTATGTCCTACGCCTGTAATCAGCCCACAGGCTGCAGGTGTAGAACGACTGGCATTATGTTTTAAAATGTGTTATTTTTTTTCTAGTTCTGTACACCTTGCAAACTTGCGAGCCAACATATTGCAACAGACAGCCAGCGATTTGCGTTCCCTCTATAGACCTAGTCCGGCCATAAGTTCTGTGACAAATGAAAATGCAATTTTTTTATGAAGTAATGTAATCATACTAAAACTTATAGTTATGTACATATTTATAAGTCACAGCAAAAAAAACCAATTCTATTCGAAATGGCTCCTTTGGCTTTTATACAGGCCTATAATCTGTCTGGTCACGAATCTATGGATTTACGCACTGTTTCCATGGGAAATATCGCCACTGCTTGCTCTAGAGATTTTTAAGGAGACTCGATGTCGCCGTGTCGTTCAGGGCAGGCCATGTCCTCTAAAACTGACCATAATTTGTAGTCTAAAGGGTTGAGATCTGGGCTAGATGAGGGCCAGTCTTCAGCTCTCATAAAGTCCGAAACGTTGGTTTTAAGCCAGGCTTGAGTGGTTCGTGCCTTGTAATTAGGTGCAGAGTCGTGCTGGAAAATCCGCGGTATATTTTTAAAAAGTGTGTTGCTGAGAGGTTTCACAACATGATCCAAGACTGTCTCTTGATACACTTTGGCTGAAGTTTTCACTCCTTTTTCACAAAAATACGTATTGTGACAGAACGCATTTTGATCGATCCACTCTCTTTGTAAAGATTGATTTAGGGCATGTCGAGTACATCGACGATAAGCACCGAGCTTCAGGTCTTGTTTTATAATATGCGACAAACACCTAGCGGGAATCTTCATTTCTCGAGATAAGTTTTGTGCTTCCTAATGGGGTTTCGATGAATTCTGACTTTAACAGCTTTAACAATCTTTGTAGTTCTAACAGCACATGACCGCCCCGATATTTGATGGTTTTTGATGATGATAACAATCTTTTGAAGTATCTGGAACATGACCGACGCACGGTGGGGTATTTGTAACAAAAAGCTGGCCAAAACTATTTCTTATGGTCTAACTACCTAAACTGATAAATTGGTCATATTTTATCTATTTTTGCTCAATGGCGATTACTATACTGCCCTCAGGTACGTTAAAATTGATTATTTTAGCGTACCTTTAATATTATCTAAGAATAAATTATAAAGTAAAATGTTACTGGGTAGAGGGTATTAAAACAATAGATTTTATATATCAAAATACTATATTAGTCAAATTCATTATCATCAGATATATCACATTCATCTATCGTTTGTCGTATATTGTGCTCCTGTATCTTCAGAATCATCACTTTCTGGTATAAGAAATTCCAATGCTTCTTTTGTGAATGGCTTCTTATTCTTCATAAATCTTGATCGCGTACACGATAACAATGGGTCTGAACTCAATAAAAGCCTATTTAGTACATCCACATTGCAAGATATTTTTGAAAACTTTCTAGCAAAATCAGTACGGTATTGCCGAAAGTGTTTGTTTCTCGCTTCTGCCGCTTCTTCAGAGAGCTGGCCTATAGGGATTATGGCATGTTTTATTATTGTAGGTCCATGAACCAACAATTTGTGGAGTGTAGGCGTCATGGGATACCATCCGTAAAGTCTCACATAAATTTCTGAAGTTTCCTTACAAAATGTTGATAATTTGTCGGTATCTATTCTGTGACCGCTTGAAATGACCTCTAACAAAGTTCTAAGCCTTTTTATCAAATCTAAATCTACTCCGGTAATTCTAGATGCTGTCTCAGGATCACAGAAAAATCGTCTTGATACATTGCCTGTGTTAGTATTTCCAAAACCAGCTTTTGGTACATCTACTAGTAGTGACATTTCTTCTTTAAATTGTTGCTGTATACGTATTTTATTCTCATTTACAATTTTTTTGTCAGCAGAAGACCTTGATTGCCATTTTTGTGTAGGTAATTTGTACGCCAAATGTAGAATCGATTCAAATAATCTTATTCTCGCATGTAATATTGAAAGACCAAACTTCAAAGTCGCAGGGTCTTCTTCTCTTCTTGTTTCTAATTTATTGAAATCTTTTGATGTTGCTTTGCAAATATAGCAACGCATTGTTGATAGGGTATTAGTTGCCGCATTGCAGACTTTTCCATCCACCATAGTAAATAAAAACAGATGCTTTACTTTTATCACTTCACTATTCAAAAATATTTCAGATAGGTTTAATTTTTCAATTTGACTTTCTATATAACTAATTTCATTTCTTGTGATGTCGTTAGTTTCATGCACAAATCTGATTCGAATAGGTCTACAAAATCTTGGACTCGACGGGACGGGGTTTTGCCAAATGACTTTACTTTGGCTGTTATGACTAACAAGTAATCTCAAAGGCAAAAACGAGCTTTGGAATATATTTGCATCGTCATAGCTTTCGTTCGTATTTTGTAAGGATTGCATATACCGTGTCTGTTGAGATCCGTCACATCCCCATTTTGATATAAGTTTTAAATTTTCCTTCTCTTCACTTGAAAGTCCTTTCAAAACTTCTTCGAGGTATGTACATAACCGTGAAGCAGTGTGATCTACCAAATCTTGCAGTTTAATCTCAGCACATGTGTCAGTGACATGAAATGACTCAGGCTTAGGGTAACAATCAGCTTTCGCTTTTTGTAACAAAGAATAACACGGATAGAGCTGTTTTCTAGCACTGCGTATCACATTGTACTGACTTCGAGACAAACCTGCTTCTACGAACATTGATAAGGCTTCCATTGTTGATAACCGCTGTATATTTTTTTCTTTGTTTTGTGTGATTACTTTACGTATTTTGTATGCTCTAGTCGGGGACTTGGTAATTTCTTTTATGATAGCCGAAGCATCGCTTTTTCCTGCGGCTCTTAGACTCATTTGAGCAGCATATGTTAACGTTGCATCGGGTACCTGCGCCCGGAGTTCTTTTGTTTTGCGCCGTTTACTGCGATCACTTAACTCCCCAAACTCTTTTGAGGGCCGCGGCCGACCAGTCTTTTGTTTTACCCAGGCCGATAACTTTATAGTACCTGTAAGCCACTTAGCATTGTTCTGGAGGAATCTTTCTTCTTTGTACGATGCCGCCGTCCATTTTTGTCTGAACTGCCATTTGAACAGTTTCAATTCCTTTTTGAGACTACTTATTTTTTCAGTTGGACAATTAGTTTCCCTAATGACACAATCCTCCATGTATGCGAACTTGTCATCAAGTAATCGTCCAGAACTTTGCTTTATATAGTTGTAGAGATCTGTCCTACTTTTCTCCCGGACAGTTTCTTCAAATCCTATGAGGACAAAAAATATTTTAAATTTAGTACCTAAATTACTGTTTCATATAAAGAACTATATTTCGAAAAGGCGGATGTTGGCGGATTATGTTTTTGGTTTAAATGATAGTACACAAGATAGGCTAATATTTGTGCTATCATTTTTGACCGAACCTATCCGAACTTTATAACTAAAACACTAAAAAAGGAAAAATAAAACTATAATTTATGCTAAGTTTAATGTTTGCTAATAAAATTAAAAAAAATATTTATATGAATGATATACAAATGAATATAAGTTTTAAAATACAGTACATACCTCGATCTTCAAGATCCATTATAAAAAACTTCACTTCACTTCTCAGAAATCTTACAATAGCGGTTAATAAAACTCCGTTTTTACAAGCGACGAGAACAAAGACGTGCGATAGGAACAACGACTAAATTCCGACTGTCGGAGGGGCAAACAAAATTGAATGACACTTGTAAGGTGATCGGGGCGTGACGTCATAACTATTCAACAATGAGAAATGAAGGTTCATTTACTAATTGGGTACAAATTTTGATTTCGACTTTTGACCGGTTTTTTGCTTCTAATACCCCATAGTGCGACGGTTCCATATCCTCTTTGTGAAAGGCGATCATTGCAATTCTATTTTCTTTAACACCCTCTTTCATATTGTAATTTGATAATCAACACGAAAAAATATGTGAAATGGCGCGAAATTCAGAATAATTAAAAAGTTGAAAAAAGAAAAAGTTTTATGTAACAGTATTTATGGGCAGACTAGTTATAATATTAAAACCAACTATTCTTCAAATATGTAATAAACTGACGTCATTCCTTAAGATCGAGAATTTCTATTATTTTTGAGAAAAAAATTTTTTTTTCGCTTAAAAATTATACATAAACGAAAGTAAATTTCAAAACTGAGCGCCTTCCATTTCATGTGACGTCACATGACATAAAGCCATGCGTACCTATACCGGCGGCTAATGTATTAGATTCACCAATAGTAACGTTGTCATGTCATGTGACGTCATTTAAAGCACGCGAAAATGGCGGCTCTTTTAATTACGATTAATGCACTGACCCAAGAACATGATTTTTTGAACAAAAATTAATTCTACAATTTTTTTTTTAAGTATTTCTCTATTAAAAATTGCTTGATTTGACGAATTATATAATAAAAAAATCATGCAAGAAACCTATTTTCTTTCAAATCATCGGTGACCCAGTGGCCCAAGTATTTAAACTTATCTACCTTGTGCAGAGATTTACCAAAGAGTAAAATCTCCGGTATAACGGGATAAGTCATAGCACCCGATTAAAAAATCATGAGCTCACTTTTATTAGCATTATATTTTAGCTCATGGGTCACCCCATATGATTCACATATTACCAAAAGATTTCTTTATAAGCTCACCAACTGGTTAAATGGCAAATTAACTAAGGTGACCATTAGTTTAGTATGTAATTTGAGAGAATAGAAAAACTTTTTGTAATTTCTTGGGAGATTATTCTTGTATTAAATTTAACCTAACCTTTTTTTTTAAGTTTAACCTAACCTAACCTAATTAACTTCACTCGTAAGTGCCCCCATAATTTCTGTCTCTTTAATAACACTAGTAGTAACGTATATTTACTACTTTCTTTCCGAAAAATATCTTGAAACAATCACAAACACCGGCCGCGGTGGTGAGCGCTGAACGAATTCAATTAGACAGCGGCTTTTTAATCAGCTGAAGTGTTGAACGTTTTGATTGACTCAAATATTAAATTAAAAAGCTAGACGTGCGGTTAAATGGCGTTGTTCAATCAAAGGGCTAGCTGTTTGATTGAACGGCTATTTTAACCAGTTAGCTGCGACATATATATTAGCAAATCTCATAATAAGATTTGCTACAATAAAGAACAACTGACACATGTTTGCTTTAAGTTTCTTAGATCTAAGTTTCTGAGAAACGTTAATCCAACAGGAAACGTTATATATAGGTACATATATCGATTGCATCAATAAAAAAATATAGAAAAGAAAATGAAAAATTGATTCTCATTTTTTTTTAATAATGGTTAAACATAAGCAAAAGTTACGCGGAATTGTAAAACATATTCTAAATAAAATATCAGTTAATTTAAATTTCGTAAAATCGAAAATATCTTATTAAGGACTATGATGTTGGTCAGTTGCACCGTTAAGATGTTTTGTAACTGTCGTAGATGGCCCCGATTCATTAAGTTTCCTCTGGCTTTTCTGAAAAAGAATGTTTAGAAGGAAATGTCATTGTAATTACTCACAGAGTTTTAAAGCATTAAAAGACGTGGAACTAAACCTGTTCCACAGTAGTTCCACGCACATTTCCCCAGAGACCTCTTAATAGACAAAAGCAAAATCATGTAAACAATTTATCTGTGATACTTTATAGTGCTGAGTGCTGTGGAAATTGGATGACTTACGAATCGCTTCGAACGACTGCCTTTTATAATTGGAACTCTTACAATAATAATATTAATATGGTCTTTTGCGAGGAGAAAAAGAAGCTTCCGCGAAGCCAGAAAAATTGCTAAATTAATTATGGTGATTATGACTATATTTGGGCACTTACAGCAAGTGATTCCTTACTTTTTTGCATCTGAGTAAGGACGTACTCTGTGTCATCTTGCTCAGAATCAATGCAGGAAGAAATATCATCCGCTCTATATTGGCGTTCAGCAAGCAGTGGCAGCATCTTGAAGTAAGTTTAGTAACTTATGTCTAAATCAATATAAAAACTGAACGAAGCAAGTAAACTTTTAAAACTATAATTTGAACTTTATCTTATAAACTATATCAACCAAGTTGTTTGAATTGGAAATAAGAAGAATTATAGTTTCTGAGTACCTAATTATAATTTATATGTACTATCGAGGTCTCTCGTGCCTTACCACTTTGTAGAAATATTCGTTTGAACTGATCGCATCGGACACGCCCACACGACCCATACCTATCCCTAATTGGCTTCGTATTTTACTAGGATTTATACTACGGCCAATCATAAACAACTAGTTTTAAAATCGCCCTTGATGTCAGTACTGTCAACTGTCAATCTGCTTTACGCGTTCGTGAATTGTCGACGTCTTAAACTTCTAAATGCTCTCACTTGCTTGTTTGCGCACGCGCGCCATTGTTGAATGAATGGAGCGGGGCGTGGCCTGAAGCGATAGACATCGTGCAGTGTGCAAGCGACTTTCCACTTAGGACTGATAAGGCGCCAGAGGTTTCGATAGTACCTACGCTCTTACATACATAATCACAATAATCATTCCCACATATCACTGAGGATAACTGCGAGGTCTACAGAATATTTACATATAATAAGGTAAGTATTTTATACTCTCACAAATTCACATTCTACTGGCCGTAGTATATTGAAGCCGCGATCCCAAATATCCGTAGTAAGTTCCTCGGCCGGCTTAGTCATCCACTCATGTAGACCCACACGGCGCCTGTGCCACCGACGTGGTTTGCCCTACAAACAGCCAGGAATTGCACTTAATAGGGCTTTAAACTGTATTAATATACGAAAAAGTGACAAAACAATCGATCTCGGAATGAATATAAGTGCAATTCCTCACTGTACGAGTCGCTGATATTTCGTTACATAATTGATCGATGCTCTGCCAGTGTACCTGCAAGTCGTGTGTACTGAAACATTTTTTTGTGTCCTCGCACGCTCTTCTCGCGTCCGTTTTAGCTTTGTTGGGTGCACATCCTATCCACTTTATAGCATCCCACAACATCAGACTTGGTATTGCGATAAAAAATATTATGTTCAATGCAAACTCCATTTCTCTGCAAAGAAGTGGATAACGGATAAACAATTTTAGTCACGTCTAACTAAATCATAATGTGTGTATATACATAACTCAAAAATAAAGCAAGGTTTGAAATTAAATATTAATCTTGAATATATTAGAGACATGATTCAGGGTTCAGCTGGCAATGCATAGGTATTAAAAACTTTATTCTATTCCACGTATCATGTGTGTATCCTCCATTCAAATGGCAGGAGCTTTAGGGAGGTCTAAAGGCTATACTGTCGCTTGATACCGTACGCGTATTTGACGGTTTGCGCCTGGCGTAGAACAAGAAATTTAATATCGAGTTACCGTGCACGACCGATAATTGGACCGATTTTTTGCCGAATTTTATTTACCATATTGTGACCGACTCAGCCCAACACGCGATTACAATAGACTGATAAATGAACCGACTTATTTTAAAATTAACCACACTGATAGAACTGGTAGTAACACAATGAAACGGTTACAATAACGGTAGCGGCAACCGGTAAATGTTGCATTATTGGTCATCATCACTGATTTGAGGTCAAATAAGCTAAATCGGTTTCAAAACTGTTTCAGTTCTGGACCATGGTAGAAAAATCGTACTTGCTGACTAAACGAACAGTCCTCTTCAAGGTGTCTGGATGGACAGGCCAACCTTCGTTGTCACAAATTACGGGTCTCTCTCTTAAGCACCACTCGTAATATTGGTTTAATTTTCTAGGCGTTTGAATCAACCTGTATAATCCCCATTTCCCTACACAATGACAGAAGACACCCAAAACCGCTTTAAGCAAACCTGTAAAGACAAAAATAATAAATAAATAAGTGTTCCGGAACATGTTAAGTAGTAGGTAAACTTATATGATTAAGTACAATGTATCGGTATAAAAAATATTGTTGTTAGAGAGTTAGATTTTGATGTATGGGAAATCAAATTATAGATAGGTACTTAATGTTTGCAATGCAATTGTGCAGTACTGTACGATAGGCTAACAAAACTTAAATTCTAATTTGTTTTTTTTTCGTTTTTTGTACAATTAATGAGCTGTTGACTAACTACATGTATAGTCTCCGGCAAATAAGTTGAACATGAATGATTTTGAAATCACGTGACATGCGCAGTAGTGAATAATGTTCCTAAACTTGCTACTGCGCATGTCACGTGATTTCAAAATCATGTTCAACTTATTTGCCGGGGACAATACTAATGGTATATTTTATTTTAATTAATTAAAAAGGTGGTATACAATGATTATAAGCTACTAGAACAAGTAATAAAAACCTAGCATAAGCAGCGCTAAAAGAACTCCAACGACGACGACGGATATATTAACGCAGAGCACGTCAGGGTAACAGGCAAAACGAGCGCGCCGTGGTCTCCCTCGTGGAGACAGTCCGGCCGCAGTTTGCCGGACTTCTGCCATCTCGCGACACAATAACTTGGGGTCTTCATCTACCGATAACAATTAATAGTGCTTTGAAAACTTAACGAACGAGGGTAGCAACACACTATCAGCATATTTTCAGGTGTTAGGTCCCGTCACAAACATTCCAAGAGCACAGTCCTCATATTACCTACCCTGACTGCTGACTCGCCTCCTTAAACTGTGAAACTTTAACATACTTGGCGGTTTACTGAAAGATGACTGTTAGTTCCTCATATAAGCTTTCATTGGAGACATAAAACTGTTTGTGCAAATACTAAACAAAGTAGAAGCAGATCATTACTCTTATAAGTTGTTAACTCTTGTAAAGGTAAAATATGCATTACATTTTTTCATTTTGTCTCGCCATTTGTCTACTTTTGCATTGGTTAATGATTTTGTGTGAAAATGTTACAAAAATCCTTTTTTCTAATATAACAAAATTCCCTCCCTCTTCAGAGCTTCAGGTAAGATCGAACATGTACTTATAGGTCTATATGTTGATAGGTACCCAGGATAGTGATCTACCACAACAGCTCTGATTTTCTGTTCATTGACAGTTTACAAAATAAACAAAAAACACTAAAGAGGTTGTTATAAAAGAATATATGAATGCTTACTTAGACAAACGCAATCACAATGCCATACACAAAAGCACCGATCGCCTTTTTTTATAGTAACTTCTCGCACTGCCACGGTTTCGTCTTCATCATTAATCAATGCAACTGCAAACGTAAGATTAGAAGGAATTCTCATTTAATTCTTTATCGCATAACATAATTTTACAATAGAAGAGAAAGCTTTAGACCGCTGTTATCCACAACAAAAGAGAAATAATTTATACAAATGTACTAAACACAAAATGAATCAATTAATCAGTGGAAGCATCTACATATAGGTAATTCACACTATATTACCTCAAGCACTGTTGTCGTGTGAATACAGCTGTGAAATGTTTTTATGACATTCATGTTATAATATGAGATGTATTTATGCTATTCATGTTATAAAGTTACCTACTAACCAGAACAATGAGCAAAATCCAAAGGAATTTCTTTAGGTAGCTCTAAAGTAAAACGATGAGTATGCCTGGGAGCTACGAGCACGGGATCTGTCGTTAGTTGGTCGCCAGATTTCGCCATAAAGTCATTGAGCTCCGGCCCACAGTCGCGGACCTTAACCCTATACAATATCGTCCAAATCCGTTTATTTGTTTAGCTTATATTAAGTACTATCATCAATTAGACAATTCGTTATGCTGCTACCGATATCAAAAATTAAAAGCATAATGATAAATGATACAATGTACTTATAAATACGTAACTAAGAAATTAGATACTAATTTAACCAGCCTTTCAGATCTATAGAAAATCGCTATCGCTTGTATTGAATCTCGCCGATAAACGTTTTGTATCTGTATTATTCTACATCGACCAAGATTAAGCAATCTTCAATATCAGTTGTAGAGGAGTCACTGTTGCTTTACTCACTTGAATCGTGCAGCAGCCAAACCTTTATTTGTTGCTTGAACTATAATTGTCGAACGTATTCGACGAGAGTTATCAGCTACCATAGTTATTAAGCTTCCTGATGACCTAATGACAATAATATATTACTTGACAAAAACGAACTCGTGGCTAGAAAATAACACAAAACTAAATTATATTTAAATTATTCACCCAACACGAATAAGTTCGTTGTCATCAGCACGTGCCTCTATGTCGATTTGAGCTTGATGAAGAGATCGGTACGGCATTAGGAGAAAGTGGTTGGAACCAAGAGATGATATCTTCATGTCATCTTCCCTTCCAGTCAATAATGCTCTTGACACTCGGACTAGCACCCTTCGTTGAGACTAGAATTTTATGGAACAATTATTGGATACAATAATTGTTAGTCACCAAAAGGTATTAAATGAGACTGAAGCCATTATCGTTAAAAGACTAAATTATAAAGGCCAATTAGAAAGAATAAATCGGTATCGTGATAGGACCGAAGCGTTAGATCGTAAACCACCACTATAATAATCGATATAGTAATAAATAAACTGCTTTTTTGTCTCCCGAACCAGCAAAAATGTAGACATTTGTTACATATGCCGGTCAGCTGGTTTGCTCATTTAAATTATAACATGTGACGACAGATGTGCATATTTGCTAACTTACTGAATCCGTAGAATAATCAGAAAGATTTCCATCTCTTTTACCCGGTGGATTGTCATGTTCTAAGTTCACAATGTCATCCATAGGCACCACAATAAACTTTCTTAGCGCACCTGTACACACAAATTGATTAAAAAGATAACTGACTACGAAAGGGAATCCGTAAATCTGACTTTTTTTTTTGAACTTCGTGTCTCATCATTCATCAGTATTATTAAGAAAATATATTACAAAATATCTCATTATAATGTTCCATGATAGTGTAGAAAATGGTATGGTAGGATTATATGGTCTAAATAATACTACCATTATCTTCATCTGATCCTTTAGCACCTTCATCATGCAAAGACACTAACAAACCCAAACTAGTGCTTGAAGATAAACTAAATTTGTTTTTAGAAACCCACTCAGTCGGTCTATATTTTACATTCACATCTTGACCCTTCCACTCGGGCTCGATCGTAGATACACTGAAATTAAAAAGCTTTTGTTTATAGGGTTTGTATATAACTATCTAAATACAATTAAAACCATACAGACCTTGCAATTTCACCGTTAGTTATATCATTCCATACAGTCTTCCCTTCAGATGTACTCATCTTTTCAAAAAGCTGAACCTGAATAGAGTACCAAAGCTCCGGTTGAGCTATTTCATACAGGGCATAACTTGCTTCATAATTAGAACTTGGATTTTTTAAAGGATCCTCTTCTATATAACGACGAGTTATGCGTTCTTCTCCGCTGTCCGCAGAACTAGCGATTTTCATAGTGGTTATAACATTATCACGCAAAGGCTTGTGATCTCTGGCTGTGTCGTGTTCTTTTGAAGAAGTTGAATAATGCATATTTTTTTTTATATTCCTGATTTCAGTTGGGTCAGGCTGAATTTTAGTTTCTATTTTCCTTTTTTTAGAATAATGGTTGTTATCGGTAGGTTTATCATCGTTTACTGTCTCACCCAAGTCTGATACGTGACTATGGCTCTTATAAAAACGCTCTTTCGTTTCCCATGGTATTTTTCCGTCTTCGATACCATCTTCAACAATAATATTGTGTTCATTTCTCTTATCGCGTCTCCACGCGGGGCTGTTGGCTGTACAAACATCTTTTTTGACTGAAATCATAATAATATTATTAAACATAATAACATGCAACAAAATCTGGCTTGGAATTTTTTTAAACCATGAAAACCTTAGAAAAAAAGTTGTATTCTATATTTTTACAATGGCCATATAGCTAAGTCATTTATGAGGAATATTAAGTATAATATTATGTCTAAACCAAAATTCAGATTACGAAAACAATCGTGTTATTTATTAAAAATCTTTCACAAATTTAGTTTAAAACTGGTCGAAGTCGTTTATAACGAAATTAAGAAAGATGTTATTTTATGTTTATCAGCTATGATTCTCATTCGCTTCAGCATCCTACTTGATTGAAAAGATACGAAAATCTATATGTCACTGATTGCTTAAATCTACACGATAATCTTAAAAAATAGCGTATTTATAAATACTTACTATCAACAAAACAGACTGAAATTCAATGCCTAAATGTTCATATATTTCCATAATGCGCGAGAAGACTCCTATATTTAAGCGTAGTTTTATACCCGAATGGCACTCTTTTAATGAGGGTGTATGTACAGTAGGTGAAGGATCTGATCATTTCACACTTTTTTTTATTGAAAATTAGTGAATTATTCTATAGTTAATAAGACAACAATTATTTTACTAGTGTATTTTTTAATCATTCTTTGCTATTCTTTTATTTGCATCGTCTTTAAGGACTGTTGTATTATCGTCAATGGAAACCATGAAGCAAAATCAAGAATTCAATCAAAATATTATTTATTTATTAATAAAATATATAATATCTATAGCTAAAACATATCTAGGTACAGTGCTATTGACATATCTTTACAATTAAGTATGTAGACAACAGTTTCATTTTTAATAAAACTGGATATTAGTAAAATACAAATAACTAACTGCTGAACTGATTGTATTAATATCAAATTTAAAAAATAATATCAGTTTTATACTTCACACATAAAAGAGACATTATTCCCACAAACTCTTTTCTAGTCTTACACATTACTTTGTATTCAGACGTTAAACATTTGGCATTAACAGGTGTCGGCACGTAACTCTAGCGCTGAACGAAACATGGAGGGGATAGCTGCTCATGGGTACTGTTGCATGGGCACTTTGCATCTCAAAGTGACACAGTGTAATTAAAAATAACAAGCATATTAAATGCATTTGTCGCCATTACGCCACGTTGCGTTGCATACCATAGTAAGGGTTGCCAGATGTCCGGTATTTAAGCGTACAGTCCGGTAAAAATAAATGGTCATACCGGACAGAACAATGTCCGGTATTTTGAGGAAAGTCGGTACTACTGGTCACAAGCGCTTACCAACGACCTGCTGCTTATTTGGAAAAGTGGTTCCAGTTCGAAAACTAGGTATCCAGAAGCTTCAGTTGCTTGGACCTTGAACGCGGTCTACCAACTCTGGACCAACTAATTGAATTGTGGACTCTAACGAGAAGCAACGATACTTCACCGGAAGAACTCTGCTCAGAGTTGGCTATACTTAGCAGTGTTTACCTGTCCCTGGAGGGAAAGTCAGTGGATATGTGTGGACCTAGCAATTTACTCACTGTTTGCATGGGAAATGGGATAAAGAAGATGTGAACATTGTCAGCCCTGATGATAAACTTTGTGAAGAGTTTTATAGTCGCACCAGTACTCGTGATAGTAATGGTCGTTATGTTGTATGACATTTCTGTCCACCTCGTCAGCGCTAAATCTAAAGTTGCCTCTAGTAAAGTAGTATATCTCTCTCGTCTCGAGCTGTGCGCTCTATTGGTTCTAGCCCAGCTCATTAGTTCAATTGTTAGTAGTTGTCGCAACCGCATTGACTGGTCGTTTAATACGCCCGCTGCTAGCCATTTTGATGGAAATTGGGAATCTAATATTGAAAGTTTAAAGTCACATCTGGTTTACGTCATAGATGAATAGATTCTTTCATTTAAAGAGCTGGGCACCGTGGCCACTCAAGTCGAGGCCGCCATGAATATGCGTCCTCTTTGTAGAACTTTGTCTAATGATCCCTCGGATCCGCTTGCACTGATTCCAGCGCAATTTTGAATGACAGATCAATAAAATACTTACCCGCTTTAGAAATAGATAAACTCGTTCAATAGGTTTGGAAGCGTTGGAGTACAGATTATTTGCACACGCTACAGACACGTCAGAAATAGAATAGTCCATTAGACCCTATTACTGTCGGTACTGTCGTAGTAATTTAAACCGAAAATACACCTCCGGCCACCTTGGCCACTCGGGGTTGTAGAAGAAGTTTTCCCTGGGTCGAATGGGACCACCTGTATTCACCTGTTCGTGTTAAAACCGCAACAGGCTCGTACTTGCGACCAGTTATTGGTCTTTTTCCTTATCAACAGGAACTTCAACTACATTCGCAATTTAGCTTGTTAGATTAAACATAGCTTAGTTTAGTTTGATAGCTATTAGTTTAGTTAGCAGTTTAGCTCAGTAGCAAACTATGTGGTTGGTTGCTCTTTTTTTGAGGGTAACCCTTCCAGCCGGGGGAAATGGTTGCGCCAGTATTAATTTAATACTGGCGCAACCATTTCCCAGAATCCGTCGCGTTGTTTGTTAGTTTGTTTCGTAATTTTTTTTTTAGTTTGGATGACACTCCTAGCCTCACCTCCATTTATTCCATTTCCCTTTCGCACATACCTTGTCTCGCATACGGAAGAGCGAGACGACCGCGCCATCGATTAGTGGCGAATCATACCGCAATGGTAGGTGTACGTACTAATAAGACTATTTTTTTTATTTTGGATTTTATTTTATTTCTTTTTTTACCTATGAGGTGCAAGAGCAAAACAAGTCATAGTCAAGCAAGTAATCATAAGTGAAAGATACAATTACTTACAAACTCATACCACAAATGTGTTGGATTAATAATCGATTCCATTATGGGGGTAGACGGAGGATTTTTAGGTAAATCTGAAACAACCCTCCCGGACAATCAACAATCGACATGACCATACGTCATATTCATCAGATAATAGACGGAACAGAAAACATATTTTGCAACTAAAGTATGCATATCATTATCGCTACTTATCACTACTTATATGTCACCGATTGACTACTTTTGAGGATAGATTAACATTACTCGTCGCGACAATATTATTTACTTTCGTTTGTAATTGCAATATCGATCATACATCGTCATATTTAAAATTTAATGCACTTACTATCCGCATAAGTCTTTTTCGTCATATTATATTATGTCACAAATTTTTCTCTGCCGTGGACATGACATGTTTTCTCAAAGCAAAACATTCTAGGGTTATTGTAATATTGCGCTCAAGCACACACACACAACAACATAAGCCCTAAGAAGTGTTGTTTATAATAATTTAATAAAACACCGTGGAAACTCCACGATTTTAAACAAATACATTATTCTAATTTTGTAAAATATAGTAATATGTAATTTTAATAAAAGTCGTAAGAATGTTGCATGCATCACGATATGATACCATATTAATGAAATGAGATGTATGACTTGTTACAAAAACAAATAAAACTTCATTACCTACAATTTCAAATCTCAATTCTCATAAACTAATTACTCAATTTGTTTTCAATAATAGAAAACCTGAAAAGGCATTCATTGTACCTACCTTTTTTTTGTATAGGTTCGCTCTTGATCCCAATCAAGCTCGGGGGCCAAGACCGGATTCACGATGGAACGAGCTAACCCAGTACTTTTGCGGAAAAGTCAGGACGCAAAATATAACTGCGTTCCAGGTTCATTTGTTAATTTTATTCCAACAAAAAAAGTTGGAAAAATAGGATTTATTACTTTGAATTCATCTAAAATTCTGTGAATCAGCCTTTTTAAAAATGAATTAATATAACCGTACAAAAAGGTCGACCAGAAAACGGGACAACGACGTTTATACAGGGTGTAAATGAAAATAGAACACCTGCTTTAATGGGTTATCATGTATCGCAAATGTAACAGATTTGTTGTATCAGTTTTTCAATTAACTAATAAATAACAGAGTTTTGAAAATAAGAAATAAAAAAGAACGGAGCGCATCGCCTTAAATTTAAACGCGTGGGTCACCGCTCACTGACCGCGTTCATTGACCGCGTCACACGCGTAGGTATTTAATATTTTTATTTATCAAAGATGCCTAATTTTTTGAAAATAATTTTATAAATTCTCGCTCAGGTGAGTGAGAATGGACAGTGTGTACGAGTACCATCTTTAATCAGAGTTCCACAATGTACGGTCAATAGCACGTCACGGTGAATGAAAGCTCGATATTAGCGCTTACGCCTACGAAATAAAGCCGGTGCAAAGTCCAAAGTGCTTCCTGCTCTTTGCATGATATGCTGTTGACTGTACTAAAAAAAAATTAAAACCTACCTTTTTAATGTGCCGTTGTTATCACCTCCATTAGAGATCAATATGATTTCCACTTCAATCACCAGACAGCACTAAATACACTTACACTTTAAATTAAATGTTCAAAGTTCCTTTCCTGTACGGACACACACAGTCTTGCACGTGCATAGTCCATGCAGCGCTCGTAATCTTCCACCAATAATGCTTGCACCTTTGTAAGCTTAAATGGATGTCGCGGCTGTTCATCCATCTTTAGGATTTTGTGTACGGTGGCATTGTAGACTTCAAAAAGTCGACCGGCACTTCTTACACTGTCCTCAGGATGTACATCAAAATGAGCGAGAATTGAATCCCTAACGTCCACGTCACCTATAGCACCGGAATCCACGTTGCGATTGGAAAAACTGCCACGATCTCTTAAACGCTGAACTACGTTCACAATATTCTACCATGGGAGGGCACATAGTTATTATTGCGGTGTCCGAAATAGTCCAGATACAAACGCAATGCTTCACCAGAGTTCCCAACGCCCATTCCATAAGCCAAAACCATATCCGTGTATTGGATATTACTGTACTGATAAAATTAGGCATAATTATCCGTAAATAAACACCACACTAATCACAAAATAGGTAGTACTTATCCAGAAAAGTACACACGAAAAAACTAGCACATACGACACAATAAGCAAAACACGTCCGCGAATTGTGGTTAGTTTCCGTCAGTGTTACCAACTCTTGAAAATATTTAGCCTAAATTAAATTCAAATAACCCCTAAATTTGCCCTAATTACTTGGAAATCCCCCTAAAAATAAATTGTATGATATAATTTTGTTAATTTTTCATTTATAAAAATAAATTACATTTATTACGTCAAATATTATTTCATTTTCTTCTGGCGAATCAGATTTTATAAAGTCATACATGTTGACTTTGAATAACCCTAATATTTTAGGAGATGGGTTGAATATTGTACAAGATCATTCATCCACCATTTCGTTTGAAAATTCCAAGTACTGTACTTGGATTTTAAGTACACTAGATTTCACTAAGTCCGAGGTCGCTAGGTAAAAAATTAATTTGATTAGCTAGTTAAGGCTGTCCCAGGGCCTTTACTTTAAATCTTTAATTTTCTCGATAATTAAAATATTAAAAAATATGAAGGTTCACAAAAACCATAAAAATAACCCTAAACATATAACACCCCCAAAAATCCTATCTCACTTATTTACACCCTAAATTTAGGGGGAAAACTTCTAAGTTGGAAACCCTGGTTTCTGTACACACACTAGCGTGAAATTTTAAACAAAGGTAGGGACTTTACCATCCTAAAGGTGTGCACACATTGGACAAGTATTTAATAAAAAAAAATTAATAACGTTTACTACAAACATTAACAATAAATGACTTGTTCCATCAATGTTATAATAATGCAATATTGTTATTTGTAGAATGTAATACATGTTTTGATATTATTTTCTGAGAAAATAAATTTCAAAACAAAAATTAAAAGTATGACCCTTAGGTACCATCAACTTACATCTGTTCTGCTATACTCTCGTATAGCAGAACATATTTTAGTAGTGGTTAATTTCAACAAAAAGTCCAGATATTTTCAGAAAAAGGATCTTGTTATCATAAGGGTCCGTTTGTTTTTACTTTTGATGTACGGAATTCTAATAAAAAGTAAAAACTCTTTAATTTCAGGCTCACTTCAACGCGAACTAATACCAGAAATGTTAAATAAATTGATTGAGTCGATTTATTAATAATAAGGACATACCTAGGCACCCAAGTAGCAAAATCAAAACTATGAATAGTAGTTACAAACAACGTCAAATGATATTATTTCTAATATCCGAATCCAAAAAAACACAAAATTACGTTAAAAACGCGCCTAGGTATCTAGGTATCTACTATCAACAAAATATTTTTCCGATAAAAAAATAATGTATCCACAGCCTAATTTTAACGACCACTGCAAGCTCGCCTTTCGGCAAGATAAAAGGTACCTACGACCGCCTTACACGTGCCACTCATTTCGCGGGCTGAACTTAGGAATTAATTTCAAAAGTATGATGTTTTAATTGGTGTAGATTGTTTAAATGTTTTTGTTTATTGCGTTACTACTGTTTTTGAATTTATTATGTTACGTTTAATGTATTGTAAAGATTTGTGATTTAGAGTATTTTCTGTTGTTATTAGAAACTTATCTAGGAAATGTACTTTTTAAAAACGATAAAGATGAAGATGTGTACATGCTGGTCGTTATGGTAAATTGAATACCATCACGTGTATGGACAAAACAGTCAATAAAATGGTCATAAGGATTTTAATGACATTTCAAAAGTATGTATTTAATAATATTCCAGTTAAGTTCGGCCCTGGATGGAGCTCGGTCCTGTGTAGAGTTGGGAAAAATTACTCGTAAAATGTGAATCAAATCACTAATTCAGACATTGGTATCAGAATCGACTTTTTGATTCGTATGTATATTAGAGCTGTAGCAAATCGTATGTATTCGGTACTGAGTAACGGGTGAGCCATTTAGTACCGAGTAACGAAACGTTACACACAAATGCATTTCGTTACTCGCATTTTTCGTAGTATGGGTACCTACACTATTTCAGTTTACGCAACGTCCGTTGATGCGTGTATTTGTACGTTTGCTGATCGTATATTTTACGCATGCGCGCGCTTATTCAGTGAATTTATAAACGTACGTTACAAAGAACGATATTTGTTTATTAAGTAAAGTATAATTTGGAAATACGTCGTCCAAGTTTTTTACTGTTTATAAAATTGTATTGTGCAAGTAGAAAAAGTTTGAGATTGTAACAGAAACAAGGTAAGGAAGTATTTTTTACAAATAAGAAATATGTATGTTTTTGTTTTTTATTATCGCGAATATCACGGTTTTTTGTTGTTATCTTAAAAGAGATGTGTCTAAATGAGTCTAATGATATTATATTGTTTCTTCGATAACAGAAGCTGTTTATCAAAAGTCTGGTCCAAAATACAGAAAACTGAAAAAAAAATACCTGACTCAGCTTGGTATGTAACGTATAAGTATGTTTTCTATAAATCACGAATGTTGCGACGCCGCGACGACATACTGCACTCGTACGCAATACGATTCGATTCGTTGCTCTAACTTACACATAACATAGCATGTTATAAGGTAACTGAAGTAACGATACGATAGTAATAATTGTTATAGTAACGAATACATACGGGTACACTTTTTTTCGTTACTTTTACAGCTCTAATGAATATCATTGTTGTCAGATCGATTTCGATTTAAGATCAAAATGTGATTCTGACCTTAGTATCTTTCGGACTGACTAAAATTATTAACTCTGCGGACTTGATAAAATTTGAAGGAGTCGATTAGAGAGTCAAGAAATCGAAACATTTCAATTGTTCACTATGCATTTACCCGTCACTAGTTCTTTTAGGTCAGCGATTGTGTGAGTGACACACACACTGAACATCTTGAGGTAGGTAAGTATAGGGTCAAGCTGAGGGGTCAAGCACCAGCTGATTTAAGGCGCAGTTTAATTCGGTTTGTCAATAACAAGGAATCGTTTTGGACGTTTATTTTCATAATTATACGAGCAATTAAAAAAATACCAATTACTGATTGTTAAATATCATTGATTCTATAGGATTTTAATAATTTTATTTTAATTACTGCAACTTAATTATGAAACTTTGAACTGCAATAACTCCGAAACGGAGAGTGATATCGCGAAAATTCTTTTTGTGTTTGAACACTGAAAGCCCATGGTTTTCACCATTTTAACAGGTGTTCTATTTTCATTGACTAGCGGTATACATATATCCAAAGCAAAATAATAATCACTTGTTTCAGAATTAAATATACATCCTTATTTTGTTGATAACAATGCACTTACATATGTACTTACATTACTTAGATTTTTATAAGTAGGTACTATAGCTACTGCTAGTTTATTTGTTATATAGTTTACTAACTAGTTTATACCTATGTATAAGTAAATACTAATGTTAACGCCAAAAATAACTTCCATCATTAATAAAAATTCAGTAGGTAATAAGGTAACATTAAATATGGATATGTATGTAAGTAGTTAATTATTAAACAGTAAAATTAAAAATAAAAGGTACCTATACCGAATGATAAGCTTTTGGTTCGAGGACTACAGAACAGGTTTCAAAATACACAAACGTCGTATGAATTCCGTAGCAGTGGCATAAACCGGTTTCATTGTAAAGGGAGATCGGTCGAGCCGAAGCGACGCGGCGAGGTCCGACAGAGCCGAACCCATCCGAGTCCGCCGTAAGCAGCCAAGCGGCACTCGTGTCGTCGATATCTTTACTTAAACATTTTGTTTCTTAAACTATAAATACAATGGAGACTTTCATAGCCGGTGTTCGTGCGCATCCATGCCTGTGGAATCCATTGCACTCCGATTACAGAGAAATGCAAGTCAGAGATGAGGCTTGGCAGCGGGTGGTTCAAGATTGCAACGACACTGCTATTCCTAGTGGTAAGCAAATACCGAGAGTATCATCCATTTCGTAACTGTATCAAGACTAGCGTCACAGTCAACTCACTCTACAGTATAACTAACTTTTGTTTTTGTTTAGATATTAAGTTATTGTGTCTAATAGAAACAATATCAAGGCAACCACAGTATACAGACCGACTCACAGCCTGGATTAGATATTTTGTTAATTGGTAATAAACTAAGAATAAATACATACAATATGGGGGAGACATAATATACTGCCGGAATGTTTTGTAATAACAAAAAAAGGGGAACGTAAAATTCTTTTCTTTTAGGTACTTTTAGTTTTCGAATTTTAGTGAACAAATTATATCCATTCATGAGATAAATGATAAATTTTCAATTTAGTAGTTTCGTTTAAATATTTTCACACTATTTCCTTAAAAACCGGCAATTGATGTGTTATTTATTGTATAAAACTAAAACGTTTTAATGTAATGTAATTTATACATAAAGAACAAACTTTGTCAATTCAATAGATCAATTAATTTCGCATAACTAAGAAAGGCATTTTTTTTTGTTCCTAACTAAGCAGAATGGCTAATAGATAGAATACATAATTATTATACAACAGTTATAACTTCTCGATGTCTTAGCTTCATCGGATAAATCTATTATTATTTATAATTATAGAAGCCTAATAAATAATAAATATATTATTATTTCTTAGGCTTCTATCAGAATTCGAACCCAAGAAGGTTAAAGAAGTTTGATCGCTATCGTTCCACCAACCCTGTTGCATAACTAGAAACAACAAAATTAAGTACTAAATACAACTGAAAGGAATTTATGCGCTTACTTCCTAGCAATGAACTTAATTGATTGACGACCTACGTGGTCGAGTGGCTTTCATGTCGGTTTTCATGGTAAAGACACTCCGAAGCCCCGGGTTCAGTCCAGGCCGGGCAATATAAAGTTTTCTATATTGACTTGGGTTACGGTGTTGTGGCGTTGTACGTCATTATTGCCAGAACAATATAAAATTGTATGTACAGACAAGACCCAACACCAATCTACTAAAAACTATATATTTTCTATATTTATATTGTGCACTGTTGGACTTATCGAATACAGAATTACAATTTGTATAGGTCGATGTGCTGTTCCTATTCATACTAACCAACCTTCTCAGCAATTAACATTTTATGAATAATTTTCAGTCATAAATAGCTTTAGGATATTGAGACGCGTGATATCATATACATTAATTATGATTTATCCGATAAATAATTTTGCGAATGTTTCTAATGAGAAGACAGTAGTGTGTGCGGTGCGACTAGTTACATTTACAAAAAACCTTTTACTAAATACAATATTGAAAAGAAAGTATATTTATTTTGTTATCTTTATCATATTTCATTTAATTCAAAAAGCAACAAATAAGTTACATGTTAGTAGTTGAAAAATAATTATGTATACCCCTCTGGTAAAAATTAAATGACAATGTCCATAGTCTTTATTTTTGCCTGTTATTATTCATTTGATATTTATATACCTAATAAAATTATGTTTATACCTATTTAATAAAATTATTAGGTGAAAGTTTAAGTCTAGTTTAAGTATAGTTGAGTATCAAGCGTATTAAAAATGTATAAGTATAATTTATACAGTTTTAATTATATTTTTATCTGTTTAACTACATTCGGATTTCTTTTTTTTTACGACCAACGTACACACGCCGCTCGTCTTTTGTTTTTGTTATACTTTAAGACCTTGTGAGTTGTATTTTTGAGAAACTAATGAAACAAGTGTGCTCTAGAGCATTCTGGAATTAACGTATCGGTTACGAACATTTATAAATTATTTCGGGTTTTAAGAGGTTAAGAAGCGATTATAAATTCTTTATTGGTAACACAAATCAACTAGTTTTGAATGTCATGAAAATATTGCTTCTAATATAGGTAAATATTTTTGTATTTTAATAATACCAACCTACAGGGGTCGCTTTAATGCGTTTTGAATTACTAAATATTTAATAGATACTAAATTCGAACTTTCTTCTGGGGCTCAATTCGTTTTACTTCTCTAATTAGCTTTTTAATAAATTAAATTTAAGATGAAAGGTTGCCAGTAATAATTTACACATTTGATGTAATTAGTTTATTTAGGAATTCATCACACAAACATGTGCACTTTACATAAGCATTCTTTCCCAATTCGTGGTCGTTTATTTATATACTTATATATGTATTATTTACATTATTTATTATTTTTCAGCTTAGTTTAGGATTAAATAATAAAAACAATTGTTTATGTTTCTATTTATATTTAAAAATAAATAAATATATAATGGTAACAGGGTTGCTATTTTTTTTACCTTGTAGGTACTAGTAAAATAATAAAATAGAGAAATAAGTAAAATCATAAAATAGAGGCAAAAGATCACAGCCAACCACGAAATTGTATATATGACAAAGTTGTCTCCATAGAATGCGTACCTATTTTTGTTTAACACGTTTTTTTAATTTGCTATCATAATTTACTGTCACTTTTTTCTGTAACCGATTTTAAATTGGCTCTTATACATTTCACCCGATAAGTACAGTAAAGCGTGTTTTTAGTTTTTTTTATATTTTATTAATGTTTTAACTAATATTAGTATAACCAATTTTTGTCTTTGTTTTATCTATTGCTAAAACGCAGGCCGAGATAGTTTGTGATGAATATTACCTAGACATCAACAAACAACATTCTATAACAAAACTATACTTTCCAACTAAATATTATTTTACTTAAGACACCTCACAATATATACAATTGTCCTGATTATCAATTCAACCACTGAGAAACATCCAACACAATAACTGGTTCCAAAACATACGACTATTTAATATATGTTACATGAATAATATTTCTATGATGTCCCTCTCCTAGACTAAATTATCTATCGCTATCTTCACGCATAATTATAACGCGTTGGCTCTAGTGACGAGTTGACGAACTTTTGGCAGACTTTTTAAAATTAAAATCATTTTTTTTAAAAGTACTAAATTTTTTTCAATTATTTACAGTAAAAGTGGCAAGAGCAACATGGAGAAAACTACGAGACAATCATAGGGAAGCACTAAAAAGGGCTAAACTTGGGCAAAACAAACTACTGCCTGCGCAAATTACAACATGGAAATACGCCAAAGCCATGCAGTTCCTCGAGCCTCATATGAAATATCGTATAACTGAGAATATTGACAGTGAAGTTTGTGAAGAAAAAAATAGCAATGTACCTGAGCAGGATGTGTCAACAAGCGAATGCACAAATCAAACTAAAGAGAACCCACACCTTAAAAGACGCTGCGTCGAATATCAAAGTGAGATTAGCACTCTTCAGCAAGATGGGGATGCATTGGAATCATTCTTCTTCTGTATGCTCAAGTCTACCAGAGAAATGCCACCCTGGATGCAAACACAAGTTAAGAAAAAAATATTCGCCGTCATTATAGACGCCGAAGAGCAACTGTCGAATGAATGTAAAGTAGCTAGTCAAGAAAACGTTTTTAATGCAAGTCACATTAAAACGGAAACTTTCAATGATGATAGTTGCGATTATATTTAATTAGTCAGGTATCGTAAAATTGGGTTGAGCTGTATTCCTACATGGAAGAAGTTGTTAAAGCATGTATCCAACCGATGGATAAAGCATTTACGAGACGACCTTTATAGATTATTCTCTAATACATAATATTTAATATGATAAATAAAATACTAATGTGAAAAACCTTTATTTTATTTAAAACAACGAGCAGTGAAATGAGAGCTTTTTACAAAGAGCACCTTTATCTTAATCTTTAAGAGTATCTAAGCACCTTTGTTTATAGCTCAAAAAGTTCGTCAATACTATACATATTAATTTTAAAGTAACTATATAAATAGTCTAGCCATAAATATTGTTACAAAAAAATCTGTTCTTTTTTCAATTTTTAATAATTTTGAATTTGGAACGCAATTATTATTTTAAAGACTTCCTTCTATGTCGCGCCATTTCACATATTTTTTCGCATTCATTCAAAAATTACAATATGGCATGGGGTATTAAAGAAAATAAGATTGCAGTGATCGCCTGGCACAAAGTGGGTATGGAGCCGTCGGTCATATTCCAGACACTTCAAGAACTTGGTATTAGCCGTATGTTCGTATATCGTACTATCAACAGATACAACAACACTTCCTCTGTCGAAAGCCATAAAAAATCGGGGCGGCCGCGTGCTGTTATAACTACAAAGGCTGTTAATGCTGTTAAAGCGGAATTCATCGAAACCCCATTAGGAAGCAAAAAATCTTATCGCAAGAAATGAAGATTCCCGCTAGGACTCTGTCGCGTATTATAAAACAAGACCTGAAGCTCGTCGGAACCAACGTTCCGGGCTTTATAAGAACACTGAAGGCCCTCATCTAGCCCAGAAGGGTGGAGGTCTGGGCTAGATGACTACAAATTATGGTCAGTTTTAGAGCACTAACTACCTACTCTAAACGACACGGCGACATCGAGTCTTTTAAAAAATCTCTGGGACAAGCATTCAGTGGCGATATTTCCCAAGGAAACAGTGCATAAATCCATATATTCGTGGCCAGACATATTAAAGGCCTGTATAAAAGCCAAAGGTGGTCATTCCGAATACATTTTTTTTTGTTGACACTTTAATAAATATGTACATATAGGTTTTAGTAATATTACATTACTTCATTAAAAACAAATTGTATTTTCATTTGTAACAGAACTTATGCCCGGTCATATGTGCCTCAAAGTAACTATCCATCTGCCCGGACAGTTCATCGAATTTGCCAATACAGATCGATGTACATCAGTTTCAAACATATTATTTTTGTAAGGTATCATGAGAAAGTAATGAAATATTGATGAAGGGGTTAGTTACAAAGCTTTTTAAGCTCTTAATCAAAATAATAATAAATATGGTCATTTATTTAGGTGGGTTACATGAACTAAGCAAGAATACTCAAATTAACTGATAGGAAGTATATTTTTTTATGTATTGATAATTGAGATTATAATGAAAAGTTACTATAATATAAGTATAACCATGTAATGCATGTAGCAACCAACTGCACGTATATATCGTACACTGTGCGTATATAAAATAACGAATAATATATCATTATCGACGTCCTTTCTTTGTCGTTCGGCTGCTTTTACCATGGCGTACGGCGCTACGGTGTTGCGATCAATCAAAATCCCCACTTCCAATAGTACTTACTTGAAATACACTATCCTATAGTAGTACCTATGAACAACAAGTACGCTTTGCCGATTCGCTTTCTCTTTCTTCTATTCCTAACATTTTGATTTTAGGTCTAATATTTTAACACTTCAAGATACCCGTCTCTGGAATGGTTTTCCACAGGCAGTTGAAAAACAGAGTTTACGCTTTTCACGTTGAAGGTTTATAATTATAGTGGAGTTGAATCATCATTTATCGTAATGTGTTAGTTAACATATTTAATTGTATGTAACTATGGTTTAACTAAATAATTTAATGAATATAACTGTTATAAACATTATAGCAATTAATCGCCGGATTCAATATTATCCTATTCTCAGCAACAAGATAAGGGTACCTTACCTTATTCTTTTGTCGCTTAGATATTTCTATTGCCTAAATGACGGGAAACAAGAAAGGTAGCCTAGTAAATGAAATAACTAGGCGTATTTTATTAATAAGGATGAGGATATAAATAGCCGTAGGTGCCGACATTATTTTTAAAAGTGTGAGTAGGTATTGTATTTGTTTGCATCACCTCTTTTGTTTTCAAATCCACTCAAAGGCGCTGTCAAGAGTTGAAAACCATCAACTGGTTGGTCGTATTTGCTGTCGGGGGCAACGGCACCACCACTTTGACTTATATCACTTCCTTCTGAAGAATTTGTGACAGTATTTTGGTACCATCCTGTATACATAGGAAATTTGATGTTATAATAGTTTTTAAACCTATGACATCACAGAAAAAGGCAACGTAAAAGAATTACTCAGTTAAGGCCGCGTTCATACCAAAGGGATTGTTAAAGAAAGTTAGGCAGTTTACTGCGTTTCTGCTGACTGAAGGTAACAGACTAATGAATAGCTACATTAATGCAGTCTGACATTACGTTCTTACTAAAACTCACAGCCGTGAATAGTTGACAATATTTCATTTTTCTAACTCCTTCCTTTCATTTGTTCGTAAAATTAATATTTTTTTTATTTAAGTTTTTAAGCAGGATTTTCCTTTGTATCAGAAAAACGTTACTTTGATATAATAATTGTAAAAAACTCACAGAGACAAAAAAAAATTGGCCGTTTCTCATTTTCTTGATGAATTATTCAAATACGAAATAGGTAGGTACAACAACAAACAAAATTTGAAAATTACGGGTTGCATTGATTTTACTACATTTTTAACGAAAATCTAAGTTAAAAAAACATTACACTATTGTTAATAGGCGTGAAATTTGCATGATAATTAAGGTAAGTAATACAAATAAGGCCTACCTAATTTGAAACACTCATATCTTGATAATTATTTGAAAAAGGTGATAAATAATAGCAAGGCATTATTCTTTGGTTTATATATTTTAAGTAATTAAGAAAACATTGTATTTTTTTTATTAAAAATCACTCGAAAAGAGGTAATTCTGGAACATTAGCCTTGGGCCTTTTTAAAACATAGTGATTGAACAAAGCCTATATCCTTTAATTATAGGAATATTGTTATTAGAGTATTAATTATATAAAAATATATACTTCTGAGCCATTTATCAAGTGCTTTCATGAGATTCTTAAACAACTTTCAAAGTTATTTTATTAAATATTATGCTTAAATTTCTAGTCAGACTTGAAGTCGCATATTTACAAGAAATAAAGAATAATATAAAAAAAAACGTATCCAAACAAACAAAAATGAAAAAATTAACATATTTCTCAAAAATATTATTAAATATTGAAAAATAAGGCTAATATATGTATATATGGGTCAGCAAATAAGGCTTATATTAAAAGCAGGCTTTATTTAGTACATTGTACTTCATAAATGTCATAAGCATATTAAATTCGCATATTCTAAAAATTACAATTTAAAGTCATAATTACCTTTTTGATGAGTTATATTGTGATCTCTATACATTACTTGAAACAAAACTTCAAAGAATAACGTATTAAAATTCGATAAAAATTACGACAAATTAATAACGCGCAATGAAAATGCCCGTTAGTCACAAACGACCGGTCACAAGTGACGCTGTCACAACGTCACAACTCTCGCGCACTGTTTGCTGAGTCGTGAGGCTGTCGTCTATGCGTATGTGAGATATTTTTGATGTAAATATATTTTAACCGACTTTTCCACACTACAGGCCTTATTTGAGAATAGGCTTTATTTGTATCAAGTACCTTATGTGTAAATAAATTAATAAATAACATACCACATGGCTTCTTCGTTTGTTTAGTGCTGCTGAAATATTCAGAAATTGCTAAATCTTTTTTATCGTCCGATAATTTTTCTGATTTACTTTGAACTCGCACCTATATTCCATTAAATTTTAGTCATTAAATATGTTTATATGAATCGCGCATCATCACAACCACTTACCACAAAGTGTCAAGACTTATTAATTGATTTTTAATTCTTAAGCGTTGGATTTAAAGTTTTAAAAATTGTTGATAGATGGATGTGCTGTTGACTACAATATCTGTGTTTTATTAATTTTGCTTTTAATTATTACCTTTTTCGTCTTCGTTGATTTTCGGTCATCCGATTGCTCTATAATTCCTGTTACAGTCTGAATTGATAATGTTATTAATTTACATTAGAAATATTATCTTCAAAGATGATTTATAAATTGCATTATATATGTTTCGTATATAAAAACGTGCTCCATATGCTTCCCATTGAGGGAGAGGCTCGGCAATTGTGATAATTTCTTTAACGCCATGTGAAACGAGTGCACTTTTGATATTGCAAAATGTATTTACCAAATCTCGATGAATAGGCCGTCTAATCCCTAATCTTACTAATTATACGAAATAGGGATCGATTTTTTAAATAAAAATTATTTAGATTTTAAAAAGTATACTTACATCCATCAACCGTAACTTGTAAGCTTGAAGTGGAGATTCTCGCCTTATGCGCAAAATATACGGATTAAGCAGTCGAACTCTTTTTTTATTTGGTCCGTCAAAGACGTGTTCGATCGGGATGTATTCATCGCCAGAAGTTTCCTGTTTTATGTCGATAGTTTTAGATCCTACTGTATGCACCCACTAAATTACAATACTACAAATATCAATAACATTTACCTGGGGTTCGTTGGAAACTTTCAATGTAACTGCTAGTTTCTTTCGACAACTTTGTAGAGCGCTATGCTTGTATAATTCTTCTCTTTGGAAACGACTTGCCTCATTGTTGGGATATATCGCTTGATCCTCCTATCATTATATTGAAATTCAACTAACAGAACTCTTATCACCACCTTAATTACGATTAAGATTTTTTTTGCAATGTTTTACTACGGTTTATAAAAGTAAGCACTGGGGGCTTGTGTCATTAATACTAGGGTCAAGAATATACATACAAAGAGCGTTTTCCATTTAGAAAAAAAAGTCGATACTGTGTTGCACTGTGTTAACTTTTAGTGTGTGTGTGTGTGCCAAGTAAGTTGACATTAGGTTTTTGCTATAGTATGGTCGACACAGTGCAACACAGTGTCGACAATTTTGTCTAAATGGAAAACGTTCAAAGATAAGTAATACTCATAGAAATATATATGAATACCCTATGACTTTAGTTCAAGCAATTGTCACACAAACATCTGCTCCTTCCGGAAACCGCTCGGCCAAATCGATCTTCTGTTTATAAAATGTCCCGCTACATATTAAATAAATAAAAAACTATGGTGTTGTCAAGGACATCCAGTATTTACTTACATTTGTCTCACAATTAATAAACACAGCTCTGACCACTACCTGCTGTTGTTTGGGTTCAATAAAATCTTCCACATTTTTTGAGTCTAGAATTATATGGAATTGTAGGAAAAATACAAGATAAATAACATCTGTAAACAATAGTGTTGATATTTATTCTCAAAATCTTTCCACACCAAATAAATTTATGTTTTTAAATAAAACACATACTACTAATAAAACCGCGGTGCGATACTTTGTAAGTCATACTATATTTAAACAACAATACAATATTTAACTTTGTAAAATTCTAATTCTTATAAATTACTTGAAGATATATCAAATCATTTCTGACAGTTTTAGACATTGATAAAGAATGTTTGTCTTTTCTTTACCTTTATTTATGTTCAGTTGCTATTTTCACTGAGCAATATTCTCTGTGGTATTAGACAATTAAGTACCTTTTTATATACATAGGTAGTCTACTCCTGTCAAATGATAATTTGCATAATGGGAGTTCACTCCCATGGACCAGCTTCAATGACGCAATGTCTGTTACGCTATAACTTCCCGATTTCTTTACCGATTTTAATAATTAATAATTTATGGAATCGAATAATTTAGCACCAGATTGTGATGGAGCCCGAATTTTGAAATTCACAATATTAAAAAAGTTATGACCAAAAACATTGATTCTATGGGATTTAACATCTAGTTGATATATAAAAATCTAGCAATTCAACGGATTAGTAAGAAAGGCTACCATGTTTATCTTTTTTTAATAGATGTAACTTGTGGAAAACACAGCTTAAATTCATAAACAGTCCCCTAATATAAAAAGTATTCTGGCTTTTGTAGCTCATGTCATGATACATACCTATTCCACGTTGCTAAGTCTCGGCCATGTCTAATAGTGCAGTCATTGAAGCATTATTACTCCGAATTTTTTTACTGTGAACCGAATTGTATACAATTTTGGAATTAGATTCATCTTACCCTTAACTTCAAAAGTGAAAATGATTTGAACTCCGCAACCACCCTGGGGGTGGTTGCCACCCCTTCTCGGGGGTGAATTTTTTTTCTTTCAAAATAACCTCGGATATCGATAGAAGGCCTAATTTTAAGCAAAAAATCATCATAAAGTTTTTCAAAAAATCCAATAGTTTTCGAGTTATTGGCAATTGAAAATTCGCAATTTTTTCACGTTTTTCATCGGTTTTTTGCAAATATCTCCAAAATATACGTTTTATCGAAAATTTTATAAAAATACAAAATTGTAGCAGGTAAAACAATGAACAATTTGGTTTTTTATAAAGTATTCTAAGTGCAATATTAAGCTAGATATTAAGGATCAAAGCCGTTTTTTATTTTGTCTGAAATTTAATCGATGTGGTCAATGCCATCTAGCGGCGAGCAGATGCATTTTATACATTCTTATACAAAAGGGCTTTGTAGTGCTTGAAATAAGCTTTAAAATGAGCACTATAAAAAGTCTTTTGCACGTAAAATAAGTGAGCTGTATTGCAGATAAGGGGAGCATCTATTGTTTTTTCTTATAAATCAATGGGTTTCATAAGTGCCATTTCCACCAAAATTAAAATTAATCGTATTCCGCCTAGAATTAACTTTATTATGAAGATTTTGATAGATAGTATCAGTTTGGCTGCTTCAGGACACATATTTTTCAAAAAAGTCACGATTAAAGAAAAAAACAAAATTTCAAATTTAAAAAAACCCCACTTTTTTCATATCTTAAAAATGACGACAGATACGTATAAAAGTGTACGGATTAAAAATTTAGGTATTTTTCTGACAAACAATTTGGTTTTTTTGTTTTTTCTGTCAAACAAAAATTGACGGAGATATGATTGTTTAAAGAGCGCGTGGCTTGCGGATGCAGAAAATGTGGTCTGTTTTGTAATAGTACCTTTGGAACGTGCAGTGGAGATAACTGCCAAAATAGCCCTCCAATTCAGCCAGGAGATGTTGAATGTGACAGCGACTCCGACATTGAGCCATGAATAATAATATTATATTTTAATAATAATAGTACAATTTTATATAATTTGTAAATATTTTATTCAATAAATGGCAAGTTTTTACTCTAAATTAAATTATTTTTAAATATTTAATCATATATATTTACTGTTTTAATTTAGGGGTAGTTTTAAGGGTAGAAAAGCTTAAGAATATGATAATCATTTTCGAGAGTGTGGAATAATATTTAAATCCTTTTCATTTTATAAAAAAAAAAAATTAACAATTTTTTATCAAGGGGTAGTTTTCAAGGGTTGAAAGGGGGTTAAAATTTGATAATTATTGTAGAGAATATAAAATATTAGTTACTCTATACTTTTATCTTTTTATGTCATACCAAAGTATTTTTTTGTGATTTTTTCAATTAAGGGGTTGTTTGCAAGGGTTGTAAGATTTTCAAGGGGTTGAAAATGATTTTAATATGAGGTAATTATGTTAGAAAATACTTTACAATTTCACCACTTACTATTAGACATGTTTTCTAGCGATAAAATGGATCAATGTAAATTTTTCCATTAAGGGGTGGTTTAGACCCCTTAAAAGTAATAGGCGGAGCTAAGATCATTTTCACTTTTGAAGTTAAGGGTAAGACGAGCATAATTCCAAAATTCGATGCAAATCGGTTCACAGTAAAAAAATTCAGAGGTAAGACCCTATTTTTCGCTTCAATGACTGCACTATAAGTCAAACTTCTGAATATTCCTAATTTTGCCACCGAAGCGTTTATCAGGCATTCGTCATGACGCTGATCACCTGCTTGGTGCATGTGCCTTTGTGCCATAAAGTTACTTAGCCAAAATAAATACAAACTTGCTAGATTTACTTGTCCCAGGAATTATAAGAACCCATAATTAGAACTAATAAGTCTAAAATAGTTATATTCGGTATATAGACTTTTTAATAAATTTTTTACTTTGTAGTTTCTGTGTGTTGATGGATGGATTGACATTATAATTCAATGCGATCATATCAGGTAAGCTATTCCATCTAATTTCTCTAAAATGAAAATAAACCAAATTTCATGTTACTCGCCTTTTATTTAACTGGTTTTCAAATTGTTTTTTCTTTTACTATGTCATAATTCAAATGAGAAATGAAAACAAATTATGGAAACATTTACATATGCAAATATTTGTATGTACGCTAGTAAAATAAACTACAAAGAGAACAATTACTACAATAAAGGGTAACAAACTTCTTTTCTCATTTAAATTTAACAAATTATAATAATTCACTGCCATTTACAAAATTCAAAATGGTTGAATCATACTTTGAAGTCGGTTCGCTCATAATTAAACTTGATAATCACAACACGGAGTACAATTAACTTACCATTATTGAATTCCGTAAAAAAGCTTTGCTAATAAATAGTAGAGATATAAAGCTACGAGTGACCTCTAGATACCTATGATTCTGCTATCAGTCGTAACTTTATAGATGCCCTCACATGCAAAAAGACCTAACCAACTAGGAACGTTGAAGTAATTGCGACTCACTTTTAAACACATACTAAACTATAAATTATATTATAATGACTTTAGAAAACAATACGCGTTGATTAGATCTTTTTTTGTATAATGTAATTATATCTACAAATCATACATGATTAATTATTTAATGCTGAAGCAAGTAAACACTACGTCAAGCATTCTCATCGCTAACAGTTAAATACAGCAACAACAATTTTATTGTTGTCAAACAAATGTGGAACAATTATTTTGATTATTATTTATAATGGGTGTGCGTCAATGCTTTAATTGTTTTAAATAATTATTTTATTCTTTCATAATTATTTTTAATTTTCAATCTGTAATTGTAAATATTCTAATAATAACATACTGACGAGCATAAAATTTGATACAATTTTATCAATAACGGGTGATTTTTGTTCATGAGATCGTGATTGAAAAACAACTAACAAATAATGATTCGAACAAAAGAAAACTTTTTAACAGCCATTATAAACAAGCTAAACCAATCACTGAATTATGCAAAAATACACATTAATTCTAAACATATTTAAAACTAAAACTTAAGTCATAATTACAATACTCAGTTTGTCTACGATTCTGGATCTGTTGATGAATATGTGGCGGCTTTGCTGGTCTGTAACAATATGAACCGATATGTATTTTCTAGTTTACCTTCCAAAAGGCAGGCCAGCTCATAAGTGCAACGCCAATAGCTTAAGTGAATCAACTTCCTTGTCTTAAAAATTAGTATAAACAGAATTAGTGGCATCAGTAGTAAATGGCCTGATCATGTCAGCGAGATAGAAATGATAAGATATAAAATACGCCCGTAGAAATATGGCATTGTAAATGAAGAAAAAAGTAAATAAATACATTTTCATAAATGCATGTAAAAATATTACTTTCGATGTGGATAGTAGTTAACGTTCAACATTGGTAAAACGATACTAGCTCATAGTAAAAGTTGAAATACGTTTGTAAATTTGGACGCGTCTGCCAGCGTCTCTTATAAAGTCTCGTTGTGTCCTAAGCATTTTGTTCCAAATATGACCAATAATATAATCATTTTAGGTAAGCTCCTGGTTTCATATCTTAGTGGTAAAGTGGGTAATGTAGATAGCCGATATTTTGGGGACGGTGAGTATTTGCGGCCCAAGGCTCCACTAATGCATGATACTACGTCTTAAATTTAACAGCCCTTATAGGAAACTGTCATGTATTTGTGCTCCGCGTGACTACACCAAAATTACGGGATGTGTCTCATAAATGTATGTACATGGGTAACATTTAAATAATTTTTTGTGTTACTCGTACAATTATTTTGATGATTTTAATGAAAATAAATACACTCCAATTTTCAGTATAACTTTAATTTTATTGTTAACAAGGTACCTAACACCTAGGTGTTGATTAAAAAGAAAAAGTGACCACCGTATTGAAATCCATATTAACTCCTATGAGAGGTTCATCATGAAGAAAATTTGGGGGTTAACGGTACGGTAA
This sequence comes from Calamotropha paludella, assembly GCA_927399485.1. NCBI lineage: Eukaryota > Metazoa > Arthropoda > Insecta > Lepidoptera > Crambidae > Calamotropha > Calamotropha paludella. Next base: position 13,187,713 of record OV656805.1, read on the forward strand.
CGGTTAAAGGGTAAACTTTGTAGGGTGAACATGAATTATAGGTCGAGATTGATACACAATCAACACACTTCGTTGATAATCAAATAATAAAAAATCAAGTAAGTACTTTCTCTAAGTTATTTATTTTATCTACAGGTTCTGAAACTTAGTTGCCAATGCGGCTGGATGGTGATTTTTTGTCTCTGACAATTCAGATTTATTTTATTATTATTTATTAAAAATAATTTATTTATTACTCAACAAATAACTATAAAAGCTTTGAGTTAAAATTGGCACGGTCACTGTGGCCGACTTTTTAAGTTTATGCGACATAAGTAATCACGGCCTATAAAGAAGACCTATGCCCTGCATGCTGATGATGAAATATGCCTTGTATTAAAATGTAACACTCCTTTACTCCAGCGAAATATTCTTAGGATTAGGACCAAAATTTTAAGTGCATAATGTAAATCGAGTCGTGGAGACTTGAATAATAAAAATACTCACCTCGCAACTATCATAGAATTGCATGGTGGTATCAGAGTTGTGGAAGTTGAGGGTGACAGTCTTATCAACCGGCTCGTTACTGGTATAATCCGTGCCCGACCACGTGCAGGAGTCACCGGATATCTGTCCAGGGTAAATATTGTACACGTTATTTAAATAAATATTATACAACTCACATAGATTGTTCTGAACCCAAGTTGAATTAAAACCAAATATGGATGACCAAAAAAATACGTGCAAAATTGTACATACAGCAATCATTACAAAATGCCATTCAATGAGGGCTTAACGAAATGAACATGGTGTAATAATAACGTCATGAACGAGTACTGTTAGGAATAGTAACTAGTTGGCCAACAACGAAAAGCGACTGTGTAGTTCCTATACTTTTATCGCTGGGATGTAAACGAGTGTAGTAGAGAATCACCGCTAGTAGTATTCTAACCGCCAAGCGAGCATCTCTCATCTTTGACTGCCTTTGTCGCTGCGACAAATTTACAATTTTTTATTGCGACAGTCTGAACAGACAATGATCACCTATTAATATATGTCTCTTTGCCACGGGGCCAAGATCTACTGCACGTTTCTTGTGCAAGGAAATAGTCGGTAATTAGTCGCTTCTTCGTCGGAGGTGGGGCAATTCCCTGAACTTTTGAAACATTCCAAATACAAAGAACAGCTCTACTAATTTTTCTGCTGACTGTAAATGGATATTAACTTATAATCTAAAACAAGGTGTGCAGTAAGAAAGTAGTTGCTGTTGACTTTGGCCACTTATAATTTAAACTTAATAAATGGTAATGACTGCAAATATTTTAATGTGGTTGGAGATGTGCTCGGGATTACCATTATTTTTTTTTAATATTATAATATTCATTTATTATTATATTAATTTTCTCATGACATATTAAAAAAAAAAATGTTTTCTCCAACTTTCTGAAGTCCTGTCATAACTCCGGTTTTCTGTGCCGCTGCCTTTCAAGAACCTCGGACATACTAGGTTAAATGTGCTAAGTAAGCCTAATAATCGTCCTGTGATTCTTATTATAGTAACCTCGGGCTAATTTTGTGTGAATTTAGTTTTTACACAAATTACTTAAGCTAAGGCTCATGTTCTAATATTTCTAAATATTTATTTGCTTAGCTAGCTGGTTATAAAAAATCATTGATTAGACGTTTATTTGTCATTAGTTATAATAAAGAACTTCTATGTTTTTAAGAAAATAAAATTTCTAGTACTGTCAAAGGTATGTACACAACCAAACATCAAAGTGAGCCGGTGTGCCGCTAGTATCATTGCACGATAGATAGTGTTCCGACCTCCATTCATATCAAGTGGCCGATATTATTGGGCAAGCTCCAAGTAGAACCGGCCACCTGTGTTCCAAAATGAAGGGCAAAATCCACATTATTAACAAGGATTTCATCATCTTCAACTTTTCGCCGATAGACTACAGCTAGTAGTAGGTTTGGCAATAATTTACATTTTATAATCCATAATAAATTGTGTGAGTGCATTGGCAAAGAGAGAAAGAGACAAAATAAAAATCAAACTCAGTCCCCTTGGAACACTGGAACTAATGTGTTTCGCAGTCCTTTGCGGCGACCGCCTTGATATTGCTACATATCTTCGTAATTAACCATATTCTAAAATAATAATAAATGACAACATCCTGAGAAGAAAAAACTCAATTTCAGTATGTCTCACAATCCGATAATTTATTACTTATAAATAACTATCCACCTATGTTTGTTTTTCTTTAACACAAGAGCGTTGGGGATAACTTTCAATGCAGACTAAAGGATATTACTTAATTTTTACTTGTGAATTCTACATCAAACGATAAATGAATTTTAGTGTTGTAAAAAATTCAGTAAATTGCTCATAGATTGCCATGAACTTCTGCTTAAACGAAAAACCAGACCACAGGACAACTTACACTAATAGAAATTAAATTAATTTATTTGTATCGAAATAAAATTGTTAATCGTGATAGCGATCAAGAGCTCACCTATTCACAATATATATTAATCTTACCTGAAATTCGGTGTCTGTGTGTATAAGCATGTCTGCCAGAATCTCGCCAGTGTCGGCATCCGTTATGAGGATTTTGGGCGAGTAAATCTCCTGGTCGAAAAGTACTTGTATGTGTGCATTGTCACACGTGGAACTGGTGGTGCCTTGTATAACCATTGCTGATCCTTCGCACGAATAGTAAGGGGCCGATTCTTCTTCCTCCTATAAAAACGTGTGCATGTGTTACATTTTTTACTAATGTATAACAAATGCCAGTCAGGTGACATGAAGAGTAAATCTGTATTTCCACTTTTAAAATTAGTAAAATTTGATGCAATGTATATTTTTAGTAATTTGAAGGTAAATTCATGGTTACCGGCTATGAAAATTAACTACACACAATCTGATAAAATTTTAATAGAAAAAATACGACAATAAATTGATTTGGCTCACAAGTTCTATGAACAATTTATCATATAAGATAGCAAATCATTACCCTTACCTCGTTGTAGTAACTATCATAGTCTTCATTGTAATCTTGTTCATAGCCATCCTCGTCGTTTTCCTCATCCTCATTAGTCTCCTGGAAGTGAACTTGTCTAAATACTTCAGTCACTTCGGCAGGTTTGTTTACCTCACCATTGGGTTTAATTTCAGTCTTTACATTCCTCAGTGGCTGAGGGGCCACAGACGATAGAGTATGTGCTTCTGCTTTAGCCGACATTGCTTTGTCTGCGCGTGCGCTGTCATGTAAATGCTTGGGCAACCTCAAAGGAGCGATGTCAGTAAATGACTTTTCAGAAGACTCCCTTTCCTCTCTCAATGCTTGAGCTGCAGCTGCTTGTAATTTCTATGGCAAAAATATAATATATTATTCAAAACAAACTATTCATTGGCATGGGTTATGTCATATTACATAAAAACACAAAAAGGATAACCTGAGGTCAAACCTTACCCTGACACATTCTACGACTTTGTCTCGGAAACCAGAGGCGAGGTCGACGGACTTAAATCTGACGGCGAGCGTCTCCTGCTCACCCCCGGCGGATTCGGCGTAATTGCGGCCTGCCCAAGTCCACGCACGGTCAGAGTTCTTCATCGGCAGTAATTCAAGGTCCATGGAAATAAGCATGTTCAACACCGCTTTGTGCACCTAAGGCAAAGAAAAAATAGGAGTACAGATTCAAATTGAAAACATAAAATCTTTTTAAGACCTTATTTAATCTACAAAACATTTTATAGTAACTGCTTCAAAATAATACTAAACAAAACAATAGACTCTAGTTATTTACCTGTTCTCGCCTTAGTAGCAGTCGATACGTCTTTCGTTCAGGATGATATAAAACCTTCATTTCTCCTACGCCACGTTCTTTCCACTCTCGTGTTTTTTCATCGTATCGGTATAACTTGCATCTTTCTCCAAACATCTTCTCCTAAAAATTTAACAGTTATTTAAATTTTAAGAAACTATAACAACAAACCTAAATCGGTATTTTTAAATTGTACCTCATCTTCTTCACCAGTTGTAACAACAATTTTATCAGGGAGTGGCACTATAGGCTCATAGTGCGGGTCGTATTCCTCGTCAACACTAGTTGCAGTATCATCATCAGCTCCACTCTTATTTTTTGCTGCCTCAGAGGCTTCTTTCTGGGCTGCAGAAAAAAGTTGTTGACCTGCTCCCTCCCATTGAAAATCTGGTTTTTCTGTAAATATTTTTGTACAATAGTATTAATATCAAAATTTATTTAATTTCATATTAACAAAATATAAAGTTTAGATATTAACTTTGTTTACGCAAGCTCAAACTTACTCTGAAGGCTAAAGCCCGGACCACTGGATGATAATGCTGAAAAGGACAAGTTGTTATCCACCTTAAAAGGAGTGTCCTTTTTATCCTCAACATCAGATTTAGGCTCATCTGCCTTTTTGAAAAGAGATGCTTGGTGTGGCACATCTGTTGTCTTCTGATCAATATTGGAATTAATAGTCCATGTAGGAGTTTGGTTGCTGCCAAATAATGTTATCCCATTGCCAAAAACTTGCGAATTATTGTTACTGCCAAAAGAAGAGATACTACCAGACTCAAATATTGATCCAACATTTTTAGGCTGATTATTGCTTAGTGCCCCCGGGCCAAATAAGGAACCTTGACCACTACCACTGAATAAGTTTACTGGTTGTTGATCATCACCTCCAAATATGGATTTTACCTCTTGCTTTTCAGGATTAGCACTAGTTTTATCACTGCTAAAACTGAATATTGATTTATTCATGGATGTTCCTGAACTTAAATTACTAAACATAGGATTATTTTTACCAAACACAGGACTATTTTGGGCTGCACCAAATATTGATTTAGGATCGGCACTTTGTTTTTCATCACTGGCTTTCAGAACATTGGTACTCAGTTTGGGTGGTGTCAATATAGAAGCTTTTGTGGAGGTCGGTACCTGTGTGTCAGTAGTATTAGAAATAGTAGTTTGAGGTTTTCCAAAAAGATTTTTCTGTTGTGTCAGACCACTAAAGACACTGGAGTTGGGAGTAAGGGCATTTTCTTTATTTGTAGTATCAGTATTTTGATTATTGTTACTGTTTGTAGACAGAGACGAAGCAAGTTTCATATTAGAACCTATTGATCCTAAGGGAGTACGGAACATGGAAATATCAATGGTTTTATCAAAGTTAGCAGGGGTGCCATAGATAGAATTTGCTGGACTACTAAACGAAGGTGTTGAAGTTTTTACAGGAGTAGAAGTAGTGGAAACAGCAGCATTTGTTTTTGCAACGTCATCTAAGTCACAACCACGGCAGCCTTGACACGGTTCTTTGACTTTATAAGTAAAAAAGTTCTCTGGCAACATAAGTTCTTTAGCTTTTTGCTTTTCTTCTGCTGTAGCTTGAATTTCTTTTACAAAAACTACATCATCTTTGTTGCTGCTCTCTTGTTTTTTGGACATGTTTGGTTGGATTGCTGTCTCTTGTGACTTACATCCTCTAGCAATTTCAATAGCCTCCTTAAACTCTGTAGCAATCTCTTTCGTTTTAAATCTTAAACAGAATTGTTGTAAGCTCAATTCCCCTTCACTAAAATCATTCGCCGCAAAGAGCCACGTTTTGTCATCCTTGGGTGTGTACGTTATTTCAGATGTCAAAGCATGATTAAGGCATATCTTCAAAACTTGTTCCCGACGCATGACGACCCTTTAAAGTATAATTTTCTTTAGTAATAAAGCAAAAGTTTTATTTTGGTGGTAATGGAAAACTTATAGTAAAAGTTATATTTACCTCAACTTTCCTGTATCTTTGTGTTTCAAAATTTTGACAACCCCGATACCACGTTCTTTCCATTCGCTAGACACAAACCTGAACAATTTTGCTCTGTGTCCATATAACTCACTTTCATTTTCTTCTCCAGTCACGATTTCAATCTAAAAAATTATAGTGTATTTGTAGAACATGTTTTTTTTAGGTGAATCCAGCATATATGGGACACTGAGGAAATATTTTAAATTTGAAGATATTTTTTTTTCACGAAGACTATTATTTATTACTTTATTAAACTAAATTATTACTTTATCATATACAAAATTTTATGATCCTGAAACTAAAGTTAGCTAAATGTAAAAATATGAATACACAACTCATCTCAGCACTTCTTTTTAATAATTATTTACTGGCGGTTTCCGCAAGTCAATGAATTAAAGCGGATAGTTCGTATCAGCTGGATTTAACAGTAAGCCAAAACAAAATACAGCCTTGGCAAACACCTTAATTTTTTTTTTATTAAATAATGATTTTTAAAACCATGAAAATGTATAAAATGTATGTCATATTAAAAAAAGGGTATAAGAAGTGTAAATTTCATGTGAGGCAGTAAACTTTTCAGTATTACTAAAAACCATAGTACCCATGCCAAAGCAAAATATGCTATCTTATTACAAGTAGTTTCTCTCTATAACAAACAAATATCTCTGACTGATTTATAATCAATATATAAGAAATACTCAATGACATTAAAAAAGAAACTTACCTTGTCAGGCAATGGAATAACAGGGCTGAAATGAATATGGTGTCCTTCATCTTCAGAAGCATATTCATTTTCATCGCTTTCGTCTCCTTTATTGCTTTTTGGTGATTTGACAGGACTTTTGCCTTTTGGAGGGGTTTTAGGTTTAAAGACAAAATCAAAGGTCCCGCCAAATGGAGTTTTTTTAGATTCGTCCTTTTGTGAATCAGTTTTGGGTGTCACATTAACATCACCTTGTTCATTTAGTTGCAAAGAAAAATTAAGTGGTCCTTGGTTATCTGGTGCTTTTGGTGTAGCATATATGACATTGTTTGACGAAGGTTTCTGTTCACCAAAAGTAACCACATTTGCAGAAATATTTTGAGTAATTGAAGGGATACCAAAACTAAATTTGTGTGCTCCAGTTCCATCAAATATAGAACTAGGTTGACTGCAAGTCTGTGTTGTAATAGTATTGGCCGTAGTCGAGTTTGTAGGAATTCCGAAATTAAATTTTGGTCCTGCAGAAACGGAACCCAAAATAGAATTTGGATCATTTGATACAGTATTCGGATCTTTAGGATTCCTACAAGCACTGCAGTTTTTACTGTCAACTTCATTTCTAACAAAACATTGTTTACATTCCCAAGTACCTTCTTTAGGTTTGAATTTGTCTCCCCAACTATTTACACCGGTAACAGTAGTTGCTTTAGGTTGTTGTATACTGTTTGCAGGCATTCCAAACTTAAATTTGAATCCCTCACCAGATATTGCTTTAGTGTTAGATTTTCCAGCAGAAGGGTCTTTTGGACTATTACAAGCAGAACAACTATTATTTGTAGCATCATTTCTAATCAAGCATTCTTTACATTCCCATGTGCCAGGTTTCGGTTTGAAAGCATCACCCCAACTTGGTGTCGCAAATACAGCTGATGTTGGTACATTTGATTTAGTTGTATTAGCAAATGTTACTGCATTATCTGATTTTGCAATACTTTGCGGTTTTGGTTGCTCACAGCAAGCACATTTATCAAAACTTTCCAAATTATTGGTATAACATGTGTCACAACTCCACGCTCCAGGTTTTGGTTTAAATTTATCACCAAAACCAACTATTGTATTCTGTTTTGCAGCATTTTGCTCTTCTTTGGCAGTTTTTGTATCATCTTTTAATTTTGATTGCGCAGTTTTAATAGCTTCTATAAAGTCATCACATGTTTGGACAGTTTTGAATCGCAAGCAAAACGTTTCTGATACTAATTCACCATCTGAAAAGTCCTTAGCACACCACGTAACTGCTTTATCCATATTAGGCATTTTCTGGAATACCATTTCCTTAGAGAGAGCATGATTACAACATACTTTCATAATTTGTTCCCGCCTCATCAGAAGTCGAACTTTTTGTGCATTGTCTTTGTGCACAAGCAGCTTTATATTACCAAGACCACGTTCTTTCCATTCTTTTGTAGCTGAATCAAATCGTAATAACTTAGCTCTGTGTTCAAACAAAACAATTTCATCTTCTTCTCCTGTTTTTGGTTCTACTAATGCTGGTAAAGGTATAACTGGCTCAAAGTTAACATTTGGTTCAAATTCTTCGACAGTGTCAGAAGTGTTTAATTTAACAGGTGAATCCTTTGCTTCGGTATTGCTAGCAGTACCAGTTTGAGAAACAGTCGTAGTAAAAATATTGCTGAAAGGACTACTTGTATTTGCCTTAAAGCTTAAAGCACTAAATATATTTCCTTTATTCGCCGGAGTTTCGGTAGGTTTACTTTCATCATTGGTTTCCTCAGCTACAGGCTTAAATGTTGGTGTACTACTAAATGTAAACCCACCAACAGTATAACCTGGTTTGTTAGTCGAAACAGTGCCAAATGAATCGGTAACTTTTTTGACTGGTGAGCTTTTTTCATCAAGGAATTTGTCAGGAGATTTTGATGTTTTATCTTGTTCAATTTTATTTAATTCGGTAACTGAAGACTCTTTTCGGGCCTTTTCAAAATTTTCATAAAACTGTGAAGCAATATCGGCTGTTTTGAATCTAACACAGAATTTTTCTAATACCACTGTCTCATCAGCAAAATCATTGGCTACCCAGAAATAGGCTTTAGTTTCATTTTTCATGGGTTTTATCTCCATATTTGATGTTATAATATGATTAGCACAAATCTTGTGAACTTGTTCGCGCCTCATTAGTACACGTACTTTTTCACTAACATTGTGTTTCAAAAGCTTTATTTCTCCAAGACCTCTTTCTTTCCACTGTTTATCAACAAATCGGAAGAGTTTTGCTCTAGAACTAAAAATTACAGTTTCGTCTTCTTCGCCAGTTGTTACTTTGACTTCTGCTGGTAAAGGTACAATTGGCTGGAAATCTGGACAGGGGTCATACTCAACTGACGTATTACTTCTTTCAGATAAGGTGCGTGATTTATTAAGGCTTATATTAGGAGAAGTATTCAAGATTCCATCTACAACACTTTTAGAGCTATCGAATAAATCCCCGGTCTTGGACGTGTTAAATAGTGAATCTGTTATTGTATTTACTGGTGGCGCACAGTTAGAAGTCTCTGTCTCTTTAAAAACTGACGACTGATTCCATTTGTTATTAGGAGTACTTCCTGTATTACCTAAGAGCAACTTGTCTGAAGAAGGAAAACTAAAAACAGGTGGTGAGATCACTTTGATGTCAGTTTTTGCTGGCATTGGTATTTGATAATTGTGTGGACTACCTTTTATATGTTTGGACGGTATAGTAACACTCAAAATTGGCGCTGGGGTTGTAGTGCAGGTCGGTAAAGGATCAGAAGAAGTTATAACTACATTAACTGGCAATGAGCGTGGAATATCTTTAGGTTCCACTTTAGGAATAGGTTTCGTAGTGCCTATAGATGTAACTGGAGGTGGCACTGATACCGATGGTATTGTAGAAATAGATGTAACAGTCGGTAGCGTCGGTGCCACAGGTGCCGCGGGTATGGATACAGCAGGAGCTACAGGTATGGGTGGTTGCACCAGTTGCGCAACATCTAAATACATTGCTTCAGGTGTTGGGTAAACTCCTGGGTAATTCATTTGGCCTCTACTAGGATCGAATAATGGTGGTGCACCAGGTACTTGTGCTGCTTGACCAAACTGCGAATATTGACTGTATAAATTATATAAATTCTGCCCATAAAGTTGATAGGGATTAGTTGGTACAGGGAAGGGTGGCACGAGTCGTTGATTGAATGGCGGCATCACCGGAGGTACAAACGGAAGCTGAGGAGTAAAATTTGAAGTACTTTCATTTGCTCTGTAATCATCCTCTAAATTATATAAATCACTTTCATCAATATTTTGCTCAGAAGAAGACTTCTTCAATTTGTTTATTTCTTTTTTCATTTCAGCAATTTGTTTTTTTAATTCACCTACATCCTTACATTCATTTCGGCACTCGTCTATTTGATCCTTGATCTGGTCTACAGATATTTTTAGAAGTTTAAACTGATCTGTAGTGTTTTGTATGTTGGAATGAATGGTTGTAATAATTTCATTGCTTATTTTTTTATTTTCATCAAACCATTTCTTTGTCTGTTCCATAAAGTCATTTATTGAAGTATCACGCTTTTGAAAATTTTTAATTTCTGATTCTATTCTTTCCAAATAATGTTGATCCACACGAGTGTTTTCAAAAATTTGAGACTCAACTGCTGTTCTGTAGTTAGTAACATTATTTGCTGGTGCCTTTGGTGTAGAACTGAGATTCCGAAACACAGGTAAATTACTATGTATAGCTATATTATCATCTGAAGAGTATTTTGAATCAACATCATTATATACAGAACCAGAGAAGTCAGAATCAATTTTATTTATGAGGGTATCCAATTCCTCAATCAATTCTTGGGTGTTCGAAAACAATGGATTATTTCTATTTAAGTCTGATTGTTTCCAACTATCCATAGCCTTGTATGCAATAGCTCTCGCCTTCAATAGCAATGATGCATACTTTTCTTTTTGGTTTTCTTCTATTGCTATCTTTCTGTAAGTTTGGCTTAGATGATAATAAGCTTCAGAAGATTTTAAGCTCGACAGCATCTCTATTGCTTTGTCATATTCACAATCATTAATGTAATTCAAAGCTACAAACAACTTGCTTTCATCAATTAAAATGTTCAGTTCTTTACTACTCAATTCTTTGTGTGTGTAATCAAACATTCTTTTTTCTGGTAATTTGATCATTATTTTACTTCTCAATTTTTCTAAAAGAGGTATAGCTGAAGAGTAATATAGACATACCCTTTGTTCTATAGTGTTCTTTTCTTCAACTGCAGTGGTAAATTTAGCTTTCTCACTGAAAATCCTGCCGAGATGACACAGTAGTTCTGGGTCCAAACCATGCGAGTCAATACACCTTACTACTTCTATACCTCTGGTTAATGTTCCACGAATGTCAGTTAATTCTGTTCCTAATTCATTTTGGCTATATTTGTATGCACAGTCCCACCATTTCAACTGAGACATAGTACACAATAAATCAGTTATATTTGCAGGCAATAATACTGGTTTATCTGTAGAACTATAAGGTACATAATTTGTTTTTTGTTGTTTAGATGTCAAAGCAGAGCAATAAAGAAAAGCTTGAATGTCAATTCTATTCATAGATTCTGGACCACAACTTGTTGCAGTAGGTGTCAAGGTATCGAACAGGCTACATTTAAAGTGTGCAAAATTTTTATAATTCAGTAGGACCCAAACAAAATGATGCAGTGAATTAGGGTATTCCATTTGAGCCTCATCATCAAAGGTTTCAACTTCAATTTTTCGGGGAAGTCGCAATATAGGTGTACTATATGCACTGGAAGTCACAAAATGTGAAGATTTTATCTTAGATAATTGTGGTCTTGAAGTGAAAAGTTTTTCAAACATTTTATCTCTCCAGTGGGCTCCTGAACAGCATTGCGAAATTTGATCGATATAAGATTGGTTTTTATCTTGACTATTTGTAATTAAATAATGACCTGCCTGGGAACATCTATATACAGCCTCAGAGTACCAACGACATACTGCCAATTGTTGTGTCTCTGTTGCATTTAAAATCCATTTCAGTTTAGTATTGTTAGGTACTGTATGCCACGCCATTAACATTAAAGGAGCTGACAGTTGAGCAGCAACACGCCAGCTTAATTGGTCCTTTTTAGCTCTTTTCAATAGCAAAGTTGCAGCATGTAAAAGAAATTGTCCTCTGTGATGATGCAAAAGGCTAGCATGAAATTCTCCAAAACCAGAAGTAGCTCCAGCCTTTGAAACATTTTCTATATCTTGATCATAAAGGAATAGAAGTTCGTTACATTCAATAACACTTTTTGAAGAGCTTGGTGTATCAGTTAAACTTAAAACACACATTCGTTCCCTAACAGTGAGTAATAGTAATTGAAACAGCCAATCATTGTAATTATGTGAATTATGTTTAAGAAGTTCAGCTAATGATTCATACCATGCATAATTGTTCCGAAAGGTTTTCTCACGAAATTCTACATTGCAACTATGATTTACAGCTTCTTTGATCTGATTGGTATGCAAGTAATGCTTCAAAAGCCGTGAATGCAGTAGTGGATCCTTGGGCCTTATTGATAATTCAGATGTTAATAAATCAACAAGTGCTTCAGGGTTAGGATTCGAAATAGATACAAGTTTTTCTCTAAGTCTAAAGGTGACAGGATGTCGTGGGAATGTAGCTTCTGCCTTCTCACACCAATACTTTGCACGTCCTGAATCTATGACAATTTCATCATCAACAAGAAGCTCACAGACTGTAACAAAAAATTACAACCATCACATAAAGTATTGATGAACATCTGCAGATTATATTCTATTAATTTTAAAGGAAATTTTGTGGTATTGCTTTGAATAAAAGAAACCTTTAAGCTGCAAAAGATTATAGTGAAATTGCCACCTATAACTAACTAAAGGTTAAGATAATTGACAATATTTTATGTAACTTATAAAATAAAATGTATTGTAATTTAGAAATAATGGGCTAAATTCTGAACTTACTGTCCAATATAGTACTAGTTTGAGTTGGATCTATGTCGAGAGATGTCTTGTATTGCTCCAGGGCTTTTTCCTTCTGCCCCAGTTTGTGCAATGCCTGCCCAAGAAGCTTGTACGCCGCTGCATTATTATTCTTTTGTGTGAGATACTGCTCAATATATCGATGGCAGCTAGAATAATCGCCCACTTCGTAATATAATCGTGCTACGGAGTAGGCACGCGTTTTGAACTGAAAATATGATTTTTTAAGTAAACGCCATAACCCTCCAAAATGACCGTCAAAAATGCCATAAATATATTCATACCTCTTTTACCGAGAGTTTGGATATCAAATTCTCCACGTGTTTATCAACGTCCTTTTTATTTCTATACATTTTCACTGAATAACCAAACAAACTGTATCAATCAATTTATATTTTGCACAAGATGAAATCGCGTGGGGTAAAAGATCGACATTAGGTCTTCGTCATTTTTTATTTCAGGGTTGTCATTATATGCGTTCATTTCCCTTGCTCATTTAAAAATTAAATCAAAGTAACGGTTAATATTTTTTTATTTTTTTTTTGTCTTTACATTAGATATATAAGAAATTGGTTTCATAAATTGCTGTATATTCCAATAACTAAATTTTTTTTAGAATTATATGTTATTTATGAGAATAAATAAATATAAATACTTCATTTTCAATATAATTAAATAGACAACTGCAAATATAAATTTATATTTCATGTTACAAGAAAAGACCATAAAAGTGCATCTAACGATAATAACAAACGCTAACAATTTTTTTTGTTATTTAATTCTTCGACAGAGTTGTTTGTTTTGTACTCAACAGTAACAATGTTAACCCATATATTATGAAAGTTCTACTATATCCTTTTTTTTCTATTGCAAAAATGAGAGATACGTATATATAATATCAGTTAAAATTCTAAATACTACCACCAAGAGGTACAGTAAAATAATAAATAAAAACAAAAATTGTTAATTTTGGACCAGACTTATAGCAGGATACAGTATAATATACAGTATAAATTAAAACACAAATATTAACATTAAAGATACAGATAAATACACTTTTCCGCGTTAAAGACAATTAAGGAAACGTAGACACCCTCCGCACAAAGCACCTCCCTTGTGGTGAAGTGCACCTATGGTCTTTAGGATGCTGTTCCTAATTAAATATAATGAATTAGACTTACTATAATTATAACTTTACTGTAAACAAATATACAGTCAAAACTATTTTATTAAAGTAGGGAATAATCCAGTCTTTTCACCTGGCATAGTTTTAGCCATGAAATGAAAACATTTTCTTGATTTTATTATGATTATTATAATAAATGATAAAAGTCAAATATATTCTTGATATAATTTTCTTTTCTTCTCTTTGTGGTTTATAAGATTAGTGCATTGAGGTAAAGTCAAGTAAAAATATATAAAATAATCGAGATTTTGTAGCTATCTTACTATCGGTGGTAATATTTTGTTTGGTTTGTTATGACCACACTGTGGTTGTACTCCGAAATATTCATTAGTATACTGGCCAGTGGTAATAACTTTATAACTCGAAGCCATGCTGCTAATTTGTTCGGCAATATGCCTAGCGTGTTGACGACAGAAAATCGACGCCATATTTAAAATCATAATAGAGCTTGTCATGACGTCATTGCGACTGGCCAGTATACTGGTGTATATTTCGGAATATAGCTTGTTACGTCAGTGGTCATGACGTCAGTCGTGCAAACATTTGCGAGATTATAGTATGTTATTTTTAAGTGATATAACATTGAACCCCCCATTTTAACATGTTGTTTTTAAATATCATTGTAACGTATTTAATAATGCTGAAAACACAATCGAGAGTTTTGTGTATATTGTAATACATTGTTATATTTTAAAATATTACTTAATTTTTCGTTATTATGAAAGACGAGTTTAATATATATATATACACATATAATATTATAAAAATAGCATTTTGATATAATGTGAATATTAGAAAAGAAAGTGTAAACAAAACAATTAACCCTTTACCGCATAGGAAACCATAAATGTATGGTATGAAATGTTTACAGTTCATTTATTCTAAAAAAACTAGGCGATGCATTCGCTAAGCATAAAGCTGCGCTAGCACCATATATTGGAGCAGAGCGTAGTACCTAAAAAAAATTTTTTTTTTCGATGGGAGCTTTTGCTAATTTCAAAATTCGGGCTCCGTCACAAACTGGTCCTAAACCTGTTGATTCGATTCCACACAAAAAATATTAAAATTGGTTGAGAACTCTGGAAGTTATGGCGTAACAGACATTTCGTCATTGAAGCTGATCCATGGGAGCTACGCTCACTTCGTTCGCTCCGCTCCAATAAAAAACTAACGTATAGACCCTAACGGAGTTTATTTGTTATCTTATCATATGTGCTTAGTATGCATACGAAACCATATATGTCCAATGTGGTTAAAGCTTTGATGCATACGAACCCACATATGATTTCTGAAAAAAAAATGAACTAGTACTTTTTTATGATAAAAAAATATAATTAATTTTGAAGTCTTAATAAAACCATTCACTTTTAAAGGTTTTTTTTGACATTATAACGTCTTGTAAATCGATGAACGCCGTCTGTAAGCTCGAAAAAGTGTAACGTTCTGCTTGAGCCGAGCGTGCAAGCGAGAGCGCGGAACAAGCGATAGAGAGGCACGATTGGCCTATGCGTTTGACTTGTGGCGCATCTATCTCCCTTCCACTTCATGAAGTGTAAAGCTAATGTGGTTTTTACTGTTTTTAAGAACATCTTAATGTGAATTTATCGAAAAATTAAATAAAAAAATACTTTATACAGTTCTACAATTTGTTCAAATATTAGGATTGATAAAGTCCTGTAAATAGCTGCCCATATAATCCTAAGCTATTGGTCACAGATGATGAGAGTGATGCAATCACTAATTGTTTGCAAATTCAATCCGGTTTTTTTTTTTGTATCAGGGCACATTTCATTAGTACGTACGTAGTGTTTATTAATTCAATGAGAGGTAAATGTATGGTTTACACTACGTATAAGGTTGCTATATGGTGATTGTCCTTTTCTATTGTGGTCACTACTCGTGTAGTAAAATTTGGTACTTATTCAATGGATTATTTAAATGGTCTATTTGTTTGCTGTATGGCTATAGGTGAGGCATTTCTGTTGTAGCAGATGTTAGTGATTTATTGTATTCGTGAATATTCACGAGTGTTGGCAATGAAACATAATATGTGCGAATGGTTTCTTCTCACGCTATCTCAAGAAGTCCATGGGGATATAAGTAAATCCTCATACGTTTTCTGAAACCTAGGGCAGAAGGTTAATCATCATCCATTAGTAATTTAACATTCATAATTCAGCTCTCGTCATCGCTTACATAAGATGAAGATGTATGTATTTCCCCTTATGGGGAAAACTTACAAAAAAGCATATTTTATAAAAAGAAAATTGTTTTTGGCTGCGATAGAGAAAAGTCACTTTAGTACAATTTTTTGGAACGAAATATGCGGATTATTATAGTTCATTATTAACCATTAAGTATTAGAGAACCTGCTTGAAGTGAAGTCGACAAGTGACGTAACAGCGATACCTGTTTATTCACGCTGCTCCTTCGATAAACCCAAGGTTTCAATATTTACCACATCTTTAATGAAACCTGGAAAAAGGAGTATATCATTCATCATCTATTGAGTGATCATCTTGATCATTAATCATTTATTAGCCAGTTCTCTCCATAATCTCATTAAGAAAAGAAAAAAAATCTGAAGAGTAGTCTGCATTAGTTTTGAATCCTTTGCCTTCCCATATAAGAAAACCTAAAAAAAAAGAGACGATTGTATAAATAAAATTTAAAAGAACTACTTAGTAAATGTGTCTACTGCTATATAATATTTCATAATATAATTATTTTAAAAATGGGCGACCCTGAATTTGGATATGGTTCGTCACTATCCTTAGATTCTATGAAAGTTATTGCAGAAAGCGTTGGTATTGGAAATCTTGGAGATGACGCTGCTAAAGATCTAGCCGATGATGTATCATATCGCCTTAAAGTAATTGTTCAAGATGCTATGAAATTCATGCATCACTCAAAGAGGCAAAAGTTGTCCATTACAGATATTGATCATGCCCTTAACATGAAAAATATTGAGGTAATTTAAAATGCATCTAGTATTTTTTAATTACATTGACTGAAGTTCTTGCAATGATTTTTTAATAATCTTGAATTCTATTTCTTTCAGGCCCAATATGGTTTTATACAACCAGATTCTCTTCCATTTAGATTTGCATCTGGTGGTGGGCGGGAACTTCATTTTATAGAGGAGAAAGAAATTGATTTATCAGAAGTCTTGTCAGCTCCTCCTCCAAAAGTACCACTGGGTGTTTCAGTTAGAGCTCATTGGCTAAGTGTTGATGGAGTACAGCCAACTGTACCAGAAAATCCTCCTCCTTTGTGTAAAGAGGCTCAAAAGCTAGAATCCGTTGATCCAATCAGTAAGCTTAGTAAACCATCTAACGAAGATTCAGCAGGTATGCGGTATTATGGGTATATTTTGGTATTTTCAATATTTCAAGTAATTAGTTAGCTAAATAGTAATGAATAAAAACAGGCTCCATGGTGTAAGCTGATTAATCCCCAAACAGAAGTATTTATTATGTGGAGCTGATTTCCTGTGATTCTTTCAATCAATAGTCACTGCATAATATAATTAGCATTTATAAAATATTTGCTAACTATCCATGGCAAAGAAGGGGTTCATAATTAAGTAATAGAACAAAAATTCATGGTTGAGTGGCCATACTGGTTTTTATTGTTACACCATTTCGAGGCTCCTGGTTCGATCCCAGGCTGGGTAAATGTAGAAAACAAAAATTCTATATTGGCTCAAGTCTGGTCGTAATGATACTGTCGTTGTTTCTGAATTTCATAACACAAGTGTTTTAGCTACTTGGGTTTTAGAACAATGTTTGTGATGTTTTCTTATATTATTACTAGCTGACCCGGCCACACATTACTGTGGCTTAGTTATTATAATTTGCAATATTTTTTATTATAAATTTAAATGAAACCTGTCTTATGTCCTAACTTGGAACAACTCCAGCAAAATGAAAAATAAATCATCAAATTGGTTGAGTAGTTTCAGAGTTCATTATAGTCAAATACTGATTGGGAATTTTTATATATGTATATATTATATTGTAGTGATAGTCTTTTGCTGGAACAGACAATAAATCGAAGTATAGTGGCATAACACGCACAAAAGTGTCTTTCTAGTTAAAATTTCGCAGTTTTATGCATTTTCCCATGTTTTTCTTAGGTCGCTTTCTTGTCTGTTTGCTTGTCTGTCGTCTTGTCCGTCCGGTTGGAATCTTGTATCTCAATTTTGAGGCACTTCCCAACCATCTAGCGAGTTGAAACTTTCAGGGTAGCTCAGAACCCGATGAAAATGCACGCTTAAACAACTTTCAACTTTCTAGGTGCACTTTCAGGTCAACTTTCGGCAACTTTCACTTTTGTATGGGGTTTATCCAAGTGTTGCGTAACACATGGTTACTTCGTTGAGTTAATTATTATTGAGTTAAATATTAGTAGGTATTATTATTTATTCTTATAGCATTAACATCGTTTTTTTTTAATCGAGATTACATATTTCAGTTTAGCAAAAAGTATCATAGAAATAGAGGTGTCTTCATATTTTTACTATACGGGTGGTTTCCGTAAATAGAAGTCTATTGCACCTGTTTTAACAAACAAATTTAGTAATGCTTCAGGATATGCTTTTAAAGACATTCATGATATTATTTTACGAATTGAAAATGAAATTTGATGACCAGTGCTATAAATCGCGCGGCGTGAAGGCTAAGAGTGTACTAACATCCAGGAATTTGTCTGTCGGAGGTGTAGAGCGCGGTGTCATCCGCGAATAGGGCTAGCTCGACTTTAGGAGTCCTGAGTCATTAACGTAAAGCGCAAATAAAATGGAGATAGTACCTAGCCTTGAGGGAAATCGTTTTTGCCATCAACGGCGGGCAGCAACGGTCATGTCGCGCCGCCCCGCAACGCCGCGTACCTAGTGGATACTGGCGGCGCGGTCTTTTTGACCGCCGCTTGCGTTGGCAATATTTGATTCCCTTTTTTATCGTTCGTGGTGAAATAGTGCGGCCCGCCCCGCCTTGTCGTGTGCGCCGCACTTTAGGCTGGGTACAGACGAACAACACTCGATTGACGACACAGCCGTCGACCTTAGGCGACAATTACAGAGCAAGCAAGTGAAAGAGACCGCACGTATTCAATTTAAGAAACTGACCGACGAAATAATTGACTACAATCTTCTTCTCTATGTTCCTTTCCAACTCCTAAAGTCGAGCTAGCCCTATTTGCGGATGACACCGCGCTCTACAATCAGCTAGACTTCAATCAGCCGCTACCACCTTAGGCGACTGGTTCCGTAAATGGCGTATCGAGGTCAATCCCGACTAAAGTCCTGCTGTCCTCTTTACTCGCCAGCACTGCAATCCTAGTTCTCTAACCTCATCTCATAGCCGTTCGAAACCGCGCCTCGTTTGTACTCGGTAGGCTTTATTTTTTCATAGGGAAACGTAGTAAAATATCACTTAAACATAAGTTGACCATTTACAAAGCGTGTATCCGCCCTATCATGACCTACGCCAGGGTGTGCCTTACACAAGCTCTTTACATCCTGTCTTTTACATCCTTTGCTTACAGACCCTCCAAAACTGCGGTTTCTTCGCGGTGCTACGGGTTGCCCCTGGTACATTCGCAATGTACGAGGCGTGTTTTTTAAGTAAGTACCGGTTTGAAATTAAAAAAAGACGTGCTAAGATATCTGAATAATTTTATTTTTACATGAAATCCCGTACCTTTAACTAGTTTATTACATAATTTTCGTCAATATTGAGGCACTTGTCATAACGATTTACCAGTTTTTGAATGCCCTCCTCATAGAAGTCTGCCGCCGAAGGAGTATTGCTTGTGGAATTTCTGCCTCGTAATGAGACAATCAATGCAGCAGCTTATTGTAAGACATTGCACAATCTGCGCCGTTCAATCAAGAACAAGAGACGTGGCAAGTTGAGCAATGTCATCGTTTTGCTGCATGATAATGCCCTTCCACATGTGGCTAATCAGACTAAAGATCTCATCACGTACAGCCCTGATCTGGCGCCCAGTGTCTACCATCTGTTCCTGCACTTGAAGAAACACCTTGGCGGCCAGTGTCTTCAAGACGATGACGAAGTCAAAACATTTGTGATGCAGTTTTTAAAAAGTCAACCGTTACAACCTTATGACAAGTGCCTCAATATTGACGGAAATTATGTTGTAAAGTAGATTAAGGAACAGGCTTTCATGTAAAAATAAAATTATTGAGATATCTTAGCACGTCTTTTTTTAATTTCAAAACGGTACTTACTTAAAAAACGCGCCTCGTAGATCTCCATCGCCACTTCAAACTTGACTCTATAGTCAAGTTTATGAAATATGCCTCCATGCAATACTTTGAGAAAGCCCCCAGCACCCGAACCCCCTTGTTATCAAGGTGTGCAACTACCAACCCTTATCTCAGACCTTCACAGCCCCCGACGGCTTGGCTTTCGACGTCCACGTCATGCCCTAGAGCCCCCGACGACCCGATCAATCAGGCCAATGCCTCTCCAATTCCCCCCACATAGAACAGACACAGTCCAGTTGCTCACCACCGCATCCGTAGGTCCAAAGTGCGAAGACCTGGTCTATTCATTTCGCGCTTTACCAGGTACAGACACGTACCCGGGCGCTTCTCTCCTTCACGACTCGGCGTACCACAGCCTAGGTACGAGCCCTTAGAGGCGCCCTATGGCACGCTGAAAACCACAATGGTGGTTCGCTAGTCTCGGCTTGAGGTCCATTTAAGGATTTCGCCATCCTAAAACCCGGTATCGTTGTTGAGGTCAGCTGCGACCAACATCAATCACACAAAAAAAAAAACGAGTTTGTACACTCTTAGCCTCCACGCCGCGCGATTTATAGCACTGCTCATCAAATTTCATTGTCAATTAGCAAAATGACAATGAAATTTGATGAATTTGAAGAATATCCTTCAATTCTTCTACGAGAGCAGTTTTGAGCTTTCGAAGCGTAATCGGGAAAGGGTTTCGTTGTCTTACGCATCGTTTGAGCTCGTTCAAAGCATACTCGATCGGGTTGAATCTGAAATCTAATTAAGTTGTATTAATTTAACTTTATCTTTATTCATCAAACTAATTCTATCCACAGGCAAACCAATGTGTGGTAAAGCTGCTCGTCTCAAAGCATCAGAGTCAGTTCATGTTAAACAACTGGCCACACATGAATTGAGTGTAGAGCAACAGTTGTATTACAAAGAAATCACTGAAACCTGCGTGGGGAGTGATGAAATTCGACGTGTGGTAAATAATTTTATATTCACAATAAAAAACGAAAAGAAATATAATGAGCTAAATAAATATGTCCTATAGCTGTCAACAATTTTATTAATTTTAGTTTAATGTTTGAGATATAAACGTAGTTATACTAAACTTACTCTTAAATAGCTCTTATTCTAATTATTATGTTATTTTCTTTGTAATGTTAATCAAAATCACAAAAATTCTAAAGAGTTTTTTTAATACAGGAAGCCCTACAATCTCTAGCTTGTGATCCTGGATTGCATGAGATGTTACCACGAATGTGCACATTCATTTCTGAAGGAGTCAAGGTCAATGTAGTCCAAAACAACTTGGCATTACTGATTTACCTCATGAGGATGGTGAAAGCATTACTTGACAACCAGTCCCTTTATCTGGAAAAATATGTGAGTATCTAATCTTTCTGTTCTTTTTATTTTCTTTTATTTCTAAGACTGATAATTTTAATGTATCTTATACAGTTGCACGAACTGATACCAGCCGTTTCGACGTGCATAGTGTCCCGGCAGCTCTGCCTTCGCCCTGAAATGGACAACCATTGGGCGCTAAGAGACTTTGCCGCGCGTTTGATGGCACAGATATGTAAAACATTCAACACTTCCACTAATAACTTACAAACCAGAGTTACAAGGTACACTTTATACTTGTACCTCATTACAGTTTATTACCATTTTTATGTAGTTAATTAATAACAATGTCATTGGTTTTCAGGTTATTTGCTAAGGCGCTCCAATGTCCCTCACAAACCAATAATGAAACTGGGGTAGGGCCTTCAATGGCCAGTATGAAAGAGTCCGAAAAAACGCCTCTCGCATCTCTCTACGGCGCTGTCCAAGGGCTAGCAGAGTTAGGACCAGAAGTTATTAAGGTATAGTTACTATATTTATAGTAGTAAAACAGTGTTAGTATTATTTAAGTACTCTTACGAATTATATAGGTAATTTAGGGACACGGATTAGTCCAATTTCGCCATAGATCAGGTGTCGAAGCAGTATAGAAATATCAGAAAATGGATGGATATCCAACTTTTTTATTTTGCTTCATACTTTTTGATTGTATTCTTTTTGAATTGACTTTACTTCTGAAGTTCACTTGTGAAAAGAGTACACTGTGCGCCGAATGTAGAAAGTGACCCATCACCGACTAGTGCGCAGTTTGAACTCCAAGCCGTAAGCCGTAGCCTTCAAGATTGAGAAATCATGTTAATTACTTTATCGTTATTTATTTCTAGACTTTTCAGAATCTTTACAACGGCACTATCGCTACTCGATGACATCTTGAATATTTATGTATATAATTGGTCGTCCAGTGCTCAAAATACTACTGGAACTCATCTAATTTTTTAATGTGAAACGTTATTTATGGTTCTTTTGGCTTATAATTTCTCTGATTATAGAAATATACTACACAGTTAATTCGCGTGTCTTAAAAATTCATCGAGTTCTTGAATTCGATGAACAGTTTGTAAACAAGTGTCATAAAAATACTACAGAATGTGGCATGTTTTATTTCGCTGAACTTGGTTATTATTGCACTCAGGACGCGTTATTGTTGAATGATAGCTTACGCTATTTAGTTCTAGAGGTATGCGAAAGATGGCGCTGGGTGTTTTTTAAAACGTGGTAACGAAGTGTTTTTTTAAGATACGTAAGAAGTGGAATTAATTATATGAATTTTGTATCCAGCGTTACATCGCGCTTCTTAGATTTTTCCGTGAAAATGAGAATTTTTCTTATAGTTGTGCTTTATACCGCAATATAACCGAATTCCACGCGGGCGAAGCCGCGGGCGGAAAGCTAGTTCGATTATAAATAGAAAATTGGCGGCAACGCTGAAAATTCGACTTGATTTGTTATTTACATATGTAGGTACTTAATTAATATAAATTTAATAATTAAAATGAGCTCCAACGGTTCAGAGAGTGAAATTGAGATTGATTATACTCCACCAGATTTAAGATCAGAAGCCAAAATGCCAATGGAAAACCTGCTTCCAGTGAAGTCAAAAGAAAATACATGAAAGTATATGAACATTTTGTGATTTAGAAAAAAAGAAATAGCAACTTATTTAAACTTGACAAATCCTGAATGTTACACTGGACATGGTTTCCGTAGGTCATTAGCCACTCTTCTGTCTGATTCTGGAGCGAATTTGACGACTCTGAAAAGACACGGAGGCTGGAAGTCCGATAAAGTGGTTGAAGGCTACATTGAGGACTCAATTGAAAACAATACTAATATAAATAATAAAATAAATTAAAACATCACATTGCAACCTAATTTGGAAACAAAATCTCACCCGCTGACCACTTGCCAACATCTAAGTCCGCAGCTATCTGCCTCAAAACAGCATATTTAGCCATCTACCACGCCCACCTACAAACCTCGTCAAAAGTTCAACAAACAAACATATGTACCGGGGAAATCAATAACATTTTCTTTTAATAATTGCCCCAATATGACTAATGTAACTTTTAATATTAATAGAAAAGTAATATATATGCCTTGACGGAAATGGCAATTGCCTGTCTCGTATTAATGTAGTCCTCGCCTATGGCTTGGCCTTCAATCTCATACTAGACCTGCAATAGCCTATTTCACAGCCTTTGCAATAATGTACTATTTTATATAGGTATTCATACTACCCCGCGTACGGTGGTTGGGTGAACGAGTTGAAGGTGCTTTGAGTGGCATTGGTGGAGCAGATCGACTCGCAGCCGGTAACCTCAAGCAGCAGCTGCTTAAAGTGCTAGCGCCCGTCGTTCGCCAACTGCGGCAACCACCCGACTTACCAGAGGAATACAAGTGAGTGCCGCCTGAATATCTAGGTAGAAATACTTAGTGCAAGCAATAACATAGTGATCCAAAACTGGCATCTTCTGCGCAGGTATAATCGGAATAAAAAGTAACCATATTAATTATCCTGCAAGGCTCTTGTAAAAGTATTTCAACAATAACTTTGCCATGGGTAAAAGGTAGAATTAAGTTTTTTAGCTTTTGTAAAAGGTTGACTTTGTTCCCGGGGAACGTTTCTGAACATTACCAGTTTCATGCCATGCTATGACTATTCCTTTTATAAGTCCCTTACTAAGGCTGCCGCCTAATAGGGGAATATGGTATTAACTGCAGCTAAGTTTAATATTGCACCTTGTTGATTACCTACAGCTTATACACTCGGCGTCAAAAAAATCGCACCTCTAAGAAAATCACGTTCAAATGGCATTAACTCTGGATATGCACATGCAGTCGTATTAATTATAATTTTATTTAAAAGGTTACTTAATTAACTTAATAAAAAAACATTATTTTTCATTATCAAATAAAACCTAAAGCAACAAATAAAGGGTCACAAAAATTCTAAGGAAATTTTGCTGCTCGGGAGAGTCGCGAGTTGCGCTAACTTTGTGGGTATAAAGAGGTCAACACGGGTTCAATGTGGGTCATTCGCTATTAAACCGTTGAAGGGGACACACGCACTGATTTTACTGAAGAAAGAACATCTGGAAAATGGACACTACAGCTGATGAGGCCGCTCAAGTGGTTGCACTACTGCAAGCAGGGGTGCGGCAGTGTGATGTCGCCCGGCAACTGAATCTGAGCCGTTTTTCGGTTCGTAGAGTCTACCAGCGCTTTTTAGAGACCGGTGGCTATATCCGGCGACATGGGTCCGGTAGACGTCGCTGCACTTCGGAAAGAGACGACCGGTTCGTTGTGTCGTACTCTTTGAGAAATCGCTTCTCAAACGCTGTTCAGCTGCAACAGGAGCTCCAGGCAGTTCGCAGACGCACCGTGAGTGTATCCACGGTTAGAAGAAGACTGAAGGAGAAGAACATAGCAGCCCGCAGAGCTGCTACAGGTCCAAAATTGACTGCAGCGCACCGACGAGCCCGCTTGCAGTTTGCTCGCGACCACGTCGATTGGACCATTGAGCAGTGGGGAGCTGTTCTCTTCTCAGACGAGACACGAGTGTGTCTTTTCTGCAACGACCGACGAAGAAGAGTATACCGGAGGCAGGGTGAACGTTTCGCTCAAGCCTGCATCCAGGAGACGGTGGAATATGGAGGCGGATCCTGCATGTTCTGGGGCGGTATGTCGGCTGCCGGCAAAACCGACCTGGTCTGCGTCTCCCGGACCGGAGGTGCTCGCGGACAAGGGTCGCTGACTGCGCGCCGCTATATCACAGAGATCCTGGATGTGCATGTGGTCCCTTTTGCCGAATCTTTTGGCGAGGGGTTCACATTAATGCACGACAACGCTCGCGCACACACTGCAGCCATCGTGAACGACTTCCTGCGGAGGTCCCAAATTCCTGTGATGCAGTGGCCAGCGAGAAGTCCTGATCTGAATCCGATAGAGCACCTCTGGGACCATCTTAAACGTAAGGTTCGATCTCGGGATCCGGCTCCTTCGACTCTAGAGGAACTCCAAACCGCGGTGATTGAAGAATGGGGTCTTATCCCTCAAGAAGAGCTCCTGAAGTTGGTGAGGTCTATGAGGGACCGTATGGAAGCCGTCATCAGGGCAAGGGGGGGTAACACTAGATTTTGAGTTAATTTTAAGACACTTTTTGTACATTTTTTTTGTAAATTATCGATTATTAATTAGGACTTAATTAAGATTTTTTATTATTTTTCAAATTTTTATGCTTTTTGTATAATTTTAATTAAAAAAAAGATTGCACTTAATTGTTGTTTGATGCTCCTTTTTGTTACCTTTCTAATGATACCTAACACTATCCTCTATATAAGGTTTAGGAATTTTTGAATAAGATTTTTATAAGGTGCGATTTTTTTGACGCCGAGTTTATAAGTCCTTTATGTAAGGCCGTGCGTCTCAGACATCGTATCAGAGAAGAAAACAAATCGATCGTTAGAAAAACGCGTCAGATTAAGGAAAGAAAACTGTGCATTTCAATAATCTAACTACTGAAATTTTCACAGAAAGAAAATGATGATTTTTTTTCAAATCGTCGTATTTAAAAACCCCTGTAGATGATCATTAGATAATGGAACAGCACGGCTGGAATATCAAACTAAACCGGCCATATGATAATCTGATGCGTTAAAGTATTTCAAAACGTAATTATTTTTGTATTTTCCAAAAGCTACTGTGACCATTCGTAACGTATGAATGGGAACTTCTTTCGGGTTTACCATGGGTTTACCTAACATAAATATATGAACATATGATTTGGGTGACGCAATTTTGGTGCTTTTGGTGGCGTATTGCTACCCATCCAAAATTCTAATTTTATTTTTTTTGTTTGTTATACCCATTATTATATATTAATATACATTCTACTTTATACATAACATTATCATATTCAAAATTTCCTAATGTTCCAACATTTAAAAAACATTAGGAGAAATCTACACTGTTAGCAACATGGGATATATATATATATATATTTTATTTCACTTCTCATTAAGGAAATTCACTAATCAGAAAGGTGCCCATAGCCCAAAACTAATATTCAAGCTTACAGAGAGATATAGGAAGGGAAAAAAATGATCTTTTAAAATGGTGATGAAAGAAATAATCTTATAAAATGAAAGGAAATGCGAAGAATGAGAAAGATACTATAATAAAAATGTGAAGGAAATATCTAACCTCTAAGTGAAATGCCACCCCTTATGCGTCGATTTGAACAAAAAATAGGATTAATTTTAAAGCCTACTAAGCAAGAAAGATACATATAGACATATAGAAAGATACATATAGATATAAAATTTAAAACATAACATAGACCAAGCAAACAATACATGTAGAACTCAACCAATGAAAAGTTTCGTCTAATATTGCTTTGTTCGGATAGTTCTTTGCATAGTACCTCTCAGAAACAGCTTCGAGTTAGCAGGTTGATAGTTTAAGAAACCTACTATCCCAAAAACATATTTAAAAAAAAATATCTCTCGCTTGCATTTTTTCACCATTTTTTACCCTTTTACCCCGCTATGCAAACCGGTAGGTTAATATACCTTCGTTAACAGAGACACGTGAGGCATTTACGCTATCAATATCTGACGCACTAGAGGATTTCCATATGACTTTTTTATACATTTGTTAACCTTTACACGCTCTTTATATCTTTAAATGGGTATAACATCATATCACCTTTCTTATTTTTATCAACTAATCTTCAAAATCCAATAGTTGTCCACGACGTTAGAGTGATTCTGTTTGGTGTCGTGGGCTCCCCAACTATTAGTTTGAGTTGGCTTGGAGTGCGCAAGTTGCAGAATCACGCAATGAATAAAGTACTCAGTTGAGGACTCCTACGCCCGTACACATTTTGTAAATAAATCACACGGCTCATGTAACTCAGTTCGAGCGCACTCGTTCTCATATTGTCACTGTGATACGTAAATACAAGTGATGTAGATGGCTGCAAATGCCCAACACTCGCTTCTATTAACGTTCTGGAGAAGAGGATTGACCAACAATGCAGGACCGTTTTAGGGTAACGGTGGTATCAATTTAATGATTTTCAACAGCTAAAATTAATTAGTAAAGTTTTTTGTATTTCTTCTTCGCCATCGAACGTGTTAGTACCAACAGCACGTCAACTTACCACATAATTTCAGATATTCTCAATTTATATTAAAGTTATTGTGTTGATTAATACAACAAACATATGCATATTATGTACTTCCATAAAAAAAAAGCAAAATGCATCTACCGCCCGCCCGAAAATTTTGCAGGCACCGACATGTCTCGCACCTTCGTCAACCACTCTACGCGTGTTTCGGCCTCACACGAAACATCATCAGGAGCTGTTAGACCGTACTATATCGAGCACGAGTATTTGGCGGGTGGTGCAGTTCGCTTGTTTTTTGCGGAAGTAAGCTACATATTTTTGTTTTATTAATGGATATGAAAATCCGCCAAGTAACGACTGATTCTATCAAATTGAGTTTTAAGCTTAAACTCGGTTCGAGATGTTTTTCTAAAGTTTTGATGTGTTGATGGCTCTCCGTTTTACGCCACCTAACATAGAACATGTTTGTTCATGAATAAATTAATTTTAAGTTCATCAACAAATGTACAAAAGCGTAAGATATTTTCTGCCAGTTAGCCTAATGTAAAAAATATATAAATAAATATTAAACAACGTCACATACGATCTGAATCCAAGTTAAGTAGCTTAGGCACTTACGTTATGGAATTCTGAAACAATGACGGTACAGTATCACCCAGACTTTTGTTTTTTCTACATTGACCCGGCCGGAGATCAAATCCGGGACGTTGGAGTGGCTTAACCATGAAGACTTGCGAGTAACTCGACGAAAAAAATTACATATACGACATAAAATACATATAAAATTCAATAATATTTCATACATTTACACTAATAAGCCTAAAAAATTAAGAGCTGTAAAACTTTGTTATAGATACTATGGCAACGGACACATATGATATCTAAATAAGTTATAATCGAAATATATATAGTCACCAACGACAACTGACTTTCATATAAATATGCTCGCATTCATGAAGCAAACTATTACCCATTTGGGAATTCGAACTCGGCAACGTTTTGGCTTTAAAGGTAAGGTCACACTCGGTCAGTCAACGAAATTGTATAATTATAATTTGTATAAAATGAAATCGGAAAGATTTGGCTTCGCGGTTATCTGCATTTTTCCTGGGTTGACCAAAGAGGCTTATTGGCCATGTTGGCTGCTAAGTGCTTTTGGCATAAATTATTTTGTAAACAAAAAAAATAAAATGGCTCGATAATTTTTTGTGACATTTTTCATTTCATATCGTCTATGTAATTGCACTTACATGTCTAAGTACTAGTAAACACAGTTTAAATAATACGTTTGATATTTTTGTATAAATATTGTTTTAACAAATGGAACTTTTCCCAATAACGTTATATCTATCGCGTGCATACCTTTTACGTGTAAGCTAAATTGTGCAGTAGTTTGGTTGTTAACTCGCAAATTAAGTTGAACGGCGTGCCGTGCGATGCACCCTCTTTGAAATAGATCGTCGCGTGATATGCCACGGACGGCGGGTCGTGCTAATGCTGTAATCGATTCTTATTAATCTACCTAGATTCTCCTCACTAATGGCCAAAAATAAGGCAACCGATATTAGGTTCAATTTGGTAAAGCTGTTTGATATCATGAAGGTCATAGTTATTGTGTACAAGCTTTCACTGCGACTTCGTCTGAGTTTTCTTAACGTTTTACGGGATAAAAAGTATCATATATGGTATAAAATACTTGTGTGCCAAATTGCATCTAAATCAATTCACCTTTTTTACATGTCTTTTACAGATCACGCTATGCCCAAGTTGTCATGAATTTGCTCATATGACATTTTTTCGTTCGCTTGTTTTTGGTTACAACGGTAGTTCTCTCAAGCTAAAGTGTGTGTTTCATTGTGATTGCGGCGCTCCTCTCAGTGTTGTTTGGGTTAAACAGGCGTTAAGAATTTGTTACTCAATCATGTAAGAACAGGTGAATTGATTTAGATGAAATCTGGCGCACAAGTCGTTTATAACATATATGATATTATTATCCCGGAAAAATATCAACTAGACTAACTACACATACAATACTGAAGGCTAAACAATAATATTAATTTCAACATACCGCCCACCAAGAATTTGTCCAATAAGAATTTAACAATTTTCATAAATTACAATATCATAAGAAACAAAATTCCGTCTACTGTGAGAGAAAATGACACAACTTAACGAACAAGATATAAAATAAAATATTTATATAATTCATAAGTTCTTATAACCAGGTAACTATGATACTTAACATAATAAGAGAAACTTGAAATATTAAAAACAAAACAATTCATTATCACTTTCGTAAAAGACAGAGTTTGTTTATTGGACGTTTTAACATTTTGTAAGGACAAAATGTTAAAACGTCCAATAAACAAACTCTGTTACTTTTTTCATCTTAAAAGTGCAAGGGCACTTTATGGTAACAACACGTGAAATTTTATCTTTGCCAGGATGCTTTTGAACAATTTTAACAAGAGTCTGAGGTACATTTACTTCACAAATTATAACAATGTCTTTCTTGAAGCTCCATTTATATCTCTTATCTAAATTTAACAAATAATCTTTTGACCAACAATTCCAGAAGTCATTCTTATTTTTTTGAACTAATTTCCATCTCTCTAGTCCAGTTATCGTTTGGGCTTGATTAATATAATCACACACGTTGACAAGCGATTCACCTATAAGGAAATGACCGGAAGTCAATGGGAGAAGATCAATCGAACTATAGTTTAGTAAACTTATGGGACGTGAATTTAGACATGACTCGGCCTAAATAAATACAGTTAATAAGTACAGTCATATAAAGCAATAGTTTGCAAATCTTTAATATATCAACTCGATAAGCGCGTCGATAATTTTAGATCTGATGCACTAATATAGATGAGTTCTACATCAGGCGGGACTATGGGTACCTGGGGCCAAGCTTGCAACAAATGGTTAGCAAGCTTCGATCTTCGCCTGCTGGCGGTAGCGGTGGTGGCGCCGCCGTGGCAGTGGTTACATGCACCCCGCCGCTGGTGCCAGCTCCAACACCGTCCGCAACACCCACCCTAGTCACCAAACCCGTTGGTGAGTTGTTACTAAATATCTAAGCCAGTCCAGACAACCACAATGTCTAGAGTATAACGCAGTCGCTATCTGAATAGGTTTAATCCTGTGCTTTGCTCTAGACTCTAGAGGCAAACTAAACAAATCATTTCTGTACAAAGACTTAGTAACAAGGACAAACTTGGATAATAAATAATAATAAATAAATATTTCTCACATTCACACCAATTAGCCTAGCCCAAAGTAAGCACTGTAAGGCTTGTGTTATGGACACTAGGGTAACGGATAGGCATACATATATTTTACATAAATATGTGATATTTATAGAAATATATAAAAACATCCATGACTTAGGTACAAATGCTCGTATTCATCATACAAACATTTGCCCCTTCCGAGATTTGAACCCGGGACCGTCGGTGCGAAAGGCAGGATCACTACCGTTGCACCAAACGGTCGTCGTTGGATCCGCGTTACTTTCTCTATAGCTTGCAGCTCTGTTACTTTTTTCATATTTCAAGCGATTTTATGTATGTTAGTTATATAAAGTCAAATGCTGCGAAAATTTTGTCACTAAAACTGCTCCTTTAGATATAAAATGCGCCTTAAAGCTGTTAAGTGTTGATTGAGCTAGCCATTCGCGCTAAGTGGTAAGCGCTTGACCGCTGTCTCGCCTGATGGTAGGCGACGATGTGATCTAGGAAGTGACGCGCCTGCATAGAAGAAAAGGTATTCACTCGTGACTTGAAGACCCCTAAATTGTATTTATCAGGAAACACAGCCTCAGGAAAACAGTTCCACTCTTTAGCAGGAATTTACCGCACATTGTTTTAGCATCAGATTTCTTACAGTAATGAAGTTTGTTTTTATTTAAGTTTCTTAGTAAATTACTACTCTTATTATGATCCACACAGAAACGGTTGCCACTCGTAGTGTGGTGATCGCATCTCCTGCGCCACAATCCCCGGCGCCGGCGACGCCACCTCCGCAAAAGTTCGTCATTGTCGCCTCGCAGCAAAAAACACCACAGGTAAACCAGCTGCATTTATTTATTTTTAGACAAAATAAAAAAAATATATATTTACCACTGTAAGCTTATGAAAAATTCAAATTGCACAGTGTTAATGATATATTTCCACATATAATAGCTAAATGTTACTTACAGTTTTAATTTGTCGATTGCATAATATGATACTTGGTTCAGCGACTGAGAAAGAAAATTAGGTTGGCAATCTGTATCATAAACATGTTGCTGTAAATAGAGAACAGTTGTGCAGGGTGTACTATTTGTTAAGGAATAACAGAAATCAATTGTTTGTGTCATGCGGGAAGCAATTAAATATTTTATTAAAAAAATAATATTTTATAAAGCCTGGTTATTTAATATATTGATTATAGTCCCGGATCCCCGTTATTTTAAACATTAATTGTTACCAAGCTAATTTTTTGTAAGTAGCTTCATTTTGATGATGCCCAACTTTGTTTCTTACATTGTTCAGGTCAACTTAAATATAAATATATATAACTTTATATAAATAAATAAATTACTTTTTAATAATATTAGTTCATACATAAATAGATAAATAAATGAATCAAAACTTAATTGTAATTTAAAACTAAAGTTGTTGTTCGTAGTTATAGTTTCAAAGGTTTTCAATAGATGGCGTTGTCATTGTTATTACATTCCTACATGGCGGTGTCAAGATCGTTTCCGCATTGTACTTAGTCTCAATTGGACTTTCGTTTAATAAAGAACAACAGACCCAGCTAGATCAGAATACAGTTTGTGGTTTTTTTTTGTTACTACCCAACCCTTCTAGTATTCTCAGATCAATACCACCAGGTATTTAACATTGATCCTTCGAGCCGGATTGGGTCCATTTTTGAAATCATCAAAGTGTGGGTCCAGTTTTGGTCCACTATCCTGTACTCGCAGTGGATCGCTGCGGCAAGGTACAGAGGCAGCCGTCCCCCAGGGGGGGTGACGGAGTTTGCGAAGGTCAAAGTGAGACGCCAAGAGGGCGCCACTTCCAGTTCAACCATAGTGATGTGTGAGTGAATTGAAACCGTGAGTACAATTTTATATGAAAAATAGTGGAGTTATTTTTGCAAGTCAATGAAGAAATAAATTCAATATTTTCAAGCAATTTTGGACTTTATTTCCTTGAAGATCAAAACTTTAAAGTTTGCGGCTTAAAGTTAACACTTAGAAAATATCGCGTGATTTATTTTGGGACTTGTAAAATTTTGTGTTTAATTTAGAACTTAGAATAATTTGCATGTTAGTTAAGGACTTAGAATAATTTCTCTAAAAACGACGGGACGGGGAATCCATGCCCGATTTCTGTTTGGTTTTGTAAGTGCAAAACAATTGTAAAATTTTTAGTGTTTTACCGCGACTTAGAAAAATTAATTCAAATTTTGTATAGACTATCTATACAAAAGTTGTATGTTATACGTACACTTTACATTAAAAGTTGTCTTTAGATTAAAATTAAATACCTATTTGTTAGTTTATAATTGATTGTTAAATTTATGCGGAAGGTTATTTTGCTACTTTTATTCACTTGTTATAATTAAAATGGAAGGCTTAGTTAATGTTTTAAAGGG
This sequence comes from Calamotropha paludella, assembly GCA_927399485.1. Classification (NCBI taxonomy): domain Eukaryota; kingdom Metazoa; phylum Arthropoda; class Insecta; order Lepidoptera; family Crambidae; genus Calamotropha; species Calamotropha paludella. Next base: position 13,220,922 of record OV656805.1, read on the forward strand.
TCACCAAAATGCAATCCAAAGAGGTTATACTAATTTTAAAAAGAGTCCAAAGGAAAGGTTAACACAAGAATATATAGAAACAAAACAAGAATTATTGGATAACGATTGGATTGCATTTAGGGATACAAACAGCAAACTACATGAAAGGTATAAAGCAGAGGATCTAGGGCAAAAGGTAGTTGATATTTATGATGCAACGGAAGATATCTTTATAACATACAAATCTTTAATGAAGACCATGCTTAACAAAATTAATATGTCAAAAGAATCAGTTCAAAATAGTAGTGGGTCTTCTAGTACAAATTCTAAATCATCGAGTTCACTTGTAAAGCTACCAAAGATTTCCATACCCATATTTTCGGGCAAATATGGCGAATGGACTACCTTTCATGATTTGTTTACATCTCTAGTACACAAAAATGAGACCCTTGATAATGTACAAAAACTACATTATCTTAAGAGTCATCTCAGCGGTGAAGCTGAACAACTTATTAGGCATACGCCAATAACCGAAGCCAACTATAGTGAGTGTTGGGCTCAATTAGAACGGCGCTATAGTAATAAGAAATATTTAGCAAATTGTATTTTAAAACGGTTGTTTGGTCAAAAACGTATTGCGTCAGAGTCGTCAGGTTTACTAAAGGATTTATTAGATACTACTACTGATTGTTTGAATGCGCTTAGGAATTTGCAAATTGATGTGAGCACATGGGATGTTATCATCATTCATATCGTTACATTTAAATTAGATCACGAGACACGTAAACAATGGGAGTTAAGCGTAAGTAACGATTCCAATAACGAATTGCCAACCTTTGAACAATTTAAAGTTTTCATAGAAAATCGTTTCCGTGCGTTAGAGTGCATAGAACCGAAAAAGGCACTAGCTCACCAGTCTAATAACAGTTTTAATACTCGTAATGCTAGGACAATGTTAGCTACAAATTCACCAAGTTTCCGATGTGAATTTTGTTCGGAGTCTCATAAACTTTGTTTTTGTAAGAAGTTTGCTAAACAATCAATAGATAATAGGCGCGATTTTGTGGCAAAAAACAAAATTTGTTTTAACTGTTTAGGTAGCAATCATACCGTTTATAATTGTAAGAAAGATACTAATTGTAGAGTTTGCCATAAACGACATCATTCATTGCTTCACCTTGGCGAATCTGTTGAGAGCAAAGCCAATGACAGCTCAGCAAGATTACCAGCAGATAGTATTAGTTCTCAAGCTAGTAGTAATCATATCGTGACTTGCTTATCAACAAAAAATGTTGACAAACCTAGACAGGTTTTATTAGCTACTGCGCTAATAAAAGCAGAGTCAAGAACAGGTAGGTTTCAAACAGTGCGCGCTTTGCTTGACCAGGGTTCACAGGCATGTTTAATTACGGAGTCTACGGTTCAATATCTCGGCCTGAAGAAGATTCCTATTCGTGGATTTATGTCGGGTGTAGGTGGAAACCAGTCAGCTATTGCTAATAATATGGTACACTTAAAAATTCAGTCGAGAATAGATCCAGAGTTCCAAATTAGTATTAACGCTTATGTGTTAAGTAAGATTACAGCGTACTTACCTGAAAAAAGTATTAATACTACTACATTAGAATGGGTAGACATTAACTAATTAAGCTTAGCAGATCCACAGTTCAATACGCTTAATAAAATCGATATTTTGTTAGGTGCAGATATTTATAGCAGTATCCTAAAGGAAGGTATTAAACGAAGTCCTTCTGGTACTGTCATAGCGCAAGACACTACCCTAGGGTGGGTGCTCTCGGGTACAGTAAATCCTGAAAATAAAAAGGTCAAATTTTATAAAGATCAAAATGTTAGCGTCATGCACGTACAGTTAAGTGAAGATCAAATGTTAAAACAATTCTGGGAGATAGAAGAGCAAATTAATACAAAAAGGTTACTTACCCCTGAAGAACAAAGATGTGAGGAGCTTTACACTGCTACTACACAGAGAGACGAAGATGGTAGATACATCGTCAAACTACCATTTCGAGACCCGGAACCTCTCTCTAAAGCTGGAAATTCACGTGCTATAGCTGAAAGGAGACTAAAAGCATTGGAGAAAAGATTAGATAAGGACAAGGTGTTAAAAGAAAGTTATATAGAGGTTATTAATGAGTATTTAAAATTAGGGCATTTGCGGAAGGTAAAGAAAGATGATAATAAGAAGGAGATAGCTGTGTACTTACCACATCACGCAATTATTCGAAATGATAAAACGACTACCAAAGTTCGGGTTGTGTTCAACGCCTCTGAGAAAAACAGCAAAGGTGTTTCACTTAATGATACGTTATTAGTGGGACCGACACTACAAGCTGATTTAAGGCATACTGTGTTAAGATGGAGGATTTATCCAATTGGTCTAGTGGCAGATATCATTAAAATGTACCGCCAAGTTAAGGTAGCAAACGAAGACGTTATGTTCCAACGTATTCTATGGCGAGATAGTCCAAACAAGGATATTGAAGACTACGAATTAACCACGGTAACTTTCGGAACGGCGTCTGCACCATATCAGGCAGTACGAACACTACACCAGATTGCATATGATGAAGGAGAGAAATATCAGCTAGCCGCGAATAGTGTTTTGAATAGTTTTTATATGGACGATTATATGTCAGGTTGTTATTATGTAGAAGAAGGTATAGAGATTGTCAAACAGCTAACAGAATTATTGTCAAAGGGAGGATTTACATTACAAAAATGGAACAGTAACAACGACGAAATTCTCAGAGAAATTAGTTTAGTACAAACAGAATCAAGTAAAGAGGTCAAAGAAGAAAGTAGTAAAGGTCAAAGGTCAACAGAAGTAGAAAATAAAGACACATGCAACATAGAAGACATTCAACAGGACATGCATAGTATAGATATTAAATTAAATAGTACTATAAAAATATTAGGACTTACCTGGGACAGGTCCACGGATACGTTTCAGTACTCGGTGAATCTACCGCCGCCGACGACTGCACCTGTAACAAAAAGGTCAATTATTTCAGACATAGCTCGATTATTTGACCCGTTGGGATGGCTGGCTCCCAGCGTGGTGTTAGCTAAAATATTTATACAAAAGCTATGGCTTGCAGGAGTGAGTTGGGATGAGCAATTAAATTGTGAGCTAATTAAAGAGTGGAATACTTACCGCGAAGAGCTGTTATTACTTACCCGAGTCAGAATACCTCGTTGGTTAGGTACTAGATCAGACGACAGAAGAGAACTTCATGGTTTTTGCGACGCGTCGAAGGCTGCTTACTCAGCTGTAATTTACTTACGAACTTTAGATAGTGTAGGTAACGTCATCGTTTCATTGTTAGTTGCAAAGACCAGAGTCGCTCCAATCAAACAAATAAGTATTCCTCGTTTAGAGTTGTGCGGAGCAGTCCTCCTTTCTAAACTTTTAACGAACACAGCAGATATTCTACTAATACCAAAGGACAATATTAGGGCATACACAGATTCCACAGTGGTGCTGGCTTGGCTAAACAGTCACCCTAGCAGGTGGAAGACGTTTGTAGGGAATAGAACATCAGAAATTTTGACGACATTAGGTTCGCCTCAGTGGTCACATGTGTCGACAAAAGAAAACCCAGCGGACTGTGCGTCAAGGGGAATGTTACCTAGCTTGTTTATAGATAATTCATTGTGGTTTTCGGGACCGCCTTTCCTCAAGAACAAAATTATAACATACGAAAGATCAAATAGTTTGGATACCGATTTAGAAGCGTCAACTAAGGTACACGTATCTGTTGTGGCTGATAGTTCAATATTAGAAAGATTTTCTTCGTTGAACAGAATGCTTAGAGTGATTGCTTATTGTCGTAGATTTTTGAAACAGAACAAAACACATAAAACATATTTACAAAAGATAGAGTTAGACTCAGCTTTAGAGTGCTGTATTAAGAAAACACAAAGAGAAATATTTACAATAGAATATTTACAGTTAAAAGACAAAGGTTATATACAATTAAAATCTAGTAAATTAAATTCTCTCGGCCCTTACCTAGATCATAAAGACATTATAAGAGTTCGCGGTAGACTAGAAAAGTCGCAATTAGACGAACAGACGAAGCATCCAATTATTTTACCAAATTCTAGTCAATTAACTAAACTTATAGTAGCCGACGCTCATCTAAAGACATTACATGGCGGACCACTTCTAATGTCGAACTATATTAGATCAGCCTATTGGATTCTAGGAGCTAGAAATCTAATTAAACAGCATGTTCGCAATTGTGTAATATGCGCTAAACAAAGAGCAAGCGTAAAGAACCAACTGATGGGCTCATTACCATCTGTACGTTGCTCTCCATCTAGGCCATTTCTGCATAGCGGTGTGGATTATGCAGGTCCGATCAACGTTAGAACAACCAAAGGTCGCGGACATCACTCTTACAAAGGGTATATATGCCTATTTGTATGTATGTCCACCCGGGCGCTGCACTTAGAAGTGGTTAGTGATATGACCACGCAGGCCTTTTTAGCTGCTTTCCGACGATTTGTAGCCAGGCGAGGTCACTGTGCAAAACTGTGGAGCGACAATGGAACTACCTTTGTAGGCGCCTCCAGAGAGTTGAAGCAGTTAATGCCTACTCAGTCGACCTTAGCAGAACATCTGGAAGCAAAGGGAACCGAATGGCATTTCATTCCACCACATAGTCCCAACTTTGGTGGACTTTGGGAAGCTGGGGTGAAAGCAACAAAGTTTCACCTCAAGCGTGTTATTGGGGATACTACCCTAACTTACGAAGAGTTAAACACGCTCCTCTGTCAAGTGGAAGCTTGTCTTAACTCCAGGCCAATGAGTGTTATTAACTCCGAAGATCCTGGGGAGCCCTTGCCTTTAACTCCAGGACATTTTTTAATCGGAGAACCTATAGTTAATGTCCATGATTATAATTATGAAAGTTCAAGTTTAAGCTGCCTAACTAGATGGCAATTAGTTCAAAGGATGTTGCAATCGTTTTGGAAGCGCTGGTCGCATGAGTATTTGTCCAACCTCGTGAATCGTTATAAATGGACTAGTAAAGTACCGGAACCAAAGATAGGAGATATCGTATTAGTTAAAGAAGACGACTTGCCTCAAAGTCGTTGGTTGTTAGGTCGCGTCGAAGAGAAACATCCCGGTGATGATAACATTACTCGTGTGGTCACATTACGCGCAGGCTCCTCTACTATTAAAAGACCAACTTCCAAATTATGTATATTGCCCGTTAATGAAGAATGATTTTGTTATATTTTGTAATTTTATTATTATAAGTTCAATTATTGTTTATTTGTAAGTTACAAGTTCAATGTTATTTCTGCGTCATTACCGATTTTATAATTAGTCTAAGTTTAGTACTAAGTACATTATTGTTTGCTATTTAGTTCAACATGTTTATTCAAGTTCAAGAAGGACATTCCGCCACTAAATGTCCTTGGTGGGCGGTATGTTCAGGTCAACTTAAATATAAATATATATAACTTTATATAAATAAATAAATTACTTTTTAATAATATTAGTTCATACATAAATAGATAAATAAATGAATCAAAACTTAATTGTAATTTAAAACTAAAGTTGTTGTTCGTAGTTATAGTTCCAAAGGTTTTCAATAGATGGCGTTGTCATTGTTATTACATTCCTACATGGCGGTGTCAAGATCGTTTGCGCATTGTACTTAGTCTCAATTGAACTTTTGTTTAATATAGATCAACAGACCCAGCTAGATCAGAATACAGTTTGTGGTTTTTTTTTGTTACTACCCAACCCTTCTAGTATTCTCAGATCAATACCACCAGGTATTTAACATACATCAATTCTCCATTGTGGTAGCTAACAGAGATAGCAGGGATAGAATAAGTCGATTTGACAATTCTCAAAAATTTATTAATAACTGTGGTTTTTTTTATTTAAATGTTAAGAAAATAATTAACATTATTGAAATTAGAGGTGCGCAAAACAGTGCTTTAAAAAGTGATGTGATGTTTATCACATCACTCGCTGAAGTAATATTACCCAAAAGCATTACGCATTACTTTGCATTACCCACTCAGAAACATACCTATTTCAAGTCAGACATTACAGTATTAGATCCGCGCCTACTGTAATGTGATGATGATGTATTATGATATTATTATGAGTAAGTTTAATATGTAATTATAATGAAAGAAATAAACATGGCTACACAGTACGTAACATAATAATACCATTGCCAAAAACCAGGTCTAAAATAATTGCATTTTTTACTTTATGACTAGGATATATGATGACAGAAATAAGAAATATAATCCCACGTACAGAAGTAATCGATTTTTATTATGGATGGATTGGTAGATATTTAGGTTAAAGCTTGCGACTGCTAAAAGTAATTTTATTTAGGTGTTTTTTGTTAAATATATTAATAAATAAACTTATAATATCGGTAGTTCAATGGCTGATAACGTAAGTTGACTTAATAAGTTAAACAATTATTGAAATAATGAAACAAATAAAGAAAACTCCCCGTAAATGACGGGAATCTAACCCAGACCTTTTCATTATTTTAGGCGATCGCTCTAGCAGTAATAAAGTAAAATAAAAATTGAAATTGAGCCTTTTCTTCCTACTTGTAAAGTATTATCATTTTTACACACACAATACATTGCTCATTATTTTTGTATTTGTATTTTTATATGGACTGTACAAATGTATTTTTATTTTACCTATTTTATTGTATATTTGGTAACAAACACACAATCAAAATTTGATAAAAAAGATGGATTGCAACGCGCATCAGAACCAAAATATCAATCATCTCATTCACTCACGCATTACGCATCACGCATTACACATCACGCATCACAACCATTTCTCTCTATCGTTTTTTTGTTTAGTTCGTACTTCGTTCGAGACCGGCCGCTTCGCATACTTGCGAACAGGCGTACGGTTTGAAGTAATGCGTGATACTTGCCATGCTTGAGTAATAGGTGATAAAGCATTACACTGCTAGGTAATATTACTCGAGTGATATTATAACCATTACTTACACATGTCTAATTGAAATAAATATTTGTCCATGCGGTGCCCCGCATGTGTGCAATTTTGTTTTGTTGGTGGCAAACTGGAAGGACCCTACGATTTTTTTCTCTAAAATTTCTTTATTTTTATTTTTGATTTATACTCTTTCTCAAATAAATCATAACGTCCTTTGTTGTTATTATTTTTTGTTTTTAATGAGTTAACTCTACATACATACTTTTCAATAATTTGAACTACCTTCCTTGATGTTATTAATGCTGTATGTTTACTTTGTAGGAGTTGAATAAAAGCCTCTTGAAAATTTTTGTTTTTCGTTGAAATACTGAAAGATCTCTTTTTTCATTTACGAAAAAAAGCAGGCTTGTAAGTAATACCTGTAAAAATATGGCATATGGTGAGTGAACAAGATAATTGATCTCCAAGCTTGTCATAAATTTCATTTATTTTATACATTTCAATTGGTACATTTCTTTTTTACTTGTACTTAAATTAATTATTATATAAATTTCACCTTTTTAGTACTTAAAGTTTGCCAACATTATTCCTTTGCTACTTAATCTACTATGGTACTTATTATATATATTATACTAGCGGCCCGTCCCGGCTTCGCACGGGTGGACAAAATTCTTTAAATTTTTTCTAGCATTCAATATAGCCTATGACACTCAGCAATAATGTGCCTTTCTATTGGTGAAAGAATTTTTAAAATCGGTTCAGTAGATCCCGAGATTACCCCTTACAATTTAACAAATATACAAAGACACAAACTTTACTTATATATATGACAACCGTTTGGTGCAACGGTAGCGATCCTGCCTTTCGCACCGACGGTCCTGGGTTCGAATCCCGGTAGGGGCAGATGTTTTTATGATGAATACGAGCATTTGTACCTGAGTCATGGGTGTTTGTTTATATATATTTCTATGAATATTACATATCTATGTATCATATATGTATGTCTATCCGTTACCCTAGTATCCATAACACAAGCCTTATAGTGCTTACTTTGGGCTAGGCTAATTGGTGTGAATGTAGGAAATATAATATTAGTATAGATAAAAACCCACTGTTAATAATAGACAATTGTCAAATCTACCTATTAAATCCCTGCTATCTCTGTTAGCTACCACAATTGAGAATTGTTGTAAGAGACAAAGTTGGGCGTCATCAATATGAAGCTACTTACAAAAAACAATGCTCGATTGTAATAACTGTTAAAAATGGTTACGTTAAAGGGAATCGTGGACTATTATCGGCTCATTAATTTTACAAAAACTAATGACTGCAGCTGTTGTATTATAGAAGAAAATTAAAATGTAATTTTGAATGAAGTCCCTTTCGGAGCCTATTCATTTTCACATCTCGTATAGGTACATAACAGTGTCATGACGTTGTAGGCTCAGTCAACTAGCGGCGCTGGACATATCGTCGTGCACAGTTCACAGCCAGCCATCGTGCGCAGTCAAAATGTGCAGGTAATAACAAATGCCTTGTTATAAGTTTGTTGCTTTGTGATTACTACAAATCGATTTAAAATATTTGGGATTTGCACAAATATAAGTTATAATACCTAGTTATGTACGTATGTTGAATTTGACAAAAACGCAACCGTAATTTATCACATGAATAGTTCATATTTTGTACTAGCAATGCCTTCTTTGGCATGCGTACAACAACCAACTAAAGTTTAAAGAGACTAACGCACGGCAATTGATTTTAATATATGAGATTAGTGACTTGAATATTTATAGTCATGCTTGCCAGCTTTTATTTCGAATATGGACGCTAAAGCAGAATCTGAATGAAGAATGCATTATCTATATATTATATATGCTACAGTACATATTTTGCTTTTCTCAATTTTTTATAAAAAACAATTGCAAATGCATGAGATATATAAATAAGATTGCCCCAATTTAAATAATTAATTACTGATTGGATATGCATTGGAGTTAATTCAGCTTTTTTGTTTGTCTATTTGTGTTGTACAATTGTATCCAAACATGACTGTCAGCTTTTTTTTATAGGACGTATAGCTGAATGAATATTCTATCATATGTAATAAAAAAAATCTTACATCTCTCTCATTTCGATAAACCGAATTTATATATAAAGGTTGACTTAGAAGGTAATAATGAATATCGGGACTTATTGATAATGTGAATTGTATTAACAGATACTCTTTGAAGGTAAATTTAGAAAACTTCTAATCATTTTAAATTTTTGTAATCACTTTCGTTTATTAGATAAAAAATAAGAAAATTCTATGTTACGGCTTTAATTTTGGATCAGATTATAAATTGAAATAAAATGTCCATACTTGAAGCAGAACGGCGATTTACCTCCGCCGTCTACTTAATAAGTATGTAGGAAAATGACCTATTATTGTGTCCTACATTTACTTCATATCGATATTTTGTACATATATTTGAATTTACCAGCCGTTCGTGTAAAAGCACTTCAACGATGGGAAATCTAAAATTTGTTTTAAACTAGCGGCCCGTCCCGGCTTCGTACGGGTGGATAAAATTCTTTAAATTTTTTGTATTATTAAATATTGTTCCGTCAGCGCCATCTAGCGTCCGGTAGACGAACTACTTGCGGTTAACCCTTTGCTATGGTAACGCATATACAATGGAAAAAGAGCGGACAGACAAACAACAAATTTGTGATCTTAGATTATAGATTCTGAGTTGGTTTATTTACGCCTACATTTACTTTAAGACGCTTTTTAGAGTTGACATTTGCATGCGTGAGATTGTGTTGGAGTTGGTTAGATACAGCGTACGCACGTGTCCATAGTCGGTGGTGGTGACGAGTGGGCCGGCGGCGGGCGCTCCCCCACAGAAAGTGGTCGTGGTGGGCATGCCGCCACAGCCGCCCGCCTCTCAGTCCGGAGCCGTTAGCCAGGTTGGTACCGCGCACAAACATGCACACGTGCACAAACAAATTAAACGAACACATCCACCTACGGTAGTACCATAGTGTATGCATACCTACATACAATGCGTCGTACTTGTTTCACAGCGCTAGGAAAAATATAGGAATTCCACTTACTGTGTGTTTGATAGTCTTTTCTCGCTCCTCTCAATCGCTTGAGTAATAGAAATAGAGAAAGCAATCATAAGCGTTAATAAAAAAACCAATGCATGAAACATCTTATTAATATTCCTGTTAACCACTCGAGGCCTAATGCTTGTGTTACGAGTGTGTCTACGTCCGTTGTAAATGGGCGAAGCTGGAACTCGGTGTGCCTGGGTTAAAACTGAGATCGCAAAGGATGATAACACATTTGTGAATATCTACGAGTTTCGCGCCTCGGGCCGCAGAATTTTATTAACACTGTTCAATACAGCTGTAGTACACACACACATTATATTTACACAAGAAGTGGTTTGTTAGACTCCACTGTCGGTAGTGTCTTAATCCGTGTTAACGTTCGGCGTGCCGCAGCATACTATTAACCATTAGACTAACTCAGCTGTCAAATCAGTACACATTATATTTACACAAATAATGGTTTGCCAGGCTCCAGTGTCGGTAGTGGCAAAGCCCGTGTTCGCGCGCGGCGGGCCGCAACCCCCGCAGCCGCCGCCCGAGCTCGACGATCTGTCGCACCTCGCCTGACAGCCGCGCACCTTCAGCCTTGCCCTTGTCAAACAGTATACCAGGAAGAAGTCTCAGTAGTTCCACACTCCGCACTTATAATAGCAAATAGCTCTTACCACTAGCGCATAATCAAAGAGCATAAGAGTCTAGTATTTTACACGAAATTGTCTTAACAATGTACCTAGTTGCATAGTACCTAAGTATTCACGCAAGACAAAAAGAACTCGTGATGCTAATAAAGAAAATCTTTTATTTGTATCTTAACAAAAATGTTTATTAACAGACAGAATACAGTATTCTAAGCAAAATTGCAATGTCAAGCCTATAGTAGTCTTAAGTTGCTTGCGAAACCCATATATGTGGGGGCCTTCTGTTGGTGCTTGTACTTTTTGTTATGTCTATAAATCTTTAAGCATTATAGGTAATAAAAAAAAATCATCGAAGAAAACCACTTTGACCGGATTATCTGTAAATTATTATTGTTTTTCTTTTAATGCTGATGTTTCGATCCCTTTACATCAGGATTGTAACAGGATGACTAAGGTTTACTCTGATATCACTGCAGATTAACTATGATTTATTTTATGGCGCAACATGATTTTAGTTATTTAGTTTGGTTTTAGTTATTTGACTTTCGTTAGCGCTATAATGAGTTGTACTATCTTTTTTTATCCTAATAACACTTGCTATTCCGATGTATTTTGGCACATTACGCAATCGTGTATTATTGGTGCTGTAGCCACTCTTTGAATAGCTTCGACATACAATTTTTTTACTTAAGCTCGAAGACGATAAAACCTTCACGCCTTTATTTGTCACCAGAGTGAAGATAGAGAAAACTATATATATTTAAAAGCTGAGTACATAAAACAGATTTCGGCTTGATTTTGGAAACTAAACCTAAATGGTTTAGTTTTCAAACACATTTTAAGTTAACCCTAAAATGTACCAATTTTTTTGTTTTTTCCAACATATGAAAACTATTGACCTTTTTCCATCTTATTTTTTCAAAAATATTTTTCTAAATTATTTGTATTTGTCATTCACTAAATCTAAATATGACAGACTTGGCATATCTATTCTAGTATAATTGACGGAGAAAAATTCAAATATACTATACTGAATTTTAAAGTGTTGTCCAAATGTAATAATGCAAATAATTGAATAGAATGCAGCGGCGAGGCTGATTTTTAATTTTAATTGAAATACTTTATTTGATTTACAATTATTTGATTTACAATTATTTGATTTTTTGATAAGAGCTTTATAATTGTCATCATGACTGATCATATTTGTTAATCATAAGCCAACATTGTTATGTATGCCTTTCAATTAAATTAAGAATATAAAATTTTAGATACAAAAGTTAAAACAATATTCTGATATCGGCCCCAACATAGCATACCGCTAATGGCAAATATTTGTTTATAGCACTGCCACTGATCCGGAACGCAATTCTGCAATTAGCACAAAATTTGAAACAAGAATACCATGGTATTCAATCTCATAAAATTTTAATTAAAGATTTATTATAATTAAGATTTATTTTAAGTAATAAATAATTTGAAATCCCTTATGTAATCTTTCATTTTTTACTCCACGAAAACCAATTCAGCCAAAATAAAACGATAAATCAATTAGATGTTAACACTCAGGACAAATCAACAAGCACTTTAAAAATACCCCGAAAACAAGTAAAAGAAACGATTAAAATATAGTAGGTATTTTGTTTGTTTTGATGTGTTATATATGTATCAGACTAATATTAAAGGGCTATTTAAGCTTGTAACTTCTTAAATCGAACTGACACTAATAAAACCTGAGGGCTCGAAGTCGTGGTTTTTTTTCACAGGCGCATTTTATATTTTATAACACTAATCAAATTATCCTGCCATGATCATATGCTAAACCTATACACCAATTCTAGCCACGTTTCTGTTGCTGTTTTAAATACCATCGTTATGGATCATAATCTTGTTTTGTTAAAATTTTCTAACACATTTAAAAAGGCCACTCCCTGTCATTACAAAACTAACAAATTATGAAAACGCGTATAAAACCCCTATAGCTCCTGATGTGACTTTCCTTAACATTTATAATGACTTATGCTAACGCATTTATAGAAATGATCAGGGCAGCTATCTACGGACTGTAATAACTGGGTCAATAGTAAAAGCATTCTGAAGCCTTGGATAACCATTTAAAATTAATTAAACTTAGAAATAGCATGCAACAAAGTTAGAATTTTAGCAAAGAAGTCACACAATTCCAAAGATTGATACGTTTAAGATACGTTTATTCCAAAGATATAAACGTAATCGTAATTTTGTTCGAATCAAAATTAAGCGTAAATATAACAGTTATAATGTTAAAAAAACAGTTAATCAACTTAAACAATGGTCACGATAAATGAGATTGCACAATAAAAACCCATTGTATCTGTACTCAAAGCACCTACTTCAATTCGTACGTACTTTTCCTGCCGTGCGTTACGACCAATATTTTGACGTACCGGGACAAGACCTCAAGAGTCCACACCAGTGGCGTAGCGTGCCTTGGAGGGGCCCTGTATCAAAATTCATCGGGGGGCCCAAATGAAGGGTAAAACTTTCTCACAAAAGAGAGAAAAATGCTTGCATTAAATAAAAATAAATATTTATTATTATAGGTTATCGTTTCCTCCTAGAAATTGAGCTAGCCAAACAATTCAAATTATATGTACACTTTCCTTGCCTTTTTTTTCGGCAAATTGATGTATTAAATCATCTATAGCTGAAGATTTCAATTTTTCAAAAATTTTTGCCTCAATAGCCAAAAGTGACATGTCTGGGATATTTTTATAACCTCCTCCCTTGTTTACTTTTTCTTTTCATAGCTCCACTGGCATATTCTCTTTTCGTTTCACTCATACTTTTCACAAATCAAACTTATGAACCAATAAATAATCAGAAGAACAAGTTTGTATTGTTTTACAATGAAATAACGTTTGAACCGAAATGAAATAAAACGCGTAAATATTGCTCTCCGTGGTTTGAAAAACGGGGAAATCCCGCAATAACCGATGTAGGATGTTGCCAACTTTTGGGACCCCTCACTGTAAATCCCAAGATTTCACAATGGCCCCCGTATCATTGATACGGCTGATACGCTCCTGGTCCACATAGATATGGAAACTCATCATACCAAATACTTTTTTGAACAACCTAAAGGTCATATCCCTGTTTATAAACAGCTGCGGTAGCGGGAAATATTTTAAAAGATATAAGGATTCTTCCAAATCTTTGATTTACGATCATATATTGGACGTTTAACATAGAAGCGAATAAATGCTCTAGCATCTCTAGATGGGATTTCATCGATCTAACAACTAATATTTTTTATCGATAATTTTTATTATTGATAGACAGAAACGATTTAACTTATAATCAAATGAGTGTTTAAACAAAATATGTTGAAAAATAACAACTTAGAAGTATAGCATCTTGGACTGCCTGCCTCTTTCGCGTGATGGTAGAGCGTTCAACTCTCTCAGGTCCCAGGTTCGAATCCCAGTTTGGTTAGAACATTGCAGGCTGAATCACCTGATTGTCCGAAAAGAAAGATGATTCCGTGCTTTGGGCACATAAAGGCGTCGGTCCCACATCAAAATACTGGTCGTATCGCACTAGACAAAAACAAATTCCTTTCTAAGCGATTCGACCATTATTTTGTCATACATTTTTTTTTAGATTATTGTTCTACTATACACAACAACAATGGGAATACCAATATCTCTTTCCTAAACGTATAGGAACATAGAAAAATCGCCCCCTCGCAGAGCGTAAAACAAGGACAGAGGGCTGCCGCACAGTCGGAAAGTCAAATACGCCAAAATAGAATATCTAAACGGTACTTTTTATTATGTAAAATAAAAACTGTGATTTCTCATTTTTCTCAATAAGCTTTAATGTTAAACGCATAGAGTTTTAAAGTTCAATATCTTTTCACTGGTTCTCTGTAGTTATTCTGTCTGTAGTAATTTAACGAGATGATATGATTATCTAACTTTTTTTGTTATCGCGAAGAATGCCTTTTATGTGGCCACACTTTTATGTGGCACTCTCCTCAATATCCCCACCCGGTCTGGTGCCCCATGAAGGATTGGAGGCATACCCACTAAACTACCACGGCGTCCCACTGGCACCTTGGTTGGCCAAGTGCAATGCGGGTGCCGGTCTCAATGCGGTGCAGAATGGATGATCCTTTCACCATCGGTGTCGTCTAGGGGAAGTGACATTCCCTTATGACTCGTTAACTATGAAAATTAATTTAAACCATTTTTTGTATTCGAAAAAAATTATCTCGCATTAGGAGACAGGCGGGAACGAACCCACAACCTGTAGCTATCCAGGCAAGCGCTCTTCCTACGGAGTTGATAGGGCCGAATTTTTCCTAAATGCCTGAATAACAGCGCCATCTCTTCATATTCTAAGTAACTAAGCTACCTGCAACATCCAATGTTCCTCAATTCTTTACAAGTATCAAATAAGCAATCAAGAATAATCTGCTGTTATTGTTATATTTTTTTGTCTTTTAAGCATTAATGTCTTTAAAAATGTTTACCACAAAAAAAATCAACTGGGCTTTGGAGACAATCGATCTCGAACAGGAACTAATATTCTCGCTATCCAGGTATTCAGTTAATAATACTAATAAAACATTTGGCAAACTTCTACTGGACAGTCAATGTCTCGGTAGCTCAATTGGACGAGCACTCGCTCGGATAGTGAAGTGAGAGGTTATGTGTTCGAATCCCGCTTTTATTCTGAGACAAGTTGATTTTTTTATAGTAAAAATTTGTTTAGATATAATAACCTATTAGATAAATGCTTAAATAATAAAAAATATAATAATAAGCAAACTTTTGTTATTTGTAAGTATGGGCAAATAATACATATAAAATATAGACTTGTGTGCACTTCAGTAAACTTAGTCCAGCGAAATCTGAAAGGATGGTTCAAACTTGGCCATGATGACTTAGGCTGTAACATGTTAGTCACAAAGCTATTTTGCCAAATAGTAGTTGTACCGCTGCCCTTGTGCGTAAATATCTAAATCGTCCAATCCAAGTACGACTATTACTAGAATAAGGGTTCTCATGATCAGCAACAATTAAAATTCCAAAAATCGGTAACATTTGGCCTACTCACGCACACTAACTACTTACAAAGTTTTGCTGAGGCACAAAATCGCAGTAGCAGCAGTGAACGGGTAAATAAGCACCGAATCCGCGCATAATAGACATTAGACACAATGCTTCACAATGAATGAATGCCCACTCGAGTGAATTGATAAGTGGGTTGTACCGCTCGGCTCGCGTGGGGAGCTGGCCGCCCGCCCGTGCCGGTCGGGGGTTGATAGACACGGCATATCCATTTACATGCCTACGAATTGCAGACCTCTCAGAAATTCTTCTCTGTTATCTGAAACAGTAACTTAAAATACAAAACCACTAAATATTACTAAAAAACCGTGAGGTTGATTATAGCCAGGTTTTCCCCAATATTTCGATAAACCTTTTTTAAGATCAGTCATGAGAGAATTTTTATAACATAATCCTTTCTTTTCTTTTATACGTGCGTTTACACATTTTGTACGTACCTACTATATGTACAGACATAACTCAAAAATATTCAAATAATACCATATACTTACTATGTGAATTCCCAAAGCACCTAAGTTCTTTCTGCAAAAAATTAATGTACATACGTAAATCTTTCAATTTTACCAGTGTTTGGGATAAAACGGGCCAAATAAGATTTTCTTTCTTAGAATTAGTCATATATGATAACAGGGGAGACTGATTATGCGATTTCATGCACGGTATGAATAAACCCCACTATTTACCGTTCTATAAATCTAAAATACACGCGCATAGCACCTATATTCAAAATGTTTGTCTGGTCTCTGAAAAACTGATAATCTTTGGCGGATTATCGCGAGTGACGGCGGCGGCGGCGGCGCGCTGGCCGCCTGACCACTGGCCGCGAGCGGCGGTGGCGGCGGTGGTCGCAGGCATTCTCACGCGGACGTAGCCCGGGTGCTCACCCGCATCTCGCACAGCGCGGCTCGAACCCGCACGCAACATTTCTCCCGCCAAATTATTTCGCACGTCTTTTGTTTGACTACTTTTTTAAAAGCGAGTGCTAGCATATTGCGCTGACTTGTTCTTTTGTGATGCGTTGTTTTGTTTTATTTTGGATTTTATTTTTTGTGTTTTTGCCGAAGTCTACGAAGGGAATTCGGTGGCTGTAAGTACATTTTTAAACTTTAGTTCGCTTTTATCTGATTAATCACACATAGTTAGTCGACTGAGGAATAACAGAAATATTTAAATTATTATCTCATTCACAAGGGTTTACAGTCTTAAAAAAACAAAGGCGTAATTAAATTACTATATGCTCACATCTATTTATTTACCACAAAATATTCTAATGTCTTATTGGAAGAAGATATGCTTTAATGAATCATTTATTTAAATATTTTTGTTAATCCTACACTGTTGATATTATAACCCAAACAACTTGTTTGGGGCATTGAGAACATTGTTAAGAATATTATTTAAATAGATAAAAAATGCAGTCATTATAATTAGCCATTATACACGACTTACTTATATCTTACGCAGTCTAAACCCCTATTAAGCTTGGATAGATACAAATTAAAATTAGGTTGGATTTGCATCAGAAAATGTACTTATCGAACATGAAAAAATCCCAACTGAATTGCTTATATATAAATATTAAATAAGCGCGTGATTTGGCTAAAAGACTGACTTACCGTTCAGCTTCCTCGCGCAGCTTTGTTGACGCTCTAAGTACCTATATGCTAAAGGATTGTAAGGGTCTCTCATTCCGGAAAATTCCACTATGTAGTGAACAGAGAATTATGTGTATTCTCTGAAAATATTTAAAAAATGTAAATTAATTGACAGTAATGTTAACTTAACAGTCTTATTAAGAATGGAGAAGCCATCTGCTTTAAAACAAACACTAAGAAACAAAACACGATAAAAAAAATTAAATAAGTTGCTACGAACCAGTATCTCAGTGGATATTAATACCTAACTTTTGCAGTTGAAGTTCAAAATCGATTGCGAAAATTTTACTTTAGGGTAGCTTGATGTGATATTGTACACTGTACCTACTTTAACACAAAACTAAGCTCCATATATTATGGGTATTCCACCTGAATTTTTCAAGATGAAGTTCATAACATTAAAAGTCATGTCGCTCATTTAGATTATCTAGAGGTTTAAGAACACGTATTCTTAACTATTATGCTTATATTTAATAAAACACGAGGTATTGAAATTAGTATTTTTTTAATTACAATTTAGTCATTATCTTACGACATATATTGCTCTAGGTAGAGCGGAAGTTTGTCAACAATAAAGAACATAAAAAAAGTACATACTCTTCGAAAATCCACTAAGTATTATTATTAATATACTCAGTGGATTAAATTTAACTAAAAAGATTTAAGGTGATACAACCCCTTATTGTCAATGTCCCTTTTAGAGTAATAGGAAATGCTTGTTTCTCGCTCCGGTGGCTCGGTAGAGATAAGAAGCTCTTCTTGCCTTGTTGTTGCCATTAGGATTATCAATTACTCTCTTAGGTGTAAAACTGAGATGTAAGTAGACAAATGTAGCTATCGCGTTTGATTTAACATTTTAAATTCAGACCTTGCCTTTGTAGTGTTAAGGTCTATCATACAAGGTATTAACTCAAACGTGATAATAACGTAACGTTCACATGATGCAGCGAGTGTGCTTAGATTCAAAAAACTCTGTAGACTGACTTACTTTCATGACCATAAACAAATGTTTTTTGGCGTGATAACGTCTTATAAAATGATGAACGCCGGCTGCACGCACGAAAAGTGTAACGTTCCGCCTAAGCCGAGCGTGCAAGCGAGAGCGCGGAACAAGCGATAGAGAGGCACGATCGGCCTAAGCATGCGGCTTGTGACGGTTAATTTAATGTCTTTTCTATTGTATATTACAACGATTAAATGTTAATTTAACGAAAAAAAAAAATTCAATTAACTCCTTCTTTGTATTATAAAAAATAATGGTATTTCGGTAATGATAATTCAATTTAATTCATGAAAGTAGGCAATTTTTCATCAATGTTTTCTTTTTTTTATTTATTAAAGCATATAACTGTTAGATTCTTATACATATGGGTATTAACATTTTTTTTAAGTTTACCCTATTGGTTCCAAAATACCTAAAACTGTTACGTAATAAGTTATTAAATAATCATAAATTCAGAACCACTGTTTTAGTATCAGCAGCCAAAAAGTACTTACCTAGCATGTGGAATGAATTTAATAAACGGCACGGCAAAATTAACAATCTCACTAATCGTAGCGACGACGCGTCTTTTCACCGAAACTTTGTTCTTCAAAGCATAAAAGTACTTTTAATTAAGTATATTGTTTCTTTGAGGCCACGTTCGGAAAACCAAGCCGTACAAAAGTTTTTGCTTTAATATAAAAGTAAGGTACGTCATCTTTCCTACGTATCTTCTTATTGATTAATATTGTGACATTAAAATGTTTTAAATATTGATTTAAAAAAATCTAAGCACTTTAATCACTTACTTCGATATACCGCACGCATCGTGTAATTGATGGACTGTTTATAGGACGCTAAAATTTTGTAAAAAATACCAATAGTCTAAATAGTATCCAGACATGTTTATTTCGTTCGATCAATTGGTAGCTACTCAACCGATTTCAACAAGTCTTCAAACAACATCAATCATAGAAGACGTTTCTGCCCACACTCACTCCGTAGGTGAGTATAGACAGGCCTCTCGCGCTGTACCAAAGGCCTGTATCGGCTACGCACGAGTTTCCTGCCTCGTTGTCAAAAAGATTACATTTATCATTAAAAATATTTCTTACTGTGCTTGCAATACGAAATGAAATGAAGTTATGTAAAGTTTTCATTTTAACATCAATTTTGTGAAACTTTATTTTTTAAATTATTGCATATTCAAAAACAATATCAATTCAAAAAACATTCGTCTGTATAGCGAGAGAAAGATGTTTTTCCTAGTGAAAAATGATTTAGATTTAAATCCCTACCAGTTGGATGCTAAAATAACAAAAAAATATTAAAAAAGTAATACTAGAATAAGTCAAGCTCTGCACACACAGCAATAATGAGGAAATCTTTTGGGATTATACTTATCAATAAAAATTTTGGCAACGATAAAATTATTGTTATAATAATATTTCAAACAATTATTCTAATAAAAAGGATAAAATGTAAAGTAAAATAAAGACAACCCAACGAAATTAGGAAGGTGTGTTTATTCAAAAGTGAAATCTCTCACTAAGAATCTACCCATAAAGATTTTCGAAAACATTTGTCTATTACTACGAGTTAGTACTTCCAATTTCATGATTTTTACTTTGGAAATGACATATTTCCATACAACAGTTTCTTTATTGCCTTTAGAGGTTGAAAAAGGGTCGAAACTTTGTATAAAAATATCGCCACTTTTCGTTTGAAGTGTGAAATTAAGTTTAGGGGCTACTGATAAACGCATATGCATTTCGTTGTGTCTAGAAATACTAAACTGAATTTTGAAATAAGAAGCATTATAGTCTGTAAGGAACACACGCAAGCAAAATTAGGCTAAGGTGGTCTCTCACCCTCAAATTGTGTTTTTATTTGTTGGTTACAGATTTATTACAAACATACCACATTATTTCTAGTATTAATACAAATAAAACGCTATAATATTTTTAATTAGGTTAGGTTAGACCGTGACCAGTAAAAGTAAAGACAAAGTTGTAACTGAGTTGCTCTACTAAGCCAAATGAATAGGTCGTAAAGGACACTGTAAACCTTTTTAGTTACACATGTAACTAAAAAGGTTTACAGTAATTTCGTTAAAAAACTTAATTGTAACAACCACACTTAATTTGTAAGGGCGGCTGTCGTATCTCCTAGTGTTAAATATTACTTTTTTAACCGGTAACTAACCTTTTATTAAAAAAACAGTACGTGTAACATATTTTACCCCATGGGTGTTTTCATCCACAGGAAGATGTCTGTGCCCCATTAGTAGGCTAATGTTGATGATGGTGATGATGACTATATTACAAGTATAGCTGATATAAAAGTTTATTTATGCCCACGGTCCCTTGGTGCAACTAATATTAAGCTTTTAAGTCAACGTTATGAAATCGAAGTGTTCCGTATGGTGTTCGGCAAAGTCCAATCCACATTTCCGAAAAGTAAATAAAATGGCAAAGCACATAACACTAATTAAATAACCGCTACCAATGTGGCTATGTTAGTTAATAAAGTAGTTTATAATTATATATCAAGAGGCAACATCAGCACATGTTAAGGACAACGAGATATATGTCGATATCGACAAATGTCTCTTTAATAGTGCGCGATATATCTCAAGTAGCGCATATATCGCAGCTAGCCCGGCAGGAGTGAGCGACTTTCGACTGAGTTAAATCAAAGTGCCACAAGATCTTTTATTTTATTTTGATACTAGCTAACGACAAATACCAAAATCAGAAGCTCTCCTAGCACAAGTAAAAGAAAACCAAAAAATACTTTATCTACTCTAATACTATAATACAAAGATTCTAAAACTGAAAACAAAATGCTTATGACAAACATTACGTACAGGCCAAAAGTAATAAAAAAAAAGTTTCATTACGATACAGGTCTTGTATGGACACCTGTAACATAATATAACTTTTTTATCATAACGATACACCTATACAACCTCCATCTGGACCAAGGAGGTTGAACCTCTACTTTAAAAAGGTTTCAATGAACGAGTCCGTGACGACGCAACACGCATGCGCAATCGATATTTGCACCTTGGCGCCAACATTTGACATTTAAAAATTTGTTGTTATATTCAGCGTTTTATTTGCAATATTGTTTTACGTATTATAGTATGAAAGTAGATAAAGTAGTGTATGACACTATACATAACTTGGTCTTATAACACTCGTGTGATACTATAAAAAAACTCGCCTACGGCTCGTTTTTTTAAAACACACTCGTGTTATAAGAACCCTTATTATGCAACAGTATCATAAACTACTATTATTTGTAGCCATATGTAGGTTATACACTTATATTTGCAAATGAGAAATTTTTATATTTTTTTACATTCACACCAATTAGCCTAGCTCAAAGTAAGCACTGTAAGGCTTGTGTTATGGATGCTAGGGTAACGGATAAACATACATATATAATACATAGATATGTAATATTCATATAAATATATATAAATATCCATGACTCAGGTACAAATGATCGTATTCATCATACAAACATCTGCCCCTACCGGGATTCGAACCCGGACCGTCGGTGCGAAAGGCAGGGTCGCTACCGTTGCACCAAACGGTCGTCATGACAGAAATGACAGTGAAGTATATATTCATGTATGAGATAATAGTCTTTCAGCTTTTACAAACACTAAATTTACTTAATATTTCTACCCGCCTTATAAAGCAATATTCAATGTGTTTACTTTAACACAACTTAAAGCTCACTTGAAAGCTCTGGCAACCATAGTTTATCTAAAAAATAACACTTTCCCGAAACATTGGATCATCAAAGTCAGGCTACCTTGTAAACCGTGAAGCGCATCCGCATATCGGCGCCCTCTAATTGAACATTGCACTAATGAGCGCGTTGTTCGACTGCAACTCTCAATTATGTGCCCCTGCATTACACCCGGAAACATCCCGGGAAATCCAAATTCTGCGCGGGAAATGTTTTGTTTAACATACCTATTAATCTTACTTTACTTTCTATCAATTGTGACCTGTAAAGGCTAATTAGTAAGATTTATATTAATAAGTTGGCAATTTCAATGCCCCTTAAAATATACATTATAAATAATAAGCTTATATTTTTATCTTAAAATAAGACATTGTTTAAATTTTAAAAACAAAACGTGGCAAGTTTGTTTCATTATTCAGCACTTGCTTTACGAGTATACAAGGTGTTACAAAAATACCCGTAAAGCGGAAATGGGGTTAAATGGTCCCTTATAAAGAGTCAATATACAATATTTGAAAACCGTAGTATCGCAGTATGACTTACCGCCAAATTAATTAAAAAAAAACATTTATGTGCCAACCCTATTTCTATATAATTAAGGAGTAAATAACACAGAATATTTATGTACATTTTTACCTAATATCCACGGAACGACATAGAGTCAATGACAAAATGTACAGAAGCCGCTCAGATCGATATTACAAGTCAAAGAAAATGTTAAAAGACCTGACATAGGTACTTTATGTTAGGTCTCTTACAACCTAAACTAACACTTACTTTTTCGTAACGAGCAACAAATTTACAGAAAAGGTTTAAAGTGTGCTCCGCCTTGCTCAATGCACAACCTCGCTCGCCGGGATATAGCTTGAGTGGTAGATCGCACCATCGTCGGTGTTATTGACGCGAAAAAGTTTAAGTTGCCATCTTCATGGCCTATGCATAACATCATATCGTAATACTCAAAGTTAGAAAACATAGCATTTTTTTCACTTCAGAAATAATGTTGGTAAAACACGAAATAATTGTAAGATTTCGATGAGAAGATTTGAAATTGACAACATACCGTTTTTTTTTCGAATTTCGATGAGAAGATTTGAAATTGACAATATGCAGTTTTTTTTTCGAATTTCGATGAGAAGATTTGAAATTGACAACATACCGTTTTTTTTCGAATTTCGATGAGAATATTTGAAATTGACAATATACCGTTTTTTTTTCGAATTTCGATGAGAAGATTTGAAATTGACAACATACCGTTTTTTTTCGACTTGACGCTTATTGAGTTTACTTACTTAAAGAGCTTATCTTATTAGCAACTTTTATTAAAATATAATATTTTTTACATTCACATCAATTAGCCTAGCCCAAACAGCATAAGGCTTATGTTATGGATATAAGGGTAACAGATAGACAGACATAAATAATGCATAAATACCCATGACTCAGGTACAAATACTTGTAATCATCACACAAACATCTGCTCCTTCCGGCACTCGTACCCGGACATTTGGGCTTCGAAGGAAGGATAACTCACACTCGGCCAAACCGGTCGTCTTATTATGTGTAGTATACTGATCGATTTCTATTTCTTTTCCACTTAAAATAAAACTGAATCGATAACGTTCGTTTAAAGATAATTAAAAGCCCGTGGTCTGCGGTGGCCTTTAAACAACTATTCTATAATTATTGTCTCATGTCTGAGTTGTTTCTTCGTTTTTATAATTTTCATGAAACTGTTAGGTCATTATCATGACTTTATTTATTCTTCAGAACTATAAAGCTATTGTGTGATTGATATTGCTATTAATAAAGCGTGGATTGCGTTCAATATTTTATTAGTTAGTATATGAAACCACATTACTTTGTGGTATGGGAAATGATCAGCTGTTTAGTTTAGATTTGTAGTAACGTTGAGTAGATTATCGCTTTCAACATTTATAAAATTCTTATTTTTACAGTTCTTGTGTTAGCTGTTGAATGAGTAGGTAGGCAGGCCCGGATTTGGGGGAGGGCAGGAGGGGCTACTGCCCTGAGGCCTACACAAGAGAGGGGCCCTCACAATAGAGATAAAGCAAGTTTCAAATTTCGACGGGACAGCAACTATCGTATTTTCTACTAACAGATTTTTTGATGGTACAATATAGAAGAACTTAAACATTTTTTTAACAACTGTATAACCCAATTTATTGTTTCGCAATAAACTATTTTCATTTTATATTCTAAAATAATTGTGGGCCTTCGTTACCCCAGGGTTTCCAGACCTCAACATCGGGTACTGTAGGTAGGTTAGTTGACTTTGATCAACGAAATCGTTTCTGATAGTAGGTAGGTATATCTCCTTATGCTTGAAAAAACTATAGTGTTGTTATCTAGTACTTAGCAAATATTGACAAATTGTATTTGAATATCTTAAAAAGAGTACTTACTCATTGCTATTACCACAATAAAGTGCCGTTTGTGTTCAATATTTTATGAGTATATGAGACATCATTACTTAGTGGTATGGGAAAAGATCAGCTGTTTAGTTTAGAATTGTAATGTGTACCTATGTGTGTGTTTGTGTGTAGGTACAGGTATAAACGGGTATTACCGCATAATAATCGCGTAATACTGCATTACAGCGCTGAAGTTTTTGTACACGATGGTACTTTTATACTGTAAAAAATACGTTTTCAAAACATTTTCCTTTGGGAAAAGGATATACCCCCAAACAAGGAATCCCGACACAAGAGTAACGGTGGTAGTTAGTCCTATCAGTTCGTTGTGTGCAACCTTACACTTTTAGCAGTATGCAGAGAAGGCCAATTACATTTTACAAGAATTCCTTATTACGGCATGCAGTTTTAACCGCCTCCACAGAGCTCTTTAACAAAATACAGCCGGCCTGTCTGTCGTGATCTACTCCCACTTGAATTCCAGACTTGGATTTTTGCATACCTTCTGACACTTTCTTCAAACAGTTCAGTTACGTCACTGTAAATATGGTTCTGATTGACTGTTAGCGATTACGTTGGCATTTTTGTGCCTCCGACAACAAAATATAAATCACAGCGCGGGAAGAATTGAGCTTAATGTCCCTGGCCTCTTTCTAATCTTATCATTATGATCTAGGGGCCACCGTCAAAAAGCAGCGGATGAAAAATACCCTATACCCTATATGGACGACTTGACAATGTGTAAACGCGGGCTACCGTCGCCGATATCGTCAGCTCGCTTGTTTTGCCACCGTCGTGTCGCGCTTAATACGAGTTTCACCAGCCTTCTCGTTCTCCTTTATGGCTTATACCTACTTCCTCCTTTCAGCGGCCGTAGGATGGCAGATGGGCTTGATAGACCAAATACCTCTCTGATGTTCAGAGAGCTCCGTCCAGCTGCGTTACATATTTTACCCACAATTTTAATCTGTTGACTGATGTTTATATTGATATATTAATGGCATCAAAAGTTAAAAAACTAGGACACACGTCACCTTATTCAGTAACGTATATAATAGGGGTTAAAGTATGAAATTGCCGTTTTATTGCAATAGGTTCTTTGAATTGACATAGAATCTTCATGGTTTGAGGTTTTCGAATGAAACTTTTTTTAAATGGTTTCTATGATGTTCTTTTTTTAAAAAATGTAAAACATTTGAATATCGACTTTCAATTGTTTTTGTTATTCAATTTAGACAAGAAAGATGGATACTGCGAAAATTCGAGTTATTTTTGAATACGAGTTCCGACGCGGAACTAACGCGGCAGAAACAGCCCGCAATATCAATGCTGCGTTTGGAGAGGGGTCTACTAATGAACGCACCGTGCGATTTTGGTTTAAACGCTTTCGTGATGGAAATTTCGACTTAAAGAACGAGCCACGAGGAAGACCGCCCACACAGGTAAATAACGATGAATTAAGAGAGATAGTGGAAGCCGATCCTAGTCAAAGTACCCAGGAATTAGCGGCATGGTTTAACGTTACCTTACCCACAATATTGACTCACTTGCGTCAAATCAATAAAATAAAAAAATACGAAAAATGGGTGCCTCATGATTTGACTGATCTGCAGAAAGAAACGCGTGTTGAAACTTGTGTTGCCTTGTTGAACCGGTACAGAAATGAAGGAATATTGGATCGAATTGTAACATGTGATGAAAAGTGGATTCTTTATGATAACCGGAAAAGAAAAATGCAATGGCTGACCCCAGGTCAAATGCCACAACAGTGTCCTAAAGCAAAACTTACCAATAAAAAGGTAATGGTAACTGTTTGGTGGTCTCAGCATGGTGTTATTCACTATAGTTTTCTCCGATCTGGTCAAGCAATAACGGCAGATGTCTATTGTGCCGAACTCCGAACCATGTTGACAAAACTAGCAGTAAAACAGCCCCGACTCATGAATCGATCTTCACCATTATTGCTCCACGACAACGCGAGACCTCACACAGCACGAGAAACCATTTTGACCCTTCAGGAACTGCAGTTAGAAACCATTCGTCATCCTCCGTATTCACCAGACCTTGCTCCAACGGACTACCATTTTTTTCGTGATTTGGACAATTATCTACGTGACAAGAAGTTTTCTTCCCAGGAGGCAGTACAAAATGCTTTCACACAGTTTGTGCAGTCTAGATCGTCGGAATTCTATCGCAAAGGCATTAATGACCTTCCCATTAGATGGCAGCAATGTATAGATAATAATGGCAACTATTTTGATTAAATAAATTTGTTAAAAATTTAAAAAATAAACAATATAGATTTTCAGTACAAATCGGCAATTTCATACTTTAACCCCTAATATTAATAATTACCATTACCTACTGATTCTCGATCGATATAGGTACTAAAATGCCTCTGTATGTGCAAAATATTTATTCTATGATTACCTATATTCGAACTACGAAAAGCGGCTTTGGCCCAATTAGTCGCGATTCAGAAAATTATTAACGCGTTTGGTTAGTCTCGGTTCACGAGAACTCATTAACAATTTTACCCGTAACTTTTCACTATAATACCTTGATACGTTTTGTTTAAAGTTTGCTCTATTTACATTGTCTTGTCATTTATCATGTCACTGTACCTACTAAGTCCTACAACATAAAAAGACATTTGATGATTACAGGAAAACCCTTGTTGAAAATATATATCATTGCACGTGCGTCTCCAACTTGCATCTTATGAAAAAAGGTTTCTAACTAAAAGAGGCGTTGTAAAGAGAATAACGTTGAGAGTATAGGTGTTTGGTACCTAAGCTAAATGCTTACATATTTAAGTTACGTCGCGTCGGCGAGGTTCGAACTCTGTACGTTTGGTTCAATGCTGACATGTCGACCGATGCACTAAGGTCGCCTTGTCTTTGACTATAATAGTAATAAGAATTTCGATGATTATTTTTAATAGCTTAAAAGTGCATAATTTCTACAGATAGCCTTCGCTGGTGAGACTAGGTTTTTCTTACCTATTGTGCAGTAATGTAAGGTAATTATACCTACTTATCTATTGTGAAGTAGAGAATAGTGTTTTTCTTTTCACGTAAATTACGTGCACTCATAGCACTGCAAAAAACAATAGGGTCAAGGCGGCAACAGTGGTTATAGCGGTAACAGTGGCGCACTGGTCGTTGTATCAAAAGTATTAGAGGTATCTTTTTATATCTCTCACTCTTCGGAAGGTCTCCCGATAGATACTGGTCACAACCAGTTTCCCTGGGTCAACCATGTAACAAACCCGTGTTGTAAGTGTTTTCATTGTTTTGACAAAAGAAAAAGTGAGTTTTCTGGTGAGATATACTTGGAATTTTTTCACAAACCTTTTGTTTCACCAATGGATTTATATTTTTACTAAGTAACAAACTTCGTTGAGGTCATTTTGGCGTATACTGCACTTCGATTTACGTAAAACCATCACACGTGGAATGAGTTAAATCCAAAATGGCAGTTTTGTACACAGTGGCTCAAATCATTTGAGTTCACAGTGGTTCATGTTCCACTGTGTACTACTGGTACTGGATAATAACTACCCAGACATTAGTTTAGCAAAAATCGAGACATAATAATTTTTGTTAATTTTCCCTTTTAGCATGACTTGACCAGCAAGGCCCTGTAAAATAGGGAAACACATAGCTGACATGACAAATAGCAAAATTCTATTTCTTTTGTGTGACTGAAAAGTCACTTTGAGACTGAAGTTGTCAAAAAGTTACCTGATTATTCATTTGAAGGATAAAAAGTCATTTTGTTTGATAGTTTATGCAAGATACAGAAAAAGTTTTCTGTTGATGATTAACTAAGTCAAAAAAATAAAGATAATTTAGTAAATTTTAAATGTCTAAAACTGAACATTCACTTTGAAGTGAAGTAGTAAAACTACTTCACTACAACTTATTGTTTGACTAAAACAAAAAATAAAGATCGATAAAAAGCAAAAAAAAATATTTTTATTTGAGTTATATTACAATGATCCACTGTGAACTTGCCTGATTCACTGTAAACTGAGGGCCGATTCACTGTATCCCACCCCCAGTACACAGTGGCTCAAACGAGATTTTTTTTTAAAAACTATTTATTTTCCAAAATATTACCTTGTTTAACTAAATCGATTGGAATATACATTAGTTACACTATAATACTAATCGTTTTACATCTTTCCAACACTCACCCACATCAAGTTACATCACTGGAAAAAAAAGTGACTCACTGTTGCCGCCTTGACCCTAATGTTGATTTATTCTTTAGATTTCATCACAGTTTTATAAATATGAATCTGCTTATTCTCCAAAAGTATTAATTGTCGCAACCCAATTTATATTCAGATTTGCAGGGCGGGATTAGAGATATATTGTATGCATAATTTTCATTTTGATAATCACATCACCTCTTTTATTATTCAGATTACGTAAAGGATTTTAACACGTTAACCAGGTGTTTATTTCCCGATGAAATTAATTATGTAAGTACTTTTCAAATTAATTCCCTAATTATGTTAATATTAACATATAAATTATGCTATATTACATATACAGAATGTTTGGTAATACCTGTATACTCCCAAATATACAGGTATTACCAAACACTGACACCAATAACAAGAAGCATAGCGTTTGATGCTGAATCGCAAGTTTCATGTCTTATATTTTAATATTATATTACATTTACATATTACCTTCTCGTCCCAAGTACGTAAACATGTACCACCCCAAGTGTTTGCGATTAATGAAGGTCTTCTATTCGCTCTTCGGAATACAGAAATTGCTGAAGGTTGGCAAAAGTTACAGAGATGGAGAAAATAATATATGCAACTCATATTGTATCAAAAAATCCGTCTTAAAGCACTCTGGAGCACACGTATAACCACTCAACGTAAGTAATCAGTAATCTACTCTACCGGATACTTAGTGTTTAATATACCGTAAAATTCTTTCACCAATATTAAGGATGGAATCCAATAATGGATCCCAATAATGTAAGACGTAGTGTACATTTTTCTAAAATAATCTCAAAAAAACGGGCGCTGCTAAAACCACGGGCGTAGCCAGGTTTTAGTTTCGGGGGGGGGGGGGTTCAAAAAATAAAACTACTGAAAGTGCATGCAATAACCTTTCTATTATATGAAAAATATAAAATATGTAAAAAAAGAAACAGAAGGTTCATTTCATTACATATGTACTACAGAATTAATCTTCTGGTTTTTTTTTTTAAATATATCCACTACTTCTTTCGCATCAATTTCTATCCCATAGTGAATATTCATGAGAGCCAAGCCGTTAAGTCTGTTTTCATTCGTTGTTGTTATTCCGCAAGTAGTTTTTAAGTCTCCGTAGGCTTGAAAACGTCCCGAAAGGACTTTTTCTGTAGCAGTGGAAACAGGTATGGTAGCCAATATTAATCCAAAATACATTATTAGTGTAATAATTAGCAATAAAATAAGTTATGCCGCTGGTGATTATTGGTGGTTATTGACGTTGATGTCTAAACATTTCGGGGGGGGTTTGAACTCCCAAAACCCTCCCCCTGGCTACGCCCGTGGCTAAAACTATTGATAACAAAACAAAACAGGTACTGCAGTTTTAGAAAAAACATCAATATGTACAAAAAGATTTGCTATATTATATGTACTTTTATATCTATATATATATAACAGCGAAAGGTCACGCACTCATCACGAAATCTCAGGAACTACATGTGCTATAAATCTCATATTTCGCATGGGAGTTCGTTTTAGGACGTAGATACGATCACTATTATGGGATTTTGCGAATTGTGTGTTTATTTATTTAGCTGAATTTGTTCCGACTTAGGACATAGGATAGGTTTTATTTAAATTTATAACATAGCAACGCGTGGCTGAGGCGGCTAGTACATATCTATGTAGGTATATAAAAATACCCTGTCACAGTGTTTGAACGCGATAAACTCCGAAACTACTGAACCGATTTTGATGACTTTTTTCATTTCGCTGGATTATTTTCAACTTAGGATATAGGTTTCATTTAAATTTATAACTAGTGATGTGCCGGATATCCGTATCCGTATCCGTATCCGCGGATATCCGAGGCAGAAGAAAGATCCGTATCCGTTACTTTTTGGCAGATCTTTTACGGATTATTTTCAAATTTATAGATAAATTTGAAATAATAAGCGATTTAAGCGATTCTTTTACTTGAAACAAAACATTTCTATCGATTTCAGAAAAACGATACTCTAATTCATTCTTCAAAGCAGACTCAAAAGTCACAACTACGGATACACTGACATGCAATTTTTTCTGAATCTCGTCATGGATTTTATTCAATGCTCGTATTAGAGGAATAACGTCAGATACACGTGTTTTGTGAGCTCAATTTTTTTGTAGTATCATCCAAAGGCTTCAGCATTTTTATTAATTCTTGAATTAAAATCCAGTCATCATTTACAAAACAAAATAATTCCAAATTACGCTACTAAATTTCTTTATAGACATTTATTTTTAAACTCATGTACCAATACAGAACACAACCGTTATCTATGCTGCCCAGTGACACATTAAACTAAAACAAAACAAAAGAAAGACCCCCCGCGCAATGCAAGTCGAAACATATCTCAACTCAAGATCGCGTGCACTGACACTGATTGTGCAAGAAAGTTAAGATCCGTATCCAGATCCGTATCCGCGGATCTATATTTTTGAAGATCCGGCACATCACTATTTATAACACAGCAACGCGATTAACTTTTTTATTTTAAAAGTGAATGGAAACGGCGCTGGGAAATAGACCACGTTATTCATACCTTGGTATTATTCTGATCCAAACATATCACTTATGGCTGTTTAGGTATTTGTAGATTAGTTTTTAAATATTCAAATCGCACATTCCATTCAAAAGATGACATGAATTTTAAAATCCATATAATATTTAAAGATATGTCCTGATTCACCTATTAACGCCTAGCCCAACCCATTAGACCTGGACCTAGAAAGCTAAACTTTCGAATTGAGGTTTTTTTGCGTTATAAGTATGGGCAAGGGATAAGAAAGAAATTTAGGAAACTCAAGCGTTAAGAGGCTTAAACAGAGCAAACAACTTTGGTATTATAATACAGTATTTTATGAGCCATAGATTTGAAAACCATAATTTTAACTTTATACTAAAACAACGTTTTTGGAAAATAAACTCCTTAAAGGTTAAAAAAGTAGTGGGTTAAAATTTCTTTAGGAATTCTGTAAGTCTATTAGAGGAAGAGCCAGTGACCAATTTTAGGTGGTCATTTCAAAAGTCACGAAATTTTCTACAGTTAATCCTCTCTACTAAAAATGAAAAGCCACTTCTGGCAGCCCAGTGTGGCCGGGATAGGCTACCCTAAATTTTGAAGGAGGGTAAGAAATAAGTTTTATTTTAGTTAAAGTATCAGTCATAAAATTTTAGGAAAATACTTTCGACAGTATTTTGTCTTCAGGGATTTTTTGCCAGAGTATTTACATCTCTCCTAATTTTTGCCAGAACGCTATAATTATTTATAAAATAAAAATCCACTTTTGTCATTTCATCAGTCTTCAAATTTTAACAGAATAAATAAAATAAATAAACAATTAATAATATACAATGCCAGAACGAAATTCCATCACCAACAGTCTGCCAGAGCGAAAAATGTGTGAGTGCAAGTAAGACAGTAATATGGAAACCTGCGGGTTAGAGTGAGAGCGCTTATAGGAGAGTAAAATATATAGAAGTTGAATATATAGAATTTGAGAAAAAAATTATTATACTAATAAAAAAATACATAATTTATTATTGCCTTCAGCTCAGAATAAGGGATTTTTGCAAAAGAAACAACCAATTTAGAAAATAACATATAATGCCTCTTAAATAACTGTCGGTACACCCAGGGCCGTGCCTGGGTATATGGCCGCCTGCGTGCCAGTCTGTATGGCCGCCCCCAGGATAACATTAAAAAAAACTACTTTAATTTTTAATGTTTATTATTATACACAGGGCATCAAACCGGGAAAAAAATCAGTTTTTGGTTAACCGAAATCGAGAACGAAAAAAAATATTGGTTTTGTTCCCAAAACCGGTTTCTGAAAAGAAAAACCGGCTAAAAACCGGTTTTATGAGATTTATATGTTTGGATGAAATTTAAGAAAAAAAAATGCACAAAATAAACATTTTTTTATTTAAAATTTAAACAAAAATAATAACATGAAAAAAATTATGGTATTGGTTTTATAATCACAGACAAAATTATCAAACATAAAGAACAAGGAATAACCCTTAAATCTATACTAACATATTAGGATAACAAAGCTCAGTGGCCAATGGCAGATCTGGGCTGACTTGCAACTTGGGAGGTATACAAAATAGAATTAATTTACTTACTTTAATAATAACATGAAAAAAAGTAATTATGGTATTGGTATTATAATCACAGACAAAATTATCAAACATAAAGAACATAGGAATACGATAATTTAAAATCCTAGGTGTCGCTCAGTGACAATTTAAAATTATTTGATTTTAAAAAATCAAATCTTACGTATTATTTATTGATATTGAAAATAGTAAAGGTTTTTGGTTAATTAACCGGTTTCATAAAATTATTTCGGTTAGGTTACCGGTTAATTAGGGAAATCTTTCAATCTTTCAATTATCGCGATTGAAAGTGAAATTGCTGAATCTTCACGAAGCAATTATTAAATAAAGTACATATTAAAAGTTAATCCTACGGGATTTTTTACTGACAAAATCGTCAATTGCTTCGTGAATATTTAAAGATTCAGCAATTTCACTTTCAATCGCGATAATTGAAAGATTGCTCATACGTTCTTGCGTCATGGAAGTACGTAGGTAATTTTTTATGATTTTCAATTTAGAAAAACTACGTTCTCCAGACGCAACTGATACAGGCATGGTCAATAATAGTTTTAAGCTTGTAGATACATTTGGAAATGAATTTTGTAAATTGTGTTTGTACAAATACTTTAGGAGTTCTTCGGGTTGTTTCCTATCTTTTATAATTATTTTCAATGAAATTAACTCTTCGTATAATTCTGCTCCGTTTATGTCGCACGATTCGCCATCCTTGAATTTATTATGAAAGTCGAAGCAACTTTTTTTTATGTCGTCCTCTCCTATTTCAACAAATTTATATAAAAATCCGAAAGACTGTTCGAAATTGGATAATGTTTCAAATCGGGTAGTAACAGATGAAATGGCTGTATCCAATATTACATAGAAAAAATTAATTTTGAAATTTTCTTTAGCAGTTAACTGAATATCCTCATCTCCTTCATAGTCAAATTGTTTTCGCTTATGGCGTCGACGTAGATTAATTTCAACAGGAAATTCCGGTTGTATTTCCAGTGATTCACATAATTCATCAGCAATTTTCAAATACTTTTCGAAATTTTCATCATTTCTAATACTTTGGAAAAAAATTAAAATATTATTAATAGATTCAGCACATGAAGTAAGATTCCAAGAAACGGTCTGCATCATTTTACTAATAATATTTACTTTTTCTAAGATTTCGTACCATATTACTGTGGAACAAATAAATTTGTACGATTTAATTTTCATTGCCAAACATTTAGCTTCATGTTGACCTATTGGTGTTGAACATTCTTCCGCTAGTTCTATTAGGCTGTCATAAATTTCACCTAATTCATGACGCAGTGGTCTAATCGCCTTAATCCTTGATTCCCACCGGGTTACGCTAACTTGTTTTACTGTTAACGATTTTACATGTTTTTTTAAAATTTGCCATCGAAAAGGTGATCCGGAAAAGTAATTGTATATTGCTGACACATTACTAAAAAAATCCACAGTTGAAAAAGAAACTTTCGCTGCATCATTGACGACCAAATTTAATGTATGCGCGTTGCATGGCATAAACAAAGCTCGTGGATAATTGTCCAAAATTCGTTTCTGCAATCCAATATGTTTTCCAGCCATATTTGATCCATTATCATACCCCTGGCCTCTCATATCGTTAACATTTAATTTAAGAGAGCTTAATTTTTCAATTAAAAAGTCGTAAAAAGCTTCTCCAGTACTTTTTTGAGCTGGAGAAAAACCAACGAAATTTTCTCTCACTTCTACTTCGTCATTTTGAATATGCACATATCTCAAAATTATTGTAATTTGCTCGACATGTCCCATGTCCGGCGTACAATCCAAAATTACTGAAAAATATTTGGCGTCTTTTATTGCTGACAAAATATATTTTTGAATTTGCGCTGCAAGGATACTAATTATTTCATTTTGGAAGCGATTTCCCGCATAATGTGGCATATGGTTCTTTAAAGCAACTGATTGTTGAATGCGATTTATGTGATCTGCCATAACATCATCAAATTTTCCTATCATTTCAATTGCTTTTAGAAAATTTCCATTATTGTTTTCATACAATCTGCTCGAGCTACCTCTAAACGCTAAACCCTGTACTGCCAGAAATTGTACCACAGATATCATGCGTACGACAATTTGATACCATCGTTTTTTCTCTGCGTCATAATACCGTTGCAAATTTTTATCAATTGTAGCTTTGTTTTTTAAATTTAATTCCAAATTTTTCCAATTGGTGCAATTTCCGATATGCAGCGATGTTTTTTCATGACGAGATAAATTATCAGATGTGTGTTGCCAATCATTGAAGCCTTCATTAACTAATTTTATTTCTTGTTTGCCAAATAATTTACAACAGAAGCAAAATATGGAATCCGTTTTTGGAGAATAGATTAACCACTCACGATTAAATTTTTCACCATTTGGCATTTTTCTATAGAAATAAGTTGATGAAAATGATCTTCCCAATTCATTAATTGGATATGTAGATTGTTTATTTTGTATGGGTCCTTTTTCGATTAATATATCCAATATTTTAGTGGTAATTGTTAAAGGCCAGCAAGCTGGATCATTTAAATCCATACACATAGCAAAATATGCTTTATCAATTTCAGCGGTATCGGTATTGTATAGATCGATATCCTTATTATCTTCTGTTTCCATTTCGTCGGTACTACTAGTATTGTCATTAGCCTTTTCATTTTCGACAGATAATTCATTTTCATTTTTATCGCAAAACAAATCATCAATTGGATTTAATTGGCTACTACAACTACTTTCCGGTTCTGGCGATTTTACTAAAAACTTTGTTAATGAGCCAAACATTTTTTTAGCTTCATTTTGCTTTTCCTCTCGCTTTCTTTTATATTGCGCTCCAGACAATCTTTTCGTTTTCCTTTCAGACATTCGTAGGCCTTTAAAAATGTTAAAAAATAAAAAATTAAAAAAAAAAATTAAATAATAATTAAAATAAATAATAAAATAGCGCAATTTAATATTAAATTACTTAAAATCTATAATTAATGTATATTTTAATGCGCATAGGATGACATGATAAGAAAATCATTTATAAGCTTTTTAAGTAAAACATATTTTTAAACATAAATATGTCAAGATTTATTTTGAAAATGAAAACGGAGAGGAAAATTCAACCACATATAACTGTTTTCTAGTTCAATGTCAGGTAAATTTCTTCCATTTAATAACAATAACATTGCTAT
This sequence comes from Calamotropha paludella, assembly GCA_927399485.1. Classification (NCBI taxonomy): domain Eukaryota; kingdom Metazoa; phylum Arthropoda; class Insecta; order Lepidoptera; family Crambidae; genus Calamotropha; species Calamotropha paludella. The sequence goes on from OV656805.1 coordinate 13,257,167, forward strand.
TATAAAAAGGAATCATAAGCTTAATTTAAAGAGTTGCTTTCGGCTACACAAGTTCAAATGCTTGATTTTCCATCGGCGGGTTGTGAGCGATTTAAACAGAGAATCTCGTATGCAAACAAACAACTTTTAATTATTATATAAATGCATTCAAAATGAGAAAGATATTCATTTTTTAGTATAAATTAAGGAAGATTTTAAGTAATTTAATATTAAATTGCACTATTTTATTATTTATTTTAATTATTATTTAATTTTTTTTTTAAATTTTTTTTAATATTATTAAATATTTTTTAATATTTATTTAAGAATTTCATATCAAAAGGCCTTTTCCCTCCAAAAAGACCCGCCAAAATTTCCCGGGCCCAAAATTGAAAGTCTACCCAAATTTTACATTTTTTGTGTATTACCTTTTTCAGTCTTTGTCGAGTAAATAAACTTTTTATTAAATTTCACCACACGAACACACAACTAAAAGTTTTCAGGAATTAAGCAATTTATTTTTATTCGTTAAATCAGGGGTCGGCGCGACCGTGCACGATCGAGCTGATTTTCGAAAAGCTCCGCCTCCCACCACCCCCTTACGTTCTCACTTCCGCGCGATACCTACAAGCCTCCAGAGCCTCAAGAGCGTAGTCTTAACGTAGTGTAATGCGGGGCCTTCATATTACGAAAATATTATCAAAATTACAAAAATATTATTCAGTTTTAAATTTTAAACTATTGATTTTTAAATTTTAGATTTTGCTTTAAAATAATTGAATGAAATTTTTGTAATTTTGATAATATTTTCGTAATATGAAGGCCCCGCGTTACTCTACGTTAAGAGTACACTCTTGAGGCTCTGGAGGCTTGTAGGTATCGCGCGGAAGTGAGAACGTAAGGGGGTGGTGGGAGGCGGAGCTTTTCGAAAATCAGCTCGATCGTGCACGGTCGCGCCGACCCCTGCGTTAAATTAAAGACTTTAATAATATCGGATCACACACAGGACACAAATAACGATTTATCCTCGCTAGTCTATAGACTAATACGACTAATAAGACGAATAAGCCCGCTTACGCGACGCCGGTCAATTGAAAAAACTATTTCGGCTCTTCGCTCGTGCAATGTTCGAAAAAATTCGGATTCGCTGCATGACTACAGATAGCGCGCGAGTTGAATGCCGTCGGGGCCTGAGGTGAAGAGCGGGAGCATCTCCCCCCGCCGTCCGCACGCCGCGTCTCGCGCGCCTGCAGTGTAGTGCTGTGCTGTCCTTGACAACTATCATACGCTTACTGTGTTATCGTGTGAATATAAAGTTGCAGCCGCGTGTTATTTTTGTTTTTAATTATGTCTGATCCGTGTACGTCAAGTTCTGTTACAAAAAAACGAGTTTTTATTCATCGCCAAGCACGGGAAATGGCGAAAATTGTTCTAGACATGTGTGTTGAAGAAAGGCAGAACAACAATTTAACATTCACATTAAATAATGCTTACGATCGCGCAAGCCGTTACACTGGACTTTCGAAGAGAACATTGTCTGCAATTCAAAATGAAGCCAAAAAAGGGCCTCTTTGTTCGCCTTCTAAAAAGAAAAGACAGTGTAACAAGAAGACAAATTTAAACGTCGATGATTTTGATCGAGGTGTTATACACAGAATTATTGAAGAATTTTATTTAACTAAAAAAATTGTTCCGACCTGCATTAAACTCCTCGCAGCTATTCGAGAAAAAATCGAGTTTCCATGGGGAGTGACGATTTTAAGAAAATTGTTAAAAGACATGGGATATAGATGGCTTAAATGTCATAATAAACGTAGAATTTTGGTGGAGAGGCCAGCTGTCGTATATGCACGGTCAATTTATTTGCGGAAAATTCGTCAATATAGGCAAGAAGATCGAAATATTTTTTTTCTCGATGAAACATGGATAGACAACAACCTCACATTTAAAAAATGCTGGAGAAATGAAATGATCGACGCCGTGTTGACGGATACGAGCTCCACGAACAGGCTCATTCTTGTCCACGCAGGATCGAGAGGAGGGTTTTAAAATGGTGCAAAGTTACTTTTTGGGGCCACTGATATGTTAATCCCTAATCTACCACAATCCAGCGTTGTTGTGATAGACAACGCACCGTATCATAGTGTACAAGAAAATAAATTCCCAACAAAGTCCAGCACCAAATCAGTAATGTTGGAATGGTTAACCAAGAACAATATCGAAGCTTCACTTACTATGAGAAAAGATCAGCTGTTTCACTTGGTTCAGTTACATAAACCTACGGAAAAATCTTACAAAATCGATGAATTCATCAGAAGTCAAGGCCATATCGTAGTAAGACTACCACCGTACATGTGCGACCTCAACCCTATTGAGTTGGCTTGGGCAAAAGTAAAAAGAATTGTAAGGCATCACAATGTTACTTCTGATTTCTCCCTAAAAAGGTTAAAAGAAGTTACGGAGCTGGCTCTCTCTCAGGTCACAGAGGAAGATTGGCGTGGCTTCGACGATCACGTCATAATTTTAGAAGAAAATTATTGGCAAAGAGATGGATTAATGGAAGATACCATAGATCGATTCGTAATTGAGGTCAGCGATGGTGAGGATAGTGACACCGATTCAACCAAGTCTGCCATTTCAGAATCTGATGCTGCATAAATTATATTTTTTTTTATTGATTTTGATGTGTAAAATAATAAAAAATGTGTAATAATTATTACGTTGTTTTTTCTAAACTTAAAACGTTACACTTAAAACAATGTTGAAATTTATCGACATATTGTCATCATAAATTCTAATTAGGTCACTGCACTATCTCATTCCTGAGCTCGGCATTCAACTCGCGCGCTATCTGTAGGTATATAAATACTACAACGACATAATCAGTTTTTATACATTTCTTATTTCTGAGAAACTCTTTTTAGATAGATTAGATTAGAGAAACTGTTTTTACTTCGTATCTTAATGAAAACAAACCGATTGTATTTTTGCCCAGTAAACAACTTGTAACGATTTGGCCGCCTCTTAATTTCGGCCGCCTGCGTGCGGTGCACGCAATGAACGCCCGTCAGGCACGGCCCTGGGTACACCAATGCAAATCACTTTAAATCACACATAGAACTCCCTAAACTATTGGATAAAAACTATTACTTACACGTTTGTTTTGTGATCTCCTTACTATCCTTTAGGTATATTCTTTCTCAGACACGTTTCGAATCAGAATAGCCTCTTTTCACCTTCCTTTCCAATATATCACCGCGCGATGCTTGCAAACCGCACGAATGAGTGAACGGAAGAATGCCCGCGTGAAACACCGAATTGTTAGTCAATTGATTATTTGCTTTACTTCAGTGTTACTCAATATTTATTCTGATTTGTTAGAAATAGACAGTAAATATTATAATTATATTTTAATATATTTGTTGACTGATATTTATCGGTATATGTTTCACTAACACAGGAAATGTATAATAAGAATGAACGAACGAACAACGGACAAGATGAGTCTGTCTTACTTCTTATTATTAATATTTTATAAAACGATATGCAAATATATTATATATGTTTATAATAAAGCTAATAATTATATATGTTTATAATAAAGCTAATAGCTCGGCCATCCTGTTCGAAGCGTGTCCTCATGCTTAACTTTAAATTCCTATTTATTTAAACAAGAAAAATAATCGGTTTCGTTGCATCATGCACATATTTATGTATTCTTAATATATATATGTCTTAACAATCTACCATAATTAAAGTACAAGGCTAAATAAAAATACAAAAAAAAATCATAAATCTAAAACAAATAGGTAAACATATAATATTCTAATTCATGTGTTTTTTTTTATTTTATTTTTTATTTTATTTTATTAAATTGTAATCGGTTTTGCATTACTTCTTTCTATTACCTATTGCATTAATAAAAAAAAGTTAAGAAAAATTTGATTTTATATTATAATTTATATATATATTTTCCACAAGTAAATAAACACTTTTTTTTTACCTAAATATATCTTATAAGCAATGAATCAAAATAATACTTCTGTTTGAGTTAATTTTGTATAATAAAGAAGATATGTGTTATGTAATCATTTAAACAATTTTGTTGGACAGTAAAATAAATATGATTTTTTTTTTAAACATTTGTTTTGGTGATTTGATTAGGTTTCCGATTCATTTTCACTATTACTATTAGAACAATTATCACTACTAGCCAAGTCTCTACGAAATATCAGCCATGGCTGTATTTTGTCAACAGCTACTATAGCTTCGTAGCGACGGCCACGCTTGCGAGTCATTGGAGTATCTTCTATTAAATATCTTTCATTGGGGAGCACTTTTATAACGCGATATGGTCCTTGAAACTTAGCTACTAATTTTTGGGACTTACCGTCGTGGGGAATTTGCCTCTCGACTCGAACTAAGTCTCCTAACTCATATTTTTTTCCAGGTTTCCTATTCCTATTAAATCGCTCAGAATCTTTTATTTGTTGTTCCTTAATGCTTTCGCTTGCTCTATTCCTAATTTTACCTAATTCTTCTGAATCTATTATTTTAGTTGTATCTGATATTACCTGACTTAGAATTCCTTCTGATTTACTTATAATATTAAACCCAAATAATAACTCCGACGGACTTTTTTTTGTTGTTTTGTGAACTGTGGTATTAATACCTAACTGAATATCGTAAATATAATCGTCCCATGATTTATCATCCTGATTATGAGAAGAGGCTGACAGGGCATCTAGTATAGTTCGATTGAAACGTTCAACCTGTCCGTTCGCCCTGGGAGTTGCAACGGCATTAGTAATATGTTTTATTCCATAAAGCGAGATAAAATCTTTAAAGAGTTTACTTGTAAAGCTTGTGCCTTTATCGGTAATGAGCCGATTTGGTACCCTAAAATAGCTAATATGTTCCTTGAGGACTCGTATACTGGTCATCGATTTGGTATTTCGAACAGCAGATATATTAACAAATTTAGTAAAACTATCCACTAATACTAGTAAATAACAGTTACCCCTTTTGCTTTTAATGAAGGGTCCTAAATGATCTGCGTGGACAGTATGGAAGGGAACGCTGACTTTATCAATTGGATGTAATTCACCCTCTCGCTTGCCACCAGGCACTTTATGATGGGCGCATTCTAAGCAAGATTGGACATATTTTTTTACAAAGCGGCGCATTTTTGGGAACCAATAATGCTGTTGGATCCGATGTAAGGTCTTGTCAAACCCGTAAAGACCAATATCGTCGTGGTTTCTTTTAAGTATTTGCCAGCGGACTCCCCTCGGAACTAACCACCTAATCTTGTCATCTACTATACGATATACCCTACCATTTTTGAGCCTATAATTTTTATGTACATCTGAAATTAAAGCAGTACTATCATCAGAAAGAATATTTTTAAGTCGAAGTACCTCATCATCAGCATCCTGAACTGTCGCAATCCAGTCCTGATCAGAAATCTCAACGGATAAAACGTCTAGGATATGTGTTTCTGGTGTGGGAGGTTCAACTGGACTACGACTCATAGCGTCAACATGAGTCATTCGGGAACCTGGGCGATATTCTATACTAAAATCAAATTCTTGCAACTGAACCCACCAACGCGCTACTCGTGGGATCAAGTCGCGTTTGACCAGTGTAGATTTTAGAGCATTACAATCTGTATAAATAATAAAGGCTTTGCCAAGTAGATATACTCTAAATCTATTTAATGACGCTACTATTGCGAGCGTTTCAAGCTCGTAGGAGTGAAGTTTACTTTCGTCAACTGTTGTCTTGCGACTGAAATAAGATACTGGGTGAAATACTCCCGCAGAGTCACTTTGTAATAAAATACCAGCTAGACCATCTTTACATGCGTCTGTGTGAAGTTGAGTTGTGGCCTCGGGATCATAAAGTGTCAATATTGGGCGACTTACAAGTGACGTTTTTAAGATTTGGAAAGCTTTTTCTTGATCATTGCCCCACGACCACGAGCGATCTTTTCTCAAGAGATCAGTTAATGGTGATGCTATTATCGAATAATTTTTCTAAAAAATCCAGAAAGACCGAGAAACTGCCTGAGTTCGTGTTGGTTATTAGGCTTAGGGAACTTTGAAATAGCTTCCGTTTTCCTCATTCCAGGTCTAATGCCCGATGCAGTAACTTCAAACCCTAAGAAATCTATTTTGTCCATGAAAAAGTTACATTTACTAAGCTTTAGTGTTAGCCCTCCATTCCTAAGAAGTTGCAGAACTTCTTCTAACCTTTCTAAGCCCTCAGATACCATTTTACAAGGAATAAGAATATCATCCATATAAACAATGGCATATTTAATTTTTAGCATCATGAAGAATTTTATTAATGGTGCGCTGCAAAACTGACGGTGCGTTAACTAAGCCAAACGGCATGCGATTGAATTCAAACTGTCCGTCTGGCGTAACAAACGCAGTTTTGTGTCGAGATTGTTCATTAATTGGTATCTGATAATAGCCAGAGGCTAAATCGAGTGATATAAACAGTTTATTCCCAGCTAACTGGTCAAGTTGGTCTTCGACACGTGGGATAGGGTAGTGGTCCTTCTTAGTTTTTCTATTAAGAGCCCTGTAATCAACGCATAAGCGTTTTTCACCGGTCTTTTTATGAACGAGAACAATAGGACTTGCATAAGGAGACGATGATTCCCGTACTATCCCACTGTCTAACATTTCTTGGACCATATTATTGACTAGTGACCTTTCTGCGTGAGATAATCGATATGGCCTATAAACTATGGGATCTGCATCCTCAAGTGTAATAACCATTTCAGTAATATTAGTGAATCCTAAATCATTAAGACTTTTTGAAAAGAAATCATGATACTTGTTAAGTAATTGTTGTAACTGGGAACGCTCGTCATCGCCTAAGAGTTCACCACATTGAATTAAATCATCAGAGCTAAGAGTATCAAAAGACATTGTACAGCAATTCAGAACTTGTGAATGTAATTGCTTAACGTTAATTGATCGAGCCATTAAAGAGTTTTTGGAAATGGTTATATCACTTTCTAATGTGTTATAAACAAGCAACGATCCCTGACCATTCTTCATTTCGTATTCACCAGAAAAAAGATAATATTCTTTCCCATCTTTGCCTCTCAGTGAACCGCGTACGTAAACATGACCACTAAACTCAGGTTCAGTTCTTACTGAAATAATTCGCAAAGAACCTGTATTTATGGTTAAGTCACTACGACAGATTAAATGAATTCTGTTGGTATCTACTTTTTCAAAAATAAGCTTATTTGGGGTTTTGGTAATAATTAGGTCAGGCATTTCGGTAAAAGAGTGTCCTAATAAAGCGGGGTAACTCAAGACATAATCTTCAACTATGTAAATTCCAATAGTCTTTCGAATTCCTTGAACCTCAACTTCAACGTCAGCTACACCTAAAGGGCTTATTAAGTTATTACCGATGCCTTTTAGTACAGGTAAGTTACCAGAAGTATTAATACAGAGCTTAAGTCGTTTGGCCTCACTAATTTTAATTAAAGAGCATTGACTTCCTAAGTCTATGTGACATAAAACTATATTGTCGTTAATTTTAATATTAATTATATATTTATCGCAAAAAGTATCATTATCACTTAACTTTGAAACTTGTTTCTCCACCCTATCCTTTGTTTGAGATTCACTACGGGCCGCATCAGTACTTGATTTATTTCTATAACAGCTACTAGCTTGATGTCCTACCCTATCGCATATAGAGCATTTAACAAGAGGTTTCTCACATTTAAAACTAGGGTGGCCAATTTCGTTACAGTTAAAGCAACGAATATTTGTATTTGTTAATCCCGTTTTTGAATTAAATGATCGGCTTGTTACGTTCGAAGTAGTTCTGCGGTCGAACCTGTTCCTAGTATTATTTGAGTCCTGACCTTCTCTGCTATGCCCAACTTTAACTGTGCGGAAATATTTTAATACTTGTTCAGGCTCATTAAATTGAGCTACCTGTGCGCCTACTTTAATTGCGCGATCATCAACACCGTATAAAATGCAGTCTACTGCTTGTCTCCCGAATATTTTACACCTATTTAGTAAGTTTAGTTTTGCGTAAAATAATAGTGCTCCAATGACTCGCCGTATTTAGCACGTTTAGCCAGCATTTCTGTTAGGAGTTCAGCATAGTCCTCACGACAAGGAAAGGACTCTAATAATTTCCTTTTCCATTCAAGCCAAGAGTGTAGAACAGATGGGAGGCCCTGATACCATGTTTTTGCAAGTCCCGTTAACTTTTGTAACGCGTAGTGAATTATTTCTTTTTCGTCCCACCCATATATTTCAGCAAACTCTTCTACTTTGGTAAGCCAAACTAAAATGGACTGTTCCTTACTCATAGGATCGAATTCTGGGATAATGTAAGTGTTAAATGATAGCTTAGGTCTATCTGAACCCCTAACGTTTTCTAAAATTGACAAAAACTTATCTAACATAATATTAGTATCAATGTTTCTAGAATTTCTACCAGCGTACTCACTGCCACTTGAACTACTGCGGCGTGCCCTCTTTCTTGAACGCCTTGACTTCGCGTGCCTCTTGCGTCCAGTCGTCGAAATATCCTCGCAATCTGTAGACTCCGAATCTGTTTCATACCGCCTTCTCTTTGTTCCATGCCCAGCTCGTTGTGATAAGTTCTCGCTGCCTTTTCTAAGTCTAGTAATCCTATCCTTTCCTTTAGTCCTCAATATAATACTCCCTTCGTCCTTTCTTTCTACTCTGATTATTCCTTCACCCTCTAACCTGGGCATTTCGAAGCTCTCTGACCTGAGCATCCTGTCACCCTCTAACCTGGGTATTCCTGAGCTCTCTGACCTGAGCACTCTACCCTCTAACCTGGGTGTTTCATTGCTCTCTAACCCGAGCATCCTATTACCCTCTAACCTGGGTTGTTCATCCATATCCTCGTTAACAGACAATCCTTCCCTTCGATTGCCCGCGTTAGAGTCCATTATTGTGTTGCTGAAACATATTTAAGCTTAGCGTATGTCCATCATAGTCATAAGTTTATTGTCAAAGGGTGAGAAAATAAATAAGAGTAAGGTAGTCAAAGAGAGAGAAAATATAATTATTAGCAAACACTATTCTCTCTTTTCTTCCATAATTGTAACACGTGATTCATTTAACATATACTTTTCATTGAAGTCATATTTAAATTGAGGCTGACATTAAATGAATGGATCAAATTAATGTTTGTTCTTAAAATATAAAGAAAAAAAAAGACTAATATAATAGGTACTATATTTCCTTATCGTAAAATATCGTAAAATCATGATGATATGAGTAATTGCTTATGACTTCGTAAGTAAAATAAGAACAGTACTTATTATTTTCAATTTAAAGATTAAGTAAGAAAAAAAATCCATGAGAAAATAAAAACAAAATAACGATCCATGAGATCAGTAGACTTAGAAACGAATTAAAAAAACATGAGCAATAGTATACGTCTAAAGAAAATGCAAGAAAGTATGTTTTACGTATGTGTTTGCACTTTTATTTTTATATCTTACAAAGCTTTATCCGACTATCATTGCTTTGATATGACTTAAAAATGAAGGTAGTTTTACTACACTGCTTAAGAACCTTTGCGGACGTGGAAAGACAATAATATCTTTTACGATCCCACTTCTGAACTATTGCCTTCAGCTCAGAATAAGGGATTTTTGCAAAAGAAACAACCAATTTAGAAAATAACATATAATGCCTCTTAAATAACTGTCGGTACACCAATGCAAATCACTTTAAATCACACATAGAACTCCCTAAACTATTGGATAAAAACTATTACTTACACGTTTGTTTTGTGATCTCCTTACTATCCTTTAGGTATATTCTTTCTCAGACACGTTTCGAATCAGAATAGCCTCTTTTCACCTTCCTTTCCAATATATCACCGCGCGATGCTTGCAAACCGCACGAATGAGTGAACGGAAGAATGCCCGCGTGAAACACCGAATTGTTAGTCAATTGATTATTTGCTTTACTTCAGTGTTACTCAATATTTATTCTGATTTGTTAGAAATAGACAGTAAATATTATAATTATATTTTAATATATTTGTTGACTGATATTTATCGGTATATGTTTCACTAACACAGGAAATGTATAATAAGAATGAACGAACGAACAACGGACAAGATGAGTCTGTCTTACTTCTTATTATTAATATTTTATAAAACGATATGCAAATATATTATATATGTTTATAATAAAGCTAATAATTATATATGTTTATAATAAAGCTAATAGCTCGGCCATCCTGTTCGAAGCGTGTCCTCATGCTTAACTTTAAATTCCTATTTATTTAAACAAGAAAAATAATCGGTTTCGTTGCATCATGCACATATTTATGTATTCTTAATATATATATGTCTTAACAATCTACCATAATTAAAGTACAAGGCTAAATAAAAATACAAAAAAAAATCATAAATCTAAAACAAATAGGTAAACATATAATATTCTAATTCATGTGTTTTTTTTTATTTTATTTTTTATTTTATTTTATTAAATTGTAATCGGTTTTGCATTACTTCTTTCTATTACCTATTGCATTAATAAAAAAAAGTTAAGAAAAATTTGATTTTATATTATAATTTATATATATATTTTCCACAAGTAAATAAACACTTTTTTTTTACCTAAATATATCTTATAAGCAATGAATCAAAATAATACTTCTGTTTGAGTTAATTTTGTATAATAAAGAAGATATGTGTTATGTAATCATTTAAACAATTTTGTTGGACAGTAAAATAAATATGATTTTTTTTTTAAACATTTGTTTTGGTGATTTGATTAGGTTTCCGATTCATTTTCACTATTACTATTAGAACAATTATCACTACTAGCCAAGTCTCTACGAAATATCAGCCATGGCTGTATTTTGTCAACAGCTACTATAGCTTCGTAGCGACGGCCACGCTTGCGAGTCATTGGAGTATCTTCTATTAAATATCTTTCATTGGGGAGCACTTTTATAACGCGATATGGTCCTTGAAACTTAGCTACTAATTTTTGGGACTTACCGTCGTGGGGAATTTGCCTCTCGACTCGAACTAAGTCTCCTAACTCATATTTTTTTCCAGGTTTCCTATTCCTATTAAATCGCTCAGAATCTTTTATTTGTTGTTCCTTAATGCTTTCGCTTGCTCTATTCCTAATTTTACCTAATTCTTCTGAATCTATTATTTTAGTTGTATCTGATATTACCTGACTTAGAATTCCTTCTGATTTACTTATAATATTAAACCCAAATAATAACTCCGACGGACTTTTTTTTGTTGTTTTGTGAACTGTGGTATTAATACCTAACTGAATATCGTAAATATAATCGTCCCATGATTTATCATCCTGATTATGAGAAGAGGCTGACAGGGCATCTAGTATAGTTCGATTGAAACGTTCAACCTGTCCGTTCGCCCTGGGAGTTGCAACGGCATTAGTAATATGTTTTATTCCATAAAGCGAGATAAAATCTTTAAAGAGTTTACTTGTAAAGCTTGTGCCTTTATCGGTAATGAGCCGATTTGGTACCCTAAAATAGCTAATATGTTCCTTGAGGACTCGTATACTGGTCATCGATTTGGTATTTCGAACAGCAGATATATTAACAAATTTAGTAAAACTATCCACTAATACTAGTAAATAACAGTTACCCCTTTTGCTTTTAATGAAGGGTCCTAAATGATCTGCGTGGACAGTATGGAAGGGAACGCTGACTTTATCAATTGGATGTAATTCACCCTCTCGCTTGCCACCAGGCACTTTATGATGGGCGCATTCTAAGCAAGATTGGACATATTTTTTTACAAAGCGGCGCATTTTTGGGAACCAATAATGCTGTTGGATCCGATGTAAGGTCTTGTCAAACCCGTAAAGACCAATATCGTCGTGGTTTCTTTTAAGTATTTGCCAGCGGACTCCCCTCGGAACTAACCACCTAATCTTGTCATCTACTATACGATATACCCTACCATTTTTGAGCCTATAATTTTTATGTACATCTGAAATTAAAGCAGTACTATCATCAGAAAGAATATTTTTAAGTCGAAGTACCTCATCATCAGCATCCTGAACTGTCGCAATCCAGTCCTGATCAGAAATCTCAACGGATAAAACGTCTAGGATATGTGTTTCTGGTGTGGGAGGTTCAACTGGACTACGACTCATAGCGTCAACATGAGTCATTCGGGAACCTGGGCGATATTCTATACTAAAATCAAATTCTTGCAACTGAACCCACCAACGCGCTACTCGTGGGATCAAGTCGCGTTTGACCAGTGTAGATTTTAGAGCATTACAATCTGTATAAATAATAAAGGCTTTGCCAAGTAGATATACTCTAAATCTATTTAATGACGCTACTATTGCGAGCGTTTCAAGCTCGTAGGAGTGAAGTTTACTTTCGTCAACTGTTGTCTTGCGACTGAAATAAGATACTGGGTGAAATACTCCCGCAGAGTCACTTTGTAATAAAATACCAGCTAGACCATCTTTACATGCGTCTGTGTGAAGTTGAGTTGTGGCCTCGGGATCATAAAGTGTCAATATTGGGCGACTTACAAGTGACGTTTTTAAGATTTGGAAAGCTTTTTCTTGATCATTGCCCCACGACCACGAGCGATCTTTTCTCAAGAGATCAGTTAATGGTGATGCTATTATCGAATAATTTTTCTAAAAAATCCAGAAAGACCGAGAAACTGCCTGAGTTCGTGTTGGTTATTAGGCTTAGGGAACTTTGAAATAGCTTCCGTTTTCCTCATTCCAGGTCTAATGCCCGATGCAGTAACTTCAAACCCTAAGAAATCTATTTTGTCCATGAAAAAGTTACATTTACTAAGCTTTAGTGTTAGCCCTCCATTCCTAAGAAGTTGCAGAACTTCTTCTAACCTTTCTAAGCCCTCAGATACCATTTTACAAGGAATAAGAATATCATCCATATAAACAATGGCATATTTAATTTTTAGCATCATGAAGAATTTTATTAATGGTGCGCTGCAAAACTGACGGTGCGTTAACTAAGCCAAACGGCATGCGATTGAATTCAAACTGTCCGTCTGGCGTAACAAACGCAGTTTTGTGTCGAGATTGTTCATTAATTGGTATCTGATAATAGCCAGAGGCTAAATCGAGTGATATAAACAGTTTATTCCCAGCTAACTGGTCAAGTTGGTCTTCGACACGTGGGATAGGGTAGTGGTCCTTCTTAGTTTTTCTATTAAGAGCCCTGTAATCAACGCATAAGCGTTTTTCACCGGTCTTTTTATGAACGAGAACAATAGGACTTGCATAAGGAGACGATGATTCCCGTACTATCCCACTGTCTAACATTTCTTGGACCATATTATTGACTAGTGACCTTTCTGCGTGAGATAATCGATATGGCCTATAAACTATGGGATCTGCATCCTCAAGTGTAATAACCATTTCAGTAATATTAGTGAATCCTAAATCATTAAGACTTTTTGAAAAGAAATCATGATACTTGTTAAGTAATTGTTGTAACTGGGAACGCTCGTCATCGCCTAAGAGTTCACCACATTGAATTAAATCATCAGAGCTAAGAGTATCAAAAGACATTGTACAGCAATTCAGAACTTGTGAATGTAATTGCTTAACGTTAATTGATCGAGCCATTAAAGAGTTTTTGGAAATGGTTATATCACTTTCTAATGTGTTATAAACAAGCAACGATCCCTGACCATTCTTCATTTCGTATTCACCAGAAAAAAGATAATATTCTTTCCCATCTTTGCCTCTCAGTGAACCGCGTACGTAAACATGACCACTAAACTCAGGTTCAGTTCTTACTGAAATAATTCGCAAAGAACCTGTATTTATGGTTAAGTCACTACGACAGATTAAATGAATTCTGTTGGTATCTACTTTTTCAAAAATAAGCTTATTTGGGGTTTTGGTAATAATTAGGTCAGGCATTTCGGTAAAAGAGTGTCCTAATAAAGCGGGGTAACTCAAGACATAATCTTCAACTATGTAAATTCCAATAGTCTTTCGAATTCCTTGAACCTCAACTTCAACGTCAGCTACACCTAAAGGGCTTATTAAGTTATTACCGATGCCTTTTAGTACAGGTAAGTTACCAGAAGTATTAATACAGAGCTTAAGTCGTTTGGCCTCACTAATTTTAATTAAAGAGCATTGACTTCCTAAGTCTATGTGACATAAAACTATATTGTCGTTAATTTTAATATTAATTATATATTTATCGCAAAAAGTATCATTATCACTTAACTTTGAAACTTGTTTCTCCACCCTATCCTTTGTTTGAGATTCACTACGGGCCGCATCAGTACTTGATTTATTTCTATAACAGCTACTAGCTTGATGTCCTACCCTATCGCATATAGAGCATTTAACAAGAGGTTTCTCACATTTAAAACTAGGGTGGCCAATTTCGTTACAGTTAAAGCAACGAATATTTGTATTTGTTAATCCCGTTTTTGAATTAAATGATCGGCTTGTTACGTTCGAAGTAGTTCTGCGGTCGAACCTGTTCCTAGTATTATTTGAGTCCTGACCTTCTCTGCTATGCCCAACTTTAACTGTGCGGAAATATTTTAATACTTGTTCAGGCTCATTAAATTGAGCTACCTGTGCGCCTACTTTAATTGCGCGATCATCAACACCGTATAAAATGCAGTCTACTGCTTGTCTCCCGAATATTTTACACCTATTTAGTAAGTTTAGTTTTGCGTAAAATAATAGTGCTCCAATGACTCGCCGTATTTAGCACGTTTAGCCAGCATTTCTGTTAGGAGTTCAGCATAGTCCTCACGACAAGGAAAGGACTCTAATAATTTCCTTTTCCATTCAAGCCAAGAGTGTAGAACAGATGGGAGGCCCTGATACCATGTTTTTGCAAGTCCCGTTAACTTTTGTAACGCGTAGTGAATTATTTCTTTTTCGTCCCACCCATATATTTCAGCAAACTCTTCTACTTTGGTAAGCCAAACTAAAATGGACTGTTCCTTACTCATAGGATCGAATTCTGGGATAATGTAAGTGTTAAATGATAGCTTAGGTCTATCTGAACCCCTAACGTTTTCTAAAATTGACAAAAACTTATCTAACATAATATTAGTATCAATGTTTCTAGAATTTCTACCAGCGTACTCACTGCCACTTGAACTACTGCGGCGTGCCCTCTTTCTTGAACGCCTTGACTTCGCGTGCCTCTTGCGTCCAGTCGTCGAAATATCCTCGCAATCTGTAGACTCCGAATCTGTTTCATACCGCCTTCTCTTTGTTCCATGCCCAGCTCGTTGTGATAAGTTCTCGCTGCCTTTTCTAAGTCTAGTAATCCTATCCTTTCCTTTAGTCCTCAATATAATACTCCCTTCGTCCTTTCTTTCTACTCTGATTATTCCTTCACCCTCTAACCTGGGCATTTCGAAGCTCTCTGACCTGAGCATCCTGTCACCCTCTAACCTGGGTATTCCTGAGCTCTCTGACCTGAGCACTCTACCCTCTAACCTGGGTGTTTCATTGCTCTCTAACCCGAGCATCCTATTACCCTCTAACCTGGGTTGTTCATCCATATCCTCGTTAACAGACAATCCTTCCCTTCGATTGCCCGCGTTAGAGTCCATTATTGTGTTGCTGAAACATATTTAAGCTTAGCGTATGTCCATCATAGTCATAAGTTTATTGTCAAAGGGTGAGAAAATAAATAAGAGTAAGGTAGTCAAAGAGAGAGAAAATATAATTATTAGCAAACACTATTCTCTCTTTTCTTCCATAATTGTAACACGTGATTCATTTAACATATACTTTTCATTGAAGTCATATTTAAATTGAGGCTGACATTAAATGAATGGATCAAATTAATGTTTGTTCTTAAAATATAAAGAAAAAAAAAGACTAATATAATAGGTACTATATTTCCTTATCGTAAAATATCGTAAAATCATGATGATATGAGTAATTGCTTATGACTTCGTAAGTAAAATAAGAACAGTACTTATTATTTTCAATTTAAAGATTAAGTAAGAAAAAAAATCCATGAGAAAATAAAAACAAAATAACGATCCATGAGATCAGTAGACTTAGAAACGAATTAAAAAAACATGAGCAATAGTATACGTCTAAAGAAAATGCAAGAAAGTATGTTTTACGTATGTGTTTGCACTTTTATTTTTATATCTTACAAAGCTTTATCCGACTATCATTGCTTTGATATGACTTAAAAATGAAGGTAGTTTTACTACACTGCTTAAGAACCTTTGCGGACGTGGAAAGACAATAATATCTTTTACGATCCCACTTCTGAACTATTGCCTTCAGCTCAGAATAAGGGATTTTTGCAAAAGAAACAACCAATTTAGAAAATAACATATAATGCCTCTTAAATAACTGTCGGTACACCAATGCAAATCACTTTAAATCACACATAGAACTCCCTAAACTATTGGATAAAAACTATTACTTACACGTTTGTTTTGTGATCTCCTTACTATCCTTTAGGTATATTCTTTCTCAGACACGTTTCGAATCAGAATAGCCTCTTTTCACCTTCCTTTCCAATATATCACCGCGCGATGCTTGCAAACCGCACGAATGAGTGAACGGAAGAATGCCCGCGTGAAACACCGAATTGTTAGTCAATTGATTATTTGCTTTACTTCAGTGTTACTCAATATTTATTCTGATTTGTTAGAAATAGACAGTAAATATTATAATTATATTTTAATATATTTGTTGACTGATATTTATCGGTATATGTTTCACTAACACAGGAAATGTATAATAAGAATGAACGAACGAACAACGGACAAGATGAGTCTGTCTTACTTCTTATTATTAATATTTTATAAAACGATATGCAAATATATTATATATGTTTATAATAAAGCTAATAATTAGATATGTTTATAATAAAGCTAATATTATGTTTGTGGAATTATTAAATTGTTTAATAGTCTACATCCTCATATGCACTATCATATTGGTCGCCGTGATCCTCAATGAATACAGAATCATTTGAATCTTCTATTAACTGACTTTGAGGCTCTAATATCCCATCATCTGTGAACAAGATTAATAATAATATTTTACGACTTGATATATATATATATATATACAAGGTCATTATATAAACACCATCCAAATTTATAAATGATATTCTTTGAAGAGAGTTACGAAACAAGATTTTTTTCTTTTAATATCACTCAGTACTAAAATATTAAGTTAAGGCTATACAAAGTTATCCGAGGAAAACTACCGATTTACTGTCACAATCACGCTACGCACGGTGTTGGAGCAGATGATTACACAACCCCCGCCCCTCCCCCCGTATTTCATTGATACATTACGCTGCGCACGGTGTTGTAGCAGATGACTACATGACCTCCCCCACCCCCCCGCCGCCGCCGCCGCTCCCGCTCCCCGCTCTCGCATATTTCATTAATACATAACAATAATTGTCATAAGTTCCAAATTTTTCCTTCATACTTGATCGGGCTTAGGACCGTCAAATTGCAGAAGGTATGAGTTGTTTTCTAATAACAGATAAAAACTTTGAACGTAAAAGTAAACCATACTTTTTGCAATAAGGCGTGTTTAAAAAATCTGGAACAACTTAGGTACAAAAATTGGTTGGAGTATAGCAATGGCTGTGCAAGGCGTCTAGAACTTAAGATTTTTTTTGTCTCACTGAAACATACAAAACTAAGAGAACTATTAACAACAGAAACTAAAAAAACACAGGAATCGCATACGCAATACGAAAATCGGTATTAAAAAGCAATAAATTCACTGATAACACATTTCAATACTTTTCCTAGTCCTAAACATTAACATCGCTCATTTAATACTAATCCGAAGCCGGATGAAAAATAGAAAGAGTAAAATTATTATTAGATTTTATAATTTTTATGACTCACCCGGATTGCGAAAGGTCGTGGGTTCGAATCCCACCTTAGGGCTCGGAGACGTAGTTGTTTTTTCATACGTATTTTATATCTTATAGAAATATTGCATCATGAATGCAAAAAATTAAATAAAAAGCACATAATTATAGCTGGTTCCATCTTAATCGATTGTTTAATATTTGTAAAAATATTACTTTCGATGTTGAACTCATAATAGAAGTTGAAATACGTTTGTAAAATTCGACACGTTTGCCAGCGTCTCGGTAGCTCAGTGGTCAGAGCACTTGCCCGGATTGCGAAAGGTCGTGGGTTCGAATCCTACCTGAGGGCTCGGAGGCGTAGTTGTTTTTTACACACGTATTTTATATCTCATAGAAAATATTGCATTGCGAATGCAAAATAATTAAATTAAAAACATATTTTTTGAAGTCTAAACGCCCTGCACACCTTTGCTATACTCAAACCCAATAATAAATAAAAGAACCAATCATAATACACTTACATAAAGTTTGAAAACAATCGTTTTAAGAGTACTTCATTAACTGTTCAAAATGTAGACCATTTCTCTCCAAACAGAGTCTTGCACGTTTACGAACATTGTCTTTAATTTTATTAAGCACTACAGTGTCATTTTTCACTTCGTCAAATGCACGGATTATTTTTATTTTTAAGTCCTCGAGGCTTTGGGCCTCCTCCACATAAACCCGCCGTTTAATTTCGCCCCACAAAAAAAAGTCACAAGGCGTGAGGTCTGGTGATCGGGGCGGCCATGGGACGGGGCCTCCACGACCGATCCAGCGATCACCATGTTCGGTGTTTAAATAATCGCGAACTGCGGCCGCATAATGAGGTGGTGCTCCGTCTTGTTGGAAATAAAACACGCGATTTTGAATAAGCGCGAGTGGTACTTCGTCCATAAAGTCGGATATTACAGTGCGTAACATATCAAGATACGTGCTTCCGGTCAACCGCCCTTCAATAAAGAACGGCCCCAGTACTTGGTTACCGATAATACCCGCCCACACATTTGCACTAAAACGCACTTGATGATGGTTCTCCCTTATCACGTGCGGGTTCCGGAACGACCACCAATGCTCGTTGTGTTGGTTATACAGTCCCACGCGAGTGAATAAAGATTCATCAGTCCATAAAATAACAGCACCAGGATGTTCAATCAGCCACTCACAAAAGGCACGGCGAGGCACGGCATCTGCTTCACCTAAAGACTGCACTTTCTGATAGTGATAAGGATGCATGGTTGCGGCGTTAAGTAATTTCCACACCGCGGGTTGACTTACGCCGAACCGTCTTGCTGCGTCATTCGTACTTGCTCTGGGATTTCGATCAAAGAAATCAAAGATTTCGTCTTCGATTTCAATTGCAAGTCTCCTTCTACCACCTCCTCGAGCGTGTGATGGCGTCGTAAATTGTCCGTGGTCAAGTAAGCGTTGATTCGCAGCTAAAATGGTTTGACGATTCGGTGTTGTAGCATTTACGAAACCACTATTTCGAAGACGAGGAAGACTTTCAGCTTCGTACAGTGCACAGGCACCGTTTAAGCTTTCTCCACTTAAAATATAGCACCGCACCATCTCGTAATACTCGCGATTTGAATACATTTTGTTAGGTAGGTATTTATGTGATGTAAGCTCGCGGGAGCACAAGACGTACGTCGCGGGAGGTTCCCGCGTGACTGATTTCATTGCACAGGTGTCGCCACAACTAGGGTTGCCACCCGTACGAAAATACTTTATTTCGAATGATTTGATTTTTTTGGGATTTTGAAAATTTTAGTAGTACAGCTCGACAATAAAGAGTTGACAAAAAATATTCCGCAACTAATGTACACTTTTTGTTGGCAACACTTCCTTATCTGTCAAAACTGTCAAGAGGTTGACTAATTTTTTGCTTAGTTAAGAAGTCAATTGTTATTCTAGTGTGTTTTACGTGATATTTCTTTATCCTGGGTTTCATCATGAACAAAACCTACCGTATCGGTTCTCGCACAGAACAGAACTCTCTCTCGGAACAGATAGTGAATATGTTACACCGAAAAAATGTTTAAAAGAAATGATAGGTCAAAAAGAAAAATAAACGATTGCAGTAAAGTATAAAAGTACGTGGGAAAACGGACATGGTGATTGGTTAATTTATGATCCACAGAACGAATATAATGGAAAATGAAAATTGTGTGGAATTACATTTACAATTGCTTCAGTATAGGAGTAGGACAAGTAAGAAGACAAATTTTCTTTTTCTGTGTGTGTGTGTGAATTGATATGGTTGCATTAAATATCCAAACTAAACTATGCTATGCTAGACTGTAAAGATGCTGTGTTTGCAATTGTTTAATAGAAATACTAATTTGATACAAACTGCAAAAAGCAATAAAAAATATGCTTTTAAACATAATGATAAAGGAAAATAAATTGTACTTTATTTTCATACTATGTACTTTTTTTTCTTACCTATAATAACCAGTGTACTTTAACTACAAAAATAAAAGGTGGCAACCCTAGCCACAACCTGCGCGCGCAGCCACGATCGCGGCTCGCCGCATGCGCTTCGAGTATTTAAATTGAGTAAGTCATTGTTCTAACTTTTTGCAAGTTATAAAAACATCGACTTCAAAGTTATTACGGTTTTCGGCAAAAACAAACAATATTTTATTTCCCTTCATTGTTCTAATAGAAATAGTAGTATTTATAAGGCTATTGAATTATTGATTTTTATTTTTTTCTTTTATGAAATAATCAAAATTTACTATTTCAACGTAACATAACAAATTTACGGTAAACATTATTATTTTAATTTTATACAACTGTCCGTTTTGCAATAAATGGAAAAAAAATATTGATTATTTTTCCTCTTTTAAACAAACAGGCAACAGTATTTTTTTAATTATTTAGCAAGAAATGGTTTAATGCGAAACAAATTCAAATAATTAACAAATTTAAATTGTTAGAATGAATGAGGTCAAAAAGTGCACTACACATGTGGACTTATACTGCAGGCAACCGTATTATTGGACTTTTCATTCTTTTTCGAGGTCCAGCTTCAAAACGGTAAGTTGTATAAAAAAATTGTTCAAACAAAAGTCGTTGACAAAATCCTAAGGAACAACTTTTACATTTACATTTTTGCAATAAAAATGTATTTTCAAGGTGAAAAATAAAAAAACACCGTTTGAAGACTTTGGCGCCACCTACTGTGTGCATTTGTTGGTGTACGGGATTGCAGCAATGACATTTTTTGTAGATTTTGACGTCCTCTACATTTTATAATCAATCGATTTTTCTGTGAAATGCATACATTCCGAGAAAAATGCATTTCAAATTTTTTTGGCTCGTTTTTGGAGTTTGCAAAAAGACGCACCAAGATGGCGCGTGGCCACCTTCAAGGTAGATAACTAACACCATTTTACAGCAAATAAAACAACTTTCACCCATTCGGCAATTTTCTCACTCAAACGATTTTTTCTTCGACAGATTGACTTTCTAACAACTCAATTTTGGAAAAAGAAAGTTACGTCGTTCTTTCTTACTGTACCTCGGCATCAACACCCCGCGACCCCACCCCGCTGTTTCATTCAAAACATTTCGGCCGTGTTTGACCTTTCGGGCGACCTTTCTTTTGACCAGTAACCAGCTGTTGTAATAATTCGCTCGGACAAAATAATATTTTTGCGGAAATTTTACCTACCAATTTTTTTTCATAAATGAAGTGTTTGAATGATATCTAATGCCTAGAAAAAATTTGGATGGTGTTTATAAAATAACCTTGTATATATATATAATACACTTACCATCATTATTGGCATCAACTACTTCGATATCAATTTGGCGATAGCATCACTTATTGTAGGTGGTAGCCATTATGAAGGGTCACGAAAATCCTTAAAATATCCCTAAACATATGAAACCCCTAAAAAATCCCATCTCACTTATTTACCCCCTAAAATTAGGGGGAAAACCCCTAAGTTGGGAACCTTGATTGAATCGTACACAACACCCTAAACCGATAGGGGATCCCTACTTTTTGGTCATACCTGTGTTAGATAGGGCCTTTGAAATGTAAAATAAGGAATATAAAAGTACGTCACAGGTATAGGTAAAAGCTATAGACCTTCTACGAATTGTCACTCCAAAAAAAAGGAATGCCTAGAATATAACGCGTTTTAATATTTTCCCACAGTATCCTTGACCTAGAGAATATCTGCGTCAAAGGAACAGAAAAATTTTCTGAAGTGATGTTTCAACAAGATTAAGAAAAATGTATTGCATTATGTAGCATTTTAAATCTACGTCTAATCAAGTCCACAGATGCCCATTAAGCGTTCTCACTCTAACCCGCAGGTTTTCTCATATTACTGTCTTACTTGCACTCTCACGTTTTTCGCTCTGACAGACTGTTGGTGATGGAATTTCGTTCTGGCATTGTATATTATTAATTGTTTATTTATTTTATTTATTCTGTTAAAATTTGAAGACTGGTGAAATGACAAAAATGGATTTTTATTTTATAAATAATTATAGCGTTCTGGCAACAATTAGGAGAGATGTACTTTCTTGTCAGAGTAGTATATAAAAATAATAAGTAAATATGTATAAAATAATGGTTGGTTAATTTAATTTAAATAATCGATTAATTTTCTTTAAAATTTTCCTCTTTTTTGATGTATACCTATAAAAAATATAATGTTGAATGCAGTGTTCACTAATGTACTGCTAGAGGTCTAACTTGAAATAGAAACATGTAGCCTAATATGATATACCTATACAAAGTGCAATTTTTTAACTGTACCTACCTGGTTTCTCTAGATACTGAAGACTGCAAATCTAATAAATAAATTGGTTCGGGTCCAAAATTCTACTCATGAATACTGCATTATAAAATGTTCATATTGCAGATTATGACACATTACCGTCCGTTCTAGTGTCATAGACATACCAACAGCATATTTTTTTTTTACGTTTTTATTTTTATTTTTATCGATAGTAATATCGATGCCGTTACATCATTGACATAAGGGAAACTAGTGACTACCTTATAAATTACGAAACAAAATTTGTATACTTATTTCTTTCTTACACATTTACAACTGTATAAGTCAAAATAGTACGAACTAACGTATTGTGTTGTTATTTTAGCACGGCTTCTATAGCTTTAGTTATTGTTCTGAGGAAAATCCCATTAAAATACAAAAGCCATCTGTGGTTAACCATTTTACAACTAAAGTCAACAAAATGATGCCGTTACGACAAAAGATATTGAAATACTTTCTATAGAGGTTGTAGAACTTAAAAAGTTCTATTGAAAAGTCCGTGATGATATATCTTAACTAACTGTCGTATCTGACAATTTTGTTATAACTGATTATATACATGAATCAATTAATTTTCAAATGTATTCCACGAGTGGTGAAATCCGTATCAATCGCCATCCTTACTAATATTATAAATCGGAAAGTGAGTTTGTTTGTTTGTTTGTTTGTTTGTTTGTTCCGCTTTCACGCCGTAACTACTGAACCGATTGGTTTGAAATTTTGCAGACGTAAAGATAAAAGTCCGGATTAAATAATAGGGTACTTTTTATCCTGGAAAAAATTGATATTCCCGAGAAAAACTAAAATATTGTTTGCTTGATGGATGGATTGTAGATGGCGCTGTGTGTCGTTTAAAACAAGTAAATTTAGAAGCTAAATGATACGATAATGAATACCCGAAAATGAGGAATTCCCGAGGGATGACGTACAATTTGTTTTATCGTCTAAACTGTTTTTTTTACATCTACTTATAGGTATGTTGCAAACGAATATGAACATGTAAATTTTTAAGCTAAATGATAATTCTCGAGGGATGACGTACAATTTGTTTTATCGTCTAAATTGTTTTTTTTTACATCTACTTATCCTGAAATCACTAAAGTCAACGAATTACTTATTGGTATAAGTATTAGTTACGTTATTTAGTTCTTGAGGTATGCGATAGATGGCGCTGGTTGTTTTTTAAAACATAGTAACGATATGTTTTTTAAAATACATAAGAAGTGGAATGATAGCTTACGCTATTTAGTTCTTGAGGTATGCGACAAATGGCGCTGGGTGTTTTTTAAAACATGGTAACGATGTGTTTTTTAAAATACGTAAGAAGTGGAATGATAGCTTACGCTATTTAGTTCTAGAGGTATGCGAAAGATGGCGCTGGGTGTTTTTTAAAACATTGTAACGATGTGTTTTTTAAAATACGTAAGAAGTGGAATGATAGCTTACGCTATTTAGTTCTAGAGGTATGCGAAAGATGGCGCTGGGTGTTTTTTAAAACGTGGTAACGAAGTGTTTTTTTAAGATACGTAAGAAGTGGAAAGAATTATATGAATTTTGTATCCAGCGTTACATCGCGCTTCTTAGATTTTTCCGTGGGAATGAGAAGTTTTCTTATAGTTGTGCTTTATACCGCAATATAACCGAATTCCACGCGGGCGAAGCCGCGGGCGGAAAGCTAGTTGCAAAATAAAGCTACCTGCGACGTTGACGTATCAGCTTGCACAAAAGAAAAATATTATGATTAATTGAACTACTATACGACTGTTAGGTTTCAGCTTGCCTTCTTGAAGAATTTTTTTAGTCCTGGAAGACCTAAAATTTCAATAGAAAAATATTACTACTTAATGTCGTAACTAGTGGTAACTACACCAGTCATTAGATCATCCGAATTTTTTTATATTTATTTATAATATTCACACCAATTAGCTTAGTTCAAATTAAGCACTAGGGTGGTAGGATACATTTACATATATAATACATACATATTTCACAAATGTTCGCATATGATTATTTTACGTTGTATGCTGTATGGTGTCGGGTATAGAGTATAATAACACCAACCTTCCACTCTTAAGAGTGTCGTAAAAGGCGACTAATGATACTTGAGATAGTCACCAGATACCTGTAGGCCACAAAATGAATTTCCAGATTATTCTTTCATTTCCAGCTTTTCCAGATTTTGGACTGTTACTCAATATTCCAATTTGCTTGCCCATTATGGAGGTAAATGCAAAACTATCATTTTGAGGGATAGTTACGTCCAGCAGTGGACGTCTTTCGGCTGAGATGATGATCATGTAAGCTTTGTCACCGGCGGTTGCCCATCGGACTTTTTGTACCATATCGTCGTGGTAGCAAAGCAATCCTTATAATTATAAAAAAACCAGACAGATTTAAAAGTCACACTTTTATAAAAAGGTAATATAATCTCTAACAAGATTCAATATAATTTATCATACGATTTGAGGCCAGAGGTTGGAGTATAAGGAATCCTGTAAGTGATTCCCGTGAAGCGCTCAGTTTTCGCTGAGTGAGCGGGGACCGTGTGTGGCAGACCGAAAAAAATAATTTCCTCCGGTCGAGTTCCCACTGTGACTTTTCCAGGCAGCCGTCCCGTGCATCTGGCGGGACCTATTATTAGGGGACGGCTCTTAAAGCTTTCTTAGGTATTTTTATATGACTGTCGTCTTATTTTTACGAGTGATTTTTATTGAATTCCCTCTTCAGAACTGCGTAGGTGCTGTCGGTAGCCTGCGACCGAAGGTGAAATACGAGCCACTTTGTCGGATTTATATTATTGCAATATGTTGGACACTTTCCTATTGATTTCATGCTTACGTATGGAGCTATAAAACTAGCTAAAGCTAAATCTGAAATTCTGTGTGTAGCTGAGTGCGGTTATTTTGCAGTTTTTATTACCGTGAAACACAAATCAGTAAATACTAGAAGTCAGTACGGAGTTGCCAATATATTCTTTATTACCGCCATAATTGGAGCTTGAAAGAAAGACTCATACCAAAACGCAGACCAAGTTTCGTGGAATATTTACGGCTTCGCAGAGAGTTCTAATCAACTTTACTCCTTTGGATAACATTACACGTGTAAGTTTATACACTTAACTTTACTTAACTTAGAAATATGTAAGTGTAGTCTAAAGATTTGAATTTAATTAATAAGCGAAAAATAAATGTCGTCAATTTGGAATCGTACCTTCCACTATCACACTTCAACCTTTAAATTATAGATAACTAGTTGACGGAGTCACTCGTTGCTGTATTAAAAATTAAAATTAAACCTATTTTATATTCTAAATCGGAGGAGTTGATTGAGGTCAAACACGAATTGACAAGGAATTATAAATATAATTTTAAAATTATTTTTTGCTTTTGTTGTAGATATTTTGGTATAAAACGCTCAAAATACATATATTATTAAGAAATAATCCCGACTGGGGTTAAGGCAAGCTATGTTTTCTAGACAAACCATCGGTTAAACCTCTTTTTGTGAAAACTTAATAATTATAATTTACCAAATTTTTTAGCTAAGTTCATTATAAAAATGTTAAAATACGTCTGAGTGAACGTACAACTAGCAAAGCAAGTTTAATTAATAATATTAATGTAAAGAAACAGAAATAAAACAGGATGTGATTTTTGAATGAGCGAATTCGCTAGATCGCTTGTTAGGTGGATGTTTTTATGTTGCTAAGCCATTATACCACTCAGAAAGTTTTATGTACCTATTGTTTTTATGTATTAAAACAAATATTTTTACAAGTAAATGTACCATCGTTAAAATTTTGAATTTCCCTCTACATTTTTTGAGGGATAAATTAAATTACCGTGTCTCATTAAAAAATGGGTCTGCGTCGGAAACATTTTCGTGCGATGATATTTTATGATTTTAAAATAAATGTCGTTTGTTCGACATCAATTGGCATTTCTAAAGCAACCATCTAACGTCGGCATAACGAATTTAAACGCGTTTGTCTAAAACTAAACACCTCGTGATAAGCTAAATGCTTTTGTTACGAGTGGGCCTACGTACGTAGAACATTAAATTAAAGCTAACAATCTCAACCGACGGGCTTTGGCTGCGGCCGAGTTAATGAAAAATATTTTATACATATTAGTTGGTTTTTCATTTTTCTAAACTTTCTGAGTGAAATATATTTATTAAATTCCCTAATAAAGATATCTAATATGAATATGATCCCTTATAATGTTGGTAGTTAAATAATTGAGGAACAGTTTTTGATTTTACATGAGATCTTACAATATTTAGTGGTGGAAGGAGCGTTGCAACATTAATGTTATTGTTTCCTCGAAGTTCTAAGTATATGTAACAATTGGAATAATATCTACAACAAGCTAAGCTGGGTAAAACTCTCCACCGTCTGGAGAATTGACAAGATTAACCTAAATTTTCAGACCTTGTATATGCTAACGTTACGTGCGAAACAACAAATCGACCAAATGGCAAAAATAGAATGGGATTCCTTCGATGTACGATTTCGACATGTCGTATTTGCAATATATCTTGACCGCAGAACAAACTACTTCATTGTTCAACACTGGTAGTACTGGAGAGGGCGGAGCGCAATAAGTGCAACAAATCGCAACGCTGCACGATTCATTTGATCTGACACAAATTTATCTTCACCGAAGCGCTCTTTATTTACGCCGACGATGCTCAGTTGTCCTGACAAATTCATAAATTACCGACATCCTCGCGGCGGTCGATAGGTACATGGTTGCATGGCTTCCTTCGGTTTTTATTTTAGACGGAGTTCTTGCTCGGCCGTATCGGCGGGCTCTTTGAAGTGCGCCTCATTAATATAATCTCGGTTCAATAGAAGACTTTTATTAGTTTGTTCTTACTGCTGTGGTCCATGTTAATTTAATACGAGTTCTTTAATGGTTAATATATCCCCAGAGCATAAAAGTCACCGTTAAATTACAATATTTTGCACGAAACGCTTTCAATGATTGCATTTGCGGTTACTTAAATTCTTACAATAAGCACTTACCTCCACACCTATTCCATTCACAAAAATTAGAAAAAGACAACCTGACGCTTTCTTGTTTTTACTAATCGGCAAAGATTGCATAGATTTTTTTGTCAAGTAAAGTTTTGTAATAAGTAAATAATAATATATTTTTATACATTTATATTGACATATTACCAAAGTTCTGCCGTAAAATTGATTCATCCTAATTTTTATGGCTGGTACAACGGTTGCAATCTGCTCCATGCGTTGTCTCGGGTTCAAATCTCGGTAGAGGCCTAAGTTTAAGAATTTGATTGCGAATTGTATTATAATTGCAATTTATATAATTGTATATATATTAAATTCGTTACTTAGCACCTATTTATTATACAAGTAATGCTTGATATTTAAGCTATCCCACATTATTATCAAATGTTCCAGATTTGACATACGTAGGATACTCAAAGTTTTAAGAAGCTGCAAAACCAACTTATATGAATAAAATATTTTATTGCAACTTTTTAAAGAACTCTCCACAACCAGCCTCTATACAAAGTTCCATCGTTTTGATGGCTGAGTTGCCGTCGACTTGTCGTTGTAAAGCCGTAACTCGCGAAGCCCGGTGTTCAGTCGCTTGTTACTGATTACAGTGAAAACTTCTGGAAGGCATTTCGTAGTATACCATTCGGTGTTGATGCTGCATAATGGAATCGACACCAGATAGGTATAAAAATGTACTTGTATAAATAATCCATTACTTACAATACAATATATACGACCTATACAATACATACAATTATAAACGACCAGAGGCCCTACCATCACGTCTTATAGCGATTCATATTTCGCTGTTGAAAAGAGATGCCACTATAGATGGCGTATAGCGGGGTCTCACTTTGACAATCGAACTTGCATCGCGCTAAGAGATCATGGTAGGCCTCCAGGGCCTCATACATGAAAACATTATCTTTGCAAACTTTCTGAGTGGCCTGGTTTTTGGCCTGGTCATTTCTGGTAACCATAAAAATCTGACTGATCTGATACATCTGATCATGTATTCGTATACATGAACAAATGTTGGTAATTATTGAAATGTGTATTCACTAAGGTTTTTAAGTCTATAGCGCGCCCGCCCGCCCAGCAGACAAAGCTTGCTGGCCCGGGACGCTACGAGTATTCCAAGCGTTTCACAGCTACAGTTGCTTTAGTACCTTTGTTTCTGGAAAAAAGAAGATGCGTTATTTGATTTCAGTGGGGACGATTATTTTAACTGACTATTTTTTTTTATTTACTCAATTACATTTAATCCAATAATTATTTTAATACGCTAATACATCAGTACATCCAATTCATTACTAATGAAGATTATATATTAAAATTTTTTTGTTCCTTATGATAATAAACAACCGTATAGTTATACATATTTTATATGCAAGCTTGTTATTAATTATTTCCTAGCATACTATAAATAATGCAAAAATAATTTAATTTTTTGCTACGGTTTCAAACACTCATTTCGCTTACGAGATAAGGCACGCGACGAGCCCGAGCCGCTCCCCTCTCGTATTGCAAAAAAACGCAAACGTAATGAATGCAAATCTGCAACACTTTCTGCGAACATAGGATTAATTTGACAAGATTTATTGAAGCTCCAACACAGACTAAACATCCATTTTGAGATTGTCAAAAATAACTTGTTCATACGTATGATGTGAATTGTTATGCTCAAATGTACGTTGCGTTTTCCATATTTTAATATTTTTAATATTGCATTTACTGGTGATGTTTAGTCTTTTAAGGAATATCGTAACAATAGGAAATTAAAAATCAGTAAGAATCAAAACTTATAATATTTTAAGGTATAACTTTTATAGACCGTTTGGTGCAACGGTAGCGATCCTGCCTTTCGCACCGTCCGTCCCGGGTTTGAGTCCCGGAAAGAATAGATGTTTGTGTTTATCACACGAACATTTGTACCTGAGTCATGGGTATTATATATATTTATTTATTTCTATAAAATGTTACATAGCTATTTGTCATATATACATGTCTATCCATTACCCTAGTATTCATAATTAATACAAACCCTACTTTGGGCTAGGTTAATTTATGTGAATGTAAGAAATATTATTATTAATATTGTTATTTAGAAAATTAATTTTGAAACGATTCTCCTTAGGTATGATTTGAACACACGTCTTTCCGCCAGAAATCTTTTTTTTATATAAGAAGTTTTAGATTTTTGATGATGAAAATAAAAACCACTAAATCGCTAAATATTATAAAACCAAGTTTCTCTGAGGCTCCTTTCGGTATTTTTGTCTGAAAGCTGAAAAGGAAACTCACAAACTACCAAATGGATTATCATACGCTTATTCACCAAACCAATAACCAGTGATTTAAAAGAAAGGTTTACGAGTAGGTGTATAATTATTTAAGTTTAATATAAATTGGCTGAAATTTTATGATGAATGTAAATTAAGAGGTGCGAAAAATATTGCTGACATAAAAAAAAGATTTACATGTACATACTCAACATTATTCCCTTCGATCATGATCGAAGATTATTACCCACAAAAGGTCCGCGAGACTATATGTCTAATTATTATACTTAAGTCATAAAACCCGATTTTTATTCAAATTTAATCAATCAACACACGGACAGAATAGAAAGATGCTATTCTTATCATGATTTAATCCTTATCCAACTAAATAGTTTTGTAGTCAACCTGATCAAGTCTGACTGACCTGAGTCAAGTCTGACCTTTCGTTTAAAAGTTACGTCGTGCATAAATATTGTGTGAAGAGGTAGTTCTTAGACAAGTTTAATAATTTTAATTGTTACTTACACAATTAGTTAGGTATATCCTTATTAAATTAATTATGACTGCCTGTAATTGTATTTAAACATACCTACGCCCATTCTACTGTTATAAGTGAGAAAGCAACTCCGTCTGTCTATTAAATTATACTTACACGTCTAAACAACTGACTCAATTTTGATGAATTTTGGTACAGTCAAAGAATGGACCTTGAGAAAGGATAATTATAATATTACTTCTATGATTTCCACGAGAAAAGGAATACTATGTATAGGTTTATAATAATGCCGTATTCCATCACTAATCGATAGATTAAATCATTTAATACTTTTTTGTTTCCAAAAATTATAGTGTTTTTTGAGAAAGCCTGATTTAGATCTATTGTGACAAACTGAACATCACGCATGTAAAACCGCGGATGCAAGCTGGTATGTTATAAAATATACGTAGTATTTTTTATTTCATCACAAACGACATGACAAATACGTAATACTTACCACATGTCCCAATCAAATGATGAGATACTAAAGGCAAGGTACCTATTAAGTTCAGTATGCAGGATATAATCGAATATTTTCTAGTAACAGCCAGCAGCAGTTGTCCCGCGGCGACTTAGACAAATCGTCGTTGTATTGGACAATTTGTCGAATAATCCCTGCATTTGTTTCAATTATTCCGGCTCCCTACTCGATGGTCGTTTACCTACATTCAAACAGTTGAAGGGATTTGAGGGCGCGTGCTCGGAATCCGCATTGAATATAATATGTAATTAAACTAATAGGTATTCACGCATTGTTCGCGTTTTACGTGCGGCCCGCTATCATATTAAATTCTATTGTAATCGTTGAAGGTGCGTTTAATGGTAATATGTACGTACTTGCATATATTACTAATATAATTTCGAATTCACATTGTTTCGATGTGCATATTTGCGAATCAGTCCGCCTGACCGATCTCTGTTTGTTTTAATTATAAACTTGACTTATTTGTATTACAAACTCGACATCTATTTGTTTTTTAAATTTGTAGAATGGGAATTATGAATAGGTACCTAACACAGCAAAATTAATCTTTAATGATCATACATTACAGACTGAGTATATTTTTTCCGACTCTATTAACTCAGTGATATAATGTTTTTATTATCCAGGGTCTTAATAGTTGTAGCATGTTATCTGTAGCCGTATTTACGTACCTAAATGATAGAGCAAATCAAAAATTATTTCTTCGTGTTATAAGAAAACGAATTAAGTAATATGGCTAAGGTAGCTTAATTCTACAGCCTGTTTGTCGGCATGGTTAGGCATGCACCGGCAGGTATATAACTCATCAACAAAGGAAGATTCTGATCAAATACCTATAATGCTCAATATAAATCACAGAATGAATAAATAAAATAAATGTTTTCGAAAGTCCTTCGTGTTTCAGGTAAGTACACAATATTATTTCCAAAAATAAATATAAATCTACCTTGCGTATTTTCTCGTGACCTTCGGTGTCTGTTTGCATTTAATAAATTTAAACTTTACCTTAATTTCTTACATTTCTTTACAAAGCCATTCTTCGAATGAAATTTACGGCTTGAAATATTTAAGTGTTCTGTAAGGTTAGTACTTCTACCTCTAAATAGATTTTTAATAATAATTACCAATTGTTTGTACCGACATTTTGTTTTTTTTTCTTAGCTTCTATATTTTAGTCCTGTTTACTCTGAGATATTTTATCATAGACATTTCGTTAAAGTTTAAAAAAAAAATAGGTAACCTTGAAATAATAAATAAAAATCACTTAAATCAAGTAAAAAAGTAAATGTTTAAATTAATTTTTTTGCATTTTAGTAAAGAGAAACTAAGGAGGAAACAGAACACTCTTTCGAAAGAGTTTAAATACATATTCCGCTCCAATTACTATTAATACCCGTCATACTTTTAATTTTGATTAATAATAGCGATTTGTTACGGTCACAGGAGTGTATGGGCCTGTGTCGAATGGACCTAATTAGGGTATGATTGTCCCGTGTGTAGTCAACCGTGCCGCGGCAGGGCTCTTGTGTTTGATTGGGATAAATTGGGATTTCTTTCGGTAATATACCCGATTATCCAGTGTCGCCAGCAAAATTAAGCTGACTGCTCATGTGGGCTTTGAAATGACTTGCTATTCTATGTGTAAATACGTCATGTTGTGAACAGGCAAAATTATAATCAACGTAGTTGTTGATGGGCAGTTGATAGGATAGTTTTAGCAAATTGATTAATTATTATTTTTTCTTGACCTATATCAGTAGCTATGTAGAAGTGTGCACCGCCGGCGCGGATCTGGGGACCCCTTGAAAAAATGTGTATTTTATTGAAGTAATGAGAGTTATTGCTATTAGGTTATAATTTTATTCAAGAAACGTCCTGTAAATTAATAACACAATCTTAACTTGAAGGTCGAAAATGAGATAGTCAATAAGACAATTTACGAAACATTAGTAATAAAGAAAATGTATGTAAATATGATCAATATTAGTTACAAACTTGTTCTTTTGCTCATTTAAAAAAAATGTGTGCTGGGGCACATAGTAGAAAGCTTTCAGCTTTCGAGCTACAAAATCGTTTCGAAAGCCTGGGAGACTACGAAAATGTGGACAACTACGATGACAGAAATTGTTCAAAAGGCTGGATCTAAAGCCTCCAAACCCTGCCGTTCAAAAGGAACCAAAAAGATCTCTGACCTTTCCAACAAGAATCATGGAAGAAAGGCAAAACTTGATACTGCAGTCCTCTGAAGATTTTGCTCAGTATCGGCATCTCAACAGACAGATCTCCAAGTCCCAAACTTGCGACCCACACCAATATGATACAAACCGTATTAAAGAGGCGATTAAGAGTAACAAGGGCTCAAAAGTATTCATAAGGGAGCATACCAAAGTCAACTTACAAGCCAAAGTCGAGGATGGTAGTCATTTCATCAAGGCCTGAAATGTTGGAAGTAATCGTGAAGTTCTACCGACAATTATACATGAGTGTACGCATTCTTGTTAGTAACCTAGCCGACTACTAAATAGGCAGGCGCTTGACCACTATCTCGCCTGATGGTAAGCGACGATGCGATCTAAAATGTGACGCGCTTGCCTAGAAGATACCTATCCATTGTATTTGTAAGGAAACAGATTCAGGCAAAGAGTTCCATTCCTTAGCGGTACGTATCACAAAATTGGCGCTAAAACGTAAGTTGCGACTCTTTAGTATATCTACCATATAAAAAACAAGCTTGTACAATCCTGCAAATAGGTCGGGAAAAAAAGGCTTTTCGCATATAGTATGTATAAACTTGTAATAAAATATCTCTGGCTGTTCTTTTTGTATCTGGCTGGTTTTCATGACATGAAAAAGGTGAAATCTAAATAAAGAATCCAAATAGGTAAATTTTGTTTCCCACTATTTTTCATTTGTTTTTCGTTTTGTCAAAATGAGCGAATCGAATGAGTAATTAGTTACTTTTTAAATTTTATTACAAAAAGGAAAAAACGCTACGCAAGCAACGAAAAAAATAATGACGTTTATGGACCTAATGCAGTGTCAGTAAGAGTAGCACAAAGTTTGTCTAAGCATTTTCAATCCGTGAATTTTGATGTCAAAGATGCACCTCGCTCTGGTCGCCCTGTTACAGATAAAATAGACGCTATTTTTTGAAAAAGTGGAGCAAGATCAACATATCAGCAGTTACGACATAACTGTAGAACTGGGAATTGACCACAAAACAGTTTTGACCCATTTGAAAAAAAGCTGGGTACACAATAAAGCTCGATATTTGGATGCCACACGAGATCACTGAAAGAAACCTAATGAACCGTGTACTCATTTGCGATTCTTTATTGAGACGTAATGAAACCGAACCGTTTTTGAACAGATTGATAACTGGTGATGAAAAGTGGATCACGTATGACTAGAAAGTGTGATTATTCATTTTGGGCTTTTACCGCCGGGCAGAACCATCGATTCGGATCTCTACTACCAACAACTGATGATATTAAAGCAAGAAGTTGAGAGAAAGCGGCCGGAATTGATTAATAGAACGGGTATGGTCTTTCATCAGGATAACCCAAGACCACATACATTTTTAGCCACTCAGCAAAAATTAAGAGAGTTTGTCTTTAAGGCGTTAATGCATTCGCCATATAGCCCTGACCTTGCACCTTCAGATTACTACCTGTTTCGGTTTCTTTAGGCAGTGTCAGGTTAACATCAAGACAGGACGGTCAAAACTACTTGTTACGTTTTTTGATCAGAAGTCCCAAAATTTCTACAGCAACGGATCTTGTCTCTACCTACAAGATGGCAAAAAGTCTACGAACAAAATGGCACAAATTTACTGTAATTAAATGTAAATTATCTTTGAAAAAAAAAGACTTGAATTTTCATATAAAATGCGAACAAACTTTTTCCCAACCTATTATATTTATTGTAGTATTTTTTTAAAGACCGATAAATAAAGTCGGTAACATGCAAGTATTATATAAAAAAACAATTTATTTGGGAAGATCGAAAAATCACATTAAATTGCCTTCCTAACCTGACTTTCCTAAACTAGGGGAAACGTTTATAGAGGTTGCCCCCCCCCCCCCCCCCCCCCCCCATAATAAATCCTGGATCCACGCCTGTAGGCACCTACAAAATAATTAGGTTAAATGACTTTTAATCCACCAAGTAACGCTCGCTTATATTTTTATTAAAGAAGTTTTAATTAAATAATAATAACTACCGACTAGCTACTTGACAAATATTTCAATATGTTACAAGCAAAGAAACTGAACAATAAAATTAAGACTGCTCAATTGGTACGCGAAAGCCACGTTCGTCTGTGGCGTTAGTAGTTACTTCCCTTCAAAATACCGATCAGACAGCGCGGTGTGGCGCAGCCGGCCGGCAAACGCGCGGCACGGCCGACGACAATCATACTACGTTTAATCATCATTAAAGCGAAATCAGTGCCCGCTGCAGTGCGCCAGCTGTAAGGTACCGTGTTTTTGCCTCCCTGGCTTAGAAACGCATTTTAAATCAAATTTTCAGCGCTATTCAACCCAGAATTCATTAAGCGCTCTCGATTTTGGGGCCGACGTCTTCGTGTACCGGAAAATTATTTCACAATATCTGAAGGCTGCAAAACATCAAAGTATACTTTTTTGGACGAAGTCTTATTATGCAATGACTAAATTTAAATCGCAATTAAAATTTCAAATACATGACCCTTTTAAATAACAATAATAGGAAAGTAACTTGACGGATCATTTTAAAATTATCTACATACACAAGTTTCAAAGCGACCCCTGAAAAACTCTGCGATCTTTTGTGTAGCACAACCAGTTATGACAAAGCGAATTCCCTACCCTCTGCAATGCCCTTTGTCTACTAGATCGAGATAGACGCGTAAAATTTG
This sequence comes from Calamotropha paludella, assembly GCA_927399485.1. Classification (NCBI taxonomy): domain Eukaryota; kingdom Metazoa; phylum Arthropoda; class Insecta; order Lepidoptera; family Crambidae; genus Calamotropha; species Calamotropha paludella. The sequence goes on from OV656805.1 coordinate 13,293,118, forward strand.
ATACGGGAATTATTTTATTAGATCCAACGTACACGTGCGCGGCGTGACGAATGCGATAATACCCCCGGCGCACAAGGCCCGAGAACGGAACAATTGCATTCCACATGAATTAACCATAATAGAACACGGCTACGGAAGCTTTGTGCCCGTAGTACCGTGACTGGATGTCCGGACGACGGAGTCAATTGCTATTACGTATTTGTGCGAATCGTCCCAGGGTGGCAGGCGGCAGTCCGCGTTATTTCCAGCGGTGCCTCGTCACCTGACATCGCATGCGAACTATCGACTATCAAAGTCCTGTCCTGACGTTCGAAACGTGACGTCGCGTGCGTCCTTAAGCCCCCACAGCATTACACAGATATCGGATTTCCTAGCGAAACAAAGCAATTATTCATGCTAAAGTTTAACATTATTCCACATTTCTGTTTATTTAGGAAGTAAACCGTTCGTGCTTATTTTATCCCTTGTATATATTATTAATTAATACATATAGGTTAGTGGAGTTGCTTGCCTGTTGCTAATGGCATTTGAAAATTAAATTAAAATATTTATTTAACAAAATTTTATAATAATCATTGTATTAATAGGATATATGCAACACTTGTATTGCGGTTCAAAATGCCTTAAGTGCCCTTACTTACTCAGAAGTTATGGGTCTTTTTCCGGTCAGGGCAACACGTAGAAATCGAACTTTTCGATATTTTCCCGAATTTGGGTGGTTCTAGTATGAACAGTCAACCAATATGATTTCTATGCAAGCTTAGAACTGTTTCGCTTTTATTACTAAAGAATAACGGCATTCAAAGTAGCTGACATGTGTACAGGTCACCTTAAAATATGTATAATTACTATTATTGTTGTCCGTTAAATCAATAACATTCGCTATAGTCACTTTGCCAGTAAAACACTAAGTTGCAATAGCCGTATTAAATTCGCACCGCTCAAAGCTGCCCACCAAATTAAAAAGCTTCAAGCCTTGTGAACGATTTACGAACGAATACGTAGAACGAATTACTGATGTGCTGATGTATTCGACGAAAACCTACGGATATAAGCAAGTGATACGACAAAACTAGTTTAATATTACCACCACATCAGAATCATAAAATACGTGTTCCTTTTGTTTTTATAACTTAGTATCTTTTCGATTACATTTTGATGTGACGTATCAAAGCTTGTATTATGTAATAATTGGGGCGCGTTCGAGATTCGGCACAAGCGGTCCCCTAACAACAAATATAGAAGCGTCCTTGGAGGCATCGTAACGTCAATGGAATTTAATATTCTGTCTACGATAACCCAGTTATAGTAACGTAAACTGTATAAAAAGTAAGTACTCCGACCCTACCAGCAGGTAGTGTCGTGAGCCCACCCGCCACCGCCGCACGTAAGCCCAGCCGCTTCAACTTGCTACGCACGCACTTTGCACTTTGTGTTTCCACTATGTTATTTTTATATCTAACCGCACATTTATTTCGACGCCGAGTTCAAAAGTGGTCTTTTGGTTAAAAAAATGATTTTTTACAACAGATATGTGAAAGAATTATGCCTTTGTATATTATTTTGTTGAAAGACGTCTTCCCCGACCTGTTTTCAATATAATCACGTCATATTTTAATTTCATAGAACCAACATAACCATGTCTGGTATATATATTTGAATATGATGTATGGAAACAATAACATTTGCACCTACTGTAGAATGAGATTCTATTATTGTAAAACTATTAAAAGAAATGTTTATTCGCAGCTCTCGTTCTTTAAAGTTAAGAAATATGAAGAAGCTTAATGAAATAAAATGAGTTTGTTCGTTGACTTGCGTCAAATCAAATCATCAGTAACCAACTTATCAGAGATGGTCGATAAAATATCCTCCTCTATGAGTAAAGAAAAATCTCAGGAAGAATTTCCTAAGAAAGAACCTTCTGTACTTTACAGCACGATGTATAAACCAACGACTCTCGGGTTCGGAGTGCGATTTTCAAGTCAAGAGGACGTGTTCAGAGATATGCCGTCTTCAAGATTGCGAAGTCATATGTCACTTCCCAATTTGGGGAAGCCAACAGATGGAGGATTAGATAGGCCATCGACATCGCGCAATGCACGACCAAAAATTGAAGAAATCGACGATGACAAAAGTGACAGTACCAGTAAACCAGTCACACAGCTGTCGGCAGAAGAGTTCAGTGACTGGCTAATTGCTTCATTGAATAGGAGACCTAATTTCGATGACACAGGAGATACACACCCAATGGATTTTATAGAAAACGTTAAATATTACATCTCCGAACTAAACATGTCCCAAGAAAAACAACTGCAGTTCACAATATCATGTCTCGAAGGAATACCACTTATGTGGGCGAGATGTTTCAGAAACGAATTTAAAGACGTTGAAAGTTTTTATGATTTATTTGAGCAGGAATTCTGGGGCCCGGAGAGACAAAAATCAGTGCTCTACGATATGAAGCTGGGAAAATATGACGAGACAAATTCGAGAATAAGCATGTCTGAGTATTTTTTACACAAAGTTTCGAACTACAGACATTTAAATCCGCCTCCGTCAGATTTAGAAATTGTGTATTCCCTAGCAGCACATTTTCCATCTGCTGTAGAGTTGGAAATGCGGCTCGCACCGAAGCCCAGTCTACGCGACGCGTACCGGTTGCTACGACGTAGAGACGGCGAGACGGGTGACTTTCTCCCTAATTACTTGTACGAAATGTGCGAGGCTTTTCAACGCGGTCAGCGGCCTGATTCCGCGCGCCGCTATGAAGGACAACAACAATCAACATCCTTATCAGACCATAAATCAAAAACACCAAAATAAGATTTTCCTACTATTCGTAGTAAACGAGCATTTTTTTTGCACAAACAAAACTATGTTTTTTCAAATCGTAGCACTGCCATATAAATTAAAATTAAGCTACTTAAATAACAAGTTTTTTCATTTTCCTTTCTTAGCGCAAAAGGCATTAACGAAATAATACGCAAAAAAGATTATTGACAGTTGGTATGTATTTTATGATTTCTTGTAGCGTTTGTAAATTAGGTAGTAACGGTGTTTTATCGTATTGTAGAGCGTTGCACGAGAGCGAAGGTAACTGGACGGAGAGCGAGTGTGTGTTGGCGCGGCGTGATGGAGCTCTTTGGGGGGTTCAAGGGCGCCTGTGCCGGCGGCAGCCATCGGCAATGCAGCATGTGACGGCTGCTTCTAGGCTTGCTCGCGCCGCCTGCCTCGCCGCGCACGCCGGTGAGCGCTGGAATTGTTCCTCCATCGCGCTAGCACCGCGCTACACCCCCGATCTACTTACGGGTGAGTGCTTTCGACCACTTTCAGGATGTCACAAAAAAAATAAGGCCATTATCGTTTTGAAACTTCTCAAAATAAATATTCGTAACACATTTTTTTTTCTAAAATAATACATTTTTTGTGAAGAATAAAAATATGTGGACAGGTTATTTATTAACTTAAAAACGATTTTTATTAACTTTACAATGCTTATTTTACTAATGCAATAAAATTAACTAAATATAAGAGCTGAAACTGAGATAGTCTTGTTTATTAAAGTTCCCTGAATTTCAAGTAAGCAGTTTTTTTGAGTTTTCGTAAATTTCGTATATTTTAATGACTTTAAATTAACAAAGTTTTATTTCCTATGATGCCATTTTCATAATTATAAAACAAATAAATGTGTTATGTATTTGTAAAACAAGTTGTAGTAGTGTAGGTATTCACTGAGCAGATTAAACAGTTCTTATAATTTTGTATGTTGATTTTGATATTTAAATAAATACACATAAAGTAAGTGTCATTTTTCTTACTTAAAAATATTTGTGCAATAATATCCGATGTTTCACTAAATTATTTTGAAACATTAATGATTCACTTAAAATGTTGGCAGCAGAAATTCAAGTACCAAGCACCGAGTTACGTAAGTCGAATTACGAACAATGTTCCAAAGTTTTAAATTACAGTACCTACACACCATTTATCTACGTTTAATTTATATTATGCGTCACAGTGTCCTAATGGATTCCGTCTAGAGCGGCTAGGAGTTCCGACAGTAATGAAAGATAAGGAAATGCAACTTTGTCGAGTCTTTTAAATCAGCAGGGGCATTGTGCGGGCGCGGTTGCCGTGACGGACCTTTCTTCCAACGAAGCGCTCCGCCGTTACGCATCGACCATTCTTTTTATTTACATGTCACGTCCACAGTTTATTTATTGCTTCGCGGGCAATTAATTTTTAAATTAGTCTTTTGTTCCCATCCGTGTCAGTGAAAAGATTCACCGCCCTTTTTAAAAACCCACGGGTGACTCTGTTCTGTTAGGTATTTCGCCAGGAAATTTTGTTTTGTCAAATCGCATATCGATTTCACTAATACGCTTCAAGGCATTATATTATCATATCGCCTTGCGAAACTCGTTACCCTGGTTCACCGAAAAATATTTTTTTGACAATACACGGAAGTACTTTAAGGCAACAATAGTTACGCTTTAACAACAAAGGCGAATGGATGAGCAGGGAAGAAATTATTAAATAACGGAAGACGTCACGCGATGCCAACTCGACACGAACCCTGGTCCGCAAGGTGCCCGGAGTGTGCCTTATTGATCTTTGTCGAACGACGACAGAAGAAAACACGCACGTTGATCCGCTAAACAACAAACGTCAATTATAATATTTTAAAACATTAAATAAAGGAAAGAAAACCATTTACTGTTCTTTACAAGTTAGTAAACAATTAAAGTAAGTGTGTACTATGAAAATATAGATAAGTAATTTCGCATCGGTAGTACTCAACCGGCGTTTCAGCGGCGACAGTGAAAAACAACTATCTGAAAGTTAGGAAATAGAAAAGGCGACAAACAATGGCCAAGTTTTTTCTAGTTTCAGCGCCACAGACATTGTGTCGGCAGCCAGCCGGATGTGACTACGAAATACGAGCATTGTTTTTGGTCACCATTCCGACCGTCTGCCCACTTTAGGAAATTAATTGACACGGAACGTTGTCGGCTGCAAACAAAACCGTTAAGAATCTTCGAAATGCTCCCGACTTGATACATTTCAATTAAAAGTTTTACGAAGCGAATAAAGTCTGCGGTCGCCGCACTAATGAACAAAGAATAACTTTTCATTAGGAAGCTTAAGGTCTATAATTATCTAAGTCCCGACTTTAAAAGTATGAGAACTATTCAATTGGCAAATATTTTTCTCTATAAAACTCAATAAAATCTAATTGGATCTAACGAAAACAAGATAGGTAATTAATTTAAGTACGACGTTATAACTTGTACGAGTAATACCTAAGATTTTTATTTATTACTATTTTTTTATTTAAACATGCGACAAGAAAAAAAACAGACAAAAATAATATTTCTCCACTTATCTCAGGAAGTAAGAGAATGGAAAATAAGAGCCTACAATACATGGTAAGACAGAAAAGTTATTGCATGTGCCTACACGAACATAAAGTGCTCTATAAAACTGCTATGTTATTCAAATGAAGACGATTCACAAGGAAAACCCGTGCAATTATGTTAAGGAGGTAAAGAAGAGGGTTGCATGTAACGGCAGACTAGTTCGACAATGGTTCAGTCACAAATAGATGTTTTAAGCATAGAACTTGTATTTTATTTTAACTCAACGCTACAAATAAGCGATAGACTACAAATTGGGTCTCGTTGCTAAGCGCGTAAACAATAAGATGTAACGGCTTTCCGACTCGAAATAGAAAACGTAAATCAATCCACAAATCCTTATTGATGCGACGAAACTTTACTTGTGAAAAGTTATCTTGCGATGGCTACTAGAGTCTCGGCTTACAATGCGATCAGCAGCGGTGAGGGTTGAGCTACAACGAGACGGACAAAAGATTTAATTACACGCATGAATCAAGAGCGGAGGGGGTAGTTTCGTTTGGGCGGTGTGTCGGGGTGGTTGAGAACGTCAGCGATAACGTGAGCGATGCAGCCACGCGGGATGCTGGCCGAGTGATAAGCTCGCTGGCTGCCATTGTCCCACGGCCCAAGGACCGTGCGGGCTCTATCATGATTACACGACTTGATTGTTTGCAATTATAGATCGCATCTCTGTGACTACTACGTTGGAAGACTCATTAATTCATAAGAAATGTAGTATTACAACTTCCGATTCTTTAAATAATCTAGGTGAGCATACGTTGCTTAGGTGAAAAATGCACCTACTGTACGGGTTACCGAACAGTAATAATATGTTGCACATGTAATGTCAATGACTTGCTATTTAGATCACTTCAAATAATATTTAATTTATTGTTATATTCACACATTTATACCTAAATTCCGTACGGCTGCTTATACATCAATTTTATAGTAACTAAGTAATAAAGACAGTGTTAGAACAACTATCACTGGGTTTGTTTCGTGCATTAACCTTCCCTTACAAATCTTCTTTCACTCATCTCGTAAACTGTATAAACTACCTTCTATGAGACCATTTCCAAATGGTAAAGAAATATATTTATATTAACTAACAAATATTGATGAACGCTTGGTCAAAACTCGTCCCAGATGACCTGAGCAAAATATATAATAAAGCTTGCTAAGAGCGTGATCTGAAAAATTGTAGCAAGAATTGTATTATTATAAAATGATTATTGTTTATCTTTTATATATATAAAACCACTCGAACCACAACTAATAAAATGCCTTGCCTATTGTTACGACGAAGGGCAATGGCGTAATAAGCAATATGATCTGTTTATATTATACACCACGATTTTTTAATTATGGCATATATGTTTGTAATAATAATAGTTTATTAATATCTATTAGCAACATAATTATAGATTTTAATATGCAGTTACTTTTTCTAGAAGTTTCTAAAACACTTACATATTACTAAAAGCATGCATTCGTCCTTGCCGCTACTCAATTAGTAATGGACTTGATTACGTGTAAATAATAGATATCGATAAGAAATATATTTAAGAGACGTACATTGCAACCAATAAGTATAGCATATTGATTTCAACTAATGTCATGGAAATGTCATTTTAATTTAACTTGGCGATGCAGTCGCTAATAAGACGCATTCGGTAATACCTAAATAAAGAAAAAAAAAATTTTCTATGGGAATTTTTGCAAATTTCAAAGTTCGGGCTCCGTAAATGTTTAAAGCAGTGCTGCTTATAACACTATTGTTATAACATAACTATCATCTATCATCAGCTATCTTGTACCCAAAAGCGGTACTAGAACATAGAAATAAGCTGTTATTTATTATGGACCATAACTATATAACAAAAGGGTAGAATATAGTATAATTCATTTTGTAATATATGCTCTAACGTTTTCAATTTTTCAAACCAATCGGAATATTATCGTGTTTTAAAGATGTGTGAGTAAAGTTACGCTGGTTTCTTTGAAAAGATCGCGTCTTGCTACTTCTACTCTTTTTGGAATTATTACGAAATTTTGATTTGAAAATAGAAGGTGGTAAGTCAAAAAGATAACACCTTATTCTGAAATTCTAACTTTCCCGTAATACTTCATCTGCGTCGCAGCGCGAGCACTAGATCCTTAGACCGGCAAAACTACTTTCCGTACTTATAATGTATAAAAAATTAACATAGAACAAAAACTCAAACAAACAAATGACTAATGTTGGATTATTATCAAACAAAAAAGTAATTTTGGGGTATTTAAAAAGGTAGAATCAGGTGCTTTTCAATAATTTACCTCTTTATAAAAAATTAAAATGAACATACTGAATTTTTAGTTCTCCTTTCTCTCCACCTCCATTATCAACACATCACAGATGGGCACATTAAATTCATTGTGTATAAAAAAGACCGCTTAATCTCATTCCTGAAAAAATCGACAATGTAATTCTAGGTGCGTGGTCGGTGGTGGTTAACATTTAAACTTTTCTGTAGTTAATAAGATGCTCCTTCTATCCTAGACGAATTTATACTTTACCGCGTACAGTACTGTCTAGCTTGAAAAGGCTGTGCCATTTGTTAATCATGGTTTCACCAGGAGCGGAGTCGTGACACTTAAATAAAATAATTTTTAACGGATTCAGAACGCGATTTATTTGTTTTTTATATTTAGATAATCCTTATGTTTCAAATAAGATTTTTATGTTCATTGCTTTATTTATCATCGGAAAAATCATTATTTGAGAAACTAGAACAATTTTGTAAAATGATTATTAATTTTGATTGATTATATTGTAAAACTGAACTTAGCGTTCATAATCTTCTTAATTGATTTTTCTAGTTCTATTGATTTATTTTCGTCCGATTTCCCTGACGTTACAGACACATGCATCATTTGCATCAGTTAAAAATTTAAAATAATCCAGAAAAAAATTTAAAAAATGTTTATATGAATTTACTTTAAAATTAAATAATAATATAATGAAATGTAAGATAGTGTAGAAAATATAAAAATGTGTTAAAATTGATGATTTTTTATTAAAGAAAAATATTTCGAAGTAAGTTAAAAGTAATATGTTTGATAGGTTTTGAATTTGAAAATACTTAGAAACATAGAACTTTGACTCAGGGCGAGATCATTTCAACAGGATTGTGGTTGTATTTTATACTGGCAGTGGTATGGTGGTAAACGAATGACACTGTGCCCCATTTACTCAGCAATTTCATCCACGACTTATGTATGTGGGAGTTCGAGGCATATAAATAATTATTAATTTTAATAGTTGTTTCTTCAGAATCGTTGCGTCAGGTTTTACTACGTTGTTTTCCGGCCATGAGATCAATTAATTGATTTTTACGGTTGCTCATCGTTGGCGCTTTATCTTTTTGAAGAGAGTGGTATGAAGCGTTGTCTTTGAAGATGACATGCGGGTCAGTCAAGTAGTTAAGAATAATTAAAAACCATTCTTTAAATTTTTTATACGTTTTTACAGACTTGAACGCCAGTAATCTTTGCTTTAGGCATTAGTGGTAGACTCGGCTGTACCGTCAGTCTACGATTTTGAAACGGTGTGTTTTGTGTTGAGCCATGTTTCATTGTGGAAAACTACTTTGTCTCAGTTCAAAATATTTTTAAATTTGCGTAAAAAACAATTTTGTCAAAACAATGTTTGTACGAGGGACATTCAAAGTTTTCTCGGTATCGGGTGATAAACTAATGATGAGGGTAATTATATTATCTCATTAGCTAAAGACACTCTTTGAGGGTATAAATATAAAATTTCATTTAATTGTCATCATTAGTATTTAAGACATCATTACGAAAAGACAACTACGATGACAGATTCCACAATGTTGAAAAAAATCGAGCATCGCGCCGTCATAAAATTCCTCACAAAACAAGAAAGGCTCAAAAAGTTATTCACGAAGAAATGGTGGCTGTTTGTCAAGATTCTGCTCCTTCCTTATCCACTATTCAGAAGTGATCTAGTGAATTCAAACGGGGTAGAGAGAGTATTGAAGACGACCCCCGTGCCGGTGGGCCGGTTAGTGCCATTACTGAAGAAAACGTCAAAATTATTGAGTAATTTGTACTCAAAGATGCTCGTATAAAAGTGAAAATATTAGCAGAAAGGACTAAGGTATCCGTGGGTACCATTCACACTATCCTTTATGAGCATCTGAATCTCTCAAAAGTCAGTGCAAAATGGGTGCCGCGAATGCTCACGGGGCGCCTCAGAAACAAGTGCGAGTTGAGTGCTGTTTTTGGAGCTTAGTGGTGAAACGTGGGTTCATCATTATGATCCTGAGAGTAAGCAAGAGTCCATGCAGTGGCATAAAAAAGGAACAGACCCACCGAAGAAGTTTAAAGTCACCCCATCCGCCTGAAAACTTTTTGGGATTCTAAAGGGATCTTACTGATCGAGTACACAAAAAAGGGTCAAAGTATTACTGCCGCATCTTACACAAACAGCCTACTTAATTTAAAGGAGGCAATAAAAGAAAAAGACGTGGAAAATTGACCGCAGGTGTCTTGCTTCTTCACGACAACGAGCCGGTTCGAAGAAATCACTCATCCACCCTACAGCCCAGACCTGGCCCCCAGTGATTACTTGTTGCTCCCAAACCTTAAGAAAGATCTTCGAGGTAAGCATTTTTCCGACGATGAAGAGTCTAAGGCGGCAATTGATGAACATTTTTCAGGCAAAGAAGAAAATTAGTTTTAGGGGGTATTGAAAAATTGCTTTCCCGACCAAATAAGTGTATTGAGTTTATAGGAGACTACATTGAAAAATAAATTTTATTTAGAATTTTCTGCTTATTATTGCATGCCCATACCGAGAATACACTGAACGCCCCTCGTACATTCTATTAAAATTTTTCTTTTGTCGCTTTTTATACTGAAATCCAATTTTCTGTAGAATTTTGGATAAAGGCAATAAACTTCTTAAGAATAAATTTGCTTATTTGATAGAAAAAGCCTTTACATTATAAAGTTTATGTTATTTTCTGGGATTACTCATTGTTTGATGTGACTGTAAAACACTTTAAAATCGAGCGATTTATCGAAAGGAATCGAACATTTTCCAAGGTTTTCTGCTTTGTATTAGGTTGTATTAAATAGGGTTTACCAAAACCATAATGACTTTAAAATTGTCCCGTTTTAATTTTGTAAGTGCTGATCATGTGCAATTTAAGAGTTGGTGATTTTATAAATACAAATTACACTATTTTTATTTGTAATGCGCTTTCCCAAAGCACACTCCTATGAAAAATGAATATTATCAATGTTTATTTTTTTTGGTGTAAAGCTTGTTTAAAGTCATATCGGCGGATTTGATGACTATTGTCACGGCACCAAGATATATTTTTTTAAGTAGTAATAGTTGTAATCTATGGCCGATTGAGGGGCGCCGATGAGGAGCTTGCCTAGGGCGCTTTACATTACATTTAATCCGCCTCTTGTTTTTATAAAACAAAAACAGTGGTCGCAAAGTAATAAACAAGGGGGATATAAAACTATGTATTTCCATCAAAATGATCGTATATTGTTTCTCAAAACAACATATGGTGCAAAGGCATAGTAATAAAATAAACTAGAATAGGTTCTGTACCTACTGAAAGACTGTTATAATTCAGAATATTTTAAAAGATTATTTAAATGGTTTTGTATAAGGGGACGAATTGTCATTCAAAATATAACACGAAGAGTACCTATACTTGCATACTTGACTTGCCGCCGAAGCCATAACGACCTTCCACGCCGCCACACTGGCGCGGCCATCGTCGCCGCTGACATCGTCCATGATACCGTCATCGCCACAACTATACTCACCGTATGATCTATCTCCTTCCGCATCGGTATTATCTTCCGGTTAAAACAATATTTCGTCCAGATGGAGGAGAGAAGAATTATATGAGCCAGAAGATGCTGGGGCTATCCAATCAGGTTGAGAGGACGAGTTTCAGGGAACACAAGCAACCAGCAGTAGAGAACAGTTGCTTACGAAGTTTTTACGCAATCGTCCCCGCGTATATTATAAAAAGTTCTTTTTGACCCCCTCTTTTGTTGTAGGTACTCGAGAACAAGCGTACGTTTACGCGATTTCTGCGGCGGCGCTAGTGTGGTCAATAGCGCGCGCGTGCGCGGCAGGTTCACTACCCGCATGTTCCTGCGCTGCTCCGCCCCGCGCGCCTCCTCGGCCTCCGCGTCAGGCTCAGCTCACGCCCGCTGAGCCACACGCGCGCTTCAAATGGGGCGGCTGTGGCGATAATTATCAGTGGGCCGAGAGGTGAGCGCCGCCGACCAAAATTAATATATAACATTCGTGTGGTGGAGTTCGAGGGCCAACAAACATATTTCCATTGTACTAACAAACCACTAACCAGTACATCTCTCTTTTAGAAATGAGTTCAACGAAGTAAATTAAACTAATTAATATTATAACAATTGCGTAGACTTTATAAAACGAAACCCTTTAGAGAGAGAGAGAGAGAGAGAGAGAGAGAGAGAACGAGTTATAATATTGTTTTGTTATTTAAAATATCCGTAATCACTGATATTATCTGAAAAAAAAAACCTTTTACCATTTGTAATCTACATTGTTGCAACATATTTAGACATTAAATTACCAAGCGAATTCGAGGCAGGGCGCTAAATTACTTTTAAATAACTACCATATACTCATACGCCCAATGGTTTCATTTTCATGAGTAAAACATAAATATTATATTTTTTTTATTTATATATATATTTATTTTTATTTATGCAAATAATGCTATGTAAAATCTGAAGAAATTGTCACTAAAAAAAACACATTTGATGTTGCGAATAAAAAGAGATGTGGCTGGCGTTAGCTTTAGAAATACTTAAAAAACGGGCATGTCAAGGTCTCGGGAGCTCAATTAGAAGAGTACTCGTGCAAATAACGAGCTAATGTGGTTTTAAGTCACACCTCACACCTGAGACAAGTTGAATTTCACTGGTAAAAAAATCTTTAGAAATAAAAAGAATTTTATTACAAGGTTCGCCAAGCAGTTTTTGGATGCCCATGAAATCGACGTAAGAGATGGAAAAATCGAAGACTTTTTGGACATCGAAACAACAACGAAAATCGATCCGACAACGACATCCGCTCCTGAATACACCACCGCTCCCCCTGTAGTTATCCTGGTTGATGACCAGCCGGCTCCAGCCAATATAACTGCTGCTCCTAAGACCGGCAAAAAAGGAAGGAAGGGAAGAAAACGCCTACCGAGATCACCACGCCGTGGCAGGCCTACGAGAAAACGGTTCAGATCAAGGTGACTATTAAAATAAGAATTGTTTTAGACATCTTTATATGTGTTTAATTATTACACTACCGCGCACATTACACATTTAAATAAACATCTTTTTTACGGTTTTTTGCCTGTGGCTTGGAACTCCGGAGGTCTCATTAGTACGCTAATACCTTATCAACTCTTAAGACACCTCTAATAATGAAAGTAGATGAAAATTAGTATAGCTTAAAAAAATCTTCTTTTCGGTACGGGGTGCGTATCCTACGGCTGCAGTCTTCAGATAAAGAGATGTTGGAATGAAAGCGGCAAATCGTGCTAAATCTCTCATTGTGTTCCTTTGTATTTGTTTACAATTGTTAGAATAGTATTTGTATTTGACATTCTTGGTTACCAAACTTGAAGTGTGTTTCGTTTCATTGCCATATACTTAATAAGAACGATACATGGATGAAAATTAACAAACGGTTTGTAAATAGATACGAATATGAAGACAGAGGGTCACGTTACCGCAATATCGAGTATCGCATGGCGGCAGACGACCCGCGCTTCGACCCGCAGGTCGACTTGCGTACGCGTCTTGAGCGCCTGCGCCCACTTATTGCCTCCGCCAATCTACTCAACGGACGATTCGGGCGAAAGGTACATATAAAACACATGTATTATTCAAATGCAGGAACACATAAATATAAGCTAAACCGGTAGTTTAGAGTAGCAAAACAGCTACTCTATAAACATATTTTATTTATCCTAGGCAAATATTGACTGATTTTTTGCGCACTTTTATCATCGATTTTGTGACGGACTGAAGGCACAGATTTGCAGTGGTTGACAGAAAATCATATATTTTCTATCGTCCACTGTAAATCAACGACGTACACTTCTCTCAAAAACTTGACGTGTCCCCTCTGACACGTCACGTGTCGCACCGGATGCTGTACCCACGAGCACAGTAAATATATAGCTAAAGGAGTACCGAAACTAGGCCTATTTATTGAGTTAAATACCTACATTCCATTTAACTGTTATTTTGTAAACTTTTGCAGTTATTTTTTAATTACACATTTGTTAAAGTTCTTTAATAATCCATTAATTGAGTAAATCGTCTAGCTTATAAATAAAAATAATTATTTAAATAAATATTAACATAACAATCTTTCTTTGTTATTACAAATTGATCACTGAAAAACGCTTTATTATTATATTTGATAGCGTAAAAAAATCTCATTTTTAATGAATAGAAACAAGACTACCAAACCTGACACCTCGTTATGACTCGACACCCGCGACTAACTCGCCTAGAGTTCTTGTTAAGGCGTCTATCTGTGGAAGTGCGTTCGTTTCGATCGAACGCACTAGTAGTACTAGGACGCACGCTTAGTGTTAACTGAATCTACATAATCCCGAATGATAAGGCAAGGCGTTACTCTCTTCAGGCAGTGTCTACCGCTATGCGTACGAAGTGCACGTGCCACGGCGTGTCGGGGTCGTGCTCGGTGCGAACTTGCTGGAGAGCGCTGCCTCCACTAGGGCGCGTGGCGAGCGCGCTGGCAGCGGAGGCGCCGCGTGCCGGTCCGTTGAGGCCGCGACGGCGAGCGCGCCCGCGCCTGCGCTACGTCACGCCCAGCCCTGACTACTGTGAACCAGACGCCGCCGCCGGCTCATTGGGCACGCACGGAAGGTAGACGTCGCTTTGCCATAATCCCGTTTTAGTCATGATCATTAATTAGGTATTATTTTCACTAATGTTCTGTTTACCTTATTCTTTGAAGTTTGCAAATGTGATTTCTTTCATTTTCGCATTTTATTTGTCTTTCTTCAGGTACATCTCGCCCACTATTTTAAGCTAATCTCTATTTATAAATTTGTAGCGCTTTGTTAGTTTGATCACTTAAAATATATTCGTTAAATAGATTGAGGGTAAAATAGTTGCCTATCAACTTTTTATCCAAGTTTTGAGAGTTTCTATTGGGCGAGAAACTGGTACTTTAACTTCTAGGTCGGGCTTCCTAGTCTACATTTGATTTCCAAAAGAATGCCAAGATGGCCTTTTTTTATAATTGTTATATATTTTATGCATTTGCCAATGCTATCTTATAAGATAAATTATTCAAGGCGGCAATTCCCGCCTGAGAGTTTACTTGTGACCCGAGCCGATTTTTTCTAGTATTTTTCTATTATAATAATTTGTGGACCTTTTTATTATATTAAAGTATATCGCTTTTAAACTTTATATCTAAATCAATTTTACTATAAATATTAACCACCTAAGGTGTCAGACGGAAATAGACCTCGCAACCTTTGTATCGTAGATCTGAGGAGAATATAAGAATTGCAAACTCTTGAGAATTTTTTAAATAGAGGATTTTTTTTAACATATTCTTTTTAAATATCCGCCCTTATGACTAGTTTTACGTATTATACTAAATGTCCCAAACGTAAGGTATTTTTAAGTAATAATGACAAGAGAAATTGTTTAATTAAGTTTCATCAATAATTTTGAATAACATTCTTCATTACTTATTTTTTCGTCAAATATTATAAGGTTTTGATATCACTTATCATATGTGCTTAGTATGCATAAGAAACCATATATGTCCAAGGGGTATAAAGCTATGATGCATAAGAAGCCATATATGGTTTTTGAAATAAAAAATTAAACATAGGTACTTTTTCATGAAATAAAAATTATAATTAATTATGAAGCCTTAATAAAACCATTTACTTAGAAAACAATTTTTTTTTCTTATCTTTATCTATACCTTTTTTTCTTATATCATGCAGTAAAAGGTTAAGTTGATTACGAGACAATACGTGTAAACCAGCCATAAGTTTCACATTGCCGCGCAGGAAATGCAACGCGAGCCTGGGCGGAGCGCCGGGCGGTTGCGGACGGCTGTGTTGCGGGCGAGGGCGGCGCGCCGTGCGCTCCTCTCGCCTGGAGCGTTGTCACTGCCGCTACCACTGGTGCTGCCGCGTCGACTGCCAGCTCTGCCGCGTCACCACCGAAGACCACTACTGCAACTGATCTCCCTCTCCTGCTTTACCTCCGTTCCGAATAACCTACCCCCAGTTAAGCACACATCGCCGCCGAGGAAGCGATTAGCCAGCGACTATTTTCTCGCTAAAAACGCACAATAGATGTAAATATCGTGTCAATAAAAGAAATAAACTATACTTATAGTAGATTTCTCGCTGTTCACATTGCCGGAGCGAAGGTTACTCATTCGCGGTACTCGCTTGGCGGTCAAAGTACAGGAAGTGTACGAGCAAGACGATTGTTTTATACCTATACCAGTAATTGACTAAGTAACCAGTCAGAGGAGCGAGTAGTTGCCTGTCAAACGTGTAGTAGATGTAGCTAAACTTTTCCTCTTCGGCAGTATAATAAGTACCTGAGAAATAGACTTTCTTTGGTGCAGTTACTAGGCCACCTTGTCAATACTAGCCTATAGGGATATTTATTTAATTCGGTCCTTATAAACTCTAATAGAAAACAATGAAATTGACACTAACAAAGGATACGCTGCTGGTACAATTGAAGAAAATAAGCGGTCAAACAACCAATTGCTACCTAAAAACATGCGATATTGTACATACCTCTTCTGTATTAGTTCGCGTAAAGATTTTTTTAACACGATATAAAATAAAGGGTCGGGATCTAGGGCGAATTTAAACAAAATTCAATTTCAAACTATAAATCGTAACCGCAACCAACAGCTTTTACTTAGGATTATATAGTGACTTACGTGTTATCTTAATCTAAAGAAATACAATGAATATCTCTTTTATAAACTTACCTCACCGATTGATAGAACATAAAAATATTCGTGACTCTGCATTCTATTTGTAACATCTAGTCCGTCAGTCAGAAATCAGAATATATAGCAGCAAGTCCGGATATTTTGAATGCTAGCGTAAAGGCATACGCAATTGGGTTAAAACAATTTATCCCACCTAAATCTGTCTAATCTGTGGAATAGAATAGCAGACCTTAACCTAACGTTAACCTAACTTTAACAAACAATAATTCTTAAGCATAAATTTATACGTTTTTCATAAATTTTGAATTAATTTTCATGCCAAAGAATAAGTTCACCAAAACAATATTTTTATAGCTATGACAACTAGTCATTTCTTAATTTATTACATAATACTATATTTTCTTTTACAAATCTAAGTATGAGTAGCATGTTTGATGTTATAACAAGTAATTAATAAGTTAATATAGATTATAGAAAAGTAGAAGATGAAGAAAAAATTCCTAGATGCATAAACAAGTACTTAGAAACGATAATAATTTGTTAAAGATTTAATTCAGAACATATCTTTTAAATTATTAATATTCATCATTTTTAAATCTGTTATTGTGACAATAAATGTTTGAGTAATAAATGTTAACGTAGTACTGCACATTTGGCGCTATAAATATTGCTTCGAACAATTAGGTGTAGTTATTTAGTAATTATGATACCTAATGCTATTTGTAGAAATAATTTGTTTGTAAATATTTGTCACTTAAATTGCAACATCATTATAAAGTATTGTAATGTATAAGTAAAATTTTATTATACTGCAAAAACTTGTAATAAGATTTCAAACCTTAAAAGACAAGTAACTGTGTAATATTCGTAGTGTTCTCTCACCATTCTCAATTCAATCGTTCTGTATTTTTATTATAATAATTTTAAAATAGTCGTAATATTTTTGTTAAAGAAATTGATCTAAAATTACGACTCACGGCTGACACCTCATATTGATTTATTTTAAGTAATAATTTCTTTTTATGTTTAAAACTCTTATTATTGATGTTTTATTTGAAAACATTCCATTTTTAAAGTACCCGGTGGTTTTGTTTAGTAATTTAAAATTCAAATGTCCTTTTTTATTTACTAACAGTTTTTACAAGTTTGTGTAAAATGTTTAATTTTCTGGATCTTATAGAATTGAAGGCAAAATGGCGACGTTGCCGGCACACACATAAATGTAATCTGTAGAATTACATTCTGCAATATTGGAATATTTTGAAATAACGCTAAAATAAGAACAAAATTTTATATGATTTGTATTGTTTCCAAATGAGTTTTAAAATCTTAGTGACTTTAAAAAGAAATGTCTATTGATTGGTTAATCACGTAAAACCGGCAAGATCACGTTCTATTTTACCATATGAAATAGCTTCAATTTGGAAATTATTATATGGATTTTTATTCTTATATGAATTTTTTATCTATAATTCACTGTAAATAAAATCCGTACTTAGTACATGGCAGTTTTTTTTTACCTATCATAAAATAAAAACGCTTGTTTGACAGTCATCATTCATTTATTTACAAGAAATTTGTTTTACATATTGTGTGAGCTATAATTTTACTACTTGTACAGTTTGTAGGCATGTGACATAGAAAGCTTGAAATGCTTGAAAAAAATTTAGTTGCTTTTATTTTTTCCTCTTGAAAATTTTATATTAATAAAAAATAATTGTTAATGTGATTTCATGAGTGTACTGATTATGTAGAAATCTAAATAAAAAATAATTCTTTGCATGTATGATATAGAAAACATCGATAGGCAAAACTTCACTTACAAACTAAAAAAATCACATCACTTGCACTTACAAAAATAAGACTTTTAGAAACAACATTTGTTTCACAGGAATCGTTAATTATAATAAAATATAACATTTTCTAATAGCTTCAATCATTTTATCCAGCAAACATTTAAATAATACGATCTATTCTTTATTTTAACAATTTTAGGCGACATACGGTTACAGAATTAGATTTGGTTTTTTGACAAACTTTTTATTCCTTTAATGCCTGTATCTTAAATAAGTACCTATTAATCGGCAGTCTTTGGCGAATAGACAAAAAGCCTATTGTTTGGAAACGGAAAATGTTACAAAACGACATTACTTGGTTTATGAATTCCATTTATCAGAGCTATGGTTCGCTATAAGGAAAGTTTG
This sequence comes from Calamotropha paludella, assembly GCA_927399485.1. Taxonomy (NCBI): domain Eukaryota; kingdom Metazoa; phylum Arthropoda; class Insecta; order Lepidoptera; family Crambidae; genus Calamotropha; species Calamotropha paludella. The sequence continues at coordinate 13,311,789 of OV656805.1, forward strand.
TAAATATGTTTAAAAATTGAAGAGAAATAGAATAATTTATAATCCAAAATTATAGCTCCTTTTTAAAAAGAATATTAACAATAATCTCTGTCTCAATCCAATTATACATAAAAGGTAAACAAATCTTACTAAAAAAAACCGAATTGAATTGTCAATATTGAATTTTGTAAGCATATTTTACATACATAGTTTGTGAAAACCAGTGTTCACATATTCCGAATTCTAGAAAAAATAAAAAATAAGGTGAACAACGATTCACCTAAATTATAATGTTAATTTAAGATCAAGTTAATTTTATTCCAAAAGTAGAACCCTTTGGTCAGTACGATTCAAATGAATCAGTTCAGATACTGCATCTGATATTCTGATAAAGGCGTACCTGCAGTACCGGCGTAAAAGTGCAGAACAAAAATTATACTGACTAATAAAATAGGTAATAATAAAAATTTTTATTTCTTCTCCCACATATACATTAGATGTAGACATTTAACCAGTCTAGTCTAATAACTAACTAAAGAAACTATGTACACTTATTAGTATACAGTTTCCATTGAATTGTAAGACGCAATGATTGTTCACCTCCACAGAACATTGGATTGTTACAGACATTATTTATTTTAATATCTTTCTAGAAAATTACTAAAATTGCCGCCTGCAATTTTTATTATGTTAACTTTTTTAGCATTAAATGAATCGATCAGCTAGTTTAGTACATAAAGAGAGAAAAAGATTGGATTTTAACCCTGTTTCTAATAATGAAAATCTCAAGCATGTTAAAACCTATTTTCATGACAATGGTAACAGTATGAATAAAGTGTTCAAAACGTCAAGAATATGAAATTTACTTAATTCTCGCAATATCGGTCGCAACAGCATGGACCTGAATTTACCCCTTTTTTATTTAAATGTAATTAATTTCCGTTGGTAAGTAATAAAAATAAACTTTTCCAATCAACACATTCTTTCAAAATACAACCTGTTAACAATACACTCATTCTGAAACAGTTGAGCCACGAACAAACCAAAAAGTAAATTCAACTAACGAAATTGGAATAACAATTACTGTCTAAAAATTTAATATCATCACTTTAGTTCATCATAATTCGGCGTGCTCTTTATGTTCTTGATCTGTAAAAAAAGAAGGACAATGATTTATTCTCATTACGAATCTCTATAAAATAAGAAGGAATTAATAATAGCGATTACTTACTTGAACTTTCCCTCGTTACAATAACTTCTTCGTGAGCTGTGTCCGTTTCCTGAAATTGCAAATACTGATAAATAATTCCCGATCTTAGTTCGCAATTTACTTAATTTACATACAACATAAATTCAAATACAATCGTCAAATGGTGGGCATGATCTTTTGGTAAATTTATGTAAAAAGATTTCCCGAAACAAAATACAACAACAACTAACAAAATACAACAGCAACTAACAAAATCGATGTTTAAGATTACATAAATAAAGTTGAGTTTTGTATGGCAATATACCACAGTTATGTCGGTTTTGATTCAGGAATGGTGCTGCCGGGGTCTTATTTTTTTAATATAGTTACTATAAATTATATCAGTAGGTAGGTACTATAAATTTGGGTTGTAAAGAAACTGACCTGGTCGTGGTCCGCAGCCTGGTAGAGGCCGCGTCGCACGCGCGCTTGGAGTGCTTTCACTTCGTCGTCGTACTCGCGCCACTCTGGCACTATGCGCATCGCCGCTGACAGTTTGGCCTCCTTCGTCATCGGGTTGTTACACTGGAGCCAAATAATTAACTTATTAAAAATGGACCTGATGGTTAAGTGGTACAGAAATACGAGATTCGGTATGGGTTACCGTTATATCCATAATAAACAATTGTAAGTATTTTACAGTTTCAATATAGATATTCTATATGGCTTTTATTAATACATCTATGATGAATGAACGTTCAAGAATGTGTTTTTTTAAGTTTTAACACTTAGTTTTTAACATATAATCTATAAGCTTACCAAGTCTATGGTCTTAGCAAATTTTTTTGAATTATCGTCGCACCACGTCTCGCACCACAACCACTCTTGAGGTAGCGACTTTATCGCTACCTGGTGAATCATGTTGTTGGGTAAGTCTTGATCTAAAATAAAAAATAAAACATAGTTTCGTTTATACGGTCGTGTAATAAACAGCATCCGGTACCCGCACAATATCGAAACATTGAAATCTAAATAAATAAATATTAGACATCACATCACGGCGCTATAACACCCAGACCCGAGTAAATATATAATTTTCTACATTGTCCCGGCCGGGACAGGAATTGGCTTTACCATGAAAACCGGTATACGAGCCACTTGATCGCGAAGGTCGTCATGCTATTAATATAAGCGTTTAATGTCTGTTGTCAAAGAAACAATAATGTAGCGTGTTGTGAATGTCTATTTTCTATTATTTTATAAAACTAACTTGGTGCTCCTTTTCGCATAAAAGGTAGTTTGTGTCGGATGAGTTTTTTTACAGTCTGATCTACTCAAATAAGACATACCAACATAGTAGCAAAATTGAGACAACTAACAATACAATTTAAACAATTGAGTGAGGCTATACAGTAATATAGAGATGGCGATGGTGTTGAAATTGATGGTGTTCTCGCTAGCGAAAAGAGTATTTTCGAACAAAATCCTAATTTTAGTTGCACATTAATCCCAGAATTACATTAGAGAATCCACAAACCAGTTCTTTGTAAATACTGTTTATTTGTTTCACAAATCCTAGCTAATCTTATAAATACGGAATTGTTTTCTTTTACACTCTCAGCCCTTGATTACTTAACCGATCATCATGAAAATTTGCATATACTTTGTAAGGGGTATAAGAAAGGACATAAGGTACCTTTCATCCAGAGAAGAAGTTTCTAAGGGATAGAAAAAATAGTTTCAATCTAGTAGTCTACATTACCGCGACCAAAGTCGCTAGTAAAAACTAGTAACAGTACGCATCCTTATTGAAATGAAATATGTAACATCTCTTTCTCGTTAACTGACGCTTATATTTATATTTTAGTTACATCTAAGAACGCAGCTCTTGTAAGGACGTTGAAAGAAGTGGAAACTTCAGGATTGTTTAAAAACACTATTAAATAAATACGTAAGTTAACCGATTCGTTGCTACATAAAATTACTAGAAACGAAGGCTACGAGCTCGATTTACGTGAAAAATGAATATATTAGTTAGTTATTAGATATATAGTTTTATTCTGGGTAGATTTCCCTAAAACTTAATTTAAAGGAGTTATCATCGATTTAAAAATGACACGGCTCCAGTGGCTAGTGTCATACGCAAAAGAAAGTGATGGCACGCCAGACGTGCCATCCCCAACGAATCGGTTAATGAATATGCTGTAGAAAGTGTTACATTTAAGGGTGAATGTGTTTTATCTATCCATTTATGGTATAATCACGGTAGTTTGTACTTACCTAAGTTGGACAAGCTGTTAGGGTCCTGGCTGAGCGCCTGATACTGCCCGCGTAGACGATCGCCGGCTGCTATTCGGCGGAAACGCTTTAGATCAACCACGTACAGCGCGCTAATATGATAGCTTCGCCCCTGGAGGTGGTTGCGCCAATACCCTTGCTTCCAAAACCTACAGAATCATCCAATAGTGAAATTATACATTTTAAAACAACACGACGTATCTTGCTCTGACTTCATATATGAAAAGAGAGAGAGAGGGTGGATTTTGTAAGTTTATAAGTCTCGAAAGTCAACTGTATCATCAATTGTTTTAAACTTTCATGGTCACTAACATTACAGTAATTTAAGTTATGTATGGGATTTGTACCATGTACCTTGTTTTTGTTTTTATTGAGTTTCCGATATGTCGGCACTGTTGCAAGCGCCATGATCACGGAGCAAGGAGTTGCATAACTTATATTACTATAATGAATCATTAATATTTAAAAAAAACATATATCTATTGAAAAGTAGATTATTCCAGATGGAAAAATGCTATTTATTATAATTCGACCTTTTGTTATAACACAAACAAATATTTATAAACTAGAAAAATTGATGAGGTTATATCGCCCCTTGAATATTTTAGGTAAGTGTCAAGCACGAAATACAGAAAAAAATTTAAATTAGCATACCTAAATCCTTCCATTTCCTTCCTACTGTCACAGAAGGGCGTATAGCCATATGGCGCTCCGGCCAAGTCTAGCTCCACCAACTCTTTCAAGTCCGCTCGCACAATCTAAAAAACATTTATATGTCTTACCTGCAAGGGACTAGATTTGCAAGGAGTTACAAAAATATAGATATACCACGTAAACAAAGAAAATTTAGTCACCTGATCAGCATCGACAAATATGATTTTCTTAACGTGTAGGGGGAAAAGCACGTCGAGGAAGAGAATTTTGTAGCCCCAGATGGTGCGCTGCCGGTCACGTTGTCGTTGCAGCCAGCGTGGCCATTGGTACTGCACTAACTCGTATTCGAACCCGTACTCTTGAGCCATATACGGTAAAATGTCCTAACGTGAACAAAATGTGCATTCATATAAGTAAACATATCAAAATTATCTACAAGTGCATCACGTGCAGTCTTGAAACGGTATACGAATAGAGAAAAGAATGTAGTAATAATTTATTTAGTTAATGAAATCGAGCAGTTAAATGCAAATAGATAATTATTTCCTTAATCTATAATATAAGAACACACATTTATTGTTTGTGTGTTTGTCTGTCCGCTCTTTTTCCATTGTATCAATTGACGTTACCATAGCAATGCGTTACCATAGCAACGCGTTACCGGGTCAGCTAGTATATGTTTATTATTTTATGAGAGATGGCAAATGTGTCAATGCATTTTCGATACGTCAAACATCAGCAGAATTAAAAGGAAATAAGATCAAAGAATGTCAAACTATAATAAATTTGGAACACTAGTTATGAAAACCTTCAGAAAAATGCGATATACAATATTCATAACACAAACAACACAGTGTTAAAAGTGTCATAGTAAACTGAAGTCAAAGAACATTTTTTCAAATCACACTTACATGCTATATGAGCAATATAAGATGTGGACCACAAATTGGCATGATCGTGGGCCGAATTAAATTATTATATTATATTTATTTAATTATATTCCACGTGTATAAAATATATCTTTCAAAACCATTATTAATGCAATTACCAAATCCGTGTATGATGAACATACAAATAAAATTATAAGTAAAAAAGATCGCTAGTAAATTATTAGAAGTGAACCTACCTTGAGTGATGGACTAAGATAGTTTTTAAGGAACCAGAACTTGACTGGAGATTTGGTATGCTTAAGCACTGACAGCATCATTATGCGTAGAAATCTCTCGTACAAATGGCCCGACGCTACCGAGAATACGTTGATGGTTTCGTCTTGTACATCTTGATCCTCACCACCGCCAAATGAACTAGAAAAATAAAGGAGCAATAATATTACAAATAAAATAAACCACACTGCTCAAGGATCTAAAAATGTTCGGATTGCTTTATTTTTTAAGAGAAGCAGACAGTATACGTTGCGCATTCGTTTCGAAGAACAAATGCAGTCTTGACCGAACTACATACCTTGCAATAGAGTTCCAAATGCCACCAGAATTTTTCTCGTCATTTTCAACCAACAATTCCAAATGCTGTTTATCGGGTTTTTTGTTAACTCGCAATTTAATCACATGGCTACGAAACGAGCTCATCAAAACTTGTATGTCCTCGCTGCCAGCTGGTGTGTCAGTGTTTTCGTGTCTAAAAATAAAAATAAATTACATCGATATATCTTTTACTGAATTAAGTGATTTTATATCATATCATAGCCCTATTTTATAATGAAAAACACTTCTTAATAGTGAGGTATACATACATCATGCTGAAAATTAAATAAAACAAGATTATTACACTAACTTGGGTACCAATAAAACAGCGTTCTGACTTATATTAATAATGTGAAATCATCAGAACATCAACCTTCACAAAAATGTACAATTTCCCTTACTAATTGTCAGCTTAAAGTAAAAACATACGAGTACAATATCAATAAAAAAATGTGACAGTATGTGGTACATTGATTTTGATTTGAACTGTATGTGTAAAACCCTTAAGCTGAAAAACGATAAATTGTACATAATCCCCATACTAGAAATATTATGTTGCCTAGTTTTGGAGACTGATGGAGACTAGGAATAGGCATTATTACATATCATATTACTATAACATACCCAACAATCTCATAAATATCTTCAGAGCGACCAGGCCTCAAACGCAGGATCCAAGCACCAGGGTTAGCTTTAAGTTGAAAGTAGCCGAGGTTGGCCATCACGATGGTGTCCATAGTCTCCGGCTTCTCACGACTACCGAGGACCAATTGTAAACCACGCGGGGGCGTGCCTAATGTGGTGTCCCAAGCGTGACCTTCCAGCAACAAGTATTCCAGCTCGAACTCGCTGATTGATAACGTTATTAAATCAACAAATAAATATCATAATGTACGACGATATTATGTAAAGATCAATAATTGTCATAACTTCCTAGAGCAGGACCAATAAAGAAAATGTTTGACCGCCTCTTTGGGAATCGAACTCACAGAAATAACGATGTCAAAAATGGTGGTGGTCAATCATTATTCTTTTATCATTTAAATTACTTACACAATTGTGACCTATTCATGTAAAATTTTGTGTGTTAGTGTGCTAATTAAGGTAAGTAGATACTAAATAAGTGTGGAAGTGCGTTCTGTTCCACGCCTTTTTCGCAAGCAACGTATACAAAGTTCTCTTGTCTACATTTTTAATACGCTGCTCTATTACATTGCAAATGTAAACCAACGGTATTTAAGAAATTTGAGATTAATTATTAATTTATTATATTAATAACAACAATCGGAAACCCAAGAAATAGTCTGTGCATTATATAAGATGCGGGCATCATCTTTAAATAACAAGAGAAGAAAATTTAAAACCTCACCTATGCACGACAGTTTCGACATCAGCAAGGCGTATATTGTCCAGATCGTAGACGGATTTGACGCACTCTACCAACCAGTTGGCAGGTGTGCGCAATTCCAAGGACAGCAACGGCGCATGCGGCAATCGCGAGAAACGCGCTATAGCCCCCCCAGTCAATGACCCCGTTGATGTAAATTGCAGCTCAGGCTCCAGAACGTAGCGGTAGAAACTCTTCAAAGGCATATCGGAATTCTTATCCTGAGGGTTTAGGAACAGCTTTACACGGCAGTTGACCACTTTTCTAAGCACAAGCAGTAACGGAGCCAATCGTTGCGCAGCGGTGGAAGCCGGATCTAGCACTGCTACTATCTCTATGGAAGGCTCGTTTTGCATTACAGGAGGTAGGTCTACTAAAGAATGTTCTGTGCGAAGCCCGTTCGGCAGCGGCGTGCGTACACGAGGACTTCGAGCGGCTAATACCGATATCACTTTCAAAAGTTCATCTGATGACAACTCTGTTATATCCTCATCTGAAAAAAATTATCAAATAACAATATTGTTTAGAAAGAGGTACAAAAACATCAAATTAAAAAAATATTTGTTACCATCGTCATCATTAACATTGTTTGTAATTGTTTTTTTCTTCCCCAAAGCTTCAGATAACTTGTCTCCGTAAACTTGATTAGTGAATCTACAAAAAGTAAGTTATTAAGGGCTTAAGTTACACAAGTTACATGATCAAATATGATTGAAGTTAAGGGACATATTCGTTTGGAAAAAGTACGGACGGCGCTCAAATCATAGATGTTTCAATTATAAAACAAATAATATATATATGATTGTAATATTGTTTTATATTATATGATGTTGCTGTGCAAGGGCACAGCTAAGACGGGGCGTCACATGTGCTCTTGTGTGCTATTTACCATCTAAGTGCAAACGTTCCCGTTGTGACATGCAATAAAGAAATGTGAATTTGAGATTAAAATGTACAGAGGGCCTACCATCATCTTTTAGCGCGATTCAAGTTCGATTGTCAAAGTGAGACACCGCTATAAGCAGTCTATAGTGGCGTCTCTTTTTAACAGCTAAACTTGAATCGCTATAAGACGTGATGGTAGGGCCTCAGGTATCCCTATCTGCTCACCCTCTTACCTCTCAAGCAGCATGAAATCTTCAACAGTGAACTGCTCTCCATCGTTGAGCGGGCCGATGAGTCGGGCGTTGTGAGCCACAGCGCGCGCGCTCGGTCGCAACTTGAAGCTCCGTGCGCAAAACACGCGCGTCGCTTTTAATACCCACTCGTATTTATTCAGCGCGGGCAATAACTCAGGCTTTAACAAAACATAAAATATTGTTTGTTTGGTAATGAAATAAAGAATTTTGTATTTTGTATTTTTGTTTATATTTTGATTTATTTTTTATCCACTTGTCAGTCCATGGTAGCAAGTGCTACTGATAGCCAACACCCCTCGTCAGTCCCTGTAGCAATTTCTGGTAGCACTGCGCTCACTTTTCTTTTGGCAACATCTCAAAAACAGATCATTAAACACTCTTAATATTCCTCAAAATTGTCACTTACTTATATAATAATAAAGAAGTAATAAATGAATGAAACCATTGTCGTTGCGCCGCTCAACTCATTGTTGTAAAAAGATCGCGACTCAATTAATAAATCAATCGGTCAGTCTTTTAGCAACTTATTATAATAATACGCGTAGGACTTTTATAAATACTTATCGGCAATCACTATTTACCTAGTACATAATGTTGATAAATATAATAAATAAGAATAACGAGCAGTATTCGAACCGACGACGTATCCTGACGATTTAGGTCATCAGATTATTTTTACGAGTAGGTATCAAAGTTCTTGACGGCAGTAACAATCATAATATTTCTTATTTTCGCACCAATTAGCCTAGCCCTAGATAGTGTTACGGATACTAGGGTAATGGATAGATATACATATATAATCCATAAATATGTAATATTCATAGAAATACTAGCTGACCCCGCCACGCGTTGCTGTGTTTATACATTAAAATGAAATGTAGCCTATGTCCTGAATCGGAACAAATCCAGCAAAATGGAAAAAAACATCAAAATAGTTTCCGAGTTCATCGCGGTCAAACACTGTGACAGGGAATTTATATATATTCATAATGATTCATTCATTCAAATTTCTGGGTGGCCAGCTGTTTTTTTTTAATTACAATTAATTTTGAGTTACAGAGATACAAATATTGTGGTGGAATCTTAATTTAATCAGCTTTAAAGTAGTATTTTTTGTTTGCTCTTAGCTTTATTATTTCGCGAGAAAATGGCATTTTTTATCTATGAGTCCGACATTTTTTTTCTCAATTCGTGCAGCATTGGAACTGTTAAGAGGGGTGGGGCGTGCAGTAGCGGACTGACAAGTAGTTATATTAAATATAGATAAACGTTTTAAAAATTCACTTTGGATAGAATTTAATCTTTTAAAGTACTATTGGAACACCTTTGGGTTTGTAAAAATCTAAACACGCTACTTCATGCTTTATTTTAAGTAAATAAAATAGTGTAAAGAATGTATAAGTCATATTCATGGGAAAGTTGTCAAGATTGGTCAGTTGGCGTCCTACTTAACGTAAATTTATCAATACATCTTTAATTTATATAAAATCAAAAAATCAAGATGTTAATAACTGCTATTTAAACTAAGACTTTAAAATTTGTTAGTGACACTTTATTTCTCTAAGGTAAAGGTAAGCATATCACGATTACTATAGCATATGAACGCTACCATTGGCGACAGGTCCGGCCGAGAGGGAGTCATCTGTCGCCTCTACTTTTGAAGTCAAACGAGTTCCGGAAGGGTACACAAGATGTTTGTGTTATCAATACGTGCATTTGGTCTTGAGTTACGGGATTTATATGTATTTCTATAAATAATACTTTTTTCTGTATCGTATATATCCTTGGGGGAGGCCTTTTCCAGTAGTGGACCTCATTTAGCTGAGACGATATCCATTATTCTAGTATCTAAAACACAAGTGCTTACTTTGGGCTAAGATAATTGGTATGAGTGTAAGAAATATGATTGAATAAAAGGTTGAAAGAAAACTAATTATAATACAGGGATTTAACACTTAGCCGTGCATGCCGACCGATTACGTGACGAACTACATAACATAAAAACGTAATAAAGAAATATTGGATAATAGCCGTAGACTCCAAATGATATCAAAGGATTTAAGTTTCCAGTTAGAAGTCGTATGTTCTTTTTTTCTCTGACTAAAATGACCCAAGTAATTTAATAATCTTACTAATGTGATACTCACCAATACATCACAATCCTGCCTCTCATGGCAACCCTCATCCTCCAACAACTTTGCTACATATTTAGTAGCCTTCGCCGGTTCCAACACAGTCAGGGCTGCCAACACCACTTTATTCAACGACTGGTCGACGTACGAAAGTCCCTCTACATTCGGCAAGAAGGCCACACGTACGCTTCCGGATTCCCGCATGAAAGTCAAAGCGTTCCTTAAGAGATCTCTAGATTCCTTCTTATTCAAGTCACCTGCGATCCAAACCGTTTGCGTGATCTTATCCTGCTTGCCTGGCTTTATGAAGTATCTCAATAGAGGCAAGGCTGTTGCCAAGGCATCACGACCTAAAATATTATATTATTAGAATTTTTGGTGCACTTATTTGATGAGAAATATTAATATTACTAGCGAACCCAGCAGCCGGCAGACATTGTCCTGCCCGGTTTCAGGATTCAATTTTAAATCTAAACCTGGGACCCAAACAAACGCCCAAAAAAATAATCAAAGTCATTCACGCCGTTTAGCGCAGTTCGGTGACACACACAGATAGGCAAGAAATTATATTTATATATAAAATAAAACTTACCACTTAAATGCATAAGGCGATGTATTTTATCTTCGTTAAATAATTCACTCGATGATGCTACACCTGACAAATCAAGGTATTGCGATGACTCTGATCCCAGCACACGACGGTTGAGTCTGAAATATCGCTTTTATTAATACATAGAAAAATCCAAAAATGTAATATTTTAACGAGTAATTCATGATAAATAAAATTACTTTTATCAGATAAAAATGTGCATAATTTATATTTAATCCTGAAGTTTTCACTCCTTTACAGGAACCGAGTTCACAGGATGACTAAGGAACCAGGTACCTTAGTCATTGTGTGATCACTAAATCAAATGTGTGATGACTGATTTATATGTGTGATGACTGATTTATATGTGTGATGTGCCGCGAAGTGTAAGAACTAAATAAATAATGTATGCATTCTTGATTATTCACTTTCAGTAACTTCCCACGTCAAAATCATATTTAACGATAATATACACTTCTAAGTTGATGAAATTAAGTTCCTCGTTATAACACGAGTCTTTTTTCTGAGTTGGTATTCCGTTTAAATTTGTATAATGAGTGGTTTGTCTACGACGTAAATATATACTCTAAGAACACAAATTTGTTGTTTATGTGTTTGTCTGTCCGCTCTTTATCTATTGTATCAATTCACTTTACCATAGCAACGCGTTACCGGGTCAGCTAGAATATTCTCTAAGAACACAAATTTGTTGTTTGTGTGTTTGTCTGTCCGCTCTTTATCTATTGTATCAATTCACTTTACCATAGCAACGCGTTACCGGGTCAGCTAGTATATTCTCTAAGAACACAAATTTGTTGTTTGTGTGTTTGTCTGTACGCTCTTTTTCCCGCTCTTTTTCCCGCTCTTTTTCCATTATATACGCGTTACCGGGTCAGTAAATTCTGTGTTTAAGATTTTTACCAAACTCAATCTTCAATAAACAAGACTACATCTTTAAAAAGAAAAGGAGTAAGTAGTGTACAGCTAGGTTAATAAAATAGTAACATTTCTTAACTTCATTAACTGCGAAGGTCCCGAACATTATTCTAAGGAAAAAGTAAATCAGATTGAATTTGTAGTTGAAAAAATATCCTATATTTTACAATAGGATATAAACTACTTTATTCATAGGTGACGAGTACACAGTGGAAGACAATTATTTACTGTACATCCTAATCCTAACATTAGTAGCTAAAATTGTTAACTTGTTTATCGTCGTCATTCACCTGGGCATGATATGTGGTTGCTTCATGAGGTAATCCACAGCATCATCAGAGTCGGAGAGTTCTCCACGAAATACAGCACGCTGGAGCCGCCCCGTGTGCCGTGAGAGTGCGGTCACTAACGCTTCCTCCAGCAACTCCACCGATGACGTCACTGGCGTCGCCCCCTCCTCCGTCAAAGGCACGCCGTTGATTAGAACCTACGTTCCAACAAAGTTAAATCGCACCCTTAGAAAAAAAGACTCATATAAAAATCGGTTTGATAGATATGGAGGACTATGAAATGGAATTATGTTGAATGGATATTAAATTCTTTTAATATTTAAAATATGTATCACTTCAGCGTTTCATTACAATGCAATACTTTAGATATAAAACTCAGGGTAAGTGTAATTAATTAAGTAAGTCGTTAAAAGCAAAAGTTGTTTTTATAGTTTAATGGAGGAAAACTTGATTGATTGATTATTTGAGAAAACTCAATACAGAGCAATCCATTGAAAAATTTGTCAGTTTATGGTGAGTTAACATGCTGTTGTCCATACAAAGTAATTAGAGAGCAAAAATCTTTTTTCATTTTCAAACCTGTGGATACTTGTTGGATCCAATTTTAGACACGAACTCTTCAGCAAGTTGTCTGCCGAAATTGTATTCGAAATCGTCTGATATAATTTCATCTAAATTGGCATTGGCGCTGGCATACTTCTTCAGCTGTTTCTTTACGAGATCAAGCGTCAACTTCTCCTCTTGCGATGGATTTAGCAACTAAAAAAAGCAGTAACACGTGTATAACAGGCTGATATACCTTTAAGACAGAGAAAACAAGTAGGTTACACAGTTTTTTATAAAGGATTTATACTTTTTTAATAAGGGTAAAAAACGTTTACCAGTCTTTTATTTTAATTTGAAATAGACAACGCCAGCTTCATGTATTCCTCTCATTCCTTCCGGTAAACTCGTGAGCTTGACGAGCACACTGTGCATTGATGTCTGAGAACAACAATCTAGACCCTTTAACTTTATGACTGAGATTTTACTAAACCTAGGTATTGATAGAATTTTTCAGACGCATGCCACCACGTAGTCATTACGTACATTGATTAGCTAGAAAGAATGTGGAATGAAAAATTAGGCTTAAATTTACGTGGTTTTAGTACTTACTTGTGTGAGGAAGTAGAAGGCCTCCTTGTTAGAGTTCCTCTCCTGCGCGACGTAGTTAAATGCTGAACGCACGGCCGCCTCGAGCTTGGAATCTTCACTGCCCGCGGCGAGCACGAGGCCGACGCGGACAGGCGTCGCATGCTTTAACAGAGTCTCGCCCAACTTTAAGGGAGGCCCAGACGATAGTGACGTGGGGTCCACAATTATCACCTAAACATAAATAAATTGGCTTATTTCGATATAACTATGAGACAATACATGTAAAACCGCTACATTGTTGTTGTCCGTATATATCGAAGGGTAATATCCTAAACATTTTTATATATCTAGTGGCGGCGTAGGGGGGGCGGCAGGGACGGCTCGCTCCGAGCGGCAAAATATTACAATAAAAATATTTCAACCATTTCATATTTTTATCGCAACTACCGCCCGATTGAAAAGAGCACGATATTTTTCATTACTTATTCTGTGTCGAATTCAGGGAATCCCCTTTCTTAAAATGTTATATTGTAGCGACTGCTGACAACTTCGTCTATTCTGACTTGCGGGCATTCCCCGTAGTTTTTCTGCTTGAATTGTTAATGACTAATGATCAACGAGAATGTCTTTGACAATTCAATTAAAGTTTTGTTGGTGGATACTCAGTTGTGCAATTCACATTGTCTCGTATCGAAATTTATGTTACGCTTTAAAACTGTGACTCGAGCAAATAAAGGTAAACTTTTTTATTTAAAATCTAAACTGTATAAAGCAAAATAATGACTGCTTTTGCCGAAAAGTTATCTTGAATTAATGTACCTATGTAATGTATAGTATACATTAAATTGAAATGCCTAAATAAGAGGGCGGAAAAATTGTCCTTCGCCCCGGGCGGCCCACACCCACGCTACGCCGCTGCTGGTACATGCTCGTCATAAACACAAGATAACCTATCAGTGAATGTGTAACAACAAAACCCTTTGGGTAGTTACTATGTTACTAGTTACTATTACTAATAATCTGCCTAAGATTCGACTTGCGTCTTCTGTCAAGCTGGTTCAAACTTCCGCCAAAAAAGGTATGAGGATATTTAAATGCTTGTTTTTTGCAGTGAAAAACCTGGTGCTGCATAAATAATGACTTTATTTTAGATAGTTTTACTCAATCGCAACTTCCCGACTGTCTTTCAGATGCCAAGTTTACATAAGCTACTCCGACAGTAAAGACTATCCTGCTATAAGTTCAGAAATTGATCTCAACCGCTTTGCAAAGCATTCTCAGAATAAACCTTTGTCATCTAGCAAGAATATACACGATTAAAATATAATTACCATAAAAAATTAAACTGCGTTATCAGTATCGACTACTGATACTATAGACCTAGGATTAAGCGCAAAAAAAAAAATGAACTAATTTATCCTTAAAAAACTTAAAAAATGGTCTATCTCAAATATTTACTACGACTTTACTATCTTATTGAATACGTAACTTACACATAGGTATGTATCGGTGCGCAATGACCCAATCCTGGCGCGTGCAAACATAAAACCCCCGCCGCCGCGCCCTTCCCCGCTGCGCCCCTCCCCCGCTGCTCTCTTCCCCCGCACTAGGGGTGTCCGTTTTGGAAAAACATCGATGTTTTTCTCGATTCGATAAATCAGAACTGTACATCGATGTCTTTCGATGTATCAGGTGTAAACAGCGATATTTTGTACGCATCGAGTACTTTTTTAGGGTTCCATACCCAAAGGGTATAACTACTTGTCAAGCCACGGTAGTAATTGCCAGTCAACATCCCTCATCAGTCCTGGTAGCAATTGCTACCATATTCAAATTACCGTGTGGCTTTAAATTACGATTTATTTTTGAGTTTTTATTTATCGTGAATAGGAAAGCGCTTGACCGCCATCACGCCTGATGGTAAGTGACGATGCGATCTAGGATGTAACGCGCTTGCCTAGAAGAAACCTATTCACTAGTGACTTCAAGATCCTAAATTGTATTTATCAGGCAAAGAGTTCCGCTCTTTAGCGGTACGTATTACAAAATTGGAACCAAAAATCTTAGTGCGACTCTTTGGTATATCAAACAAATAAAGCCAATTCGTAAGTCTGGTTGTCCGATGAAAAAATGGGGACGGCGGAACAAGGCTGTGCAATTCTGCTGCACACCCTCGGAAATGTATCCTATAAAAAACGGATAGGCTAGCTAACTTCCGTCAATGTTCAAGGCCCTTCAGCTTATTATTAAAAAGTTCGTTATTGCCGATGAGTTTCTTCGCCTTCGACTCCAGCGTCTGGAGTTGATATTGGACGGAACCGTCCTAAAGATACACAGATCTTAATATTCTGTGGTAGATTCTGTATTAATCAGCTTTATGGTAGTATTTTTTGATTGGTCCTGGCTTAATTATTAAGCGAGAAATAGGCATTTTTATCTAAGAATCCGACATCGTTTTCATAATTCGCACTGTACTGGGACTGTTGAGAGGGGTAAGGCGCGGTAACGGACTGACAAGTGGAAAAATGGAACCCTATTACTAAGATTTCGCTGTCCGATTGTCACCAGCCTGTATCTCATGCCAGTCCACTATTGAATCATCAACTTTTCTTTTTTAATTAAACAAATAGGGAAAAAAATATTAGGCAGAATTTTAGTGGTTAAACTTGAGTTTTTATGAAATTCATTGGTAAGATAAAAAATACGTGTGTAAACAACAACTACGCCTCCAAGCCCTCAGATGGGATTTGAATTTATATCTTATAGAAATATTGCATTGTGAATGCAAAAAATTAAATTAAAAACATAATTATAGCTGGTTCCATCTTAATCGATTGTTAAATATTTGTAAAAAATATTCCTTTCGATGTTGAAGGTAGTTAGCATTCAACATTGGTGGAACGATACTAGCTCATAGTAGAAGTTGAAATACATTTGTAAAATTTGACACGTTTGCCAGCGTCTCGGTAGCTCAGCGGTCAGAGCAGTCACCCGGATAGCGAAAGGTCGTGGGTTCGTATCCCATCTGAGGGCTCAGAGGCGTAGTTGTTTTTTACACACGTATTTTATATCTTATAGAAATATTGCATTGTGAATGCAAAAAACATCGAGTATATCGAAAGCATTTCAAAACATTGGATCGATTCGATGCATCGCATTGTAAACATCGATGTTTTCAATGCATCGATGTATATCGAATATCCCTAACCCGCACCACTCTGCACGTGTATAATCCCGGCATTTTGAAATCACGTGACATGCGCAGTAGTTAATAATGTACCTAAACTTGCTACTGCGCATGTCACGTGATTTGATGACGTAAATGCCGGGAACATAACCATTTCTTTGACCTTGACCTAATTACTTAGTTACCACTCGTCAGTCGGCCTGTGCGCATACGCTTTTGTGATCGATCAGTTACACTCGTTAAGTACATAATAAAATCATGGCTTATCAGTTTACATCTCGTGAATATGTCATGATGGTTCGTGCTTATTTTTTGAGCGGTGAAAACGTGTCGGCGGCTTTACGGATGTACCGAGAGCTGTACCCGAATGCTCGACAGCCAAACTACAGTACAGTGTTAAGTGCTTATCAACGGCTCCTAGACCATGGCTCATTTTACGTGCCATCGCACGCGCAAGGAAGAGGGAGACCACCGATCTCTCAGAACTTGTATGACGACGTGGTGACGTACTTTGAGGAAGATCCACGAAGAAGCACCCATGATGCTGCTCGACGATTTGGTATTAATCAATATTCGGCTTGGAAGATAATAAACTCGGCTGGTATGCATCCGTACCATTATCGTAAAGTTCAAGAACTTACGACCGTTGACCGAGAGCCGAGGATTACTTTTTGTCGTTGGGTAATAAGTAATCCAAACGCCAACGTGCTTTTCTCCGACGAGTGCCTTTTCACCAGAATAGGATTGTTTAACCATCATAATGGACATTGGTGGTCATACAGGAATCCTATGCTCACGCGAGAGCATTCGTTTCAACATAGGTTTAGTGTAAACGTTTGGGCCGGCATATTGAACGATGAAATCATCGGTCCATATTTTATTGAGAGCCGACTCACGGGCGAAACCTATTTAAATCTACTCCGCACGATGGTTTCGACTATGTTGGATGACATTCCACTGGCGAACTTGAGAGGGTTGTGGTTTCAACAAGACGGTGCACCTCCACATTACCATCGTGCTGTAAGAGAGTACCTCACCGAAGAGTTCGGTGACCGATGGATCGGCCGCGGCGGCCCGGTGCCGTGGCCCGCGCGCTCACCAGACCTTACACCTTTAGACTTTTTCCTATGGAGTGAAATAAAGCGTAGAGTGTATGTAAGTGAACCTGACACTATTGAAGTGCTAAAACAGCGAATAATAGACGCTTTTAATGAAGTGAAAATGCAAAGAAACGTATTAATTTCTTTAAAAGGAAATTTGTTAAAACGGGCTAGTGTGTGTGTTGAAAATGGAGGAGGACACTTTGAACAATTAATGAAATATTTGTAAGACAGTGACTTTAATGTGAACAGGTAATGTACATAACAATAATCTTTTTACATATGCTAATTCTAACTATGTTAATACGCCAAAATTACTCGTGAATAATTTAATGACCTATTTGCATTTTGGTTAAAAAAAAATTGTATGTTATTTTGTTAACTTAATACCTATCTAAACGTAATTTTGTCGGTTCAACGCCCAATAAAGTATGAAAGATAAGTTTGATTTATTAATTGAGTATTTACCTATCGGTGCTTTTTGGTTCTTGAGCGGGAGTGGGGCGGCTTGCTAGCATATATTCTACCGTATTGCCATGTACAGTAAGTTCATTTTCACTTGAGATGGTGTGATACGTTTTCATTGACGGAAGTTCATTGAATACAATGTATTGTGTCTGTAAATTTGGCGATATTTTCCGCAATTTTAAAAACTGAATAACTTTACTATTATTACTAAAAAAAAAAATTCTTCGCATATTTATAATATAGATGCTTTCTTAAATTTGGCATTCCATTTTTTATGGTAATTAAAATTTATAGGTGTATATGTAATGTGTGGATTTAATTTCCTTTAAGAGTAATTGTACATTGTATATATGCGTTAGTTATTCGGCATATTAAATCTATACATACTATAAAACAGCAATCACAGTGAATCAATTTACCAAAAAATTGTAACAGAGCTAAAAAAATTTTTTTTATTTTGTCTAATCTCCGAAGCTATTGTAATAAAAGTTTGATAATTTTCACATCTAGATTATGCTACTTGGATCAACATTTCGGCTTTTCTTTATTGAAATCAGATTACTGTAAAACATACAATAGTCTTTTAACATTAAAAATTAATTACTAAATAAATACTAAACAGATATCTGGAAGTTTTTATATATAGATCAAACTCTATGTTAAAAGTTAACAAAAATAGTAATCATAAATAGCAAACATTTCATTCGTGTAATATTTTCTGTCATGTGATGTGGTTTATTATGGTTTTTTTAACAAATATTTGTAGTAGGACTTACATAATTATAGATATTTCTTCTCAAATTTCTCAACATGCCAGGGTAGGTCGGCCTCAACAAGTCCATGTAAGAGGAAGGCCAGCGCCGGTAGCGTTCATCCGTCTCCAGGTCGTTGAGCCACGTGATCGCAGTGTCCCGAATGTCCAACCCGTACTCCTCCCAAGTATATGACTCTCCCAGCTCGAGAGACATCAATGTGCTGATAAGCTTCTTAGACAAACCTGCAAAAATTCTCAGTATTATAATGATAGACGAAAGATTAATGTATATGAACAACACCATATGTATATTTAATGAATAATATCTCAATGGTAAATTAGATCAAGATTATAATGATCGACGTAGAACCTAAAATATAGACTCAAAAGAAAATTGTCATGTCATCAATGAATTTTCAATAAGATCCCTGTATCGATACGCTGCATTGATCAAATAAATATTTTTAAAACGAGACTTCGCGACATCCTTGTACAAAAACGCTATTACAGTGTATGCGAATTTTTAATCACATAATCCTAAATTATTATTTTTTTTACAGCATTGAATGTTTTTAATAATTATAATTTGTTTCTTTAGTGTTTGGTTTTGACTATTTTTTTTATATTTGTATAGCATGACAAATAGTATAAAATATATTGTTTACTCTTCGAAGTACGACACAGATTGTACTAACCATATTTTAACAACTTAATGTAACCTGTGATCTACAATTAATAAATTTGAATTTGAGTTGTAAGTGTAAGTATACCTTTAGAAAATTTTCTAGATCACTTCTTGGTATTTTTGAGCAGATTTTTGGTATTTTTTCAGGAATTAGGGTTGATAGCAATATTAATGTATGTTGCATCGTGAGCTATGTGTATAGTATGTCTAATTAATTGATGCGATGTTCTTTTAAATCGCTTCTTAGAAAACAGCCGCTAGTAGCGACGTCACACTAGAAAATATATATACAAAATTATCATAATTTTATTGCTTATGCGTTATTGTTCAAACTTGTTCTAGTGAAAGCTGTTTCCCTGAGTAATTAGTTGCATAAAGTTCTGAGTACCAATTCAACCTTGTAGAAAAAAAAACTGTTACCTAAAGCATGAAGTGTATTCATAGGGCCGATGTCTTCCCTAATGGCAGTGAGCAGGGCTAGCACGTCAACATCCTCGGCGTCATACTGGGCGCCGGAAACAAGCAGCAGTGGTTCAGCGGAGCGCAGCCCTAGCGAGGAAGCCCATATATCTTGGTTGTATAGCACCTCATCACGGAACGATCGCGGAACGTTAACGTGAATCAGGGATTTAGTCTGTGACAAAAATTACAATAATGAATTAACATTTTTTAAAACCTCTTTTCAATCTGTCTTTTTCTGTATGGTATTAAAACTGTGTGAACATTTCAGTCACCAATATACATTATTCCTCTTTTTATTGCCCTGAAATAAAGTATTATAAATTATAATAGTTCTTACTTGCATAGGGAAGTTCTGGGCGATAGATGTCAGAACTTTCAAAGACTCGTCTCCTCCATCGTCATTGGCGTCAACAATCGCAGCGGCCGCCTGCATGCTGAGAGCTTGCATTTGCCACACTTTAAGCGGCGCCAGCTCTTCGCTGGATTCTGATAAATGGCGACGGAAACGTTCCAACGGCGTTCTTAGCGCAGGGAATAGGTTCCTAGAATTATTTCATTTCAATTAAAATTTTCCCTAAGTTTACCTAAAAGGAAAGGCTAACAAATATTCATTTCTGCATGAAATGTCATTTTAACATCCTTTATCACTTCAACTTACATATCAACGGTCCAAACGAATAAAGCCGTTAAGATTTTTACATGACTTAATATTATTGCAGAAACGCTTTCTAAAGGTTTTTACGATTACGATATATCAATTTTTTTCACAAAATTGCTGTTAATTTTTATGTCACGAGGGTGCTTCCGAAAAAGTACGATCTGTATGACGCTGAATAAAACCATAAGGAAACGTTACTTCATTTGTTCTTAGATCATCGTGGTAGAAAAAAGGTGTTGAAATATGTTACGCCCTTCTTCAGCTAAAATTTTTAGTTTATTTTTGAGTAATGTAACTTTCTTGCTTATTTCATCATAATTACTTTATAATTTTATATACGCAAATCATATTACAAAGACCAACTTTAAAAAAAGAGGAGGTTCTCAATTAGATTGTATTTTTTTGCATGTATGTTACGCGATATCTTCGCCAATTTGGATTTATATATTGACTTATTTATTATTATAGACATGACATACATATTACACTTATTATATGTAAAGCGTAGACTGAGGACGTGCTAAAATAACTTAAAAATATTAACTATATGGTATTGTTAGTATATAAATAATTAAAAGAAAACCTACTTCAGCCTGCCGAAATTAAAGCCATCTATTTGGTTCTGAGGATCATTTTCATCTTCTTCCTCTGAAGGCGTTTGCTCGTCCCTCTCAGCCTCTTTCGGAGTTGAGTCATCCTGGCTTTTGTACTCTGTGCTCTTTAACTGAAGCTCTACTCCATATCCCGATAGACGCAATTTAGATCGGCCTCGTGGCTATATCACGTAAACAATGACATTAATTTACTGTTCACATAAAAAAAGTATTACAAAGAAATGCAAAGATTGATATTATTTTATTCATTAAGAAACCATAAGCCATAACGGTAGATATCTCCCAAATCAAACTCGCCCAATTTTTTTTTGCAGATCACCGTTTTAATTAAGCCTTAACAATTATGTTTATTTCTAAAGTATGTTGTTAGTAAAATAACCAAAAATTATCAAAACTGTGCGCTATTTTGATTTAAGCAATCTACCCATAATAGCTCAAATGACATACACTCACTTTGACAAGGCATAGATGTAATGTTATTTTATACAAAGAATATTATTAAACACATTAAACATGTGTTAAAAACATAAACATTGATTATAGATACCTAAGTGAAACACTTGTGTTATAAGTAGGTACAGTCATGAGCAATAAAATGTATACATCATAGAACCATGTCGCACAAAATTGGCAAAAAGCACTGATGTAATGTGACATGGTTCTACACTGATACTACACAACCTATCCAAAATAGTTAAAATTTGAAATTTTTTTCTAATCTACAGTCCAACCCTGATGTGTTGATATACATAGAACAATGAGACTTGAATGAGGTCCATTTGGTTTAAAGTAGAAATCTCACCAATGGGTGACAACCACCTCACATAACAAATTTATTTTATTATTTATGCCTGCTATTGAATTTACCAAGTGTTTCTTAAGCAAAATACCAACACCATCTTGTCATATAACCAAAAAAATACTATGGAAGATGTACTTTAATATCAAAATCATAAAACAAATTATTTATTTATGAAGTTTTCCATATTCTATTATAGAAACTTCACCTTTATCTCATAAGAGTGAGGTGTATAAATAATCATCAATCGCACAATTTTGAAACTGACTTGCAGTGACATTTGGTTATTTTTAAATGTCAGAAACTACATAGATTATTGTTTGTACTGGTTTGCCAAAAGGTATGGATTCACACCCTCTTTGGATGTTAATATATGTACCTATATGCAACATTTTGTTATTTATTAATGAAAACAAAAACATTAAAATAATTATTTTACCAGCATAAACATTTATTACTAGAGAACTTACCTTAACATTCCACCTCACTACATAATTTATGGCACCTTTATCAGCATATGCTGCCAATATTTTGTGTTTTAAAGCAAAGTCTGCCATACCAAGTTCACCATATAAGATAGCTGTTAAACTCTTATTGTCACTGCTTGGGTAAGTGTGATCCAGCAAATATGTTTCTAACCTGTGCTCTTCCTGAAATAGCAGTAAAATTAATTCATTAATTAGTTTTATAACTTAGTTAAGTACTTAGAAAATTTACTTTATTAGGTTTAATTCTGATTTCTTCAGGCAAATCTATAGACAAAGAAGGCTTCTTTACTTTATTTTCTTGACAACAACATTACAATGTAAGAGTGTGAATTTTGCGAATTTGTGTGTATTTGGAAGATAGCTAATTCCTTTTTGACCATGTGGCCCAACTGCTGATCTGATGACATTGGCAAAACGGAAAATATGAACTGTTTTGCATTATAAAAAACCTACATCAATTGATGTTCAGAAATTACATTGGTACACAGTTTATACACATTACAACAAACAGCTTTGAGAAGATAATTATTTATTTTTATAACACAGAAATAAATAAATCACCTGTACAAAACAAAGTACAAAAACCATTTAATCTATATGTAAAGATATCTTATTCAAAGTGCCCAAGAAGTTAAAAACAAAAAATAATACTATTATTATTTTTTATTGTCTATACAATAACACACCTAAAAACACTCATAATGAACAGCATCATAGTCTTTCAAATTAATACTCATAACAAAATTCAAGAAGTTTATACTTTTGATAGTTATGACTATGAATACTTACAGGATCATACTTATCATAAGATTTGAGAATATCCCGTAATGCGTCATTATCACACACTCTTCTAGACCCAATGGCAACAAATGTCTCACACTGTACTTCCTTTGCTCCATTCTGTGTGGAGATCTGGTCAAACATGTGGACTGTAGGAGATGTTGTGTGCATAGATAGGGCAAGTTTTGCCAAACGCAACTGAGCTGGAACCAACAATGTGCTGGCAACTCCAATAGAAGCATCATATATTTCTTTATCAGTCCCTGAAATGATTCATAGGTTAACTAAATTCACTAAGATATGGAAGAGTCTATTTAGCTCCTACACTTTTGCATTCACTCATAAACCCCCCTAAACTCCATGTACACAAACTTCATTCCATTATTTATTAACTCATGACTTACAAAATAAGATATTTTTAAAATAATAATTATAATAGTGGATTAGTCTTCTCTAGAAGAGATATTCCAACAGAAAGATAAAGTTAAATGAAATCAATAGAAACAAAGGCAATTTCCAGCTTTTCCCAAATAAAAATTATTCTATTCTCGCTCGTTAATGTTATAGATAACTTACCTAAGCTATCCAGACTAGATTTTAAACTATTTATTTGATCAACAAATGACCAGAACAAATCTGTGCTTTCGCCGGAAAGATACTCTGCCAATTCTAACACGATTGGCGTGGTCTCCCATTTAGCACTGACAAATGTAGTTACAGACTTTGACTTCTTTTCTTCCCGTTGTGCAGACTCAGGATTCGTGGTAAAAGCCACAGCGGAGCAGGACACGATGATTACAAAAGTCCACAAGCCGGTGGAATTCATGTTTATCGAAAGTAATATGTGGCGATAAAAACTAAGAATAACCTAAACTGAACTTTATGAATTTCATCCACACTCTGCATATATTACTAAAACCATTTCTTTACGGATAAATAAAAAAATATTTTATAAACCCATCCACAGAATTCGATGACAAAATGACAACAACTGACAAATGACAAAGATCTCTTCGACTCTTCGATATCCACCAATGACAGTTCAACACGGAGCATGACATGCTATAGGGAGTTTGTGCACACGGAATTTTATTGTTCGGCCACTATACACTTTGTGGGCGTCGGAATTGGCTTTCCGATTTTTTACGATCAGGTGGTATGCTAAGTAGACAAATACATATTTGTGTACTTAGCTTGTGCACTACACGTAATTTTACTGGAGGAAGTTTTACTTTCGCGCTATTAGGGACCGTTTTGATCCGGGATAACAGCAGGTCATAACGTTTTTAAGCTTGTGAACTGCATCCGGTCTGCTATAGTATTATTATCCGCTATAGCTATAATATTCAGGGAGAATATACGGGGTCAATTTTGGATGATTCCAACAATCCTTTAATTTACATAATATGTACAAACATATTGTGTGACATTGATAACGTTCGTGGTCGAGTGGCTCTCATACGAATTTTCATGGTAATGACATTCCCAGGTCCCGGGTTCGATCCCCTTGGGTCAACGTAGAACACGAATTTTCCATAGCATAAGTGCTTTAGCTACATAACTTGGGTATGTAATACATACCCAAGTTATGTTAAACAAATATTAGACGACATCACATACTTACTAAGTATGTGATGTCGTCTAATATTTGTTTTTTTAATGTTATTAATTTACAAAATAAAATTGAAAAACTTGTTTTGTGGGGTGGTGAAAACTTTGGCCTTTATAGGTAGGAATAAAAATCCTTATGATTTATGTGAAGGTATTTTTAAGTTAATCAAACTTGATTTTAACCAAGCATTTGGACAAAAATCATAATGTACTTATAAGGGAATTTAGTGACTGGTCTACCCGGGCATTTATAAGAGAAGACGTAAATTGTATCTCCTCTTCAACAGACACAAAAATTATTGAATATGATAGAAATTATTCGAAGACATTAAAAAGACCTGTGCTTTAGCAAAAGCCAAACATATTTTAAAAATAATCAGTCGTCTGAAAATAAAATTAAAATACTTGGAATTTTCTTAATCAGATAACGACAATATTTACACATCAGAAGTAACTGACAAACATATTAAATCAAACGAAGAAGTCATTCCTAAAGTAAGTTCCAAGTGAGATCACGAAGAACCTTAATTCATCCCCTAATCATGAAGGACTCCTTCATGATTAGCACTCCGTCCCTCCTGGAGTCAAGTGTTGATAAGTTCTATGCTCAGAGTAAACAGGACTGGAGTAGCCTTTGCCTAACATTACCCCTCTGCCAAATGCACAAGCATCGGAATCGTGTGCGTTATATAAAACTAGTTGAGCCGCCATTTTAAAACCAAAATAATCAGAACGTCTTACCGTGCAGAGCTCCCACGAAAATGCCTGCCTGTGCTGTTTTCTACTGTAAAAAAAATTCGAAAATATCTAGTTAGCAAAAAGATGGTGTCACCTTTCATTTGTAAGCATAATTTTTAGGTTTTGATTATTATTTAATTCATAATTTCATGTTTTAGCAGACTACAATTTCAAATTTCGCGCTCAAAGTTCGTTTGATGACGTCACGGCTGCACTCCCCACGAGACTACCTAGGGTTGACCATTATCGCATTTCAATTAATTAAGACAAAAATTAGAAAAAGTTTGTTGGTAATAAATAACTGTAATTTTGTATTAATTAATTACCAATTATAATTTCGTTTTAACAATGTACGTTGCGTGTTTATTTTTAGTTTAGTATTAAGTACATACCTACACTTTTGCGGCTGCTTGAAGCCTATTCTTTGCCACACAACATGGAAATATAAAATAATAAATAAAATAATTAATTAAAATAATAATCAAACTATTTGTCCTTTTATTCATGCTGGGCGGCGCTCATAAACATTAAGAGTACTAATGCTGTATATACTTCCAGTGTCCCTGACTTCATAAAAAAGACACGGTTAAAAGGGTACCATCGTCTAACCAGCACACCCGATCATTTCCGAGAAACCAAAATTTTTTTTCGACCCACAGGACAAATTGTTTTTATTTTGTAATCAGCAACCCTTATTAATTTGTACAATATTAATTTGCACAATAGTGATGTCAACTTCATCGATATTGTGATTTTACGAGTGAGTAATGAATGAATGAATGCAAGTAACATACTTAAATTGGAAATATGTATTTTTAATTTAAATCTGTATGTCGCAGGGAAATTGTATAATTCCGCAGTTTACATTCGGCGTCATCAGTTTAAAAAACACATACCCTTTTCTTAGTTCTTTTTCTTAACGATAATAAAACACAGCTTAGATAAATTACAGTTTGTTTCAGTAATTATTACCAGGTATTAATGATGATTTCAAATAAGAATAAGGTATGTGATTTTGAACTGATGACGCCGTATGTAAAGTGCGGAATTATACTATTTACCTGCGATATTATACATACGAGAATAAAACTGTAAAGATATAGAATAAAACAGGTCAAGTCCACCTTAAACCAAATGGCTAGTAATGAGAGTAGAGGAAGCGAAATCACTAATTTTTGAACATTTTGTCTGTCTGTATGTATGTTTGAGCACGCATCACCCAAAAACTACGCGACGGATTTTGATGACATTTTAGTATGGTAATAGCTAAATGTCATCGTCAACATTTAAGTTAAGTTTTTTATTAATATTGTAGCATTTATAGCTCCTTTAAAAACCGGCTTGTCCAACTGCAATACTTCAAGATACTAGGAGTAAGGTATGTGGTACCAAAAGTCATTTGTACATAAATGAAAGCTATTGGAAGATAGTATTGCTGTATTAAAATTAGAAATGATCGGTATGTGTAGTTCAGGCAAATATACTCTGCCCCTAGGCGGTATACTAATTGTTGGTATTTATACTTTAAGCTTTGACATGCCCGGAAACATCTAATTTTTCATATTCAGTTTTCCTAAAGAATACAGCATACGAAAAAAATGGATTCATGCTTGTAATAGGTAAAAGGGCATCTTGGGCATCTTCAAGAACAAGTACTATATGTTCCATACATATTGAGCCGTCTCAGTTTCAAAAATTATCTAACAATAGAAGAAGATTAGTTGCCCATGCTGTGCCAACGTTATTCTTGAATGATCCTCTTAGTTTATTATATAACTAGTTATGCTTCAAATAGATATTAACATGTAATATTATAACAGTTTTAGTTTATTACATTTAAATGTATTAATTTTAGGTTAAAAAATAAGTTGAAAAGGAAATACCTGCAAAAAGTGATGTAAGCAAATCGCAAAAAAATACAAATAATCAATCGGTCAAAGTAAAAATCTGAGAAATATAACTATATTCACTATCGCTTTGTTAAAAATAATGTTTCAGAGTTCCTCCTTTCCATTATGGGTATACGCAAAAGGGTCCACAGTGAATTTTATATATATAATAACACCTATTGTAAATATCTTTTAAATGCAATAAACTATCAAGTTTCAATTTGTATTTGTAGGAATACTAACGCAAAGTTAATAAATTCATTCATTGAACGAAACTGATTTATCGATATCGATATTCTCGTGCTATGTCATGTCACTTCTCACACAATGACATTCGTGTGTTTGAATAGAACGTTAACACACTATTTTAAGCACGTGTGCGTGTATTTTAAATATGTTTGTCGTATTATGCATGTGTGCGTTTGTAAACACGCAAAGAGTTTTTGTTCCTGTGTGCTGGCATTGAATGTAGTAGTAACCTCACCCCCCGCATAAAATGGCAGAAAAATATGGACGAGATATTGACTAATGGCTACTCCAGTCCTGTTTACTCTGAGGTTCTATGGTATCTTAGTTTTCGACCGATTAACAGCAACATAATTGTTAAAACATTTAAATACATTAATATGAAAAAGACAGATGACTTATGGGGCATTTCAGCTTAAATCAATAATTGCATCCATAGCTCCACAACTTGATTTTATTTTTATTAGATGTATAGATGAGAAAATTTTTAAAATTTAATGGAATATGCCAAAATTGTCCTTTTTTCAAATCTGGGGACAAATCGGACCCAATATTGCCAGCTTTAAGCAAAATCTTCGAAAAAATTATCTTTGGCCAATTGTTGTCTCATTTCTGTTTAAACAAACTTTTTAATAATAAACTATTCGGATTTACAAGAAGTAGATGCACCACAGATGCTGGAGTTGCACTTTTAAAAAACATTGTTGACGCCTGGGAGGGAAAGAGGGACGTAATCGGTATTTTTTGTGACCTCTCGTAGACGTTTGATTGTGTCAACCACAATACATTATTAAAAAAGTTGGAACATTATGGTATCTCGAAAATTTCCTTACGTCTTTTACAGTTTTATCTGGTAGCGAGAATATAAAAAGCTCTTGTTGGCAACGCTAGGTCTTCTGGAACACCCATAACTATGGGCGTGCCATAGGGATTAATACTAGGCCCAATGCTCTTTCTTATTTACATTAATGACGTCCCTTATTTTACAAAGATCTTTTGTCAGACAGTATTACTTGCTGATGATACCTCTTAAGTTTTTAGAACTGATAAATGCAATATGTGCTCTGACGAAGTTAACGACACTCTCTCCAAAGTATAACATTAATTTATAGGTAATAATCTAAAGCAGAGGTTCCCAATTTTTTTTCTGAACACTTTCAAAATTTTGCTGGTTCCGGTGGACCCCCTACAGCTACATTTCTACCATATACCCGAAAAGCGACAAAAAATGTGAAGTAGATCTAATTATGAAAAGGACGTTGTCCAAAACTGGCTTGGCATAGACAAGGTCCAAATCAAGATAGCTCCTCCAATTGGTCTCGCTTGACGGCTGGTGTGCCACAAGAAGGTGTCCTCTCTTCTCTACTCTTCTCTATATTTATTAACCAAATCGCCAGTGTTATATCTTCTTTCACCTTTACGCCGATGACCTACAAGTCTATAGACACTTCAGCATTTCTGAAGTAGCAGATACGATTCAAATTCTAAATCGTGATCTCAGGGCTGTGCAGGAATGGGCTAAATCTTTTGTCCTTATTGTAAATCCCAAACAATCTCAGGCTATTGTGGTTGGCAGCAGTAGTTTGGTGAGTAGGTTAGATTGGAACTTGGTGCCACCAATCATCTACGATGGCGTCCCTATAGAATTTAATGAAAAAGTGAGAGATCTGAAATTGATTATTGACCGCAATATGACTTGGTCATCACACATTGCCGATGTGTGTACGCGCATGCATTATTCGTTCCACTCCCTCAAGCGTCTTCAATACTTTCTTCCTTTCAAGACCAAAATAATGCTGGCGCAATCACTACTTCTTCCTCTTCTTGACTATGCTGATATCTGCTATTTGGATGTGACTGAAGAACGGCTTAATAAACTCGAAAAATTACAAAACTTGGCCATTTGCTTTATTTATGGACTGCGAAGTTGTTGGTCAGTTTTCTTTGGATCTTCTTGGAAGCAGAATTACCTGTTATTTACGTGTTTATCATTGTGTTTATTACCTGTAGATCAAAGCGTATCCACCTATGGTCTGAGCATGAAGCTTCATCTGATACATGCCAGCCAGATAGAAGAGAAGCCGCTATTGGTGTTGTAAGTTAGGTCAATAATAGTCCTACTGAGTTTGAAGACAAAAGTAGGCTTGTTACATATATTTATTATTTGTAAGTTAGTTGTCAGATGAAACAAGTTCATTACCTTTGTTGCTTGGCTCCTGTCACAAAATGATGGTGGGCGTTGTAGTCCGTTGAGACTAACAGCTCTAGGTTCATTTCTGCGCAAAAGCCAACTAGGAAGATTTGCTCCTCTGGAGGTGAGCAGATGTCTTCATGCATGTATGCTAATGCAAATCTTGGTTGTGATTATCTTGTTTTAGTGTCAGCCTTATGGCACAAAGATCTCTGTAACAGAAGTTCATTAGTGGCTGTGTTTCTATGTCTTTTGACGTGTAAGTACAGGATCTTACGTTTCAACCCGTGGCATATATGAGCTTACCTCCTAAACTAGAGAGGCGTTGCATTGTGCCACCCCTGAACCACAACTTCTGGATGAGGGCGACTGCTGTGTTGAAGGTCTCCAAGCACCGCTGCGGCTGTGTCGTTGCGGTTACGCTGTGCTGGAGATTTGCTTGTATGAATCAGGTTTTAGAGAGGGACGCCATCGTGGCAGTAAACGTTCTCTAGGCCCAATTCGATGAGCCCCAACATGTTATCCCCGTTTAAAGTGTGCTAGATACTGCGCAGGCTGGTCAGCTCCCCCACCAGATGACGAGGGACTCACGCAGGTGGACGCCGTCGCAGTCTTGAGGCTTCTTTGTTGAGGCTGTTTCCGTTGCTGCTGGTGTTGCAACCGTTGATTTTGCAGCCGTGTCTGTGGAAGTGGAGTTGCCAGGTTGTGACGGAGGTGTGTCAATAAATTTACTTTTCGCGTTCCTAAACTTCAGGTACACCGACCCAGTCAGTAAACTGAGTTAGCTCCCCTTGGCCAGGATCGCAGGGACAATAATCTCTGGCACAGACATGACCACAAATGTAGAATTGGTGCTCTCCTGCAACCGAACTTCATTCAGTAGCCACTGTTCTGGTCTGAGTTCTGGTTTTGCGAACTGCAGGCACTTACAGTTTGCACAGTTTCAGACGAACCAGACTACATCGGACCCTATTAGGGATATCCTCAGCGCGCACGGTATGTGGTGCTTCTCTGTACTGTGAAGCCCACTCGAAGGTTGCGCTTACAATATTATCTGCCTTCGTTGATGAGTGACGTCAAGTTAATATTTTAGTTCTTCTCTATCGAAACCATTTCGTGAAATTTCATAAAATTTCCCGGACCCCCGCTTACAAATTGTGAACCCTCAGTTTTTAGCCACGTCAACGTAGACGCCCGCCGAGTCTCCCGTGGACCACTTTGGGAATCAGTGATCTAAAGCTTAACTCCAGTAAAACCAAATGTGTAAAGTTCACTAAGTAACGCCAATAAACGTGAATGGTGAAGCGGTAGAACAAAATTCTTGGGTATCACTTTAGACGCCAGATTACAATGGAATCCCCATATTGACGCCTTGTCAAAAAAACTTAGTCTCACCTCGTACGCCTTAAGAAAATAAAGCCAATATCAGATGTTGAAACAGCAAAAAATATTTACTTCAGCTACTTTCACAGAGTAATGTCCTACGGACTATTGCTGTGGGGGTCAGCAGATAATATTAATAATATGTTTATTTTTCACAAAAGAGCAGTGCGCGCTATTTACAGTATAAGGTCTAGAGAATCTCTTTTATTACAATTTAAGCAAATAATATATGTACTTACAGTGTCGTCCCAGTATATATATGAAAATAAAATGACACTATTTCTAAGAATAGTTTGGCATTAGAAATATACAAAAATAAAGGTTCAGATTGCAAAATACGAGAGGCTCATTTTTTACTGTTGCGATAAGGATTTGAAAAGAAATATACTAGCTTAGCCAGTAACCAAATGCCAAATGTGAAGATAGAGTAAATACGCGATGGGTAACTCGATAGGTATTGGGGATTCATATTAATACTTGAGAATAAGATTGGTAGTGGTAGCGAGTATTCGAGTAATAACGTAAAAAGTATCTGTTCCTAATCGATATCGAAAGTATTGTACGATCCCTATCAAAGAGTATGTAATCACTACATTTTAGTCCCTATATTATATACATCTATTCTGTGGTTGTCATGTCAGTCAGATTGTCAAGTTGTAGAATAATTTCGTCTTTTTACATTTCTATCAATACTGTACAAATGGAATAATACGAAAGAACTAAATTACATTGACTTCACATGTAAGTAGTGAACTAAGATGGCATGATTAATTGGGCACTGCTACAACAAGGCCTATCTACCCACCCTCGTCTTTTGTACCGTACAATAGTGTTCTATGCACCTATTAGTTTAATAATAATTTTATGACCAAAAACACAAAACAAAATTTCGACTAATTTAATTATAGAATAATATTTGCTTTTGCAGATTTCAAAATAAAATGCAGTTTACATCGGAAGAAGCGTATGCTCGGCTCATAAGCCATAATATGACTGTGCCACAAAGAATTAAGGTAGTCATAATTTTTATTCACAGTTAGTAGCGTTTGCTCCTATTTGATCTACATATGCTGTCTTGTGCAAAGCTTTTGTTAGAAGCTGATTTATGTATGATTGTTTATTATGATTGCTCTGATTTTAGGCTACTGGAGATATAGTAGATGAAGAAAGTGCTCCCAATGGTGTTGTGACAGGTTGGGATTATGCTAATGAAAAATTTGACATGAAAGTTCCAGAAAGAATACTTGTTGTTGGCCAAGACCAACATATAGGTAGGTAAACTTTAATTAGGCTTTGTCGACGTATATACTAGTGGAAAGACTTTCAGGTCTGAACGGATAGGGGGTCTATAATTCCTACATTGATAGCCTACAGCATCACTAAGGCTCAAGTTTTTGGGTCATATCTCATTTTTTTTTGAGATATGATTAAAAAGCTCTGAATGTATTTAAAATTGATGTTATTACTAGATCTGTTTCAAAACCTACAACTCATAAAAAATATGATGACAGATAGATGAAGATTTAATTTTTTACATATGCATTTCTGGCATTTAAAACTCAAAATCAACCCCCTAAGCATTTTAGCTAATAAATTAAAGTGTTATCTGGAAGAAATATTTTAGTGTAGATGAAATTAAATGCAAGCAGTAGGAGTATTTACTAGTGTTATATTTTTTTTGGTTGTCTTTATTGTTGTTTGGTTTTGAATCCATCGGTTAATATCATGAGAACCTTGTGTTTTCATCCTTATAGAGGTTAAACAGTAGACGATTTTCTCTAAACAGTCTTGCATGTTTTAGAATATTTAAGACAATTAATTATACTACTTTGTTTTATTTCGTCACTTCGTTAAATGCACGGATTTTTTTAATTTTTCATTTTCGAGGCTTGGGCCTCCTTCACATAAACCCGCCGTTTAATTTCGCCCCACAGAAAAGTCACTAAGACGTGAGGTCTGGTGATCAGGTTTACTTACGCCTGAGCGATTTTGCTGAGTCATTTGTACTTGTTCTGGGGATTGATCGAAAAAATCAAAGATTTTGTATTTGATTTCAATTGCAAGCCAGCTATCACCACCTCCTCGAGAGTGTAAAAGCGTCGTTAATGGGGACCAGTCACGTTTTATGTTATGAATGCAGTTCTATAGACATTGAGAAACTAAAACATAAAGTGCAAAAATTTTTGTTCTACGACCAAAATTGACAAAGTTATGAGCAAAATACCGAACGAGGTTCACAGACCGCGCGAACGCATGCGATGACGTCACAATGACCCAGCGCATGCCGCCGAACCACTGCGCGGTTTTATTCTGTTTGCGATATTCGTCCAACAGGGAGCGTAACGTCACCAGTTTATACCCAATCGATTAATAACTGATTTTATTTGTTTAATATTAGAAGGTTGTTATTATAATATAACAAATGAGTGAAATAAGGTAGATATCGGTTTGCGCTTGCTGAAAACCGATAATCTACCTTCAGTGGATACCTTCATGGTATTTGATTATCTTAGTAATCATTTAAACTAGACAAGCTCTGAAATTCGTGGTTGGAAACTCAGAGGTAGGCAAATCTCATTATCAACCTAATCAGAACAGCAGGATAATAAGTAGGTAGGTACACGTACTTGGACTAGCCTATAAAATACCCAAAAGGTTTAGGTTAGTCAGCCAGGGCAGTTGTGTTTGTTGTAACTACCTACGCCGTTATTTTAACATTGTTATGTAGATGAGTATGTAGAAACTTTACTGTTCAAAAAATATTATGTATACAATAAATAAAATTAGAGTTAAATACTTCATTTGACAGGAATGTAGGGGAAACTGGGTACACTTGATTCCCCCTTTTTATTTAGCTCTGTAAAATCAGTTTTATAGCCTAGATTGCGGATGTGTTAGAAGCAAAATGTTAAGACATAAACTGTCCACAAATTATTATAATAGAAAAATACTAGAAAAAATCGACTCGGGTCACAAGTGAATCTCAGGCGGGAGAGCATTGGACCGGATTTCCAAAGGTTGCGGGTTCGTTTCCCGCCTGAGATTCACTTGTGACCCGAGTCGATTTTTTCTAGTATTTTTCTATTATAATAATTTATCTTATAAGATCGCATTGAAAATGCATAAAATATATAAAAATTATAAATAAACTGTCCACGTTTCCTAAGAAGTAAAACAGCGTAAGTCAACATTTGTATATAACAAAAGACATAAACAAAAATTAGGGATATGCACCAAGTGTCTTCGTATATGGGAGATTTGATCCCGCCTAAAAGGAGACTTGATCTGGGGGGAATCAAGTCTCCCATATTGGGGGACATTTGATACTTTTCGTGTGATCAAGTCTTCCATATTTCAGGGAAACTTGATACTTTCTAACTGAGCAAGTGTACTCGAGCTTACTTTTAAACTTGATTTATAAAAACATGAAATGACAAATTATATTTATATAAATGTAATTCTTTATTAAAAAAAATCTATTAGGAACTTAGTCTTTCAATAATCACAATAATTTGGCTCAAATAACTTCAAACATGTCATCTTCCCAACAATACTAAATTATTATCAATGGTAGGTCAAAAATCAGTACAAAAAACAACTCAAAAATAAAAAACAAAGTCTCTTAAATCTTTTCATCATATAAATTCTTTTGAAAACTAACAATATCTCAGATTATAATCACGTAAAGAAATTAAAAATTCTAATTAAACGAAATTATTGTATTGTGTCTATCAAAACTTATTGCACAGGACATGCTTGTTGCTTCCGGAACTCGCAAGGATAGATTACTGTGCCATTTCATAAAGACATGCAACCATTCATAGCTAGCAATTTTATTCTCTTCCCAGTTAATTGGAATATTTTTATTGATTTTTAAAGCGAACTCATATGTTAGTTCTCGAGCTGCTTTTGGTGTACGACTGTAATGTATTTTACTTGTTTTAATAACATATTCTGCTAAACTTGTTTCTTCTTCTTTAGATAATACTAGCTGACCAGGTAACGCGTTGCTATGGTAGCGCATATACAATGGAAAAACAGCGGGGGGAAAAGCTGACAGACAAACAACGTGTTCTTAGATTATAGATTTGATATTGTCTATAGTTAGGCTCTTATTCACGAGAGGCGCTCCCAGCAGCGACAGCATCCTTTTTTTCTGGCATATCCTTTCAAAATCATTGGGGATAAATTATAAGTTTTTGCAATGCCTCTTATTGACTTTCCAGCATAAATTACATCATAGACAGCACTTTTATATTATGAATGTAAATTTTTTCTCTCTTTTTAGCACCTTGCTTCGTCTTATAAATTCGTAGCATTTTTAGTCCTGAAAATAATTTAGTCTATTAATTTATTAAATTGGCTGCATCCCGAGATTCCATCATATTCTACCTACCCGCCATATTCATTAAAATATATAAAGTCGTAATGCATGAAAAGTAATAAATAACAGTTCCTAAAAAAAACAATTTAATATAATTATCATAGTAAATACTGCAATTTGATAATATGTGTTATTAAAAAATACAATTAATAAAAAATACTGTAGGACCAATTAACACAAATAAATAAAAAAGAGTAAATAATAATGACAACACTGGAACTCTTTAACATAATATTTAATTATTTTATAAACAAAAGAAAACTTACCAAAATTTGGTTACACTGCACGAAAAACATGTACCGTCCATCATGACATAAACTTTCAGTTTTGAATTATTATTTTATTCATAAAAGTCATACCGCACCATAAACAAGCCGGGCTGCCAGTTAAAACTAATCTATTACGTATGGTAGTATTATAAAAGTTGTGTACCATGTGTCCCAGAGGGATCAAGTGTACCCAGTCTCCCCTACCTACGTTCTTTGGACACGTAATTTTGAGCTATGAATAAACGAAATCGCTTTGTTAAGTCCTATTATTGTTTCTAGGTAGGTACTACTTTCTTAAATCCGGTTTATTTATTATAATCTTAGTACCTACTATATTTATAGCAAGTTTCGTGGTGATAGCAGCAAGAAAACTTACTTCTCCATACAAACTTCACTTGTGGTCTTCCTAGTCCCTTGGGGTCAAGGAAGGAAGCCCGAGGAAGGGTTATTAGAAACTTCACTACTTACACTTTTTATCATTAATTTACTCATTGAAATATACATAATACAACCCTGTATTTTTTTAACATTCGTAAACAAGTTGTAACTAAGTTACCTACCCACTTGTTTACCACACGAGTAATGATGATAAAAGTTGGTATACAATTGTTGTGTTGTATACAAGGTAATTGTTGTGTTGTATACAAGGTAATGGTTGGTAGGGAGATATTTACATCAAAATGATCCTCGCAACAAAATCTTGAAGCTTGGCACGAAAGCGGAATTTTGTCATCCCTCTTCATGACAGTACACCATTTTTTCCGTACTTTTGAGTCCTTTGGCACATTGAAAAACAGTTTTTCAGGTGTACTAATTGAAGTATTAGTACATTTCGGTATTATACAGTATTTATAATCCGGCATATTTTCACTTAAAAACTGCAAAACCACAACATCACCCGCGCAGATCGAGGGAATCTTAATAAATGAATTGCGGAGAGTGCGCGCGCGGGCGGAAAGGTAATCGTGACGTCACATAAGTTATTCGGCCGCCCCGCGGTCGGCTTGTACAAAATGTGTAATATCTTCGCAACCAATGGACCGATTTCAATGATTTAAAAAGTATCGTACCTAAACGAGTTAAAGGAACAGCATTATATAGATAATATATGCATTTTCTGACTTGATACGGGGACCCATTGTCCGTGGTGAAGTAAGCGTTGATTCACTGCGAAAATCGTTTGACAATTCGGTGTACCAGGATTTACGAAACCACCATTTCGAAAGCGCCCTAGACAATCACCTCATCGGCGCCTACTTAAGAAAATATAGCTTAGTATCCGTGATAAAAGTCATCGAATCCGACCATATAGCTAAACAAGCGTCGCACCAGAATAAAAATACTACATTTGTAGCTTTATCTTTACGTATTATGCGATGCAGGGAACTTCTAGGAACATTTAAGACGCCCTTTTCCGAACAGAGAGATCGGGAGTTTCGCGTCCCGACTGGCTCACGCTCTCTACGGTTTCCACATCTCTCGACGTCCTTGGTGGCTCGTCCATGATTTGCCCATAGTCGACCCAGTTTCCCCAAAACTTCTGCACCCATGTTTTAATGAGTTGAGTAATCGGTGCTACACAGCACGCACGCTGCGCTCCCGTAAAACGCTTCATAGCGACTAAATTCCCATAAGGACCGGGCTAGCGATCAACCTACTCCCCGCGCCCCTACCGTTTATTTCGTTCGCACAGTGCGCGAAAAAAATGAAAATTACTTTTGGGACACCTTGTATATCAAAATAGAATTCGGAACAAATCCTTCACATCCACTGGCTTGAACAATTATGACTCGCATTTCTTTAGATAACTTTTTCGCATCGGTGATACTCCTCGCCTTTATTTCCAGCACATTTGTCGACTATGCTGTAACTATCATCATCGCATACGTCATGATTTTTTTTAATTGCCTTAAATATTATTAAATATTTGAGGCAATTAAAAAAACGCTAATGCTGTGCATTAGCTTTACGATTGTCATCCATTGTTAACCACTCGTAGCCTGAATCTTACAAAATGGTGGCCAGAGTACAACTATTAAAATCAATATTTCTGTCAATATCTGTTTCAGCTTTCGTTATGTAGGTAATTCGTTAATTCTGTATGAAATGTCGCTATCCTTCTTCAAAGTACACCCATATCAAAATCGTCCAGTTGTAATTTAGTAAGTTTCCTTTTTGGTTAAGGAGGCAATTTAAAATTTTCTGTTAAGTATTTCTTAAAGATTGTTTGTTTTCCGACTACTACTACCACTTGGGCAGTTGTCCATCTTGCATCAATTAGTTTTTCAATTCCATTTTCTGCTTTTAATTTCATTCGGTAGGACCACAGTCAATATTCAGTTAAAGCTTTATATGTATTGTGGAATTTATTTTGATTGGAGAACGAAAAATAGCAAAATGCACAAGTGTATGTAAGGTAATAAAATGCGTATAAGTCACTATTGCAATGTAGAATCTTAAGTACCTGTACCTAGACTTTTCTACATTGATCCCTATATGAAATGATAGTAACAAGTGGTTTGAGTTGAAAATCGGTTTAGGAAATAAGAAAAATTCAGGTTGTTTGATAAGCTGTAGGCATTATAGGAATGAACGAACTAATGATAATTTATAAACAATTATTTGTTTTATTATAGGAACCAAAGCTCCACCCCGAGAAATCCAACTGGACAATGCTGTACTGCCAACAGACCCGGGTATGATTCGCGTAAGCACACCACCACGTGTCATCACCCTTGACCAACATTATTTCCCATCTGCGGATGATTTTCCAATGGGTGTCCCTAACTCGCCACCGAGAAACGTCAGGATCTTCAGATCGCAAGGAGATGGAGCTAGGTCTACCACACCTCGCCCAGACAATTTCAATGAATCGACTATGACGGAATCACGTCTCGTGCTAAGGTGATTAACAGTATTCAATTTAAATATGTGTATGATGATGACATATTTGTAATTGTTGATGGATTAATATTTCAGAGATCCTACACCTCCAATGGGTAATGGTGAAGGTCTCTCTACTGCGGAAGAGATGGTTCATTTGCGGCGGCAAATTGTCAAATTGAACCGACGTGTTATGGCAATAGAGGCAGAGCAACTGCAGCGACAGCAAAAGGAGAAAATAGCCTATGCTATTAGCATTGCCTATTTGTTGTTCAAGGTTATTGCTTGGCTTAATAGATCCTAGTTTTTTATTGTAAAAATGAAGTTCTAATATGATATACCTACTGTTGACTTCATGAATTTTTGACCATTTTATAAATGGAAAGTTGATAGATACGTCGCATCCTGATGTAGAAGATATAACAAAGTGGAAGTGTTGAACATTATGATTTCTTAGCATTTAGGTAACATTTTTTTTTATACCAATTATTGTACCTATAATCTTGTACAGTTATTCACATTAGAGTTTCAGTATACATTTCTCTGCATTTGGTCCACTTACAATGAAGTGATATGACCTTTTACTTTAGTATATTAGATGTAACGCAATGGGTCATTCATTTTTTATTTAAATAAATGATAGATGAATTCCAAACTACATTTACTTATATTCCTACTGATATTCATGATGTACCAAGAAGGTGGGTAAGCCCTCAATCTTTCGTGAACCACATGCTTAAAAGTTAATAATTATAAAAAATACTAGAATTAAGATAAAAAATAAATTAAGTTGACTTGATTAAAATAAAAATAACATTAAATTTAAATTGATTAAATGAGAAAATATATCAGAAGAAATAAATTAAATTGTTAAAAATTCAATAAATTTAAGCGGATACAATTTGGAAGAACATCAGATAAATACTTAATTAATTGTAAAAAAAAACATTGATTAGGCTTAACAAAACAAAGCATAAGTTAATAATAAATTAGTGTAAATAAATATCACATATCAAATTGGTCAATCGCAAGTAAAGCTATTTTCCATTTGGTAAGCGAAGACGCGTAGATGTACAGGCACACCGTCTAACTGGTTAAGTAGAGTATTATACTATTAATACACAATTATTCCACAAAGAGTGCGTTTCATATTTAAATAATTAATAGCTTTTTTGACGACGTCCCAAACTACTGTCTGTGCGACCTAAACGCACGTCTTTTTTCTGTGTCGGTGATGCGATTACTAAACCATTGTCTGTCACCAAGCAGTAAAAAGCCGCCCGAAATTTTAAAGAGCTTACAAATATTTTTGTGTCACTGGGTCTGTTAAACCCCATATGGTTCAGGGAAGGTAAACGTCAGTGATTATGTTATCAAAAACTATAATTGTTAAATGGAATAACTTCTACATGCTAGTTTCAGAGGGCTGTCTGCAACACTTACATCAACTAAAAGTAATAATAGCTAGAACATTCCTATGAATTTAGTGAAAAATAAAGGAGCCAAAACCTTTTTAAAGGACATTATTCTGCGTCGATATTTCGTTAGCCCCAACATGCCTATGCCCATGCTCCGGGTGGAAAATTTAGAGGGCAGCATAATCAAGTTTGGCTGACGAACACACTATTCAGCCTTAATGCAACTGCGATTACTGAATCATGCAAAAAATAAATAATAAATTTAGCTCCATGCCCGTCACAAATTTATGTGAGGCCCGTTAATATGCCAAAAAGTCGTCAAAATAACTTCCGTTACCGAGATTGAGAGACCAGCGAAAAGTGGTTTTTCAAGCTGGCTGGACACGTTTTCGATAGATTATCTAAGATTCTGTAGCGTCACCTATTCTGAAATACGTGTGTTTAGCAGCCATCACATAAAATGCCCTATTGACCTACTTCAATGTAGGCTATTTTGAAGATTTGTGCAGACAGCCTGAGCTACATTTAGTGATAGGTAAGTATCAATAAAAACACTGAGTTTGGTATTCCGCAATTGTTCGCGGCAGAGTTGTCTCTGACGGACTGCAGATACGGGCCAAACCCATTATCATACTAAAGTTATTATTATATCGGAGGCGCAAGGTGACGAGCGATCTTTTAGGATCTTTAAAATATAAAGTTAGAATGCGTGGATACTATCCACTTTTAGGGATCAATATTTCAATATTAAATGGAAGAGTCACATAAGAAAAGTAGCCGCAAAGTTGTCTTGCTTCACATACGCGTTAAATGAGCTAAAAAGTCCACTTATAAACGGACCGCTTTAAAAGCATATCAAATTATTCAAATTACAAAAGCGATGTCTTCAAATAATTGTGAATATATATGAGAGAACAAGCTGTAGGCCATCTTTTTATTAGTGAACAAGTTCCGACCCTTACTTGCCTACACATATTTGAGATAAGTATTTTTGTTAATAAAAACGTGCATCTCTTCTCACAGTATGAGCGTCCAAATCATCTAAAACCACGTCAAAGTTTTCACAGTTTTATTAGAAACAGCAGACCTTTATGTTGAATTGTATCGGTATTTTATGCATTCGAGTGTCCATAAATTGCTGATGCATGAAGCGGATATAATCCAACATTTTGGTTTGCTGCAAACTTTCAGAAGAAGCAGCAGAGGTTTGAAACACTGATTTTAGAAATTACAGAGAGTTATTGTATAAGTTATACGTATAAGGATGGTAATACGTGACCGGACGGTAGTTGTAGATAAACTATTTTTATGCAACCTACTTTATGAACTAATTTTTATTTTTTATCGGTAATTTTCCGCAACATTTTTTTTTTTCAGAAATGGCAAGTGTAATGAAAGAATGAGCAATATAACCGCTATGCCTGTTTTAAATTCACATTTTATAAAAATATAAAAAAAATATCTATATCAATAATTAACAATAATTAAAGTAACAAACATTGATCATTTTTAGTTGATTACCCTATTTTAAAAAACAATATTAAGTAATAATAAACACTTCAGCAATATATTTACTATTACGTATTTAATTGCTTTTAGTATGATTTATGATATTTTGTCTCCAAGGACCACAGAATTTGCCAAGCGCTAACTTTTAAAATTAGAAAAGGGTCACTTTTCGAAGAAGTATATTAAGCACGGTTGCACTAAAGGGCAAATATTGATTTCATCATGCGATTAAGAAACGCTTATATAATGGAACTAATGTGGTCCGAAAGATGGGAGAACCAGACCATGGTTGAAGACGCTCAATACAAAAAAAAACGTTATGTCGTAAGTTCTCATAGAGTATTAGTTTTTCAGAAAAATGTTGTATGATAGTTTTGAATTATATTCGTGAGCTCTGTCGATTGGCATAAAGTTTTATTTTGATAAACAAAATCCTAAGTCGGAAGTAGCGTAATTGCGTATTACCGTCCTCTCCCCTGGCAAGATAAGCTGGCGAAGAATAGGCGGTCCAGAGTCGGCAGGCTTACGTGGCACTGTAAGGCTTGCATTATGGATACTTAGGTAACTGATACACATACATGTAATGATAATGATACATAAATATGATTTAAAGAAATGTATATAAATACCCATGGCTCAGGTACAAAGGCTCGTATCCATCACACAAACATTTGCCCCTCGAACTGACTCGAACCCATGAACTTCGGTGCGAAAGGTAGGATCGTTACCATTGCACCAAACAGTCGTCATTATTTAAAATATGATAATTTGAGTAATTGGTAATAAATTACGAATATTTGCGTGCATGCCAGATGCCTATTTGCCTACTGCATCAGACAAAGTTCTAAATAATATTGGTATTGCCAACATATTCAAAATATCATTTAAATCTCAAAATCTATAAAACATATCCATATCAATTTTGAAAAATTGCAACATTTTTTAAATTTTACTTCAATATCACTACTTTGTTTGCTTGTACTTAACTGATAGAAGAACTTAAGTGTCTGTAAAAAAATTTATTAATAATATAGGATGACTTAAAATAAAACAACGCCATCAGGGTAACACTCAATATATTCAGAAAAACAACTAATTCAACACATAGTTGAGCATTCGAAAAACATGAATGCAAAGTACTTAAAGTAAGTATTTAAAATTTTTGATGGCTTACTCTACAAGAATACTGGGAGAGTTGCATATTTGTAACAAAGTTTCACAATAATATTTAAGACTGAGTAGGTTTTTCTTCATAAATAAAGATGACAGAGAAGAGTGGTCCACCAAGGCGCTGGGCTAGCCAAGCATTTTTAACTACTGCCAGTTTTAATGAATCTACAGCAAGACGGGCATTTAAATTTGTATGTAGAGCTCTTCCCATTCCTTCTAATACAATTAAATCAACACCACGCACTTTCATTTCTGTGCAAAGACCTGAAATTAGAAGTTAATGCAAACAGTAGGTAGACTTACTAATCTTACCAAAAGGTTACATATCTGAACCTATCTACCTACCAACACTAATTGTCCTCAGATCAAGGCATGGACCCCTTTGTCCACTAGATCTTACAACTAAGTCCCCTGTAGCTAATGCTGCAGACAGAACTGGGCAAACAATAGAGGCTCTCTGCAATATTTCCTCTAATTCAACATTAGTAACATCATTCAGAGCTGGCCATTCATTGGCACATAATATTACAGACGTCCCTCTTAGCAGTAATGCTCTGACAAATGGCAATATGCCAAGCACTATGTCCACACCACTATTATCCACAAATACAGCCGCACAGTGATGAACTGTTTTCTGAAAAGCATATGACACTGTTTTAGGCTCATCATAATTAAATTCCTAGACAAATAAATAAACAATTCAAAAATATTAATAAAAAATATTTTTTTGTATGAAATGGAAATATGAGACAGTGTTCAATACTGTAAAGTTATATAATTAGGTCACACAAATAACAATCAATAATTTTGAGACTAAATTTAATTTAATTCCCATTCTTTATTTTCACAAATAATAATAAATTAAATTATTATGAAAAATTTTACCTCTAGCTTTTCCAGCCACTTGTCTAAACCATCAAAAAGCCATGGCCTTTTTTGAATTTTTTCTAATGCCTCATAAAGACCACAATCTAAAATATCAGTTACAGCTTGTGCTCCCCAGTCAAACATATTTCCTGTTGAAAAATATTATCTTCACATTCTATATATATATATAAAAATTCCCTGTCACAATGATTGACCGCAATGAACTCTGAAACTACTCAACTGATTTTGATTATAATTTATTTTTCATTTTTCCTGATTTGTTCCGCTTTAGGGCATAGGATAAGTTTCATTTTAATCTATAACACACCACTGCGAGGCAGAGTCAGCTAGTAATAAATAAGCCTGCAGTATATATAGACACATTCTGTTACATTAAATGACACAAATTTAGTTCCTTAACAAATTTAGCTTTGACCACTTTACAGGAGCTGATCTCTAAGGGTGACTTAGGTTAGTACCTTAGTCATCTGACAGGTTTAAATGTAAAAAAATAAGTGTGTTGTTTATATGGAGGATTTAATCAAATCCATGATAGAACTTCGAGTTGTTCAATACATCCTACTTAATAAATATAAGTTTGCAAAATGAATCTAACATAGAAATTGAATAACATTGATCATTTTTATATCATACCTTTCTCTGAAATAAATTGTTGATCACATTAACTTTTATATGCAAGGAAAATTCAAATTTAGGCATGTACCTGCTAAAACTCC
Organism: Calamotropha paludella; assembly: GCA_927399485.1. Classification (NCBI taxonomy): domain Eukaryota; kingdom Metazoa; phylum Arthropoda; class Insecta; order Lepidoptera; family Crambidae; genus Calamotropha; species Calamotropha paludella. Next base: position 13,356,287 of record OV656805.1, read on the forward strand.
TCTGCATAACTCGGTCCAGCGTTGTCGATCATCTGACAAAGCATCAATTTCTGCTAATCGTGAACTCAGAGCTGCTAATGCTCCCTCATTTTCATATTTTTTCCGTTGTTTCCACAAGTCAAAAAACCCCTGAGAACGAAGGCATGTTTCGTTGACATCAAGCAGAAGTCGTATAGTCAATTGCCCATGTGCACTAAAAATATAGGACACTATTATTATAAATTTCATTACGCTAATAAAAAAAACGTATAGACTTACAGTGGATTTACTCTCAGTTCCTTAAGTGCTTCTACGTAACATGTTTTAAACTTTAAAGCTCTTATTTCTACTGTAGGATCTTCAGTGTTAACTAAGGCGAAATTCACATATTTTTCTACAAGTTTCTCACAAGTATTTAGCCAATATTCTCTTGCTTCTTCATCGATCAATAGGTCCAAAGTATCTGGATTATATTTATCTGGCTCATACAATATATGTGAAAGACCGAAATGTTCCATTCTGCCAAAAGCTTCAGTAATTCTAAATTGTGTGGGAATTGTTTTTTTTAATGCCTGACACCATCGTAATGTTATATCCTAATGTAAATGTTTCAAACAATATTATCTTATCTGCTTTAGACAAGACTCGATATACTAACAGCAAAATGAGTTCTATCAGTTGAACAAATAACTGATATTGAATTCCACAGACGGATGAGGCAGATAGTAAAGCTGGGAAGGAAGACAGTTTTTTTTTTGGAATATGACTTGACATCTAGTTTAAGTGTTGCCAAACGGGTAAATTGAAAATTCTGTCCAGGATATTGCAGATTTTGTTCTAAGTTTAAGTATTCAGGTACAGTAGCTAATTCAAGACTCAGTATGACATGTTTTTTGAAACATAACCACTTTAACCAGATTTACTGCCAATTTAATCTAGTTTTTAATGTAACGTGAAGTGGTACTTATTGTTACGTGGTTTTTTAATACAATTTGTGAGGTTTGAGGCTTTGCAGCTGAATTGGAACTGGAGTCAATATGACAGGAAACATCTTTTGTGACTGACTTCCAAGTTGTTATCTTCACCGTTAACAGAGCCAAGCAGAGCGGCTGACGAGTTACTTCTGATGTTATTAACTGATATGACAAATTGCTGTGATATATGGAGAGGAGACGTTCACTGAGATTTTTTCGTAACTAAATGCTCACAATTAAATATGCGATGCACACAAAGCATGTCAGAAACATTATTTTTTAAGCACGCTAAGAAGCCTTATGTTTAAATTATTATTTAAAGGAATTTCTTTTTCGGCACATAATTTTTACAGTTTCAAATATATTATTTTCTTTTCTAGTCGTTTCCAATTTTATAGCAAAAGATAACTCTTGACATATTTACTCATCCTCAATTATAAGGCCCAAAGTAAGCACTGTAAGGCATATGTTATGGATGCTAGGGTAACGGATAGACATACATATATGATACATAGATATGTAGTATTTATAGGAATACATATATATAAATACCTAAGACTTATGTACAAATGTTCGTATTCATCACACAAACATTTGCTCCTTCCGGGACTCGAACCCAAGACCGTCGGTGCGATAGGCAGGATCGTTGCATCAAACGGTCGTATATCATATTAATTCGACTTAATATTTGATTAGCGTGTGTTTTGTCTTTTTAAGACTAATTTTTTTTGTCAGTCTACGTCCTTTCTGCGCCATCTCAGTGACCCTTTATTTTTATGGGTTTTCTACTGCCTCCCGTAAAGTCACATATGTTCTCAGGGGGCGATTTCGTCCAAGTTGAAAACTTATGCTCTATGTAAAAATTACCGAAGCGAAAACAAACATCTGCTTTAGATAGTTTGTGGTTAAAAAAATTAGATCTTTGAGAGCAAGACATAGTTTTCCTAGTCACCTTGACAAGAATGATAAGATTAAAGTTCAACCCCATGCGTAAACACGACATAAAGATGCATTCTAGAATTTTGTACTAAGATTTAGTTTCAGTTACAAAAACCAAAAAAACCAAAACATAGCATAGACGGCAATAGTTTTTTTTCCATTGCTCAATCTCTACTCTATTCTCTATTGTTTAGTCTATGTCTCATAAGACTTCAATTTGCTCGTTAGGTGTATTGCAGCTGGATTTTTGAAAATGTGTTTGAAATGGATAAAATTGGATTTATTCGACAAAGACTGAAATTTATTTGAACTGCAAAGTGATTTATTATGTTATGTCGCTAGTTTTAATAATTTGTGTTGTGATTTTAATGATTGATGTAACGAACGAGTGTACGGCAAGATGGACGAATTGTCTAAGGGCATGACACAAACAGGAAGCACCGCTGCAACTGACAAAATTCAAGAAAATAATGGTAATTTAATTCCTATTATATTATGGTTTGATTACAACAAAGTCACTCTTTTGTTCTTTTCAGTCTGTAAAAGTATCTTTTTCTAAAGAAGTGTAAACAATGCATAAAATCACCATAAATATAAACCAACTGTTGATCGTGATTTTGTTATTTACTATTATTGTTCCCTAAAATTATGAGTCTGTTTAATGTGTAATCTTTCTTATTATTTTATTTGAGTAATAGCTCTGATACTGCTTCCGGCTGTGCTCTCTGAAATTTTTTTACAAAACTGAATATGCATTAGAACTAATTCACCTATCCTTATTCACACAGAATGGCTAAAATCCAACTGAACTAAATAAGTAGCTATATTTTAAGTTTGAATTTATAAGTCATAAATACCCAAATGTAATTTTAAAATAAATTCACAGGTAAGACTGAATAATTAAAATGTGATTGTAAGAAAATCTATGAAAATGTAACCTTTATTATGAATTATTGATAAAATAACCAATTGGGTTACAGTTATCCGATGGCTGGATTTTATTGGGGATCTAACAGTTGAAATTATGTTATAGACTTGTGATACAACTTCCAATACCTAGGCAAGGTGAACATAAACGCAGGATACTTTCTCTAGGATAAATTTATAAAAAACAATGTCCATTGACCATACCATACCATTAAACTCAAGTGAATTGTTAAATATTGTACTTGTAATAATTATTTTCAATAATTAAATGTATGCTAAAATAGCAAAATCGAATAAGACTTCTCTTGAATATTATTTAGGTTGAGAAAACCCTTTAAGCAGCCAGAATATTTAATACCATAGGTGAATTGTTATATGTTTAAGTTGTAGTTGTTCCCTTGCATGAGTTAGAGGAATCCTTTTTCGAAGGAACGCTAGGTAATCATTTGTTGAAGTTAGGAAGCAGGTACCAAAAAATTTACAGTGTTCTCGAGTTACAAAGAGAGCAGTGTTGCCAGTAGTCAATAGTCAAAAGTAACATGATACAATTCCAAAAGTAATATAGTCATGAGGAATGTAGCATTATGTTATTTTATAAAGAAAACAACTTATACTGTGTATCACACTTAACTAACTAACAAAAAGAAAGTAAAATAAGAATAAACTTAATTTATTAATTTTTTCTTATACTACTAACTTTAAGAAAATATAATCTTTTTCTGACATTGATAGATTATAAAAAAAATTACATGCATTACATAACTACAAAATCACTTTTTAAGAATTACCGATTGAGAACATATCACAATCTGTACTGAACGGTGCTTACAGATAATATTGCAAAATGAGATTAGGTACAAAAATACTTACAATTATAACAGAAGCGCTCATTTAATTAAACATGAACAAAGACACAAACAGAAAACAACAACCAGATCTATTCATCACAGTTTCAATAGATTTAGACATTTTAGAGATTGTTTCTGATCCTTCTTTCTATCACATAAGTAGCATTGCCCTCTTTAGCCTCTCGATGTTCCAGGGATGTCTCTGGATTCTCTTTGATGGCTGGAAGGATCTTCTGAATTTTCTGTGTGCACTAAAAAATTTGCTATTTTTGTTTTCAAAAAAGGAAAAATCTTGACTATTCAATCTGCCTTTCCTTTATCAGAAGTGTCACCAAATTTATACAAATGGCTTTATATGCTAGATATGTTTCATACATTCATCTAGATTAGAAGTTTTCCACAAAACAAAGCAATGGACTGTGAAAATGTTCCAAATAGCTGAAAATAGAACAGTTGGCCATCATGCTTTCTTCTTGAAACAGAACAATTTTGGTCAAGTGAATCAAAAACTATTTTCCAAGGAATTAAGGTTTTCTGCAATTTTTCTATCATTTATCACTTTATCATTACAAAAAGCACTTCTACCTGCTTGTTATTTAGCCTCCGCATCATGTTAACCTTCCAGAATTTTTCATAAAGTATTCCCAGTTAGTTATCGGGACAATTCTGCTTCATACATCAAAACCAACACACATATATAAACAATAACGAAAAATTGCATACCTTGTATTGTGGGTCCATTTGGACCCTAAGTCAGCTGTAACCTCTGCTTGTAGTAAAGTCTAAAGTGCCGTATGTCCGGCATTCGCCACACAGTGTTACCAACTCTTAGCAATATTTATCCCTTAAACTAAATTCAAAAACGCCTAAAATTGTCCTAATTGCTTGGAAATCCACCTAAAAATAAGTTGTATGATATCATATTTTTGTTAAATTATTATTTATAAAAAGAAATTAAATTTATTATGTCAAATATTATTTCATTTTCTTCTGACGAATCAGATTTTATAAAGTCATACATTGAATAAACCTAACATTTTAGGAGATGAGTTGAATATTGTACACCATTCACCATTTAAAATTTCAACTACTGTAGTTGGACTATAAGTACACTATGTCTCTGAGTCTGAGGTCGCTAGGTGAAAAATAAGTTTGAATGGCTAGTTAGGACTCTCCCAGGGCGTTTACTTTACATCTTTATTTTTCTCGTTAAATATAATATATAGGGTCTTTCAACAAGGACGGGTCGATGTTGTAATTGAATAAAACAAGTTGTGTGTGAGATATTAACGACTTTTTTATTTTATTTGAAAGGCCCATTTATGCCATTATTTATGGCATATGACATCGTTCAAATGTCCGCCGCGGCTTCGAACAGTAACACGGATCCGAGAGGTCCAATTTTCAATGACTCTGCTGCATAGAACCGGCTGAATCTGAGCAATGCCTTGCTTTATATTCACTTTCAGGTCATCGGTCGATTGCGGCTTATTAACATAGACCTGCGACTTCAGAAAACCCCTCAAGAAAAAGTCTAGTGGAGTCAAATCACACGATCTTGGCGGCAAATTCACATCACTTCTGCGAGAGATAACCCTATTATTTTTCGGCCAAAATCGGGGTCCTCTTCCAAACGTTCCGAAGTCCACTGAGCGAACAAACGGCGTTGCCTGTGATCATTAACTTTGAGCTGCTGGGTCAGTTGGATCTTCTACGGGTGTTCGAGTTCTTGTGAGAAATCGACTGCCTCGGAGTCTCCTGCACACTGACAGACAGCGTCGATGTTGTCGGCCGACCTGGCGTTCCATTGACGTAAGGGTGTTGGTTGGTTGTTTACCGAACCGGTTGTCTCGAATTTTGCTACCAAACGTTGGGGACTTTTGTCGTCTTTGAAGGGCTACCGCGTCTGCCGTGAAACGGACGAAATGAGCACAAACGTTTGCACTAATGAACACTTATTTTGATAACAAAGTTTAATCATTTGAACATGCTGCTCGATCGTGTAACTTGCCATGGTGATTTGGCATCAGTGACTGAATAAAATACAACAGATTTGACAGATGCCCTCAAAAGAACATGGCCGCCACACCCTGTCAACATCTACCCGTCCTTGTTGAAAGACCCTATATAAAAAAATATGATGGGTCACGAAATCCCTAAAAATATCCCTAAACATTAAACATATAAAACCCCTAATAAAATCCCATCTCACTTATTTATCCCCTAATTTTAGCGGGAAAACCCCTAAGTTGGGAACCCTGTCGCCACAGCACGTGACGAAATAAGATTGCAAAGGCGCGCGTACCCGTAATTCTGTGCCTGTTGGGGTCCAAATTGACCCCACTATACCAGTTAAGGGTTAAAATATTTACTTAGGTATCAATTATTGTTAGCATACACAATTAGATATCAAACAAATTAAAAATTTTAAATGAAATGTTTTTGTCTTTGAATCAGAGTTTGTGTAGTTTTCTTTTTAATTAATTAATTAAAGTTATATTGAAAGAAGAGTGAATGCAAATATTGAAAGAAGAGTGAATGCAGGAAATCCACGAATGGGACTCTGCACGCGTTTATGAGCAGCCAGGTGTCAAAAAATGTCCAACTGTCTGTGCATAGAGGGTTGTTGGTACCGACTCTAATGTATGGAAGTGACTCTTGGAGTTTGGCAGAAGAAACACGAATGTATGATTAATGTACTGGAATGAGCGCTTTAAGAAGAATAGCTGGAGTGAATTTGATGGATAAAGTAAGGAATAATGTGAAAAGAGAGTGATGTAGTGTGGAAGAAGATATAGTGACTAGGATAGAGAAAGGGATGCTAAGATGGTTAGGACATGTAGAGAGGACGGACGAAAGGAGATTGATAACACAAGTTTATGAGTCAAATGTGCATGGGCACGTCGATAAAGGCAGACCAATGCAAACTTTAGGGACCAAATAGAAGATATCCTGAAAAAAGGCCAGGTCAAAAGTACCCTTAACCGACGAACTTGTATGAAAGGTCTGATGACAGTTAAAGAAGCGAGAGATGTATGTCAGGATCATGAGAAGTGGAAATCTGTAATCTCTGTCTATCCCAGCAGGAAAAAGGCGTGTTTGTATGTATTAATGTCATAACTTGAAGAATGAGAAATTGTTAATAAGAGAGTTGTCATTTGAGTTGATAAGAAACATGTACACTCGCGAGCAACCAAATCGACTCAACACATATGCTACCACAGCACGATGTATTTAATATATATATAAGCGTGATATTCATACATCGTAAAGCTCAAAACATAAGCTCTAAATAAATATAAATTTAAGCAAAAATACTCAATTCAATACTACTACTACCACCCCCCTATAAAAGCAAAGCCAAAAGGTTCACCTTATCAGTCGCTTATCAGAAGTTGACTTCTACACATCTCCGCAAATTGTACCCATTGTTTTGACTTCATTATGGACACCACGCCTGAAGAAGCCGCTCAAGTTGTTGCTCTTTTGCAGCAAGGGCTGAGTCAGCGTACAGTTGCTTCTCAGCTCCATTTGAATCAGAATCAGAGTGTACAGACGATTCCAAGAAACTACTGCCTTCAGTCGTAGACCAAGAACCAGCCGCCACCGGTTAACTTCAGAAAGAGATGACCTATTTATTGTCTCGACTTCATTGCGAAATCTGCACCTCACCGGTGTTGATGTGCATGCAGCCAGAATTGAGACGTGTTAGAGGGGTGACTGGCAGCGAGTGTTCAAAAAGAAGACGTCTGAGAAAAGCCAACCTCACTCCAAAACGGCCTGCCACAGACCCGAAATTGACCGCAAGCTACCGACAAGCGCGGTTTGAATTAGCTCGGGAACATCTCAATTAGACTATTGACCATTGGCTGTCTGTATTTTTCACCGATGAGTGCAGAAAGTGTCAGTATGGTAGTGACAGAAGAGATAGAAGGCATCCTGGAGAAAGATTTTCGCATAGCTGTTTTTCTGAAACATTAGCATACGGCGGCGGCTAGTGCATCATATGGGCCGTTATTTTGTTGGAAAGCAAAACCGAGCACTTTTTCCTGCATGGGGGAGGCCGAGGAGGAGGACTGACAGCTGATCGGTACACTACTGATATTCTCCAGGACCACGTTGTGCCTTACAAAGAATTTTTCGGTGACAACTTCTTGTTGATGCACGACAGTGCCCGGTGTCACATGTCGCGTGTTAATCAGTAGTTCTGGTCGGCGTGGGAGTACAGACTATGGACGGGCCTACGCTTAGCCCGGACATAATTATATTGAGCACTCGTGAGATGAGCTCAAGCGAATAGTCCGGGCCAGAAATCCAGCCCCTTCGACAGTGGAACGGCTGAAAGCAGCGTTACTGGAGGAGTGGGACGGTATTCCTCAAGAGACGGTAAAGAAGTTAATACGCTCAATGAAAAATCGCTTGCTATCTGTAATTAGGGCTAGGGGAAGGAAGACCAAGTATTGATACCAATAAATTTCATTTCTTTTGGTAAAAAAAAATCTTTTGAAATTACCAAAATAGATCGCTTTTCCTTAAATCCTTATTTTGCTACTGCTCTCATTCTATTGTTGATTAGAATGAATTGAAAAAAATACGCAATCTATATTAGCAAAAATGGTTTTTAAAGCTGAAGGGTCACGCTTTTAAATAATGTATAATTTTATAGGATGTTATTCGTTTCACCGAAAAAAGTACATTTATATACGCGCTAACAAGTTGCGAGGATTTGGTTGCTCGCGAGTGTATATTGCTTATCATTAAGATTAGATTTGATTGTGTTTCTTGTACCAGACATTACTCTTACTGTTAGTGATTTCTATCTATTTATACAGTAAATACACATTTTCTTTAATACACAACATTATTCAGGGTATTAACAGTTTTAGTTACATTATGGTATCAATATATATTGGGGCTGGCAATATTTTATTGCCTACTATATTACTAATAAATATCCATGGGCGCCGTATCTAATTTTTGATTTCGAATTTCTGAGAAAAAATTTCGTGGATGGTAAATTATGATTTCAGTACATGCAAAAAACTAAAATATAATTATTTATTTTTTAATTTTGAAGGCTACTGAACTCATGACAATTAGGAAAAAAAAACTATTTCGAATAAAACAGATAAATATTGCATTTGGCTTGTCACATCTGACATCGATTTCGACATCGAGTTTAGTTTGACACGTATTTGAGGGTAGTTTTCTGATGCTATCTTTGTTTTGAAAAACCTAAAATCGCTATTGTACCCAGCCATTGTCAGTGGCGGTTTTGTGTTCATATGTGTTTTTGTGTTGAGTTGTAATTCGTTGGTTGTCTATGGGGACCACGTACTCTACCAGGCCCCTCAGTACTCACCGACAACGTTAGCGATGGTATAACTTTAAGTACCTGTTCATTATAATTTAAAGCTATTCGAAATTTCTGATAATAATACTGTAGGTACGTCCGAATCATATTCAAAATATGATTAAATTATAATTTCTTGTAACAATTCCGAAACATTAAATTAATATCAATACCCCCTTATGTAAACTTGTGATTACATACAATAGACTTGATAAATTGAAAAAATAGAAATAATATTCGGTAAGGTCTAACCACAGAACATGGCGAGTGAACACACCAAAAACTCAGCCTATACAGTACTATAAGAAGGTTGCGAAGCAATTTTTAAAAATATTACTATACTGTTTGTTACTTATGCTATCATATTATATATATCGAAATTAATGTTAATTAGCAATTTTATTCACATTATTTATAATGACTACACGGGACTTTACGGTAAGTTTCTACGATGTGAGCGAACTCTGCTATTTTGCCACTAATGGAGCCATGTTACTTATTATAATAAAAAGCAGTTAATAGGGGTAGCCATGATGTTATAGAAGTTAAAACATGTATTTCATTTAGCCACTTTTTGTATTATGGGTAGCTATCATAAGGTGGTTTAGGACGAACGACACAGCTGACGTCGTCGACTCTTTTTAGTCGACGACATATAGTCAAAAGAGACCGCACGCTTTTAATTTAAGAAACTGACTGACGTAATTAGTAAATACAATACAAATACGAATGTATTTAGTATTGCAAATGTAAAGAGTACAGTAAAACTACACATCCGCTAAACCAAAATGATGGGGTAGTTGTCTTTGTTAAGAAATGTACAACATAAAATTAAAGAAATCAGCGTCACACATGCTTTTTGTCTTCAGCTGGAAATTTGTAATAATACTATATTCTGCATTTACCGCTCTCCTTCAAACTCTAACGCTGATGCGTTTATAGACTGACTTTGCTCTAAATTAGACACCATAACTAATCGGATCGGTATAATTATTACGGGAGATATTAACATTAACACTGCTCCTAAAACTGTCGAACCAACTACTGAATTTCACAATAGAACTTATTATTTGAATGCACTTTCTTGTTACGGTATTTTAGCTGGGCATCCTATTCCTACTAGAGGAAAAAACTGCCTCGACCATTGTATGCTCAAATGCAGCAAAAAGGCATTCTCAGCCTTTATTGCAGTATTGCGTACCACAATTACTGACCATTTTACTACTCTACTTGTTTTGTCTAAGTCTATTCCCAAAAATACTGTAGCAAAAACTTAAACTAACATAGATTACTTAAAGGCTGCTAGAGACATCCAAGGGGAAAAAATTCTCTGAACTGTTGGTCTGCTCTGACCCTGACGCTGTTACAAATCGTCTGTGAGAGGAAATAAGTGAGTCAATAAAAGCCAATACCACAATAATATCCCTAAAAACAGCGTACAATTAAACCCTGGATCACGCCTGGTATCTTGCGTTGTATTAGAAACCGTAATAAGTTGCAAGAAAATTTACGAAAAGAGAGTCACAAGGATATACTGAAGGTCACTCATTTCCGTTACAGGAACTGCTGCAATAGTCTTATAAAAAAACTTAAACGAAGCTACGAACGGGGTCTTTGTAAAGGCCTGTATAAAAGCCAAAGGTGGCTTTTTCAGAAAGTATATTTTTTATTTTATGCTGAGATTTTTATAATTATGTACATTTAAGTTTTAGTATTATAGTTTGGTTGCTTGGAATATTTGTCAGTCACAGACACACAAGCTCACAAATACGATAAAAACGTACTCTGGAGCGCTGTAAAACCTAAATAAATTAATGAAATCAGAAATAGAGGAAAGGAATTGGTAAAAAACCCTCTATAAGATTTCTCTGATGACTCTGATGAACAGAGAGATAGTGTTGAACGCCCTAACGCAAAGGAAAATTGTTCGGAAAGTTTCATTTATTTTTGTACATAACTGTTTATTTTCCAATTTGCGATAAAAAGTAAAAACTTTTAAGTTGTAGACAATTCAATTTGCTACAAATAATGTCTTGTTAAAAATTTTGTAGGATTGCTAATTTACAAGATACAGTGCGAAAATCCTTTGCACCCCTTTTCGAAATGACGGTGGTGGCGACCCCACAAACTTGAACTTAAGTTTATACTGAACCCCCTATCCCATCCTCTGTAAAACGCACGCTAATGAATAAATGATTACTTTACTTTATGTCATAAAATTTTCACTTTTTCGGGTGGAAAGAATCTGTGCCCTTTAACGTTTCTGCAGGCAGAGAGGAAGGACTGGCGTAACTAGTCATAATATGGTGCGTGCACCAACAAGCCACAGCGGCTGAGAGTGGCTCCTGTAAATAAATATGTGGTTATATCACAAAAAAGTTTTATTTTTATATAACTACTAATTAACGAATATTTGTATTTACTTGTGCTACCTGGCTTTTTGCCAAGTTTAATTATTCTAGGTGAATGAGAAGAATCCTATTGGTTTTGATTTACTTGCAATGCAGGTGTCTAACGGATGTTCAACATAGTGGCCATATCGTTTATTGCGTTAACATAAACATTGGTGGTTTTACAGCTTTAACTTTGAAATCTTAAATATTATTCCTTTTGAGGCACGCAGTTCTAATTAATTTTATAAACTCTTGACCTCTTTGTTTAATAGTGATTCTGATAACCACTCGACCTTGACAATTATGTAGATAAGAAACAAATGCTATTTCAATTACTTGTTTTACCTCCACATTTTTTATTGTTTTTCTACTAATGTTAACATTAAAAGTAAAATTAATGAATAAAACGTAATTTGTCCAGTTTTAAAATGCAAAATATATAAATCAACTTTCGGTCTCTTTTTGAACATGTCGTCAATGTGTTCCTTTTTAAGCCCTACAATATAATTTTAAAAAAGTTTATGGGGCGTAGAGAAATAAATACATTACTTTTTAAAAACTGTTCAAAGTTAGTAAAATCGCATGCACAGGGAGGGATTCTGGAACAACTTAACATAGTTATGAACCCCTATCGCGAACACGGGACTATAATATCATAATTGCAAAAATATTGCAAAACATAAACCCCTAAAAACGAAAACTAAGTATCAATAAAAAAAACCATGGCAGAGATATAACTTAACTTTTATTTCTTTATACGCGAATGCATTTTTTTATAATTTTATTTTCCGTCTTTATTATTTATCAATGTCAAACAACCATGAGTTGGTGAAACATAATATTGAATTTACGACTATACCAATAGTGTGTTACATGAGTAGTATGGAGCTTCAGTGTGTAACACAAGCGTGCATTCAAACTATGATGAGTCTTTTCGCCAAAGTTCTTTGGCGCGAACGTTTAGCGGGTCACCGTTGATTTTCTCACGTCGCTGACTCTATTTTGCAGCAATGTGTAATTACCTACTCTGATTTCTGCTATTCCAATAATAATAATAATATTTCTAACATTCCCACCAATTAGCCTAACTCAAAGTAAGCACTGTAAGTCTTGTGTTATCGATACTAGGGTAACGGATTGATATGTAATACGAGGGGTGATCCAAAAGTAATGGTAATGAATATTAAACAACATGATTATAGTTTTTTTTTATTCTATATTTCTACATAGTCTCCTAACAAGTTAATACATTTAGTCCATCTTTTTTCTACACCTAAAATTCCCTTTGAAAATAAATATTTTTCTTCACTCTCCAAACTCTCTTATATATATAAAAAACATATGACTCGGTACAAATGCATCCCACAAACACAAAATTCTCCACACAAATTTTGCCTCTTTCAGGATTCAAACCCAATCACTACGAAAAGCAGGATCGCTACCGTGGTACCCTTGCATTCTTATTATTTGTGTCTTTTCATTAATTAGGGATTGTGCGGCACGCGATGTAAAAACCATGTGCTCACCTGATTAGCATTATGAATGATAAATATGTTGGCGCCTCGGCACCTCATAAGCGCTTATGACTTAGCGATATCTAATTGATATTTGAAAACAAACCATATTTTTTTTTTACCTCTATAGCTAGGCAGGCGGAGAATGGAGATACTACGTACAACAAAATATTCCTGCTCTAATGAAGACAATGTTACGTTGAAATGTTAGCGTGGCGACCATACGTCGCTGGTAAGAACGAAATCTGAGAGTTTATCTTAAACAACATGCGATTTATCCTTTAAAATGATATTAGAGTATTCCTTTTTATTGGGGCCTCCGAAAGCATTAAATATAAAAATAAAGAAACATTGTAATTTTTTTGTCTTTGGATATTGTAGATTTTTTGTATAATATTATATAATTTCGTCGAACTTTTCAAAAGCGAGTTTAATGAGAAACTGTAAATGGTTGTTATTATTTCTCACAGCTCTATTCAATGCACACATTCAAGTTCCCTGAACAGCGGTTGTTGAATGTTGCTGCTGTTGCAGATGGCGTAAAGCGTGGTACAAGTCACGCACGCCAACTATGCTAGCGTTGGTTGAGCAACTGCGGTCATACCTCGCTGGGGGATGTGAGTGAGCATGCACTTGCGGCATGATATGTGCTCCGTGTCTAGTACCCACAAAAATACTCTTATACATAGGTTTTTTCCGATTTTTGTTATGAAATCGTGTGCCCTTGCCATAATTTAATATTACATAAACGCTTTATACGAATTCAACTAGGTCCATAACAACAGAAGAATCATCAAATGACATTTTGGAAACGCAAGTGTGGATATTGTGTTTGAAGACATGCTGATTACATAAAAAGATTGAAACTGTCAGCAGACATATCTTACTGCAGGTTGTATCATGTCAATAACCATTGTACAACATGCTTACAGAGTTTTTGTTATTTGTTTATACATTGTCTTGCAACTTTCTAAAAAATGCATGGCTTATCTTATTAGTAAATTTAAATTCCAAATGATCACAACTTCTCCACGTTCCCTTATTTTAATTATCTATGTCTTTCATTTTATTCATTTATAGGACTTTTGTGTTTCTGTTTTCATCCTTAGCAAAAGCAATAGTTTCAACTTTGGTCTGTACGACTGACATATGATTTTATAAAGCTTTAATAATAATAAAAATTAAATTACACACTGGAATAGTTCAAGTACCCTCTAACGAACCCTAGTGTTAGAAGCCAAGACTTCTGGGTGTCATCTCGTGTGTCATCAATCCTGTAACAATAACTGATGAAAGCATCCTAAAGGGTCAAATATTGTTATGTTTATTTGTCTAATCGTTTAAGTCTAGCGATTCAATAAATTTGTTATATAATTTCCTTAATACGCCCTAAAATAATTTCATATCTAATATTATATGTATATATTTATTATATCATAATTAAACGGGGTTAACCCAATTACACTATGGAATAATTTATATGGAACATTATCAGGACTTAATTTTTTACAGGAAAGCCTTGTTTGATGTATTGATGAAATACTTTACTTGCACCTTATAGCAGGTACAGGTTTAATATTCCGTGAATAACAAAAACGCTGATTGACGATCGAGTGAAAACTCTTGAATGTTTATCAATTCAAATATGTATTTCGAAAGCCATTTTTTTCAAGTGTTAAATCTGCCTAATATTAGGAACTGAACTACTGAGCAAATAATAATTTATGACATACACTTTTAAGTTCGCGTAACTGAATATAATTTCTAGTTTTATGTATAATATGCGTTTCAGCTGCTTTTAACCAAAGTTTTGGTATTGTGTTGATTAATAAGTTTTATGCGCATCCACAATTAATTAACATGAATATATAAACGAAATAGATATCATGATATGAAAGGCTGACATTGTACGCAATGTCTAGAGCAAAACATTTGACTTGATGGATTTATTTTTCCTCCTTATCATCAGTATCCTACTTGACACTAGTTGATAAGATGCACTCGAGGCGGCAGCTCTTAAGTATTTATCTCGATGAATAATTATTACTTATGTTAATGATAAGGCAATATTATTAATAGTAATATCCTTTTAATTACATGCCTTCGTTGTCCGTGAGTTGTATATAGCTTTTTAGTCTAGAATATAATCTTATTTATTTAAACTAGTTTTGCACTGCTAGTTATATTTGAAAATTTTATGAAGAAACCATGTCAATGACCGATGTTTTGCAATGTTGAACTCAGAGCAATTAGATATAATTTTGTTGATTGCTTGTTTTTCAAGTCAAATACTTAATGATCAAAGAGGGTGTTGGAAACCAGCGTCTGTTTCTTATCAACGTGAATTTATCTAAATTAGACGAATCGTGTTTATAGCAGAGGGTTCCCTTATGCGAATCACTGAATATCCTTCTTTGGAATTCACATTAACTACTAAATTTGGATTCGGCCAAACCTCTCCCTTGGAACCACGACACTGATGCTGATCCTAAATTGCTTCCTTTTTTCAATGCGTTCCAAATTGTGTTATCAGGCCGTTAGAAATAAGGTTATAAAATTAACTCTGATTTATGTAGTTCCTACAACACCGTTATTACTTACCGTCGCATTTTATAGATATTGCAGGCTGTAAATAGCAACACAAATATTTTGCTGAGTTGGATTTATGAATTGAACTCGTATTTTGTTGTTTAGGCTCGGCGACGCCGGTGGTATACGTAACCGACACCTGCTTGGATTGGGAGCGGGTGAGGGCGGCATGCGAGCGATTGGGTGCGGTGGCGGCGGCGCCTGAGGCGGAGGCGTTGCCGCCGCCGCTGCCACCGCCTGCACCTCCTGCATACCTCGTCACTGCTCATTTCACAGGAGACCTGTTTGATGCAGCTCACAAGGCCAAGTACAGGTCAGTCGCTAAAAAAGATTTTACTCTTTAGTAGAACAGCAGTCTTTTAAAAATGGTATTCATGATTAGATGAACAGTAGTACATTATAGCCACTGACCGCTGCCCTCGTCAAAGCGCATTTCATTATTCAGTAATTGCAATCAGCATGACTTCTTGTAGATTAACTCTGTTATGGTTATAGTCTGATTACTGTAGCTTTGTTTTCTAAAGCGGATCAAACCTTTTGCGAGCAAAGTCCTAGCTCTAACAAAGACTTATTAACTGCAATCTGGTAAAATTGTTTTGAGAAAGAAATTAATAAGTCGGTTTAATATAAAATTATACTTATAGAGTAGGATATTTTAAATAAAAATAAGTGTTTATTCAAATGTTGTTTCTTGTATATGTTTGCACAGCAAGGTATTGTTATTGACGTTTATTTTAGCTCAGTCCGACCGATCTCTCTGTCAGTAATGAGCGTGACGGATGCTTGTTACGCATCTACGTCGACATCTTTTTGTCTTGCTCTCCTACGCTGTTCCATATGTAAATAATATGGCCTCTAGTACGCCACTTATGACGTCCAGTTATTCTATAATGGTGCTCATTAAGATGAACCATGCTGATAAAACGCGCTTGGAAGTTTGCAATGTCGACGGTGAATGAAAGTTTAAAATTGTGAAAACGGAACGGACGTAGGTGTAATGTAACGCACATTTGACTGCTGATTGCTTCGGTGATTGATATACATACAAGTCTCAGGAATCCAATGCTTCTATTTTTTGTAGTAAACCTTTGATAGTGAAAACGTGATGTAATGTTAGCATAAGCATATGTTTTTAATTCTACGTCAGGTGATAATACTTATTATTGAGTCGCGTGCGCGGCTCATGAGTCAGCCTCTTCGCCAGGAACAGAAGCTTGACGAATTGTCGGCATGCGTATGTCGGAATGTCGACAGCCAGCTCGACTTATTTCGTGATGGCCGGCTTACTGCTGATTTACGAACTCTATAAATGACATCTATTTACTCGATGTCTTGCATAAGTTTGTCTGTCTATGCGTTATTAGCTTCAATCTACCACGTGCATTCACCCTACACTGTCCATTGCACCTACACCAAATAGAGCAGGAGGGAATATGAACGGTTCTTTTATTATTTTTAATACTTCTCAAGACATCGTCACTTACCTTTATGAAAAGTTATTATTATATAATTAATATTGGTTATGAATAGCATCGAGTTCAATGACTCCGGTTTTTGTTATTTACTGAGGAAATGGTTAGAAACTATGAATTTATTATCATTGATCAATTTGGTAAATCAGGCGGTACGATTCGAATGTCTGATCTGGAATGCAATTTATCATACCATTGCTCGAAAAGCAAATCTCAAGTATGATTTGTTTGAAGTGATGCATTTGGTACAGTATACTCATAAGGTGAATATTGATGAGAATTAATTATTTATTGTTTTACACCTCCCATGTCTGGCGCTTGTTTATTCTGCGGCAAATTAAACGTGTGGGCAAGTAAGTTATCACTGTTCTGGGGATAGCTGACTCATAATTATTTTAAAGATTGTACGCCGGCCATGGTCAGGGTGCGATCGACCATGAATTAATTATTCGTTTGATTTGCAAACCTACTGTAGTTCTTAAAGTTTTAAGACATTTTGCCCTGGTGTATATTAATGATTTCAGGTTACCAAGAAAATGTTTTAAATGTTAGTCTTTTTTATTTCACGACCAGAGAGGTGTGCTACCTATGATGAGAAACACAAACAGACATTAGAAATAACAAATACAATCCTGCTAGGCATGGGCATATGTTATAATTTATTATGTGTAGTCTAGACTGCTACTTTCGAACTAGGTAGTTCAGTAATTACATGACTAGTTCGGAATGTATTATCCAATTATATTACCTATTTAAGGAACGGTATATTTTAGTGACTGGTACAGCAAAACAAAATGTAGTCGTTAACTCGCGTTGCTTGGGGTCGTTTGTCTACCCGTAAAACGGTCGTGAAGCAAGCGATTGGTAAACGTTCATGGAAGGATGTAAATAAAGGCGCGAGTACTCGAGGGAGTGCGGCGCGCGCGAGGGTCGCCCTTGTGGCCGCGCGACGCTACTCGCTATTTTCGGCCTCACATTCCTCGCAACTGTTTTTCAATCTAACGTGAAACGCATAACGCGCGTGCCGCCTGTGCCTTTGTTTGCGCCGCCGCAAATACGGTTTTACGTTAAACGAATTAACACGACTTTTAGCGATTCCCGCAAAATAGAGAACGAATATCAAGCTATAAGAATGTGCACTGAGTGTTGAAAAGGTTAATTGGAACAAAAATGCAAAGTTTAAATTGTGGTTCGTGGGTTTCGAGTGGACTTCGGACTAATTCCTGATCGGAGGTGATTGTGGGTGGTGGCTATGGGGCCCACACGGTTACCACCTACGCCCGAGGAGGAAGAGCCGCCTCAGGAGCTCAGTAGTCACGGAGCACCAAAAACAGCAGACCCTGTACCAATGAAATGCTATCCGTATGTTAACTGTATATTTCGACGTAACTATTAAGTAAAAAGCGGAAATGCTACTAATAAGTATGCATTGTGCGACGCGACGCAATACCTAGTTCGGTTAAAATATATGAGCGAATAAAACGGTTAGATCGGCCTTTTAAACAGTCTGCAGTTTATCATATTTCAAGAGATTATATTATTGTTCGGTTTTATTTTAATAAGTCTAAACTATGACTATTTTAAATGATTTAGATTTAATACAATCCGATTAATTAATAATACTTAATTATGTTAGAGTTTATAAATAATTGACTTTTCTTCCACTATTGTAAGTATAGAATTTGGTACTTGGGAATTAAATACTACTTATTCGTTTGGTTTCTATGTACTTATATGAAACACATAGAAATTAAAATTAATAATAAAAAAGACATGTTGGGAATACCTAAAGTGTTGGTCAATGCCACGTTTAGGTACGGAAATTTCATGACACACCACAGGTAATTCTAATTTTGATTTCGCCAATTGTTTCCATATTTCATGGAAATGAAATGTAACTCAACTATTTGTACAGAAACACGTAGAATGAGTCGTATGTGACATCCCGTGACGTCACGGCGCTGGTGCGGCGCCGGCTGCTGCGTACACGTCATCCACAGTCGCCCACCACATTCATGGACGCTTTAATTCATGGCTGTAGAGACAAACTGCTTGCCCTATTAATAAAATATCTCAACTCACATTTTCTGCTATTCCCAGAAAATTGAGTCAAAACATATGCATGTTTTTGTTATACCTACTATATGGATATACCGGTTGTACTTATGTATATTAATGATGTTGATGGGAAGCAGCAATTTTAGAGTAGTACTTAATTCCCAAGTACAAAATTCTATAAAAGTGTGGTTTTGGCCATTATACAGCTAAATTCATTAATTCATTTAGTTGTTGCTTACAGTACACAAATTTAGTATTGACCAAGGTATAGCCAGACAAAATAAAATATTATGAAATAAAGTTTCAACGTTATCTCTTAATGAAAATTTGAGAAGCAATTCAAGGTCAAGCTTCAAGTTATGACTTGTTATGAGTTATGTTCACTGGTGTTGATATCCTCTAGTTCAACTTTTGTTTTTGCAGGTGTACGTTTAGCAATTGAATGACTTTGTTTACATAGCACCTAGGAAAAGTTGTATTTCGTTTTATAAGTAAGTACTAGGGCAGTTTTATGTGTTCACAAAGAATTTTTGCAACGATTCAGTACACGAGAAGACAGTAGATATCCTTAAAGACTGTGATAGAGTCGCGTCACGATGCCGTTGCGGATTATATGCTTTCGCCCACTTAACTAGGATTGTGCAACGCATTGTTACTATCGCGATACAGGTGTGCGCTCTAGTGATTATCTGTTGACCAAGACTACAAGGCGCAGGTCCCCTATTTTTTTACTAGATATCGCCTGAAATAGTCGATGCATTGATTGTTCCATTTCGGGCGCTTCAATCGGCGCAAAAGCGATGCTAATTCTATAATATGCTATAGGGCAACTATTGGATCACTTTTGTCCAAAGCTAAAAGTGCAACCTATGGCAAAAAGCAATACAGAATTCCAGAAGCGTGATAACAAAATCCGCTATTGAATCACGGCAATAAATCGCCATGGGCCACTTGCCTAACACTTGCGCAGACTTGAATTGCTGCATTGCATCTTATAACTTACAACGCTACAATGACATCTGATTACCACGCTTCCACGTGTTAACGCAACTGGATCTGGTTTCAATTTAAAAAATATATACGAGCAATAAAGCGTATCTAAGTATAAATGTGCGACGTATATAAAGACGTAGTTATTCAACGATAACGCATGATGCATCATAACATAACACGAAATAGAGTAATATAGATATTTTCCGTGGAAACCTTATTGTCTATGCGCACTAGTTTATTTTAAAGGTGTCGCGTCGATTTATATAAATTAAGTGTCGGTCGCGCTAACTGCTAGGTATTAAGTGAAAAATATTTTTCAATAGCGATTTCATAAGCATAACGTAAGATAAGTCTTATGTTTAGAGCTGAACAGGGTTTCCGGTAAAGATATAGAAAACATGCCCCGCATAGTGTTTTTAGGTATATTATAAAAAGAGTGCATTCATAAAAAACTTAACTGAAATGCGGTCTGATTAGTATTTCTAGTTAAGGTCAGATTTTATAGCCATCTTAGCCGAAAGGCTTCCTCTGGTGGACGGAAGCCTCCCCTTGACAGATGAGTTGGAGATCGCCGAAAAGACCATACTTAATTCGAGAAGCAGCTTCGTCTAACGATGTCTCTAAACGTCTCAATCTAGTTAAAATAAGGCATTGTACAAAATTTCGACTTCTCGGAGTGCGTCTGTGGCAAATCAAAAACCAACGCCAGTCGCCAAAACACTAACTTACTTTAAATACTAAAACCTTAATTAACATTGAGATACATTAACACTGAGAGTCGCTAATCATCTATTTTACAGCTCTTAATCATCCATGGATGCAAAAATCCTAAGTATGTAACGAAGTTTGTTTTAGTATATTAGAAGTTTCAAAGGGAATCAAATGATTTGTCCAATCCAGGAGTAACACGTCTGTCATTTGAAAACAATAATCGAGAATAATGAAAGTAAAATGAATGGTACAGTATCCACATGAGGTTTCTTCATTCAGAATTTGTTTCGGCGCGGGCGTATAAGTGTTTTGCCTATTACTATGCAGCCTTATTACTGGGACAATATAGTACCTATAGATTTAGTATGATATTAAAAAATGATGCATTTACTTACAGCAATAAAAGTCTAAAATGATTCAGTTGTTATTGTTTGTTTTTTTCGAGGACGTTTATGAGGAAAGTATGCGGGAATCAGTTTACGATGTTTATTCGTAGAATGGAGAAGTAGTTAAAATGGCTATGTGAACGACGAGAGCGTGCCACTAGTACCTATACGCTAGAGCGTTTACTTCAATAAATGCAACATAGCTCATCTACCGCCTTTGTTGTGGGAGTACAAAACTGCGAATAAAAATAATTTTACGTTTTTGCTAATAATAACTGCAGAATTAAATGATCTTTATAATAAGTAGAACTAAATCAGGGATTTCCATCCATTGATAAGAAAAAAAAACATATAATTAAGTGTTAACATTGTTTTCGTTCAAATTTGATTTCATATTAATCGATAGAAAACAAGTAAAAGTATCGCCCAAAGTTATACACGCGTATGAGTGAGCGAGCTTCAAACCGATACTTTAGTCTTCCAGAGACTGTATAATGCCATCATTCTCTAAGGTACTCCGCCGAAAGCGTAGCACAAGTAGAACATGGATATTGGTTTTCAATGATATCGAAAAATCGGACTAAAATGTCGATATCGGAAAACCGATATTCAATTTGATAATATGAAGACCTTTTGAGCAAGATATTGATTCAATTAAGCTTCTAGTACACTGAAACAGGAACTGTTATCAATATTTAATATATATATAGTTGTGCAGGTACATTTGCAGACGGCTCAAACTTCACAAGGGCTGCTAGGAATAGACGGCTCAGTGCCCGCTAAAACACTTATCCTTACCTTCAAAAACTCAACTATCGGAATTGAAACGTTTGCCACTCCTTTGCTGTGCATATAATAAAGATGTTGAGTAGCGCTTAGAGTGACAATTATGAATAGCAACCAAGACAGGGTGGTAGTCAGTAGTTCGTCTGGATGCCCGAAGGAAGAAAGGAGATGGCGGTATGACCTCATGGAACTCCTGAGCAAACTCTAAAGTATAATCTGTAAAAGACTGGCAAACAGGAAACTTTGCGGCGGTGAGCTAAGGTATGAAGCTTGATCTTCACCAATTTTCCGTCGCTAATGAGCCTCACAGCTCTGCCCTGAATCATGTCCAGTGCAGCAAGTTGGTAGTTGTGTTGTATTTTATAGAGAGTTAAAAGCTATCTCGTCGTGAAATATCGCTTAACCTTATTAAGGACGCTTAGTGTTTCGGCTGTAGCTTGAATCTTGGACTCAATAAAGCTCGAGGCTGTCGGTAACTGGGAACATCGAAATGTAGCAATCAGATTAAAGGGATTCCTTTTTGCTGTGAACAGACAGGCCTTCGTTTTAGAGGCTCTAGGACACGTTCGGGTTATTATTACCACACTGGGAAACGTGGCTTAACCTCAGGTTCGTTCGCTCAACCTCATCAAAATGGCCTCTCTCATCAACATCACGTCGTCACCGCTGGCTTTTGGCGCTGGCTGTCACCCAACAATTCCTGGTATCAACAGGTTACCTTTCTTTAGCCATGGATGTCCTCCACAGATGATGCTAGCGTCATATGTAAGGTTGGAAGAGAATTAAAAGTTTCCTTCAAGTGTGTTTTGCACGTGGCTTACAGTAAGCCATTACAGTCTTATAATATAACAATTGCCGTTATATTGAGAGAACAAACTTTTTGAAAATTCTAAATAGAGACTGAAAATGTTGAGGATAATGAGAATTAGTCCAGTTCACGAGATATATAGAGGGTTATAAATTGCACAGATGATAGTGATTTTTTAAATAGACATGTTAACATATTTTATAAACAAAAGCACCCTATTCAAAATACTAGCTTTTATTCTATCAATATCAAAAAAATATCGAAATATCGGTTTTCCAATGTTCAAAATTACAATATCGAGATAATACCGATATTACAAAATCCTCTTGAGATCTAAGCACAAAAGCATAGTTAGTTCTTCGTGATAAAAGACGATAAAGACATACTGTAGAATTATAGGTACGACTAACGGGCTTAAATGATGAGATGGACATTTGTCCGTAAAAGCTTTCAATCTCGTCTGCAGAAAAGACCTTCCTGTGACTGTCGGTCTATAGATTTCTTACTTGTAGGTATGTTGCTCCAAAGACCTTAATATCTTAAGCTTTTCTAATGATAAAGTGTTAAGACATAGTGGATTTGATGTGATTGAAAAATTCCTTCCAGGTTTCCTTTGTGTAACTGTAGTGTATTCCCAACATTTTGAGAAAAACGATTTTATAATAAAATATCTCGTAACGGGTATTTGAAACTATGAGCTAGTATCGTTCCACCAATGTTGAACGCTAACTGCCTTCAACATCGAAAGTAATATTTTTACAAATATTAAACAATCGCTAAGATGGAACCAGCTATAATTATGTTTTTATTTATTTTTTTGCATTCACAATGCAATATTTCTATAAGATATAAAATACGCGTGTAAAAAACAACTACGCCTCCGACCCCTCGGGTGGGATTCGGATTCGTAGTAGAAGTTGAAATACGTTTGTAAAATTCGACACGTTTGTCAGCGTCTCGGTAGCTCAGCGGTCAGAGCACTCGCCCGGATAGCGAAAGGTCGTGGGTTGGAATCCCATCTTATTGATTCTATTATTTGTAAATGTTGTCTGTCTGTATGTCCTTCTATAAGTCAAAAACGGATGACCGATTTCAATGAAATAAATATGGTTACAACATATGATTGCGCCAATGATAGGTCTTTCAAATACGAAAGTGATTTTGTTTGTTACGAGTTTTCTCTACTCAATCGATCGTCATGAAATTTTGTATACACTTTGCCAGGGGTACAGAAAAGTACATAGGATACCTATTATCCAGAAAAATTTACTGTTCCCGAAGGACACAAATATAACTTTTAATTGGTCGTCTACATTAATGCGAGCGAAGACGCGGGTAAGAGCTAGTCTTATATAAACTATACTATCAACTTTTGCGCTTGACCTCTATTCAAAGCGCCTGCCGCAGGCATAACTTACGATTAGTTGGCGATCTACCATCTCCAACCCTGCCGAGGCCCAAATCGTTGCTCTGCGCAGGAATAATATATATGATAAAATATAATAATGTATAATAAAATACTAAATATCAATACTAAAATATAAAGTAAGACTAGTTACTCAGATGCTCCTTCCACAAAAAATAGTGATAGTTGTTAACAAGTCAACAAGTGAAGTCCATAAATACCTAATAAGGTTACTTCTTAAAATGTAGTAGCAAAACTTATACACACAGAAGTAGACATGATATTGATATTTATATCTGTTTATCTTCTGTATCATTGTTTAAGATAAACCTATTAATAACCTAAGATTGTAACTTAGAAATCGAATTGCTACCATATAATACATAGTGTCCAGGACCTGGTGTCCTAAAATACGGGCAGATTGCTACCTAGTTTAGACTCCAGTGTCCCATAGACAATACAAATGTATATTATGTATATTATGCATAATGATGTAAGTGGAGCGGAAATAAAGTATTATTATTATTAATTCGCAGCGAATCGCTTTACAAGTAAGTCATGTCTTTTATTACAGGGTACTCGGGCCGACGGCGGTGTTACAACTGGCTGACCGGGATGAGCCGCCGCCAACAAATGCGCGCCCGCTGTACTCCCTTGCTATGCGCGGCGCCGTCATATGCTTCTCCGGCTTCCGGGACAAGGAAGAACTTGTTAGTACATAGTAGTAGTTAGTGGTAGTCAATAACACATTTACCTCTTAGACAAACGATATGGCATTACCCACCAATCCTCAGAACAACATGTGCAGCATAGCCAGAATTAGACGCCTTATCTGTTTCATCGAGGTAATAACCTGGATAGCCTTTTGCCAGATTCGATCTTACCTAAAGCTTCTCTGTATTTGAGTCAGTGGCGGTTTCCCAAAAATAAGGTCAAGTAGTTAGAGGAAAAGAAAGAGGTGTGGAATTGATAGATTATAAATCCTTGACAGAGAAGAAAGAGTTTTGTAGTTGGATATGTGATTTCCTGACTGAACGGTCGTTCAGAGAAGTTATTAATGGCTGCTCCTCTGACTCAGTGGCTATTGATGTCAGAGTTCCCCAGGGTTCTGTTCTCTCTGCGACGCTTTTCCTGCTGCATAGCAGTGATCTGTTGATATCAGAAATTGTTGGATAAGGAGACGACAGTACTGTCATAAAGAGATACCTATCTATCGCATAAGCCAGCGGTGACGACGTCATGTTAATGAGAGAGGCCAGTAGGTTAACCTCTGATTCGTTAGCTCTACACCAGAGGTTAAGCTACGTTTCCCGGTATAAGTTTCCAAGATAAGTTTCCCTTTTAATTTCAACGCCTCCAAAACAAGCGTATCTTATTACGGCAAAAAGAAGTTCCTTCAACCTGACTCCTACTTTTCGTGGTACATCTGTACCTATTACCGACAGCCTCGAGCTTCTTGGCATGGAGTTCTCTGCGGACCCCAACTTCGGCACCACCATCTAGTCCAAGGTTCAAATTGCAGCTAAAAAGCTGGGCGTCCTATAAATAAGGACAACTTTTAACTATCTATAAAACTCAAGTCCGATCTTGGATGGAATATTGCAGCCACCTCTGGGACGGCTCAGCAAAATACCAACTTGCTGCACTGGACACGATCCATCGCAGAGCTGAAAGGCTCATTAGTGACAACAAATTGGTGAAGAGTTGCCTATCTTTCGGTCTTCTGCAGAATGTACTTTGAGGAGTGTGTTCTCCCTTCTCTCCCTTTTTCCATCGGACATCCAGAGTTACTGCGGGCTACTACCTTTTCTTGGTTGCTATTCCTACCTGTCGCACCAAGCGCTTCTCAACGTCTTTCATAATGCTCACAGTAAAGGAGTGGAACTCCCTCCCTGCGTCTGTATTTCCGAGTACTTATAACCCCTCCGTTTTCAAAGTCAGGGTGAATAGGCACTTTCTGGGTTAGCTCGTGCCATCGTAGCTTCTGTTTTGGCTCCCGGGCTTGATTGGGATCAAAAGCGAACCCATTAAAAAAATCTACCAGTATGCTACAAAAACTTTGATTTCCTTACTAAGCCAAAAATGTTTTTTGTTCATTTTACAGACGTACCTGATAACACTAATACACTATATGGGTGGCTCGATACGGAAAGACATGTCAAGTAAAGTGACACACTTGATCGCGGCCGCCGCCACCGGCGAGAAGTACCGGTACGCGACATCATTTGCGCTCCCGGTGCTTGATCGGACGTGGGTACACGCGTGTTGGGAACGCCGCGATCAGCCCACTTGCCTCGCTACCAACGATGACGTCATTGTAAGTTGCTATCTCGGACAGACGTGTACTAGTACGGCTACACGTATACTGGGATCACCTTAACGACGATTACGAAAATCTTTCATATTTTGGATTCACCTTTACCCCACTTGTTTTACCCCCAAATTGGCAATGTCTACATGAGCAAATAAAGATTACAAGAAATAAAGTATTTATTGTTACAAATACATCAATTTTGAATATCATCTGACTTAACTTCCAGTTGGGTAAAGTGATTTTTACGGTAGATTTTTAATAATCATAATATTTCTATTACTATTTACCAATAAAGCTTATGAGTAAATAAACTTACAGAGGAACAAATCTATATTTTTCCATTATCTTGCAATCCAACAAAATCGTTAAACATTAAACATCTTTGACAGAAAGAGCATAAGTTAAAAGTGTTTGCGGGAGCTCGCGTGTGCTTTGTCGGCTTCCCTGAGGATGAGACGCAGCACATGGCCGAGGTACTGGCCAGCAATGGTGGAGCCGCCTGTCAGCTTGACGATCCTGACTGTACGCATGTTGTGAGTACCAAATTTTTTGTAGAAACTCTTAATGTTAATATATAACCTTCCCTATGAGACTCATGAAAGAAAAAAACAACCACATTAATTTGCACAATACCCCAAAAACAGCATACTTGTTTATTCATTATACCTACATTAGTTAGTAAATTTACCCTTATGAGGTCAGCATGCATGTAGCATCTTGGGATTCACTCCTAGCTTAGTTACGTTGTAGACATGATTTAGCTAGTGCCTCATTATTATGGTTGAGACGATATTTTTTATCCCATCTATTTTCTTCTTCCGATGAATGAGTTTATTTTTGCAGTCCGCTAGCTAAAAGTTCGCTAAGCCTTAGGGGGTCAATTTTGAACTTTAAAGGCTGATCATGTAAAAAATCTCTTTTAATGTGTCTAGTATTCATATTTCTATTATTTGTGGTTTTTGTAATAGTTCTAGCAAAAACGTAAAAAAATATTTTGACACTTAGCGACGTTTTAGCTAACGGTCGACCGATTTATTGGTTTTCAGCAATGTCACAAGTTATTTGTGTTACAGCCTACAAGTAATTATTACTAGTTTCGTTACGACTCAATGCTAGTAGTACTAAAGCGAAACATGATGGTAATGTTTAATACAAGCCTTGCTGCAGCAAGGCACATTGCGTATTTTTTCGTTATAGGATATCCATAGTCATTAAAATATTTTGGATATTAAAAGATCACTAAATCACTCTTATTTTTATATTATGGAGGCCCGAGTTTCGACACCACTTCCCATCACGTCCTGCTCCGCTCGACGCGAAGTCAACCCATTGTTTTATTGTGTTCAATACTTTGATAATAATCCTATCACCAATGTATGTTTTCACAATTTTGTATGATGTCACGTAGTTCTGCACCTACCTCATATGGCTTGTGTGAAGGCAATTATTGTTTATGTAGATCATTCCATTGTGTTTATTTTGCTTGTGTCTGTTCAAAACTTATACAATGTACGTAGACTCTTTTTGTGTTCTAGTAACAGTACCCATGGTCTGGTCCGTATCTCACTGAAAATAGCGACGTCTCTCAAACTTGCAAAGTATCCATGTCACTTAAAATACTCATAACTGCTGACAAACATTTATAAAATAAAAATATCTTTACCTTATAAAATCTTTTGCTTTTCTCTGTGTCTAACTGCCTTTGTTACAATAAATATTATCGTCGTGCATGTTTGTATCGGAATGGCTTCATTACATCATTGCGTGGTGTGTTTCACACATGTTTCAGGTAATGGCCAATGGGGAGACTTTCGGTCGTTCGCTTATCCTGTCACCTCATCCAACACCTAACACCTCAACAAAACATTCCCGTGCCACTCCCAATCGCTCCCAGACCACTCCTAAGAGCTCACTCTATCGAAGGCTCTCGGCCAGATTATCGGGTCGCCGCAATAGTCCAAACGTACAAACCACTGAGTTCGACGAACAGAATAAAGACCAAAGGGAAAAAAGAATACAACTCGCAAGAAACAGTATTAGAGAAAAGCAAATAGCTGATATAGATAATACCGACAGTAGTATTAATATAGTAGAAAAATCATTTATTGATGATTTAAGCCCTCATGATTCCAATATAAGCTCGTCACATGTTGACCATGTAGAATTACGCAAATTTAAATCTTTTGGCAAAGAAAATAAAAACATATCTCAACTAACCAACGACATGGTCGGAGTGAATGTCAAGGAGAAAAGAGAAGTTTTTAGAAATAAATCTATGAATGTATTTAACTTAGTTGATTGTCTAACAGAAACTGGGTCACTCCATTCATCACTCACTAAAAGTTTATGCGACTTGGATCCCAAAAGCGAGAAAGGCTACTTATTGCTTCCTACATCGACAGCAAGTAATGAATTGCAACAATCCACTACTACAATATCTTCTGGAAAAAAGAGGAGTCGTAATTCGACCGATTCTAATTTTCAAGTAAGTGTAGTTGATACCAATCTGTCCCCAGACAAAGGTGAAGAGAGTAACTGGAAATCGATAAAAAGATTAAAAATAAAAGATTCTTTTAAATTTAAAAATAGGCCCACGATATTTAAAAGAACCAAAAAGGATTCAGTTTCTAAAACCTCTGGCGAAATAATGGTTGAACCAGTTAGTCCTGATAGCGTAAAACCAACTGATCCCGCAGGAGAATTTATAGCTTCCACTTCCTCCCCTATTAGAGAAGATGATAATACCTCAATTTGCTCAGTAAATACTAGCAAACAGTCTGGATTTTTCGACATATCGTTCGCATCTATAAGAAGCTCTAAAACTGTCAAATCTGCATCAAAATTAAGAAGGAGCGTTAAATCGTTTACAGCTTCATTCAGAAGTGAGAGAAAGAAAAAGTATGAAAAGAGGGCGGAGCGGAATACTGTCGAAGTCGATGCATGTCACTTACCCGCCGATTTGAGAAACGTATCGACGCCGAAGCAAGCATTGGACGATATGAATCTGGATATATCACCCGTCCAAGTGGATACGGTGGATAGTACAGAGATGACGACACCGATAAGGCCGGATCTGGATGAATTGGATGACTCGACAATGTTCAAGACGCCTCAGAGTGTCTGGCTAAGAGCCCACCGCCACTCGATATGCGTCCCACCTCTCCCGGTCCCGGTTCCCCCCGCGTGCGACCAGCCGCCGCCCGCCTCGACGCTCCCCACCCGTGACGCTCGTGCCATATCGCAATGCCATGGAATATCGCTGCCGGTACTAACACCATTTAATTCTGTACTAAATATTAGAATAAGCTTCCCGTCGTCTTCTTAACCATATAGGGATCGAAATTTTATTAAACTCGGCATCGGCTTGCATGCCTGTGAATGATAACGTCACCGTGTATCGGTAGGCGCTTAGTAGGACGTACACTGGTGCGCTGTATATATGATTTATGCCGAGGAGTGCTTAGCGGCAATTTAAGGGTGATGGTTATAAGATTGAATAAGACTGGGAGCATTTCGTTTTATGTAACAACATGGAACCACAATATAATATATGGTTGGTTATTGTAACATACGTAGCATATCTTTCAATCATGTATATGACTGGATCTACACATCGGTTACACGCTATAAAAGAATGCTCCCTGTCAATACCTTTGGCATGATTTTTTATGTATTAAATGTTAAGTTGCGGTACAGGTGGTGGACGAACACAATACGGTGCTCGCGCCGGAGTGTAACGCGCGTGCGCACGTTGTTAAGGCAGAGTGGTTTTGGGCTTCCGTCCAGAATGAAGAGGCACAGGACGAGAAAGACTTCTTGTACAAAGATGTAAGTCAAATCATTATATTGGAATTATTTGTAATCTAATAAATAGTCAGTGGTCCGGTTAGTTTCTCAAAATTCTCCCCTGACAATTTAATTTAATTTAAATCCAACTAGAACTAGAAAAAATATTTAATATCGATTTGTATATTTTATTGATGGTAAACCATTTATAAATATAATTTGTAGTTCTTTTTTTGAATATTCAGTGTCTTTGAACACTAACAGGTAACTAAATCATAAGAATAAATATTATAAAGTGAGATGGAGAGTAAAATTTGTCAAAATATTTTTCATCAAGTTTTTAAAAATTCAAAACTGTCAAGTATTTATTCGTGTGCTTGTAATTTATGTTACCAATGTGCCAATGTCAACTATGTGTAGTACCTGAGTGAGTTGTCACGACGGTCATCAATGGGGGGTGCGGGAGGGGCAGCTACAGACGAGGGACCATCGTCAACGCCAGGCGGCGGTTCCACGGCGGGAAGCACGCCCGCGCAACTACAGCGGCTCAGGAAGCGGAAACTGTTACGTGGGGCCGACGCTGCGCTGCACAAGCGACGCTCCTCTGTTGGCGACGCTGTGTTACTCAGTCTCTCGGGGAACCTGTTAGATTGCACACCCTCGCCGGATGGCAAGCAGCTCCTTGAAGGTCAGTGACACTATTTGCTTCAGTAATGCATAGGCACAAAATACAAACCTTGTATAGGTACAAAAATGGCTTGATCTGCAGCAGCTTATAAATCCTAGCGTATCATTGCTGCACAAGCAACGAAAACACTTTATCGGGTACACCTGTTGGCAGGTCATAAGCTAGCTGTCCTTGTTTAAATTAAAGCTCGATTCTTACAATATTCGTAAAATAAAGTTACTTGTAATCAATAGCTTAAAGAGGACCTAAAAATTCTAAGGAACATTTATGTGATTGAGCAAATAAAGAGAAAGAGAGTGAATACAATGAAAGTAAACATACATAATTCTTTAGGGTCGACAGTCACTGGCCCTATTTTGTCACAAGGATAAGACTAACTGATGAAAAACTTTATGGTATTTTGTCTTCGTAAAGACAGTGATGCCATTTACTGCGTAATTTACCCGCTTATATACATGAACACATAAGTACATCTAAGCATACCACATTATTACGTAATATAAAAAGTATCAAATGAAATGTTATGAACTTTTGTAGAATCAGAAGTACCAGACAATGTGGTGCGGAAGCTTATGTCTCCGCGGCAACAGGTCTTCATGGAACTTCTACAAACTGAATCCAATTACGTCAGTATATTGCACACAATAGTTACGGTACGTTAAATTTCGATGTATATTAATTTCAAACTGCTTTATATGTATTTTGTTGATGAAAAATATGATAATATTTAAACATAAACCTTTTAAAAAAAATGTGGATGGGTCCACTTCTTGATAATTTTTAATCTGTCGTAGTTTTTTATTACCTTTTCCTTACAAAGCACATGAATAAAAGTAATATCATAAATGTTAAATTTTCTTTGTTTAGATGTTCAAACAACCTTTAGAGGAGATGGTCGAGGACGACAGTACAACTGGGAAGAATCAAGCGTTGCTCAACAACACAGAACTAAAGAATATTTTTGGAAACTTACCGCCTATTTATGAGTTACACCAGTGAGTTCTTTTAGTATAAATGAATTAGAATATGGAGGAATCGTCCTACGCCTGATACACAATTATAATAAACATATTATTTCTCTTAAAGAGCTTAAGTCATTCATCAATGTCTTGATTAGACAAATATATGTTTTTGATAGCTAATGGCCCTACATAAACAGTATAAAAATTGAATTAAGTTACATAGCAAGTTATAGTTAGTTGCATGTGCATGAACGTGCACTCTTAACTTCATAAAATAACTAACATAAAATTTACTCGTATCAAATTGAGTCTACTCCCTATTAATTGTAGGTGTTTGTTAGTGACTACGCAATGCCACCAGTTTTTACAGTGGAAAGGTGAAATATCCTCATGAATTCAGTTATCAGTAATATGTATTTATGTTAATACAGTAAGCACGTACTAAGTCAAACTAGCAGAATAACAGCAAGAAATTATTTCTCGTCGACAAACCGAAGTATAATGCCTCAATTGACAACAAGACAAACTTTTTATAACATGAAATGGTGTGGGGAAAACCCTTACTTTGACAAATAACCAATCACAGCACACGACCAACCACCGCAATCGGCCAATTACACGTAATCGTTTAGTGACTTTCAAACACCGTTACACTCATTTAATAATTGTACTCATATTCATAATTTCGTTTTGATAATAATAATTACTGAACAATTGCTAGCATAGCTTACAATACTTTGTATCGTAGGCGTATGCTGGAAGAACTCCGTTACGCGCAAGCAAACTGGAGTGAGGAGGTGAGCATAGGGCGGCTGGTGCTCAAGTACACCCCCGACATGCTGAAAGCGTATCCTCCTTTTATCAACTTTTTCGAGAACACCAAGGAGATGCTGCAGCAGTGTGACCGTGAGAACCCTAGGTGAGCTCATAAGTAGAAGATGTTATAATATAACATGAACTCGATAGAAACGAAACCGTATTTAGTGAGAAATGCAATGGTTTATTGTTATCCTTTGTCACAATGTACGTCTGGGAAAAGCACCGACTTTTTCTAATTTAAATCATTAATTCCTAATTTACTAAGACATGTTCGTATTTTAATTTAAAACAAATGATTCTAACATTTGTTTGAAAAAATTGCAGATTTCATGCATTCCTGAAAATATGTCAGACCAAACCAGAGTGTGGTCGACAAAGTTTACAAGAACTCCTAATAAGACCAGTGCAGCGTCTACCCAGTATAAGTTTATTACTAGATGGTTAGTATAATCATTTTTGGATCTTACATTTCGTATTTTATAAGAGTAAACAATGACTTTAGTCTTTTGAAATTATGTTTGCTCATATTAATAATAATGTCAATCTTTTTGAAACAAATATTTAATAATTTAGCGATCCAACTGTCAATATTAAATAATGTTATGTAATATAGTATTTATTTTATATGTTAGACATACTGAAGCACACACACAAGAACAACCCTGACCACGCGCTACTCGTCTCAGCGTTGGCCGGGTTGCGCGAGGTGATGTCGCACATAAATGAGGACAAGCGGAAGACCGAGGGTCAACTGCAGATGTTCGACATATACAACGACATCGACCAGTGCCCTGTAAGACTTTTTACACCGCATAGTAATATATAATCACAATCCCGAGTGCCAATTCAACATTATAGGATATCAACATTTCAGAAATCCATTTTTTTAGTTACTAAGCATTGAATCGCTAAGGTCATCCAAGTTGACCTTAGCGATTCAATGCTTAGTTATAATAGCTACAAAAAATGTGGATTAGTTTGGTCCAATTACCTTTCTACAGTGATCCTTTAGTGCTCTTATATTCTATGGATCTGATGCAAAGTTATGTTATGTATTTGTATTATAAATACAGCCTCACCTGGTGTCATCACACCGGACGTTCGTGGCTCGCTGCGAGGTGGTGGAGCTGTCAAAGGAACTGTCTGGTCGTGGTGATCATCTCATGCTCTTTCTCTTCACAGACACGATGGAAGTCTGCAAGAAAAGATCCAAGGTTAGTTTGAGTGCGTTATGTATTTTGTATATCAGAAAACAAAAAGAGAACAGAGATTTAAACATAAAATATGTGAAACAAATCTCTGATACATACAAAACTTGTTTTCCTACCTAATGATTGTTATCAATTCCAGTTTTGAAGAAAATCATTTGAAGTATTTTCTTGTTGCATGTTTTCATTAGTGTCAAGTTTCATAATAATCTTATGCATGGATTGTTTGAGATTTCAAATTTCATTAACATTAACCAAATTGCGCAATCGTTGTAGGTTTTCAACAGCAAAAGTCCAACGAATGGCACGAGCACGATGAGGATAGGGTCCAGCAAACCGTACCGACACATATCACTGATGCCGCTCAGCACCGTCAAGCGAGTTGTTGACATCCGAGAAGCTGAAGGTAATTTATATTTGCGGCTAACGTCTTGGGGAAATCTTTAGAGACATCTGTAGACACTTACTATCTGGCGATCCATTTCCCCATTTGTTTCTAGTGTGAATGTACTAATTGTAATGGTTAACATTTCGTTAAATTAAATTAGCTTCACACTTGGCACTTAACACAAAGCATTTGTTTCATTTATTTTACAATATTATTAATTGAAATACTTGCAGATTGCCACAACGTATTTGCGCTAATGTGCCGAAGTAATCAAGAGCTGAAAGAGAAGTTGTATTCATTTATGATCACGGACGAAACGGTCGACAAGTCACACTTCTTGAGGCAGCTCTGCAGACAAATGGCCAATACCGTCTGCAAAGCCGATGCGGTAAGTGGCTATTGTATTTTAAATATATTTAGAATTGTATACAACTTATTTGGGCTGAGTTATAAAAAATAATAAGAGTCTAATTAAGAAATCTAAGATTCCAAGGTATTTTATCTCTCTAGCATAGGATAAGAGCAAGAGGTTACCGAATATAACGAGGACTAGACGCAGCATTCGTAAGCGGTAACATTATATGATTGTTGTAGTTGGCAAAGGTCGTTAATGTAGACCAGAAACAGGGTGGGAGCGACGATACTGCTCTGGGGCACACTTTATGCAATGCTAGCCTCATCGCTGACACAGGAATCGATTTTTATCCTTCGGAAAGACAGTCCTCAAAGAGCTTGTGAGGAAGGCGTCTTACGTAGGATAAGAGAGAGATAAGACCTTTCAGCTTTTTCAATAAACGAGGAATCGAGACCATGTGGAATGCCTTTACAATATCAAGAAATAGTGCCACACATTTCCTCTCTCCGTCCAGGGAAGTAACGATTGAATGAACAAGATCGCAAACAGCGTCATTGGTGGTTCTTCCACTACGAAAGCCACACTGAGAAGGCGCCAGGAGGTTGTTACCCTCGAGGAAGCTTATAAGACTCCTGTTCATTAGACGCTCCAGGATTTTGGTTAGAGTTGAAGAAATGTGTATCGGCCTATGGTTGTCGACACGGTCCTTTTCCCCACCCTTATGAATGGGTTTGATTTGACCTGTTTTAAAAGCAAAGGAAAATACCCCGATGGATATTGCTAAATTAGCGATATACGCAATAGTGGGAACCAACAGCTGTGCATATCTTTTAACAATTTTGCTAGATATAAGGTCAGTTCCTACTGCACATTTCTCTCTTAATCTGGTTATAACTTAGATTACCTCGCAGTCATTAGTAGGGGCCGTAACAAATGAATCACAGATGCGTTTTGGAAACTATGACATAGTAGGTCATTTGGCGCATTTTTTGTTTTATATATCTTGTTTATTTTTTGCAAGTAATATCTTATATTAAAGTTTTTCAAAAATTCCCAACTCCCAGATTAGTGATTATAAGTTACAGCTGTTATTTTATTTGATATTTTAGTTCCTTCTTATTTTGACGATAGTACTATTTATACTATGCTTATTTTGTGCAGGACAAATTCCTCGCGTGTTTAGAGTCACACCAGCTAGAGATCGACACAAGTGACCTAGCGCTCAGTACGCTCTCAAAAGTCTCCAAGTTCGCCGCGCGGACCAGAATCAAGGTATCGTACCCGCTGACATTCGGATACATTCGTAAATTTAACGGTTATCAAATACCAACTGTAAATTGATCATAAAGACCTATTTTGGAAACATTAGTATCTTCCAAAATACGATAAAACAAAATTCTCATATCTTTTATTTCCTGTATCACGAAAAAGACAGTGTGTGCTCTTCGCATGCAAACTAGGCTCGAAAGATTAAAAAATAGCTATGAGCTGAAAATTACTTTCTTTTATCTTGTAATCTCCAGAATGTTATTTTCTAGACACCTTTGGACAGTGTAAGTTTTGTCAAAATAGGTTGTTTATGTTTCTGTACTTTTTTGTAATAATAGATTCGTATTATGGAGCCAATAGCAAGATCATTATAGGATTCATAAAATTTATATTCAGATAGCATGATTAGTATATGAAGTGTATCTAGCTTAGCTTGTACATTAAATACTCACTAGTAAATAACCAAATTCTATTGATAACTAAGCATTGCAGCCAAAGACCCGGACTTAATCGAATCTGGGAAGCGTAGAGGAAAGGAGATGTTAGGCAAATCACAGCTTTGCTGAGTTGTGCATACTGTGTGAATGTCACTACTCTGACATTTTGCGGTGATAAGAGAGGCTATTTGTACGACACAGCCCACCTAGTTCCCATTAGCGAGGTCCCACGACAATCATGTCTCCTCTCGTCTTCGCTGCCTGCTGGTTAGGCATAACTTACATACAACAGTAATGAGAGTGGCCTCGAGTTTATCACACCATATAAACATGAAATATCTCTCGTAATCTCTGCTCAACCATATCTACTAAAGCAAATCTGAGATAAGTGTAATTAACGGATTTACAATGGTAGTTTACGATACATCTGTTTTCTCGTGTCGTCGCCGCTTTGGTTGAGTCCGGGATTTTGCCGCTATTGCCGTCAAACTTTTGAAATGTTAGTATTTCCGCCGTATGGTAACTAAGGCGTGTAAGATTCGATTTGTCTCGCATATGTTGTGATCATAAATTCATTGTTTTCATCCACAAATAATAATGAACTTACGCTTATAAATAGAGCAAAGGCGAAACAAGTGGTTTTAAAAAGTCACAGTGGCATTCTTATTGAAATCCCGTTTCTCTTTGATCACACTCGCAAAATATGCCGAATTTATATGCAACAATTTGTTATAACTGAATAACATGATCATGCGGAATGGTGGAAGAAAACTAATGTTTAGACATAGCCGCAACTGAAGTGAACGTAGCGAGGCACGCCGTAACCGATAGCTAGGCAGGAGGTGGAGTAGAGCGGTGAGGTGTAGAGTTGGTTGTGTTGTAGCTGGAGGCGCTGGCCGGGCTGGGCGGGTGGCTGCGCGCCGAGACCGGCTCCGGGCTGCTAGACACATGG
This sequence comes from Calamotropha paludella, assembly GCA_927399485.1. Classification (NCBI taxonomy): domain Eukaryota; kingdom Metazoa; phylum Arthropoda; class Insecta; order Lepidoptera; family Crambidae; genus Calamotropha; species Calamotropha paludella. The sequence goes on from OV656805.1 coordinate 13,393,600, forward strand.
GTATTGCGCGCTCACTTACTCGCACAGGTCTGACGCGACTCTTCCACTCCTCACACACGACCCCGACTAATCTATATACTGCTTCCTGTGCTCCAGCCGATGCGTCATCATTCGTTCCCAGCTTCGCGGTGCTCCCGTATCGCTTTCTTAACACGGTTACGGTTCCACTATTACTGTTCTGCATTAAAGGTCCGCTTTATTCCGAACAGACACAGGAATCAGTGTGTATGCACTTTGCAATCAAATATAAAGCCGCCGTGGAGGACTCATATTATCAGCTTCTAATACAAAGTTAACACCGGTGTCATTGTCGCGTTGCTGACTGGGATGGATGACGGGATACACTGAAAAGTGATCCGCTTATTACAGAAGGAAGAGTCGGAGGAGTGAATGTCCAATTAATGCTTCGCTTCATACATTTGTTATTATTAACTGTTTTCGTGAGCGTGCCATACCTAAGGGATTTGGGTTCATAATCATTACACCGCCTAACTTATTTCATTTTGTTCATAATATTGACAACTGCTGCGTTTTCTGTTGACTTTAAATCCATACGTGTTATCTAAACACATGTTAAAAATACCAACTAACGATCTAAATTATAAATAAAGCATGGATATTAAAGGTACGTAATGATTAGCTAGTAATATTGTTACATACTTTTTAGTGAATGAATTCTATTCTAAGAAATATTGTTTGTGATCATTTATTTATTTAAGATAGTCTGTGATCATTGTATAAAATTACATTTAAGACCTATTTAGTAACACAATTTTCATTTATAAACTATGAATCAGTGCTCGACATACAGTCCTCTAAAAATTAGCATACATATTGTTTGATGTCGAATTTCGACTAATGCTCAGTACTACTATTTTCATTCTTGTTTAGATGCTTTCGTATTGTTTATAATGTTGCGTGTGTGGTATCAGGTGGGCCGCGCGCTGTCGTTTAACAAGACTCCGTCTAAGCTGAAGCGCGCCATGTCCTCAATGATCTCTCCCTTCGGCTCCACCACGAACCTCCCCGCCGCGCAGCTCGCGCAAATGCGACTTGCCAGCTGTAATAACATCAATGTGAGTAATAAAAAAATTAAGTTCCTACGTTAAACAACAGTCATCTACATTGTTTTATATATTAGATATCCATGGCAAACCTCAAGGGTTTGCATAAATTTATTTTAGCCAAAGCCGTTTAGTTCTAGTTAAATTTTTCAAACTGGATATCTTAAGGTGAGATTATTTAATAAAGGTGCTTCGAACGGATATCACATAGCACAAAAGACTTATAAAATATTATATCATGTGATTTGTCACGAGTATGATCATTAACATTAGCTTTTTAATTGGAGAGGCTCAGGCCTAAGCAGTATGGGCTAAAATCCTTTACGTGGGCACTATATGATTTGGTGGATGCAAACGACAGCAAATGCTACCAAGCCCGATGGCTTAACACGTCTTCCGACGTACGGAGTAGGAGACGGTAAATGTTTGGTCGCCCATCTGATGACGGACCCTTTATGTTATTTTTACCAATTGCGCCGTCTTGTTCACGAGTGAACCAAGTCAATAGCGTTGGGGTTTTCAGGAGATGGGCGCTAGCGGCGGCTCGTGCGCGGAGGGCGGCGGCGGCGAGGTGCTGGTGGCGCCGTTGTCGGTGCAACCCACGCGCAAGGCCGCCGCCCTCCGCCGATTCTGACGCCGCGCACACGCGACGCCCAAACGAGTGAGAAACGGCGACGGCCCGGTTACGCTACGGTTCGTCTTTTGTTTGCGAGATTTTGTTTAGACCGTGTGCGCTTCGAAGCAAAAGTTTTTAAAATAGCCTACTAGTAGACATTTGACTGTTCCAAGTGTTGACCCACATTTATTTCAGCATGGTGTCACATTTTTCATGCTGTATCCTTTTGTTACTTAGTAAAATTGTTTACTAGGGCGAGCAAGAAAGGGCGAGTGCTATAGCACGCGTCAGCATCGTAGATTCGCTCGGCAGCATGTTATCTTTCACACTCTAGCCAATGACGTGTCTGAGGATAAAGCATGAAAAAGCCAAATTCCATACAGATAGATGTGGGTCACCCTTAATCAACCACAAAGAATAGCAGTGATCGGAAAAAAATCTAGCATGACACTACTGGTAGTGCCTAGAGTAAAAAAGTACGAGGTGCCATTGTAATTTGCAAATTGTCAAAAAATTTATGTCTAGATTTGCTTACGGGTAAGACTCGTTCACATTAATATGTAAAAACTCAACCCCTAGATAAGCGCTTTTCTATACACATTGAAGGGAGTCAATACCACGCGAGGCCAACATTAACCTGTTGTCAAATTATATTGACTAATATATTCGATATAGCAAATACTGAAAACCACTTGTGTAGGGGACGAGCAGACCAATTATCATTTTATAAGAATCATTTGCACTCTTCTGTGACATAATATCATTCATATTTAGAAATGTATAGACACGACAAAAGCTTAACTAAAACAGCTATTTACTTTTACTTCTTGGTTGTCAAACATCTGATGATTTTGGGAATGAGAGCTCTTGTCTTTTCCATACATTATTCGTTTTCATTCTATTGTAGTGATATTTTGTATAGAATAAGGTATACAAATAAGATATACACTACTGAAAAATAAACTGTTCACTGAAGGCGATTTAAGTGTAAACAAGTTGATACCCTAAAGGTAATGTGTCCACAATTGTAACTACAATGTGGGACACAACTGATATGGAACATTAATGAAAATTAGTGGTACGGGTTCTATGAAGTGAAGAAACAGGAACTAAGGGCAAAGTGTGAATATGATATAGTCATGGATAATTAAAATACTTTCAAAAAACTTTCACGATGTGTTGGAAGTACGATCCAAACTTGTCAGGCGGCTGATGTGTGATATGTGACTGAATATTGCAGCTAAAAAAGTGAAAACGGTTTTTTACGGCCCTTACTCGAGGGACCCGATGAGTGCTAGAAGTGCCTTCATACGCTACGAGCGAAATCTAATCAAATGCAGGTTAAATCAATTAGTAAAATAATCGATAGTGTCGTGGGAATCGCTATGAACGGCCTCGAATATACGAATATCGTTAATATAAAATTGTGATCGCGTGAATCGCGTGGTCTGCCGGCCTACGCTCTAGATAATCTTTTTGGAATACATTGTGTGTCTCTGGTCTAACAATATGACACTATTTGTCACAAATATTATTGCAGTACGGAACTATAGACGCTGCTAATATTGATTTATTGTAATTTATTGCTATTTCAGCTAAAATTCTATTTTTAATATGATTTTTGGGACCCATTGTCCAGCCCAGTGTAAATACTACTATGCCAACCCCTGTGTCAAATTGGAATATTATTGATATTATTAATATAGTCCTGAAAATATAATGTACATATTGTGATATTGTAATTTAATCGTGTAATAGGCATTGTAGGATTAAAGTAGTGATCGCTTATCATATCCACTGCTGATTCAAAGTGTTCTTTTGATATTGTTGACCTGAGTAGGAAATATTAGTAGTGGATATGGTATTAGGAGGTGAAGCGAGCTTAGTGTAAATAGCGTGCAGCGTCCCGCACCGCGGCGACCAGTACTGATCAGTGATCACCTCGATAAACTTGTCTATACATTTTACGAGTCTCATCACGGCTATTAAATGTGTCAACAACTATTATGTGTCTGCATGTCATATGCATTGTACAAATATCTATATTTATAAATATTTTAAATGATTGATAAAATAAACAATTATTTTCAATCAGTAGTCTTTTTATTTCCGTCTTTACTACAAATTCTATTTAAGTGCTACATATGCTCATCGAAAAGAAAACCATGGTAATAGCAGGTACCAAATGAAATATACAAGGTTTTCTCTTTAACTAATTTGCCTTTGCCGAGGCCTTGATGTCGAATTTATGGTTACATAATATAACATTTATAACTTAAAAAAACCCGGTCTGTAAAATGTCTCGTTGTTTTATAATTTTATGCATGAATCGTTGATTCTGATCACATGAGCATTTTCAATACAATAATTTCAATTGTGACCTGTTTTTTGATCAGTTGGGTTTGGAAGGACCGAAGAAATTGTATGCATTCCATAGAGCGCGAAACGGCACCGCAACCACTATAGCGACCAGTGGCGTCAGCGCCCAGTGCAAGTGCATGCGTGGCAATTCCGACATGGTAAGCACTGTTATTTTCAACACGATCAAGACCTGAAATATAATTTGACAATTTCATTAGCTAGTTAATTGAGAAAAAGGTAGGTGGCGGTTTTATTATGGCGTTGATACTTTTCTATCCAAAACTTGGGAGCTAATAATGGCTGGTCATCCGTAAAGTTTCGCGTCAGGCTGATAAACAACAATTTTGACCGAGTTTTAATTTTTTGCTAAACTTTAATAACGTTATTAGACCTTTACTCCACGCGTGGGCATGAGAAGTGCCTACCATTTAGCATTTACTAAAAATAATTAACGATGGCGCCTATTTACTGTGACGTAGACTGGCGTGCAAGTAAAAAGAATAACAAAAAGTTGAGTTTCTTTTTTCTATCCAGAAATGCTTATAATAAAACTGTATCCTTTTATGTTTACGTTTACTTATTTATTATTACGACTATCAACCGTGAATTCGGGAGGGAAATAAATGTTCGCCATTACAGCAGACTAAAACATTTATAAGCTCTATATAGAAACCTCTAATTACTATAAAACATATTAGAATAAAGTTATGAAATATCGTGATTTTAATTTATTTCTTATGTTTGTATACGACCCTAGTGCGTCCGCAGCCGTATCAAAGCAGCGCGGTCAGCAAAGTAATTCAACTCTTACGAGCATTTTAGAATATCGCGTAGGTTTTTGCGATTTCTTCGAGTGATGTGTCTGTTACGTAGTGACAATCCATGTGTCACTATGTTGATAAAATAAATAAATATATACCAACCTACAGTAAAAAGGGGAAATAATGTCATCCTTTAAAAATAACATTCGAGTTTTTCAGAAAAAGCTTCGTTAATTTTCTTCACAAAATGGTTCAAGTTGTTGATTTATCATAGAATAGTTGCCCGTGGTTTAACGCGCGCTGTTTACAGTCATGAGACTGCAGCAAAGTTTTACAATCAAAAAAGTTAACTAAAAAGTTACTTTTATAGGATACATTTCGTAGAGTGTACATCAGAATTGCACAACCTTTTTCCGCCGTCCTCATTTTTTCATCCGACAAACCAGACTAACAAATAGGCGACACCTTATATGGTAGATATACCAACGAGTCGCAATAAGCGTTTTAGTTCCAATTTTGTGATATTTATCGCTACGGAGTGGAACTCTGCCTGAATCTGTTTTTTTTCTAACAAATACAATTTAGAGGTCTTCAAGTCACGAGTGAATGTATCTTCTAGGTAAGCGCGTCACATCCTAATAGTGGTCAAGCGCCTACCTATTTAGTATAAATAAATTCTTAGATGTGAGGGTAAAAAATAACACAACTTTGAATAGCTTACATAAACAAACGGAGAGTTGACCAGCCATCCTGATATTAGTCATTTTGTTTCAAAATGTTTGGTCACCAGCCTGACGTGAATCGATACTGTAAGCCAGCCGTTGTATTTGGAAGTATAAACTAATATTGTCTGGAGATTAAAAACACGCCTATGAATTCTTTTTCTAACATCTCTTCCAGTCAACGAATAAGGCTGTTTGATCTAATAAAAACATTTTTTGAATACGGGACAAATTAGAAAGTTCTTTCCTAATCTCTTACCAGAGCTATGAATGGAACGACTTGCCACTGCGTTCCTATACGCGTGGGGCAGGTATTGTCTTCTGTTGCAACATTTAAGTCGGACATGAAATCTCGACTGCGGTAAATACACAGCATCACTATCAACTCTTGGAAGCACAAAAGTGGCATAGCTATGCCTGTCATTATAGCATCCACGCTTTCTAGCAACGCTATGCCCCCCTGGACATTTAACAATTAATCAAGTAGTTTTCTTGCACTGATTTACTAATCATGGTAATTAAGCTATGATAGAAATGATCTGTTATTACAAACAAGAAAGTTACTTACAATAAACACAAAAAGTAGACTCAATCCCATGCATGTCAGGATCAGAATACTTACAATCAGTTGCTCTATGAAACTGAAATATAAAAAGTCAGTATTGGTTAGGGGTTGTAATAAGTTTTATTTTTTCATTAACGTTGTGCAGCAAAATTTGTTTACGAACGACTATATAGAACTTACACCAATTTAACTTTATATTCGAAGATTGTATGCAAAGCAGCCTTGAGTAGTGTATAGGCTACAACCAGGTAAGAAAATGCCAATCCTGCAAACACCAGAGTTGACCTGGAAGAATGAATGTATACATGGTGTTGTACGAAACACTGCCCGAGGTAATAGTTTCGATTATGAAATGAACGATAAAAATGATTATGAAGGTAACTCCCGCAAAATGTAATAGTAATACTTTGTCCAATGTAGGATGATACTTTTGACAGGTGTCACTTCCTTATTGCTACGTACAAAGGTGGCGTTTGTTTCCTTATGTTTGGCTTGACATTGCAATAGCAACTTTATACCGTCTATATAGGTGTCAACTGTCAAAAATATCATCCTACATTGGACAAAGTATACCAATGAAATGATTATACAATAAAATCAGTGCATTTTCATTTTGAATAATGTTTCTGGTGTTATGCTTATGGATGTAAATACACAAGTGATACATAGATATGTAAACTTCCTGGAAATGTTATACCTCGTTCTTTACCACAAAAACCTGCTTTTTCCGGGACTCCAATCCAGGACGAACGGTGTGAAAGGCAGGATCGCTATTGTTGCGCCAAACAATCGTCGATAATAATATTCTTAAGAAATTAACCATTAGATTTTGAGGTAAATTCCATGTGACTTGACTAACTATACAATTTTGCAGAACGTAGCTTTAGCCAATTTAACAGATTATATTCGAAACTAACATCTGTTCAGTATATGATGTGGCAGAATTTACAAAACCCTGTCTAAATCGTTCAGGAACAATTGTATACCAAATTTAACTCACAGCAAATGTGAGTAGGCCCCAGTTGCTGTACATTTCGAATACATAGGTAAAATCCAAAGAGTGCCTGAAATAAAAATAGCACTAATTAATTTATGTAAGCCGGAACTTAGATATAATAATACTGTATTGATGCATATACGTACTTTCATGCAAGATATGGGCCTCTTGTGTGGTAACTTGCATTAAGTCAGCGAGGGCACACAATGCGGAGCTGGCAGAATTTAAAACCGCAAGTAGTAGCACCAGTCCAGAGTGCCACACATTTTCAGCATTTAAATTAGTATCTATATGCCCCGAAGCTGGTAAAAGACAATGACAAGGTGGGTTGAAAAGTAGCGAACTTATTCAAGTTAACGAAATAAAATATGACCAATAATATCTTAATTTTTCACGTCTCCGTCTAGCTCTACGCTTTTCTTCTAAGTCTTCTATTCCGGAATTGAAAAAAGACCTTTTCATTATATTAAAATTTTTAATATCCCAAGGTGTTTCTCGAGGTTTGGAAATAGGTAAAAGTCCGAAAACGCCAAATCATGATAATATCCTGGGTGGGGCAGTAATTCGAAACCATAATCACGAATTTGAATGATGGATTTAACAAACACAGTGAGCGTTATCATGATCAAACTACTTTTAGTTTCTTTCTGATTGATCCGGCCATTCCTTTTGATCTCTCCACGTTAACGACGTAAAAAGGAACATTAATGCAGTAATAATTTGTTTTGGTTTTTGCAAGGTAGTCTAACATAATGACACTTAGCGTCCCAAAAACCTGACGCCGTCACCTTGCTATACTTTGTCCAATATAGGATGATACTTTTGATAGTTGACACCTATACAGAGCATACATACCTACATACCTATACATAAACTTGCTATTGCAATGTTAAGCCAAACATAAGGAAACAAACGCAACCTTAGTACGTAGCAATAAGGAAGTGACACCTGTCAAAAGTATCATCCTACATAGGACAAAGTATAGCCGACATAATTGTCCTGGCTTTCTTTGGTATGGGTACACCATTTTTTTTCATTCCTTACGTTGTAGTTTCGATTTTAGAGCAAAGTGATGAATCCAGGTTTCATACATTGTCACAAATCTGAAAAAATCTTGTCAATCAGCCCCAAACATCTCCAAACAGTTGTGAGAAATCGTGAGCGGAAACTTTAGAAAATGTAAAGTAACGACTATGTTTTTGTTTGTTCATACGATGCCTGCAATGCCAACAATCTCCCTGATTATCGATCTTCGGTTTGCCATTATGTGATTATTGCCGATGTTGTCATGTCGTACAAATTATGTCAACTTCTTATGTGGTACGGCCGGAGCGAGGGTTGTCATCGGTGTTCTTTCGTTCTCGTTTGAAATCTGCAACCCACTTTACCACCGTTGTTTACAGCGGAGCAGATTCCTCTAATGTTATTTCTTTTGTTGCAAATGTTACCGAAACATATTTTTTCATAGTGACAACCAAAAAAGAAGTGAAATTAAAGACAGTAAATAAATAAATATGAAATGGATATTGATGCCGCGATTTTTTCTATTCGCCCTTGTATTATAAAGATTTATTGCAATTTATATAAGTTAAAAAAATAAAACCATGAGTACCGTAATGATTGAGGCCTTTTCCGAGAATAAATTCTGTTCCTGTACTAGCAGAATGCATATACATAGCTACTTGTAAAGCGTCGGCTATCGCCTGAAATTCAAATTTGAATGAGATTAAGAACTACAAATTCGTTAGAATAGAATCAAATTACTATCGATAAATGCGTACAGAAACCACATCCATTGTTTCCAGCTTGAAGGCTTTACGTAGTATGTATTGCCACGATGGGATGTTAAATAATGCGGTCACCACCAAAAAGATTGTCCATATCCATGGTACCACCAAAAACCACGAATACATGTTATTCCAAACTAACTAAAAAAGAAAAAAAAAAACTTCATAAATGCCAACCATTAGGCGAAATTCAGACGAGGCAAAAACGCGTACTAGTCGTGGACTTGTGCTTATTACTAACAATTTTAGTCTATTTATTAATCCACGATATTCAAATGTCTCGCCATGGCCTAACGCGTCAACCGAACGGTGCGTCTGCGCAGTTATGACGCGGCTTAGCCCAACAACTTGGTTGGCGTTTGAGTCATTTGAATGTCGTGTCTTAGCATTTGCTAGTAATTAACACAGGTGCGAATAATACGTGTTAAAAGCAAGGCGACCACAAGATCCTCTACGTTGAGTCTGTGGCACCAATTTATAATATGTATAAAAATAATACACTGCCTCAAAAAAAATTAAACGTATAAGTCGCGGCACGAAACTCAAGCGCTGACCGTTATTACGCAGAAGTAAAATATAAGATGTCTTGGAGGGATACAGGGGTGAAGGGCGGGCGTGCGTTGTGCCAATTGGCTCACTAGTCGAACTCCGTCCCCTGTACCGATACGACGGCCCGCGCACTTCCAGTGTACAGTCGCGTTCTAAATTGTTTTGTTAATTTTTGTTGTTGTTTTTTTTGTTAGGTTTGTTTTGTTGATTTGTTCGTTGTGTTCGTTAGTAAATTTACTGTTTTATTACGTTTGAATGGTTTTTAAAAAGCGAAAATGCCGAGAAGAAATATTGTTTTGAGAAGCATGCACGGAAAATGGTGTATGACGTGCATGGTTTTTTTGAAAAGGGAATCTAATGACTTCATTGATTCTTTGAAACAAATTCAAAGCGAAATTGGCGGAACTACGAGTATTTTACGCCATAAGCCAAATAAAACAAACTGCACAAGTTGTTCAGGCGAGAAATATGAATTTAAATATTATAATTAGTGACTTAAGGAAAATTCAAAAAAGGACAGCTGAGTCTACAAAAACGTCCATAGCAACGGTAAGGAAAATCTCCACTGAAACCAATAGTACCGCTTTAATATCAGTATTTAGAACACCAAGCAAAAAACGCTCCAGATCGAAACCGGTCACAGATATTTTAATATTTTTTATTTTCAAATTATTGAAAGAGCCTAGCGCCATCTGTTAGTTAAATGAATAATTACTTGATCTACTACGTAACTCCTGAGTATACGACATCACCAAAGAAGTCTAATTTGTTAGTTGATTAATTATTATATTATTTATAAGACTGATTTAAAGTGGCGTAGCTAGCATGGGTGGCACCCGGGGCGGATTTTGTAGGTGTCATCCCAAAACTCAATCAAAACTGTTAAATAAAAAAGTAATAATAATTTACGTTTTATTAAAATACTAGTATAACAAATACTTGTATATATTATGTGAAACAAATTAAGTTTGTTAAAATTAAAATTTCTTCATCTAGCTTTGACACCTGCAAACTCCGAAATCACGTCTTCAAAATTTATATTTTGTGTTGTTTTAAGTTCTATCTTTTAGTATGCGACCAGAAAATATGTATATTGTTTATTATTAAACGTTATTACCTAAAGGAATATCGTAAAAAGTGTGGAAATATAAATAAAATCTGTTTTGAAAACGTATTTGAGCTCACTAGTGCTGCGAAACTATCGATAGACATGCTAGAGCTTACTGTGAAAACTAATTAAAACCCTTACAATACAATGGTCCTAAATGAAGAAAAACTTACTAGGCAAGTAGAAATCTACATAATTATTGTTGTTACCTAAATTATTTTATTAGTGGCAGTTATGCTACCTTCCACAATTTTACGATTTTTTTATAGGAGGAACTATAACTGATGTTCATAGTCGGGCTCGGCTGTCACCCCTAAATGGGTGTAAACCAAGTTTGCCCTATAAAAATACGACAAAGTTGAAATATAAAAAAGCCTGTTGATAAAATTCACTTCAAAAGCAATTTGAACTAATTTCTGCCTAGAAACAAAAGTATTGAAAAACAACTACTTGAGCGGTCTACATATAAGAATCTTATATAAATGTTATTTAGCCCATTCCCCAGCCTACCAAATGATATTGTATAGTTCCAACTTACTCTTCCATGCGATAGTTTTTCTTTTACCATTACTGCCCATATTAAAAGCCAAGCAACTATGAGACTTGACAATAGAAAAATATTAAAACCTTTAGCACTTAAATCTGGTCGCAAATGGACTACTTCCACACTGCAACAAATAGTTAACACATTAGCAATAGTTTTCTACACTAATATAATAAAGAGTTTGTGAGTTTGATTTTGACTATTAATATCTTTGCAAATGAAATAACAATATTGGTCACTCAATCCCGAGAACGACAGCATGACGCTTTGATTTATCGGCATGCGCTGATTAAATGTTGACAAAAAACACAAAAAATAGTCCATTATATATCTAAACTTTAAAATTAACAAAGGACTATTGTCTATTAAATATAAAAGACAGGTATGTAGTGCCACGAACTTTAAATAACAATAAAATACGAGTATATGCCACAGAACAGAGAAAAAGAGTAGAAGTCGCAAGTACCCGTGAAAGCTAAAGTATGCGTTGCTCCGCGTACTGAGACCGTCCGCTTACTCAGTCGGGATCGCCAACTTAACGCGGAACAATATAGCAAAAAATAAATACTTAATAAAAAAAAAACTTTTATAAAACCACGTTTTACTACGGGTTATAGATGTACTAAAAAGGAGAAAATAAATTTTTACAAATGGACTAAAAAGATAAAAATAAATTTTTGGTAATAATGAAAATTTACGATACAAATATTCTAAAATTTATTGAATATTATGTATTGTTCTGAACATTCATACGCAGAATTTGAAAAATTTCCAAAAAATTAAAACGTGGTGCGTAATTTAGATCAACAGCGTTATTGATATTATATTAATATTTTCATTATCTTTCCTAGATCCCTTCCTAACTAAACCAATGCAATAGTAATGCTGTGGATGGCATTGAATAGTTTTTCAAGTATAATGCGCACCACGTTTTAATTTTTTGGAAATTTTTCAAATTCTGCGTATGAATGTTCAGAACAATACATAATATTCAATAAATTTTAGAATATTTGTATCGTAAATTTTCATTATTACCAAAAATTTATTTTTATCTTTTTAGTCCATTTGTAAAAATTTATTTTCTCCTTTTTAGTACATCTATAACCCGTAGTAAAACGTGGTTTTTTTAAAGTGTTTTTTTTATTAAGTATTTATTTAACTCTTTTTAGTTTTAAATTATCTGAATTGTGCCTACTTAGTTCTTCAATATATACATGTAATATATATCAAATATCCAGACACACCACGTGGAGGTTAATTTAATTAAAGCCTAATTAAGTGGTTTTAGGATGTAAAACTGTAAAATATGAAATTGTTAGGTGAAACAAGCCTGTATACAAAATTTCAGCCAAATCGGATAAGAGGAAGAGGTCGAAATAAGGATCTCAAATTTTGACGACAAACCAACAGACCAACAGACAGACAAGTGAAGTTAAGTAAAACGTGGTAAAAAATGAAAAATGTTTTAATGTGCAGTTTTAGAATGTAAAAACGATAGTTGAAGGGCTAATTCATCAAAAGGAGGCATAACTAACCCTCGGTCATTCATATTTTCTACATTTTCATTAAAATTGTAAACATCATATTGATTTCTTGGAAATAAACAATCCTATATCAACTTTATTTTTGAAGTATTAAAGTGTAGATTTCAATATGCAGTTTCTAAAACATCTACAAATTACTGATAGCATACTTCCGTCATAACTTGCCCTCTACTCAACTAGTAACGCACCTTATTATCGTGAAAATAATAGATATCGATAAGTAGTATATTGAAAAGATGCATATTATTATCAACTTCATATCATTCTCAATCATTTTTTGATAATTAAAATAAAAACATATATCCTTAAAAATACCAACATCTCAGTTACAAATAATTGTGTTAATGAATGGATCAGCTTCAATGGCGCAATGTCTGTTACGCCATAACTTCCCGAGTTCTTAACCGATTTTAATAGTTTTTGTATGGAATCGAATCAACAGGTTTAGGACCAGATTGTGACGGAGCCCGAATTTTGAAATTCGCGAAAATTCCCATCGAATTTTTTTTTCTTTTTTTTAGCTATTACGCTCCGCTCCAATATATGGTGCTAGCGTAGCTTTATGCTTAGCGACTTCATCGCCTAGTTATTATCGTGTTAAAGTTTAAATAAATAGGTATTTATATACCATATAATTTTGCTTTAGGCTACCCTTAAAAATTTTAAAACTACACATGAACAGCAGCTATTACCTTATCGACTATTATTTAAAAGACAAGAATGCGTGCAGTTATTACAATATTGTATAAATTCCTTTCATTGTAATAGTAAATTTTTCTTATACGTTTTGGTAGTACAAGAAATGTTTTCTACAATGTTTTATTAATATGTAATGAACCATGTTTATGTATAAAACATTCTTATCACAGTTGACGCGGTTGCGTGTCAACGCGGTGATCTCCGAAAATACTCAACTGATATTGATGTTTTTTTTTTTCATTTTGCTGGATTTGTTTTGACTTAGAACATAGGATAGGTTTTATTTTAATTAATAACATAGCAACGCGTGGTAGTATAATATACGTGAGAAAAAAACAGCCCTTGCCGAATTTCTTGCCGCTTCTTCGGGGTACAAGGTCTTCTGACATAGGACTTACGAAATTATGGCGTAGTTAACGTTCAATTCAAGCATTTAAGTGCATATATTGAATAAAAACATTTTAACTTTATCTCATCTTATTGTGTAGTCACCGCACATTTTCTTGCCTAAGCGTTTTACGCCGTTTAGTAATTAAATATTTTTTTATAATTTTATAGTTCGTTTAAATTAGTGTGCTTTTAATTGGTATCGCCGCCGCGCGTGTCAATCACACCTATATTACATTGTTATCAAGTTATACAGTTCATTATGAAAATATATAATTTTATCTCAACAAGAGATCATATCAAGTAAAGGTGCGTGGTACATACAAGATCTATCTATCATAATATTATATCGACAATAATATTAATTTTTACACTGTTTGCACCCTACTTGGTAATTTGTAGAACTTGAAACGCCGTCTAGCGTGTGGTTGCAGTTTACAGTATACTTAAAGTAGTACTGCTAATAGCATACCTATAACGCAATCTTGTACAGTAAAACGGTACTAGAAGAAAGAAGTAAGCTGTTATTTATTATGCATCATAATTATATGACATAAGAGTAAATATGAAATGATTCATTTTGTGATATATCCAGTAACGTTTAGAGTTTTTTTGCCCAATCAGAATATCAACGCGATATAAAGATGTGTGATTTAGGTAACGCCTGATTTCTTGAAAAGATCGAGTCATGCGACTTCTACTTTTTTCTCTGTTCTGCGGCATTTAGCTGTATTTTTAATACACAACACGTCGATCTCTTTTGAATATATTTTTTAATTAGCACTAATAATTATAAAAGAATAGATTTTGTCAATCTAATTTATTGTGATAAGGTACTTACTAGAAAAAATTGTATGCTGGAGTTTTAAAAAAAGGCGGATATGGGCCCGGATAAGTCTCTTTACACACAGCAACTTGACGCATTTTGCCAAGTTCTACGACATCTTTATTACTGTAATAAGCAAACGTTTCTATATAATTTCTGGAACCAGTATTAGCTGTTACTACTTAAGCTAATTAGATAATACTAATGAATCACAAACACTACTAAAAGATGGGCGAGGCACATACTAGATTAAAGAAAGATTTCTCCAAGCGCCCTCATTAAACCCGACCGTCGTCGGCGGCGAGACGGAGGTGAATTCTGATTCGTAAATCTGTAATTCAAACAATTAGTTTTTTACCATTCTCTTATAGAAAAATTAAAAAGTTTTATTTAAATAAAATTATTAATTTCATCAATATTATATGTAGTAGAATTAGTAACTTTTTATGGCTTAAATATAAGTATCCAAATTTCCTTACTGTGCTAAATTTGAATATTTTCTATAGATGATAATGGTGCTATGATTTTAAAAATTATTTTCGAAATGTACCTCTGAATCACTAAACCCTTTAACCTCAGTTGACGTCGGCTCATAAGATTTTAGATCGAAATCTCTGAAAGGTGAAATACACATTGACTTTTATATGTAGAAGATACTTTTCACTTTGAACATATAAATTATAGTTTACTATTATCTATGCTTAAACAATGTACACACAGTTATATAATAAATTTTACTGAAAAAGTGACCACATAGGCGGGAACACAACTTTTTATATAATGCACTAATATCGGGTTAGCACCTGCAATATGTAAATGGCAATCTCGAATCAGCCACTGAGTGCAGCACATATACCGCCGACATCGACGCCATAGTGCAACACGTTATAGCTCTAACTATAGCGTTTATACAAATAGCTATGCCGATACCTGCAATATTCAATGCAATAAAAAAAGGTAATAAAATTATTCGATAATTTAAGGAACTAAACCTGTATACTGAGTCTGAGAAATGTAACCAAAAGTGAAATAGTCTGCGTGCCGCAGGATGACAAACAAAACACACGAATGCATCGTTCCATGAAACCTAACTAAGATTAAAGGTTGTTCAATGAAATATTTATTCTTTGATCTATGGACCGTTATTCCAAGTTTTTTCAAGTAACGATTCCATAGTATGAAACTGGAATGGTTTGTTGTTATATCTCTCCTTGGATATAACAACAACAAACCATTCCTATGCAGTATCGTTTGTTTACAATATCTAATGAAAAGTAACTGCAATTAATGAATTGTTCGAGCGAAAAATGCGTAGGTATAAAATAATAGGAGGTACATATGGAAAAAAGATGTTCGGGTCTGGAACGTCAATCGAGGTTTATGTGGACTCGACACAGCGAATCTAGACAGTTCGCGACTGTTTGGTTTAAAAAATCGAAGCGAATTGGTAGAAATCTTTGGAACGAATTAAATAGTGTTTTAAAAAAGCGATCACAACCAGTTATTGGATTACTGTCATCGTGATTTACGTACGCGATTGGGATATTCTGTGATGGTTACCTATTTTGTGGGAATTTTATTTTTCGAAATAGTTTGTTGACAAAAACAATCACGACGAGTTACATTAAAGAGTAATTGCAAATTAGCCCATATGATTTTATAGACAAGTTGACGCATAAGACAGTTTGTGTTTTCGACCATCAGTTACTAGCCTATTAATAATGCAAAAAACAAAATATTTCGATGTGTCCGAATTTTCTCACTTTGCTTCGATACCAGTTAACAATATTTCTCTGTAGACTTATCTAGGACAATAATGGGCATAATTATGTAGATAAAAAGATAAATTAACATACCATCAAACATGGGTATCATTCGGAAGGCCCGGCCGGGGCCGCTGATACTCCACTGCCCAAGGTAAATTTCAAAATGACGCAGAGGATTCGCGAGTATTACCACTGCCACAACCAGGAACATTATGAATATGACTGCAAAAATTTAATTTCAGACTAAAAATTTTATTTGAAGACATGCAACTGTACCATAGAGACAATAATATGGCAGGTAATATATCGAAGAAGTGTGAAGAACGTTTCATGCAACGGTACCTATTCTTCTTTTTGCACCGACCAGTCCTAGGTTCGAGTCCCGGTAGGGCCAGATATTTGTGTGACAAATACGAGCATTTAACGTGAATATCATATGATTTAAACTTGTTTGGAATGTTAATATGAGATTTTTTTGCTTTTCTTTGAAATATTGTCAAACGATAATTTGATCAAAAATATCATATCAACATAAAGTTCTTATGTACGTAGGTAGATGCTTTTTAATGTTTGGGACTGAATCAAGCTCTTTAATATGATAATTACACAGTGGACATTTAGTGTGTACATGTAAAATAGTGTGTATTCATTGTTGACCCTTACTTTGGTCATTCGTTTGACTTCACTTGTAAAACCGGAATTCAAAACTAGTTCTATTACCTTCTTTAATAATTGGATTTCTATTCAATTTAATTTGTTTCAAGAAACAAAGTCTCATAAGGTTAATACGTGATATAATTAAATCAATATTCACAATTATAATAATAATTAATTAGGGCATATCAAAAAATCACGAGAATGACTCACAAAAGCTTCCACTGACAGCAGAGGCAGTGATCCTGCAATGCATAGTCAGCATGGCAGCGAGTGCGAGAGCGCGCGCGCGCAACCGCCGCCGCCCGCGCGCGCGCCGTGTCGTCCCGTCGCCGCCCATCGCTGCGTCCATTCCCGGCACGTGCGTGGTTGACATCACCGTTGACCAATTGCTCTGCAGTCGACAAGCTTAGTGTCCGTGCTCCAACCATCGTCCAAATTATTGTCGAAATTAACATAGTAATGCATGAACATTTTTTAAATAATTTTGAAAAACACTTGCTGTTGAAGAGCGTTCCCGCATTAGCAGATTGTTTTCCTCTTAAGACTTTAGAAAAAAAATGTATGATTTGTGTATTGAACGATACTGAACAAATTGAGCTCAACTTAGAAAGACGTGCACAGCAAAGAATAGGTAAATATTTAGTTTAATTTTTACCTTGAGTAGGTACTTTAGATAAATTAACAAAAACTTTATATTAGATTTAGATATTTAAAAGGTATGACAACTTTTTAAATAACACATGTTACAAAAATATTTAGAGTATTTTGTAAAAAAAATGTTTAATGATTAGTCTAACGTTTTGTTTCTTGAATAGAAAACTCCTAAGGAGCTTTGACTTTAGTTTAGTCCTCATATGCTTAATGTTTTTTTGTCCTCCAGAAGTTTAGATATAGTGTAGTTGATTTTATTTTAATAAGTATATAGGTCTGTTAGATCTCTATTCGATATTTTTATACATAGTTATTATCTCTGGAATTTTATTATATATTTTAATGTATCCATAGAACGGGTTTTTTTCATTTATATTTAAAATGTAGGATGTAAGAGCAGTAATTTATTTTTGCGGCGACCGATTTTCGTGAACTCTAAGCAATGTTAGAGAAATTTCTCTAACATTGCTAGGTAAGCACCGCCTATATGTAAAGGCAGGGTACGGTTGCCATGTTTTCTAAAATGGGCCTATAGCTGTTTGGTTGGAAGATGTTGAAGATAAGTCTTGGGCAATTGTAAATTAACGTAACGTATAACCCTAACGACACCAGGAGTGTGCGCATGGTATGTCGACATCTTTTAATTTTTAATATATCAAAGGAATAAACGAATTGAGAAACTATTTTATTTTAAGAACATATGCTTTACAGTCAAGGTCTATACATGTTACTTAAAGTGGAACATTTCCTCGCTATTTTGTACTTTTGCTATTGACTTAAATCGACGTGTGTTGTACACACCTCTGATATGGTCTAAATTGAATAGGTCTCGTATTTATATTGAAAGATATTTTGCATTAAACGGGAAAAATATCTGAAACTATGTTCTACCAAGGTAATACGTACGTACCATACTTCTGTTTTCAAAAGTATAAATGGTTTCTGTAGAATTCCTTTCGCGACTACGGTTAGCCATTATTTAATTTTTATAAGAATAAAACTTTAAGAATTTTATCTCCAAATATGTTTCCTCGACTTAGATCCAGAGTCAACTCCAATGTCAGAAGAATGCACGAATGTGTCAGATTTGAGTTGATAAAGAGTATTTGGTTTATTTAGACGTCAGTGATAGTGGTAGGCATAATCACGGCACTAATAAGTACTACGCAATTACTTACTAGTTCCATAGGTCTAATAAGAATACTTACTCTTTGGTTTGTAGTTTTAATCAAAACGGTTCAATCTCAGAATAATAACTTAAGCTTCAGTTAAGTTTATTCTGAAGATACAACGCATCTGAATTATATTATATACCGGGATGCAAATTTTAGTAACACTATATATTCATATACTATAAGCCAAATTCTCATAATTTGCTATTTAAAAAGATAATTCAAGAACACGAATTAAGTAAAAAGCTGTTTATGTTGCAAAATAAATTTATTAAATTACTGTAGATCGAAGATACACTTTGATTACTGTACGGACAGTCACTGATATTTTACATATTCATGTCTTACATATACCATAAAAATTGTCTAAAAAACAATATTATATATTTACATAGATCTATAATATGAAAATTGTCAAAAATATTATTCATTCGCCTTTTTTCACCGCCACATAGATACTTTACATTAATTTTGCTAAAACAATGAAATAAATCAAAATTGGTAATAGAAAAATACTAGAAAAAATCGTCTCGGCTCACAAGCAATTCACAGGCGGGACTCGAACCCGCAATCTACGGATGTCTGGTCTATTGTTCTCTGCAGTCCAGTCTGCTGCATTGAAAATGAAAAAATGTAAAATCTCAAAATATTGGTTTTAAATTACATAAGCTAAGACAAAGTTTTAAGTATGAAAGAATTTTGTTTTCTTGCACCTCTAAAGGTCACCATGTTCGTATGGTTTGATACTTGGCCCGAGAAATACCTTGTGGTAAGGCGTGCGCAAAGGGATATACCACTGGGAGTTGTAGGGGCTAAGCAACTTTCGCACGAGACAATCATTGAAGAAATGATCAAAAAATTTATGATCTGCTCTTTCGTGTTTCGGAACGTACTTGCTTAAATTTGATTTTATTATTACTATTGTCACAATCACCAAAAATACGAATTTGTGTCTGCTCAATAAATGTGATGATAAATCACAGCTACCTAAGTTTTACTTCCTTTTTTTCAACATTCTACGAGAAAGACTCATCGTTGCATTAATCAGACGAGTTTATTTTATTTTTTATCTATTTGCATTACCCAGAATTTTCCAATCGTCCTTATAATGTTTTACTTCAGCCAGGATTATACAACCGCAAGAAAAGCGAGAACAACTATCTCTCTTCAGGATATTGCTGTACGGTAATTTGTAGCAGTTGTTATGTGCAAGACACCTGATTTCGGCATCCATCATTGAAGATGGCTCAATTATGGTTGCTACTACATCACTGTTCAACTTCTCTTGGGCTTTGTGAAGATGGAACAAATGCCATTATATTTTAGTAAAATTTAAAGGAAGCGTTATTGATTTGTCTTCAAAAAATATATTCAATAAAAACTGTTTTTCTGTACTAAGTAACGAGAAGTTGCGATCCGAACTTGTTATCTCCTTTAAACATTAAATATGCAGTCGGGGCAGATGATAAGAGATTACTATAATATAACAACATGATAGATGCTTATAATATAACAACAACCGAACTAGAAAGTATGGTTTAAAGAATTCAATTTAAACAATGTTTAAATTATATATTATCACCATTGGCTACCACACGTTATACAACATTGGTAGAGAATAACAGCATATGATTAAAATATCAGCTTAAACAGATCATAATGCGGATAACGTATCTCTGTTGCTAACAATTTTTGTTTGAAATCAATGAAATTACATTTGTGATTATGGATGAATGATTTTACAGTTTCAGAGTGCCTCTGTTAGGAACTGAAATTGTCAAATCGTTTATCCATAATTGATTTTAAAATGATAATTGTTAACAACAGAGTTAGGTAATAAGCAGGCATATCCAATGTTTCGTAGTATGTTGCTAGGTAACGAAATTTCTGTAAAGATCTTGTGTTGGTAGGCGGTGGCGGTGTTAGAGTGCGGGCATTAGCTACGGGGGCGGCGGAGCGGGGGGCGCGGGTGCGTCCTGTGGAAGCGTGAAGTTGGTCAGCAGATCGCGCACCGCCGGCCACAGCGTGCACTCCGCATGAGACTGGTTGAACTCGTTGAACCTGTCGCCGTAATATTCCATTTTTAATATGATTTCTGAGTTAATCCATAATATCTGTACAGGCCTTAATATATAACACTAACGAAATATAAATATTAGTAAACAATTGTATCGAGAGATGGCGCTTACTCCGCTGAATCGCGGTAGGTAAAAAAATATGATTTTTAAGATATCACTGAACATATTTGACAGTAAAATTAAAGAAAATGATCTCATTTTCAAACAAACAGTTTCTTTTGGCATACACAACCTAAGCAAAAAGTTTTTAATCAAGCTTAGAGTTCTTACTAGGCATTTGTATAATATCCATAAAACGGTAATGCTATTTTTCATTTTTAATAATTAATTTTCCACAAGGAAATTGATAAACTACTTATTATTTACCTCGCTGTATGGGTCATTATAATAATATTAGACAATATAAATGTAACATAGATTGTTCTGAAACCAAATTAAGTGGCTAAAGTTCTTGTGTTATGAAATTTAGTAAAAACGACCATACCATAACATCCAGACCCGCGTCAATACTATGAAAACCAGTATGCGAGCCATTCGAACACAGAGCTCGTCATTATGTACTGACTATCAACTCTATAAATCCCTTCGATTACTTAGGAAGTGACATGAAGGATGGGTCGTATCGTGGCTATGTCTATCTCATCATACTAGTAATAACTACGATATCTGCTACTCAAAATGTGGATCCTTTAGATTTTTTGGTTAAGTTTTTAAATGTACCATTTATCTAAAACGGAAACATGTTAACTTAGTTGTATGAATGATGTTATTATTGTAAAATTTGAGTATTATTACTTTGGATTGAGTATTAAGTGTAACGATGTATAATTATTACACCCATTTTAGAAAAGTGTCTCAATTAAATTCTAAAGTGCTAATAAGCCACTAAACACACAAATTTTATTCAATCATAAAGTGCCATAAAAATTTATTAAAACTTGTTATTTTCGAATTTCTAGCATAGTTTGACAAAAACGCTGGACGCAATAGGCTCAATATTTCTCTGTGGTAATGACGTCAGTTCGCTGTGTTAACAAATGCATCAAAGAATAAATTTTTGGTAAACTTGTGTTGTCTCCCCTTACGATGGCTCAATACGACACTTTAGTTTACACAGCAGTATGACGTAATAACATGGCGGCCACTATTTCATGGCGTTATAAAACAGATTAAAAAACTAAAAACTGAATTAAATTTTAAAATTTATTTTGTTATTTTATGAACTATAACATTTTTCGACTGTTTTTTACCTAAACTATCTATAATATATTTATAGATTTTTTCTCATATAGAGTAAAATACCCTATTTTTTAAATGTATTCCTCTGTATTTTTTAACGTTAAGTTAAATGTGCTATCGACTGATTGTTAACATGACCAATTCAAAAAACCTGGACAAAAGTATACTCCAACTTAAACAAGAAATTTTGTAAAGAATACAAAATTTTAACCGATCAGCAAAAATCAGTTGCGTATAGACATTGAACCATATATATTGAAACTTTTAGTTTAATATCAATAGAAATAATAGTCAAAAAGCTGATTACATAAACTCTATCATAAGGATGTCATATTGCCTAAAATATATAAATATGTAATGTAAAAAAACACAAAATTTAGTAGATAGAATAACGCTACGCTATTAACATTGACTCTTACCGCTTAAGGTGAAGACTGACTGCAATGAGATGCGGCTGTGAGTCACGCTTGTCCGCTAACTGTGTCATATTTGACTGCATGTCGTACACCAATGGCAGCACTAATTGTGTATCACCACGCGTCAGGCAAATCTGAAAACAAGTGTATTTTTTCATCATCAAGATCATATCGAAAAATGGGCTTAGGTGTAATGTGAATTCAACAGTGTTATACAGCTGTAACCCAGTATTATAACAAGACGGCGCGAGATATGGTACTCGCTCTCGTTGGCTGGCGCTGGAGCTGGTCATCAGATGGGTGATCAAAAAAATTATAGCTCCAACTCCTATGTGCTTCGGAAGGCAGGTCAAGCCGTTTTTGCCCGCTTCATTTGCAGACGTTAGCACCCACCACAATAAATATTTATTTTTTACATGAAACATGGTAATAACTATCACGTTTATACATCAATTAACAATCCGCACTGGATTCGCGTGTTGGGTTATATCACCATACAGCGTTTTTATCGGTAATACCTAATTACCGATAGCCATTTTATTGTATAAGGGAGGAAATTTGTTCCTTCATAATATATTAGCAGCACCGGAGACGAACGATTAAAAAAACAAGAAAAAAGATTTCATGCGTCAAGACAATCAATTTTCATTCAAGTAGCATACAATTTAAATTTAAAAAAATGGGCTCCGAGCTCCTGCAGTAAAGATAAAATAGTCAGACAGACAGCACTCACAAAGAACAGTATCTTGTGCTTGGCGAGTAGCACGGCGGGTTGCCCCGCGGGCACTATTTGCGGCGCGGCAGGCGGTATGCGTAGCGCCCAATGCAGGTGCCAGGCGGGCGGCGCCACCAGTGGGCCCAGTTCGGCTCGCATCAGCGCCACCAGGGATGGCAGGGCGGCTCCCGGGGCGCCCCAGATCCGCGCCCATCCTTGCAGGGCCGTCGCCCGGTACGGGGCCACGGCGACTCGCTGTTCGAAGAACTTCTCCATCACCTAGTTGAACAACAATTATTTGTATATTTTTAAAACTTACCACCAGCAACATCCTTGCTTACAACGTCGAATGTTATACTTTTACAAGCATCAAACAATCGATAAAGTAGAAACAGCTATGTGATTCTTATACCTTTTGTTGTTTAAGCATTTAACTGCTAGATTAGCAAGCGAGTGAGTGAGACTCAAAATAGAAACTGATAACATAGAGCCGATTATGGAATGACAGGAGATTAACCCTGAGAAACCCAAGTAGAGTGATGTCGCAGCAACAAGTTTCACGACGAACGGTTTGTGTCTCATTGTATCCAGTGGGAGAGTTTGACACTGCACAATCGAGTACTGTGCTGAAAATGGGAAAATGTACATAGATCGAAAGTCGAGAAGGTGCTGCAAATCATGCATGACGGCTAATCAGGTGGAGACTTGAGGGTGGAGAGGACTCTCCTAAAAGTAAAAGAAAGATTTTATTGGATACACTCCCGAAATGATGTAGGCGAATTTATAGGAAATTTACTAGCTGCGCTGCAGTAAAAGGACCGCATACACGGACTATAGCAGGAATGGAGTACGGTGCTGCAGCTATAGAGAAGATTGCAGTAGAGGTGGCAGATCCATTCTCCACATCAGTAAGAGGGAACAAACACATACATTGTTTGTCATGGAGTACTTTATAAAAGAGCCAGAATTTTTTGCCATATCAAATAATATCCTGATTTCACGCCTACAATGGTATGAGTATTGGATGCCTATGTTTAATGTTTTCTTCTTAATTTTTTCAACCTTTTTAATTTCAACTAGCTATTGCTGGTCGCTATTACATTTGATTTGGCGCAATAAATTGAGCTAACGGAACACTCAGAGACCCTTTGAATTTTTACAAGGGTTTCTTAAAACTGAATACCAATGTCATCTCTTCATGTTTTGGGTAATTACCATGTTTGTAAGAGTTGCAATTATAATAACCTGCAAGTCATCAGTGGGCCAGTTGTCCTTGGCCTCTGGTAGTGGCGTCAGCTGCAAGTGCAGCGACTGGAGGTGTTGTGGGTGCAGAGCCACACGCGCCGCTAGCCCCGCCGCCTCACATCGGAACGTCAAGCTCGTTGCCTCCACTGACACCATGTTAAGCTAAACAAACATTTTGAACTTCATTGAAACTCCAACCAGACACATGCAAGGCATTTATCGTCATGTTCACACAAATTCTGTCACGCTTGTATATTTTTAATATTATTGGTTCACTCCTCATATTTAATTGGACAGCTCATTTTCAAATTATAACTTTTGAATCGTAATATTTTATATTGTTTAAGATTTTTTTACATTTTATAGATGTAATCAATATGTATGTTTATTGCACTTTGAAAAGTTACAAATAACTGGTAAAGAAATTTGAATATATCATATAAATACAAAAAATGACAATTGCAATGAGTGGATAACTATTAGCATACAATAGAGAACGAAAGCTAGCTTGTACTTGTACGTGTTGTGGTTTTGAGTAGTATTAAGAATCAAATAAAACACTCACGAATTCCTCTTGTTGCACGAACCGTTGTAGCGTACGCTTCATGTATACGCAAGCGAGGAACCGTTGCAAGGGCGCCAGCGGAGGACCGGGCGGCGCGTTGGGCGGCGGCTCGCACGGAGTACACAGAGCCTCAAGTTTTGTCACCGGCAGGGGCGTGGCCGTGGCACCCGCCCAAGCTCGTCCTCCTACTAAGACGCGGCCGCTCGACGCCGTGGAGCCTGTCGCCTGAGGACCTACGACAAAAATAATACTAGTAAAAATAAAAGTCAACCGTACTAATTGAGCAAACGGCAAAGCAGTAAATAATTGTGCTAACTGTACACAATTAAATAAGCACTTTCTAATTTTTATTGTTTTTTGTATTAGATGAGTGAAAACGGATCCAGTTTCCGAAATTTGGAGCTGTTTTCCTAAGTAACACATGTAGGCTGAATAATAGAAAAATGAATAAAATTACTAAACAAGAGCTGAGTAGCTTGCTATATAGTCACTACACTGCTTAAAAGGGCATTAGTTATTCCGCCTTAAGTTCACATTGCTAAATAACATCGTTATATTCGTGCGCAACGCGATCGTTGGACAGTTACGTTTAATATTATCCAGATTGCAGTCATTCAATTTGATCGCATAGTTTTTTAATCAATAAGATTTGTTAGATTAACACAACATTTATGTATACACAACATAGATGTTATTTTTGCCAGTTGTCACTTGTATGTGTTAAGTGCAAAAATTTCGAGGTCGGGGCAAGACGGTTGAAAATAATGGCTTAGCTCTGCATAGGTGGGGGCACTAACCTTTATGTTCCAGGTGGTGACGAGGCGATGGATGGTGTCCAGGCGAGGGTCGGGGCAGAGAGGGCGAACCCGGCCACGCAGTGAAGGGTGAGGTTGGCGGAGGGTGGGGCGAAGCAACCGGCAGCGGAGAGGGTGCAAGAGGTGATGCTGGCGAAGCAGACACGCCCCCTCCCCCGCCGCCAGCGCCACCCGGCGGCGATGTTAAGTTGAATGATCCGCTCATCTGCCGATTTTCGACATTATTTCATCACTTAGGCCTCAAATTCACCAACCAGAAATGTTACCAAATGGAAGTTTTACTTATTTACATGATGTGATGAGCGTATCCAATATTACTTTACTTAGTTAAAGCGCCTCAAGGAGTTACAGACGCATTACCAATGACCATTACCATGATTCCATTGATATGATTTCTTTAAATATTTGGACTACTTATTTACATATTCGAGTATGAGCCACTGGAAATCCCTTATGGATTCGATCTATAGTGGGTTGGTGGTGGGGATATTTAGAATACTTACTGCCTCAATTTCTTCGTGTCACTGTGAGTATGTTGCGATAGTCATCACTATATAGACTATGTACACAAACTAACCTAGCATTGCACACTAGTAAAAATGAATTAATAACACTTTAAAACGAAGATACTGCAGTCACTAAAGATTGTAAAAAGTTGCAAAGGATACCTGATGTTGCGCTGGCGAGGCCGGGTGAGGTGTTACCGGTGCCGAATGCGGCGTGTGGGGCTGCGGTGGCGTTAGCGGGGCTGGAAAACGGAGACCACCTGCGCACCAAAATTCATCTTAGTGCCCACGTTATAAACTTTAAACAGTAACATTAGAAAGCAATACTACTTGGTTAGTAGACTTCCGTCAAACAAAAGTCACAGGCCAGTTTTCTTGTAACAAAATTCTATAGAACCTTATGGTGGGTCATTTATTACTAGTTTTGAAGGATACTTGGTGCAACGGTGGCGCTCCTAACTTCTGCGCCAAAGGTCCTAAGTTTAAATTCTGTCAGGGCAAATGTTTTTGTGAAGAGCATAAATATTTGTCCTCGAGTCATGGTCATCCTATATAGTTATGCAGTATACTATACATTATTTAGTACCCATAGTACAAGCTCTACTTAGTTTCTGTCTAAATTAATGTTTTGATTTGACCGGAATTCATTTATATTATTTATAATTACGATATCTGCAATCGTTGGCATTACTATCCGTCCTGGATCGGTGTGGTAGGTTTAGTGAGTAACAAAGCCGTAGGTCTATTGTAACATAATAAAAAGTACGGTATTTGAGGTGACAAACGATCACGAACAGAAGACTATTCTGTTTCTAAACAGTATGTAGTACATTGTAAACTATGCACGTAATAAATTTATATATTTACCTGGGGGCATCGGGGACATCGGCGAAGGTGGATTGTCATCCTCGGCTAACAGTCTTGAGCTAATACTCTCTTCAACATATCTTGACAAAAATGCCTGGCAACAGAGGTCTCGTTGAAAAAATGTGTAGGTATTGCCTTAACAAAACAAAAACTCAAATTTACAAATTGCTTACTTTGAGACCTTGAGCGGGTGCGAATTCGTCAACAACGGAACTGCGGTCAAATTTAGAGTAAGAACCATCGCGTATAGTGACCACACCGCCACCTCGGATGCCCACTTCGATAGAGTACGCCCCAGCGTATATAACACGAATCTGTAATAAAAATCAATTTAGCAAAATGCTGTACTAGTCGCCCTCTCGATTAGCGCAAAATTTATTTCAAAGAATTGTAAGCATTGTTATTGCAAATTGGTCTTTATACGTATAAAGAACACTGACCTTCCTCCAGGAGTGAGCGAGTAGTGTGAAGGTGGGCGTGGGCATTTGCGTGCGCACGTGGTGCAACCCGAGCTGCGGCAGTGCCGGTAGCCGGCTCAACGCCAGCAGGGGGGAGTAGGTTTCACGTAACACCACACCCAAAGACATCAGATCTTTATGCCTAAACGCACAAGAATACTTATATGCAGAATACGAAATTTATGTAATGTTACATTTCTTTTTTGATAGTATTCTCATAAATAACTTTCATAAGTAGGTAATTTACTGATATTTGTCTGTTTTATTGATGCTGGTACATCTCATCTTTATCATCCTTTATATAAAAATATTTTAATACTAAATAAAATATGATATGTAATAGCTTTGATTGCTCTAAAAAACAATAAAACAATAACGTAGCGTTATATCTCCGTTAATAAAAACCGGGGCGTGACAGATTTTAGTAAATTTGCAAAAGTTGGTTATATTGACGGAGCGTGGTCCAAGCAACACGCACCAGTTGAGGTAATGGTCCAAATGGTGGTGAAGCAGATGGTGTGCGTTAGCGGCGGGCTGGTGCGCGGGCGTAGCCACTGTGTAGCGAGCACCGCCTGCACTCCACTGCAGCACCGCCGTGGCGCGTTGCGACGGCCCGAATCCAAGCACCAGCGACCGGTACGTGTATGAACGAATACACACGCCTTGCCACAGCATCTCGCGCTCTATCAACCAAGTATTCATTTATACATTTTAGTGGATCCCAAAATATTGTCACTGTCGTTTGTGAATAAAAACCTACGAATAAGGAGCCGTGGTTATTGTTTGGAGCGCGTAGGTATAAATAATATCTCTAGACAACAGAGATAGCAAGCTCGCGCGGTGCCGCGAGTGGGCGAGACGGTCCGCATTCATTGTTCGAGAGTAATGTCGACTCGACGCACTATGTGGAGATCGAGTCGGTTTCGGGTCATAAATCTATAACTTCCATGTTTTTATAGATATACAGCTGATTTTTTTTTTAGGTAATCTGAGATAAACGTACTTTAAAATAATATACAGTCTATGCATATAAAAATATATTTAATAATTATAAAAAAATACAAAACATGAAATATTGAAAAATTATCATAAATTTACGACTAATTTTAAACAATGTGACCTAAATGTTATAATTAATACAAAATAAACACATAAAATTACTCTTATTAATTAAATATAATAAGAAAAAGAAAATAACATAGAAATATATTATTCTACTAGCTCTACAGCTTCATCTATAAGTTCCATAGACTTTTTATTGGAAGGTTTTCTTAAACTTGTTATGTAAGGGTCTGAAGTGTACAAAAGTGTATGTAAAACGTCTTCATTTGTAGCTACTCTAGAGCATTTTCTAGCATGATGAAGTCTGAATCGTTTATAGTCTTTGTTCCTTGATTCCTGGGCATCTTCGGAGGGCTGTCCAAGAGGTAACACTGAATAATGCCGAATTACACTTTCCCCATGAATTAGGACTTTATGGACAGATGATGGCATATAATACCACATATATTTACTAACATATCGTTGTGCTGTATCGAAAGCATACTGTCCAAATTTCGTAGCATTAATTACTTTTCCGCTAGACATAACTTGAAGTAAAACATAAAATCGTTTTATCAATTCCTCATCCACACCGGTAATTTCTGCAGTGCACTGATAATTTTGAAAAAATCGTCTAGCTGTATTACCGTCATTACTGTTACCAGAACCTTGCTTAGGTTTATCTATATTTAAACCAAGTTCTTCTCTGAACCTTCTTTGTACATATGTCTTCTTTTGTTTTTTCAAATCTTTATTTTCTGTCGTTGTAGCAGACCATTTTTCAAAGCCTACATTATAAGATATATGTAAAATTAGTTCCATAAATCTAATCCAGCAATGTAAAGTCGAAAGCCCATATTGATAAGAATTTTCGTCAACAGGTTTATTTTGTACTTTTTCTAAATTGTTCATCTCTGTAGGTCTTGCACCACAAATAGTACATACAGCACCTGATGAAGTTTCTGACAAAACTTGAGCCACTTTCCCGTCAACCATTGTCAAAAATAATGTGTGTTTGATTTCAATACTTTCACCATTTTTATTGATTAAGCTTGTTGTGAGAGCGTTTCTTTGAGCTATAATTTCATTAACTACACTTGTAGTTTTCTCTGGTGTCTCTTTTGAAAATTCTATTAAAATGGGCCTACAAAATCTTACTGATGATGGAACAGGGTTTTCCCACAAAGTTTCATTTGTATTAATATCAACAAGTTTCAGAGGTACTAATGAAGATATAAATAAATTTGTGTCAGAAATTAACTCATCCTCTTCAGTTAAGACTTGCTTGTATTCACTTTGTCCGCTTGAGCCATCACAGCCCCATTTCGAATACAGCATTAAATGTTTTTTGCCAGCTTTGTATACACCATTGATTTTCAAAATTCTTGCAATAGTGTGATCCAGCAGATCTTGCAGTTTTATTTTTGCTGTAATATTATTAATTTCTATGCTTGATCTTGGTGGGTAGCACATTCCTTTAGCTTCCTGAATTGATTTATATGACGGAAATAATACGCAGTTCTTCGCAATTAAGCAATTTCTCATGTTTTCAAACTGTGCCATGTTAAGGTCCAACTCTATAAAAATACTGAGAGCTTCATCTTTAGAGTACGCTGTTAAATGTGCCGCTTCATTTAAAAGATTTTGACGTATTTCACTTTTTTTATCTATGGGTAATACTCGTAAAATTTCGACAATGAATGCTTCTTCCGTTTCCCCTTGAGATCTCAATCCTTGAAGATATGAATTCAGTATAAAATCAAGGCCACATGTTTCAAGCAACTCCTTGTTTTTTCGTCTTTGTGTTCTATCGGAACTGTCTTCGTAGGTTTTATAAGGGCGTCCTCGCTTCCCCGTCGATGTCGAAGGTTCAGATTCACAAGTAGGATCTTCCAGATTTACTGTGAATGTGGCATTCAACCACATGCTATTCTGATTTAAAAAAAATTCTTTATTTATGCCAGATTTAGTGTAGCGTTGACGAAAGTTCGTAATAAGATTTTTTTGTACACTCGCGACATGTTTAGCGATATTTGCCTCAGAAAAGTTGATAAAATTATTCCGTATATAACTTGTTAAAGCAACAACATAATTCCCGTCACTTTCAATCAAAACAAGACATAGGTCGCGTCTGGTACATTGGAATTCACTCATTGCGAGAGAGTAGGTGGTTAGATACACTTTTAATAACGACAATAACGAACGAAAAACAGTATGTAATTATTCAGTATGCAGATGCTCTATTTTATATTAAAAATTATACTAGATTTAAAAAATCTAAAAATCCCACGTTTTTCAATGTCCTAAAAAGAATAAAATAACCCTGCGGGGCAAAGCGAGGGGCCACTCAAAACGTGGGGGCGCATATTACTAAGAGGAGATTTTAAAGAGATGAATGACATGCATTGATGCCGATTATTGTAAAGATGCGCCCCCACGTTTTGAGTGGCCCCTCGCTTTGCCCCGCAGGGTTATTTTATTCTTTTTAGGACATTGAAAAACGTGGGATTTTTAGATTTTTTAAATCTAGTATAATTATTTTATTCTTTTTAATTATTAACTCAACAAAGTAACCATGTGTTACGCAACAATCGGATAAGCCCCATACAAAAGTGAAAGTTGCCGAAAGTGGACCTGAAAGTGCATCTGGAAAGTTGAAAGTTGCTTTAGAGTGCATTGTCATCGGGTTCTGAACTATCCTGAAAGTTTCAGCTTTCTAGCTTATCGGAAAGTGCCTCAAATTTAAGTTGCAAGATTTTGCCCGGACAGACAAACAAACAAATAAGAAAAGTGAGATAAGAAAAACGTGGTAATAACTGATTTGAAACGTGTGCAAAGTATGGGAATAAAAACTATTTATCATTATGTGGTTACTCGGTTTCCTATGTGTTTTATTGATAATTTATTTTGTAGGCGAACTAAAAATGGTGAGAAATACTCGATACATTATCAAAACATAAACCGCAATTAATAATATATCACAAGTGTAACCTATATCAACTAATAAAACAAATAGATTCGCCCACGTATTTTTAAGAAATTATTACTATTTCATGTTATGATAGATAGCATTATGTTGTGCAATGAAATTGCAACTTTTTTTTTCTTCCTGTATAAAAATATTAAATTTCCTATCAAATAACATCATTTACAGACCTTCGGCAAATTTCGGCAACTGTCAAAACTCTAATTGAAAGTTTCAGATACGCAAAAATGATATGTCATGAGATAAATATTTCTAGTAAATATATTTATAAATATATAGCATATTTGTGTATACCAAAAAAAAGTATATATTATAAGTTTTCTAAAATGGTATAATACTTGTATAATTTTCATTGCTAGCTTACTAGAAAATCATCCTGAAAAAAATACAAATTATGATGTTTTCGTGATAATTTTTCAATCATCGTATTTAGATGCTTTTTACTATAAAAAAGTACTAGTTACATACATAATTTATATATAATATAGTAGATCAACTTCTTAGCTATAGTTTGAGGTATAATACAAGTACCTGCGCCGATTTTAACAAAATGTATTTATGGCCAAGCTCTCTTAGGCACCTCCACATAGTGCGACGTAATGATTCTAGAACGTTTACGACTGCGTCGTCATATAATTAAAACCGAGCGCGACCGCGAGGAGTTAATTCTGATTTTAGAAACAATCGTAGCGACTTGAATGTAATCTTTGAAGCGAATTAAAGAGTGAATTAATTAGCGACCTCAACGAGTTACTGGACTATTTTGAACGTGGTTTACACTCGCGACTGGGATATCTTGAAAAGATAATTTTTGACAACTTCGGCGATTTATTGGACAATTGGAGTATATTAGCAAACTTGTTTTGGGACTTTATTTTATACTGTGTGTAAATTATTTATTTAAATTAAATCTCGGAATAAATTAATTGGTTCATTTGCCTATCCAAACCGTAGCTCGTAAGAATATATGTCACGAATGTAGTTTTTTTTTTTTACGAAAGCGAGTGGTGTCAACGCACTTGTGACCAATAAAGTTACATTTTGGTAAATTTACTTTAACGACCTCCATGGTCGAGTGGCTTGCCACTTTGTGGTCCCTGGTTCGATCCCTGAGCAGGTTAACAACGATCTTTTTGTTTTAGTTAATATTTATTTATTAATTCACCCTATTTAATTTAACCTTGTTTATAAAAATAAATAAATATTGTGTTGTTGTTAGACAGATATATACCACAAAGACAGTTGAACGGTAGATGTCAAAATAAATAGAAATTGAGTTGTTTGCTGCAAGTATACAGGTGACACAAAACAAACCTTTGAGTTCGTCTCCACTTTCGCTTCAATACAATAATTTTACGATGAATAAAGAGACCGCACGCTGAACGTCGAATTTTAAGGGAAGTATAATATTAGCCGCATGCTGGTGCTATTGGCCAGGATCGCCTCAACTTATATACTAAACACATGGATCCAACATCAGAAGAAAATACCTTGTGGTGGCCGCCGCATGAAGTGATGCAGCAGTGTATGCAAATGCACGATGGCGGCCCAGTCGGCCAGGAATGCTTCCGCTGTGCGACCCGCGTCTGTACCCAACTCGTACTGTAGATAGACGCACCGCCTCTCACCTAAATTTATAAAATAGTAGAGATTAAATAGTTATTAACAATAAACATATTTTTAAGCAAACTTTGATAAGTTGTCTTAAACTAATTACAAATTTCAGCCCCTGGATCTGATCTAGAATCACAGTACTTCTCAAGACGAACCACAGGGGTACCAACTCAATGGAATTGCATTGTGCTAGTACAGAGCTTTCGGCTACGTCATCAAATCACCTCCGCGTCATAATTATATCGCATTGTCATCTCATTTACAAATTGCATGCAAAATTGCAGCTAAACCGGTAACCGGGAAGTCGGTCAAATTTAACTTGCATGATTTGAGAATAGGTAGAAAGATTGGGACAGGTAAAACCATATAAAGGTATAAAAGATTAAATTCAGTATGTTTTCTAAAAAAATAACTAAATCTTATTTCTTATTTCTAAGGCTGCAACCGATTTAATTATTTTATAACCTTGTTCTTTGGGATTTGGTGTGCGAACGGGTGAACCATGGAAGACAATCTCGGCAGTCCAGACGCGGGCCTGGTTCTTAGTAGTGAGCCGGATGGTGGCAGCCAGCAGGCGGTCGCGCAGTGCATTAGCGGCAGCCACGGGCGCACCTTCAGGCCGCGGCAGGGACACTATGCGCATACCCAAAGCCGAACCACTCCATTCTGGCTGAACTCCTCCGTGGGTAACACCGCGTGCCGCTAACTGTCATCAATTAATCACCATTTTAAAGCTATAATTAAGAATGATTGATTAAATGTGAAACTAACTAGTCGCACAACCATGTTTCTCTAACAAACACTAAAAAGAATCAACAACCGATCAACAATTAACATAGAAAGTTCACTATCGTGTCGAGAAAGTTTGACATTTTGATGAAGGTTTATATACTGTTTGTCCTTTCTTAGTTGTTTTATTTTAATGGACCTAGAAGAGCACTCCTAACGTGCTATGGATTTAGAAGTAATGCTATTTTGAGCCGGATTGTTATTGCTGCTGAAGCCGGTGCTGCAGTCATTCAGGGTAATAAAACACTTTAAAAAGGGGTACTTTTTAATGTGGTTTATTACCAGATTGAAGCTGCAGAATAAGGTTGAAATTAGTGTTGAAACCGATCATAGACTTAGGGAAATCACAAAATATAAAGTGACTTGTTTAAAAAACGATCTAGCATATCCTATGGTCAAATTTGCTATAATTTTATTATACTTTGTAAAATATTCTGGATGTACACCGGCTAACTTGTTTGCCTTCGCTATTGCTAAAAGTATATGACTTCACAACGGCTTACACAAGCTATAATAATTTAAAGTTATTTATTGAATGAATGTGAAATTTATGATGCTGTCATAATAATAACCGTCATGATAACTACGAAATCGATCAATTGTTTTCTTCAAATACAATCATACCTAAACATTGAACGTACCTCCTGCGCTAAATTGACGAAAGGAACTCGTTCGTCGGCAGCGGCCACGACGTGCGCGAGCTCCGGCAGAAAGTAAGCGGGCTGCCGAACGCGAACAGCGCGTGCGTTTGCCGCGGACAGCTTACGCTTGCCGGGTTGCATGCCTACGTTGGTATAGGTATAAAATATTTAATTAAACACGTAAAAAACTTAAGCATTTATTCCAACATCATTACACATAAATTTAAGGTACCGTTTGCCGACATCTGAAGTAGATTGGCTGGCTCGCCAGTTTGAAGCGTCGCCATCTCTGAGGTCCCGGCACGGATTGCCTCCAACATCCTTTTTATCAGATCTTAAAAGTTTACATCTCTTGGATTAAAAGAATATTTCTCCAAATACTTCAACAATCGTTTAAGATGTTTATAGTTGAGGCAGTAGTTTTTTCAGTGCTTTATTTCGGACATATATTTTTAGCGTTAAATAATTTAAACGGAGAAAAAAATGGATGTGTTTTTTACGATTAAATTTATTGTACATAATTGATATGCGAGAACGAGCACGTTTAGTGAATCCTGGGAGGTTCTGAAAGATTTTTAGATGATAGATACACCGAAGTTAGTTCCTTTATTAGTCAGTATGTGCCCGAGTACCGACTTAAAAAGCTTTTATTATTAAATTGAAAACATCGCCAGCATCAGCAAAAACGCATCTGTACCACACGTGTATACAAGATCGTTTAGTCCTTATTGTGATTAAAATTAACATAATAGTAAGCACAACTCACCAGGGGTATCGAGAGGTGTAAATGGTCCATGTGTCAACGTGAATGTATCCAGTTCCACCAATGAATGAATCTTGAAAAAGGCGCGAGCGACGCCTGCTGGTGCCGCTGCCGACGCTGCTGAACTCTAAGTATAACAATAAATTGCTATTAATATTTCATTATACTGATCCTCACAATATAAGAGTCCCGCCGAACTTTCAGTATCGGCCATAAATCGTCCGAAACCCATTGTTCATGTTTTGTCAAGCGGCGTTTGTTTGGCTTAATTGAATCAGCGAAACAACATCAATCACATGTCCCGTCACTTAATATATGTAACGTCAAACTATGAAATATCGCAAACGTAATGGACACTTACCTCAGTTAAACTTAAATTTTATTGTTTGTCATACAATATTATAGTTTGATTGATAATTCTAGGTAGACTTATACTCAGAATTTAATAAATTTATTCAAGTTTAAGTTCAAAGCGCTAGTTGTGTATATGCTCGCTAAGTAAAATTCAAGTTTTGTTTTTTCTTTTATAAAGTAAAAGCGAAAAAACATTGGAATGGAGTGTGAATAATCAAAAGTTGGTGCTGCATCTGGGCATGCTAGTGATGATGATTTTTACGGAATACATTTCCACTCCATGGTAATCACATTTTTAGTTCTCTCATGATCTGCTATGCCTGCTACATTGATGTCGTTGATTGCAGTGTCATTTAATCGATAGAGTAGTTTGAACGAGCCAATGAAATTTGTTGAAGATCCAAGACCATAACTTAACAGCAAAACAAGAGTTTGGCAAAGCGATAATTATATTGACAACTATCTTTGACATAGGAATGAAATCACCGGAAAAACGCCAACCAATGAGATAACAAAGTTCTCATTTAAGTTTATTTTGAAGTTCCGCATATCATTTGAGAAGAGTTACTATACAAGCCTTAGCTGCAACCAGAACATAATGGACTACCGTATGTCCAACAGTGTCAGATGGCCGTCCGCTTAAGTAATGTACTATTCCCTAAAGTACTATTTCATATACGCACCTCGTCTTCGCACTCATCAGGCGTGCAGCGACGAGCGCCCGCCAAGTGGAACGACAGCGCCACCGAACACGCGCTGCCACTATTGGCGCTGTTGCTTGTCGTCGCAGTACTACCAGCTGCCACTTCTTTCATCTCCACTATCTATTGAAATTATCACCATGGTACCATAAAAATGATACAGATGATGAAATGCACATTACTAGATGTTTCCGTTCTCTTGGATTGGAATTAGACAAGCTATACACATGCACATAAATAAATTAATACAAATAATGGTTAAAAAAACCGCTTTTATCACTGACTAGATTTTGAAGAATTTTGAATAGATTTTAGATTTTAATTATTATAATAACTACATACAAACACATCTATTGAATTGTAATATATTTCTTTAGTTAGTGCCACTAAAACAATTCAGTTTAAATTTGGTTATCGCTTATTTTTACCATCACCAATTGTGAACGATTTGTGCTGTTGATATTATATGAGGTTCTAAGCAATATAATAACGTTATAAAGCTTCAATAAAGCTGATAAGGTTTTGCAGATCTTGATACGTTGGTGATGTACTAGTGTTGCAATCGCTTGTTGTCTACAGAAATCACTGCTTGGCAAAACTTACCAAAATATGGTCAGTGTGCCTATGCAACGTGACGTAGAGTCGATCGGGCGACAATTTGTTAAGCGGGTGGTCTGGTCCGTGTAAGAAAGGAAGGTGCTCGCACACGCTGGCCGGCAAGTGCTGTAGTGTCTTTTCGCATCTGCGTGCCACTAACCAGAATCTGTAAAAGGATTAAAGAAAATTTTAATTGTGCTGAAGTATGCAAAGAAAGTATACAGTGTTGATTTAATTTAAAAAGCTTGGCCAGGTCGCCAAAGGAACGAATCCCGCTTAGAAGACGATGAGATTTTCCTATATTTGGAAAAAAATATCGTATTATTCAATAATAAAAATAGGTTATTAAAAAAATTAAGCAATATAATTAAGCAACCTGACGCCTAAAAATTAATTAAAAAAAACAGTGAAAAGTTTATTACATGTGAAAATGTATAAATATTTAGTATAAGCGGTTAACAGTGAACAACGCATAAGCGAAGTTGTTTGCACGGCGTTTTTGAACAAAAAGTTATACTAGCTTATTGAACCACATCTGTGGATTTCTAGTTTAGTGATAATTCTTTAACGTATCACTTTGGGTAATACTCACCACTTGGATTTCAATATTAGAACAATTTCTTCAATCAATCAATATATTATGCGCATAATATATGAAACATACCTAAAAACGAATGTCTTCTACCAAAATGCAAGAGGTCTTAGGACAGAAGACAAAAGCTTTTTACAGTTACATCTAGAACTGTAATTACGAAGTTATGTTTGAGTGAAACTTGGTTGTTACCTGGAATTTTTAATACAGAGTTATTTTGATGCTAATTCTCGGAATAATGTACATCACACTGATCTTGATTATGACAATTTAAAAGTGAAAAGGGGTGGTGATACTTTGATCGCTGTCCGGAAATAAATGTAAGTATGTTGGGGCCACGTATATTACCTTTTATGCATGGCGCTGACGCGACGCAACTTGTATTATTTTATTAATGAACGCAGCACCTACATCGACTATGTTACAATGTCTTTGTTGTTACTTTCCGCAAAGCGAATATTAATAAATAGCTGAATTGGCTTACGGATCTTAAAATTTATAATCTGAAAGATATTGTTTGCTAGTGTAGATAACTTCAGTTTGAGAGTTCCCTAATGGATCCCTATACCTGCTTCCTCGGATAATGAATCGGAAAATCTAAATGCTTGATGTGGTAATATTTTGACTTGAAGTAAAAAATAAATAATAAGAACACAAGAAATTGTGTCCGGCTACTCGCGTAGTACGACAGTTTCAGGCAGGTCACTGTGATAATAATGATATACTATTCAATATTGACTGGAAGAACCAGCTTGACTTAAATGACATAAAACTTGCTGTAGAATTCTTTTATAAAAAATATTCCTTGTAAGGTCGTCAGTTCTTTATCCGGGAGTTATTTGGAATATGGTTCTACAGATTTTAACATATTATATGCAAAACATAAAAGACAGGTGCAAAAAAAATTAAAAACTTCTTAAGGAGACTAAGTTTTAGTTGTCTTCTTAAGAACTTTTTTAATTGTTGTACATAAAACAAGGATATTTTTATTATATTATATTATATATATATATATTTTATATTTATTCAATCATAGGATTTAAGACGCAAACAGTAATCAGGTATTCTTTATTAAAATAATTAATAATAACATAGAAAGCCTTTTTTTCCTGAGTCGTAAGTCATTCAAATGAATTAATCTGATTATAATCAATCTGATAATGCACGCAATTGCCACATTGAACAATTGGAATTTATTGTATGGCTTTGCCACGGATATGCAGTTGATATTATTAAGAGTTTATGTTACTAAATACCTAATCTACGTATTTTTTGTTCTTCTCTTCGCGATGTAATTTGCAACATTGATAACTGTTATTAGCTTATTAATTATTTTAAGCTGTTTTCATTTTATTCAAATTATTAAAGCAGTGATTTTCTTTTACTTTCAATTAAATAATAAATCACCATGTCAGTGACAGCAAAAAAAAAAATTATTGCTTTTGTATAGTTTAAAAAATTCATTATTATAATTACTTAATATTGAAACTTCGATCAATCAATTCTTATTTTTGTTCTTCATAGATCTTATCTTCATCTTCTTAAAGTATTAAACTAGTATGTTCTTGTTGAGAAATCTTCATGTTGACAAGGAAATATAAATACGTGCCCTGTGGAGGTCGTTCGGAACTACAGCAACGCTCGAGGGGGTAGATTACTAAAAGTGCGTACGTACCTTAACTGCGTGAGCAACGCCCTTATTTGTGTAAGGTCAGCGGCGGCGAGCGCGCGGGCCAGATCGGGCATGCGCGGTGAGGCGGGGTAGGCAGGCACGCGCGCGCGCAACCGGCCCCCGTGCGCGCCTACACAGATCAACAGCTGTTCCGCACGCAGGCACGGTGCAACCACGGAACACGCCAGCACGCACGGCCACCCGCCCACGGAACACTCCACCTATCATATAGTTAACCACATTTTACACACTGATTAACCAATGGATTTTCTGAGGTTTCCATTCGATGAGTCATCAGATTGCTTACATTTTAGCAAATACGTATACCGTTCATGATTTCTCGCAAATATTATGTGCTTGTAGGAGGTGCTTGTAGGTAGTCCGTAAGTTTTTTACCATTATACTCCTGAATCAAAACAATAATCTAAGCAATGGCAAAAAATACGATAAATCAACCCCAAAGAAAGCTTAGACAATTTGGTCGGCTGCCGAGGCGATGACGCCAGTTTATAGGGATACTAAGGGTGTTATC
Source organism: Calamotropha paludella (assembly GCA_927399485.1). Lineage (NCBI taxonomy): Eukaryota > Metazoa > Arthropoda > Insecta > Lepidoptera > Crambidae > Calamotropha > Calamotropha paludella. The sequence continues at coordinate 13,433,562 of OV656805.1, forward strand.
GCGGTGTCCTACCTTTCAAAATGTAAGCCAATAAACTCTGGAGTATTACTGCACCTTTGTTTACGTAAAGAAATCAAAGACAAAGGCATTGAGTAACTCAGATAGAAACTCTTATTACGTCACGATAATGCTCGCGTTCACACGTCTGTTGAATCCATAGTTTAAATTCGTGATTGTGGTTTTGAGTTACTGACCCAACCAGCTTATTTTCCTCATTTGGTTCCTTCGGACTTTGAACTATTTTCTAACTTTAAAAAGCCTTAGTCGTCAAAAATTGTAACCAAATAAAGAGGTCAAAAGTACGGTGAATCAATTTTTAGAAGACCTTGAAATTTTTTAAACACAGGGCTAGAGAATCTTTAGAATACAGGCGAAAGAAATGCATAAAGCTAAACAGAGATTACATCGAAAAAGTTTAAATATTTATGATCATACTTTGTGTAATTGACTAAGCTGCGAAGCCATAAAATCTACCATCGTAGACACTCACCCCAAGGTCATTGAGCAGCACTTTCAGGTCATTTAGTCGCTGCCGCGAGCGTACGTGTACGGTATGTGCCAGGAGCCGCTCCATAGAAGGAGCGTGAGGAGTCAACGCGGCAGATACCCGTTCGCCTCCAGTGAGCGCAGGCACGTGCCATACGCACAATTGCTCACCCTCCGCGCCTATTATCAGGCGATAGCCGAGCTCGCAACCCAACTCTCTGTAAAAGGATTAAACATGTAATAGTGGTCAACCAATTAAAAAGAGCTAGTACAATTATTTCTTATTATATATGTATTATTATTTTGGACAAGTTCGATTCCCTAATTTCTTTTTTTTAATGCGGCCATAGCATTGATGATTATGAGATGTTAGCTTTGAACTAACTATAGTGAGTTCAAACTTCTTGTTTTCTTTGTATGTACGGCTGACAGCACGTCAATCTATTTACAAATAAGTGACCTCTATAAAATGGCATAAGGTCGGTTCAAATGATAATTATATAACTTGACGAATATAGTTTTAAGTGCTATCTTCAGTTAAATGGAATATTAATAACGCGTTTTGTGCATTATCTATATTATTTATAATTGATATAACTATATTTGTCATGAGATGAATAGCATTTATAAATTCAAAACCAATATGAAATAATGTATTAACTTAGTGACTGACCAGTGTTCTTGGACAGTGACTGCACTGTCCAAGAAAACCCAATGTTACTAATTTTACCAGCACTATGGTGCTGGCCACTTATAAAATCTCTATATTTATACGACGTCGCATAGACTGTCAGAGTTTTATTTATAAAAGAATACTAACAAACCCAATGTAAATATTTCCGTTAACCTCTTATGGTAAGCCAAATGCTTATGTTACGAGTGAGCCCACGTCCCGGTACATCGGTGAGGACCGCACTCGGTCTGCTTGGGTTAAGGTTGACATCTCAACCGATATGCTAGGGCCGCCTTAAACAATAGATTCCAACGAATTAGTAAATGGCAAAGGTTTAGTCGCGCAATCTACACTAATATTATAAAGATGAAAGATTTGTATTTTTGTATGTTTGCAATGAATAAACTAAATAACTACTAAGCCGATTTCAAAAATTCTTTCACCATTGGAAATATTTGGAAAGCTACATTCACGCTGAGTAACATGGGCTATATTTAATGCTTGGAAAAATTTAAAGAATTTTGTCCATCCGTGCGAAGCCGGGACGGGCCGCTAGTAACATATAAAGCTATGAGAGTAAGACTATTTTTCTCTTTTATTTATTACCGTTATATGGTAATGTTTGTTTTTTCCACCTTTTGTTCTGAATTAAAGCGGAATTCGTCTCATGTGGATAAAAATATTATAATTCTTCAATTTTTTATTATAATTTGGGACACAAATTACGGGTATCATATGTTTTTATGACTATTAAAAGGGAGTCGCGTATGTTATTCGTAGAATAGTAGAGTCAATGATTAATTAGCAACCGTAATTACATTCATCATCATCATCATATCAGCCGTACGACGCCCACTGCTGGACATAGGCCTCCCCCAAGGATCTCCACAACGATCGGTCCTGTCCTGCCCGCATCCAGCGTTTTCCCGCGACCTTAACCAGATCGTCGGTCCACCTCGTAGCGGGCCTACCCACTGAGCGTCGTCCGGCACGCGGTCGCCATTCGAGAACCTTTCCGCCCCAACGGCCATCGGTTCTCCTTGCTATGTGTCCTGCCCATTGCCATTTCAGCTTCGCAATTCTTTGAGCTATGTCGGCGGTTTTTGTTCTCCTACGGATCTCCTCATTTCTGATTCGATCGCGTAGGGAAACACCAAGCATAGCTCTCTCCATTGCCTGCTGGGCGACCTTGAGCCTTCTTACAAGACCCATAGTGAACGACCACGTTTCACTGCCATAAGTCATCACTGGCAACACACACTGGTTAAAGACTTTCGTCTTAAGGCACTGAGGTATTTTGGACGCGAAAATGTATCGCAGCTTCCCGAACGCTGCCCACCCGAGTTGGATTCGACGAGAGATCTCTTTCTCGAAGTTGGACTTACCTTACTGTATTGTATGTCTTGAAAATAATCTATAATCTTGAAATTGCCGGCGTGCCCGTTCTCAAAGGAGAAAATTTATCAAATATTGTCAGTAATATAGCCACAAAGGTCGGTTTTGACTTAACATCATCCGACATTGACTACATTCACCGTGTCCGGCGCTTCGCACCTAGGAATCACAATACCGCGCAAGTGAATGACGAATCTTCCCGAGACATGTCCGCTATACCTAATATAATAATCAGATTTACCCAAAGAAAACGTAAAAATGAAATGTTGGCCGCGGTGCATGCGCGTCGTGTTCTGTCTACAGTTGACGCAGGTTTGGTTGGTGTATCTAGGCCTATATTTATTAATGACCATCTTACTCCACAAAACAAGCTTCTGTTTGGACGGGTTCGACGTCTTGCCAAGGAGAAAGACTATAAGTACGTATGGCTCTCGGAATGTAAAATCTTATTGCGTAAAACTGATGCATCGAAAGTGATACTTATTGCCAGTGAACAAGACCTCACTAAAATACAGTGACTATATATCTGTCTCCTATATAAATGCTATATACAGCTCACTTTATGTTATCTCTTAAGTAATGACAATTATTTTTTAAACTTGAATTTACTGTTATCCGTTTCTTTAAGAAATAATTTACACAGATTCTTGTATATTGTTGGTGGAACAACACACAATAAAACTATATTAAAACAAATTTTTAAAATTCAATAACACTGGTTTCTCCGTTTACTATCAGAACGTGAGGGGCCTACGCACAAAATCACACTCGTTTCTTGAAGCCGTCCTATGTACTAATTACGATGTAATATGTGTCACAGAGTCATGGCTTAACAATAACTTTTATAGTGCGGAGTACTTTGACGACCGTTACGATGTATTTAGATGCGATCGAAGTAATGTTGTCTCTGCGGGCGGCGGCGTAATAATTGCCGTGCGCCGGGAGCTATGTCCTTGGCATCGTGTCGACAAGCGCGCGTCGCCGCCGGCCGAAGAGGTTTGGGTCTCAGTGCCACTCCGCGCGAGTTCCCCTTCCACTGCCGCCGTCTCATGCGCCGCTCCTAGTCACTTGCACATTATTTGTACATATATAGCACACGGTTCAAATCATGAGTTATTCCTTGAAAGTTTTTACGATAGAGTGAGCGAATTCGCCAATGGTAATCCTGACGATGTTTTCTTAGTTCTCGGTGACTTCAACGTCTCCTTTGCCCACTGGTTTAAAAACAGTAATAATTCTATGGACTTGGAAATAAATAATAATAATTTGACTCGTCACACGGCTGATTTTATGAATATAACTTCTATGGCCCAATTCAACTCATTATTCAATCAAAACGGGAGGCTACTAGATTTGGTGTTTAGTAATTATCACTGCCAGGTTTCTTCATGTGAAGAACCACTAGTACCAGAAGACAAACATCACAAGTCTTTGATTACATTCATTAATTTAATTTCTTCTCAACCACTTCTCCCGCCAAATGAAATGAAACTCCAATTCCATAAGGCCGATTATTGTTCTATTAAGAAAGCTCTGGCGTCTGTTGACTGGCAAAGAGATTTATCTAGGATTACCGACGTTGAGAGCATGGTAAGTTATTTTTATAACATTCTTAACAATATTGTGAGTAAACATGTTCCACAAACCAACTTAAAATTAAAACAAAAATATCCGCCTTGGTATACAATGCCTCTTATTAAATTGCGTAAAGAGAAAGAAAAATTTCACAAAAAATGGAAACAGTATGGCAGCCAAAGCGATTATGCAACTTTCTCAAAACTAAGATCTCGCTTTAAGAAAATGTCGGAACGCTGTTATAAAACTTACATAAAATATTCGGAGGAAAACATAAAAGCACATCCTAAGTTATTCTGGTCCTTTGTGAAATCAAAGAAGGCCACTGGCGATGTTCCTGGCAAAATGATACATGACAACAGAATACTATCAACTGGCCCGGATATTTGTGATGCATTCAATCACTATTTTAACTCTGTTTTTGTATCCTCCAATGAAAATCAAACCTTGACCGCATACCACTCCCAATCTACTTTAGATATTAACACTGTCAATATAAATATGACTCGTATCCAAAGAGAATTAAAACAGGTTAATATATACAAGGGAGCCGGCTCCGATAATATTCACCCTATTTTTATTCGTAACTGCGCCGAAGAACTCACTATACCCCTTACAATTATTTTTAAAACATCTTTGGCGACCGGAATTTTTCCCGCTAAATGGAAGACAGCTTTGGTGACCCCAATTCCAAAAAACAATCAAAAGCACCTTATTACAGAATATCGGCCGATATCAAAGATGTGCATTTTTGGTAAAATTTTAGAGAAAATGGTAACCTCTGATATAGCATTGGCAGCTCGGAGCTTTATTTCCTCTCAACAACATGGTTTTTTTTAAACTCAGGAGCGTAGATACTAACATGGTGGTATTCACTGAATTTCTCTCGCATGCAATGGAGAAAAATCTTCAGGTTGATGTCGTGTACACCGACTTCTCAAGGGCATTTGACAAAATAAATCACAATACGCTCATTAATAAACTTGCAGAGGCTGGTGTGCACGGCAATCTCCTTCGATGGATCCATTCTTACATCCAAAATAGAAGCCAAGCGGTCTGTATTAAAGGGTATACCTCACAATTTCTTCCTATTCCATCTGGAGTTCCACAAGGTTCACATTTGGGTCCACTTTTGTTTTTATTTTACATTAACGATATTGGTAATGCTTTTACCCATAGCCATCACTTACTATATGCAGATGATACAAAACTATATAGAATTGTGACATGTCGTAATGATTGCATTAAATTACAAAGCGATATAAACGCGCTACATGACTATTGTCTAAAGAATCAATTATTCCTTAATGTTAGTAAATGCCATGTTATCTCTTACACTCGCAGAAAAAATCAAATTAATTTTGATTATTGTATAAATAACAACATTATTAAAAGAGTGACCCATATTAGGGACTTAGAAATCATGATGGATTCAAAGCTTTCATTTAACCATCATATAGACCACATTGTTAGTGCGGCGTTTCGTAAGCTGGGCTTCATTCTAAGAATATGTAAACCGTTTAAAAATACAACTACATTAAAAATTCTTTATTTCTCATTCGTTCGTTCTATTCTTGACTTTTGTAGCACTGTTTGGAACCCATGTTATAACATTCACATCAACAGAATTGAAAAGATTCAAAGGAAATTCTTAAAGTCGCTTAATTATCGCGACAACATAATAAACGTTACGTATAACGAAGCATTGCTCAAACATAACTTGCTTACTCTCTGTAATCGCCGTATAATGTTTGACACAATTTTTCTATTCAAGATCTTAAACTCATTAATCGACTCATCAGAGCTCCTCAGCTACGTTCAATTGTTAGGTCGAACCCGTCTTCCTGTGCGCTCCTCACGTACACTACCACTATTCGTTCCCCCGCAACGCTTAAAAAATTACACCCGAAATACACTCTTTTATCGTTCCACCAACACGTACAACGAGAAGATAAACTTAAATATATACTCAGTTCTAGTCAACAAAACTGTTAAAAGGATTTACTGTTATTCGTTTTTCTTCTTGCTAATTTGTTAAAATTCATCTTATGAAAATGGTAAAATGTAGTAGTTAGAATTGTTTGTTTTGTCACTTATTGAAATTATCACACTTAAATTTTTTTTTGTAATTTTTAATTTCCCATAAGTATGTTTGTTTTCCACGATTTGATCACGTAAGAATTATTTAAAATTTATTGTAAATTTTGGGCACTGTAGGTCTTTTATTTTTATTACTGTTTTCTCAATAATTAATGTAATTATGTATGACTGTTTGTTGCCAAAATAAAAATAAAAAATAAAAATAAAAAAAAATGTCCTAGGTAAACATAGTGGTCAACAACTTCGAGTGTAACGTTCCCAACATTTACTGGAGCGGGTGTAACATGGGCGTTGGACATAATTTTCGTCTTGTCCATGTTCATCTTAAGACCCACTCTTTGGGATGCGTTACTGAGATCTTCGAGCATGGTGCTCAGGTCTTCCAAGGTCTCAGCCATTAGGACCACATCATCGGCAAACCGAAGATGCGTTAGGTACTCGCCGTTGATGTTGATGACAAGTCCATTCCAGTCCAGAAGCTTAAAAATATCCTCCAACGCAGCAGTGAACAGTTTCGGAGAGATAACGTCTCCCTGTCTCACTCCTCGCTGTAGTTGGATAGGATTAGAGCTCTGGCTCTGTACTCGGACCGACATAGTGGCGTTTTGGTACAGGCACCTTAACACTTCGATATACCTGTAGTCCACTTGGCACCTCTGGAGAGACTGCAGCACCGCCCAAGTCTCGATCGAATCGAAAGCCTTCTCCACAAACGCCAAGCAAAGTGGCCGATTATACTCTTCGGTCTTCTGTATAACCTGCCGCAGCATATGAATGTGGTCTACGGTGCTAAAGCCTTTTCGGAAACCGGCTTGTTCGGGAGGTTGGAAGTCGTCAAACCTGCGAGCAAGACGATTCGTGATGACCCTCGAAAACAGTTTGTAGACATGGCTCAGAAGCGAGATGGGTCTGTAGTTCTTCAGTAGGGTTTTATCGCCCTTTTTGAAGAACAAAATCACCTCGCTTCTGCTCCATGCCTTCGGCGTTTTGCCCTGGACGATGACAGAATTGAAGAGCCTCTGGAGGACTTTAAGTACCGGCCTGCCGCCCGCTCTCAAAAGCTCTGTTGTAATTCCGTCATCTCCCGCCGCCTTGTTGTTCTTTAGCTGTTTGAGGGCCATTCTAATCTCGTACAGGCTGACGTCCGGGATATCTTCGGTATAGTGTCGGGTAAGCTTGGCTCTAGGATCTCGAGCTCTGCTTTGGCCTGGTGTGATACTGGAATACAGCTGCCTATAGAAACTCTCAATCTCTCTCAGGATTTCAGGAGTCGATGAAATGATACTGCCGTTCTCAGTTTTCAGCCTCGTCAGTTGACTTTGCCCAATAGACAGATCTCTAGCGAACACTTTGGAGCCTTTGTTCCGCTCTATGGCCTCTTTGATACGCTCGGTATTAAATTGGCGAAGGTCGCTCGTCAGCGACTTCGAGATCTGTCTATTAAGCTGTCTATAACGTAGGGCATCCGCTGAGTCTTGCAGCCTCATTACATGTCTCTTATCCATGAGTTCGAGTGTATGTGCGGAGAGTTTCTTCAATTTGGGACGGTGGGTTTTGAAGTATTTTGACCCTACCGTACGGACAGCATCCACCACTAGGTCTTTCAGATCGTCCACATCTATGCTGTTATCAAGGGACTTGAACCGGTTCTGGAGCTCGAGCTGAAAGCGCTCGGGGTTTTGAATCTGGGTCAGCATTGGTCGGAGCGTCGATTTTATCAGTCGCGATCTTTCAAGCTTCACGTTGATATTCAATGTGCCTCTTACCAGTCGGTGATCGCTCCCTGTCTTAACAGCGTTGATCACAGAGACGTCATTGAATATTTGCTTACTCGTTGACATGATAAAATCGATCTCATTTTTCACCTTGCCGTCGGGATTTATCCAGGTCTATTTGCGAGTTACGGGCTTTCTGAAGAAGGAGTTCATCATATAAAGGTTCTCCCTCTCCATAAAGTCCGCCAGCATCTGGCCTCTGTCGTTCCGTTCCCCAAATCCAAATCGCCCCACTCTCAACTCGTCACCGCAGCGCTTCCCCAACTTTGCATTGAAGTCCCCCATCACAACCGTGTAGTGGGATTTGTGACTATGTATGGCCCAAGAAATCTCCTCATACATAGCCTCCACTTCGTCATCGTCGTGTTTCGAGGTTGGAGCGTATACCTGGATGACCGTCAACGAATACCGAGATGATATTCTGAGTACCAAGTATGCCACTCTGCTGGAAACACTACCGATGGATAGCACGTTGTTGACGAGGGACTTGTGGACGATAAACCCGACACCACCCACGGACAGTTGGTCGCCCTCCCGGAAGTACAGCAAGTTACCGGAGTCCAAAATTATCGTGTCCTCTCTCTTCGGACTTCAGACAACCCGATGACGTCCCAGTGTAACTTGCCGATAACTTCTTCCAACTCTGTAATTTTCGCGTGGGTCCTCAATGTGCGCGTGTTATAAGTTGCCAGGTCCAGTCGTCGGTGTTGGTAGCCGCAACCTACCCGGGGATTCTTCGCACCCCCTGCCGCACCGTTACCGTAGCCGCTACCGTAGCTAGGAATGGTTTGGCTGCCGGGGACTAGGGGCCGTTTTTTGGTGTGCCTATCCATAAAGGGGGGTTTTGCCATAATCGCCACGCTTGGCAGGCGGGTTGGCGATCGCAGTATAACCCGTACGCATAAAGAGATGCTGCTGCCCATCTCCTTAGGTGAGGTTTCCCTTAGTCGACTCTTACGACACCCACGGGATGAGAGGGGAGTAGTGCTATTCTAGGCCGGTACTACACGGCTAATTATTATAATTACACCATATTATTACACTATATTTATGGCAATTAGTGTAATTACACTAATTGCCATAAATGCCAGTCATTTCTTGTAAGAGTACCTCCAGTAAGAGACTTGCAGCTTCTGTCCAGGAGTATAACGGTCGACTTGCAGATGGCGCGCTAGCCGGTCGCGGCAAAGCCTTAATGTCTGTGTGTAGAGGAGTTCCAACGATAGGGAGCGACAGAAGTATCTGAGCGCTGCAAGTGCGCCGCTCAATCCGGCGGCCGCCAGACGAGCTTGTGCTACGCCGCGCAGCCACGCAAGCTGAGAGCTATGCACGAGCGGCTTACCCTCTGGACAGAATCAAACATCGAATAAAAATAGCTTTGAAAATAAAAGGAATGCCATTAAGTCAAAGATAAACGGCATATACAAACATTAATTTATTATGAAAAAATGCCTTATTTTAACGATAATACAAAGCTACACTTGCCTATCTCGATCATTTATGATTGAAGAAAGACTATGAGGTTGCTTTCTTTTTTTTATTTGAGAAAGAAACCCCTTTAAGTATATATAGATCAGTTAAAATCAATTTGTATGCAATTGTGTGCAAGGTGAAATACTACCAAAATATTATGTTACAACATTTAATTTAACTAATGTTAAAAGAGAATAATAGAGAAAAGATTCGATAGCAGAATTCCTATGGTCCATTTAAATAAAAAATATTTAAGATATAAACAAAAATTTCTTGTTCTTAAACCATACATAGTTTAAAATCTACAAACAAAATTACACACATAATAATTAATGGTTTCAAGCTAGTTTTATGTGTAGAAGTATTGGTTTAATTTCATAAACACTTCTTCAGATAACTTACATTCAAGAGTACTGCCAAGATTTTTTTACCATATGAACATCTTACATCTTTGATGTAAGAATAATAAATTATTTTCCATTAGATGTGTAATTTTTCATATACCATCTACAAATCTTATTAAGTTTACTAACTGTTTATTAGCGGGGGAGTACTAACTAAATAATGTATTATTTAACTTGTAATACATACAATATAACACACTTTATTGATAACAGAACTAAAGAAAATTTAAAGTGTTGTTACAATGGGCGGTCTTATCGCTCAAAACGATCTCTGCCAGACAATACTTAAATTGGAAGGAAGCGTAAGAAACGGTGGTGTAAACGAAAAACACATACCTCCAGTTTCATTATCAGCAATCAGAATTGCTATGTCTAAGAGACGCCATGGCAGATTTGGAGCATCACCCATGACTGTCAAAGAAACGCTGAACTCTTGGCCAACTGTAAATGTAGCTCGTCCATTTTCCACCTAGCCAAAATTAACACAGACATATTTAATAGAATATAAATTACTATAGATTCATAACTTTATATGAAATAGGTAAATAATTTTAGGTAACACTACTGAATTTATCAGATTGCAACTTTGTAAAAATCGCATAGTGCTTTTTACATAATCGGACATTATTATTATCATGCAATCTTAAGAATAAATCTAGGAATTGAAAATTACATGAGCCTGCAATGAACAAAAGAATATTTATCTTATGAAAAAAAAGTACATTATAATGACCTTTAAATTGCGAACATCACTTGGCAATGATGCAGTAGTTAGCCTCTGACGTACAACATGAGCTAGAGCTCGTAGGGTGGAGCGACGTTCGGCCGCTGTGAGCGAAGGGGGCGGCACTAGGCGTTCACGGATCACCGCCGGCAAACGGCTATAGGTGCCCAGTGTCAACACTTCCACTGCAGCTGCCATATGGAATGTTGGCAAACTGCATAATATAAGAAGTTAGAGTTTAAGAGTGTATATCATAGAAATGTTGATTTTCATTTTTACTTGACACACATTATTTATTTATAATGTGACTGCTTTTAACCTACTTACTTACTTGATTCTGGAAAAAAATTGTCCACAAAGCATGCCCACAATGTGGCATTGGCAAACTTCATTACAATCCTTTTCCTTTACATAAAAACATGAAACAATAGCTCAAACTACTGATATTTGTGTTTATGAAGGAAATTCACTAAACTTTGTTTTTTAATTGCCTTTTCTGATGTAAACATGTTTTTTTCTATGGAGTGAGTATGCTTTTGGCCTTTTTTAATCATTATTTATTTATATTCAATTCAAGCTGATTATTCCATAAGTGCAATGTTGATGTTACAAAATTTAAGAATTTTATGGGCCTTGTAATGTAGTAAATGGGGGACTTTAAAATTATTTGTAGATATTATTGGGTAAAAAAAAACATTTAACAATAACATAATTCACTGCACTTCTTTTTTGTTTCGACAAAGCACACTATTGTTGCCCTAACACTATTTAGACTAGACTTTTCACAAGCAGTTTTTCTCAAAAAAAAATTTATCAAAATTTAAATTTAATTAATTTAATTTAAATTAACATATAGTGCATTATGGGCCCAGATTAAACATGACATTAACCCACAGAACACAAATTAATTAATTGGTAATGTAATGATCTTTCTATTTTAACCATCTAAATACTCTGCAATCGTATAGTATGTTTTTTCAATAAGGAATTGCTAAAGTTTTCCATTAAAGTCTTTATCTTTCAGAATATCTTTAATATGTTTTGGTAGTTAATTGTATTGATTTACAGCCTCAGGCCTGCATACTTGAGGAATTTAAATTCAATGGTAATGTAGGTATTATTTTACAGCTTATAATTAAGGTTAGATTCTACATATTTTTAAAATAAGTTGGAAATTAACTAAGTAATTTGCAAATTTCTAATATGAAGACACTTGGTAGTGTATTTTATGTTTTTTAAACTAAGGTTTCCAAGAGCCTAAAGATATTATCTATGTTAATCAAGATTGTAATTAGTTTTCTGTAAAGTAAATAAACGAGGAGCTTCCATGCTACTGCCCCATAAAAACATCCCATTTGTTTATCCATGCAAAAGTTTAGGCATAATATGTTACCAGCGCCATTTGGAAATTGTTTGTCTTTCTTATTTCATTGAAAGCATAAATGAATTTAAAATAATTTACATTTTACATTTAAAATATGAATTTTCTAGTTATAATTGAGACTATTCCTAACCAAATAGATATCTGGATGATGTCTAATTTGGTATTGCTTATAACAAAATTATATTGTGATCTAGATTTAGTGATCATCACTAAACATATGACCTTATAGTAGGGTTGCCAACCAAACTATAAAAAATAGTGTTCTGCTGTACTTTGGGTCTGCATGCTATTTACTGTTGAAGCAATACATTGTTTTTAAAAATACTAAATCTTCCATGGTGAAATCTAAAAACCTAATCATTCATTTAAAAAATTATGAATGTGCTCTTACATAATAATTCAAACTGATGCAATATTACGCAGAGTATCTAGACATTTGTCTTACTCATGGACAAATTATAAAAACAATACAACCACGGCTTTACTGAGATTCCAATTTGTCAATGTCAAATAAATGTTTATATTTGATCTGGGAGTTATATAAATTGGTAATGGATAATAAGTAACCACATTTAATTCCTGCCTGCCACTTCGGTATTTACAGAAAAGATATTATTAATTATTTATTTGAATAGTGAAAATGAAAAACATTAGAACCTCTTTAATAAAAATTGAGCTTTTAATTTTCATTAATTTAAAAATTGAATGTTATTAAGCAAATGATTCTTTTATTATAATAATTTTTGTAATGCAAAAAATATGGATTTTATATAAATAGGTATTTGTTTTGCCTTTTTCATAAAATACAATATTTTATCAAAGTGTACCTACTTTATATTTTTATAGCTTAGTTTAAAGAATACTATATTTCATTCAAGAAATGATGGCAAAAAATGGATAGTCAAGATTGAATTGGATGAAAATATAACTGCATTTAATAACGGTGCTTAGGAAAACTAAAACTGAAATTGTGAAATAAATATATTAATACTAACCGAGCATGGACAAGAGTTTCTCTAGCAACTCTGGCTAAAACATCTGCTGTTTCTACAAAAAGTAATGCTTGTTTATCCAGGAAGGCCATGATGTGCGCTGAGCGATCCACTTTTGTTGCACTACTAGCCCATTTTACAAGAGCCAACAGGCGAACAAAAAGCTGACGGGTCCGAGCACTAAATTTATATATTTCAATTTTTCGTTCCATGTCAGTTTTACGAGGTAACCTGGAAAATGTGAGATGTGTGATAAAGTTAGGAAAATTACATGTAAACTTATTTAAATACAAGTATACTCACAATTCTGCCAATACTGTAAGCTCATCATAGGTTCTTTGCACAATGAAATCTATCAGCAGAGCAAGTGAAATGGATCCTCCTCGGGCTCCACCACCCTCGGCTCCTTGATTACATCCTTCTAAAGCAACAGGAACCATGTTTGCAGAATGTATTTATTATATTTGGGCGAATATAATCAAACACACAGAATCACATCTTCTTTAGAAAATAATGAAAAATTCAGCTATCAACGAAACGTAGATTTAATTCACGTAAAAATAAATAATAAAGAGCGTACAGATCACACACAAGCTTACAGACTACAGCAGACTACCCGTATATTAGTTTAGTTTTCTCTATGTTACAGACTAATAAAGTAAGTACAAGTCGCGGTCGCCTTAAGACGAAAGTCTTTAACCAGTGTGTGTTGCCAGTGATGACTTATGGCAGTGAAACGTGGTCGTTCACTATGGGTCTTGTAAGAAGGCTCAAGGTCGCCCAGCGGGCAATGGAGAGAGCTATGCTTGGTGTTTCCCTACGCGATCGAATCAGAAATGAGGAGATCCGTAGGAGAACAAAAACCGCCGACATAGCTCAAAGAATTGCGAAGCTGAAGTGGCAATGGGCAGGACACATAGCAAGGAGAACCGATGGCCGTTGGGGCGGAAAGGTTCTCGAATGGCGACCGCGTGCCGGACGACGCTCAGTGGGTAGGCCCGCTACGAGGTGGACCGACGATCTGGTCAAGGTCGCGGGAAAACGCTGGATGCGGGCAGCACAGGACCGATCGTTGTGGAGATCCTTGGGGGAGGCCTATGTCCAGCAGTGGGCGTCGTACGGCTGATATGATGAAGTCGCGGTACGAAACTCTAGCGCTGACCGTTATTGCGCAGAAGTAAAAATAAGATATCTTGGGTAGTAGGTATGAGCACGTTATAATAAAACGTAACTAAAAACGGTTTAACTAAATACTGAAATGCAACGTTACCGTAAAATATAAAACCGGTTTTCTCACAACCAATGCAATGCACGCTGTCAAGAATGGGTCACGTTAACAAAACTGATATAACTGAACCAAAACTGAAAACCGCGTCCCTCTGTTTTCAGTTTGCGCTGCCATGATTTTTAAATGCGCTAAAAGAGGTTCAGAGTGCTCATTTATTCACATTATTTTAAAAATACTAGTTCATACATTAAAAATTACAAACTAGTCCTAAGCCTAGTAAAAACTTGAAGGAAAATCGCGATAACCATAATTAAGTAAAACTAAAACAAAAAACTTGCGTTACGTTAGCTAACAGGGTTTGCGTTTTCCATTCGTTTTGTATTAGCCAAACCATCTCGTCAACCGCGGTAGTTATAACCAAAATTGAAAACTGTTTTTGAAAACGTTATGGAAACTTCAAAGCCGTTACGTAACGGTTTTCAAAAATATCCAAAACGCCATCCCTATTCTTGGGGGATACAGGGTGAAGGGCGGGCGTGTGTTGCGCCGATTGGCTCTCAGTCGTCCTCCATCCCCGGTACTGACACGACGCCCCGCGCACTTTCAGTGTACAGTCGCGTTCTAAATTGTTTTGTTGTCATTGCTATTTTTGTTGTTTGATTTGTTGATATATTTGTTGTGTTTGTTAGTAAATTTGCTGTTTTATTAAGATTGAACATGTTAAGGTTGCATACCTTTCATAGATTTATACTGGCTGTCAAGAGTTGTTTTTTTTATAGATCTGTTTGTCATATAAATAATGTAATGTCGAGTTGTTGAATGTGTGTTTATAATGATTATTTAATAAATAACGATTTACGGGAGAACCTCTGGTATATATTTTACATGGTAGCAGAGCGTGGTTACGGATTTTTTAAAAGTGAAAATGCCGAAAAGAAATACTGTTTTGAGAAGACAGGCATGGAAAATATAGGCCATAACATGATGATTCTGTCCCTTTGAATAATACTGATCATGTTACTCCATTAAAAGATAATACAAAATGTACAAGGGCAGGTAGAGTAATTAAATGTCCCATTAGATATAATGATTACCAATTGTTTAACTAAAATTTTGTGATGTTATTAATGTTGATTTCTTTTTATTTTGCAAATTATAACTATCATAAAACAAGATCATACTATTATAAAGAGCTTAATAGGTATAGGTAGTAGCCATGTCAATAGGTTTTTAGTTTAAATGAAACATGTTATATTTGTATGATTTGTCATTTATTCATTAACAAGAGGAAGATGTTCTATAATCTGTAACTAGATATAAGTTAGTGGTCTGTACAAATGATGTCTGTCAAAATTAATAAAAGAGATTACGTTGCACTATTTTAATATTTTATTTTATTAAAATATCACAACATCATGTATGACATGCATTGTTATTTGACAAAGGAATCTAATGACTTCATTGATTACTTGAAACAAATCCAAAGTGAAATTGGTGAAGCTATAAGTATTTTATTCGGTCCGGACAGCAACACTGTAGATTTAAACCAAATAAAACAAACTGTAGAAGTTATTCAGGCGGGAATATGAAATTAAATAGTTACTTAGTGAAAATTCAAAAAGGACAGTTAAGTCTAAAAAGACGTCCATAAGTAGGTAAGGAAAATCTCCACTGAGGCCAATAGTTTTGATTTAATATTAGTTTTTAGAACACCAGGCAAAAAAGGAAAAAAAAATAATGTTACTACTTTTAAACTTAAAGTAATATTTTCGTGCGTGACAGTATAGTACCCAAATAGCAGCTATTGTTCACAGATAGACTTACTATTTGACATTACATTTTTGCTATTATTAATTAAACTACTAATTTTTATTGCGTGTGCCTCAGTACCTATTTTCTTTCAGCGCTAGAGTTACGTGCCGTGATTTGTATTCTATGCTTATGCATAGTGACAGTGCATAGACTACTACTACTTTCTTATTTATTTTTTATTAGGTTTTCCCGTAAGGGACAGCAAAGGTAATAAAGCGCATACAGCCCTATATATCACGATGAAAATTGATCTATGAATGATAGTTGATCAATAGATGACGAATAAACTCAGAGTAAACAGGACTGGAGTAGCCATTAGACAATTTCTCGTACATATTTTTCTGCCATTTTTTGCGGGGGGTGAGGTTACTACTACATTCAATGCCAGCACACAGGAACAAAACCTCTTTGCGTGTTTACAAACGCACACATGCATAATACTACAAACATATTTAAAATAAACGCACACGTGCTTAAAATAGTGTGTTAACGTTCTATTCAAACACACGAATGTCATTGTGTGAAAAGTGACATGACATAGCACGAGAATATCGATATCGATAAATCAGTTTCGTTCAATGAATGAATGTATTAACTTTGCGTTAGTATTCCTACATTATGTATTAAAAATTAAATTAAATTAATGATGACATTACACGCTACAACAGTCAGTTTCGAAGGCAATATCCATAAAATACAAATTGAAACTTAATAGTTTATTGCATTTAAAAGATATTTACAATAGGTGTTATTATATATATAGAATTCACTGTGGACCCTTTCGCGTATAACCATAATGGAAAGGAGGAACTCTGAAACATTATTTTTAACAAAGCGATAGTGAATATAGTTAGTTTTCTCAGATTTTTACTTTGACCGATTGATTATTTGTATTTTTTTGCGATTTGCTTACATCACTTTTTGCAGGTATTTCCTTTTCAACTTATTCTTTAACCTAAAATTAATACATTTAAATGTAATAAACTAAAACTGTTATAATATAACATGTTAAAATCTATTTGAAACATAACTGGTTATATAATAAACTAAGAGGACCATTCAAGAATATCGTTGGCACAGCATGGGCAACTAATCTTCTTCTATTGTTAGATAATTTTTTAAACTGAGACGGCTCAAAATGTATGGAACATGTAGTACTTGTTCTTGAAGATGCCCAAGATGCCCTATTACCTTTTACAAGCATGAATCCATTTTTTTAGTATGCTGTATTCTTTAGGAAAACTGAATATGAAAAATTAGATGTTTCCGGGCATGTCAAAGCTTAAAGTATAAATATCAACAATTAGTATACCGCCTAGGGGTAGACTATATTTGCCTGAACTACACATACCGATCATTTCTAATTTTAATACTGCAATACTATCTTCCAATAGCTTTCATTTATGTACAAAGGACTTTTGGCACCACATACCTTACTCCTAGTATCTTGAAGTATTGCAGTTGGACAAGCCGGTTTTTAAAAGGAGCTATAAATGCTACAATATTTATAAAAAAACTTAACTTAAATGTTGACGATGACATTTAGCTATTACCATACTAAAATGTCATCAAAATCCGTCGCGTTGTTTTTGCGTGATGCGTGCTCAAACATACATACAGACAGACAAAATGTTCAAAAAGTAGTGATTTCGCTTCCTCTACTCTCATTACTAGCCATTTGGTTTAAGGTGGACTTGACCTGTTTTATTCTATATCTTTACAGTTTTATTCTCGTATGTATAATATCGCAGGTAAATAGTATAATTTTTAGTATTACCTTATTCTTATATGAAATCATCAGTAATACCTGGTAATAATTACCGAAACAAACTGTAATTTATCTAAGCTGTGTTTTATTATCGTTAAGAAAAAGAACTAAGAATAGGGTATGTGTTTTTTAAACTGATGACGCCGAATGTAAACTGCGGAATTATACAATTTCCCTGCGACATATAGATTTAAATTAAAAATACATATTTTTAATTTAAGTATGTTACTTGCATTCATTCATTACTCACTCGTAAAATCACAATATCGATGAAGTTGACATCACTATTGTGCAAATATATATTGTACAAATTAATAAGGGGTGCTGATTACAAAATAAAAACAATTTGTCCTGTGGCTCGTAAAAAAATTTTGGTTTCTCGGAAATGACCGGCTGTGCTGGTAAGGCGATGGTACCCTTTTAACCGTGCTTTTTTATGAAGTCAGGGACACTGTAAGTATATACAGCATTAGTACTCTTAATGTTTATGAGCGCCGCCCAGCATGAATAAAAAGGCAAATAGTTTGATTAATATTTTAATTTATTATTTTATTTATTATTTTATATTTCCATGTTGTGTGGCAAAGAATAGGCTTCAAGCAGCCGCAAAAGTGTAGGTATGTACTTAATACTTAACTAAAAATAAACACGCAACGTACATTGTTAAAACAAAATTATTATTGGTAATTAATTAATACAACATTACAGTTATTTATTACCAACAAACTTTTTCTAATTTTTGTCTTAATTAATTGAAATGCGATAATGGTCAACCCTAGGTAGTCTCGTGGGGAGTGCAGCCGTGACGTCATTAAACGAAATTTGAGCGCGAAATTTGAAATTGTAGTCTGCTAAAACATGAAATTATGAATTAAATAATAATCAAATCCTAAAAATTATACTTACAAATGAAAGGTGACGCCATCTTTATGCATACTAGATATTATATTTTCGAATTTTTTTTTTACAGTAGAAAACAGCACAGGCAGGCATTTTCGTGGGAGCTCTGCACGGTAAGACGTTCTGATTATTGTGGTTTTAAAATGGCGGCTCAACTAGTTTTATATAACGCACAGGCATCCGATGCTTGTGCATTTGGCAGAGGGGTAATGTTAGGCAAAGGCTACTCCAGTCCTGTTTACTCTGAGCGAATAAATGATTCCTTTTCTTTATTTTAGTAAACTGTTCCATTGTTTTCTTTACATTCGCCGACCTACAAAGCCTACCTACCTACTCACTTTTTATGTAGTAGAGCATATTATGAGATTTATCTGAGCGTGTCTTGCCTGTTTAGAGAAGTAGTTCAAGATCTGTTGTATACAAAAGGCCTGATTTGCGAGAATAGCGACGGAACAAAAAATTATTTATTGTATAGGACTACGTTTTTCTTATTAAATATTTTATCGCACACCAAAAATGTTATTGTTTTATTGTGAAGAGAAATGTTATAAATCCTATAAAATGCAGTATTGAAAACCATGGACTTATATATTACTGCATAAGGACTTGGCGGAACGCACATTACAATGACGCCTTCAACGTGATCCGCAAGTGGTCTTCTCCAGAACGATATGGCGTCGTCAGGTGGTCGGCTGTCAGCGACAATGATCGTACGTTTCAAACAAGAAAATGCCTAGTCGTGGCGTTAAGGGTTGTGTGATCCTAATAGAAAAAGATATTTCTTACTACCAATTATTCGAAAATAGGCAATTAATAAACTGCTTTACATTATTTTATTAAATTTGTTTTACTCCTTGTTTGGCGTTTAGAAATTTACGAAGCGACTTTATAATATTACTTTGTACAGGCGCGTCTCAGTTTTGTTGCATCGCAGTTGCAGACATCGACTATTGTAGGCGATGAAATAAAAATATTTGAATATATTATTTCACCACTGTGTATCTACAAAATTGGTATATTTTAGTATTGTTATCAGAATAACGTATGTTGTACGTACTGGTTACAAAATCTACGAGTACAGTTAGATTAGGTTAGACTTGTGACCTTGCACAGGCATTGGGGCAAACGAAGCGTTTTATATAAAAATCAAGCATTTAAATGCTAAAATTAGAAGGATATAATAGTAAAAATGCTTTGGAATGCATTAGCTGAATGTTTGATTGGGGAATGTTGATGAATATTTTATAAATTGGTTACTGTTGCAAACAGTTTAGAACTATTTTCAAAAGATTCCAGTTTCTCCGGTCAGTCCTTTCAAGCATTACAAAACGCAAAGTGTATCTACTGAAACAGATTCTAAAACATCTATTTAATCAGCAATTTTGTATATTAATTTATTTCCTGTAGGTATTTTGTGTATAACTAAGGATTTGGATAACATTTTGTGTTTAGATGAAGTTTTGCATTTTAAGTTTAACTTATGTCATAGTTTTAATGAAATTATGTAATTTTGGAACCTTTTTCATTTAACACGTAATATCCAATAACGTCCCCTAACCTATATTTAAAAAAGTCGGTTTTTTTTTTTTTTTTTTTTTTTTTTTTTTTTTTTTTTTTTTTTGCCTGTAAAGTCGGTTTTACGGGCGAAGATTTTACGTGACAACGTCTTTTTCTCGGTAGAATATTTATTGATATGAATATAATTAAATTGCACAATGCGCGCGGCAGACCGATCATAGTTGAGTGGGAGAGAGACGCAAGGCATTCGGCGGGCCTCTCTCTCGTTCGGTGACTCATCGTAACGTTACCGAGCGTTACACTTTTTCATAAGTGACTCCCAGCCGCAACCAATTTATAAGACGTTATCACGTCAAAAGTTAACATTACTAAGTTAGCAAGCAATACAACTACTACGTATGGGGGATGACCCGGAAGGCGTTTAAAAAAGGATAATTATTTAATGTAAGGTAATATAATATTTTATTTATTTATTTATTCGGTCCTAAACCCATGATCTCTTAACAAAAATAAACATTTTAATTGACAACTTTAAAATGCCAAACCCAAAAAACCAAAAAAT
Organism: Calamotropha paludella; assembly: GCA_927399485.1. NCBI lineage: Eukaryota > Metazoa > Arthropoda > Insecta > Lepidoptera > Crambidae > Calamotropha > Calamotropha paludella. The sequence continues at coordinate 13,454,331 of OV656805.1, forward strand.
GAAAGTTATGAAAATTTTAGCCAGCCAGCCAGTCGCCAAAAGGTCTGCTGAATTTTGACGTGATAACGTCTTATAAATTGGTTGCGGCTGGGAGTCACTTATGAAAAAGTGTAACGCTCGGTAACGTTACGATGAGTCACCGAACGAGAGAGAGGCCCGCCGAATGCCTTGCGTCTCTCTCCCACTCAACTATGATCGGTCTGCCGCGCGCATTGTGCAATTTAATTATATTCATATCAATAAATATTCTACCGAGAAAAAAACGTTGTCACGTAAAATCTTCGCCCGTAAAACCGACTTTACAGGCAAAAAAAAAAAAAAAAAAAAAAAAAAAAAAAAAAAAAAACCGAATTTTTTAACACTCAAACTTAGATTTGTTGACATTGTATCTCAGAGTAATTACTCTGAGCATTGTATACATGAAAGGCACAGTGCAGAAAACAGTTATAGGCTAAAACAATTTATACAGTAATAACTACTTAAAATCTCCCTATTTTCCTCACCTTTCTCCAGGAATTATTCACGCGGCTTGGTTCATTGAATTTATGTTACTATAATATAAATTGCGTCAGCCCTCCGTTTTCCGGAATATGATCCGCTTTTTGTAGTGTTTTTGTACTCTATTGTGTTTTTGTGTTATTTTACCCATGCCTCAGGAGTTGTCATCCAGTTTTTTACCAGGAACTATTATTCGGACCTCTGGGTGTACAGGACATAACATAGGACATGTAAAGTCAAAGCGTATTAATAGAGCTGTAGTGAGCGATTTTAAGTTGTTTTCTATGTTGTCTGTGCTAAGTATTTTGTCTGGCATTTGCTCAGGGCATTTGACTCTCACCTGATGTTTTAGTAAGTAAGTTTATGTACCTTGTTATATATGTTTTACGGTGGTACTATAAGGGTACAGTTTTACCACAGATTGGAACAACCTCCAACAAAGTTTTGCCCAGTTTTTACTTACAGTTGTATATGTGCACACAGAAATGACCCGACATAACAATCCCACAGAAAGATGGTGGACTGTATTAAAATTTTATGATGACTAAATACTTAGCTTATTCACTCAAAATGGTTATGAAATTATGACATATGTTTAATAACGATAAAAAATACTATATAATTGTTTAAGTTAATGTCTAAAACAGCATAAAATTTTAAGCCACCCTATTAGAAAGCATCTCCTATTAGCTCGTTTATCGGTTGTGAGTGTTCACAGTTTTTTTTTGCACCCTTCGACAACTTGGGAACACGGTGGAGGGAGGTGGTAAATCCTCTTGGGTATCTCACAGCCGATTTAGCGGTTATGTCAGATCGAAGCCTTTATCGGAAACGACCGACAGCTTCTCTAGAGTGGGAAAGCGCGTATACATAAGGAAAATCTATACCCACCCAGCTGCCCTGTCCACAGATTATAATGCAGGCAGACCAGACCAGTCTGTCTGTTTTCAGTTTGACATTTCATTTCTTCATTTTAATATTGTGAAATGCCAATGAAGTTGATAGTTTCGATATTGAGTTTTTGTGCATATCTTCTTATTATTTTAAAAAGCAACCTTTGTCTTCTGGCGGTGTGATATATTATTCGTTAACAATTATTATTATTTTTTAATAAATAAATATTTATTTAGTTCCTTAAAGTTTTCATCGATTTTACTGTGTTTATATTTTCATTCTGCTCGTTATGTGGTAAATGAACAATTATTTAAAAGTTTCAATATTATTAAATTCAAGAAACACATCTGTGAAAAGTTTCTGCAAGTCTAGATTATATTTTTCGAAAAGAATATTTGCCAGAATGGGCTTATTGTCAGAAGGCAGTCCTCTATCATGGGAAGAGACGAAGACTCTATCGGAACATGTGCGCCAGCATGGGGTTGAACAATTTATAAACCTTTACAGCAAACTCCGCGATCGCACTGGTGATGTTCTTAAATGGGGTGATGAGGTATAAATTAACTTTAAGCTAGTAGTAGACTACACTATCAGAGATGTCTTATCCAACCACTACAATGATAACTACTTGAGTATTTAAAGTTCAGTTAATATTTTTAATAAAAAAATTATTTAGTCCAAAGCTTCCATAGTTTCTTATTGTATGTACGTTATGAATCTATTATTATTTCACAAGAACTTTTGTACTATTACTTTGTACTTATAAAGCAATTTTTATAGGTGGAATATATCATTGTTAAATTTGATGATGAGAACCAGAAAGCTACTGTAAGTCTACGAGCTGAAGAAATACTCCCAAAACTGCAAGAGCAAGAAAATGCTAACCCACAAAGTAAGTATCACTTAGCTTATTTACTCATTAGAGAAAAAATCAGCATTCAAAAATTTGTTAGGATCTAAATGCTATAAGTGGTTCTTATTGCAAAGCTCTCATTATTTACTTCAGGTAACATTTATGTTTAATTTCTCTTGCAATGAAAGATAAAAAATTAAAATAAATATGTTATGAAATTTCACCATATGGGTTAAAAGTAATTAAAGTGATAATGTTCTTGACTCAAAATTTTTGTAGATCTAGAATTGACTGTTACAACTTGTATCTCAGAGTGTGAAAGCAGTGGGATGTTGTTACCGGTTATGAGTACATTTAATATGATTAGGCACATTCTGAGATTACAATCCATCCTACAAACTCTACCAACCTTAAGGTCCATATGTTAATGTTACCACGTCATCTCAGCTGAGAGAAGTCCATTGCTACATTGAATTCTCCAATCAAATAGGAAGGTTTTGCCATAATCACTATTCTTAGCAGGTGGGTTGTAGATCTCAAATAAATAAATTCAGACCATTAATCTGATCATTTTGTGGTCTAAGAGAGGTTATGGTGATATCACCAGGATCATCAGTCACCTTTTATGACACCCTTAAGTAAAAAAGGTTGGTGCTATTCTACTCTGCAGGACACCACACAGCACCACAACCTGATTTATCTTGGGATAATGTACACATTTTTTAGAATAAAATCTACAATAATGTACTGCATTATAGGGATGACGACATTTTCTTGATTATTGGTGACTTTGACAAGCCCTGTTTAAACTCCACCAACATCATTAGTAATTATTTAACATCGGGCCACTAGCATTGATTGTTTTATTGACATAATAAATCTGTGTAACCCATGTGATTTCATCTCTGCATAGCCAAATTAAACTTAAAATTGGCTGTAAGTTTATCTTAACTAAAACTTATCCTCAAAAGAATTCCACATAAGATATAAAATACGTGTGTAAAATACGACTACGCCTCCGAGCCCTAAGATGGGATCGAACCCACGACCTTTCGCTATCCGGGCGACTGCTCTGACCGCTGAGCTACCGAGATGCTGGCAAACGTGTCGAATTTAACAAACGTATTCAACTTCTACTATGAGCTCGTTTCGTTCAGCCAGAGCAGTCGCCCGGATAGCGAAAGGTCGTGGGTTCGAATCCCATCTGAGGGCTCGGTGGCGTGTAAATATGTAAATCATATATTTTTAAGTTCATTTCAATATCGTTTTTTTTTTTGTTTTGTTACATGTTTAGTTATACTCCCTTACCGGTTGACTGTAAATAGCCTCGAGAGAACTATTTCGTGTCGTCGCGCGCAATTTTATTGCGTTTTTTTGTATCCCTCTCAAACCCCACGTCAGTATTTATATAGCTTTAATATAAGTAATTAGGTAAATAGGTTGAAATGGAACTAAACTTCATCTAAAAATAAAGACTAGTTGAAAGAAAAGTTTAAAGTTAGAGAGTAATGTAATGGGCGATACACGGAATCACATGACTGGATTACAAGCACAACTAATGTGTTTGGAGAAACAAGAGGTCGTGGACGTGCTAGAGGCAATCCAGCTCCGTAAATATAGATGGGCCAGCAAAAACCACGTGCTCTCATGAATGCTGTGAGATGCACTACAAGGACGCTGGAGTGGGAGTGATCAGACGACCCGGGGTAGAAGCACCCAACCAGAGAGAGGGGTCGATAATATAGAGAAACACGCAGGTTCCAGAGTGCTGGAAGTGGCAAAAGACAGGGGAAAAAGGAAGGCTTTGGAGGAGTTCTATGCCGAAGACGGACTAATTAGGTGTCAGACCAAAAGAAATAGATTTTACACTAATCGTTTTAATAAAATACGTCTACTAAGGCAGAAGAGAACAACATAAACCTAAGCTTTTTTATCGTAAAAATAGTCACATAAAGGTATGGGCCTCCAAAGCCCCCACGTCCAAGGTTACGTGAAAGAAAAACCATTGTCACTTCAGCACCAAACTAAGGGACGTTACTGCGACAAGACTGAACCGCGATTGTTGTTTTAAAGTTTTTGAATTAAATAATAAATGTAGAACCAAACCGTACCAATTTTATTTCTAGGCCACTCTAGAACCCGATCACCATAATATATCAGATAATGGTGAAATGTAATTTGATAACCAATTAAAACGTTGACATTTACTAGCAATTAAATAGATACAGTCCTAGGTGGCATAGGAAATAGGTTGACCGACTGTACTTCCTCATTGATTATGTAAGAGAAACAAGAAAACAGAAGTGAAATTACATCCTGGCAATCCATGCTTGAAAATTTTCAGTTTCGCATGTTAGTCGCTAACTCAAAGCGATAGAAGAATAGTAGTTTATGATACTGTTGCATAATAAGGGTTCTTATAACATGAGTGTGTTTTAAAAAAACGAGCCGTAGGCGAGTTTTTTATAGCATCACACGAGTGTTATAAGACCAAGTTATGTACAGTGTCATACACTACTTTATCTACTCTCATACTATAATATGTAAAACAATATTGCAAATAAAACGCTGAATATAACAACAAATTTATTTAAATGTCAAATGTTGGCGCCAAGGTGCAAACATCAATTGCGCATGCGTGTTGCGTCGGTCGTCGAGGACTCGTTCATTGAAACCTTTTTAAAGTAGAGGTTCAACCTCCTTGGTCCAGCTGGAGGTTGTATAGGTGTATCGTTATGATAAAAAGTTATATTATGTTACAGGTGTCCATACAAGACCTGTATCGTAATGAAACTTTTTTTTTTATTATTTTTGGCCTGTACGTAATGTTTGTCATAAGCATTTTGTTTATCTACTCTAATACTATAATACAAAGATTCTAAAACTGAAAACAAAATGCTTATGACAAACATTACGTACAGGCCAAAAATAATAAAAAAAAAGTTTCATTACGATACAGGTCTTGTATGGACACCTGTAACATAATATAACTTTTTTATCATAACGATACACCTATACAACCTCCAGCTGGACCAAGGAGGTTGAACCTCTACTTTAAAAAGGTTTCAATGAACGAGTCCTCGACGACCGACGCAACACGCATGCGCAATTGATGTTTGCACCTTGGCGCCAACATTTGACATTTAAATAAATTTGTTGTTATATTCAGCGTTTTATTTGCAATATTGTTTTACATATTATAGTATGAGAGTAGATAAAGTAGTGTATGACACTGTACATAACTTGGTCTTATAACACTCGTGTGATGCTATAAAAAAACTCGCCTACGGCTCGTTTTTTTAAAACACACTCATGTTATAAGAACTCTTATTATGCAACAGTATCATAAACTACTATTTCAGTTTTAGAATCTTTGTATTATAGTATTAGAGTAGATAAACTAATTAAAAGCATTTTTATCGAGTATATTACAGAGGACATGCTGCAACATTGCACAACCTCACCTCCTTTGTCACATCGTACGACCAGACTTAAGCTTATTCGGTACCGTTTTTTGGTGGATATTCCTAAGAATAGGTGTTTCGCTTAAAATTTTATCATCTGTAAAGTATAAAAATGAAATTCCTAGCACAGTGTCTTTTCTGATAGATTAAAGTCCCGAAAATATATTTTCTAGGCAAGGGCGTCACACCCTAAATAGCAGCACCGCCTCGCTTACCATCAGGCGAGATAACGGTCAAGCGCTAATCTATTATATATAAAAACATTAGACGTAAGAAACATTACCCTTACCATTGAAGTTAATTTAACAATTTATAAAACCGTGAAAGAAAACGTGAACTCTCTATCAACTTTACCAGAATTATACACAGGTATTTGGAAGTGCCTGAAATAATCAGGTATTACCGGTTTTAGTATTATGCAAACGTTCGAGCAAGACATTTTTTTGCCGAATCCGCTAGTAGTTTAAGTAGTTTAATAACTAGTAATATTAACTCACCGATCCAATAAATGCTAATACTCAATCTCGCCTGATGATTTTTAGAGATCAAAGGGGCTATATTCTATAAATTTATTACGAACGACATTTGGCTATTCTTCACGTTTTATAACATGCTGTACCTATACGCATGATAAACTTTTACGACATTTCGTTTAGTAATACTAGCAAAGGCATCGATCAAAAAAACTGCTCTCACAGCCTACTACACTTACGTTCAGTCAGTTCTTCGTTACGGTCTTGTAGTATGGGGCAAACTGTTATTGATATTTCCCAAAATATATTTTTGTTTTGTTTGTTGTTATAAACTCATTACCTACCTGTATTTACAGCATGAGCAAATATTTTTGAGTTCTCGTTTTCGTACTTGTGCCTACGTTCAGAGGACTCGTGAAGATTTGCGCGTACTGGTACTATTGAGAAATAAAAATGGCGAAGTTTACCTCTGGACTAATTTTATTGTGAGCAAAGTGATTGTAAAAGATATTCATTCATTAAATATGTAAATACAAATACAAAGACTTTTTATTCTACTGGCTTACAAAAATGCATATTAATTTCGTGGGGTAAGAATTCATTACGTAGTTATACAAATATTACTATAACGAAATATCGACCTTGAAAATGTTAGGTACACATCCCTCTTCGTTGTAGGTATTTATTTTTCAAATCACTGTGCCGCACGGCCGGACGCTAGGGCCTCGACAACTGATATGAAGTCGGGCGGTTAAAAAGAAACAGTTATTGAAAAAGATGAAAAACGGTTTAGATATAGAAGCAGTGTTCAAACCCGATAGAACTTTTATCAAAGTTAGAATAGAAATGTTTACAACAATGAAATAAACGCCTTGCCTTTACTGCTAAGGTTGATTTAGAGCGGTAATAATCAATAGGCAAATAACTTGCGAAATTCATTGCCACGTTAGTTTTATTGTCATATCCATGAATTATTATTCATTCACAGTAGTAGAGTAACTAAAAAAACTGGTTGGTTGCCTGTAAAGTCGGTATACGGGCGAAAGTTTTACGTGACAACGACTTTGAGTGGTAAAATAATTTTAATGTGAATATTCATTCGTATAGTAGGAAGAAGGATGAAATAATAGTAACAATTTAAAACATTTATTTATACAAATAATTATATTTAAAACATTAATTTATAGGCACGCGTCCCTTCCACTTTTTATGTCTGTCTCTCTCGCTCTTAGGCGGGCTAACCATGCCCGAGTGGAAGGGACGCGTGCCTCTCACTCGCTCTCATTGTAAGCGCATAACGTGAGCGGAGCGTAACGCAGTTTCTTGAAGTGTCACCCGGCAAACCAATTTATAAGACGTTGTCACGTCAATAAACTATATGTAAATGTTTTACGTAATTCAATAATAAATACAAAAATGTATGTTAATTGAGATCTATCAATTTTAATTCGACACAGTATTTTCTAAATTATTTTTCTATCTTTACTGTGAGAGTACTACAATGGAAAATACAACCTTTTCGTGCGATCCAATCCGCGGCATGTTTTTGTTACTAGGTGCGTACTAATATCAAACTTGTTCATTTGTAAAAATAACGCAGAAAACTTCAACACTAATCTGTAACGGCCTGGATACGTAACGTGCAGTACGTTACAATTTACAACGTCAGTAGCTGTCCCTCTATGGAATGGTGGATTTCTGTACGTTTTTCCTTCGTTCAGCCTCTTAGAGGTTGAGTTGTCTGAAATCCTTTCTCATCTCTTGCCGATATCACTAAAGACAATCTACAAAAAATCAGCTTTCTAGATCCAAGGGTTTATAAGTGAGCCAGGTCATTTCTTTTTATATATGTAGATTAAATTCAAATTATATTTGTAATGGAATAACCGATTTCAATAATTCAGGAAGTAATCCACAAGTACTAAAATACGAAATAATTTATTTGGATAAGGATTATTACCAAGGCACTACTTACGTCTAATGTCTATGCACTTTTAAAATGTGAATTATAATAAAAAGTACCTAGTTGTGACATAAGTATAATAGCATATGGCATCGCGAATCCTTCTGTAGATATTGATATGTTCTCTTAAACAGTGGTTTATTATTTTGTTCTGTTACCAAAAGTTCAAAGCACACGCGATTTAATTTTTACACCTTTTGGAATCTTGATTTACCTCCTACGTCCAAACTTACAAACATTATATCTTTATGATACGTACTAGTGTAGATTGCATAAATTGTTGACCACTGTTTTGTATGCTGTTGCTGTATAGCAACATTTTTCTGACAATGAATTGGCGGGATTTGCAATAATTGCTGTCGAGTTGACATTGTACTGTAATTTTAAGTACTGTATTGTAAATTGCAAATTGTAGTGCTAGACAGCAATTGCAAATCTGTTAGTCGTTAAAAAAAATTTGGTTGTCTGTAAAGACGATTTACGGACGATAATTTTACGTGATAACGTCATAAGAAAACATTGATGAAAAATGGCATTTTTGTGAATTGAATTGAATTATTATCACTGAATTTTCATTATTTTGTATAATACAAAGAAGAAATGAATTGAAAAATTCATTTTTTTGATAAATTAATGTTTATTTGCACTCGTTAATTCAAATATTTTACTTAAATTATACAGATTCATTACAATTAACAATGTGCTATTTACAATTTATTCACAACTTATATACGTACATGTGTGATATTTAAGATCCTCCGCAGTTGACTTTTTATACGATATAAATTATTATGACATGAGTCATAATATTTTTTTAGTCAAAATTGTAACATAACCTATTATTACTGCACTGGCCGACCGATGCTATTTTTTTTAATAATCATAGAACAAATATTTTATATCGCTCTTCAAATTCTTAAAATGCAAGAATTAATTACTTTTTTGCCACAATTGTTGTTGTAATAAACAATGGAAACCACATTAACTTTTCACTTCCCTTTATGAACAGTTGATAAAACAGTTCACGTGTAGGTTGTCTGCTGCCGCTGTCTCTCTTCTACTCCTACGCATCGGCCGATGGAGTGGAAGAGAGATAGATGCATCACAAGCCGAACTGCGTTCTCGCTTGCACGCTCAGCTCAGGCGGGACGTGACAATGAGGGAACGTGACAATAAGTCATGCATTTTCGTGCGTGCAGCCGGCGTTCATCGATTTATAAGACGTTATCATGTCAAAAGGGAAAAAAAACCTCACGTACCACAGAACGAGACGATATTTTGGTTTAATTAGGCCTGTTCTATATCCTTGTGATCAGAAGTACCTATTTGTCAACATAATTGTAATAGCCATCCTTAGTACTTGGAACAGATTATTGAGTCTTTCTATAAAACAACAATTTGTTGTTTTGTGATTCAGCATTACCGTCAGTCATTCAAGGATAACTGAAATTTATTATACATTTAGTTAATGGTTACCTATAATAGAAAAATAATTCACGAAGTTTTGCTTTGTTGAAACTTGTATCATTCGCAAAGCATGAAGTAGTTATGTAGCAAATCTCAAGTTGCATGTTGTATAAACTAAACTTTTGTTACTTTCCATCCGATACGCATCTTCACTCTTCTGGTCTTTCGTTTGTTTAGATAAAACCATCAAAACATTATTTGATTACCTTAATCAAGTAAAAATTTACTGAGAAATATCGGAAATCCCAGGTTTCTTACAAAACATCTAAGGTTTAGCGAAAATAATAAGGTTGGATTTAAGTAAAACTGTCCGATCTCATTATTAAGATGGTTAACAAAAATTAAGTATTTCCAACCTAGGAAAAGATTTAAAGATTCTACGTTAATAAAATATAACGAGTGCATTACTGTGTTATTGAAGTAGCCATAACAAATAGCATCTTATCTCGCATTTTCCTTATTGATGACCTCATAGTTAATATATAGAGTGCATTCAGTTTAAGAAAAAAACAATAAAAACATTTTAGGCGTAAAATCTTTATGGCGTCCCGAATATGGAGCCTATATGGTGGAAGGCACTCCAGGCAAACCCTATGGTGGATTACTGGCCCATTTTAACATCGTGGAAGCGAACATGCAGTATCGAAGGACGGAAGCCAGCGCTTTTCTTAAAGACGGCGAAGTCATAATGAGCATCACCAATTTTCCAAGGTTGGTATTATTAAGTTTCTTTTCGACCTCTACAGTTTTTACGATTACGACATACACGTTTTTATTTTGTCAGTGGTCAATGGAGCGAAAAAAGATAATATTGCCCCAATAGTACCGGAACTTGTGGTTGAAATATGTATTTAGTAATCGTTATCTTTATTGAAGGTTGGGATGTCCAGAATTCACGAGCCCTATATATCAGCCAACACCACAAAGTGGCGTGACACGATCCCTGTTTTTCCCAGATCAGGCTATATTTCCGGGTCATCCTCGTTTTAAAACGCTAACCGGAAATATACGAAAGCGGCGAGGAGAAAAAGTAGCCATTAATATACCAGGTGAGCAAAGAGAGCTTTTAAAAAGCTGTTATGGATTAAAAGTGCCTTTATAATGCCCATTTTTCTTGAGACGGTAGTTATGGTACCGCCGTTATTTCCGAGTTACATAAAACAAGTGTTTTTAAGCTAGTAACTTACCTTGGGCTTAGAAAAACATTGTTAAAATAGATATATCATACCCTATTAATGTCCTCACTGCAGGGGTGCGGTCTTCTCTATGGTTGAAAATATCGTACGAAGAACGGACCATAGCCTACCATCAGTCCAGTGCGGATTAGAGGTGGTGCTAAAACTGCAGACTAATATTAAACTTTTGGTCACCCTTCCGATGATCGGCTAAGTAGCTTAACATTCGCAAAAATAGACCGAATGCGCTAACCGATGCGCCATAAATCTCCTTAGGTTTATATGAAATGGTGATAACAATAAAAGAAATGACTCAAAAGATAATTCCTTACAGCCATCGGTATATAATATGACCCAATATTTATATGTAAGTTATTATTTATTTTAAAATTTTATTTTACACAGTATTTCGAGATGTCAATACGAAAATCCCAGTTGATGACTCATCCGAGTTCGATACAGCAGCTCAGCCGGACTGCGTTTATATGGACGCAATGGGTTTCGGCATGGGATGCTGTTGTTTGCAGCTTACTTTCCAAGCCTGCTGTATTGTGGAGGCTCGCACACTCTATGACCAGCTCGCGCCGCTGTGCCCTATCATGGTAATTATTACTATATTTAGTTTCTATGCCTTAAAATTGTTCAAAAAGTGAAAAATCTTGGAAGCCCTTTTTAATTTATCAAATGCATTGTTTATGGAAGATGACTGATCCAGCTAAATCGTGTTTTACCTGTCCAAGCAGAGCACCAACCTTGGTCATATAGTCCTCTTTGAAAGTGACTTGCCAAGTACTTCGTTAGTCGTGCGAGCTGGCACACTATTATCAACGGCATTGTTTACAATACATTGATATGCTTGAAAATTTCTGAGTCGATGAGTGCTAGATAATAGATAAGAGTATTGTTTAGATACTTTTGTTGTTACCTGTGCTCGTTAAAAACAAATACAAATAGAACATCAAACAGCTGTGCTACCGCATTATTGCTATACAAGATGAGTTATTATAAAACGAAAAATAAAAGTCACCAATAGCAACCACGTAAACCGAAAACCCCTAACAAAACAGAATTTTTATTCCTTTTGTTTGGGTAGTGTTCAGTGAATTCCTACTTGCCTATATAAAATTCAAATCCTAGAGCAGGCAGGAAACATTTTTTGTCGCTGTTTATTTCGCTCTTAATTTTGTGATCGTACAAAGCAGTCCCACCTATCCCATTAATAAACAAAAACTAGTAAAAAATTTGCTGCTGCTGCTGCATCTGTTACTCTTGGTTCTGATTTTGACACCTTAAGAATTTTTAATGTAAGTTTTTAAATATCTTTAACAATAACTAGTCTTTTTAACTAAAATTAAATTGTATGACAAGATTATATTGAAACATCGATTAAGTATACGACCGTTTGGTGACGGTCCTGGGTTCGAACCCCAGAAGCGACAGATGTTTGTATGATGAATACGAGCATTTGTACCTGAGTCATGAGTGTTTATATATATTTGTATGATAATTACATATATACCTAGTATCCATAACAGAAGCCTTACAGTACTTACTTTGGGCTAGGCTAATTGGTATGATTGTAAGAAATATTATAAGAAATATTATAAACTCAGGTTGCCTTTGCTAAGTTGGTTCTTATGTAAAATTGTTATTTATTATGGTAGTGCTCAAGTGGAGTAGTCTGGGGTTGATAAAGAGACACAATAAAAAAAAATTATAATAATTCAGTCATAAATAATTGAAGACTGAAAAAAGTAAAGATGCATATCTAATGAAAGCATTAGATATGCATGACTGTATAAAAAAGTAAATTATTTTAATATTTAAATAAACAATTAGTAAACAAAGAATAATAATGAATCTTCATTGATAGAGGAAAAAAAGTGTAGCATTTGGGTATATAAATATATATAGGGTACTAGCTGTCCCGGCCACGCGTTGCTGTGCCGACTGCAGTGCCATCTGCCGGACTGATTTGTGAATCTAAACCATTCTCAGATCCCCTTGAACACACACAAAAAAATTCATTAAAATCGGTCCAGCCGTTTAGGAGGAGTTCAGTGACATACACACTCACAGAAGAATTATATATATAAAGATATAAAATGTTGGAATTGGATTTTTTTTGGAGAATATTTAGTTCATCAAAATACTCTTAAGAATAGAAAAACTATCAGACTGCGCATGAGACTGTAGCGCAAACCATTTTGCCTATACGGCATGAGTCGCTCCGCTGTCTGCGCTCTACATAACGATTAAGATATTTCGATAACTACTTATCGTAGTGGGTTCATCAATGGCTTACTCATTCACGTAAAACAATTGATATTTTGTCTCGTTATACGAAGCAAAGTTATCTAGCTATTTCAAGAGAAAGGAACGAAAATCATACTCTTTTAGTATAAACATTTTGATCGGTTGCATTTTTTGAGTAAATTTTTTTTTTTGAGCTTATAATCTTGAGTTGACTTTGAATAAGTTCGTGTTCAGAAAAATATACTTTTTTTTTTTGCCTTAATTACTGACTGTTATCTAACGCCCGACTTTACAATTCGGTTAGCTCCCACCCGAGATTTATACATTACACGTAGGCCAATCAGGTGCACTTCCAACAAGATTTGCCTTATGAATTAACCCACCAAATCGGCTATCGGGCACCAACCAATGTTTTTAGGTTTAAAGATCAACGAAATGTGCTATTAGCCTAACCTAACCTAACCAAGTCGGGGAATCCGCAGTTCATAGACTACATGCGGTGGACGCATGGAAGCCGCGATTTTTTTTTTATTAACCGATTTGTATATTTCTTTGCCACGGACATTACAAATATAAATTTACAATCCCGTTTTACTTACTTACGTTTTACATATTAAAGTGCGAGGCATTTGGCTAAGGTCCGTTTCGCCCACTCCTAGCACGGCGGCACAGGCTCCGTGGTTTCTTTTGTAAGATGTTCATTACATATAATCGTAAGTGCTAAGTTGTTTATGTGAAATATACTTATTTATTTATTTATTAAAGATGGAGACTTTATAAAGGAATGTAATAATTATTTCTTAAAGCAACAAACGTAGCACTTATGATTGTATATAATAAACATTTTACATAAGAAAAACATTATATAAAGTGAAGGAGGCGACTGGTGGTGTTTTGACAGAGCTTTCACTTTTGGATATGAATAGTTTTGGCACTTTCTTACTTGTAAGGAAACAAAGCTCTTTGTCGATGCTCAGGACCAAAATTTGTCATATCGTGTTTCTTTGATACTTGTTACATAAGCAGTCGTTAGCATTGGTCCTGGTGGCTAATGGTGTTTCTATTCTTCAGGAATGTCTGTCAGTACTGTAGTAGTAGATACTTATACGATAACCTGTGCAGCTAGCGCTGTCAGCAGCATCACCAGTGTACCGCGGATATCTAACAGAAGTGGATTGCCGCTGGAATGTGATTTCTGCGTCAGTGGACTGTAGAACGCGAGAGGAACGTGGCCTGGAGCCTCTTCGACACAACAAGTTCCGCATACACAAATCCCGATATGATTCAATCGATTCGTACCTTTCGCCGGAGCATGAGAAGTGAGTATGATAGTTTTATATTTACATATAGGCGAACATGTATGGAATAGTTAAGCTTACATTTTCAGTGGTAAAAATGGTATCTAAAGTGTATAACAGTATATAAAATACGTTATCGTACGACTCCATCTTTACTTTCGGAGGAACATAAAGTAGTAATAAAAATTTCAATGGTGACGTTATCATAAGACATTGCACCACATTATCCAATCGTGACATTAGGTCATGGGCATGACTAATGCAATGACAGACACTTTACGATTTAGATTTTTTTTTAGATTTAGACACATTTTAGATTAAAAAAACAGACCTTTTTTTAATCGTCTTATAATTATAATAAATTCCATATATTATGCAAATATTTTGTTAGAAACGCGTTTATTATGGTTGTATTTGTTTATCGTTACTAACTTATACTCAAGTGCGACTAACTTCCTTTTGTGGTAGAAATCATATTCTACATATGTTAGCAGCACGGTTGCATGCCGAAAAGTTACGAAAGTTTTTTTGTATTTGGTAAATGTTTAATTTGAGTTAGTTAAGTAGGTAGCAGTTACACTTTTTCGCTCACTTACTGAAATCAAACAAACCTGGGCTACCGGTGTAAAAACGTCAGAATTAAATGAAAAAACAAGAAAATAAGCGCGTTTTGTGATTCGTTAAAGTATTCTATTGTTTAAATAGAATTTATTATTTATAAATCATCAGAGAGTAATAGGGTTATTTTTTTATATATTAAAACAAATTCATTTTATCTTTACAAATCATAACAAAAATATCAAACCGTTCATATCAAATATAATATTAACATAGTAATAAAATATGTATTGTTAGGTGCAGTGGGTATTCGATACTCAAAATAATAATAATTAATAGAGTTTTGTTTAGCTAAATAGCTTACAAACAGTAACATGTCTTCCTAACACGATTCCGAAACAAGTCCGCTTATTTACTAAGTCATCCAATTTGCTGTAGATGTCAGAAATTCAAATTGCTTCGATCGTCTCCGAAATTAGAACAATCTTTTTAAGCAGTCGCGGTACGCTTAAAGATGCGCGGGAGCTGGA
Source organism: Calamotropha paludella (assembly GCA_927399485.1). Taxonomy (NCBI): domain Eukaryota; kingdom Metazoa; phylum Arthropoda; class Insecta; order Lepidoptera; family Crambidae; genus Calamotropha; species Calamotropha paludella. The sequence continues at coordinate 13,469,760 of OV656805.1, forward strand.
GCAGGAGCAAAGTGGGAGCAGTCATGAACGTCCAAATTCGCCGCGTCTGCTCCACATAAAGCTGGATCCACTTTCCTCGCTAATGCGCTTGCGCGGTACCGTTTGCGCATCTCGTTCTTCCTTGCACTACGACTATCATTCTATACCTATGAATGTAATATGTCATAGCCCTCCATTGTAACAGTATTATAATTTCATAATTGATTCTAAAAACTAAATTGTAAGTAAATTATTTAGTAATTGAAATTGAGAACTAAATAAGATAATTCTTAGCAGGAACTTTTAGAATTTGAAGCCTGATTACCGCCCAAAAGGAAATAAATCAAGAAAGGTTTAGAATAAATTCTATTTCACTTCTCTCCTTCTATATAAGCATTAGCGGATGCCAGCTGTATGTAGTGCGCATATTGCAGATATAACGACATTCCGATAGTGCACGACGCGGCCATCTACCGGCGACTACGCGAAGGCGGCATCGACCACCCTTTGGCTCTGCATGTCGCTCATCTCTTCATAAGGGACTCTGTTTCGCTCTTCTCCGAAAAAGTTCACCAAGATGATAAGAATGATACAGACCATTTCGAGGTAATTAGTCCATTAAATATTATGACAAAATATTATTATAATAAATTATTAAGTTGTAATATTAACGGTAATAGATTGTTTGTTATAAATAGTCGTTGTCAGGCTGCCTAATTTTAAGTTCGATAACTCACATGGCTTCGATTTCAAGCATTATTAATGGTTTAATTTATAAATCAGTTGTGGGATTGTTCTCCCATCGTTATTTTACTCTTTGATATCACTGTTTCTGTAAAATGTATATATACCTTAAAATCGAGTATGAACACTAATGCAGCACAGCAAGCAAACTATGTCAACGATGGCTATGTAACAGATGCCGCGATTGTACTTACGCTTCGTTTATTAGAGTCTTGACATATTTTACTATCTTACGTAGCATAAAATACAAATATTACCATACTAATTAACACCATATTATATATTTTAAATATAATTATAGTAAGGTCCAAAAAATATTCTATTACAGTTAACTATAACGAAACTACAAATTTTATTATTACTATCAGGAGTACCTAATCTCCATCACCTGATAGGAATCAACGTGGTGTAGTGACAAGGGTACGTTGATTCACAATGCCCTTGGCGAAACAAACTCCTAAAACTTATTAAGCGGAAAGGAGCGATCTATTATTAGTTATGATTTTCCAGCTTAAGAACTTTTTGACGACGGTTATTTCGAGGTTGAGCATACAAAAATTTACTGTTCTTTTTTACTGGCAGCCATAGCAGGGTCGTTATACAATGTTATGACCCTGACGTTTGAATGGAACAAATTCTGCGTTCTAACAGGTTGTAATGACAAGATTCAATTATTTATATCCAGCTATAGGGTCGAGATGCAGATATTACAATGTTGTCAATTAGCTACAACCGAACACAAACTCGACCTTCAAAACTAGCTCATAAAATGAGCTCGTATAGAAATATCCTGACAACTTACGGATAGTTTGTAAATTATCCAGAACATCCAGTCCACGAACTGGCAGACGATGCGTTTTAAGCCGCCCCCGCCCAACTCGCCGATTGGGTGGCGCGTCGAGTTCCGGCCGTGCGAGGCACAGCTCACAGATTTTGAGAACGCCGCTTATGTGTGCTTCGTGGTGCTGCTCACGCGCGTCATACTCTCCTACAACCTCAACTTTGTCATGCCCATCAGTAAGGTAAGATCATGATAATTGTCACTATAACCAGCTTAATGCGCAGCCTGATTTACAATCAGTAACATTAGTAGGTTTAATGCTAATAGATACTATTGCTACTAGAAAACTAAACATTGCGTTATCAAGCTCTTTTGAGGTGTCTTTCGGGTACATCTTCATTCCCTTCATATTATGTGAATATTGATTTTACAGGAATTTATCAGGATAATAAATATAACTTATTTATTTATTTTTCTTATGTTTGTTTGTTGTCTTATGAATGTGCCGGAGGCTTGTACTTGACATTTGATTCTCAACTGTATGTTTTATGAAACTCGATTAAGTATTTGAACTCGGCAGGTGGATGAGAACATGCAGCGGGCCCAGAGGCGCGGCGCGTGTTTGAACCAGAAGTTTTGGTGGCGTCGCGACGTAGGCGCTCCGCGCGACGTCGCGCCTCAAGCTCACGACAGCACCGACCAGTACGAAGAGATGACCATCAACGAGATCGTCAACGGAAAAGTAAGTTCATTTATCACCATCACCTCAGTCGTACAACGTCCACTGGTGAGCATAAATTTTCTCCAAAATCCTTTGTTTTTCGTAATTTTCACGCTCGGCAGCCGGGTGTGAGAGCAAAGTAATAGCTAATAATTAAGAAAACGCTGCTACCCATTTTATGATCTACGGGAGGTATATGGGGGTGACTATCTTTAGTATTATTAGTCGCCTTTTCGACACCCTTAAGTTTGAAGGGTTAGCGCTCCCTTACTCTGTAGGACATCATAGGACAGCCGCTTAGGACACGGAACTTACTCAGCATACATACTTGTTATGTAAAACACGTACACTCCAGCAATCGTTTAGTCTTACTCAGAATGGGTTCTTGAGAGGGCTCTTTGTAGTATTCAATTTAATATTTTTACTGTTCGGCGACTACGCGAAGGCGGCATCGACCACCCTTTGGCTCTGCATGAGATCGTCAACGAGATCGTCAATCTTGTTTACGAGATTGTTTTTTTTTTTAGTTTAATAGTTTAGTTTTAGTTTAATAGATGAGGATCTATTTATTTATTAAAAAACAATGCAAGTTTATAGATTTCTCCAACTCCAACAAAAATATAATAAATTGAAATGTCAAAGGCTTAAATTTTACTATGGACCAGAATGAAACCAGTAAGCCTAAGTTAAGGTAATTATAAATAAGTGGCAACGTATCAGCGAATGGGTCATGTCGCCGATCATGCACTTTGAACCAAGCCATTTCGACACCCAGGTGAAGAATTACCACACGTCGTCCTTTCCCGATATCAGTGCGAATTCCAGGTTCTGTTACTAATTGTATATGTCTCATTTAGGAAATGTATATTGCAGTTTTCTCTTCTGTATTTCCTGATTTTCGTCAAGTATTTTCTCCGCCACTCTGTTATATTAGGTTGTTCTATGAGAAGATGTCTTTTCAATCTACATTTTTGAAACTCTAATTTACGAATACTTGGCACTGTTTTTCGATCTCTTAAAACTGATGAATTTTTCTTCTGATGACTCCCTAAATCAAAATCGTCAATAACATGTTTAACGACCCATCTTTAGATATTTCACCTCATGTGCGTCTGACACAGACAGTCCGTAACAAATAGAGCTAGTTACCGCGGCGAAATGACAAAATAGAGCAACTGTTTCGCGTTTGTGGTCAGACTGTAGTTGAAGACTGATTTTTTATTTAAAGGAACCCGTGTATAAAAATCTAGCTAAAAAAAAGAAAAAAAAACTTTTTTTTTTTTGTTTTGAGTGTTAAACTAAACTCATACACTGAGCAGCTCGTTCACTGTAAGGATGCCGAGCTACGCGACATAAACTGTTACTCAAAACAAGTATGAACAAACTATGGCCGCTCCCTTGTGGTAGTACTATTTCACCATCGAGGAACTAAGCTACTTGAGTAAAACTCAAGTTTGGAAATAGACAAAATTTTTAATACTTCTATATTGATACGCTTTATGTATCCGACGACAGGAAACCAGAGCGCGATCTAAAATAGTACAGCGCCATCTATCAGTAGCTGGCATAACTAAACTAAACCTTTACATTATCGCCCACCAAGGACAAATATGAACTTTGTCCTTAAACAATAAAAATATATACAATAACAAAATCGACTATAATACGTACTAGAAACTTAATTAACATTTATATTTTATTATTTGATACATTATTACGATGCAACAGGAAGCATACATAATTTAGAAATGGGACGCTTAAACGTTCCATTCTTTGTTTTTAAAGTAATTACTCTCACTAAGTTGTCTTGCCCGGGATGGATTGCAATCACTCTGCCATATAGCCATCGGCAGGGTGGCAGCCCGTATTCTTTCACCAAAACAATATCGCCCACCTGTGGCTGCGGTTGTTGTGATGACCACTTGTACCGATGCAAAAATTTAGTTAAGTACTCCCGCGACCATATTTTCCAAAAGTCTTGCATTATTTTTTGGGTGTACTGCCATCGCCTTAAAGAACTAACATTGTGAGATTCGTAATTTTGGTCAGGAGGAGTTACAATAGGCTCACCCACAAGAAAGTGACTAGGAGTTAAAACAGTAACATCTTCTGAGTCACCTGCAATAACTGACAGCGGTCTGGAATTAAGACAAGCCTCTACTTGTGCTAGAACCGTTGACATCTCCTCAAATGTCAATGTCGATAGTCCAATTATTCTTTTTAGGTGATATTTAACTGATTTTACCCCTGCTTCCCATAAGCCGCCAAAATTGGGCGATCGAGCAGGGATAAAATGCCAGTTGCAGTCGTTACTAGCTACCGATGCGGCCACTTCTTGTAGCATAGATCCGTTTTTTGTAAGAAAAAGTCTTTTTAACTCGATGGCTGCTCCAGTAAAATTTGTAGCGTTATCGCTCCATATATCCGAGCAGTGACCGCGTCTGGAGACAAACCGCTTAAATGCCTGCAGAAACCCTTGAGAACTGAGATCACTGACCAGTTCTAGATGTATGGCCTTCGTTGCCATACAAACAAAGATGCATATATAACCTTTGTATGATTTATGGCCACGCCCCTTAGCTGTTCGGATCTGTATAGGTCCCGCATAATCTACGCCGCTACATTTGAAGGGACGCGTTGGAGTCACCCTCGCTGCTGGTAACTGTCCCATCAGTTGGGTCTGAGTATTTGCCGCATTTTTCGCGCACGTCACACATTTCCTATAATAAGATCTGACTAGCTGTTTCAATCTCGGGATCCAGTACTTAGCCTGAATGAAGCAAATCATTAGTTGGGGACCTCCATGAAGTGTACGCTCGTGGGCATCAGCCACAATAAAATTGGCTAAATGACATTTTTTGGGTATTAAGATGGGATGTTTCTGATTGTACCTTAAACCAGAATGTTCCAATCTTCCTCCCACTCTTAATATACAGTCACTATCCAACATTGGGTTTAACGATCGGAGTATGCTGTTTTGAGGTAAGTTTCTTTTCTGTTTTATAAGAGAAATCTCGTCTTTAAAATAAAATGCTTGATATTGCTTAATACATGTATTTTGTGCTTCAATTAGTTCTTGCGTGGTTAAGTAGCTTTTGACCCTATTACTAGGTATCAATCTTAAGTTATTTATAAAACGTTTACAGTAAGCAATAACTCTTTTTAACCGCGTGAAAGATGAAAACCTTTCCCATATGTTTTCTTCCAGTACAGCACAATGAGATTTAACCTTTTCTAAATCTGTGGTGACTGCTTTGGGCTTCTCATAATTGATATTTTTATGTCGCAAAAACTCAGGACCGCTAAACCACAAGTTGTTATCAACTAATTCTGCTGGAGATACTCCTCTAGATGCTGCATCCGCCGCATTTTCTTTAGAGCCGATATGCGACCAATTATGAGAATCCAAATTAGATTGAATCTCTGATACCCGGTTTGCTACAAAAACTTTCCATTTACTTGGATGGCTATTGATCCACGCGAGAACTACTGTGGAGTCTGTCCATGCTCGCATGTTACACTTTTCTATACCTAATACTTTAGCTGTTTCTAGCATAAGTCGCGTTAATAAGACAGCACCACATAGCTCCAACCTTGGGATCGAAACTTGCTTCACTGGAGCGACCTTTGTTTTAGCCGTAAGCAGACTGACGTGAATATTCCCACTGGAGTCGATCACACGGATGTAAATAACCGCTGCGTATGCAACCTTGGAGGCATCGCAGAAGCCGTGTAATTCGACTGTATCGCCATTTTTAGTGTGGACCCATCTTGGTATGCTAATCATCTCCAACAGTTTGAGCTCTTTTCGGTAAGTAAGCCATTCATCTAGTATTGTTTTTGGTACGGATTCATCCCAATCGATACCTGCTAACCACAATTTTTGTATTATTATTTTTGATTTTATAATGCTAGGTCCAACCCAGCCCAATGGGTCATAGAAACGCGAAATATCACTTATTATTTTTCTTTTTGTTACAGGTTGTTCCAGCGTCGGGAGATTAACAGCATAGCGGAAGGAGTCGTTACAGCGGTTCCAGACGAGTCCAACTATTTTTAATGTTTCATCTGATTTAATTTTTAAACCTTCTTGATCATCTTTCACTCCCTTTTCCCTTTTCATATCTTCTACTAGTTCTTCACAATTACTTGTCCATTTCATTAACTCAAATCCGCCCTTACCTAATAATTCATTCATTTCCCTAAATATTCTCAACCCTTCTTCTTTATTTTGACATCCTGTTAATAAGTCATCCACGTAATAATCAGTTAACACTCTTTCAGCAGCCATAGGATAGCTACCACCGTCATCAAGAGCCAGTTGTTGTAACGTTTTTATTGCTAGATAAGGTGCAGATGAAGTTCCGAACGTCACCCGCAACATTCTATAGTGTTTTAACTCAGTTTCAAAATTATCTCTCCAAATAATCCTCTGAAAGTCTACATCTGAATCAGAGATCTTCACTTGTCGATACATTTTTGCAATATCGGCAGTGAGACAGATGGGTGGAATACGCCAACGCATGACCAAGTGTCGCAACTCCGGTTGTAACTTAGGTCCTACTAGAAGGTTGTCATTTAGAGACATATTATTTTTTCCTTTGCAAGAAGCATCGTACACTACCCTGACTTTCGTCGTATCTCTGTCTTCTCGCACTACTGCGTGATGAGGTAAGTATATTGCCATTGGATTATCCAACTGTTCCTTTGGCACGAGCTCCATGTGATTAAGATCTATGTATTCTTTGATGACTTCAGAATATTTATCTTTCAGGTATTTATTTTTATTAAGTTTATATTCTAACGCATGAAATCTCTTTTCAGATATCTCCCTGGAATCGACTACACAAGGAGGATCGTTCTTCAAAAGAAGTCTGACAACATACCTGCCATCCTCATCTCTTTTAGTTGTTTTAGCAAATATTTCTTCACATTGCTTTTCCTCATCTGTAAATAATTTCTCTTTATTTCTTTCAGGTTCCGCTTCTAGCTCCCAGAAATTTTTAAGAAGATCATTATCATCTGTACGACAATGCAGAGCATTTATTTTGTATGTCGGTCGTACAACCGCATTTATTTGTCCTGAGAGTATCCACCCTAACGTCGTAGCCTGCGCCAATGGCGCTCCCTCTGGACCCCTTTTTATTCCTTCCAAAAGTATCTGATTATAAACACCTACCCCAAGTAACACATCAATACGACCTGGAGTATGATACTCTGGATCTGCCAATACTAGGCCTTTTAGTTCAATCCATTCTGATGGATCAATCTGACATGTTGGCAATGGAGCCGTTATGGACTTTAAAACAAAGGCTTCTACTTTGATTTTAAAGTTAGAGTCAATTCGTGACTGAAGTTCTAATATAACCATAGCCTTAGAAATTGATTCTTGCTCGCCCAATCCAGATATTTGTCCCACCATTGGAGTTTTTCTCAATCCCAAACGCTGTACAGTAGACTCCGTTATGAAGGAAGATTGCGAGCCCTGGTCAAGTAGGGCTCGAACAGTGTCACAACCTGTTTTCGATCTGACTCTCACTAGTGCAGTTGCTAGAAGAGCCTGATTGTAAACTCTACCTGACGAAAAACAAGATATTGACGTTTTCTCAACCTTGGAACCTGCTGCTTGGTTTGAAGAAGATGCAACCGCTTCTTCTGGCATGTTCTGTTCCTTAACCTCGATGGTCTCAGAAATAGCTTTCCCACTAGGGTGCAAAAGCGAATGATGTTTTCTTTTGCAAACGCGACACCTTAGATTAGTACGGCAAAATTTGGCAAAATGATTGCCACCCAAACAATTAAAGCATACGTTGTTATCCTCTACAAACTTTCTACGAGCATCAACAGTTTCCTTAGCAAAGCCTTTACAAAATGAAAGTGAGTGTGCTTCCGAACAATATAAACATTTAACATTAGTTACATGAAGGGTTTTTATTTTATTTACAGGAAGATAAGAACCACTAGGGACATTCTTTTTTGCTGAGTTGGATCCAGAGTCCAAGAATTCCATAGCGCGATATCTATTCGTTAAAAATTCTTTGAATTTGTCATATGTTGGCAACTCATCTGCTGAGCTGTTATTACTAACGTCAAATTCCCACTGCCGTTTGGTTTCTGGATCTAACTTGAGAGTCAAGATGTGTATAACAATAACATCCCAACTACCTATATCAACTCCTATATTGCTTAAGGAAGAGAGACAGTCATTAGTGGTATCGATCAAATCTTTTAAAGCAGTAGCTGATTCGTTTACTATGTTTCTTTGACTAAAGAATCTTTTCAATGTTAAATGACAAATGTATTTTTTATTATTATATCTTTCTTCCAACAATTTCCAACATCTATTATAATTTTCATTTGCAATAGGGATATGCCTCAAATATTGTTCCGCCTCTCCTGTCAAATAACTTTTTAAATAATGCAATTTTTCAACATTATTTAAATCTTGGTTAGAATGGACCAGCGCAGTATACAAATCTCGAAAAGCAGACCACTCAGTATATTTTCCAGAAAAGTTAGGAATATTAATTTTCGGTAACCTTATAAATGACGATGACTTTGCATTAAATTGAGTATTGTTATCTGAAGTACAGGGTGAATTCACTATGTTAAACTTTTCTAAAGCTGTTTTTAAGTCGCATTTATAGTTCAAATAAGTATCTTCAGCTTTATCAAAAATCTCATCTTTTACATAGTTAGAAATTGGCAATAATTTCTGATCTGCGTTACGCTTTAACTCTTTATGCCCTGATAAAAATTCGAACCATGTTTGCTCTATAAATTCTAATCTTCCCTCTAAATATTGTTTGGTGATACGATCCTTAGGGCTCTTTTTAAAATTAATTTGAGCTTTACAAATTCGTTCGTATAGTTCCATTTGAAAATTTAACAAAGCCTCCATTTTTTTTAAATTAAATTACAATTCAAATAAAAAGTCAGATTAGTTGAATTTCGAAAAGCAAAATTTTTCTAAGTGTTTGAACTTTGAATAATTCGCTTATAAATCGGGCATAGGTTCCCCGTATTAACCTTTTTACACAAATTATTCTAAGTCCTAACTACAACATGCAATTTTATACTAAGTTCAATTTACTTTGAAAGTCTCAATAATTACGATATTTTCTAAGTTGAAATCTTCTTGACAATAAGGTTCAAATTTACTTACGTTTTTAGCACTGTCACTAAACACAACACCACACTGACACTTGTACCTTGTGCCGGTATTTCCACCAGCTCCACTCCGTATCCTGACGCGCGTCGACTTCACCAAAGCCAAACGTCGTCCGAGGTCATCCAATTGACCCCTGTTGATCACCACGTTTGCGGCAGCGATCCACTGCCCGTAGTGATGAAGAATCCAAAAATCCTAGACGCCACTGGCATCCGACAAAGAAGGACCATGAACAAACTATGGCCGCTCCCTTGTGGTAGTACTATTTCACCATCGAGGAACTAAGCTACTTGAGTAAAACTCAAGTTTGGAAATAGACAAAATTTTTAATACTTCTATATTGATACGCTTTATGTATCCGACGACAGGAAACCAGAGCGCGATCTAAAATAGTACAGCGCCATCTATCAGTAGCTGGCATAACTAAACTAAACCTTTACAAAGTACATCCGTATCCATAATACCTAGTAGTATAGATTTATAATACCATATATATAATAGTATTAGTCATCAAATTAATATTCTTTATAATGTATATTTCATCTTGAGTAAAGTGAGAAACCCTATAAACTAAGAAGCATGTATAACAAGCATTTGGACGATTTTTCTACCTCAGGTCAGTACATTCCCGGGGCTGGTGCCACTGATCGAGTCGTACCTGTCGGGCATGGACGTAGACGCTGACACTCACTGCTCGGTGCAGCAGTACCTCAAGCTGATACAAAAGCGCGCCTCTGGGGAAATTGCTACCATGGCCTCCTGGATGCGCAACTTCGTCACTACACATCCATACTACAAGTGAGTTACTAACTCAACCTTGCTCTTGTCTCATCTGTGTAGCAGTCATCATCATTTCAGCCGAAAGACAGACATTGACGGTAAAATAAATAAGGCATTAGATATATGAAGTTATCCCGTAAGATAATATCTCATTCCAGACATTCATTCACAGTGATGTAACTAATATTCAAAGCAATTAATATAAGATATTTGTATTACCTTACCTAATATTCCAAATAATTATTCCTAGAAACGACTCCATTGTCACTGAGAGAATAAACTACGATCTCCTTAAAACCGCGCATGGGATTCAAACTGGCAAGGTGGCGGCGCCTACTTTACTGGGCGGCAGCAATGTGTCCAAGACCAACGAGGATATCCCGAAGGCGTTCACCAAGATGCTCAGCAAGGATTGCCCGTAACCCTCCTCGTTCTCATTACCGCCACACTACCAGCGACTGTGCCTTCTCTTTCTAAGACCACCCATGTTCACGTTCACATCGAATGAAACTATTTGCTAATTACAATTTAGGGAGTTAATTATAATAAGCATTGAGCCGCTTTATTACGTACACTACTTTGTTTCATTATTATGTATTCTCCAAATTGCGCTACTGCTTACGATACAGTGTATAAAGCAGATGCAGACGATTTAACTGGATTCTTAACAGTAACTTGTTTTTAGAACAGTATTTACTAATTGTATCGGCGTAGCGAGTTTTAGTTCCTTTAAATAGATAAATACTAACTTATCTGGATATAAATGATTGCCAAAACTTTCGGCTTAACACTTGTTCATATTGAAATTTTTATTCTAAACTAGAGAGAATCAGTATTGTAACGACAATAAAAAGAAATTTTGAACGTAACAGTCAGTACAGTTGTATGTGTATTATGACATCACAACACTTATTGGGCCTTACAATATCAATTAAAAAAAACTTGATTGACGAATGATTATATAAAATTACTTCTACTCTATGAAAGGACAATAGAAACTGCTTTTATTTTATTCCGATAGAAAGGTCATAATTTTTGTTAATTTTTTACGGGTGACAATGGCCGCAAGACTACACTCTATCGCCTAACTACCGAAAAATTGGCAATTGAGCGAGGCTAGTGACTAAAGTCGCAAACCGCAAGTCTAGCATCTAACTTTTGGCCGCGCAGTGCAATCGTTCTTTTTCACAAACAAAATATGGTTTTATTCTTCAAGTAATTCTTGATTAAGCAGTTTACTAATTATTTCGATGCCATCACATAAATCACCAATTCTATTCATCACTTTCAAAGGAAATGACTTAGTCGGTATGATGTTTACTCGGAATGCATCAGCACTGAGTTATTAATATCTCTAATATAATACGACAAAAAATGGTCTGTCCTCACTAATAACAGGTTATAAATCATCATCAGGGTGTTTTTGCCAACTGGAATATTGTTCCTTAAAGTCTCATAAATCGGATTAACAAAAGAACTAAGATTGCCACTAGAGCAAATTATGGAGCTGTGAAACTTTATTAACATAAAGAAAAATAAATATAATTGTTATTTTGAAGTCTATAACAAATCCGTTCTTTATTTCTTGTGTTAAATTGTTGGAAATTGCATTTATGTTTATAGATAAGATATGGTTTCGGTTAATTTTCCATCAGTGCTCTACGATACGTGTGTTGTATTTGTTCCAAATAGGTTTACCTACCTTGTATAGAATATGTGTGGAAGATTTCTACATAGCCGTTCATTTAACATTTTTTAACTTTGTCTTAGGGTTTATATGATTCTTCATCAACGACACGAGGTTATATATAACCTTAAGCTATTTGACGGGGCAAGGAATTCTCCTCGTTCAAAATACTTTCGTCTAAAATTCTTCTTGTTGTAGCCTCTGCGACGCCTAGCAGCGTAGCCGCGTAACGTATGTATAGTTGTCACCGCTGCAAAATAGGTCTTGAGTACAGGGGTCTAGAACTCTAGTATGAGTTTAAAACTATTGTTGCTATCGAATATTATAGCTGGTATGGATTCCAGTATTTTCTACAGTTTTCGATATCGAAAATAGCTCAAACTATACAAGCCTTACTCAACCAGCTACCTTTGGTTTTGGCCATTCATTATTACCACAATGGATAGATATGAAAATGTTCGCCGTAGAAAATTCATTATAGTGATTTTAGAGGGAATTTAGAAATTATCGAGTAATTGATATTTCGTAGTCTCAAAAACGATCGAATTTACATACCAGAAATATGCGATTGTATTATTTGTGACGAATGAATGGAATGGAATATAAATTTGTTATATTGATAGTAATTGATGTTATGATTTGTATTGATTTATATGTGATATCACTAAATATTTAACATAAACCTACAAAGTTGTCGTGTGTATTTGCCACGTCACGTTTATATGTGATATGGGTTATGTGTCAGTACGTAATCGTTTAGGTTCAAAATGTCAAATATATTGACATAACAAGAACCGACAAGTTCAAAATGTCAAATATATTGACATAACAGAACATTGCTATACCAACCGTTCTTATCAGTTCCAGACATGTATTTCAGGCCGTAATATACCAAATAAAAAGGTAATTGTTATTTTAAAAGAATTAGTATTGGTTACACCAATATTATTTTCACGTTCACGTGAAGTTGAAGAATAACAAGAGTTTTATGATAATTGTGTATTTCTATGAAATAATTAAAAACGAAGAAGCAGAATGTCCGTCATCCAGTTCGCGGTAATCATTTAGAAACCTTTCATTCTGCCTAAGCGGCCATCGATATCTCTTGCTATGTTCGCGCCTTTCTTCAACTTATCATTCTTCCGAGCAACGTTTGTCACTTTTACTCTCTTACTTCTTATTCTACGCTCTTTACTTTGCCCGGTGACCTTGAGGCTTATGAGTATAAGGGCTACTGGGTAGTAGTCTTAAGACCCAGACTTATAATTGGATTTTCACTCCCGTTTGTCATTATTTGTAAAACACACAGGTCAGAGATAATCGTCTTGAGACGCTGCGATAATTAAGACGTCTTTTCGTTGGTTGCCGAATGCTATCCATCGGAGTTGGATTAGACGAGAGGTCTCTTATTCGAAGTTGGACTTAATTAACTGGGCTGTCTGTCAGAGGCAAACGTTATGGTCAATAACTGAAAGTTCAATGTTCCAATGACAATAGCATTTTGTTCGGGTCTTCTATGTTTAAGTCATAAGAACTATATCATCGGCAAATCGTTAAATTTATTCTTTATTGTGAGTAAAGAAAATAGGGATCCATTGACATCAGAAAATAGTGCGGTCGGCGCCGCGCCTGCGATTACCGACCAACTGTGAATTCTAGATTTTCTGCAGAAATGGGTAGGTGGCGCAGTTTCGCACGTATATATTTATTTACGTATATCTCTGGTAGTACGCACCTGAAGCATATTGATTTTTTTAATATGAATATTATGTATAGTAAAATAAGAGGACCAAGGGAGAAGCAAAGTTCGTGCCGTGATTACACAGAGTGTAACAGGGCTGGGTCATCGTTAGTCAAACGATGTGAGACTTCAATACCTATCGATATGAATCCTATGATATTCAATAGTTCCAAAGTTATTGACATTTTGTAAAATTTGAGTAAAAAACCGAAATTCGGTATAAAAATCGTCACTTTAGATTAACTACTAGACTTGCTTCCGTGATTTTTTTTCTAGAAGAAGTTCAATAGTGGGTTTTAATTATCAAGATACCGATTTGAGGCATAACCCTATCTAATTGAAATAAATAAATATTCTTTATAAATGTTTTGCAAATCGAATTGTTTCTAACAACTTTCAAGGCCTCTAGTGAAAAAAATGAACTTGAAATTTTTTCAAGAACTTATTTTAAAAACTACTCACATTCATGGAGTCTACCCTGAGAATTTCATTCCGCTTCTGCCAGAGTATCAAAACGAAACATTAACGCAAATGGCACAAGTGCCATAAATCTATATTTTTATTATTCAACATTAAACTTTATATGTGCAAAAAATATGCTCATACTTTAAAACTCCTAAAGAGGTAGCTGTGAGCACGAAAGAAGCTTATCGTTGTCTCGCTCTTATTGATTGATTAATTAAAGGCGTCTTATTTTTCAAGCTCGTCTCGTAGTCTTGCTACTGGTACTTCAATCGTTCATCGTGCGTCTTGTCGTTCGTTGCGTTTTTCTGATTCCAGTTCTCCATTCTATTTATGTGAATTTGGCTTGTTGATTGGATGCCATGTATTCCGCCCAGTGATTTGGATTACTATTACCTCGGACTCTTTTGATAGTATCACGTGGACTGATGAGTCCACTTTTAACAATTGTTAGAAATCGATTTGCAAAACTTTTATGAAGAATTATTTTTATTTGAATACGATAGAGCTATGTCTCAAATCGGTATCGTGATTATTAAGACCCACTATTGAACTACTTCTTGATAAAAAAACATGCACGCCGGTCTACTAGTTAAGCTACAGTGACGACTTTTATACTGAAATCCCGATTTTTACTCAAATTTCACAAAATCTCAATAACTTTGAAACCATTGAATATCGGGGAACATACCTGGGGTCACCCAGACGTTACACCTGTATAGATGGAACACGAGTGCACTCACTATGCCTGTTATTGAATTGCCTTATTTGTATAGAATACATTTATATGGAATACCTATAATTATTGCTGTTTACGTATTTATCTGTTTAACAGATACTTAATAATGAATTTAGCCGTCTTTATATTAAATTGTTAGTTTATAAAGTAATAATGTAATCGTAAAAGTTAGGATGGGTAGAAAATAAAACCAACACCATATGTTTGGTGATCTTTATGTTAAACACCTAAATATTATGTTAGAATATGGGGGTTTAATCGGGTTAAGATGTAGATAAAGGTAGATTATGTTTTAGTTCTTGGTTAATTATTGTTATTATCGAAATATCTTGAACAGATTTATAATACATTAGTAGTTATTATTATATATTTGTTGATTCTATCATAATGGCACGACGTTACTTGTTAATAATTATCGGATAAGCATGCCCGCCCACGACCGACAACATGTAGCCCATATTTTGGTTGAAAAGGAAAGATATTCTATGTTGCAAAGTGTTGGTTTTAACAAAAATCGATGCTTCCTGGCCGTGGAAAATGGCAGTGAAAAATGGAACATTCCGTAACGTCCTATTGTCAGTGGATTATAGAACATTCCGTAACAAATGAGCTAATGCACGCGTTAATAACCGATAGACGGCTGCATGAACTTAAAAGGGAACTAGAATTATAGTCGGCCGTGTGCGGCTAAGCTAAACCATAGGGCATACTGAAGGGTTCTGGAACTTACCCGGCAAAAGGTAAAATGATATATCATGACGTTTGCAACTGTTTGGGCAGTAGAAAGTTTAAATATATATAAGGTCAGTGAATTATCCGTGATATCCGATGTTTTTTCATAATAACACAATTATCATTTTAATAATAATAGTTTTACTACACTACAATAACGCGATTTTATGCAATATATATGTCACCGTAAAATTGTAAATAACGTTAGATTATAATCTATCTCGTGATATTGTAAACTGTCGAAAGATTGTGAACCGTAACATACAGCTTACAATTCAACACATTATTTTTCGATAAATTATAATCTCTGATGATGATTTGAAAATGATGCGTTCAATTGTAAGCACTATGTTACGGTTAACGTTAACGTGTCTTCTATTATCTTTAAATATATGGTGTCTTATTTATTGGAATCCAGATACTATCAGTATGCCCCATGTGTGAGCAACAGGGATCATAAATCACTAAGTGCCATAATGATCACAAAGTATTGCTGTGTAAAAAAACTGGGAAATAATTTATATGTTTAGTACAAAGCGGACATCTCAAAATGAATCATGAATGTAAATGTCATACTTAACTAGAAGACTAGCATCCACAAGCATTTAACACAGATGATGGATTGTGTGCTTGGTATTGTGCAATGTAGTTCCTGCAACGATAGTTTTATTATAGATTGGTTGTGACAAATGTAACGAATGAAGGATGTCCCATGTATTATTGCAATTTAGTTGAGACAGGGGACGTTTCTATTGCTCGATGGGTCGAATTTATGCTGTGGCTGATTTCCGATTTTATTTGGACCAAATATCTCTTTATTTGTTATTTTATAGTTCCTGTACTTCTGTTTGTTATTTATTATTATAACATATTATTGCACGGGACATATGCAGCGAAACTTCTGTAAATAAAGATCAGCTATACTTAAAGTTGGAGATATTTGAAAAGAAAATAAGTTGCATTTAAATATTCCAGAATACTTTGGGGATTAATTACTTGAATTAAAAAGTGTTTAATTTAAAGTTACTGTCAATTATCAGTTTTTATTTTAATTTGACATAACTTAAATCTTGTAACTATTCAGGAGTTCACAATCATCTAAGTTTAACTTAATGCATATTCTTTAAAGTTCAAAATGCATTTATATTGTTATCATCTGCCAATTTTCTTCACATAACAAAATCAGAAAGCTTTTCATATTAGCTACAGCAATTATATTATTTAATCTTTTGCAATTGAAGACACTTCAATAATAATTTATGTCATTTTGAATTAATGTGTTACACAGCTTTTTAAGACAATTCTTAGTCTTACTGACAAAGACTCATTACGTAGGAAATGAAGAAAAACCAGATTAATAATAATTAAATAAACTAGATGTTTTTGAACGTGACTGAACAAGCCTTGAGTTTGTAAAAACAATTGTTAGAACCCCTATTACAATTTGAAAGTTTCGCTGCGTCTATTGCTGTATTGAAATTCATTTGTAAGAATTCGAAGATAAAGACTTAATAAAAGCACAAATTATCAAATGTTTGTTGTATTTATTTCACTGTTATCATTTAATTTATTTAGGCGTAAAAGAAACATAATATGGAATTATTTATGTAGCAACGCACAAAACCTGCAAAAGTGGGTATGAATAGAAATCGGTGCGTTTTGTTGGCCGATCCGATTATCTGCGAGGAACGGATTATAGGATAATGTATACGTCAATATGCACCTTATTCGGAAATGTGCACTTGTCAGGACGTTGGGCCGGTAAAATGAAGGCAATAAATTGCCAAAACAACGATCCCGAATGTGGACCCTACAATGTCCATCGTATACGGGCACGCTACGCCGTAGTTTGAGCCTTTACAGGTGCCGGTTATGTGGGGCTACCGTTTGGGCCGCTCTTATCGTCGTTAAGATCGGTTCAGTCCCAGACTGACTGAGCGAACGTAAAGGGATCCCCCCTTTACGTTCGTTAGGAGCGGCTTGCAGTAATGTAAGGAGCCTCCTGCCCCCGGCGAGGCTAGCCGACGGTGGTGGGGGTCTTACCATCGGCATTGCACATGCCTTGCACGTCTTGGGGGATGCTCGTCATGTACCCGTGAATTTTCCGTGATGAGGGCTCCATGGGTCAAACTGTCGTGGTCAATTGGTGGTAAGTGCTACTCATGACCCAACCGGATAACCGGAGTACATCCCAGGAGTAGTGCGGTATCGATGAGTCCCCACATATCCCCGTCGCCCAGCTGCGGCGCGTTGAAGTCACAAAGCTTTCCCCTGGGTAAAAAAAAATGCAGCTAGCGCTATCCCACTAAACGCTGCTTACACAGAACAAAGTAAAAAAATGTGCAGATGACGATTTTAAACAAGTTTCAGTTTTATACGGAGGAGAAACAAGGGTAGAGAGAGTACTTTTTAATAAATTGAAAGCAATCGATCCAGTTCACCGTATTATGATCAAAGCGCCTGTGGAGTTCTAGCGACAAACCGGCGCAGGACTTTGGTTACTTCGATTCGATAATGATTAGTATTTGCTTATGGTCTGGAGTGATCGCTGACATAAACGATAAAAGAACACGAGAATTTATAAGAGCAGTAATTAAAGCATGTATAAGTTTAGTTTAGTTATGCCAGCTGCTAATAGATGGCGCTGGCCTATTTTAGATCGTGGTATGGTTTCGTGTCGTTGGATACATAAACCATATCAATGTAGTGGAATTCAAAAATATATATATTTCCTAACTTGAGTTTTATTGAATTAGCTTAGTGCCTAAGATGAAATAAAACTACCACAAGGGAGCGACCATAGTTTATTCAGAGCTAGAGATTCTCATAGGTCTCTTTATCTCCACTTCTAAACTTGTGGTGCATCCCGCTGTCCCCAGTTTGAATTTCCAACAATGGAGAATATGGGATTTTTTCCTTTTATCCCACTGACATTGTTCGGAAGTGTCATTGCCAGCCACACAAACGCATATTTGATTACAGCACATTAGGACACGAGATCGAAATCCCAGTATTCAGTTTACGAATGTTTAAGTTACCTTAACTTTAGAAAAATCTCGTTTTTAGATGGACCTATAGACTGTGCTGCTCAATATAAGAACTATTCAAATTAAATTCGGAAAACAAACCTTAAATGCCATCTCACGAAGTGGGACAAATCCTCATCGAAAATTAACCCATCAATTCTGCCTGTACCTATTATTCCTATGAACTATTGACTTAATATTGACATTTACAAAAAAAAAGCCAGTACAAATATTCGTATGTTTTAATAAAAAATGACAATATTTTGAATTCACATTAAGAATGCCCCCGCGCATTGAATGCGGGTATATAAAAAACGAGTAGTGTTAAAATTTGTCGACTAGCTGTAGTATGTGTTGCTGCTCCTGCTGTCGCCACTCTTCGCTGCCCGCATCACCCAAATTGCCTGCGTACTCTGAAAATACAAAATAATGACATACCAGCTAAGAACAGGAAAGTTAAATTATAAAATAGCAGTTATTGTTGTTTTGTGGAAATGAACACAAGTTAGTTCCACTAAAACCCACATCGCAATCGATTATTTGACAGGAATAGAAAGCTTTTTTTATATTAAATTTGTATGTACATTGTTAATGTAATGACAATGTTAATGTACTATCGAGGTCTCTCGTGCCTTACCACTTTGTAGAAATATTTGTTTGAACTGATCGCATCGGACACGCCCACACGACCCATCATCATATCAGCCGTACGACGCCCACTGCTGGACATAGGCCTCCCCCAAGGATCTCCACAACGATCGGTCCTGTGCTGCCCGCATCCAGCGTTTTCCCGCGACCTTAACCAGATCGTCGGTCCACCTCGTAGCGGGCCTACCCACTTAGCGTCGTCCGGCACGCGGTCGCCATTCGAGAACCTTTCCGCCCCAACGGCCATCGGTTCTCCTTGCTATGTGTCCTGCCCATTGCCATTTCAGCTTCGCAATTCTTTGAGCTATGTCGGCGGTTTTTGTTCTCCTACGGATCTCCTCATTTCTGATTCGATCGCGCAGGGAAACACCAAGCATAGCTCTCTCCATTGCCCGTTGGGCGACCTTGAGCCTTCTTACAAGACCTATAGTGAACGACCACGTTTCACTGCCATAAGTCATCACTGGCAACACACACTGGTTAAAGACTTTCGTCTTAAAGCACTGAGGTATTTTGGACGCGAAAATGTATCGCAGCTTCCCGAACGCTGCCCACCCGAGTTGGATTCGACGAGAGATCTCTTTCTCGAAGTTGGACTTACCTAACTGTATTGTATGTCCTAGGTAAACATAGTGGTCAACAACTTCGAGTGTAACGTTCCCAACATTTACTGGAGCGGGTGTAACATGGGCGTTGGACATAATTTTCGTCTTGTCCATGTTCATCTTAAGACCCACTCGTTGGGATGCGTTACTGAGATCTTCGAGCATGGTGCTCAGGTCTTCCAAGGTCTCAGCCATTAGGACCACATCAATAGCAAACCGAAGATGCGTCAGGTACTCGCCATTGATGTTGATGCCAAGTCCATTCCAGTCCAGAATCTTAAAAATATCCTCCAACGCAGCAGTGAACAGTTTCAGAGAGATAACGTCTCCCTGTCTCACTCCTCGCTGTAGTTGGATAGGATTAGAGCTCTGGCTCTGTACTCGGACCGACATACTGGCGTTTTGGTACAGGCACCTTAACACTTCGATATACCTGTAGTCCACTTGGCACCTCTGGAGAGACTGCAGCACCGCCCAAGTCTCGATCGAATCGAAAGCCTTCTCCACAAACGCCAAGCAAAGTGGCCGATTATACTCTTCAGTCTTCTGTATAACCTGCCGCAGCGTATGAATGTGGTCTATGGTGCTAAAGCCTTTTCGGAAACCGGCTTGTTCAGGAGGTTGGTAGTCGTCAAACCTGCGAGCAAGACGATTCGTGATGACCCTTGAAAACAGTTTGTAGACATGGCTCAGAAGCGAGATGGGTCTGTAGTTCTTCAGTAGGGTTTTATCGCCCTTTTTGAAGAACAAAATCACCTCGCTTCTGCTCCATGCCTTCGGCGTTTTGCCCTGGACGATGACAGAATTGAAGAGCTTCTGGAGGACTTTAAGTACCGGCGTGCCGCCCGCTCTCAGAAGCTCTGTTGTAATTCCGTCACCTCCCGCCGCCTTGTTGTTCTTTAGCTGTTTGAGGGCCATTCTAATCTCGTACAGGCTGACGTCCGGGATATCTTCGGTATAGTGTCGGGTAAGCTAGGCTCTAGGATCTCGAGCTCTGCTTTGGCCTGGTGTGATACTGGAATACAGCTGCCTATAGAAACTCTCAATCTCTCTCAGGATTTCAGGAGTCGATGAAATGATACTGCCGTTCTCAGTTTTCAGCCTCGTCAGTTGACTTTGCCCAATAGACAGATCTCTAGCGAACACTATGGAGCCTTTGTTCCGCTCTATGGCCTCTTTGATACGCTCGGTATTAAATTGGCGAAGGTCGCTCGTCAGCGACTTCGAGATCTGTCTATTAAGCTGTCTATAACGTAGGGCATCCGCTGAGTCTTGCAGTCTCATTTCATGTCTCTTATCCATGAGTTCGAGTGTATGTGCGGAGAGTTTCGTCAATTTGGGACGGTGGGTTTTGAAGTATTTTGACCCTACCGTACGGATAGGGCCATACCTACACACGACACGACACGACCCATACCTATCCCTAATTGGCTTCGTATTTTACTACGATTTATACTACGGCTAATCATAAACAACTAGTTTTAAAATCGCCCTTGATGTCAGTACTGTCAACTGTTAATCTGCTTAAGCTTAAACTTCTAAATGCTCTCACTTGCTTGTTTGCGCACGCGCGCCATTGTTGAATGAATGGAGCGGGGCGTGGCCTGAAGCGATAGGCATCGTGCAGAGTGCAAGCGACTTTCGACTTAGGACTGATAAGGCGCCATAGGCTTCGATAGTACATTGTCATTTAAGCTATCAAGTCCAAGTTACACCACCAAAAACATGTTGAAGACAATAATTATCCTCCGTTTATATAGAGCCCAGCTCACCAATATACCTCAAATGCAATTTCTTTTTCAAATGACATTAATTTTTGTCTACTTATAAAATCAGTTACAATACTAGGGTATGAATTCTCTAGCTTACCTCTCATTACATGGCGTATAATCTTGAGCGAGCCACCGCGGAGAGATAATACTCGTTGCACACGCTGTTTGATAGTTGGAGGTCCCGCAGTGCAAACCTGTACATTCCATACAAATTGCAGTAAAATATAAATTCGTATATATAACATAAACTCGGCGTCAAAAAAATCGCACCTTATAAAAATCTTATTCAAAAATTCCTAAACCTTATATAGAGGATAGTGTTAGGTATCATTAGAAAGGTAACAAAAAGGAGCATCAAACAACAATTAAGTGCAATCTTTTTTTTAATTAAAATTATACAAAAAGCATAAAAATTTGAAAAATAATAAAAAATCTTAATTAAGTCCTAATTAATAATCGATAATTTACAAAAAAAATGTACAAAAAGTGTCTTAAAATTAACTCAAAATCTAGTGTTACCCCCCCTTGCCCTGATGACGGCTTCCATACGGTCCCTCATAGACCTCACCAACTTCAGGAGCTCTTCTTGAGGGATAAGACCCCATTCTTCAATCACCGCGGTTTGGAGTTCCTCTAGAGTCGAAGGAGCCGGATCCCGAGATCGAACCTTACGTTTAAGATGGTCCCAGAGGTGCTCTATCGGATTCAGATCAGGACTTCTCGCTGGCCACTGCATCACAGGAATTTGGGACCTCCGCAGGAAGTCGTTCACGATGGCTGCAGTGTGTGCGCGAGCGTTGTCGTGCATTAATGTGAACCCCTCGCCAAAAGATTCGGCAAAAGGGACCACATGCACATCCAGGATCTCTGTGATATAGCGGCGCGCAGTCAGCGACCCTTGTCCGCGAGCACCTCCGGTCCGGGAGACGCAGACCAGGTCGGTTTTGCCGGCAGCCGACATACCGCCCCAGAACATGCAGGATCCGCCTCCATATTCCACCGTCTCCTGGATGCAGGCTTGAGCGAAACGTTCACCCTGCCTCCGGTATACTCTTCTTCGTCGGTCGTTGCAGAAAAGACACACTCGTGTCTCGTCTGAGAAGAGAACAGCTCCCCACTGCTCAATGGTCCAATCGACGTGGTCGCGAGCAAACTGCAAGCGGGCTCGTCGGTGCGCTGCAGTCAATTTTGGACCTGTAGCAGCTCTGCGGGCTGCTATGTTCTTCTCCTTCAGTCTTCTTCTAACCGTGGATACACTCACGGTGCGTCTGCGAACTGCCTGGAGCTCCTGTTGCAGCTGAACAGCGTTTGAGAAGCGATTTCTCAAAGAGTACGACACAACGAACCGGTCGTCTCTTTCCGAAGTGCAGCGACGTCTACCGGACCCATGTCGCCGGATATAGCCACCGGTCTCTAAAAAGCGCTGGTAGACTCTACGAACCGAAAAACGGCTCAGATTCAGTTGCCGGGCGACATCACACTGCCGCACCCCTGCTTGCAGTAGTGCAACCACTTGAGCGGCCTCATCAGCTGTAGTGTCCATTTTCCAGATGTTCTTTCTTCAGTAAAATCAGTGCGTGTGTCCCCTTCAACGGTTTAATAGCGAATGACCCACATTGAACCCGTGTTGACCTCTTTATACCCACAAAGTTAGCGCAACTCGCGACTCTCCCGAGCAGCAAAATTTCCTTAGAATTTTTGTGACCCTTTATTTGTTGCTTTAGGTTTTATTTGATAATGAAAAATAATGTTTTTTTATTAAGTTAATTAAGTAACCTTTTAAATAAAATTATAATTAATACGACTGCATGTGCATATCCAGAGTTAATGCCATTTGAACGTGATTTTCTTAGAGGTGCGATTTTTTTGACGCCGAGTGTAATAATACGTAATAGAGAAAGTACATTTCTCTGTACTTAGATATACAAATATTATAGGTACCTCAAGAATGGTCCTGTCGATTAGTTGCAATGTAAACAGACCACCAGACAGGCGTTTCAGGTATTGGGCATCATCATCCAGTTCTTCCAGCTCTAGCTTTAATATATGAAAGATTTTCAGTAAAGTTACAGGCATAAGTTACAACAAAAATAAAATAAAGTTATCTAAATAGAGGAAAAAACATGAATAAAGTACGTAACACAATTGAAGTCTCACTGTATCACCAAGAAACAATATCGGTATATATGTTTTATACATATAAAAGAATAAAGAAATAACCATGTTCAATATATAGATAATAAGGTACTCAACAATTCAAATTGTGAATAAAAATGTGGAAATCGAGTTGAGGTTTTGCAATGAACAGTGCTATTTATTTTTTATGCACTCGAAAAAATAATAGAAAACAAACTTCATTTAGATCGTTTAATGTTCAAATTTTGTTTATTTTTCGAAGCATGTGAAGCTGTTTTCATTAATCTTTATACTCTTCGTTGTATATAAAATAATAGTATAAAAGATAGCATCACATCATCATCATCATTTCATTAGTATAATAGTCATTTCTATTAATAATTTATTTGTATGCAGTCAGTAGTAAAGGAATCTGGGAGTAAATATTTTTTTGAAAGACCCAAACAATTTTACCAACCTCCATTTCCTTCTCAGTTCGATCCACCTTGTCCATATACTTGAAGTGTAACTCAAGTAGTCTATCCACTTTCTCCAGATCGTTTTCAGTGAACTTGGCCAGCAGCCTCTGTCTTTGGCTGCCTTGGCAGTTGCGCAACATGGAGGAAATTATTGACACAACATGCTCTAAAAAGATGGAAATAAAAATTGTATTGTACAGCAACGCGTGGCCGAGTCATCTAGTAAATACTAAATAATAGGTTAATAAATCACCACAAACCCGCGCCAAATGTAAAATACACCCAAGCGCGTTTTGATGGTGTAAATCATTTGATTATGTAATATTTTGGGAATATTATTAATAAATAATTAATTGCATTGGCTGTACCCTGTTGTTCAATGGCGGGGTGTGATGAATTTAAAACCATTTTTTGTCTCGTTTTAATAAGTGTTATACAAGGTGTTCCAAAAATATCCGTAAAGCGGAAACGTGGTAAAATTTACTATATTTGAAAACCGTAGTATCGCGGTATTGACTTATCGCCAAGATTAATAAAAATTTTTTTTTCATTTATGTGCCAACCCTATTTCCATATAATTAAAGAGAAAATAACACAGAATGTTTCCGTACATTTTTACCTAATATCCGCTGAACGACATAAGAGTCAATAACAAATTGTACAGAAGCCGATCTGTCGATATTACAAGTTAAAGAAGATGTTAAAAGGGTTGATAATATTTTTCGCTTTGATAATTTAGTACATTTTACGGGGTTTTTGTAACACGTTGTATACTTTTATTGATCATTAATTCTGTATTTGTAATAATAGTTAATAGTTTAATTTAATGTATAAAATATAATGTTACCTTCGTGTTGATCCACAGTTAACAATCTTTTTCTTTTTGGTGTTTTCATAAAAAGTGGGAACACTGTACGTAGGCCCAGAATATCAACGAACTTGTTGCAATTGTCTTTGCCGTCGGGTCCAGCGAGTGCATGGTCGAGAACTTTCAGCGACCCGTTGCGGGACATTTTTTTCTCTCTATAATACACAATGAAGAGGGTCGGATCATTTCACCGATCAGTGGCATAAAATGTTTTTGGTAATGCTAGTAATTTCACTTTTTTTAAATACACAATGTGATGAATTCAATTCAGGTTCTGCTTTTATTTTATTTTATTTCTAACAAAAAAAATGGGTTTAAATATTAAGTGTACCTTAGCATCAAATTCATGAGTTGTAGGCCTTCACCACGTAGGAAACGATCACGGTTGGCGGGTTCCATAAGCGCACAGCACAGCGCATCAAACATATTCTCCATAGCCTCTTGCTCTTCTGCGCCGCTCGGGTCGTGCCGTTTATAGAACTAAACCACAAAACATTATACCGTATTATGATCTATACAGTATAGGTATTATACGCAGACAAAGGCACATATGCAAGGGTTAATTCAAAGAATTCAAATCTAGGCTCCTGATCAGTTTGAGTTACGGTTCGGAAAGTGCAACGCAGTTGGAATTTTAGTGGAAGGTGTTTCTTATCTACGTTAGAAAGCGGTGTCGAACTGTGTTGAATTTCAGACACAGTGATATTGGACAAAATCAAATCCAATGTTCTGTCTTTATTGTTTTTAACCCAGTTATATTAGCTAAGATTGTGGAAGGCCATAAAGTCTGAAAACTTATGTTCATATACGCTATCCTGATTAGTAAATTTAACTAATATTGATGGAGGTCTTGAGGAATTCGGGTTCGCTTTAGCTATGCGGGAACAGTAGGAGATGTTACCGTCGCTGATAGGGTAGTTTATTACTTGTCCAAATTGTTTTATGATGGTTATTACGTGCTCCGACCTGTGTTCGGGTACACACTGGAATCTAAATTTGTAGACCTTAACATTTGGTCCATCTGACGAACGCGTGCCGACAGGCCCGATAATTTCGAGAGTAAACCATCATTTTCGGTTTTTTATTGTTTTATTAGCGAGCTTTGGGCTTCAAAGTGATATTGCATTTCAAGACATCATATTGTCCGCTCAAAAAAACCAAAGAATCTTTGAACTCACCCAGTTGATCATCTAACTAACGAAGTCGAGTTAATCGTACTCTTAAAATCATTTGCAAATTAACTCATTATATACCTTATTTCATCGCGTATAATACATTGAATATCGGAGCGCGAAACAACAGATTATCCGCTCATACTTGATTGCACGTCCAACTTATTTTGAACCTTGTGGCGTGTGATAATAAATGTTATTTCGGCCATATCTGTCGGTAGTAGAAGGGCGTACCATTACATTCGATTTATCGTCTTTGGGTTGTTTATTCCACTTCGCCTTAGTATCACTGTCTACGAAGGTAACGAAATAATTTATTCACAGAGAGCAATGATTCAATCCAAAATGCTGCTTCACGTGCATACACAATGATCCCTAAGATCAGTTTAATTAAACTGATAATCCTTTGTCAGTTGGTTGTAGTTGAAATAAACGAATAACACAATATACTCGCAATAACCAGTCGAGCGAGACACTGATCCATATGCGAGAGATCTTGTTAGCTGGCTGTTCGAAATGTAACGTCCAACGACACTAGACACCGATACTATGCGCGAACGACTAAGGCAGAGCTCGTTATTACTGGTTTTGCGCAGGAGCACTGCGAGAAGACTTTTCACAAAGGCGAATTAAGAGATTTTCGTTTCTACTTTCCAAATAAAGATAAATTCATAATATAATTACCGCCAATTGTTGAAGCAGCACATCAATGCCGTCTAGTTCTCCAAGTAATTTTCTGTTTTCAGGTGTATTTTGTAGCAATATAGAAAGAATTTCTGTTGCATATAGTTTGTTGCCATCAAAAGGAACCTTCAACTGAAAACATAACAACTTGTAAAAGTACTGGTGTAAAAGTTTGATGAACGATTGTGCGGATTGTATTTGGAATATCAAATCAAATCATCATTTATTTACATGAGCACATATTATAATAACAATAAGGTAGAAATCTTGTTTAAGTCATGTGGTCAGCCTGCTAGGCAGGCGTGCAAATTTAATTATTTATTAATAATAAAATTGGTCCATAAAATTTTATTTCCAGACACTCGTCGACGGAAAAGTCACAGTGGCTTATTGGAAAAAAAAAACTTCTCACATACTTTCTGACAGTGGACATCATGCAATTTACACAACCTTGCAATTTGTAATTTCAATTCAACACCAAATTCATCAAAGACTTTTGACATATTTATTATATAGCTTGTGGAGTGGCCTCACCATGCTCTCTTAATAATACAGTTGGAAATAAGAAAAACCTTTTGAACTTTTTTGAATAATAATTTCAGGTAGGTAAAATGTTTATACTGACAAAAAGTAATTAAGATATTATTACATATTCAGCTGTTTGTATGGAAAAAATCCTGTAGTAAACAAAAAAAATCCTAGGTATTTTATTACAGCATGCCTGGTTTGGATCTACATAATATAATAAAATAAACATTAAAACTCAATCACAATTAAACTTACAAACATAGTTAAATTAAATAAAAATAAATAAAAAAGTAATTCAGTTGTCATATTTATATCGCTTTTTAAGTATGTTTTTATAAGTGATGAAAATAATATTTACCACAGATTAAATCTAACTTTAAGCACTTTCAGTTTGCCATCAGATGGACTGCACCATTACAACCGGGCTAGTCCATGAGCTAAATGTCGTCTTGTGTAAAAGAGGACTTCGTAATGAAAGTGTGTGTAAGGAAAACAATATAATCCAATCGAAAAACGGCAATATGCAGCGTACATTGATCCTTTATTGTTCTTTAGATATACAGAAGATGATTTTTGCATACTTTACACGAAAATAGAGCAGATGAATGCAAATTTTTGTTTCGTCATTTGGTATATTTCTTCACATACAAAGACCCAACTGCGCTGACCAGACTGCGCTCTAACTTATCACTAAGTTCTGGACTTTCTTAATTTAAGTGCTGATTTTACTTTCTTTTAAGAAATAAACAGGTCAGTATCGATCAGTATTTACATATAATATAAATATTAAAATCTATTAACAGCATGCCATCAACAATGGAAAGCATGCATCAATATTACACAACTATACGAATATAACAGATGGCGTGTAGTTGAAGTCATAATGTATGCAGTTAATATCGACTTCACACGACTACCGTCGACTGCGTGAAGTTGATGCTACAGATGTATGAATTAGAATATACGTCTGCATGCAGTTTAATATACTGACTGCACACAGTAGTGGCGAGGTAATCCATCTGCTGGCAGCTCAAATTGTTATGACTATTATAAAAGCCATGTTTGTCACATTTTCTTTTTGTATAATTTGTGGTTGGTAAAAAAGGTAAATATAATATTTACCTTCTTGTCTTCCCCCTTATTATTTTAAAAGCCAAATAGCTTTTTTGCCGTCTTTTTACTATACAGGGTCATTATATAAACACCATCCAAATTTTTTCTAGGCATAAGATATCATTCAAACACTTCATTTATGAAAAAAAATTGGGAGGTAAAATTTCCACAAAAAAAAATTTTGTCCGAGCGAATTATTACAACAGCTGGTTACTGGCAAAATAGGTACTTACAGTTGAACGACCGCCCGCCCGAAGCGCCCCACCGAGCTGCGCGCGCATTTTGTAACGACATCGGCGCAATGAAATCAGTCACCCGCGGACTTTCCGCGATGTATAATGTTGCGTTCACGCATTTACGTCACATAATTATCTACCTACCACTTGCAATTGAAATCGAGGGCGAAATTGAACGACGGGTTTATGTGAAGAAGGCCCAAAGCCTCGAGAACTTAAATATAAATATAATCCGTGCATTTAATTATTAAAGACAATGTTCATAAACGTGCAAGACTGTTTAGAGAGAAATTACCTACACTTTAAAGTAAAGTGATTGTTTTCAAACTTCATGTAGGTGTATTTTGTTTGGATTTTTAATTAATTATTTTGTTGGAGTAAAGCAAAATGTGTGCAGGGCGACTAAGACTTGTGAAATTTATCACAAAAATATAGAACTATTAATTATACATTTCTTTATCCTATCGTGTAAAATAGACAAAAATAACTTAGGTAGGTATGTACTAAGGTTTTGGCACTGCATTTGTTTTTTGCGATTTTCGAATTGCCTTGCGTAGCGTGACTGTGACAGCAATCGGTAGTTTTCCTCGGATAACTTTGTGTAGGCTTAACTTAATATTTTAGTACTGAGAGTGATATTGAAAGAAAAAAATCTTGTTTCGTTACTTTCTTCAAAGAATATAATATATAAATTTGGATGGTGTTTATATAATGACCCTGTATAGCCAAGAACTTTGACACTATATATACTTCTACTAAGCAATCTATAATCCAGGATCACAAATTTGTTGTCTGTCCGCTCTTTTTCCATTGTATCAATAACGTTACCATAGCAACGCGTTAACCGCAAGTAGTTCGTCTACCGGACGCTAGATGGCGCTTACGGAAAAACCACCCGTGCGAATGTTTCAAAAAACAACAACATATTCTATGAAAACAAAAGAAAACAGAAAAACCCTCTAATTTTATGAAAAGTCTATTTATTACACTATTGTTCGTCAAAACATTACAGCTTTTCTGATAAAGTTTTAGAATTAAGTTTATTTTTGATTGACATTGATTTTGGGAGTTCAGAGGCTCAACATTCACTGTTTGTAATCTGTAAGTTGATTTACTAGAAAGTCTGCTCATCGGAGAGCGTCATTAATAATTTAAAAATTAGCAATCTCTATTAAAAGAACAATTGAACTGTCACATTCGAACATAGGACCCAGACCCTAGTAAATGAATGTACAACTTAATTTTTCTGACAAATAAAACTCATACCTTAAGCCTTTTAAGTATCCATTGTAAGAAACCTTGCTTTGCCACCTCTGAACACATCTCTGGCCTGAACTCGGTGATATTCTCAATTATTCCTGAAATATTATTATTTTTGATAATACACAATACTCACTCACTGATACAATACTGACAATTTACACCAGTTATTTTAGTATCAAACTACAAGAGTTTGTTTGTGTAATGTCATACACAAAAAATATCAAAGAAAATACCCAAATAATTACATGATCCACAAATCCTCAGATAATTAAAACTTAAACTCATCACAAAACATACATACTAGGATTCAAACCCGGGATCAAAATCCTCGCAAAAAATAGGATTGGTACTATTGTACCTACATATCATTAATATTATATTAAGAAATTAAATAAACATCTTCAGACAATATCTTCCTAAACATTTTGCTCACTTGAATTTGTTTTTTTACTTTTTCTTTGTTTCTTTTATAAAGAATGGGCAATGTAATGAGGAAAAACACAAATACACTGCATAGCAAATACCTAAAGTATTATGGACAGCATCTCTCTCATCTGGTACCTGCTCATCAAGTCGGGCCAGGTTGTGTAGCAAAAGAGCGGGACACTCCGCTTCTGCCAACGCATTGATTAGCTCCTCAGCACCCTCCTCGCTCTCATTTAAAATGTCTACATCTGTTAATTCCTACAACACCATGATAACTTTACAAAACAATAATAAGAGATCCCATTATACAATATAATACTAAGACATTAAAATATTTTTAGTAAGAGCGCAACTGTATTAAATAATTTATTGTTTAGGAATACAATAGGATTTATGAGATATGAATTGCAAAACTTTTTTTATGTATTTGAATTTTTGTATACCTGAAGTAGATGAACAACTTTAGTGGATATGTCTGTGTTATCATGTGATAATAACTCCAGTAGTGAATTAATACATTTCAGTTCAACCAATAGTGGATACTGATCGGGTACTGTTGCCACTGCACTTAATTCCTGAAAATAATTGTTTAATATCAAAATTTTCATAATTTTAATTAATAGCATAGACTAGACTAGTTAACAACAATAAGATAATAGTAAACTACCTGTAATGCTTCATGTAAGTCTATTTCACTATCCATAAACTTCTCAGGCTGATCCGGGAATTTAATTCTCATTTCCCTATTCTTAAGAGATTTCTTTTCAAAGTTTAAAACAAACTTTTTCACTGATGTTTCATCAAGGACTTCACCCTGGAAAATAAAGTACCTATAGGTAATACTCTATACTGATCTATGATGTCAATTAGGTAGTAGGTCAGTTATTTGGAGTAGCTAAGACACACTGATATCCTCTTCAGGTCAAGGTAAAAAAACACTTTCATTGTTTCTAAATTTCATAACATGACCTCAAGCTAGCGACAGTGTTGGTATAAAACAAAAGTATCAAAGTTAATGAATCTCAGAGGCTTAAACCAATGTCTTGATATGAGGGTGAATTTAAAAATTTAAAAGTATATTTTTTTAACTATATTCCCATGTTCATATGTTGTCACAGAATAAAATTGTGTTATAGTAGCAAATAGTAATTTATAAATAGAAATAGTAAATAGGTTTGCTGTCATTTAATGCTTGTTTAAAAATTCACTTAAATACAACATCTGAACTTTGGAAATCTACTGCACCATTTTTATCATGGAGATTGCTGACATTACATGCATTAAAGTCTCAAATGTGGTCTTAGAAATTCCCAAGTATTTTCCAGAAAATAATGTTCACATTCATAACTTAAATAAAAGGGTTAATTATGTTTTTAACCATGAATATCTTTCTACAACAGACTAAGCAGATGCTGGCTGAACTATACAGTCAAAAAATATATATTAAAAAAAATACCTCTGTAATTTCAGTCTCAACAAATTTCAAAATATCTTCTCTTTCTTTATCAGTTATTGTTGGTTCTTTGGGAAGTCCCTTGCTATACTGGCGTATTAATTGATTGTGCTTGATGTTAGCCAAACGCCGCATTTTTTGTGCTCGTGATGGTTCATCATCAGAATCCTCACTGTCGTCTTCATTAGGTCTTTTAGGTGTTGGTGTAGGCTGAAAGATTTACAACAATGTTTGAATTTCTTAATGCTTTTGAGTTTTTTCCCAATGTTTGATATAATATTTCCCTTACATTAAGCTTTTTTAGCTATTACCTTAAAAGATAGTAGTTCTCCAACATCCATTTGTTCGAATGTAAATTATTACAATCACTTTTTAGGCTATATAAATAATGTATTTAACGAATTACTGTTGTGATCGTTGATATAACCAACCAAAGTATCCCAGACTAGTGATGCGACTCGAATCCAATTTTTATCAAGTGACTCGAGTGACATCGGAAAAAAGTTTCGAGTGAAAATATTGTAGACTCGAGTTAACTCGGACTCGAGTCTACTCAAAATTTCACTCGGACCGAGTCACTCGCTCACCACTTGCCTAGACAAGTTTCAACCTGCAGTTTAGTAAATTAATGAAATAGTGCGTAAGCTACCTACGCTGTGCGGCGTACTTAATGACGAGTTGAGTGAGCTAAAGAGTGCGTGTTTGTTGTGATTTGGTTGGTAAATAAAGTTCAATAGTGTTTCCGGCCGTGTTTATAAACGTACGTAATAGTAATAGTCTTGCTTTTACCTAAAATGAGTGACGCTAACGATCAAAACTGGGTGCCTTAAAATCTCTGTTAAGGAACTATTTTGAAAGAAATAGAACTGAAAAGAAAGTGATATGTAAGTTGTGCAAAAAAAGTGTATAAGGACTTTGGAAACAGACAATTCTGATTACAAACATACGAGGTAAACATCCAATTCAGTACTTCAGTTTGCAACCAAAGAAGAAACAGACTGGACCCTTAAAAAAGTCGATGAAATTATTTTCCTTAGTAGCTGTGATGTTAAATTACGTGTTTAGCTTTGTAATACAAGTTTTAAATACTTTAAGTAGAACTGAATGAAATACATCGTTAGTTTAACGGATGATTAAACTATAATTATAATTAAAAAGAAATCTGATTATAAAATTATTATTTGTTATAATTTAAATTGTTCTTACAACATGACTCAGTTTGTTGATCCTAATTTCTGATAGAAAATTCTATTTAAATTTCTATTTTTTGTTGATTTCGAATAATTGACGAGTGATACGGGTGCAAGACTTGCAATTAACCTCTGATTTATTAACCTTGCAGTTTTATTTCACCTAAACTTGCTTAAAATTACTTGCTGAATCTGTGATGATATCTAAAGATTGTGATAGGTGAGTTCCAGCAGGTGATTCCAATGAGCCAAGTGGTCGAATGACTCGAGATTCGAGAAACATCGGAGCGACTCGACCACCCGATTGGTATTCGAGTGATATAACCACTCGAGTGACTCGATCACTCGAATGGTATTCAGTGTAAAATTTGACTCGAGTCGCATCACTATCCCAGACAGCCCAGACTGAATATAGTGTATCTGATTCCATCTGTGTCATCTATGGCCCAGACTACACCTACACACAGTGTTGCCAATTTCAATCCGATCCAAGTCGCTAAAAATATGACGTTAAGTAACCTTAAACTCGCCTAATTATATTTCTGTTAAGTAACCCAAAATTGCCTTATTAAAAGTCAGGTCAGTGGCTCGATTTGGTTTTGAAATTTTGTTCAAGTGAATTTTTTCCTACTCATCTCTATATTGTTTATACTCCTTATGCATCCGTTTATTAATAAACTCTGCAAAAATACTGTTCTAAAATTATGATCCCAAAAAAACTGCAGATAGAAAAACCGTCGGATAGGCTACAAAACTTTTTCAATACAGTCGACAAAAGAAATCTTCAAAGGCATAGTAATAAATAGGTAGGGAATATCCAGTAGCCAATGACAATACATCTATTCTCCTTTGCCATTTTTCTTGGAATAAAACATAGGTTCCATTTCACGCAACTTTATTTTATAGCGTACAAGATATAGTGACCTATTTCAGCATAGGTTAAAATCACGTATTTCCAGATAAAATGTGTCCTTTTTGACAAAAAGGCAGCCAGTCGCAAATTCCGATTTTCGGTCGCCCGACATTCTTCGAAGAAGCCTAAAAGGCGAAAAAGCGCCTAACATGGCGATAGACTAAACAAACGGGGCTACCGGCTTCTTAGAAAATACCCCTAGATCAAGAAAAAATACCTCTAATTAACCCTAATGCATATTCAAAAGCCCCATTACAAACTCTATATTGTGAACTCACACGAAGCTATTATTGATTTTTTTTCATTTTATTAAGATAAATAAAATGTTCCTTAACATTAGCAAATTATTTTTTTTTATCAGCACCAACTTATTTTAGGCCTATATTATCAATATTTGTTAATAAATCGTTAATGTCGTTGGACTTGGGACTTGACGTTTAATTTGCGGTCTCGGAGTTCTTAAAGTAATACAGTGTACAATTATAACATTTTTGAAGATGGGATAAATGTAAAGCATAATCTACCATCTCGTTTTAAAATAAATCTTGTCATTATTAAACTCTGTAGCATTTCAAGGAATGATCGGTTTCGTTATTTATTTCCATTAAATTAGTAATTGCACAAGATTGCATTACATTTTGTTACTAGATCAAGAACTAAAAGTTATTTAATAATCCAATATAGTTTTTCAAAAACTTGTAAATGAAAACAATCCCAAAAAACATGAAGCCTAATTATCCCAACCTACTCATTTACCCGCAAAATTTTATGATGAGAAGAATATAGTGATTCATACATACTTTTTTTGCTTAAAACTGAAAAAAATACTAACGACTAGGCTGTGTGGGCTTTATACCCTTTGCTCTCCTATGAGAAAAATTAACAAAAAATTCTAAAACAAAGATTTTCTTTTTCCGCCATTTTCCGCATGACGCCCAATAACGTCACTCATTGGTGTCCATTCCTGTTGATGTTTGATAGCGGTACTTTCAAAACTTTTAAATTTTAACCCATTTCCTAGAAGTCTTGAAACAAGTGTAAGCGCATAAAAGAAAAAAAAAAACTTTGATTGTGGCCTTGGAGTTACGCTTAATTCTTAGCGAATTAAGTGTAATTAGTTAGTAGCATTTACTGTAAATTAGTTTTTAGTAAAGCGTCTTTGTGTTTTAGGATATTACCAATACCATGCTGTCGGCTACAAAAAAAGACATACATAAATTGTTAGAGATCTTAACTACTACTGAAGATTCAGATGTAATGGTGAAAATATTTTCCGTATTGGCGATGTCTCTCATATCTAGCGTAAGATATTTTTGTTAACTTCTCGATTTTATAAAGAGCGCAATAGCAAAAATTGTAAATGGATGAAAAAAAATCGTTTTCATTAGTAATTTCAATATAAAAAATATTTAAACTTACGTTTTAGTCACGTTAAGTGATCGTAACTATAATGAAAACAACAATAAACAGTAGATAGATAGCCCTAGTATAGTGTTTACATTTTCGCAAAAATTTAAATGCTCCATGGCCTTATTATTTTTGTATAACCCCGATTTTATTATAATTCCTCGGCAGTGGTCATTTTGGTTTAGTGATACCAAGAATAAAGCGACACTAACAACAAATGTGTAATTATAATTTTAAAAGCTAAGTTCGCGTTTTTCGCCTAAGGCGATATTTTAAGAATATCTCAATTTTGACAAAACCATCATCTCTTGCCTCTGACATCACCTCCTGTCTTATTTATTTAGGAATTTGTCGTTTGGAATTGATTTCATGATTCAGCAAAATAGTTTCCTAAAGGAAAAATAGCAAAATGTTTAAACTTTGTTGTTGAAAGGGTTAAAAGGCTGTAGGGTGACTTATAAATCTACGACTTCTTTTCCTATCCTTTATTATTCATGCCGTCCAGTTATTGAATCACTACCAGAGGATGTCAGAAAGACTCGAAATCTTATATCCTTTCGCGACAGAGAAGCTGTTTCCTTTCCTCCAATCCTAATTAACTGTTATTCTATCTTTACTTGTTTCTTCAAATTATCTTTTATCCACCATTAGCTCAAATTTAAACTTCGTTACTTTTATCGCTGTCGAACGAAACT
This sequence comes from Calamotropha paludella, assembly GCA_927399485.1. Classification (NCBI taxonomy): domain Eukaryota; kingdom Metazoa; phylum Arthropoda; class Insecta; order Lepidoptera; family Crambidae; genus Calamotropha; species Calamotropha paludella. The sequence goes on from OV656805.1 coordinate 13,505,890, forward strand.
TTTATGAGTGTAGGACCATTAGATATGGTTAAATAAACGAACACACCCGAACCCAGTAACAAAAAAATTAAAGGGCTGCCATTTTAAAACAGTAGCGGCGAAAAATCCCTTTTGATGGTGGATTTGTTGCTAGAATTGATATTGCTTTGCCTTAACGGGTCGGACACCGATGACCCGACGGATTGTATAATGGTATGTTTAAGTTTTAGGCAGAGTTTTGGAAAAATACCAGTGGTAACAAACTAGGTTCAATGCCCTTATTGGAATCTGTTTTTCACAGATAACCACTCTAATATTTCAATTTCTGAAATGTACAAAAGAATAATGGAGACTGTATTATTAAATAGGATTATTTCATAGTGATAAGGGGTTTCTGTAGAATTATGTGTATCTCATACAATCAGGAAGTGTTTTAATAATAGCTCACAAATTTGCTGATTTCCTCTCCCAGTCTCGTCTCCGAGAAACATAATATTTGGAATAGAGCTTTGATAACTAAACTTTGACCTGCCCTTTGAATCTAGCATTACATTACCTGATAACGATGTAAAACACTACTGATATTATAAAATCGAGTTTTCAAATAACATATTTATTGAAGAACGGCAATGATATTTCTTCTTCATATCAGACGGATCACTCATCGTGACTCGACAGTCTAATGTATTATTTTATATTCAGTAGAAAATCATTTTTTTTGAAAGAGATTTGTATTCTTAGTCCGCATATGGGTAGTTTGGACTGTATCCATGTGAGTTTAATTCACGGAATATTGAACAATTAAATTTTCATTTTCATTTAAGAATAAAATATTTAAAATATCCGATGCTATTTTCTACAACTTATTCATTTCCTATATGTGGTCATTATGGTTGGGCAAGTAAGTTGCGACAACAAAGAATTTATCTATTTATGAACTTCAATCAATAGTAAAACCAATTCCGGAATATAAATCAACTAAATCACTTTCAACAGTAAATATTATATGAAGAAGTATGTTTATATTAAAAAAAGCGTTAACTTTTTGCAGGCTGAGTATTATGAAGAGATAATTACTTGTAATGTAATCTATAACAAAATATCCAATGTATTAACACATCAAAAACATCCATCTAAAATAGTAATCGCATTAAATTTTATATCAAGTATGCTTTATATTGAGGATGAAGAAAGGCTAACTAGAAAAAAAAGTTTGGTATTACACGCTCAGAATATGCTAAGAAGTAGCGGTTGTTTACTGGCTATGAGTTGTCTTTTCACGAGTCCCATGATGGTACGTTATGAATTTTCATATTTATATACGAAACGGCAATTGTTACTTATTTCTTGATTAAGGAGACCAAAAACCATCTGTACAGGACAATATTTAATGTTTACAGTATCAAGATACTTGGAGCGCACTGTGCCGGTGTATTGCAGCATCTTGTGAACATTCCCATGACAACCAATCGTACTGTTCCCATTTAGTTGCCAAGGTAAGCTATATATTGAGTATTTTTTGATATATTAGATCAACTATAAAAAGTCTCTATGGCTTTATAAAAATATTTCTGTTTAAATTTAACAGTGTGTGAAGAAGTGTGCGCAAGGGGACTTGGATGTTATACTGACTCTAAAAAACTTAATAAGTAATCACCCACACAACATGGAATTATTCTTGGCGTGCAATGGTATATCAATATTCAAAAGGTATGAACCATATGTTGTATATATAGTATTGTTAATCTTATTTAAGTTCTAAACGGGAAAATATCTAATAGTGCAATATAAATAAAGATTTTATAATCATTTTATATTCTGTATCTAAAACTCCCTTTTAGGAAGTTGCTACAATCTGATACATGTATGCAGCTGTTAGACGTGTTAGTCCAAAACATTCCAGTAGAAGCGATTCACCTATTACACAAGCAAGTATTCCAATATTTGCAATACTTCAAGAATATTTACGGTATTGATACTAGGGTAAGTTATACCAGATGCCATTGCCGCTACTGTCGACAGAACATCTTAATGTTGATTGCTATACACACTTTAAATGAATGGTCTCTATTACAATCATCACAATCATAACATAAGGTAGATCGAAACGTCAAAGTGTATATAGCCCTGATGTCCTATCGACTTCTCATTCTGTATAGTTTCAGCAAAATACACAAATAAAATGAATACTTAAAATTTAAGGTTGGACAGTGGGCGATTATTATTTTGCACCATTTCCGTTCGAGAGATAAAGGTAATCATGATGATTTATGGTAAGCGTCTTAATCTATATAATATACAAAAAAATCTTATATTAATAAATATTCTTCAAGTCCCGAAACAGCTGAGATCAAAATAAAATACAATTGCATAAATAATATTTCGTATTTTACCAGGATTCGAAAGTCGTGACAAAAGCTGCATCGAAGAACATAATACAATCAGAAATAATAATGAAAACATGGAAACAGATTTCGTAAAACATCAGAGCGATGACACAGCGAAGTTGTTGCAAAACGTTTTGAGAGAGATATACCGATACGATGGCCGTGACGCTATCAATAATGTGACGACTAAAAATCTAAAGAGAATCTATAATGGTAACACCGACGCAACATTTTATAATGGAAAGAATAATGCTATTAAAAATGAAAATGTACATTCCCAATTCAATATCAATAATAACACGCTCCGAGTAATATCTAATACAACAGATAAAGAATCCACGAAGGAATTAACTTTCTCATTTTTACTTAAACGATCGCTACAAGATTCTTTGGCAAATATCAATAATCATCTGCAAAAATCACGCATATGTGAAACGGCTCTCATTACACCTAGAGCAAAGCAATCAATCAAAGACTCCCAAGAAAGGAGTCTACTATGCTATTCAGATATCAATAGTACGCATAATTCTACTAAAGCTATTAACAGTATTCATGACAATAAGATTAATACGTATGAATTCAACCCGATATTCGTTTCAACACCAAAACATAGACAGGGACAGGATAAGAGTGTTAATTTAACGAAATATTCGCGTCTAAGTACAATTAAAAAAAATAAGTATAAAACATATAACAATAACAAGAGGAACAATTATAAAATAACTAAAAAATACGAAAACACAACTGAAAACTTAGAAGTAGATTCAATAAGATATAGGTCGATAGGTACAAGATTGTTCGACGTAATCAATGATTCATGCACAACTCTTGTAAAAACCGTTAAAAATATATTCAAACCTAAAATACAAACGGAAAATAAAAAGGATAAAAAGGCTTCACATATTGGTAAAACTGCTGATGATTCGTGCAGTTACAGTTTCACCGAATACATGCGGAAACGAGAAGCAACTCTGACTAACGAAACAAAAAATGCAAGCTTAATTAGCCAATTCAAAAATGTCGAAACATGTAAAACTTGTAACGATACTCTCCAGTTGAAAAGAAAAATTACGAATGACGATTGTTTAAGAGAGACAGTGAAAAAATTGAAACTGGGCATAAATGTATACGGCTGTGATTTTAAGGTGAGTTTATTAGAATTTTCAACCCTTTTGTACACTTTTATTAGTGTTCTTAGCCGATATAGTGATCGATTCTAATTCTTATATAACTAATCAATTATGGAAATGGAAAATTTGTATCTTTAAAATTAGAAGTAACAGGGCACTGAAGGAATATTTTTATATGCTCGTATGCAAATTTAACTTGGTCGCGGTTTTTTTTCGTGCTGTCAGTTTTTTTTTTTACTAAGGAAACCTAAAGCGGCGTTAATAACCTTTTTTATTTTCAGAAAATCTCAAGGGCCATGTGGCCGCGCGAAGCTTACATGACTCCGGAAGTCCTTTACAATTTGTATCGTAAAGTAATATTAAAATAGTTCTAACATATTGTAGAAATTGTATCCAATTATAATGTAATTTCTTATATGTTTGAATGGAAAAAATAAACAAGTTCATCGCAATATGTATTAAAAATAGTTTTAATAGCATTTTTTTTACAATTCAATGAGATATTATAATTTACTGTAACTAGTTTCGTGGCACACCATGTCACTTGTGACATCTTGTACTGATGGGGTTCCTGAAAATTAGGAGTATTAAATAGTATGGTATAGTCGATTAAGGTACCACCACCCCGAACTAATTTAATACAAACCATTGACCTGACGAATAATCAGATGTGAAAAGTCATAATATGACAGAGCACCTTAGCCAATCGGCAAAATAGATAGTGACCGACTTAATTTGTTTAAAAATAACTCTACCGTGAGACCTCTGAATCAATGGATTTATATAAAAACTAGCTGTCCCGGCCACGCGTTGCTGTGCCGACTGCAGTGCCATCTGCCGGACTGATTTGTGAATCTTAACCATTCTCAGATCCCCTTGAACACACACAAAAAAAATCATTCAAATCGGTCCAGCCGTTTAGGAGGAGTTCAGTGACATACACACTCACAGAAGAATTATATATATATATATAAAGATAAATCAATACACATTGTTTGTACCAAGTTTTGAAAGTTACGATTTGTAATTAAATTACCTGCTATCTGTAAAGCATATTCGAGTTCAGTGCGCAGTATATTCAACATCTTCTGTACACCGGCTTGGCCGCCTACAGCCAGACCCCAAAGAGCAGGTCGGCCTACAAATACCTGACAAAAGGAAAATCATTAAAAAGCTCTTTATTTCAAAAATATTGCGTAACAAAAATTAAGTCATAGCATCGCCATTCACGACCTACCATTTTAGCTCCCAGTGCTATGGCTTTGTAAACATCCGTGCCGCTCGTCACACCGCCGTCCAGATATACTTCCACATCGTAGTCCTTCACGGCTTCGACTATTTCAGGTAAGGCTTCAATCTGACAAACAATATTAAGAAAAAATCAGGTAATAGAACAAAACAAGTAAAACATATTAAGGCGGCCAATCCTCGCTGGTGTATTACGGACGTGTCGTACGTACCCACACGTAACTCAAGCATTTAGCTTAACAGGAGGGGTTAACAGAATATTAATATATTGTTTGATGCATTCTCAATATTCTTTAAAAAGATAATACTGAATACCAAAATAATTAATAGTTTAATATTAATTTAAAGTACATCAAATGATTAAATGTTATACACAAAGCAAATGACAAAAACATATTTTTCTCTAACGTCATACAGTATGACAATATTAAGATATAGCCTTACAAAGTTATCTAAAGAATCTACATTTTTTATATTAGAATATTAACAATGCCTTAAATACATCGTAAATATTCCCGTTAACCCCTCGTGTACCATGACACTTGTGTTAAGAGTTGTTCCGCGGCCGTCGTACACCGACGAGGATAGAACTCGATCCGCTTGCGATAAAATGTAATATATCTAAACTGTGCTAAATCTAAATCTGCCTAATTTGTGGCCACCATTCGTCCTACCACATTTCATAAAAGCCCGCGCGCGGGTGACTTGAAGACAAGAACTGTATAGAGCGCGCTCATAGGGCTGAGCGTAAGTTATCACACATGCAAACGCTAAAGTCGCGTTAAAGATTTTTAATTAAGACTTTACAGCCCAAAGCGATAGTAACATGAGAACATTTTAAAACTTACATTCAGGCCTCATACCCTTTCTCCTAAGTGTCATGCTTACCCCGTCCATTTAACTCATTTAAAACGTGATTTAGAGCATTTTGTTTGAAATTACACAGCTTTATTTCTATACGATTTTTACTACTACTTACCTTAAAGAGTCCTTGATATATTTGACACCTAAAAAATTTGGATGGTGTATAAAAAATTAAATAACCCTATATACCGTAGTATAAAAAAAGAATAAGGGTTACCGGTATTTGTCAGATCATATGATATTTCTTGTTTAAAATGATTTCATGAAACACTCATATCACTAATCTCTTTCAGTTAAAATTAGGTGTTGTTTGATAAAAAAAGTACAAGACGTTCTGTAACCCTTCAGGGGTTTTTCCAATACATATTATGTGGTGTGTACAGTTGATTGTACCGTAGATGGAACTCCGTCTAGTTGTCGCGCGCCGTGGTTAGATACGAGTATAGCGGAGCAACCAGCTTGCACAGCCTTGACAGCATCGTCAGCTCGTAGTACACCCTTTGCAACAATCGGCAATTTCGTAATGCTGTAACACGATAATATATTTTTTGAATTACAGAAGTAGAAATGACCAAAGTGCACATAGTTTCATTTCTCGTCTTTTTGTATAATAAGATTTGTCAGACTTTTTTTTTCTGAAAATGGTGATGGTGACCACAATTAATTTGGAAAAATGGGGACAGCGCGGGAAGAAACTGGCGAACACTTCGCGCTCGTATATACAATATCGGGTTTTTTTGTAATATTTATTTTACACATCAACATAATATGGTTATCGAGAAAGTCGTCGTATACGAATATTTTAAAAGAAGATCAACATGATCGGTGATGGCAACGGTTTGGGATAACAGTATTTTGGTCAGCTATTTCAAACAAGACATATCGTTAAAATAAGTTTAAATATATTGATGACTTCTAACTGCAATTGAGTCTTCCGGCCAGATTTACAGAGCGTGCCGTAGCATAACATATAAGTCGCAATTTAAGGGTCAGATACTTTTATAAATGCTTTGTATAGTTCAAGATTTGTAAAAGCTGCATTAGCGAAATAGTATGGGTACATTAGCAACCTACTACATGTTATACCACGTGTCATAGCAAATATTGGAACTTTTAGATGATCTTTGTCGTTCTTAAACTCCAATATAAAACTTTATCACCGCTTAATGTGACTATTGACTTATCACTCTTCAGCACTACTATTACAGCATTTACACAACCACTTGATAGGCCTTGAACTGTCCTTTCTGCCTTACACACACACACACACTCGGGCAGAATCATCTTACTGATCTCCCACAACTTTCCATCAAGACGTATAAAAATGTATTTACAAAGATACGCACGTTTTAATTTTGTTTGTAAATAATTAGTTAATTTACAATTTTATTTCCTTTCCATTCATAAGACAAATAAATTAGTGCGTCACACAATTTTCGAGATATCTCTTTGTATATATTCATAACAAGAAACTTGAGAAATTTACAGAGTGAAAAAAAGGGCAAGTGGTAAGCGATTTTTATTAGGTACCTACCTGTTCATGATATAAATTTAAATATGAATTGGTTTGGCACTCTCAAAGAAATAGAGGGATTTCGGACTGGGGAGTGAATTAAGTTACCTAATACATATTGTAACCTATTGTTATTGTAACCTTTTGTTATTGTTACTATGGGTTAACAATAATTACTTGTTAAGGTAATGACTTTTTCGACCTACCAGAAAAACCAACGGCTACCACCGTGGTTAACGCACGTAATTATGACGTTTTGCGACGGATTTAGAGTAGATTTCTGATAAAATTAGATATTTTTAACAAATGCCCGTGATTCTAGGACCACCAATTTAGAATCAATGATACGATCATCGAGTAAAAAAGATTACCATTACTTCAATCAACGAGTTAAAAATATAATTGAATAAAAAATACTGTCAAACCTTCTTAACCATTTCACGTCATCCCAAGTCAAATTTTTATCAAATAAGTTCTGAACGTAATTATTCAACCCGCTGCCTTCTTTGGTGTCATGTATTTTTGTAGATAAATAGCCATCGAAATTCGCGAGCCTAAAAAAATAGTTTTTAGATCATATTTAGAGTTTTAATATATAGTTAGTCTTTAAAGTAATCTTAGTATAAAATGATACCTCAAATGTGGTGGTAACGTGAATTTATTTCTAACGTCAGCTCTTCGAAGACCAAATAATGGTGTATCAACAGTGAGAGCAATCGCCTTGTAGCCAGCCTTTTCTGCTCTCAAAACTAAATTTTTTGTTACTTTCCTTCAATACAAAAAATACGATGTAAAAATGAATCATTATTAAAAAAAACAATAAAGTATAGATACTAACAGAAAATATGTTTTGTTATTGTTTTAAACGTGTTAACATACCTATCTGTATAAATATAAAGCTGGAACCACTTAATAGCTTTAGGAGCAGCGGTAGCAATCTCTTCTATTGAACTAGTTGCTATAGTGCTCAGTGTAAAAATGGTACGCTCCGCTTCCGCAGCTGAAAAAAATATTTTCTTGATTGCTAATTACTGTAACGCTCATCTACAATATTGATGCTAATAAAACAAAATTGCTAAACCTTTAGCATTAGCAACTTCTCCATCAGGATGTGCCATCTTTTGCATTGCCGTAGGAGATATACCGATAGGCATTGATACCTCTTGACCCAGAACAGTGGTACGAAGGTCACATCCGGAAATTCCCACAAGACATTTTGGGCGTATTCGTAGTCTGAAAAAAAGTAGACTCAAACAACTTCCTCGGTAAAGAATAACATATTATGTGTAGAAGTATAAAGATTTACCTTTGAAAGGCTAGCCTGTTATCGGCTAAAGTTTGTTCATCTGTTGCTCCACTCCTGTAATAATCTCTGGCAGCTTTTGGTAGGAGCGCCATGGCTGCATCTTCCAAATCCCTTAAACTTACATATTTTTGCATTTTTTTTTAAACAGAATAAATATTTAAACTTTTACTTAGGCGTGCGCGACTGCAATGATATCTTCCAATGTACTAGTGATTTATCAGTAGCAAGTGGTAGTGCAGAGGTCAGGATAATTGTTATTTGATATGGCTACTATAATTATTTTTTTGTTAGCAAACATCAACAAATTAATTATCACAACTCGTATTTTTCAAATGTTTACCAAAAATGTTTTTATATCAATGATGTCCAATTAAAAATATAGAAAGTTTATGAATGGATTGTGAAATACTGATAATAATTTTGAATTTTTAATCATGTTTTCATTAATTTGAGTAACCAGCATATTTAATAGGTATTTATTTATTTTTCTCTTTATTGTTTAAAGTTTTTGTAGTTACATGTCAGCCCCATCGTAACTACCTACATAAATGTGGGGTTATGCGCTAAAGTTGTAAGCTAATTAACATTATCTTAGATCTTAGACAAATGCTTTCTACTATAAACCTATAAGACAATACTGCTGTTTCAAAATAAGGGTTCGAAAGCGCACTCAGGAGAACGCCAATATCAATCCAATTGAATTTTAGCTTCACCACTAAGTTTTCACGTACTTAATGTTCGATTGCTGACACGCTCAACCAACAAATGCAAGACATCTTAAATTATTCTACACATCGTGCAATTAGGAGCTCGCTTTTTTCATCAGATATTCAAACTTGTGCATTAGAACGTGTCGAGATCAAATTCTATGAGCAATTACTATTAAATACCTGTTTAAATGAATACTGCTGAACCAAGAAATGTGTGGACGCTCTGATTGTATATCACTTTATCAAATATAAGAGGATTTAGACCTTTCAGTTAAATCAGATTTCCAATTATTGTGTCAAACTTTATATTTAGAAAGATGCTAAATAGCTTGGTGAAACCTGTGGCAGTTCTTCTTGTGCAACACCAAGTCTGGTCAATCTGTCAGCTTCGTCATTTCCAGTAACTCCGATGTGTATGACGGTAATCACTGCAATATCAAATACTTCCCTAGTTCATCAATTCAGCATTCTTGAAGTATATAGCATACGCTAACGGAATGCATTTGTGACCAGAATCGCCACAGCATTTTTATAACTCAATTCTAAAATAATAGAGTGCTTCTAAAATAGCTCCAACACCATAACTGAGACTGAAGCCGTGACTTTAAAGCTCTTTACACACCAAGTATGGAGCTCGGTATTTTCTTTATTACTGAGTAAATTCAGTATTTATTTGGATAATCGTTATGAAGAATATCTTGACCATCACATAATATTTAACGCTGACTATACCATAACACAACAAAAAAAGTAGTCATACTGTAGTTTTATAAATAAAAAAAAAAACAATTTTACAAATAAAACAAAATAGAAAATTTTCGCATTTATTTCTTGATTTTAATATTATAATATCTGTATGAATGCTACTTATGAGCATTCTTTAAATGTCAAATGCCGTTCGTTATATATTTGCCATAGAAATGTTATACAAAATCAACTGACCTTATAATAATTTATTAATTAATAATTTTACACCTGAATGCCGTTTTGGACACCGAACAGCTTTAATGATATGCCAACTTAATGTAAAAAATGCTGTTATAACTCACGCGTTGATTTAAATAATGGTTAATTCAGGATGTTTATTAGTATAAACAATGTTCATCATCTAAAAGGGCTCGCTCCAAACGGTATTAGGTATTACACTTTATAAACATCACTGCTATTTCTCCTATCTAAGCCTAAGATCGATCACATTTTATCTTCATTCAACAAAATAGCTTTTGCATTTTACAAAAGATACAAAACCTTTTTATTATAAAGCTATTAAGAAAAAGGGCCACCACTCATCCCTGATTTTACAACTCCATCTTTGGTAATTAAGTTAACGATACATTCCGATTTTAATAAAATAAAGTTATCTATTTTGACTATTAAAGCAAAAGGTCAAAATAAAAGCCAAACTAGTGACGATTTTTTTGAAACTTAAATAAATCAATTATAAAGACAAGTTTTCAAACTCGTCAAGTATTCACTGGATAGACTATCAGGTGTACGAGTTGAGCAAATTAAAGTAAATAAGGCACAAGGTCTATTCGACCTAATTTTCTACAATTACTTTGAGTGCTAATCATTTACAATAATGATAACTGCATATTTAAATAATAATGCTGAGAAAACGAGGGAACTCTAATATTCCGCGAAAATGCCTATCCTGATAGCCTGAATGATACAACAATTTAACCACTAGAAAAATGGAAAATATTATACAACCTTTAAGACATATAAAATAAATAACATATATTACAAAGCAGAATATTGACATAGTGGCAACATTTTCCTGTAAGACTAGTTGTTAATACCTATATCTACATTTTGTTGAATTAAAAGCTAAGATCATTCATTCATTCACCTATCGAGATAAGCCAAAATGAAAGTTTGTTATGTTTAGTCAGTGTTAGGCCAGATTTGTTCTTGTAGCCACATTCGTAATGTTATACTATGTACATTAAAATTTTAAGAGTGCTGTATCTACTTGTTCGTAAATCTAACGCAAAAATAAGCATCAACATGATTTAGGAAATTTTGCTCTTCGTCTATTTGAGAATGTGTCATTTACTGCGTTTAATCGCTCAGTTAGTTTCTTTCGATACACGGATAATGTAGTAATTCATACAATGACAATGCAGCGGCGATTTTTTGTATATATCTATGGACATTTAAAGTAAAAAAGTTTTATATATCAAAATAATACGTTGAGCGCGCGTCGAACGACTCGTGTGCCATTGATAAACCGAGCACTAAATAAATTGATCGAAGTCTGTAAACGCAATCATTATAAGAGTAATTCATATAGAGCACTAACTGTAAGATAAAAGCTTTCATTAGACTGATAATAAACTATCAAAGAAAACTACAAAGCAGATATCTTACGTAATACTGTCCGTGAATATTTAAATGTTGGCTTTAATCAACATCATTGTCTAATTTATTTAACTGTTATCATAATTACTTGTACTCTTGCACTAAGGAATTTTCATTTTGTTTCACGTCGCATTTCTGCTGCCTTGGTCATCTTTATTAGTTTTCATCAAAAAAACATTTTAATAAGATAATTGATAGGCTTCACTAGCATATCTGTTTGCGATTAATCTTGATTGTCTGTATAAATATGAGAACTACATTAAATTATTAAAATTACAATAATGAAAAATAAATGTATACAATTTACGTGAAATCATGATATAGAAAGTTATTTCTTTATTTTCGTTGTCATTTATAAACTGGTCTTATAATAATGAAAAAAAAAAGTACATACTTGATTTGAGACCAGTCGTGAGGTGAAAAAAAGATTTCCAAATTTATTAAACATGCAAGTTTATATTTAAAATCAGTAATAACTCGTTCTTGACAAAGTTAGCACCCACTTAGCTTAAGCTTCTATAATTAATAGAACTACAACAATGTTCACTTGCTTAAAAAGGTTATTCCATAGTTATTAAGATTCACATTTTATTAAGACGCTTAGCTAGCAGTTATGAAATGCATTAAATAAGTCTATCAACACACTTTTTGTTAGTATTTATCATTCCCTGTAGTGTACAAAATTTTTTAGTGTAAAATGCACACTTATATCTAAAATCTCAATACATTAGAATGAAAACCTAAATGAAATAAATTTCAAAGGCATAATTTGCAGATTGATGGATGACAAGTATAAAAAACTTAACTCCAAAATAAAATAACCGAAGCGTAGTTAAAGCGTGAAGAGTTACCAATGTAAATTAAAACAATCAGTTGACAAAACCAGTGTGAGCCGGTTAAGTAATTTTCGCACGGTATCGCTCGACTCGATGAAGAAACATGGCAAATTAAAAAGACTAGAGCTATATCCGCCAATTGCAATTAATTAAAGTCAATGAAAACTTTTTTTACTAGATATTTATAAATATTGTTATGTACATGACAAAGAAACGCAATTGATACAATATATTTAATTGCAAATGTGCGCTCTCGCCTATTCTGTTGTGATTTAGTGCACTGAACAGTCAATCGATAGTACCCTTATGTTTCGATACTATATATTTGATGATAACAAATAATGGTTAACCTATTACACAACATCACATAAAATATGAATAAATCTTAATTAAGAATAAAATAAATACTAAGGTACTTTTAAAGCGGAACTTTAAATTAATTAATAACAGACCGCAGGAGGCGAACAAATGCTCCAAGAAGGTCGTTAACATCACAGAACAAAACTACGGCGACACCCACCGAATAAAGGGAGTTCGAATTGACTTTTTAATAGCGTACAATTTAATACTATTTACTGTGCAGTTAGGTATACACAAATAGATGGAAATTAGTGCAACAGTATATCAGATCTATGTACCTATTAAAACAAAATATCTTCACCTAACCATGTTTAAACTGTTCTGCTCTTAAAATGGACGGGAATTACTTTCCTCTTAAATTCTCGCGAGATAATCGCATTATCACTGGTATTAGAAACATGTATGATAATGTGTCCCTTAAAGAAAACTTACCGCAAGATATTATATTGGTTTGTGACACCTTGGATCCTATACAGACGAGTTATGCAGTTCTTCAGTATAAGATATGAATAAAAATAATAGTAGACAAAATGTCCAATGTAAAAATGGAGTCCTTTTGGTAAATTTCACAAACAAAAATTTAATCCTTTTTCCTTCTATTTTAAAACAAGCTTCACAGATTTATCCACGCATTCAAGTGAGACCAAACAACAGCCTTATTTATAAGGCTATGTTCAAATCAAAGCGTGTCGTCGACTGTCGACTATTAAGAAGGTTTCTTATGAACTCTGGTGTGAAAATGAGAACTCAAACTGCGTTTCTCGTTTACACGGTACTGTTTGAACGTCAGCGGCTTTAAGTGGTAAAAGAAAACAGTCAGTATATATTCAGCAGCAGACCGCGATTGGGGTTGATTTTACACTATCGTGTATGAAGAATTTCTAAACGTTTTAAAATACAAGCAAATTTCTGCAGTTTAAAAAAAAATCGCTTATGTCGACGTGTACATACCGCTCTATGTGAAGTTTTTTTGTGTACATTTTACATTACATTACGTAATTCATAATATTTTTAAAGAGCATTTTAAATTGAATCTTAGCCCCTTAAAACCCGAAAACATTATATCATGTGCGCGACAACGATACCTAAAATCCGCGAGCATTATATAATGCTCTATAGCGCGCAGTCTGATTTAATCCTTATTACGGCTGCGGTAATGGTTCTCTTTGATTGAATGATATTTTTTCCCCGATAGAGAGAGAAATAACGCATTTAACACAAAGCTGGACTTCAAGGGATTAAATATTAGTAACATTATCTGTCAGTGCTTGGCTTCTACTACTGATTCAGAAGCTTAAATCAGAATTTGCTACTTAAAATTTAATATCGGTCGACCATCAATGTAAATAGATTATATTGCCATTTAATTAGTGTATGCTACTCGTCTGCTTACCATTGGTCGATGTCCGCACGGGAGTTTACTCTAAGGAAAATAAATCTCAAGGCCTTGATATAGCAAGCGGACAAGGCGCACGTCCCAGCGCTCGCCCTTTACCTTGCCGTAACTGCTGATACCACGCCCGGGTGTTTTTGTGTTACGTTCCATAGCCCGCCATTTTACATTTTCGTTACATACATATATACATCGTCCGCGCACCCCTTAGTTAATTAAGCTTGCACAAGATTGACATTGAACTCTATATAAGATTTCAAAATCACATTTGTTCAGAACTTTCTTTAATACACCGTACTAGCTGACGTTTGTTTTCTGAATATTTGAATATTAGTAAATAACTAACTAAAAAGAAGTCTAACCTCGAACTCTCTTATTTGGCGAATTTTTCGCGAATTACCTAAGGGCGTCGGCTATAATTGACGCGGATACATTTACCTACATAAATTATTATGTGAAAAGTCGTGGCAACCAGTGCTGGACTTTTCAACAATATGCAAGAGTCCAGCGAACCGAAGAGTTTTGCTCACTTCGTTTCACTGGGTGCGGTGAATGCACCCTGCTATCTCGTTAGCAGACGCCTTCAGCAGTAACAAGTGGTCAGCAGTACCTTCGCACGGCACTAAACGGGAGGGTCTAACAGGTGCGGAGTCAAGGGTGGCGCGCGCGCAGGCGCAATTTGCGAAGGTCGCGCGCGCGCCGCACTCGCAGCGCGTCTTCGTCGGGCGCGTCATCGTCGTCACCGCTCTCCTCGTCGGCGGGCTCGCCGTCGCCAGCCTCGGTGGGTTCGGCGGGCTCGCTACCCGACGGACCTTCGATGCTCTCGCGCGGCTCTTCCTCCTCTTCTTCCTCCTCAGGGCAGAGTTGATAGGCCCTGCCAATGTATAATTTAATTTAATTTATATTTCCTTATTCCCTAGTTTTTAACCTTTTTGCCCATCGCCCACTTTGGAGAATGTTTTTTCTAGACCCTCCTATAAAGGAAGTAAATTCCGATTTAGCATTGTGGGCTACGATGCTAAATCAGAATTTACTCGAGCGTCATAGAGACCTATTGGGTTGTGAAACTTAGATGATAAAAAGAAAAAAAATATCATATAATATATATCTTTTCATTTGTAGGGGGAGCGTCTATTGATTTTCAAAAATGTAAAAAAAAACTGTTGCATGGACATACTCGAGCGGGTCAGATATTGATATCATCCATGTCCTACGTATTTTTAAAAAATGTACACATGTTAATCAGATTGTTTCATTGGTGGGGGTGGTCGTAAGGGTTATATATGGAAAAAAAATTATCGAGCGCGTCAAACTTTGTAAGGGGATGTTAAGTGAAGTTAAAAAAAGCTCTTATATTAATAATCTGACTATTTGGATATGACGCAAAATCACCGCCATTATTAGAATGTGCAAAAAAATCGTCATTCTAAAATACTCAAGCGCGTCAGATTAAGATGGTTTATCTTTATGCCCTAGACGTGCTGTCTTATAATAAGACGATTATCTGGAGGGATTCGCCTAATCTGACAATAAAAAGTTATTTTTTTTTTTAACTTAATTCATTGAAAAGCTCAGAAAATAGCATGCAAATAAAAAAGTGAGTTGTTTTAAGTAGAATACTTGTATTTATATGAAAACTAATTATAAACAATTAAATTTGTGAGCCGAAGCAACAAATGAATTTTTGTTACTTCGGCTTGTGGAAATCGTCAGATTATACACCTATAAATTTTAATTACCATAAAAAATGGAATGCCAAATTTAAGAAAGCATCAATATTATAAATAAGCGAAGAATTTTTTTTTTTTAGTAATAATAGTAAAGTTATTCAGTTTTTAAAATTGCGGAAAATATCGCCAAATTTACAGACACAATACATTGTATTCAATGAACTTCCGTCAATGAAAACGTATCACACCATCTCAAGTGAAAATGAACTTACTGTACATGGCAATAAGGTAGAATATATGCTAGCAAGCCGCCCCACTCCCGCTCAAGAACCAAAAAGCACCGATAGGTAAATACTCAATTAATAAATCAAACTTATCTTTCATACTTTATTGGGCGTAGAACCGACAAAATTACGTTTAGATAGGTATTAAGTTAACAAAATAACATACAATTTTTTTTAACCAAAATGCAAATAGGTCATTAAATTATTCACGAGTAATTTTGGCGTATTAACATAGTTAGAATTAGCATATGTAAAAAGATTATTGTTATGTACATTACCTGTTCACATTAAAGTCACTGTCTTACAAATATTTCATTAATTGTTCAAAGTGTCCTCCTCCATTTTCAACACACACACTAGCCCGTTTTAACAAATTTCCTTTTAAAGAAATTAATACGTTTCTTTGCATTTTTCACTTCATTAAAAGCGTCTATTATTCGCTGTTTTAGCACTTCAATAGTGTCAGGTTCACTTACATACACTCTACGCTTTATTTCACTCCATAGGAAAAAGTCTAAAGGTGTAAGGTCTGGTGAGCGCGCGGGCCACGGCACCGGGCCGCCGCGGCCGATCCATCGGTCACCGAACTCTTCGGTGAGGTACTCTCTCACAGCACGATGGTAATGTGGAGGTGCACCGTCTTGTTGAAACCACAACCCTCTCAAGTTCGCCAGTGGAATGTCATCCAACATAGTCGAAACCATCGTGCGGAGTAGATTTAAATAGGTTTCGCCCGTGAGTCGGCTCTCAATAAAATATGGACCGATGATTTCATCGTTCAATATGCCGGCCCAAACGTTTACACTAAACCTATGTTGAAACGAATGCTCTCGCGTGAGCATAGGATTCCTGTATGACCACCAATGTCCATTATGATGGTTAAACAATCCTATTCTGGTGAAAAGGCACTCGTCGGAGAAAAGCACGTTGGCGTTTGGATTACTTATTACCCAACGACAAAAAGTAATCCTCGGCTCTCGGTCAACGGTCGTAAGTTCTTGAACTTTACGATAATGGTACGGATGCATATCAGCCGAGTTTATTATCTTCCAAGCCGAATATTGATTAATACCAAATCGTCGAGCAGCATCATGGGTGCTTCTTCGTGGATCTTCCTCAAAGTACGTCACCACGTCGTCATACAAGTTCTGAGAGATCGGTGGTCTCCCTCTTCCTTGCGCGTGCGATGGCACGTAAAATGAGCCATGGTCTAGGAGCCGTTGATAAGTACTTAACACTGTACTGTAGTTTGGCTGTCGAGCATTCGGGTACAGCTCTCGGTACATCCGTAAAGCCGCCGACACGTTTTTCACCGCTCAAAAAATAAGCACGAACCATCATGACATATTCACGAGATGTAAACTGAGAAGCCATGATTTTATTATGTACTTAACGAGTGTAACTGATCGATCACAAAAGCGTATGCGCACAGGCCGACTGACGAGTGGTAACTAAGTAATTAGGTCAAGGTCAAAGAAATGAATATGTTCCCGGCATTTACGTCATCAAATCACGTGACATGCGCAGTAGCAAGTTTAGGTACATTATTTACTACTGCGCATGTCACGTGATTTCAAAATGCCGGGATTATACACGTGCAGAGTGGTGCGGGTTAGGGATATTCGATATACATCGATGCATTGAAAACATCGATGTTTACAATGCGATGCATCGAATCGATCCAATGTTTTGAAATGCTTTCGATATACTCGATGTATCGATGTTTTTTGCATTCACAATGCAATATTTCTATAAGATATAAAATACGTGTGTAAAAAACAACTACGCCTCTGAGCCCTCAGATGGGATACGAACCCACGACCTTTCGCTATCCGGGTGACTGCTCTGACCGCTGAGCTACCGAGACGCTGGCAAACGTGTCGAATTTTACAAATGTATTTCAACTTCTACTATGAGCTAGTATCGTTCCACCAATGTTGAATGCTAACTACCTTCAACATCGAAAGGAATATTTTTTACAAATATTTAACAATCGATTAAGATGGAACCAGCTATAATTATGTTTTTAATTTAATTTTTTGCATTCACAATGCAATATTTCTATAAGATATAAATTCAAATCCCATCTGAGGGCTTGGAGGCGTAGTTGTTGTTTACACACGTATTTTTTATCTTACCAATGAATTTCATAAAAACTCAAGTTTAACCACTAAAATTCTGCCTAATATTTTTTTCCCTATTTGTTTAATTAAAAAAGAAAAGTTGATGATTCAATAGTGGACTGGCATGAGATACAGGCTGGTGACAATCGGACAGCGAAATCTTAGTAATAGGGTTCCATTTTTCCACTTGTCAGTCCGTTACCGCGCCTTACCCCTCTCAACAGTCCCAGTACAGTGCGAATTATGAAAACGATGTCGGATTCTTAGATAAAAATGCCTATTTCTCGCTTAATAATTAAGCCAGGACCAATCAAAAAATACTACCATAAAGCTGATTAATACAGAATCCACCACAGAATATTAAGATCTGTGTATCTTTAGGACGGTTCCGTCCAATATCAACTCCAGACGCTGGAGTCGAAGGCGAAGAAACTCATCGGCAATAACGAACTTTTTAATAATAAGCTGAAGGGCCTTGAACATTGACGGAAGTTAGCTAGCCTATCCGTTTTTTATAGGATACATTTCCGAGGGTGTGCAGCAGAATTGCACAGCCTTGTTCCGCCGTCCCCATTTTTTCATCGGACAACCAGACTTACGAATTGGCTTTATTTGTTTGATATACCAAAGAGTCGCACTAAGATTTTTGGTTCCAATTTTGTAATACGTACCGCTAAAGAGCGGAACTCTTTGCCTGATAAATACAATTTAGGATCTTGAAGTCACTAGTGAATAGGTTTCTTCTAGGCAAGCGCGTTACATCCTAGATCGCATCGTCACTTACCATCAGGCGTGATGGCGGTCAAGCGCTTTCCTATTCACGATAAATAAAAACTCAAAAATAAATCGTAATTTAAAGCCACACGGTAATTTGAATATGGTAGCAATTGCTACCAGGACTGATGAGGGATGTTGACTGGCAATTACTACCGTGGCTTGACAAGTAGTTATACCCTTTGGGTATGGAACCCTAAAAAAGTACTCGATGCGTACAAAATATCGCTGTTTACACCTGATACATCGAAAGACATCGATGAACAGTTCTGATTTATCGAATCGAGAAAAACATCGATGTTTTTCCAAAACGGACACCCCTAGTGCGGGGGAAGGGAGCAGCGGGGGAGGGGCGCAGCGGGGAAGGGCGCGGCGGCGGGGGTTTTATGTTTGCACGCGCCAGGATTGGGTCATTGCGCACCGATACATACCTATGTGTAAGTTACGTATTCAATAAGATAGTAAAGTCGTAGTAAATATTTGAGATAGACCATTTTTTAAGTTTTTTAAGGATAAATTAGTTCATGTTTTTTTTTGCGCTTAAACCTAGGTCTATAGTATCAGTAGTCGATACTGATAACGCAGTTTAATTTTTTATGGTAATTATATTTTAATCGTGTATATTTTTCGTTATCCTTGAATTATTTTCTTCAAAACAAAAATATTGTCACGCTCGAGAATGTCGAGATGACGTTTTTTTACAACTTTGTAGCCCTCTCTCTTCTTTACGTCACTCTCAAATTATCAGATTAGTGAAATATACACGTTTTAGCATGTAACTAACTCACCGTACCTTATCTGACGCGCTCGAGAATTTCAGATGATCAGTTTTTTTTACTAATCTGATCCTTTATCATTGACAGGCGGCCATATATATGAGGCTCATATTTGGTGGAAGTACTTAACCGAGTATATCCCTGTATATAAATCTGTCGCGCTTTAGTAAATCCCGAAATCCCCGCTTGGGCTCCCCTACTATTACTTACCATCCCTCGCGACTCAAAACAGCAATACCCGTGGGTATATGGACCGTTTATTTTGAAAGTGGTGTAAGTCCATTTTTGAGAAAAATGAGCTATCACGTAATTCATGCTTAATTTAATGTAATTTTTTTATATATAACTAGTCCGTGTTTAATTTCTCAAAAAAATCCCATGTTTTGTACAACTTAAAATCGGTCGGTAAATGAAATTGCATAATCATCGATTATGAAAGTGGTGTAAGTCCAATTGACAGAGGTAGGTGGCATAGCAGGTGGATGCCGATCAGTGTTTTGTTATTGCTTCTAGGGGATCGCAAGAGGTGGCTTCATGCTGTTTGAAGCACTTAGAAAATGTAACGGCCCAAAACCATGTTATTGCCTACAGTGACATGCGTACTGGGCAAAATCGAAATTTACAAATGGCATTGATATGGTTAAAGGTTGTCCAGTCGGAAAACAGCATTGAGATAATTGACCACAAAGAACATGGAGCAAAACGTACCCACCATGTAGCACATTGAAATTGATACCATTAGAAAGGTCTTTGAAAGTGTATAAATTTATTGTATGG
This sequence comes from Calamotropha paludella, assembly GCA_927399485.1. Lineage (NCBI taxonomy): Eukaryota > Metazoa > Arthropoda > Insecta > Lepidoptera > Crambidae > Calamotropha > Calamotropha paludella. The sequence goes on from OV656805.1 coordinate 13,526,384, forward strand.
GAACAAATTAGTAGCTTGCGGGAGATAAAAGGTATTCGGCGTTGAAAATGCCGAAAACTCTTAAACGTTCTATTTCAAAAAAAAGACATAACTTACATAGGTATAAAAACTTATTGAAACCTTTTATAATTACTTGCCCAGATGGCTATATTATAGATATATGTGGACCATACGCTGCAACAAAAACTAATGCCCAAATTATTAGTGAGATTATGAATGATGAAACGTCGCCAGTGCACATAATATTAGAAACAGATGACGTTTTTATATGACATAGAGGTCTCAGGGACTCTATACCAGATATAGAAAGTGCTGGTTATATTGCCCATATGCCGCCAAGCAAAAATAGGCATGCCACACAGCTAACAGATGTTCAAGCAAATAAATCTCGACAAATCAGAAAAGTGCGATGGATCATCGAAGTTATAAACGGGTGGTTCAAAAGGTTTAGGCATACCCTTATAAATGAAACACTCCCTCACGTTTTTGAAGACTTGCGCATTGCCGGAGCCCTCATAAATGCATTTAGGCAGCGTTTGATGGACAGTGAGCATGCTCACGCCTTTATTGATATAATAGCTCAAAGAATGAACGAACCCAATAGACTGGGCAATTATGTAGTTGCAGAAAATATGAACAGACAACGGGTGGTGTTCATTACAATGACGACGACATCAATAGCATTTCCACAATTGGCAGAAGAAGACGTCATTCTATTCAGTTTGGGAACATACCATTTGAAGCTCGCTAAATCATATGTTGCTGAGCATTTGCGAGGTGGAGATGGTATATATAATTTTGAAGTATCATCAAACCGTAGCCCTAGTATGTCGCAGCATAGGCTAGTGACCGAAAACTGCTGGCTAGTTAGAGGCCCGTATCAAATAAAATATATTATACATATATTTTAATCAAAATGAATGTCTAGGGCAGAATAGCCATCGAAGCGTATTATTGCTCCTGCTTGACGGTTATGAGAACTCTAGGTTCCTGTGCCCATAGCATTATATGGTACTTAGGTGTTGGCAGGCACCTAAATAATTTCGTAGGTCCGGCAAGCGCATGGGATGATATAATCATTGAGAGTAACAACACAGTTTAAAAATATTGTTTTTGCTATGTTTTGTGTTAATAAAACTGTTTTTTTAAGTTTGATCGTTTTTATTTTATATTTTTTCAAACCAAAAACGAACGATATGAAGCTAAGCTGGTCTTTAGACAGAAAAAATGACTAGTTATTTTTACTTTGTCTACATAACAAAGAAAAAAGTCAAATTGTTATGGCACTTGGCTATTAAAAATGTAATAAAGAAGAAGTCATATCTTCGGTCTCCCATTCATTCATTAATTAATTTTTGAGCTAGTCAATTATGCTTCTTTGAAATGACACCTAGTCTATAATGCTACAAGGTGGGTACGGGTTCCATACACAATTACCCATTGTTCTTTTTACTCTCGGAGCATTCATACCTTCCGAACGATGCAAATTTTGGCATCATAGAAATGGCATTGAGAAAAATAAATTTTGTGTACACACCACAAGATTACTATAATGTAATAGCGCAATGTAGAAAACAGGATAAATTCATTTTATATGAAATGAAACGGGAGAATTTCATTTCAACAAAAATCTCCAAAATGCAATTAAAGAACAGATAAAAAAATACTAATGGGGAATAGGTCAATTGGTTGCAAATATGTTGGTTGAGGTTCCTCAAAATTGCACCATATACCATTTTTTATAAAACAACGCCCTGGAGCCTTTGTACCAAAATGCCAGACCTATTACGTACGAAAAATATAAAGACATCAAGCAGCTACTACCCTATATACCTCCGGTGCATCATGCATATTTTGAAACACTACCACATGCAGAGAATAAGTAAATTCTTGTAATCAGTATCTTGTAACGACAATGTAATTGCCATCTAAAATACAATTTTATGTGTTGTTATGCGTATTTGTAAACAAAATTATATTAAAATGAAGTATATTTTAAGCGATATTTGATTTTTTAAAATTGAAATTAAATGATTTTTACAATTGTCTAATTTTGAAAGTGGTGTAAGTCCATTTACAGCACATAAATATGTGTTATCGTAGTCTAATTAGCCAAAAACAAAGGACAATGCCCATCGTAGTATGGACTTTGGTATCGCTTTGAATAATTTTGTGCCATGATGATTTTTACTATATTTTTAGGTTGCTAAGTGTAGATTAAATTATTAAAAACAGTTTTTCCGTAGTTCGACGCATAAAATGAAAAAAAATATATAACAAAACTCATCAAATTAACATTTTTCCCGGTCTTCATTTGTGTTTTTATTTACATTTGAAGTTTTATCTATCAATACAATGGTTGGATGTGAGCTGGGTGCGAGTATTTTAATGCTTTAGTTTGAATAATACTAATTTAGATATAATATTTCAGACTATTAAGGTTTTCATCACAACACTCAATTGACTATACCAATTTGACAGTTCGTTCATCCTACCAGATATTCCCATTGTTGCCAGTCTTCTAAATTATTAACAATTTTGTATCGATTATGATTGCCAAATGCAAGTTTATATGAATAACTTAAATATCTGTACGTTGATATTATGTTTTATTAAATATATTCGTTTTCAGAGCATTAAAATAGCAGATATATCTACTAACTTCTTTATAAGACCCCTAATACACTAGCATACATCTATGATCATAGAAGAATCACATTGCACGTATATCGAATAAAATCTGTCATCATACTGTTGGATGAATCTGTGATCTCTAGACGGCAATGCAGCACTCATAGACATGCTTTACGTGCTGTTATGCATGCAATATCGTTTATTTTATTGATAGATACGAATGACATGCAAACAATATGCTGGCAATGGATTGACGGATACCTTTATTTTTCACCATGCTAGCTATAAATGACGTGTATGCATGCGTATGTATGTATTGTCTACACATCTACGAGTCATGCACGTTTAGGTACTGCATGTCAGCGGCATCACCGTTTAGGGCCGTACTATGATTGATAGACATCAATCATAATATTCCTTAACTTCGAGTTCCTTTGAATCCAGACGGACTCGAAGGGCCTAATATGGGCTATAATATACATTGTCTACTTGTTTGTTAATGTGATATATTCCATAATAAAGCATATATTCCATAATAAAGCATATTAAATTGTATAAGTCACTGTCGGTGGTTTAATTAATTTAATTATAAGGGTTCACAATACAAAAACTGTATGAAAAGTTAAAAGCACGACGCAACAAGATTATTGGAAAAAAGAGCGCCGTTAAAACCATAGAAAGATGAAATCGTCTTCTAGTAACAAATTAGTTTCACATCATATCTTATGCTTAATTACTTTATATGCTAGAATGCGGACTGCCAATTCGATATTTTAATTAAATAAATAGCGTATCGATTTTATTATATTTGGCAAATCGATACGGTCGAAAAGAAAATGGCAATACCGAGGAGACAAGTGCCAATAGAAATACTCGGTAATATGGAAGTGAATTCATTGCTAATTATTATGTGGATTATTGTCCGTCGATGTTATGGCAAAGTATTTTACAGCATTTCGTGAAAAATTAAAACTTAGTTTTTGACATAAATTTGATTTAAGTACAACGACGATCAAAGACGATACCACGAATGGGCATTGTCCTTTATATAAACAAATTAAATGTTGATAAAACAATAGAAACAATGCCAGACCTCATATGATTTGCCTGTATTTTTAAATCAACAAATATAGTAAACAAAAGAAAATGGACTTACACCACTTTCAAAATAAACGGTCCATATATTTAAATATAAAATATATAATAATAGTAGTGAGATAGGATATGAGCCCTATTCTATTTCTGAGTTGAAAATTAAGAATGTTGAAATCTAAGCAATTAAGAAGCATATTTATATTTATAGTATTTTAATGACATTCAAAAGACATCAATTTATAACATACCCAATCAGAAAGTTGAACTGGCCCAAACCTCGATTAATAATTATTAATGTCTGTATTTGTTTATTTTATTATTACTTGTCTTTAGACAATTACAACTTATATAATTTGATCTATGTAATTTAATCACGGTATTATTTTCATTAAAACATGTGTATAGTGTTTTGGTAATGATAAGTTTATTCCACCTACAAAAATACATTTTGCATTCGTGATATAATCACAATAATAAGAGAAAATAAGATAAGCTATGTCTTGATAGCTCAGCGGTCAGAACACTCGCCCGGATTGCGAAAGGTCGTGAGTTCGAATCCTACCTGAGGGTGCGGAGGCGTGGTAGTTTTTACATGCGTATTTTTTATCTTATAGAAATATGGCATTGTGAATGCAAAAATTAAATTAAAAACAGAAAATAGATATTAATTTTTCTTTAGTACGCGATTTAAGAATAAGAGCTACAGATTAATAAATATGTAAATTATTTTACTCAAAACAACTATTAAACTATACATAATTAGTGACTTGTAATAAATAAGTGTAACAAAAATACTAGGTTTGCATCAATTAATTTCTACTATATTTTCATGTTTCCATTACTTACTTTTCTAGCGTCTTGCGTGCGGAATTACTACGCTCTAAGAAATATCCGCTGGAGGTTTCGTTAGATGTACCAGGTGGAGACCACGTGCCGTATGAACCGTAACCACCAGTCCCATACTTCTGAAACAAAGTCATTCATTTTGAGTGAATTGTAAAGGATTTTACTGAACAATTAAATATTTTGACTAAAATAATAGTGGCGGAAGAACTAGATTTGAATAACATAGTTCAAAGATCTTTATTGCACCATGTTGTTACATAGATCTTCAAAACAATAAAAGACAGACACAAACATGACCTTGCTAGGGCACTACAATTTCCTAAATACTAAAAAGGATATATGTAATTATGTTTTTTTATGAGCAGCATATTCTTGACTTTATGTGTTATATTCCAACACTATTTATTGATTAAAATTATCATTATTACATTTTTATTATTATAAACATTATTATTATTGTCAATATTTATTAATGATTTATTAAAATTATCCATTTAAAAACTCTTGCATGGAATATAAAAATTTTTTAACTACGTATTCCTTTAGCATCAAATTAAATTTATTTATTTTGCTCCCTTCTTTAATATTTCTAAGTATTTTGTTATAAATATTCACCCACATTGAACGGGGGACATTTAGAAACAGTTTCTAATTTGAAGTTTGGTTGGGCTAATTTATTTTGTGCTCTAAGATTTTGTGGATATTGGTGAAGCGGTAAGAAGTCAGGGTGTTTTCTAACAAAGTCACACATGGTGTAAATGTATAGGCATGCAAAGGTTAATACATATTATATTAAATTTGATAAAGCTCCACTTGCATTCATAGCCCAAAAATTCTCTAATATTCATATGCATCTCTTTTGCCGTCGGAAAAGTTTATCCACTCCTATACTACTCCCCCATAACAACCATGAATGTGTATAGGCAGAGTAAGCATTTTTCGCTGATTCAAATTAGTAAATTTTTTAGGTTCCCTTAATGCGTACGAAAATCTTGACAACTTAATAGCAACTTTATCTACATGTTCGTTTCAGTTTGTATTGATGCATATTCCGAACAGGGGGTAATTGTCGACTAGCTCTATCTTTTCATTATTGCATTGAAAGATTATGACTTTTGGATTTCTTTGAAGGTCAAAATTCCATTCGTATTGTTTTTTAAAGTTAATTTGTAGGTTATGCTCATTTAAGCAGATGTTTACTTTTGACAATATGCTATGTATTATGGTATTTATATTATGATTTTGGTTATTTTCAATGGGTATATATATAGATAGATATTTCATCTGCAAACAAAGAGCAAGAGAGAGCGGATGGTTGATGTGTAGTCAGATTTAATATCGTAAATTACTATTTCTACATATTGACTCCGATTGTTTGAGTATTTAAGCGAACCATTTTTTAGCAATACCTCTAACGCTTATTCCTAACAATTTAGAAAGCAAAATATCATACTTAATCCGATCATACGCTTTGCTCATGTCAAGTAGTAAGCCAAACGCGAGTTTCTTTTCGTTGATAATTGAAAAAACGCTTCGTATGTAATAATATACAGCAAGTGTTGTAGATTTTCTGAACCCATGTTGTTTGGCACTGAATAGTTTATATTTTTCACAGTATGAGTACTGACGGTTAGACAACGCGGTTTCCAAAATTATGGAGTTAGTAGATAAGAGCGACATGGACCGATAATTTGTGAGGTCATATTGATCGTCGTTTTAAAATAATTGCTTTACTATTTGGTTGCGCCAGTATTAAATTCAAAAGAGCCGCGTTGTTTTTTTATGTTTTTGTAATTTTTATTAGTATGGTCGACACTTAAGTTGATATTTTGCAATATTCTAATTAAATTGTTTTTAACTTTATGTGTGTCGCAGCGTCAGCAGTAAAAATACGACATGCGCGGAAATGATGACACTGCAACACGCATCTGTTGCATTTTACTTTACCTATTTTAATTATTATATTTTTAGCCGGCATCCATCGCGGAGCTGCCATTTTATTTGTAATAGTAGTTAAGTTTATAAAATAAAGATTTTTTTTAAATCCTTATTCGGCTGCTGTATTAATTTGCGTAACCAAAAGGAACAGCAAAGCCCAGGGACGACCCCGGCAGCCTCCAGCATCTCCACGTGGCGGTCAAGGTATCGTGCCCCCTTCATCATCCTCTCATATTTGTTTTGACATTAAACTTCTCATACCGCAATACAGTCTTCTAATTTGGGCCGGCTGTGGTAAAAGACGATTCACGATATGCGCAGCAGCGTTTTTAGAATTATATTTTCTTATTGTATCCCGTTTGCCAAGCATGGAGATTATGGGAAAATTTTATATTCTGAGAGTGGCTTCCTTCCAGCAGTGGTCGTCTTTGGCTGTAATCATGAAAGTACACTCACGCGATCGAGCTCGTCCTGCAGCCAGGCGAGCAGCTGCCTCCAGCGGCGTCGTGCCTCGGGCGTTGCGTGCACGGCGCGCACGGCTGCGGGAGCGCGGCACATCACGCCCACCAACAACTTCACACACGCATACGCACGCTTCTGGTAGTGCCCACGCGCACGTGCTGCCGTCTCTAACAACCCTGGCCGCTCGTCTGATACGCCCTGCAATGGGATACGATTGAACGTGAATACGTTGAATAAACGGAAATCAATTTAACTAGACAAACTTTACTGATGGCAGGTTTGGACGAGTGGGACTGACCCCGCCTTCGAAAGGATCGAGTCCCGGAGGGGATAAATGTTTGTGTGATGCATACAACGGATACAATCAGAGATATTTAAATATATTTATGTGAATATTACTAATTTATATAACATGTGTCCATTCGTTACCCTATTATACATAACAAAGTAGTTTAGTACTCAATTTTAGCTGGTCTAATTGGTGTAAACCTAAGAATATTATATATATACTACTTTCTGCTAATAGCTTAACACGTTAACAGTCCAGTGTACCCTATGCGATACACGCGGAGCGGTTCTGCCGAATTCGTGTACCTTATGTGGTACACGAGGACTGTGTTACGTTATAGGCTATATTTTTATGGACTTACTAAATTGGCTAGTGATCTTATCTAGACTTGTAGCCAAGATAAAAAAAATAAAAACTTGACTATTTTTTGAAGTGTTGCAAAATCCGATACTCAATGTAATGATTTTACGTTTTTAGGGATGTATTATTATATCTGAGGATATGACGATATTTTTTCTCTGTAACAAAGATTTATAAGGCCTAATTAATTGTTTATAGTCAATAAATATTCAACTGATGTTTACTTACACACATGAGTACGTGGTACACGCTAAGGGTACACGGTGTTTTTCCTTCAAAAGTTCGTGTACTTCCGGGGTACACGGGCATATCCGGGTTTTTATATTTAAGTATTTTTTATTCATCATTGATGAAACCTACCCTAAATAATGAACGATAAATACCAAAATGCATGTGGACATTATGGAGTATACGAAACTTTTGTATGGGGACTGTTAAGAGTCGACCCACCAAAATTGATATTGAAATACCTTGACGACATTGTGTACGCGGTGATGGTGCCATGAGTCCTCCATGAGCAACAGCGCGGTGAGCGCGTCGGCGTGCCGACGTAGTTCGTGGCAATAGGCGTACGCCATTTGCCATAAGAGCTCTGCGAGCGCGACGCGTGACCACTCCGCATGTTCCCAGGACAGGAATTGTACCAGCCTGATGCCCTCTTCGCACCCACAGCATTCCTCTGTCAATTTTTTCATGTATGTCCTGCGAAACACAACTTTATGTTAACAAAATGAGAATGAGTTTAAAGAATTTTTATTAACTCAAAAACTGAAACAACCGACTCTTTAAACCAATGGACACTTTGGAATAAAAATAAATATTATATAAATAATTGTTTTTGTGTGATAAATATGAGCATTTGTACTTGAGCCATAGGTATTTATATATATTTCTAGAAATATTACATATCTATGTATTATATTATTATTGGTGTGAATGTAAGAAATATTATTATTATAAAAAAATTAACATAAACTACGAGAGATTCGAACCTGAATCATTTAAAAAGTAACTCATACTCTCACACACACACACAAACGGAGACACACACACAATTGAATAGTAAATCGCAATTTGTTGCAGGTATTTCAAGCGTCCGATGTATCAATACTTATGGGTGGATACGGTATATATGTATAATTAAAGTATATACTATTACAAATATGTACTATCCCGTCAGAACACTTCTGCTCCAGTGTGAAATGTGTTTCCTCTACCTCTTCCCCTCAGCTTCCTTGCGACGTTCGCTGTCTCTAGCACGCTAATAGTGCTCGTGTGAAGTCACGCAGTCGGGTGCAGATTATAATAAAGATGCGGGTCAGGCAAACACAGTGGCGTATAGTTTCGGGAGCGGATGCAAGCGTATTCAAATTGCAGCATCTACAAGTAATGTGTAGCGCGTACCCAGTCCTCGTGTACAGGATGTCGGCGGCAGCGACCGAGAGCGTCGGGCGGGGAGTAGGAAGTGCTGCGGTGGCGGGCGGGTCAGCATACGGGTTGGGCAGTGGTTGCGAGCCCTCCGCTGCACCCGCCGACTGACAGCGCGAGCTCACGTCGCAACATCGGACTAGCACGTACACCACCTATTATGACGTAATTGCATTTATTGACTTATCTACTTACAGTAAGGACTCATATTTATCTTTATACATTTATTTTATAAACACCATCCTTATTTTTGTAGGTATTCAATTATCATTTATTTTCTTCATTAAAAAGAAACGGGTAAAATTTTCGCAAAAAATATTTTATACGAGCGAATTATGACAACAGCTGGTTACTGGTCAAATATACCCCGAAATGTTTTGAATGAAACAACGGGTTAGGGTTCGCGGGTCAGTAAAGCCGAGGGGGGTACGGAAACCGGACTTCTCTCGACACGTTCCGCACGTCTGCGGGAGAAAAGTATGATTTGTATTGTCGAAACTATGCGCCGTGCTTCGCCGCGAGCGTGGCTGCGCGCACAGTCTGCGTAATGAGATCAATCACCCGGGAATCTCCTGCGACGCATAACTTGCGCAATGAATTCAACGATACGACATTACAATATTTGAAAAATATCCAAAATTGAAGCTAGAGAAAAAATAACATGAGTAAAAAGCATTTATTTTTAACCACTTTAACCAACAGCATCAATAAATTCAAACTTTACAAATTTCATATTTTTTATCAAAATGATTCTAAGTGCCAAAATCAATTACCACTCATTTGCCGCTAAACCTGAAACCGGAGGAAAAAAATAACAACAGTAAAAAGCTGTTTTTTTGTCCATTTTACACGATAGGATAAAGAAATGTATACTTTATAGTTTTATATTTTTGTGAAAATTTTCACAAGTCTTAGCCGCCCTGCACACACTGCTTTACTGGAGTAACCCAATAATTAATTAAAAATCCAAACAAAATACATTTACATGAAGTTTGAAAACAATCACTACTTCAAAGCGTAGGCGATTTCTCTCTAAACAGTCTTGAACGTTTTTGAACATTGTCTTTAATTTTATTGTTTTTTTTTTCACTTCGACACTTCGTCAAATACAAGAATTATTGTATTTTAAGTGCTCGAGGCTTTGGGCCTCCTTCACATAAATCCGCCGTTTAATTTCGGCCTCGATTTCAATTACACGTGTGAACACATTTCGTTAGGTAATAACGCATCGTAAATGCGTGAACACAAGGTTATGCGCCGCGGGAGGCCCCCGGGTGACTGGTCGCATCGTGCAACTCCGCGCGCACCATGCTTGCGAAGCTCGGTAGGGCGCTTCGGGCGGTCGTTGAACTGTAGGTATATTTTACAAGTAAGCTGTTGTAATAATTCGCTCGGACAAAATATTTGTTTGCGGAAATTTTAACTACCGATTTTTTTTCAAAAATTAAGTGTTTTAATGATATCTAATGCCTAATAAAAATTGGATGGTGATTATAAAATGACCCGAATTGGTTCCATTAAAATTTCATTCAGAAAGTTGAATCCAAGTGTTAGAGGCCCCCTTTAGTAAAAGTTTAATGATGATTAGCCAGATCGGAGACTGGTTTCAAACAAAAATTTACACATAAAGGCGAAGGTTATTTTATATTTAGTATTTTATATTGCATTGGTTTGGTAGTAAATAATCAAACAGCAGTAAAAATGTAATCAAATAACGTAATATGACATAGTTCTGTGGTGTACAAATATTATTGTTCCTGACAAAAAATGTTATTCTTTTTGTATTGTTTTCAAAAAGAAGTACAAATAATTAGTTGTAAATTTTTCCTATATCCCATAGTTTCGGATTTTATCAAACTATCCCCATTAACAAATACAATAAAAAAGCACTCTCTTTATAGAGCTATCATAATAGTATAATATTATGACAGAGGATCTAATCTTACCTGATGAATTTTTGCTGACTCTGGATATTGATATTTTACGATGGATGAAGACGTATCGTCCATACAAACACCCAATACCACATCAAGGATTTTTAACTGTAACAAAAAAGATCAAATGTGAAAACTGTAGTACTCAATTTATAACCCAACCTACATATTGACATTATTTATATAATACGTATAAAGAATATTCACACAATGACAAAAATACTATAGACAATTCAGGAAAAATGTAAGTTGCTTTCGCATTTTAATGCGCTAGATAAGTTCGTAAATTAAATACATTTATTAGCCAACAGGGTCACAGCCTATTTAACAAAAACTAAATAACAACAAAGAGTAAAATTAAAAAAAAAAGACAGAGAATACAATAAATAAAATAAAGTGTCTACCACAAAAAGCTCGAGCAAACATCGATGGAAGCGTTGTTTTTAGACAGACCTCAAAGAGAAGGTAACAAACAACAAATACATAACTAGAGTAATAGAGCACATGTACGAAATTATAAAAGAATATCCCATTATTTGCCCATAATACTTGCGTGTATTCAATAAAAATTTAAAGCATCACACACACATTGAAAATTAGCTTGTGTATTACAAAATTGAATGTAGCATACCCTAAGCAGCTGGTGTCGTTCACAGAGTCCAAGCAAGGCGTATGTGTGAAATAGGTTGAACAACAACGGTAGATGTCGCACTGCATGCGCGTCTGCATATGGTGGGTCGGCAAGAGCTCGCCCACTGCATATAATCTGGTCCGACAGCGAAGTCGCTTCTTCGCGACTGCACCACGACCCGTAACCGTTGTTCACTATTGCAATAATAACGTAACAAAATTTAACAACGAACAGAATATCCAGAATATATCCAAAGAGTTGTTATAAACCAACTTTGATTTTTATTATGCATGAAATTTGAGTAAATAATTTAGACCAGTATAGAATCTGGCAACTAATTCTTAATTATTAGCTATTTTTTAACTTACCTGGTGGATCTTTGATTGAAAAATGCGCTAGAAAAACTATTATTTTCATAAAAACTAAGCGAACTTCAGCTGAAGGACAAGAGAGAAGATAGTCACATAATCTGAAACAATATAAATATACTTCAGTTTTGGATTTATATATATATATATCTATACATATATATATATATATATATACAGGGTGTAAATGAAAATAGAACACCTGCTTTAATGGGTTATCATGTATCGCAAATGTAACAGATTTGTTGTATCAGTTTTTCAATTAACTAATAAATAACAGAGTTTTGAAAATAAGAAATAAAAAAGAACGGATCGCATCGCCTTAAATTTAAACGCGTGGGTCACCGCTCACTGACCGCGTTCATTGACCGCGTCACACGCGTAGGTATTTAATATTTTTATTTATCAAAGATGCCTAATTTTTTGAAAATAATTTAATAAATTCTCGCTCAGGTGAGTGAGAATGGACAGTGTGTACGAGTACCATCTTTAATCAGAGTTCCACAATGTACGGTCAATAGCACGTCACGGTGAATGAAAGCAACTCGATATTAGCGCTTACGCCTACGAAATAAAGCCGGTGCAAAGTCCAAAGTGCTTCCTGCTCTTTGCATGATATGCTGTTGACTGTACTAAAAAAAAAATTAAAACCTACCTTTTTAATGTGCCGTTGTTATCACCTCCATTAGAGATCAATATGATTTCCACTTCAATCACCAGACAGCACTAAATACACTTACACTTTAAATTAAATGTTCAAAGTTCCTTTCCTGTACGGACACACACAGTCTTGCACGTGCATAGTCCATGCAGCGCTCGTAATCTTCCACCAATAATGCTTGCACCTTTGTAAGCTTAAATGGATGTCGCGGCTGTTCATCCATCTTTAGGATTTTGTGTACGGTGGCATTGTAGACTTCAAAAAGTCGACCGGCACTTCTTACACTGTCCTCAGGATGTACATCAAAATGAGCGAGAATTGAATCCCTAACGTCCACGTCACCTATAGCACCGGAATCCACGTTGCGATTGGAAAAACTGCCACGATCTCTTAAACGCTGAACTACGTTCACAATATTCTACCATGGGAGGGCACATAGTTATTATTGCGGTGTCCGAAATAGTCCAGATACAAACGCAATGCTTCACCAGAGTTCCCAACGCCCATTCCATAAGCCAAAACCATATCCGTGTATTGGATATTACTGTACTGATAAAATTAGGCATAATTATCCGTAAATAAACACCACACTAATCACAAAATAGGTAGTACTTATCCAGAAAAGTACACACGAAAAAACTAGCACATACGACACAATAAGCAAAACACGTCCGCGAATTGTGGTTAGTTTCCGTCAGTGTTACCAACTCTTGAAAATATTTAGCCTAAATTAAATTCAAATAACCCCTAAATTTGCCCTAATTACTTGGAAATCCCCCTAAAAATAAATTGAATGATATAATTTTGTTAATTTTTCATTTATAAAAATAAATTACATTTATTACGTCAAATATTATTTCATTTTCTTCTGGCGAATCAGATTTTATAAAGTCATACATGTTGACTTTGAATAACCCTAATATTTTAGGAGATGGGTTGAATATTGTACAAGATCATTCATCCACCATTTCGTTTGAAAATTCCAAGTACTGTACTTGGATTTTAAGTACACTAGATTTCACTAAGTCCGAGGTCGCTAGGTAAAAAATTAATTTGATTAGCTAGTTAAGGCTGTCCCAGGGCCTTTACTTTAAATCTTTAATTTTCTCGATAATTAAAATATTAAAAAATATGAAGGTTCACAAAAACCATAAAAATAACCCTAAACATATAACACCCCCAAAAATCCTATCTCACTTATTTACACCCTAAATTTAGGGGGAAAACTTCTAAGTTGGGAACCCTGGTTTCTGTACACACACTAGCGTGAAATTTTAAACAAAGGTAGGGACTTTACCATCCTAAAGGTGTGCACACATTGGACAAGTATTTAATAAAAAAAAATTAATAACGTTTACTACAAACATTAACAATAAATGACTTGTTCCATCAATGTTATAATAATGCAATATTGTTATTTGTAGAATGTAATACATGTTTTGATATTATTTTCTGAGAAAATAAATTTCAAAACAAAAATTAAAAGTATGACCCTTAGGTACCATCAACTTACATCTGTTCTGCTATACTCTCGTATAGCAGAACATATTTTAGTAGTGGTTAATTTCAACAAAAAGTCCAGATATTTTCAGAAAAAGGATCTTGTTATCATAAGGGTCCGTTTGTTTTTACTTTTGATGTACGGAATTCTAATAAAAAGTAAAAACTCTTTAATTTCAGGCTCACTTCAACGCGAACTAATACCAGAAATGTTAAATAAATTGATTGAGTCGATTTATTAATAATAAGGACATACCTAGGCACCCAAGTAGCAAAATCAAAACTATGAATAGTAGTTACAAACAACGTCAAATGATATTATTTCTAATATCCGAATCCAAAAAAACACAAAATTACGTTAAAAACGCGCCTAGGTATCTAGGTATCTACTATCAACAAAATATTTTTCCGATAAAAAAATAATGTATCCACAGCCTAATTTTAACGACCACTGCAAGCTCGCCTTTCGGCAAGATAAAAGGTACCTACGACCGCCTTACACGTGCCACTCATTTCGCGGGCTGAACTTAGGAATTAATTTCAAAAGTATGATGTTTTAATTGGGGTAGATTGTTTAAATGTTTTTGTTTATTGCGTTACTACTGTTTTTGAATTTATTATGTTACGTTTAATGTATTGTAAAGATTTGTGATTTAGAGTATTTTCTGTTGTTATTAGAAACTTATCTAGGAAATGTACTTTTTAAAAACGATAAAGATGAAGATGTGTACATGCTGGTCGTTATGGTAAATTGAATACCATCACGTGTATGGACAAAACAGTCAATAAAATGGTCATAAGGATTTTAATGACATTTCAAAAGTATGTATTTAATAATATTCCAGTTAAGTTCGGCCCTGGATGGAGCTCGGTCCTGTGTAGAGTTGGGAAAAATTACTCGTAAAATGTGAATCAAATCACTAATTCAGACATTGGTATCAGAATCGACTTTTTGATTCGTATGTATATTAGAGCTGTAGCAAATCGTATGTATTCGGTACTGAGTAACGGGTGAGCCATTTAGTACCGAGTAACGAAACGTTACACACAAATGCATTTCGTTACTCGCATTTTTCGTAGTATGGGTACCTACACTATTTCAGTTTACGCAACGTCCGTTGATGCGTGTATTTGTACGTTTGCTGATCGTATATTTTACGCATGCGCGCGCTTATTCAGTGAATTTATAAACGTACGTTACAAAGAACGATATTTGTTTATTAAGTAAAGTATAATTTGGAAATACGTCGTCCAAGTTTTTTACTGTTTATAAAATTGTATTGTGCAAGTAGAAAAAGTTTGAGATTGTAACAGAAACAAGGTAAGGAAGTATTTTTTACAAATAAGAAATATGTATGTTTTTGTTTTTTATTATCGCGAATATCACGGTTTTTTGTTGTTATCTTAAAAGAGATGTGTCTAAATGAGTCTAATGATATTATATTGTTTCTTCGATAACAGAAGCTGTTTATCAAAAGTCTGGTCCAAAATACAGAAAACTGAAAAAAAAATACCTGACTCAGCTTGGTATGTAACGTATAAGTATGTTTTCTATAAATCACGAATGTTGCGACGCCGCGACGTCATACTGCACTCGTACGCAATACGATTCGATTCGTTGCTCTAACTTACACATAACATAGCATGTTATAAGGTAACTGAAGTAACGATACGATAGTAATAATTGTTATAGTAACGAATACATACGGGTACACTTTTTTTCGTTACTTTTACAGCTCTAATGAATATCATTGTTGTCAGATCGATTTCGATTTAAGATCAAAATGTGATTCTGACCTTAGTATCTTTCGGACTGACTAAAATTATTAACTCTGCGGACTTGATAAAATTTGAAGGAGTCGATTAGAGAGTCAAGAAATCGAAACATTTCAATTGTTCACTATGCATTTACCCGTCACTAGTTCTTTTAGGTCAGCGATTGTGTGAGTGACACACACACTGAACATCTTGAGGTAGGTAAGTATAGGGTCAAGCTGAGGGGTCAAGCACCAGCTGATTTAAGGCGCAGTTTAATTCGGTTTGTCAATAACAAGGAATCGTTTTGGACGTTTATTTTCATAATTATACGAGCAATTAAAAAAATACCAATTACTGATTGTTAAATATCATTGATTCTATAGGATTTTAATAATTTTATTTTAATTACTGCAACTTAATTATGAAACTTTGAACTGCAATAACTCCGAAACGGAGAGTGATATCGCGAAAATTCTTTTTGTGTTTGAACACTGAAAGCCCATGGTTTTCACCATTTTAACAGGTGTTCTATTTTCATTGACTAGCGGTATATTATATATATATATATATATATATATATAAGTGTATACCAGGCTTAACAGCATTTGAAATACATATTTTGAAATAAATACCTATGTGGATGTTTGAAGAGATCAGAAGCAAACCACGCCCTGACTGTTTGTGAACACCGTAGATGTTGACACAAAATATCATGCCTGAAACAAAGTCGATTAGTAAAGACAACCACAATAACACTACTCCATTATGTTTTTAACACTGCACTAGCACTGTTGTAGTTTTTCTGATGAACAAATTATAAACTTACCAATCAGCGGCAGGTCCTCGTAAAGTCTTTTTCGTGTGAAATCCAACTTGAAATAAAAACTTTGTTGCTAATTGCACAGCCAACATTGACATTTCTTCATGTTCCTGACTCTGAAATGACAATATTACACTTTAATACATCGTTTTCAATGATTTGTAACTCGAAACTACAAAAAGTAATAACTTTTCCTACCCATACAGCGCTTTGTGAACCCGGCAGCACCTGCAGCCTCATACAGCACAATTTTTTCATAAAATTAAAGTGTTCCAGACTAAATTGATCTTGGTTGTGTGAAAATGCTATATTACTACGACGAACTGATAGCCAAATAGGCCTGGGTATGGCACTTTCCCTGAAAGAAAATAATCATTAAACATTACTATCATATAAACGGTATCTAAGAACTCAAGGAAGTAATAATTAAAACTGTTAGTAGTTATAGTGAGGTGAGCAAATTTAGCAAAGGCCGATTTATCGGCCAAGTGACCTGAAATTTGCCCCAAATTTAATATACGAAGCTCGTTAAGTTTAGTGCACAATAGTGAACCCCACCCTCAATAAAATGTTGAACCTCAAAAACTTGCGAAATTTTACGAACATTTGCGGGACCTAATGGGATTGATTTAGGTAGCCCCAATGATGCTCTATCTCTTAACTATTATAGTAGGTATATACAAAAAACAGCATTGATTTTAATTGAATTACAATTTTATTTTGAATTTAATTTATAAGCTAAGTTTCAATATTTTTTAATTGACACTGAATTTTTTACAGTGTATATATATACTCTTCCGCTTTGATTATAACTGCATTCATAAATAGTTGTTAACTTGCGTGATGTAGTTATAAACTGCCGTACTTCTTTCAGTATTGTCCAACACCATAAAATGAAAAAAAAAACAAAAACATTTTGGGTACTTACTTAAGCGTTAAATTCCTCATTGACTCCTCGAGACTAGAGGTTTCTATAGTATCTTTTCTCGTGTAGAACAGCATGTAAGCATTCCACCATCTCTTTTGGCGCTTGTACAATACCCTCTTTAGCATCGGATCAAACACCTAGAACGTTATTAGAAATTACCACTTCACGCGACAACATCAAGTCATAATCTAAATGAAATCGTTATCAATACGTGAGCTCTCTTCGTACCAAGCTGAAAATTTGCTTATATTAAAATAAAATGCGCTCTAATCGCAACTGATTTTCAGCATAATATACTTCAGTAAAGTGAAGTAAAGAAAAATTAAATAAAACCGCAAAAATAAGTTAAGTGTTTAACTCGGTCATTAGGCTGAACGTCAAATACTGGTTTCGGTTATTTGTTTGGAGATGCTATCAAAGATTTTTTACTGCCAGTTCTGTAACATGAAGTTGTAATCGACTGTCTCACCTCACCCATGTACTCGCCTCCAAAGCACTGCGCCTTCATCTCCTCGTCGTCGTGCATAGCGCACTCGGACACGTCTCCGTCGTCTAGCTTCACCCACCGCCCAGTTTCACTACCGTTGTCTCTGCGTAATACAAACAAGTAGTATGTAGCAATAAAATGTAATTTATGACTCATTTGAAAATGTCGTGTTTATATTCTCCTCTATATTTTCGGGATAATGTGTAATATATACATATTAGGCGGTCATTGTGGCCCTCAAAAGCGTTGGAGCGCGTCTGAACAAACCAGTGTTGCCACATTCCTTTTTTTTATACAAAAAGTAACTTTCATAAAACAAGTCTTACAAAATGGGACTAAAGAGAGCAAACTTAAGTTTTAACCTGTGTAAAAATAATAAATTACAAAAAAAAACATAAAAGTTCTGATTCCTCAGAATCTGAGTCAGTCAATTCAGACGCTGCTTCTGAAGCAGTTGTGGATGTTGATGGTTGCGGTTGTTCAACGGCTATAGTACTGCTTATAAACAGTCAGGGGTAAGTCTATTATATATTATTATTAGTTTTTTTAATTCACTAAAGCAAGATATTTAATAAGTGACATTGGTAAATACGCGATATTTCATCTCTACAACATGACTACAATATTCTTTCAGAGTTCAGAGTCTAACTGACGTTGAAGTTTTCGCCATTTAATTAGTAAAAAAATATAGAATTATCAATGTTTTAACCCGTATCTTCCCAAGTCCTCAAAACTTATCTGATTGAAGCGAAACTTTCAGAATCATTTGTTAGTAGCCAAATTATCGATAATATGAAACAAAAAAAAAATTCGATTTCCTGTATTTCAGTTACAGTACCGATCCAAAAATGGAACAGTAGGAGAATATGCCACTGTATTTGTCTGTTGGTATTGTGTGCTTTTTATTAAGATTATTGTAAATAATGAAAGACATTTATGAATAATCTTATTTATTGTGTATAATAAAACATGTTTTATTATAAATTAAAAGTATTTAGTATTATAATTTTATTTCGTATGAAAAGTAGGGGAACATTTTTGATGTAGGGCGACGTTGCATTTGCCACATTTCATCGTCGTGTTTTTATGACACAAACCACAACGGTTTCAGTACATATAGACCAATTCTTATAACCAAACCGAATTGGTTTACCATGAATATGTTGTTTCGTCCCATGTTTCCCGAAATATGGAATCATGGATTCATCAATGCTTAGATTCCTGTCACCGGGATAATATTTACCCATCTCTTATTGAGTAGATTCCAGAGAGGACGAACCTTCGCGAACTTGTCTTGTGGAGCTAAGTTAGTATTATCGGCGACGTGAAAGAGTCGTAACAGTTCTTCAAATCTGTTCCTAGACATAGCGGCTACCACACCTTGAAAATTACAATCAACACTTTGCTCCCAGTACATACGATATCTAGCAACACTTGTAACCAGACAATAAGAGAATCCCTATAAATAGTTTTATTTCCTCAGTTGTAACTTTGAAATTATGGTAACCTTTTTGAATAGCATATTTTTCGGTTTCAGAGCGAATCAATTCAAAAACGTCTTCGTCAAAAAAAAGTTCAAAAAAGTGAACAGGAGTATCTAGGTGTTCTAAAAATGTGGTGGCTCAGATGTTTTCGCTGTCTTCACTGGAATATCTACTTTCCTCCACTTTCGGGTAGCTGGGCATTTTTTTTTCTTTGCCGGTGAAGATACAGTAGCCCTAAACTCAGCCTGTGCTAAGAGCTGCTGCCTGGACAGGTGATTTATGTTCGAAGACTCCTCATCTCCACTGTCTTCATCACTTTTGTCGTAGTTATCTGGAGGTGTTATGTAGATATCTGCTGACAATACGTCATCTCTGTCTTCGAGATGCGATATTATTTCATTTACCGACAATCTAAAACAAAAGAAACGCAAAATAAAAAATAGCAATTATGTCACTACATAAAATGTTCCATATCCATATTATCCTACTGATCCATTATTGGATCGGTACGTATAAAAGTAAAAAATAAATGTAAATAAGCTAAATGTGCATTTCACTGTCTTGCAATATGATAACTCAACTCCTAGCCGATATAAATACGGTACAATAATAACTAATTATTTATAAAAAATACAAGAAATACTTACATTCGCCGATGAGACATTTTTTCACAATTTCCAAAAAATGCAGTAGGTAAGAAAACACAAATTTCGCGGCCGACCGAGGATCTGACAAGTGATTATGGCGGCAAGAACTGTCAGTGCTGCCACCATAGACAAAAAAAAATGGCTGCGTTCACGAAATTTTATTAAAAAAATATTATACTAACCGATCCAATAATGGATCACTGGGATGATACTGGGTGCTAGATCTAGCCCGTAAAGGCTAAACTACTGGAACTAAAGCAGATAAGAATCCGTCATTAACGGCGCTATGCACGTCGTTGCTCTAGTACAGCCAGAGTCGGATGAGTGACGTGACGTGTATAATCGCCGGGTGATGTGGTGATTCCAACAACACCAAAACAAATAGACCAGGCTGGTCTGACCAGCAGCGACTTGTTAACGGACGCTCATGGACACACCTTCAGTCAAACCGCCGATGGAAGTACGTATATCCAAAAAAAATAGTAATAGTATTTGAAGCTTTCAAACAATTTAGTATTTTTTTTATCTTAATATAACTAATATATAAATAAATCTTAAGAATTAATATCTCTTTCCTCTAAAACTCCTTTAAATGTAGTTTAATAGAGTCAGAACCATTAGATATAGATGAAATATAGACGTATGTCTTTTCACAACTTACCTAAGCAGTACATAAGAGTAGTAATGTCCACCAGAGGCCTGCCCAGAGTGAACCACAATGCCACTAAGTTGATAATGCGTTTCCGGCGTTTTCTCCTCGCCACTCTCCCAAAGCGTCGCGTCGCCCTCTGCGCGTGCTAGACCCCATGCTATAGAAACAACATTTTTATTTAAACAACAGAAATTGAAAAAAAGCAAACAAAAACAAATAAACAACGGCCTCTAAAAGAGTATCAGCATATTTGGAATCAAAGTACATTTAATATTAAAATAGCAAAGGAGATTGCACATTTATGGTTTCATTTTTTAAACAGTGATGCTTATTTAAGTTATTGTGGGTAAATATTTTAAATATTTTTTTAATTTTTTATTGTCAATGATTCAATGAAGTTAGTATTTGTAACAGTGTAAGTAACGTTCTGTTGTTATTGTTATTATGTTGCTGTTGTTGTACATAATGATGAACCCACAAGGCTTATCCATATTAATACAATGTTTAGGGTCATTTTCACCCAAAATTGCACTAGGTACCTATACCGTTCAATAATCAAAATTTTTCCGTTCAATAAAAAAAAAAAGAGTAGCGCTATCATAAGAACAGACCTTAGAATAAAATTATCTTGAAAAATAACACAGACAAAAACCTGCATTGTATGCCGTAAAAATAGTCTACTATAAAACAGTAAAAAACATACCTGTGTAAGGTTCGACGTCTAACTCCCGTGGAAACTCAAAGTAGTCATTAAATTTTATTGCACACACCTTTTCAAAGTCATATTCGAACCGTTTCAACTGTATAACTAATACTGGAGGTAGTTTGTTCAGACACAAGCGTTTTACTGTTACAACCTAAAACAAAATCATAGTTAAATAATAGCTAATACGCTACTGTTAGAATAACAAATAATACCCAAGTTAATGTGTTAGTGATTCCGTACCTTTTTATTGCACTTATCACAGTGGTAAGCATCCGCCCCTTCCAAAAGCTCGCCCCTTACGTAAGCCTCAAGAGATTCCTGTAGTCTAGACATATTTCTTATATCCAAAGATACTACACTGAAAGGCTCCTCTTTACAATACCTAAGAAAGGAATTTTCATAGTATAAAAGTACTGCAATATACATTATATAGTTAGCACTATTTGATATATAGATATATTGACAATAAGTACTTACCGATGTGGGCAGCCTTTACAGATTTTCTGATCTGAATATGTTCCACCCATAGTCTTAGCCATGAGTTGTTCTTGTCCTAGAGACTTGAGAGCCTCGTCTAACGACTCCACCAACGACATAAAAAATTCTACTGCATCTTGTTGTTCGCGTAAATTAACCGGTTCGCCTTGAAGCCTGGAATATGTTATTTATTATATACCTGTATAATGGACGTTTCATTATACTTGTATAATCCCAAAACATGTTCATTCTAGTTTAAATTTATTGAATTTCGCATATAAATACCTTAAATTATTTTTGCCTGCGGCGTTCGTTTATAAATTGCCGTTTAGTCTAGGCTCAGCTTGAATGGAGGCGACTGAATCAGTCATCCTCGTATATACCTACGTGTCTGTCGACCTATTAGTATTGAATATTATTGGCCGTCTTGAACTATTCACCGATCATTACCTACATAATTTAAGCTTACATCTTCATTTACACTCAATCCACTGCGCCTCTTCTTCCTGAGCCTGCCAGGACTAAGTGGTGCTATTGGGTCAAATATGTCTATGCCTACAAAGGAATTTTTCTTTATTTATAGCTTTATGTTAAAAAAATCTCGTTCTTAGAAGCTACTATTGACAAGTTTCATTGTAATTAGTAATACTCTATTAAACGCACTGTTTAACGTAAAAAAGTAGGCACCGCTCTCAGAAACGCACTGATTCTACTCTGATTAGTAGGTACAATGAACGGCGCCACTCCGAGCGAATGTGGAAATAACCTGGCGCTGTTAGTTCCACACTAAACAGTACGCTCATTTTATTTCCACAACTACCTAGGAAGGTAGTTTTGGAAAAAAATCGCTTTGTAGGCATATTCTACATACTTGACCCAACAGCACCACTCAGTCCTGGCGCAGTGTAGGTACATTACATACCTACAAGACAATGATAGAACAAATCACCTAGGAAAGTAATTAATTATTCGACAATATAGGCCAGTTCAACGCCCCTTGTAACTCATAAACAAACAAATGAACTAACATAAAAATACTAAGTATTCTAGGTCACTCTTGTCAATATTAAATAATTAATATTTATAACGCCAGTTGATACTTACGAGTCCGTTGACTCCAGTTCTTAATTATTTACTCATATTCACATCACAACGTAAGGAAACTTAAATCACTTGACGGGTTTGTACTTTCGGATATGGCGTTGCACAGTAATCCATAAAGTACCTAACAAATATAGACATTCTTTACCTGTAAAAAAATTAATCTTACTGATTTTGTAATTGGAAAGTTCATTATATTTTTAACTATTTTATTGACTGTTACCTGACTAAGTACTTAAAATGCATACCCATCTACCAAATTTTTCTACTAGTTCGCCGAGCCGCCGTGATAGCTACATACAAAACAAGTACCTATAAGGAGAAATCGAGACAAGATTCCCTCGACACTGTTCCACACAATTAAGAGGTTTCCAAAAATAAACTATTATTTCTTAAAATTGAGTTGCGATCGCGATTATGGTAAACCAAATATTCGAGAATGTTATGGCATTAGTCAAAAACAAATACCGCGCAAGCACAGAACGGACGGCGAATGAAGAAAAAACATTAACTAATTTTTTGTTTGCTTTTTATTCCAGTTTCTAGGCACAAAACGTTATCTGCATTTTGGGATTATACAGGTATTATCGAAGAGCACTGTACAGCCATGTATTATATTGTTGTATATAACAACGATTTCTTACCTAAAATGCGCCCATAATCCTCTAGGAACATAATACTGAAGTTTACTATAGTGTAAGTGAGCAAAAATAGCTTGAACTTGTTTTAAAATTGTGATGTTATAGTCACTGTTGCTCTGCAAAAACAATACATCCGCAATTACAGTACATTCCAAGAATTCCTTTTGTGAAGTCTTTTTACCGTTATAGACTAAGCTTACCTCTGTATTATTTTCTACAATGTGATGTTCGCCAGAAAAATCTTCATTAGGGTCCGTTGCTGCACCTGCATAAAATATTATTTCAGTATTTTCATTAATATTTTAGCATTTATTAATTTAGGGCTTATTTGGTAGTAAAAATGAAGACAATTTTAATTTACAGGCAACATGGCAATACCACGTAGCATTGTAAAATAAGCATAATAATTATAATTGTGGTGCAGACACCATATTCTGAAAATAAGGAGACAAATGGACAAGTTAAAATAGTGTGATTACCCTGTACAGTTAGCAGAGCGTCTCGCACGGCTGGTACACAGTACAACTGCTGTAGAACAGAATTCATGTAACAGGTTGCTCCTGCGTTCTTCAATCCCACAAGTCCCGCAACCGGCCTAGGACCCACGCACGGCATGTAATCCCATTCTGATAATGGCATACTTTTCTCTGAAAGCAAATACGACTATTTGCGTATAGGTAGAAGAATATTAAGAATATATAAGTAGAGAATTACCCAAACAAAAAGTTAGATATCACACCATAAATATATCGAATGTTAGTTCATCTGCCAATCTAATTTTAACGACAGAAAAATTCAACTTGAAATATAGTATATTAGTTTTAAAACAAAATTGCAAAATTCATTGGTGGTAATGTCATTATAGATTTCAGATCAGGAGTTTCGGCAAGCGATTAATTCGCGCGGTAAATTCGCGCTTAAAAAAACTGAAATTGAGTTGATCTTGCGATTATACCAGTTTAAATATAAAGGATTACGCTGTATTGAATGTAGCCCGACAATCCTAGACAATAGAGCTGTCCCTTAATGCCAGTTATATTGCTGTGGTTCAATATAAATTCAAGCAATTTCTAGGGGTGCGTCCAGGTCTGACGAATGAGCCGTTCGCGTACCGCCTGCCATCTAGGCGCGCGATTATAAATACAACTTCTATTTTATGTCACAACGAAAAGTAAATTAATAAGTAGAAGCTTTTGTCCAATAAAGAACAGATTACATCAGTCTACTATATTTACCGCTGTAGAACATAAGCTCCAGCAGGTATGCGAGCGCCGCCATGTTGGGGACGCAGCCGTGCACGAGTGCCAGCAGCAATTCGGCAGCGGCGGCAGCGGCGCCCGGCGTACGGCAGAGCGGCGCCGCCGGCTCATTATTCGCCTCTTCGCCGCCGCCGCCGCTTGTGCCCATTCGGCACCACGCCCACGAATACGGCCATAAGAATTCGGTTGTCACTTCCTGCCGACCAAGAGTAGATAACGGTAAGGTCGTGTTTCATTAGCTCTAGTCTAGACACTAAAATAAAAAGGTTCTAGAAGAGCCTATGTAAGACTCAGAAGCCATTAAGCTTATAGTGAGCGACTATTTTGTGGTTCGCTGATAATTCTAAGCAGCGTATCGGTAGTTAACGCAATGTCGAGTGAGCGGTGAAATGTAGTGTATTAGCCACACTGCAAACTCTTGGACGGTACGGTAGTATATATCAGAGAGGAGTTGTTGTGTTTGACGACTTGGATATTATCGAAATGACAGCTGTTTTGGGGGCATTATAAAACACACTGGGTCCATCCTTTGATCCCAGAGAGACTGAGTTAAATCTATTGGCGGCTTTACAAGCAAACAACTACGCGTTTTGGTAGTCCCACTCCAACTGATCGCGTAACTGATTAGATTAGCGCGCCGGCGTAGTGAGCTACCTAAACTGCCATCCGCGAACATCATTCACTGCAACTCAGCCGCTAACAGGATGAGTCGAATTCATTTTGAACCGAAAAGCGAAAATCATTTTGATTTGTTCAATCTGGACGGAATAGGTATGATCCGGCCGGACCGGCGGGAATCCGGTCGGACCCGGCCGGACTGAAAATGATGCCGGATTGCAATCCCTAATTAAAGTTATGATAATTAAATTTCTATTTTTCTGGTCATCGGTCTGGCTGGTGTTACCAGTGGCGACGCGTGCATATAACACGATTCCCATCGGGTTGCCTTGGCGATCACTAATAATTTTTTTATTATTTTCAATAATAGCTTACCCCGCTTTGTAATGTAAGCCGAAGTTCAACGGCTTTCGGATTGCAAACGCCATAATTACATTGCGCGCTTTGTAAAAATATTCTTCTATATCCCGTATACAAGATACGCAATGTATTTGAAATAGCAAACGCACACAAACACAGTTTACAATCATATGACGCGACAAGTGCGACGCGCTCCTCCGCTCCGGCAACCCGATCAAAATATTGGGAATTTACAAATGCCAAATGTATGCAAATCACTCACACATACATAAACAAATACATGCAAAAGCCTCGTAATAATTGTTTATAGATAACTCGATCTCGGATAGCCTACCAATCTTTATTTGTCTCACGTTAAGGTTTCGTTTCGCTTGAGCGTCTAGTTTCGCGCGACCTCGACCTTGAGGCTGACACTCGCTTGATTGATCACAGATCACTCATTACGCGGTCACGGTCAGCACGGGTAATTTATGCTATAAATTAGCATTTATGTGAATTATTGTTTATGTGAATGAATAGATGTGAAAAATAAGTGAAATTTTACTTGCCGAGTGTTGTGTTAGTCTGTAATAAATAGTTTGTTTCGTTTCCTCGTAAAGGTTTGTCTTTATAGTTTATTTAACTTTGTTATTTGTCGTGACGCGGTTAGACGAGAAATGGCGGCATTGATACAAATTGACTGTTGTCTTACAGATTACTTATTAAATGACTTAACTTCGTTCTCCAATCAATCTTTCGAAAATAAAAAATATATCATAAAAAATGGACGGGCTTGTCCCGATATAAAAATTGATTATAGGCGTAAAGACGGATTTTTCAAACATTTTCACAGTTCTATGTATGATAAATACAATTGGTTAACGGGCAGTTGCAAATTAAATAAATTATTTTGTTTTCCATGTTTGTTGTTTTCCGATACAAACAGTGCTTGGAATAAAACGGGTTTTTCAGACATTAATAATTTGACAAATTCGGCTAGGAAACATACTCAAACTGAAAAACATTTACGCAGTTGTTTATTATTACACGATTTTGGAAATAATAGAATAGAAACATTTTTCGGTAATAGTTATGAAGCCCATAATCGAAAAGTGGAGCGTAATCGAAACTTAATGAAACGTTTAATTGACACTGTTGTTCTTCTTGGAAAACAGGAGTTATCTTTCCGCGGCCATAGTGAAAACTTAAATTCAGACAATCGTGGCAATTATGTAGAAACATTGTTTTATTTGAGTAAGTACGACAGCGTTATAGACTCTCATCTTGATCAATGTTCATCTAATTCACACTCCGTGTTTACCGGTCTCTCGGGAGACATTCAAAATGATCTTATACAATGCATCGCGGCGGTAATTTTAGACGAGATTAGGTCTGAGATTAGCCAAGTTAAATTCATTTCAGTCATGATAGACGAAACCCCAGATGTTAGTCATAGGGAACAATTATCAGTCATATTTCGTTATTTAACCGAAAACGGTCTGGAGGAAAGATTTGTAGGTTTTTACGACGTTAGTGAAAGCCGGACAGCGGCTGTATTAGCGACTCAGTTGCTTAATATTCTTGAACAATATCGATGCAAAGACAAATTGATCGGTCAGACATACGACGGTGCGGCCGTTATGTCAGGTGAACGCGGAGGCGTTCAGTCTTTAGTACGGGGTCAATGCCCTCTCGCACGTTTCGTACCGTGTTATGCTCATATACTTAATTTGGTTTTAAGCAAATCCTTGGAAAATATTTCGGAATTAAAATCATTTTTTGGTCATATCAATGGAATTGTCAGGTTTTTCAACAAATCGTCGAAGCGGTCAAATCTTTTAAAACAGTTTTCCGACCGTCGTATGCCTGGAGTAGCTGAAACGCGATGGCATTATCATTCACGCATTATTAATGTTATATTTAATTGCAGGTTAGATATGATTGAAACGTTTAATCATATATTAGATGATCCCCAATCGTGGGATGTTGATTCTGTATCCATGTCGGAGTCGTTTGTAAGTAAATTAGAAGATATGCAATTTTGTTTCCTTTTACATGTTTTTTCGGAGATTTTTGCCAGAACTGACATTTTATTTGCTTTGCTTCAAACCAAACAAGTCGACATCGAAACCTCAGTTAGAGAAATAAATGCATTTCAATCTTGGATGTCAGAAGAGTTTTTAAAGCAATTTGATTTTATTTTCAGTAGTATTCAGGAATATTGTGAACCACCACGACGACGCCGGCGGCTGGATACAGAAATTGACTTAAAAACACAATACAAGCGTTTATTCGTTGAAATAATAGATAACATCAAAAGCCAAATAAACTCCCGTTATTCATCTTTTCAGAACTTAACTTTTCTTGATTTAGTCAACAAATCGTAATACGCGAGTTACCGTAGTAGTTTTCCTGAGGAAAGCGTGTCTAAGTTAATATCCGAATTTCCAAATATATTTGATTTTCACGCCTTAAAAAACGAATTAAAAGTTTTATACAGTACTTCATCAATTAGTAATTTAGATGTTTACGAACTTTATTTATATCTTTTTAAATCCACGTTGAATGAAGCTTTTCCTCAGCTTTTAATTTTATGTCAAATTATTTTGACTCTTCCCGTATCGGTGGCTTCCGCGGAAAGGTCGTTTTCGGCATTGAAGCGGATTCATACTTATACACGAAACAGCCAAAGTGAGGCAAGATTATCAAATCTCGGAGTAATATCAATTGAAAAACATCTATTGTTAAAATTGCAACAAAAAAGCGACTTTTATGAAAGGATTCTGGCTCATTTCGTAAAGAAAAACCGTAGAATTATGTTAGAATACAAATAAAATAATTTATAATTTAAAATCATGTATAAATGAATAATTTATCGAAAAAAATGTTACGTAAATTTATCGGGTTATAGAATATATATATGGCGAAGACAGACGACAAACGACAAGTAACAAAATAAAAACATCCAATATTCCTACTGATATTTATTTGCTAGCTTATGCCTGCGATTTCGTATGTGTGGAATTCAGGCCATGTTGATTGTTCTATTCCGTGTCCAAGGCTACATGCATGCCAAATTTCATCCAAATTCGTTAAGCCATTTTCGCGTAATTAAGTAAAAACATTCACCATTTGTAATAATATAGTTAGTAGAATATGTTCAGCAAGTGAAGTTTCACTTATTTTTGGTTCTTGTTTTTCTATATATTATAACCCCTGTGCGAGTGACGTGTGCTTAAAACGGCTTTTTTCAAAGCCACTTTTATCATACTCGACATGCACTGTTCATATAATACCAGTGATGTCATGTATGGTGAAGGTGGTGAACACTAACAACTGATAAATTGCATACAACGCACGCAACGCAAGCAAATCACCAAACCTAACATTTCGTCGTAGTTATGGAAAAGGTAAACTAACACAACACATGAACACACTCAGGTCAGGTATGTAATTTATTGCATATTTTTTTATAATATGATATTTTGTTTAATTACGCATTAGCCGTTTTTTGGTCCGGCTTTACCTTCCTTTTTTTTCAACCCACGCCACTGGGTGTTACACTAACATGTATTTCATATGCCAGGTAATGGCCGTCCAACCGACAGAGAGGTTTACCAATTTTCACCGTTACGGAGAAAGCAGGCAATGTTGAGAATACCAAATCAAGATATCGATCGTTATTATTGGAAAATGAATTAAGTTGAACCATACCGCTTGCATGCATTCCGTGTATTTGGCAAAAAAAAGCGCTTGCGACCGCTTGTAAGAAAAATGGCGATCGCTAAGCGATAATAAGCAAAATGGCGCATTGTGTCAGCGCAACTGAAGTTAGCGAACGTGTCGTGGCCGAAACTGTATAGTTTATTATTCAGCGCTGGTAAGCTCTCGAAAGCGCTTTTTTCTGCCAAACACACGGATTGTTTTCATGAGTAAAACCGCTTTACGATCCCGAGGGTTCGAATGCGTAAACATGGTGAATTTCTCTCTACCCAAGTAATCTTAGCCGACTTTCAATCCCCTACACGTCGCATTTAAAATTACTTTGGCTGTTAATATAAAACGCCGTAACATCCTCAATTGGCAAGTCAGGTGGTAAATAGCAAAGACAAATGTGTAGAGAAGGCCCACAAGGCAGAACCGTAAGCCAAATGTCCTCCGCCCTACTCTCTCAAGAAGTCTGACAATTAGAATTTCACATCACTTTTATACCATGTTAAAAGCAAATAAATTATTATGATTATGATAGAATGCTTTCTCCTCATCTTTCAAAGATTATGTATTTTCACGGTCACGTCTGAAAACATTATACCTATTGTCCATAGATTCACCATTGTATACACTGCTATTAAAATAAGTTTAAGTCACAAATAATGTCATAGTAATAAATAGCTGTGACTATTTATAAGAATATTGTTTTATTGCGATTTTGCTCTAACTACATTTTGATAAAAAACTAATTAATTAAAGAAAGCTAAGTTTACCTGGATCATGTACGTATGATACAAACAGGGCTTAGTACTCAAGAAAACATGGTTTATTAAAATAAGACCCTATTTCTGGATCCTTAAGGTTATTTTGATGAAATATAGTAATCGAGAAAAAATTGGCCCGAGATATATAGAATATGGCTGTTTGTATGTTACGTCCTTACGGACGTACGGAACTTGCCTGGACAAACGGAAGGAAACATTTTCAACAAAGCAAAAATGAATGAAACTTCATGAATGTTAAAGTTGCTGAGCATAAACTATTTATCATTATAAACTATTTATATTTTCTTAAGTACAGGAAAAAATCATAATACCATACCTTTATAAGGCCTGAATCTTTATGATCTGGGTGCGCCCCATACTGGTACTTCACTTGTGCAGGCACATGCGCAAACAACTCCTTGGTGAGGTTTAGATGTCCTTCGAGCAACGTATCATCCAACTTCTCTGGATTAGCACGGACAGCACGAAGCCATTCTACCTGATCAACAAAAGAAGTTAATGACTGTGATGTCGAAAATTAGTTCGAACTGAATTAAGTCGTTATAATACATTGCGTAGCTATCGAGTCACGTCCAGCCTGCTCCATGAATATCACCGAAACCTAAATGCAGCAGGGGCATACAATGAGATAACTGACTATCCAATGGATCAGTGAGGTACGGAGAGCATCTGACACGGTGCCAATCGGGCAAGAACCTATCATGCCCATACCGTTCAGCTAGTTCAATAACAGAATCCGTGAACAAACAATAAAACTGCGTCAGCAACAGTGTAACTCTTTGGAGACGTGAACTACGTAGTAGAGCTGCAACTCTTTCTTATTACGGTTCCACGTGACAACACAAAGTCACAGGGGCGCGGTTCCGCACTACTGTCGTGCGACGGTTCATCGCTTGTAGCGCGACTTCCATTTTGTTAATCATCATCACAGTAGGAATGCCACCCTGGGTCGCCTAGCGATGTGAAAGCGCCCTTGGATCGGATTATGATTTATGGCTGTACTTCGTTATAGAAAAAGATGTGAAATTTTAAATTTGAAATAGATTATAAGTTCTAGAGGTCATTCATAACCATTTTTTATTATTACTAGAAAAAATATTGTACAGTCTTTTGTTATCTGGGCTAATGCTCTTCCAATAGAGGTAATAAAACCTTAACAGATCTGTTAATTTTTTTCAAGTTT
This sequence comes from Calamotropha paludella, assembly GCA_927399485.1. Lineage (NCBI taxonomy): Eukaryota > Metazoa > Arthropoda > Insecta > Lepidoptera > Crambidae > Calamotropha > Calamotropha paludella. The sequence goes on from OV656805.1 coordinate 13,558,126, forward strand.
TTCTTCTGCTTAACAGTTTATTTAGCAAAAAATATGAAAAACTGTAATTGATCATACATTTCACTGAAACCGTGACAAATAAATCTCAAAAATGGTCACAATATCTGATAGTAAATCTCATATAGGCCTTAGCAGCAAAAACATTATATAGTATACGCTGTTGTTAAGATAAAGTGTTGGATTGACAAGAGTATTGATCTCAAAGAGATAATAATAATATTTCTTACATTCACACCAATTAGCCTAACCCAAAGTAAGCACTGTAAGTCTGGTATTATGGATACTAGGGTAACGGATACACATACATGTATAATACATAGATATGCAATAGTTATAGAAATATAAATAAATATCCATGGCTCTGGTACAAATACTCGTATTCTTTACACGAAAATTTTCCCCTTCTGAGACTCTAACCCAGTACCGCCGATGTGAAATGCAGGACCGCTACCGTTGCACCAAACCTTTAATACGATATGAGATGTATGGTATGTGCTTATGAAAAAGAATCTCTAATTGAATACACAAATTAAGAGCCTACTTACCTCGTAGGCCAGGTCGTCCAGCGTGCGCTCAGTGGAGCCTGCTAGGTTGACGAGTCGGCACAGAAGCAGTAGAAATTGTTGCGCGTGTCGGGCGTGCCGCTGTAGCCGTGCCCCTCCGGCGCCTGCCCCTGCCCCCGCACCCCCCAGCGCCGCAAGTGCAGCACGCGCACACCCCCCTCCGCCCCACGCACACATAGCCAAGAGCTGCTCTGCACACGAGACCCGAACCTATACCAAGAAATATTCAGGTTTTAACCTTATCCCGAATTTGCACTGACGAAACTACTAAATCACAAACTTAAAATCTCACCTTGAATCAATGCAAAACACGTTTTATAAACATAGAATATACAAACGCATTTTGAATGCCATTTATTAAAAAAATGGGGCAAAATAAATTTAAATTAGAATATAAAAGCACTTACTTGAGGACTGGGACAATCAATCATCAGGTATAAAGCTGTATCTTGCCACCAACTCTCATGCAAAAGTGAATCTAAGTGACCGCCGCCAAGTGCCATACATATCGTAATCACCTCCATGCATTCTCGAACAACTGGTGGAGATCATCGTATTAATTTCACAGTAAAAATATTACTCAATTAATTATATTGGATGTCGTGTATTGCCTTACGTGTAACGTCATCAGGATGCACTAAATTGTTAATCTCAGTTGGCTGTGCTACCGAGTATGCGAGAGCATACAACGCACGTACTGTTGCAGTAGTAGGAACACGCCACCACACCAAAGATGATACCGAATCGCTGTCCTCACCACTTGTCACCACCTAGAAACACAACTATTAGTGATAGAACTAATAAATAAGCTAAAAAGCACCAGAAATAGATAAAATAATATCTTACGGTTTTTACCTGTTCCCCAAGAGCGTTAGCTAATTTCTCAGATATAGCTTTCACAATCAGCTCGCAGCTGTGGTTAGGAACAGTTTGTAGTGCTTCCCTCAGAATATTTACATCCATCCTACAATAATTCGAGCTTTATATACAGAAACAATATGCTTTCATTAATAATGTATATGTAACAACTTAACTATATTAGTCGCAATAAATATTGAGAATTCAATGATTTACAACTGGCAGTTACCTGAAATCTTTGTCCACTGATGTATCTGAACCATCTGGAGCCAGAATTTCAAACAAGTGTCCCAATGTATACAGAGCCAGTTTAGCTAATCTGACTAAAGCTAGAAATCCAACCCTGTAACAATGAAATTTATTAATATCAATTTACAGCAGCTTCTTGGCTTTCAAAATAGTGGTAGGGTTGTTGTTTTGCAGTGGATTCCAGCTCATACAGGTGTTTGGGAAACGATGAGGCTGACCGCTTAGCTAAACTGGCACTTAAAAAGGGGATCTTTAAAGAAGTAAGACCTAGTAGTTCGGACATTTTTATAAAAGACAAAAACAAATACACAATAATTGGAATGAGCATTTTGATAGGAGGTCACAACCTCCTCGTGTCCCCTGATTTATTAAAACATGTTTAAGTAGGTCATATATTGTTACGGCTCTTAGCTTGCGATCTGGTCACATTCCATTAAATAAATTTAAATTTTTACTGAAAATTGCCGAGTCTCCGAATTGTTCGATGTGCGAAAAGGTAGATGATGTTCATCATTTGTTGATGAAATGTAAGCGGAATCGTCACCTGAGAGTTGAGGTTTGTAATTCTTTGTAATGTGAATCTGCACAATGTTTTTTTTTTGACCAACTTCCTAGCTGAGCCATTCTCAGATGCAGCTAAAACTGTTGTTAGCTATGCAATTAATAGCCTTAAGATGCTAAGAATAAGATTAGGTTAAGATGAAGTTAACATGTGCGAATATTGACCAAAGCTCCCAAAAAAAATTAATATCAATATCTTGAACAACTTGTACATCAATCTCTTAATTAAGACATTAGGCAGAGATTACCTTCTTGTGTGTGCTGCAGCACCATTTAAGAATTCCTTATCTGATAAACATTGAACCAATAAAGGTGCTTTCTTTACACAAGCAAGTTGAAAACTACGACATCGTTCGAGCCTCGTATCTGAAGACGGCATCACCATGCTATATAATACCTGAAAACTTAATGTATAAGTATTTCTCTTAAATTGATGACTAAACAAACAGTTAATGGAAAAATCATACCTCAATATTGTAAGCTACTGTTGGTGGGGCTGGTCCATACAACATATCTCTCAATTTTGTATCTTCCTTACATAGAAGGGCTTCAGTTAACTTCTCGACCTATTGATAACATTTTATTCTTAATATCTAATATTTTTATAATATTCATTTATTTTAAAACAAGTGTATAGAAAATACCTACTGTTTGTTTGTGAGCTGGACAAATTTGACATAGGAGGTGAGCGGCTTCTGTCAGCTGAGAATGCTCTTTGGTGATACCAACGTGTTCCAGTTCCAAAATAAAGGGTATGTACCAAGATCCTTGGGCAAATAACTACAAAAAGAAAAATATATATCTAATAGAGTAACTTAAGTATTTGTGCTATGAAATTATTGTTATTTGTGAACTAGTTATTTAGGTAAGGTTAGGTTAATTTGGAGTTGCATAGCGTCTGTCAATCCGAAATAGTTATCAAGTTATATTTCATCGAAATAAATAACGATCACATATAATTCTGATTCTCCCTTATTTTAAGCGATAGAACACAAAAAAAGATATAATATCGTCCATTCAAAATTTGTTGATATGGTTTGTTTGAACAGACAACAAGCACGTGAATCTAGCAAACTGATAACTTTTCTAAGATGTTATTAAATTCTATGCGATGGATCTTAAGCTGAAAATAAATATGCTATCTCCAGAAAAGCTGTTTGATTTTATCAGTGTTGTTTATCAGAATATGAGGATGGATAAAATTTATCCGAGCCTAAAACTCACAGAATATGAGGATGGATAACATTTATCCGTGCCTAAAACTCACAGAATTCATATAAGAAGTTATATTATATGTGGTCAAGTAAAATAACATATATTGTTTCTCTTTTGTATGCATTGCTGTCATTGGTGGTTTAGTTTACAGGGGTAATAAACAAATCAATAAAGACATGAAATGCTTATAGATCGGCCAGTTAACTCATACTTCACCAGCGATTACATGCTCATGGGGACATTCAAATACAGGGCGTTTCTTTTAATGTATCAGGCCGGTGCTAGGTGATAGCTGAGTACCAGTAGTTTTTTTGTAGTAGAATTATTCCTATTGCTTGTAGTTTTATGAGTAAAATAATCTCCTTCCTAACTTTGATACAAAATGCAAAAAATTTGACCAATAGTAAAAAGATTGGGAAAAAGCAGGACAGAATTGAATTTTCAACTTTAAAAATAAATTAAATAAATATCTGCCTTAGCTTCTGACTAACTTTAAAAACTGCGCGACAACCTAAGCTTTCAGGGTATTACATAAAAGATGTACTTTATAGGGCATTATTTCTCCTGAATCTATCTCTAAAAGTATTGAATCAGAAATCTCGTAATTTTCAAATTATATAATTTGTTATTATATTCGCATATTTAAAGTTAAATACTTTTAATTATTGATATATGAACATACATGGGGGTTAAATCGATAGGTATGATGTTCAGCTACCACGGGCTGCCCGGCTTGACACCTTAAAAAATCAGCCTGTATATAAATTCGATTACACATGTGTAAGAAGTTTCGGGACCGATGTCACGGTATGTTGGCGTAACTTATAACACAATTACTCTGTTATAATGAAACTTAAATAACGATTACTCTACGTAAAGTATTAAATGAAGTCACCCTCGCGCCCTTGAAATGTCGCATGCGAGAACTGAGTTAGCCGTACAGTCTGAAGTGTTTTTTCAGCTGTCACTATCAAACTTACAAATTGGAATAGAAGGATATATAAAGGAAGAAAAGAAGTTGTTACTTAACGAGGGAACTTTTTTAACAATTTTTTGTATCAATTTCTTCTCATGTTTAAAAAGGATTCACCATTACAGAACAGATTAGTTCTTCGCCCTAATATAATGGTTATATCGCGTTTATTCAAAAATATCTCGATACATACTTGATAAATTATAAATATAATATAAAATAAATAACTCAATCTGTGTGTATTTCATGTATATATAAAAAAGATAACTCACAACGCCTGGTAAAGCATGCTCGGGCGTAGGTGGTAAAGGCGGGGAGGAAGTGCTGGAGTCGCTACTGGACTCGTTTGAAGACTCGCACCCGCCGCTACCGCAGACTTGGCCATCGTATACCTAAAATACGATAACCCTTTTCAACAAAAGCCACAACTATATCACGAATCCTGAGCATTAATATTTGATTTTCGAATGTCGAAATATATAAAAGTCGTGTGGTGTCGTGGGACACCGAATAGGAACGAAGTTCCTTATTATAAAAATATTAATTTTAAGTTCTATTCGACGTCTAAAGAAAATAATTATTCGGGTATACATTTTTATTATGATGTTTTTATCGATAAAAAGCAAAGAAACTACTTTACAAAATTATCTTACCACCTGTATTTACAATCATTTATAAAAATATACAATAGGCATATTAGAAACTGTATAGCCATCCCACATAGACTATACATAAAAATCTTACGCTTTTTGTTTAACGCTACGGACGGTTTTTCCCGTCTAGGGTACCCCTACGAAACGCCCCATAAGGAAATTCGTTCCAAAAAAATTAAATAACAGACGTTTTGAAAATTACACTAAGAAACAACGATGTTACTTACTTTGGCAACAATCACAGTTTTATCTCGAAGCGGTATTTGAGACAATATTTTTCGGTCATGACTTGAATCTAAAAGCTCTCCGTTCATGTATAGTTCTAACTTATTTATATAAAGCTCTAATTTTATATTACTATCAGTAGCACATTTGAGTCTGAAAACAAAGAGGCTCTATAAGATTAAGATACTGTTTACAAAGAACCCAACAAATGTTTAAAATGCCTTACGCATTACCTTCTTTGGATAGCAGCACGTAAGCAATGCAACGTTTCATTTGAATGTGAAAATAACTCCATATCATCAATTTGTCTTTGGCCAGTTTGGAAATTAAATCTGACTATGATTGTACACTGTCTTCCCCGCCCTGATCTGTATATCGGCAAGATTTGTCGCTCCGCAGAGAACCTTCTATCACATTCGTTTACATATTCTTGTATGGCACGTATCACTCTACACATTCTAGTACATCCTTCAGTTGTGTCTGTAAAGCGTTATAATCATACTATACTTATCATGTTTCCATCACGAAAGAATATCAAATACCTTAAATTCCAATATGATGTAAAGATTTCAAAATAATAAATTAATCATCTGGTAAATTATTTGGAAGCGTCTAAAACAATATTACTAGTAAAATTCAACTTGTCTCAGTGTTTTAGAAGTCAGATGGGATATGTACATACTTACATTTATATACTATTGCAATATACATAAGTGTAGCTACGTTAATAATTAATATATAAAAACAATCTCTAACCCTCCTGCTGCTCCATCTCCTTTTGCATCCGCTGCGTGCGTGCGCAGCACTGCGTAAGAAATGCTTCGTGGTGATGCGCAGCGGAGAACTGCGGCCCTACGCACGTGCATACTTCACGTAGTAGCTCGATGCCACGCGCGGAAATCTCGTCATCGCATTCTGTTATTACCTGAGAAACCATCATCACCCAAGTTCTTTAATACAATTATTGGTTTTGTAAATTTTAATCCAAAACTTATCACTACATAACTATAATTTCACCTTAAGAAATTTTTAGTAAATCATAAATAAGCATTGTAATTCGTTTTTAATGATTTTTTTTTGCCACTTGATGCTCTCATGTATTCGATGCAATGTTACCAAAAAGATTTTGTTCAATGATACGCGCGGAACTGTTAAATAAAGGTGATAAGTTTACTTAAAAACTAAACTACACGAGATTAAAAGTGATTGTTGTACTGCGGAACATTTATTGTACTCACACGCCATAAATAATCTAATCCTATGAGATCAGCATCATTTAGTAAAAAACTTCTTCGTTTAATTTTGAGTTTGCCTTCTTTGGAGTTAACAGCTTTGAAGAATCTGAAAGTCGATAAACAATGCACTGTTATGAATATTCTATGGTGATTTTCACGTTAATAAACATTAATAAAACATTTACCTTTCAAAGCATTTGATGCCTGCGTGTGTTAACAAGTTGGGCGGTAAAGTCATGATATTTCGTCGAAAAAAATGCAAGTTAATATTTGGATCTAAGTCCGGTTCTTCGCCCATCAGTTTACTAAACCATCGAAAGCACGCCTCACGGTCTCCCAGGTGTGCCGGCCTTTCAGCAAGACAAACCCATATTTGTTTAGCCTATAAACAAAGGGGATATGTAACTATCAATTTGTTGAATATATAAAAATATGAACTCTATTGTTTCTTACCTGTTCTGCACAGAGCCATAACTGCCCATCTTTCAATAGAAACCTAAGAAAACTTAATCTCTCTTGAACCTGTGCTGCATGTGGATATCTCCCATCAGGCAACCAATTATCCCAGTCTATATTACCCTCTTCTAAAATTACATTATACAAAACAAACGTTTAGTCCGACTAATAAGGTTATATAAATAATATAGTTATATATCTATAATAATATATAAGAGCTTACCAGTAATTTTACTTCTAACTCCTTCCATATAGTGCGTAAGAGAGTCAGTGACTAGAATAACAAGTGAGTGTTGCGTCTGTAACCGGTCAATGAGTTCCTGGCGAGTGACGTGCGGCCGCAGGCCCGTACCTCCGCCCGCCTCATACAGGCAACATATCTCGCGCATCATCTTCAAAGCCGGCAGCACCCATTTCTCATTAGTTTTTAATTCTTCAACACATCTACGAGATAATATATATTCGGAATTATTCATGAAAACATATAAAAAAATGATGAAAAAAATCCAATCCTTTACTTTGAAAGAGAATAATGTACAAACAAAAAGTATAAGACATATGGTCTTATTTTTAAATGCTAATTTAGTATTTTACAAAGAAACATTTGTAAAAAACCATGTATACATATTATTCGGTCGATATAGACGGGTCGGCGGTCGGAAAGTGTTTTCTAAAAGAGATGGGTTTTACTTATAATTAGCACCACGACTAAGTCTTACTTGTCCAACCAGAGCGTTTTCTGTGCATCGCGATCTTGACTGCAGCTATAATCTAAAATTTTTATAAGGTTTGCTAGCGCGACATCCATTATTTCCGTACAAACTTCCTCTGAATGAGCTAAATTCCAGAACAGTACCAAAACCTGAAATAACAAATTTTGCTTAGAAAGTGAACAATCCAAAGATGAAGATAAATATAAATTCTTCAATATACAGTGCCTTATTTGCCATAACTCCATCCTTATCATCTTCTGCAAGCCTTCTAATAACTTCTAATAACTTGTCGCTTTGTTTCTTAGTTGATGTGGCCCAACTTGCCTAGGAAAAAAGACATTTTTATATTTATATTTTAAATTAATTTATATAAAATTTATACTCAGATATATTATTTTTATATTATAAATCACCTTAAAGCAATCAAATAGGTGGTCCAACTGATCTGGAGTGAAATCCCACGCCAGTTTCGCCAACAGGTCGTGCAGATTCTTGACTATGGCTTCGTGTTTGCCATGCTGCGCTTTCCATATCGCGTCTAAGTCGTCTCTGGTCAAAGAGTTCTCTTTGATCATAAATCTTAACATTTTCTCTAACCGATCCACATATTGAGGTTGGTGCAGCGAGTCACGCAAAACTATATCGACCACCTTATTTTCACGGATCCAATTCTTTAACACATACAATAATAGATCAATGAACAATCATTGTAACAACAGATAAATATATGTCTGATCACTTACCGTGATTACAGCAGGTGTGAGCCACTCTGGCTTCGGTTGTTGAGATATTGTACTGATAAGTTGATTAATTTCGTTGAGCGCTGACATTTTACCATTAAACGATGACATTTGTAGCAATCGCAAAATCATTTTTAATCTAAACATCTCCAAAGCTGGAAAAAAACATTCACTTCAATGGTTGCTAATAACTGGCACTTATATTCACTACATTGCGATTGTACAAGTATATGTTTCTGCATTATACTTTTATTTTTTGCAGAATCGTGAATTTAGAAAACAAGGACTGTTTAAAAAACTGAAAGAAAAGAAAATACCCACAAAATAAATAACAGAATCGCGCCAAACTGTCACAAACAACATACAACCGTACATGAAAAGTTGATTTAAAATACTTGCAGACAACCATGCAATCAGGACATAACCCACGGTAATAACGGTGCAACGATGAGGCGAGCGGGGTGCAGTAACATACAATGTAGCGGCACAGGGGAGGAATGATTACTGCGCCCCTAAGCAGCTACAGGGTATGCTACCAGCCCGAGTGATAACCTTCATGAAGACGTCCACCAGGTGCGCCGTAAATATTTGTCTAAAAAATTTGGTGAAGTGATATTATCTAGCATGTATTTTTGACGTGACAACGTCTTATAAATTGGTTTGCCGGGTGATACTTCAAGAAACTGCGTTACGCTCCGCTCACGTTATGCGCTTACAATGAGAGCGAGTGAGAGGCACGCGTCCCTTCCACTCGGGCATGGTTAGCCCGCCTAAGAGCGAGAGAGACAGACATAAAAAGTGGAAGGGACGCGTGCCTATAAATTAATGTTTTAAATATAATTCTTTGTATAAATAAATGTTTTAAATTGTTACTATTATTTCATCCTTCTTCCTACTATACGAATGAATATTCACATTAAAATTATTTTACCACTCAAAGTCGTTGTCACGTAAAACTTTCGCCCGTATACCGACTTTACAGGCAACCAACCAGTTTTTTTTTTGTCTAACTTCTTATGATTATCTTTTAATATGGTTCCTTTAGTATAATTATAAATGCCGAAAATGGTAACTAACATTTAAAATAAGGGTCGATTCTAATTGAAGAAGAAGTGAAAAAGATAATTTTCGATCTGATCTGTTAGTAATATCAGACGAATATTGATTTTTGTGTTAAAACGGACTGTTGGCTTGGGTTGCAACAAAAACTTGCATTTTTAGGCCACTGCTAGTTCAATAAGAACTGACCCTAACAGGAATTAGCATAAGATTTTTATTTGCTACAAATATGTTCAAAGTTCTTTGACAAATTATTTTGCAAAGCGTCGTTATTACATGATTAAGTTGAAAATTTAAGAATAATTTTATTACACGAATATCTCGAATTAGACAACAATATGTTAACTTGTTAATTAGTTTGCAATAGGGACTCAAATAATAACAATTTTTTACTCATCTCACTTACGTAATTTCATTTCAATGCAGTTCAAATGGAAGTTGGTTATCCATAACTCATTTTATATCGAATACCATGTTACAATCTTTTATGAAATATTTTCTCTATAGGTTGTTGTTATGAATAAAAAGGTACCAAAATGATTTGGCAAAAAGAGAAACATTTTTTCTGCAATATCATCACAGTGATCTACAATGTAAAATTTCGTGTGATGGAAATTATTTTGCTAAGAGACAGTGCCGGATTAAGACAGCGCGGGGCAAATTATAACAAGGGGGCACTTGTTAGAATTGCTTTAGGTAAACACAGTATTAAAAATTTTAAATTATAAACTTTTCTGGATTCAATTTGGATATTTCAACAAAACTACTTTTCCATGATTTTTTAACATAATTTATATTTAATCCTGACGTTTCAACTCTTTTACAGGATCCATGATTACAGGATAACTAAGGCAATGATCGTCATATATCTTTCACTCGCGAGCAATTCTGGCCTACAGCGTAAAATTAGAAAGATACTAGCACAATCAGTGATGTACCACCAGTATAGACAATCATACATATTATGAAAATAAACACTGACAAAAACATACGAAGACAAAAGTGCAGATAGATAGTACAGATTTGTTTGACAATGGAACACATATTTCTACATAACATAATTTTTACATGCGTAACTATTTTCAGAAGGTACTTAATATTATACTGCAGAAATGATACTTAAATCAATAAACAGCAGTGTAATTAACCACAATAAAACACTGAAAATATAAAAAATATTCTAGGAATATTTCATAACAAAAAACAAAGCAAGTTGTAAAATAATTATGGTAAAAACCATTTCTACTCATTATAATTGGCCAATAAACACTATCAAATTTTTACTTACATTTTAATAAACTGTGATGTTGTGGAGTTTTAACAGACACATACTTGCAAGCACGAATCAAACAAGATACAGTGTCAGTTTTATTTTCACTACCACGAGCTTCTCTTTTAAGCTCTTCATCTGTAAGACTTTCTAGTAACGTTGGGATACATTCCTGAAAGAGAAAACCAAGTCAAATGAACTAATGTTTTGGTCTGGTGAAAAGTTAATAAGCAGCATTCTATTTATTTAAGGACAGGCAACAAAGCACATACCATACATGAATCATTTACATTAAAATAATACATTACATAATGTTGCCTTAACACATTCAATGCCACCGACTCGCTAGGCGAGTTCACTGACATAGATCCTGAGAGTCGGTGGCATTGAACATGTTAATTAAAGGTAATGAAAATACCGAGAAATATATACATATATATATAAAGAATAGGTCTAAATTAATTAAGACACTATAGAGCCACTTAAAGACTAGTTGTTGTCACTGGCCACATAGAAAACCTATGTTATTTAAAGATATTTTAATGGCACAATCAAATCAAGTCACATTTTGCCCTGCGAGAAACCTCAACTACTTGGAAAGCCACTAAGAGGTAGTAATAAATTGGTGAATGCTTGGAGAAACCCAGTTCCGCTGAGAAAATAGACACTGAAGCCATTGTGTTGCAAATACTAGTCATATTTTAAAAACAATATCATGTGATAACAAAGTTCAGTGGTCAAAAATTATTAGCATGAGTTACACTTCTCCTTTGTCAAATAGTTAACTTAAAATTAAGACATACCAGTACGGGCAACAGGTATGTAGTAACAGTATGGGGCGTGAGTAGATCGTGACAGAGTCCTAGTGGTCTAAGCAATTGCCACACTGCTGCCACTCGTGTTTCGCCGCTGGTAGACTGTTCTAGAGAAGAAGGCTGTTCATTGCGAGGAGTGAAAAGCTAAAAATAAAAGAAACAATCAATGACCTCTATAATAAAGATTGTATTTTTAAATCATCAGTAGTAAGCAAATTTACATCACTGCTCCCTGATATTGTTTGAGCACTGTCAAATTTATCAGTTTTTATGTTTTTGAAATCTTCATTTTCCTTTTCAGTTGTCTCGGTAGAAATTTTCTCCTCTGAATTCATTAATGCTGTCAAATCAGGCTTTTGAAAACCCATAATGGCTTCAAATCTCTCCCTAAGCTTGACGAAACCTCCAGATTGACCAAATCTGTTGATAGAATAAGATATCATAAGCTATAAAAATAAAGCAAGTATCATATCCAACAAAGTCTACACTACTCAAACTTACACATTAATCAAATGAACCAGCCAACCCCTTGGTGTGCGATGATCTTGTGATCTGGCAAAGACCTCCAGTTCTTGTGTAGACCCTTGCCCTATAGCCGTTGAACTAGTGGTAACAGAAAGACCCTCACAAGTGCGTGATGCATTGAAAGTGTGAAACCTAAAACATTTGTCGAGATATTATTTGTAGTAATAGGGGTTAAAGTATGAAATTGCCGTTTTATTGCAATAGGTTCTTTGAATTGACATAGAATCTTCATGGTTTGAGGTTTTCGAATGAAACTTTTTTTAAATGGTTTCTATGATGTTCTTTTTTTAAAAAATGTAAAACATTTGAATATCGACTTTCAATTGTTTTTGTTATTCAATTTAGACAAGAAAGATGGATACTGCGAAAATTCGAGTTATTTTTGAATACGAGTTCCGACGCGGAACTAACGCGGCAGAAACAGCCCGCAATATCAATGCTGCGTTTGGAGAGGGGTCTACTAATGAACGCACCGTGCGATTTTGGTTTAAACGCTTTCGTGATGGAAATTTCGACTTAAAGAACGAGCCACGAGGAAGACCGCCCACACAGGTAAATAACGATGAATTAAGAGAGATAGTGGAAGCCGATCCTAGTCAAAGTACCCAGGAATTAGCGGCATGGTTTAACGTTACCTTACCCACAATATTGACTCACTTGCGTCAAATCAATAAAATAAAAAAATACGAAAAATGGGTGCCTCATGATTTGACTGATCTGCAGAAAGAAACGCGTGTTGAAACTTGTGTTGCCTTGTTGAACCGGTACAGAAATGAAGGAATATTGGATCGAATTGTAACATGTGATGAAAAGTGGATTCTTTATGATAACCGGAAAAGAAAAATGCAATGGCTGACCCCAGGTCAAATGCCACAACAGTGTCCTAAAGCAAAACTTACCAATAAAAAGGTAATGGTAACTGTTTGGTGGTCTCAGCATGGTGTTATTCACTATAGTTTTCTCCGATCTGGTCAAGCAATAACGGCAGATGTCTATTGTGCCGAACTCCGAACCATGTTGACAAAACTAGCAGTAAAACAGCCCCGACTCATGAATCGATCTTCACCATTATTGCTCCACGACAACGCGAGACCTCACACAGCACGAGAAACCATTTTGACCCTTCAGGAACTGCAGTTAGAAACCATTCGTCATCCTCCGTATTCACCAGACCTTGCTCCAACGGACTACCATTTTTTTCGTGATTTGGACAATTATCTACGTGACAAGAAGTTTTCTTCCCAGGAGGCAGTACAAAATGCTTTCACACAGTTTGTGCAGTCTAGATCGTCGGAATTCTATCGCAAAGGCATTAATGACCTTCCCATTAGATGGCAGCAATGTATAGATAATAATGGCAACTATTTTGATTAAATAAATTTGTTAAAAATTTAAAAAATAAACAATATAGATTTTCAGTACAAATCGGCAATTTCATACTTTAACCCCTAATACTTTTATTAAATACTTAAAAGTGATAAATATTACTCCGAATCCTTACTTATTGTTAGGGTTGAATGCCATAGACAATAAGTGCAAAAATCTTGAATCATCCAACTTCATTGCACACAGCTTTACTAACTTCTCACAATTAGATCGCACACACTGTTGAATGTTATTTTTCCAAGAAGATACTGCATCATCAGTAAGAATTTTTGTAAAAGACACGGTAAGGGAGTCATTATAAAATCTCTGGCACATTTGGTTATTTCCATCTTCTCCTGGATAGCAAAAATTTAATTTAGTAAACTAGTTACAACAGTGCTTAATTATTTCACTTGCTATATGCTTACCCTTTGTGGCTAGTTCTGTAGCTGCAACAAGCAAAGCTTCCAACTCTTGTTCAGGTAAAACAGGAACAACCCAGCGAGAATGTGATATTTTTTCTTCTAATGCTTTTAATTTTGCCTCAGGGAATCCCATCTATAACAATTTCCATATTTGTAGATTAAGTGAACATTATATTAAAATGCTCTGACATACATATCATATTGAAGGTCTTATAAAGGAGCAACATTTGAGCCATCTATCAAAAGCTAACCACATTTACATTGTTTGCAAATCAACCACATTAGTGCAACCTGTTAATGCAAAAACATAACTGCAAAAAGTATCAATCAAATTGAAACTGATAAATGATAAAGATGAAATGATTACTTAACATAGTGGGATATTGCACAAAATATTCTGAAATAATATTTAGAAAACAATTGTTTGTCAAGCTTTTATGACAAATGGTTTTTTAAACATTTCATATGCATAACAGTATTTAGAAAAAAACTTGACACTATAATTATGTTTAGCTATTTTCCTATTAAACAGCTAATGAACACATCAATCTAACTTGACTTTAAAGTTTTAACATTTGTAAAGAAATGCAAAAACACTCACTTCCCTGGGCATTGGGTCTTGTTCTTTCATTGAAATGGTCATTATTTTACCGTAAAACTATTCATTGCCTCCCTGAAAATACTAAAATAAATCAATTTTTATGAAAACAAAATAACGATAAAATATATAAGATAATATTCTCCATAGATTCTAATTCAGGTACCTACCTACCTACCTTTCATAGACAAAAGAAATATTATTGATTAATTTTATTATGTCCCGAGATGAAAATATAGAAGAATTCAAGACTTATTTAGACGTAGTTCTTTCAAGGGATCTTGTTTCAAGATATTGTAAAGGAATTAAGTTTGAGGACAATTATAATATGTACGTACATATCTCTTTCTACCGAAATTAACGTCTAATGAAATTAAGATAGGAGATAAAACTTACTACACAAGTCATAATAATTACAAAGGAACACATTTCCTCAAAATTAAGTGTAAGCGGTCCCTACCCTTATCGAATTTATAAAATATTAACTCATTCATAGTGATCAGCCGGCGCGACAAAATGGCGTCACTATCCTAAACAAGACGAAATAACGTATTTATAGTCACGAAAATCAATAACTAACATATATTGACTAAAACAAAGCGAAACCTTTACCCTTGCCTTTAACATATAATCCGAATAACACTAAAATCTTCGAAATAAATCACAAATAGAAATTACTACACCTTTTTGACGTAAGGAACGAAAATAGATGAAAAATATATAAGGCAATGTTGCCAATATTCAGTTTCATTTCATCAAAGAGTAGGTTTGTAAATAGATTAAATTACTCTTTTGTAATAGTCCAGTCATCTTGGCTCAAAAATGGCCATATTCACATTTTTTTCCGGTAGCGGATTTTTCACTATACTTATGTATTTTTCGCCGCTGATTACGATGGTGAGATCCAAATCTATCCAAAACCTGTGCTAAAAATCTTAGGTAATTTTTGGGGTTAGAAAAGTCTGAGTGGGCCCAAATTGCAGATATCGTTGAAACCCCTAAAAACTAAAGGATTTTACCGATAGATATTTTTTTATCTGTACAGGCACTCAACAAAACACGAAAAATGTTTTTTGGGCCCTACAGTGTCCATTTTGATCTTTATTGAGAAAAATCTTCGCGAGATGGAAGAAGACCCTTTCAAATAGCTGGGAATGAACCTTCAAACTCTCATAGGTTTTTGGTCAAAATTATCGACTAATTACCAAAAAAACATTTTCACCGATTTCTAATTTATTCTTCCATTGTACAGATAGGTTTTATTTTTAGTTTCAAATTGGGCCTAAAAATTATTATATATCAATCAAGAATTAAAAAAATTAAAAAATCAAGCTTTAAAGAAATCCATATAAAAAATACGTGTATTCTGTAATACCGTTGTGTCAATTATGTGTCCAATTTGAAGGTGTCAAATCCTTAACACTCTCCTTAAAACGTAGTGATTCCTTGCTCAGTGACTCTCCTATCCACTTCTAACAAATCGGGCTTTTTATGTTTATGTAAACATGTTAAAAAAAATAACATAAAACTCTAACCCATCCCCTATAGCCCTTTACTGTACCTACATTTATTAATAACCATAACAAAACATATTTTAATAACCCTTTGTGTTGTGACGTGTTATATTGTGTTGTTTTTAGGACCCAGAAAGAGTTTACTCAAGAAAGAAAGTAGCCATCGAAAGTTAACCAATTGCTTGGATATTTTAACGCAGTACTCCGTGTTTCTCTCACTACAGGACATTGGCCGTTCGAAGCCGGGACGGGCCCCTAGCCATATTAAAATACTAGTCGACCCGACAGACGTTGTCCTGCCTGTTATTTTTGCAGTATAGATAAATAACCTAGATACCGTCTGCAGCGCCATCTGCCGGGCTGATTTGTGAATCTAAACCATTTTCAGATCCCCTTGAACACACACAAAAAAAATCATTCAAATCGGTCCAGCCGTTTAGGAGGAGTTCAGTGACATACACACTCACAGAAGAATTATATATATAAAGATATTAATATATTTGTTCCTGTGTTACCGTAGTATCCATAACACAAGACTTACTGTGCTTACTTTGGGCTAGGCTAATTGGTGTGAATGTAGGAAATATTTATTATTATTATTTTATTTTAATATTATTAATATACTTATTACAAAAATTACGGAACAATTCCAAATATATGAAATTTTTTCGGCAATAACTTGGTCATCAAGGTTATGTGAACGGGACAATGAAAAATATTCATAAAATAATGATAACAAATTTGATTTTCTTATTTATTTTACAAATTCTCTATTTCTCAAGGAATTGTACATTGCTTACACCTAATCTTGAAACAATAAAAAAGAAACAAAATCACAATTTTCTTCTCATTTTTTTCTTTTTGGGAGAGATACTTGCTCGCTGTCTGTGTTTGAATAGGATGCGCAAGATGAATTAATAATATTGTCTTCGTTATCACTTCCATCGAAAATTGGAGAAGATAGTATGTGCTCATTGTTAATATCTAATTCGTTGAAATTTGTTTCATCATTATCATCGCTAGATAATACCCAAAAAAGTAACGTATCTCATCCCAATTTGCCGATTTGTAACGCCAAAAACGCCGGGAGCCTTTTGGGCTTGGGTTAGGTGGTGAATACACCGACACCAATTCCACCACACAATGGTCAGAACTGCCAAGTGGTGGCGAAACCGACACCGAGTAATTTTCAGTCGTCATCAGAAGGTTCAAACAATTGGTTGTGTGCCCGTCAGTGTCCGACACTCTAATGGCTTCTCGGACCAGCTGGGTGAGGACCAGAATCAAGGCTAACTTTCGTGTTCCTCGAACAGCGTAGTCGGTTTTTTCATATGGGAACAGTCAGTACTCATGGTGTGCATTGTAATCATCGAGAACCATTAGTTGAGCGGGAGTGTACCGCTCTAGGGCAACGTCTGTCTTCTCAGTAAGCAAATTGGTGAGCCTGGTAGTCTCCGCGATTCTGTTATGCGAGCGGTAGATACAAGCATGATGAGGCCAGATGTGTAAACGGGTGGGGTCTTCAAGGTCACGGAGACGCTTATAATAAGTGTCATCGCTTGCATAGATGCATACGGGTGTATGTTCCCTAATACAATGTTCTAGGACGTAACCCGGATATGTAAGGTATACTGCGGCAATTGGACATTTTATTTGCGTCTCTGTGAGAAAAAATAGATGCGACTTTCTAGTCTCGAGGTGGTGATAGACGGGGTCATGGTTGGAGTGCATACGTACCTCTTATATTAGAGACGTGCATTAACAAAGAGAGCACGTGCGGCCACTGTTTTACCAGTTTTCTGTTCTTACTTTGCATACTGTTGTGAGGGAAATTACCGTAGGACGAAACTGCACGAAATGACGACTGCGAAGCAAATGTGATATTTCAGAGCCTCACACCACGGGACAGCCAAACCGGAGACCGCGGTGAAGCCCGAGGGTGTGCTCGATTTAAATATTTCTAGCTGAATTTGTGCGTCCGTTCACTCTTAAATCTCTCTTGCACACTGAAGAGAAATACCTGCGTATACCTACTAAACACTGCATGCACATTCCCGCCTCCATCCGAATGTATGTTTAAATCAATTCCGTATAATGCTCTGCATATATCACAATGATTATAATAACTAAACTATCTACTATTGAATTCAGATTGGTTCCGAATAACTGAATTAGTGCGTCCGTTTACTCTTAAATCTTTCTTGCACACTGAATATCTCCGTATACGTTCAAAACACTGCATGCACATTCCCGCCTCCATCCAACTGTATGTTTAAATCAATTCCGTATAATGATCTGCATATATCATAATGATTATAATTACTAAATGACATCCATCTACTATTGAATTCAGATTGGTTCCGTATACTGTCTTTGAATTATTGTATCCAGCTTATCAGCCAAGAGGCTTCCACCTATATAAGGGCTTATAATGAATCCAGGCACAGATAATATATAATTAATAGTTAGCATACAAAAGTGACAATACCTATGTATAGCTTAGGTATTTTCACTTTGGTGGTCTACAAAATCTTAAAAAGCAATATAATCATTTTTGACGAGTGACAGGTAAGTTTGTATGTATAAACAGGTAAGCTCAGAGGCACAGGCTGGTGTGGACAGGTAAGTATGTATAAACAGATAAGCTCAGAGGCACAGGCTGGTGTGAACAGGCAAGTCCGTAGTTGGACAGGTAAGTATGTACAAACAGGTAAGCCTAGAGACACAGGCTGGTGTGAACAGGCAAGTCCGGAGTTGGACAGGTAAGTATATATAAACAGGTAAGCTCAGAGGCACAGGCTGGTGTGAACAGGTAAGTCCGGAGTTGGACAGGTAAGTATGTATAAACAGGTAAGCTCAGAGGCACAGGCTGGTGTGAACAGGCAAGTCCGGAGTTGGTCAGGTAAGTATGTATAAACAGGTAAGCTCAAAGGCACACGCTGGTGTGAACAGGCAAGTATATATAAACAGGTAAGCTCAGAGGCACAGGCTGGTTCGAACAAGAAAGTCCGGAGTTGGACAGGTAAGTATGTATAAACAGGTAAGCTCAGAGGCACAGGCTAGTGTGGACAGGTAAGAATGTATAAACAGGTAAGCTCAGAGGCACAGGTTGGTGTGAACAGGTAAGTTCGGAGTTGGACAGGTAAGTATGTACAAAAGGGGAAGCTCAGATGTACAGGCTGGTGTGAACATGTAGGTTCAAACGTAGAAAGAGGAAGTTTCATGATACGAATAATATAATAGTAGTCATATTTATGCAGGTGAATATTCGGAATAAAAGGCATATCGCAATATAAAACATTTAATGTTTTATTTTAAATTTTACAAAAAATGTGTATCTAAACATAAAAACTTTTCAATCAACAAATCAATGCAATTTAACATTGACATAATAATAAACATAAATTTGCCCTGCCTTTGCCTAATAACAAAATAAACTTAATTATGAACATCAATCAGTCTTCATTACAATGGAACATGTATTTTTATATTATAATTAAAATAAATCAGTGGCTACAACTAAAAGTCTCATGCCCGGTTTCTGAGGTACTGTTAGATATCTCTTCATTAATTATTAATTCGATAAACAGACAACCTTTTTAATTCTTTATTAAGTCCTTTGTTTAAAAATGCTTTTAAAGGCATTTGCTTATGTAATTGCAGTTATGTCAGTAAAATCGTTTTTAAACAAAGTTTAATGACAGCTAAACATCAGATAAAGTTATGGAATAAATAAACAGCTGATACCGAAAGAAACCGGGTATTAATCATCAATTCAAACATAATTATAATTATCTTAATCATTGGTATGCATTAACAAAGTAAAAATATTTGAAACAAAACATAGTATTTTAAAACATAAATTTTCTTCTCTCATTTCTTAGCCTTAGAGTAAATATTTTGGACGAATACCTTTATTTTTAGCCAGTCTTTATTCTTAAGTAAATCTACATGTTGTTCTTTTAGTTTCTCACATTCATTTCTTTTAGGCGGTTGGTGATTTTTTATATGAAATTTAAAGTATTTTGAAACTACGTCCTCTTGTTCCTTTGTCCAAGGTACCAACGTCCTTTTTTTTCCTTTTCGTATTTTGTTTTCGATACCTAATTGTGACACGGGTTCATTAATAAGTTGTTGAGAACCATTTTGCATACCAGATGGTCCAGCCTGAGATAATTCATTTAAATTACAATATGTTTGTACGTTATCAGAATTAGCATCTAAAGTAGGTTCAGGTTCAGGATCATAGTTTATAATTTCGTTGTTGTCCACAGGCTCTTCAATTAGCTCCTCATTAAAATCTACATCAATCTCTTCGAGAGATTTTCCTTTGTAAGCGTCTGCTTTTCCATCTTCCATAAGAATGAGAAGCATTGATATCTTAGCAGTTTGGTATAGGTCATCTGGCAACCTGTAAGATTTTTATGTACTTCATTAGTATGGCCCATGAATGTGGCCAGCTTCTCCATATCATTTTCAGACATGGCAAAATTTTGTGATAAGGTGGCTAAATGTTTTCTTAGCCTTGTAGAGGATATAACTTTAGGCTATTTCGCCCCTGATAATTTGGCATGCTTTTCCAAAACTTTGTAGCCATAAATTGTATTGTTGTAACCGGGATTACCAAACAAAAATTGATTTGGTGTCGAAGAAAAAAAATATGCCTAATCAATAATAATAATTTAATATCATCTTCAAATTCTTTATTAAACAGAACTGGAACTCCGCGGCCGCGTTGACCTCTAATGACAACACGTTTAAATTTCTTCACCAGAATCCTTTCTGAGGCAGTAAGCGCACGATCAAACTCTTCATACTTATTATTATCATTATTGTCGCTTTCTAAATAATCGTGCACTGTAATTCTTTGACGTTCTCCAGGCCTGCGCCTATTTAATAATAAAACCCTACAATACACAGTCTCTAAAAGTTGTGTATATATTTCAGTAGTTTGTAAGCCTTCTTTAATTTTTATAGCAGCATCCAAGGATTTTTATTTAGGTATTCTTTAAGAATTTTTAAATCATTTGCTTTAAGGCACAATAGTTATCTTATTCCACTCATTCTTGTTTAAATCTGTTGCAGCTTGAGTAGACACATCATATTTCCAATTTCATTCAATAAGTTGAATCAAAGTATTTAAGTCGGCTTCTATTTTGCCAGTATCTACTTCCGTGTAAGGCCCTTGCTTTTTTAATGTGTAGCGACCCTACAATGTTGCAATTGTCAATTCAGCTAATTCCAAGACGCCCGTAATAGTGGCTCGGCTCGCCAGTCGTCTACGGAACCCCGCCTCGCTAGGTCATATATATTTAGTCTAAAACTGTAAAGATTTCGACATTGTATAATTGTGTATACTTATAATAAACACAGTATATAGTTTATTTTATCTATTATTTGGTTCACACAATTAGGGTCAGACTAATCCCTAAAAATGCAAACATTATTGCAATATTGCAGCATTGTTTCAAGGTGGTGGACAGATTCATTGCGAACGTAGGTGTCTCATACCTATCTTTTTCTATGTCATAATTTCCCAGTAGTTTGGTTGCTTGTACAATGATATCATAATGAATTGGTCTTAAGGCATAAAAGAAGTCATTAATGGATGGACCAATCATTTTAATTCTAGTAATAATTTTGCAAGCTTTCTCATTTTTCTAGACACTACGTTAACGAAATGTTTTTCTCAGTGAGTTTTTAAATATTGAGATCCGAAAGCAAATAAGGTTATCTTTTTTTGCAATAAGTGATATTTTGTCTGCCCGCATTCGGGGAAATACAGTTTCTTTAAGATTTTCGTCGATTTTAAGATGACGTATCATTTTGAGCCTCAGATTGAATGTTATTACTTCCTGATTTACCACTACATTTTTTTTTATGTTTCCACAATAGTTTTTTAGAATAGAATCCCAGACACTCTGTACACGGCAAATAATCAGTAAATTTGAATTTTCGCATCGGTTTAGTGACCTCTTTTGAATTAACAACAAGGTACAAGAATTGAAACAAGGTAGTTTCCTTTTTTACGTAGAGCTGCAATTAATTGTTTTCTATCAAGGCATTTTTTAGGTTTTGACAGAATTTTTTGGTCGGAGTAAAAGACGAGCAAAATTTAAAACAAATGATTCACAGTAAAAGCAATAATCTTTATCTCGAACCTTTGAACTTTTGGGTTTTTGCCTTTGGATAATTGATGTTCTATCATTAGAATTATCTTCTACTTGAGATTCACTATTAATATCGTAAATAATCTCTTCATTTGGTTCTGATTCATTGTAAGGCTGTGGAAATTCCCTACTTACAATTAGGTACATTGCAAGGAGAACTGCTTTTACAACTAACTTCACTTAAACTTATGTTATTAGGTGGCTTGAAAGATACATTAGACAAGGAATTATCAACATCGAGAAGTATTCCTTGATTTGGTGCGAATTCGTCTGCTTTATAAGGTTGAAGAAGTTTCCTTTCTACAAATACACTACATGGAGAACCGCTTATGTGACTAAATTCGCTATAATTAAGATTAACAGGCTCCTTGACCGATGAGTCGAAGTTCTAATGGCGTTAAATTATTCGAAGTTCCAAATTCATTGCGAAAAGCATCATCAGAACTGGTCTGCAACAAAAAAAAGGCTTATTATATTTTGTTGCACTTAACTATTGTTGCTTCGTTAATATGAAGGTAACAACTTGATTAGTGATATAAGTGTTGCCTATCCCTTTCTGAACATCAAAATTACCTATCCCCGATCTCAATCCTGAATTGGCGCTCGCAGATATTTTTAAGCCACCTAGAAGGTTTCTGATATGGCTTAAGGACTGCTTCGGCTTAGAGTGCTACCGCTTTTGGGATAACAGCCGTTAGCATCTTATTATTAATGAATTAATGAAGTATTTTAGTTAAACTTACTTCGTGTCTCGGTGGAGTGTAATTAGAACATGTCGCAGAAAAGTCAGATATTGAACCAGATTTTGAAAAAGATAATTCCTGTAAACAGAGATACAGGTACTTTTTTCTTTTTTTAAGAGCGCCTAATGTAAAGTTAATGAATAGACAGCAGTAGCTATTAGGTATTCAGCTGGGAAAAACTCGAATCAACACAAGCTGATGAACAGATAAATTCAGAATTGGATAGGTAAGTACGTCTACATAGGTAAATCAGAGACGGATTGGTAAGTATGTATAAACAGGTAAGCTCAGAGGCACAGGCTGGTGTGAACAGGCAAGTCCGGAGTTGGACAGGTAAGTATGTATAAACAGGTAAGCTCAGAGGCACAGGCTGGTGTGAACAGTCAAGTCCGGAGTTGGACAGGTAAGTATGTATAAACAGGTAAGCTCAGAGGCACAGGCTGGTGTGAACAGGCAAGTCCGGAGTTGGACAGGTAAGTATGTATAAACAGGTAAGCTCAGAGGCACAGGCTGGTGTGAACAGGCAAGTCCGGAGTTGGACAGGTAAGTATGTATAAACAGGTAAGCTCAGAGGCACAGGCTGGTGTGAACAGGCAAGTCCGGAGATGGACATGTAAGTATGTATAAACAGGTAAGCTCAGAGGCACAGGCTGGTGTGAACAGGCAAGTTCGGAGTTGGACAGGTAAGTATGTATAAACAGGTAAGCTCAGAGGCACAGGCTGGTGTGAACAGGTAAGTCCGGAGTTGAACAGGTAAGTATGTATAAAAAAATGTGTGTACGTAAGTTGTGTTTTATCTAAGTTAAAACATGCGTACCTCATGTATGGTTTCTGGTTGGTTTTCTTTTTCTTCCTGTCTCTCTGAAAACAAAACAGATATATTTTTATTATTATAAAACAATAAAAATTTTAAATACCCTCGACCCAAAAGCAAACAAAAACAAGAAAACCTATAAAAAGTAAGACGCACACTCAGGTACGCACGCACGCACTCACGCATACACACACAAACATGTCAAACTTATAACACCTCACTTTTTGCGTCAGGGGTTAAGAAGATTTTATATACCTAACTGTAATGACGTTGTCGATGTAATGTAACTCCATACCAAATTTCATCCAAATCCGTTCAGCCGTTTTTGCGTGAAAGAGTAACAAGCATCCATCCATCCATACTCACAAACACCATACCTAAACTTCCGAGGCGCAGTGGCTAACGCACTCGCCCTGAGAACTGTGTGAAGTCGCAGAAAGCCTCTGGCTACCCCTTCTGGGATAACAGCCGTGAGTGCATACGAACTTTCGCGTTTATAATAGGTATTAGTACGAAGTAGGATGATATTACGATATAAGAATCAAATAGGTAGGTAAGTAATATAGAAGCATGTACCTACTTACTTTTGATTATTACTGGTTATTACAAAAACATTCGTCTTCTGGAAAATGATCATAAATGGCATATTCGTAAAATTTACACCACATGAAAGAAGAGTTATAAAGCCTTTTAAAGCCATCGAAATTCATGGGTAGTACAAAGTGTTCAACTACTGAATTAGTAATATTAATACTCGTATCACAATGTATGCACCAATTTTGCAAAATGAAATGCGATGAATCCCAAGGCCATTGCAGTTTAGCTTTATAAAAATGTATAAAATCATTTCTTTTAAAAAAAGTATCCACATCAATCACAACAACCATTTTTGCAGACTACACACGTTCACTCACAGACGCAAACTAAGATCATCATAATATTATAAACAGACAACATGTTTAAATGTAATTAGGTACTTACTAGCTAGATGTTAAAGGTATTATAATAAGATAAATTGTGTTATAATTTTCATTTAAGTAGTGAAAATTAAGTACTTACGGTTTGCCAATTTAAGAATCCTTGCACTTCTTTTCATTGTGATTCATATATTATTATAATCACTAACTATAATAATAGACCAAATAAATAACCACGCATTTGCAAATAATTCACTTTGGTGACAAGCTTACATCCCGGCCGGCACATATCTGTTTGTTTAAAAACGTTGGCACGCGAGCGCGCTGAAGCCCGCCGCCCCGCGCCCCGCGCCATGCGTCCCTCGTGAACCCCGAATGGGCCCCTCAGACACCGTACCTAGTGCCCTTTTAAGGATATTTAAGAGACGCAAGATTGTTGTCACGAAAACATGATAAAAACTTTACAAATTAAGTACGATATTCAATGGACACGATAAGATCGGTAAACTGAACTCAAAGTATACGTGGTAAATTATACGCTGAACACTAGCACCCTCCAAATTTCAGTCGGACGATGGCGGAACTATATTATACGCTAAACGGCATTGTAGTGATGGAATTACGTCCATGCCAATTTTTTGCCCTTGCATTCTAATGATCATAAGGGACTCTTGGGCTAAAAATGAGGGTCGGTCAATCTTGCGTCCGTATTCCAGACGCACAAAGTCAGTCGGACGCAGCATCATCGGTAAATACCGCCATGTATGACGCAACATGTCCTTCAAGATGTATATATATATATATATATATATATATATATATATATATATATATATATATATATATATATATATAACTAATAAAATATCACAGTATATATATATATAACTGTGATATTGTATTTGGTCTGAAACAAGGCCGTAGCTAGAGGGGGGCATTGTGGGGCAATGCCCTACCTTGAAATCACAATGCCCTACCTTAAAAACACCAAAAACTAAGATAAATTAGTAAAATTAAATTGTTTTATAATTTTTATATATTTCATGCATTTTCTTCTTCTTCTTCTCTTATAAGATAGACTCTGGTCACAAGTGAATTCTCGGGCGGGAATCGAACACGCAACCTTTGGAAATCCGGTCCAATGCTTGACGTAGAGGTCAGTGATAGGTAAAAATAGTGATTGATTTAGGAGCCCGTGCTTCGAGGGCAGATCAATTATGATAAATTTACTACTTTCGCCCTACCTGTAACCAATGCTGCCCTACCTCAAATTAGACTCTAGCTACAGCCCTGCCGGGTTATTCACAACCGTCGGAAACTGCTCTTTCCGAATCCGTGCGGAAACTTTTCGAATGTCACCTCCATGAGCTATTCACAAATCCGACATCGGAAACTTTTGACAATGTGATTCGGAATGAAGGCTTTATCTATCGAATTCGTATCCGACAGTTAATTGGTGGCGGAATCTTTTCCGAAAGAAATAAAAATTTAAATAAATAAATTATTTTGCCTTTCAAATTATTATTTGCAAGTAGTATGTGGTAAGTTTATTATCTTTTTCGTTTTAAGCGCGTTGCTAATGTTTGTTTTATATGCATTACTGGAATTAATGTTACATTCAATAAATATAAGTAATAAGGGATATAACCACTTAATCTACCTATTATCTAATGTGGTAATTAAAAATAGTTTTTTTATATATCTACTCTAATAAATAATTTAAAGCAGCCATTGTATTATTATAATATTTCTTTTTTATCAGTTACTTAATTACATTTTATTAATTAAAGTAATATAACAACAACAATTTGTTTTATATTATTAACAAAACAGGTTGTCATATAATAGTATTTAATTATATCATACACAAAAGATTATTGTGGTAACTATGATGAATAATATGATATTGATATAGCACCAGATTTAACATTATATCGTAGTATTTACGTTAAACTAAACCACTTTTTTTTACCGATGTCTGTTACCTTTTATTTACAAAGTTAGTTTAAAGGAACACAGTAGTTATTAAGACACTACATAAAACAGTATTTTATTTAAGTGAATTACTTATTAAGTTGTAAGTTGTTTGTTTAATTTAAGATATTTTGTGACAAACTTTCTTGAAATCATGAAAATGGTTATATCTAGTACTTTGATATTTTCTACTATACTAGTCCATATCCTACCATTTTATAACATTCTTTGTAAATGCGCTTTACTACTGTAAGTTAGCACTATGAGTAGACTGTGCATACGGATTCTGAAACTTGTTTTCGATAGGATTTGTGAATAACGTTTTATTATCCGTTCGGGAACAAATTTGACACTTCGGATTCGGAGGGTATCGGACACGGAAAGTTTCGGACGTTTGTGAATAAGTAGCCTGGTCTGAAATGATCATATTATACGGCAGCATAAATATAAAAAAATACTTTTCTTTGTTAATGTTAGATTGCTTTCGTATTTATCAAAAAATTTAACATTACAACATGTTATACAAATTATTTTTTATGTTATACCTACGTATAAATTACAGACTCACGGAGGGAGTTCCACTCCTTTGCAATGCGCGTTATAAAAGAATTTGAGTAGTGCTTGGTTAGTACACAATTAGGAATTGCAACCAAGAAAGGGGGTAGCCCACAGTGCATCTGGATGCCCGAAGGAAGAAAGGTGTTGGCGGTGTGTGCTCATAGAGCTCCTGAGCACACTCCTCGAAGAATAATCTGTAAAAGACCAACAGACAGACAACTTTGCGGCGGTAAGCTAAGGTCTCATCTTTGCGCTAAATCGCATCCAGTGCAGTAAGTTGGAATCTGAGCTGAGCTGTTCCACAGAGGGCTGCATTATTCCATGCAAAATGGACTAATGCTTTATAGAGAATTAAAAGCTGTACCGGAGTTAAATATCCCTTGACCTTATTCAGGCCGCTAAGCTTTTTGGCTGCAGTTGAGCTTTGGACTCTATGGTGGTGCCGAAGTTGAGGTCTGAAATTAACTCCATAACAGATGCACCCTGAAAAATGGGAGTCATGTCGAAGGAACTCCTTTTCGCTGTGAACAAATGTTTGCGTTCTGGAGGCGTTGAAACGAACAAGGTTATGTAACCCCACTGGGAAACGTGGCCTAACTTCGGATTCGTTCGCTCAACCATGGCCTCTTTCATCACCATCACGTCTTCACCGCTGGATTTTGCATTAGACAAGTATCTCTCCACGACTGTACCGTCGTCTTCATACCCAACAATTTCTACTATCAACAGGTCATTGTTATGCAACAGGAAAAGTGCCGAAGAGCGCGGAGCAACCATCGATGACTACACTTATCGACCGTTCAGTCAGGAAATTCGCTATCCAACTACAAAATTCCGCAGGGATACCATACGCAGAAAGCTTGCGCAGTAGATTTGCCTTCCAGACCCTGTCAAAAGACTTCGAGATGTTAAGTGACGCGGCAAGTGCATCGCCGTGGATCTCCAGTGCCTCAGTACATAACATAAACTAAGAGATTCCCAGTGGAACGTCCTCTGCGAAAGCTATATTGACGGTAACTGAAGAGATCATTGTCTTGGAGTGTCATTGAGTATGGAAGTGATGGCGATCGGTCGGTAGTTGCCTGGGTCAGCATGACATCTTTTTTAGGTACTGGCTACACATTGGCAATCTTCAAGCATTTTGGTATGGTTTTTGTCTTGAGAGAAAGGTAATACAAGAGTGTTAGGACAGGAGACAACCCAGGTTCTTAGGCATGGTTCCTTTGCACATTAAATTATAAATTTCTTTTACTTAACCGCAGCTATTGGTAACATACGAATATATAGTTGATTCTAAAGTTTGATGCATCTAAAATCGATTATATTTGGCTTTCTTCTTATTTTATTAAAAGACCTCAATTGGTGGTATGTGTCAATAAATATTATCTTTTAGTTAAAGAGATTGTAGTTCTTTAGTAGTGAGATGTGGTTGGTTTTACTGGCGTATTTGAAATCTTATAGAAATATGGCTTTGCGAATGCAAAAAATACAATACATACATTTTCGCATTTATTTTTGGGCCATATCCTCAATAACAATAACCCTTCCGTGATATATTTTTGCATAATATTCGTATTAATTAAGAGCTTTTCTTTGGTTTTTCTTTTCTTAATCGGAGTACTATCTCACAATGCGTAGCAAGCACTATGCAAACTTTTCTATGCTGCAAGTCTAGACTCCAAAAATATGAAAATAAAAAACCGTTGTGTGTACTTATGTACGCACGTAAGAAAGAAGTACTTCTTTATCGTTACCAAACAAAGATAACTAAATATTACCTCCCGCATTCTTTATATATGAAAAGAAAGATAAATTTATAAAATTATATAGTGATCAGTAAGAAGCATCAAAATTTTACAGATTTTCTATATACCTATCTGTATACAGAATCAGGTAATATATCAATAACCATTAAAACAAACTGTTTAACCAATAGTAATGTAAAAAAATAATAATTTATATTATAAACAAATAAAAAGAATACATACCGACAGTTAACCTCAAATCAATAAACGCACTTTAAAAAGTTTATAAAATAAAAAACTACTTTTAAATAAAATTGTTATATTGTTATTATATAATAAAAAATTGTTATTATAATTTCATATAAATTATTGTTAACTACCATATAAAATTTAAAATTACTCACACACACACACACACACACACACTAACACACAATTAGCGGCCAACTTCATCCTGCTGGTTTATTCTATGTCGCTTTTGCGGCCAACTTCAACATGATAATTTTGTGTCACAGTGATGCGCGCGGATCTTAAAATTTCACTCTCATAATTTTTTCATAACGCGCCTAAAGAAGTATAACTTCAAAAACACGTAAAATAGTCTATTTGCGTCTGGAGGGTGAAGCCTGGATCATTCAAACCATCCTAGCTCTGCCAGGAACGCTCCAAGCGCCATCACTTTGGTGAAAACTTCCCGGAGACTGCCCTGCTAGCGACGCGAGATATTTCGCTCGGTAGTGGCACAGTAAATACAGAACAGTAGGTTATCTAAGGCCGCCCGCCGAGTTATTAGCCTACTCTTGCGTTGATCCCCAGGATTGTCACTTTTACTTTTAGTAAATATTTTCGAACAAGCAGCACTTGATCTAAATTTATGTAATAAAAAGCATATTATGATTGAATATTTGTTTGCGAATGAGTTTGCGAAATCGTTATTGAGGCACCCGAAAACACTACAATATTTTTTTCCCCTTTTTGAAGTCATGATACTCGTAATAATTAATATTATGGTAAGTGGCCGGCGAGAGTTGACGATCGCGAGCGGTCATGTGACGTACGCGCATGCTCACAGTCGCGCGGCACAGCCCGTACTGCCGCCACCTTATTCCCCCATATATTATGCTAGCGTGTGCGTGAAATCGCGTGCCGACACGGCGCGCGGCGCGCACGCACACATTCAAACCGAGAGCGGCACGTTTGTATGAAGATATTTTACTGTTCTTTACTGTGGTAGTGGGCCACTCCTTCACATTACATTAAGACGGCTGTTTTTTCCACTACCATGCATCCTGTGCATAAAGAGAAGTCGGGGATAATTGATGATTAAACGAACTTACCTGAAGTGACGTTCTATCATAATTATACGAAGGCTTCGTCTGAAGAGATTAGAACACTTGTAGTACACGAACCGTGTAGCCATTCATACACTAAAGTTGAGAAATACACATAAATAGTTATAATAAAACATTTAAAAAATAATGTCAACCTTGTATTTCTCATGTAGCAACATTGGGTGCTGGTATGACGTGCTTGTATCCGCCATTTTTCATTTAGTTCAGAGTAGAGAGAGAGTACTTTTTTTTTTTTACTAATTTATTTTGGGATCTCAAAGGGAAGGGTGGGATCTAATCTCTTCAGACGAAGCCTTCGTATAATTATGATAGAACGTCACTTCAGGTAAGTTCGTTTAATCATCAATTATACTTTGCTTCGTCTTCGAGATTAGAACACTTGTAGATCTTTAGAGTTTAAAAATTTGTAAAAAAAAAATACAATAAAAGAAAAATAACCATATCAGAATACAACACACTGTAATCATCTTTGTATAATCAATCGGTAAACATAATATAATTATTAACTTAGTTACAACCTTTATCAGCTCAATTACATATTTGTTCTAACATAACATTATTGGCAATAAGTCGGTTCATTTTGAATTATTATTTATAATGGATGTTGCAAAATCATTACTATCATCAGTCATCAAAGATCTATGATAGAATCGAGCAAATACACGGGATGAATCTGACCATCCAGCAGTTTTACGTATCAGATCTAAGTTAACACCATGTCTCTGAGCAGAAGACGTGGAAGCATGTCTTGTCGAATGAGCAGAGAAGATATTAGTGTCTACGCCACTCTTATTTAGGACTTCCTTAATCCAACGACTGATGGATTGAGAACAGACTGGTTTGTATGGACTTTTGAAACTTAGAAACAATGTATCATCTTTTCTGATACCATTAGTTTTATTAATATATACAGATAGTGCATTTGCTGGACAAATATGAGGTTTTTCACTGAAGAAAGGCAGTACGAGACAAGGCTGAAGTGAACCAGGACGTGAGGTTTTTATAAGGTTTGGTATTTTAATGATGATCTTTTGGTTGTTCAGATTTTCTATATTACATAATTTAATTTTACTTAAGGTCTGCACCCTATGAGCAGTCACTAATGCTATTAAAGTCACAACCTTCTTAGTTAGCTGCTCCAGAGAAATATCTTCATTTGGGTACCAGTTCTCTAAAAAATCTAAAACTATCTTAGGATTCCAGGTAAAATTATATTTTGGTTTAGGTGGACGAAGGCGGTAAAAACCCTTGAATAATCTTGTAACTCTGTCATCGGATCCTATTCGAGAGCTAACAATAAGAGACAGAGCTGATCTGTAAGTGTTCAATGTGCTGTACTGAGCACCAGTATGAAATATTTCAGTTAGAAATGAAATAACATACGGAATCGAAGCTTCATAAGCGTTGACGTTAAGATTATTGCAATACAGGAACCATTTTTTAAAGGCAACTCCATATTGTTTAATTGAGTTGTCCGATATTGAAGCGCACATGATGTTCAGTGCGCTTGGTGGGATGCCCCTTCTTGATAGTGCCTTGCAGATAATTTTGCGGCTACCAGCTTCACCTTGTGTTGCAGGTGGCTATTAGGAACAGACAACAAAACATTTGTATTGGTTCCAAGAGTAATCATGTCACAACATAGCGATTTAAATAGAGGAAACCACGGTTGACTTGGCCAGTACGGAACAACCACTACACCTTCAGCATTATCGGTAATAATTTTGCGAATCATTTTTAAGATCACTGATTAAGGTGGAAAGGCATAAAAGTTTAGTTTATTCCAATCTAAAGTAAATGAATTGACAGCGAAAGCGCCTGGGTCTCTGTGCCATGAAACGTATCTATTACATTTCTTATTTAATCTGGTTGCAAATAAATCTATTTTTGGTTTTCCAAAGTATTTAACGATCTTGCTGAAGGCGTGATCGGTTAGTTCCCATTCAATATCAGGATGCAAACGCCGTGATTTCGCATCTGCAACTTCGTTGTCTTGGGAGCTTATATAGGATGCATAAACGAATATATTCCTTTGTTCGCACCATTCCCACAATTGTCTTGTAATATTAGTAAGATGAGGAAATCGCACACCTCCCATTTTATTAATATAAGAAATTGCAGTCGTATTATCGACGCGAAGAAGTATTTGACAATCGTTTAAATTATTTGCAAACACCCTTAGACCAAAATAAGCTGCTAAGATTTCTAGGTAATTAATATGCATATGTTTTTCACTATCACTCCATTTTCCATTGGCTCTATCCATACAGCATGCTGCCCCCCACCCTGTTTTGCTAGCATCGGAAAAGATTTCCATGCTATAATTATCGCCTCTAATTGGATTTTTGGAACTATCAATATGTGACAACCACCACTCGAAATCACGTAAGAGGTATTCAGGGACTGTCATGTAAGTATCATAATCGTCTGTTTTTTTAAAGCATAATATTTGCATCGTTCTATGTTTTTGGTATAGACCCAACCATATTAAATAGCCGGGCAGGATGAGGCTAGGAGGCCTGCCAGTCGAGCAAACTGCGGATTGGTACAGCGTTTCAGTTTAGTGAACAATAACATTTCTCGTTTTATTAAAAACCTTTTTTCATCAGGAAGTGATATATTGAAACTATTTGTATCGATAATAAATCCCAAATATTTACACACGTTGCTTGGTGTTAACTGACTTTTTTCATAATTAATAATGAAACCTAGTGTTTCCAAAATAGTCACTGTTTGAGATACATTATGTTGACAATTGTTGAATGAATTTCCAATCAAACATAAATCGTCTAAATAAATGGACGATACATATCCTAATGACCTTAATAAAGATACTACGGGTTTCATTAGTTTTGTGAAAACCAATGTTGCCGTATTAAGTCCGAATGGAAGGACATTAAATTCATATAATTTATCATTAAAAGTAAAACGTAAATATTTTCTATGCTCCTGATTTATAGGCAATAAAAAGTAGGCATCTTTTAAATCAATTGTACATAAAAATGAATCTTTCGAAATCAATTTTAAAGTAGTCCTTAAGTCCTCTATTTTAAAATGACTAGTTGTTATAAACCTATTTAATGATTTGAGATTTAAAATAAAACGTTTTTTACCATTTGATTTAGGCACTAAGAAAATACTTGATACATATTGCGTATCACAGGGCACACATTCTGATATTGCACTACTGTTCAGCAAATCATTAATGAAACCTTGAAATTCATTCATTTCATTATTAGAATATTTTTTGGAGGACGGCATATAAACTTGCTTCGGAATTGTGTGAAACGGTATTTTATAACCATCTCTAATCCAAGATAGGATAAAAGTGTCATTTGTAATGATATGCCACCTATTATGAAATAGGGCTAATCTACCAGCAGTGTGAGGTACCTCGTCTAGCGGCGTAGTTGCGTGCGCCCGCGCGAGCGCTGCGACGGCGCTGGTAGCGGCGGCGGTGGCTTGTAGGTCGACGTGGCTGGTGGGGGCAGTGGCGGAGGGGCCTGGTATCTGCGAGGCTGTTGTATTGTACTCCTCCCAGCTCCCGTCTGCCTCGCCACCGGGAGGGGAGGTCTCACATTTAAAGACCGCGGTTGGCTAAATCTTGGCTGTGAAAAAGTTGCTGTCTTGGCTTGAGGAATGTTCTTCATTTCAGCTCCCGATTTATTGATCGCCTTAGCTGCTTTTAAAGTATCAGCTAGTTTTTCGCCAAACAAGTAGCTGTCAACCTCAGTAGTATAAAGTTGATCTTTGATGTCTTTTTTTATTGTAGAAGTAACAAAACTTCGGCGAGACATAGTTTCAATATATTGAGAGTCACATAAAAGTTTACCTGCGTCTAATAAAAGTTTAATAGTTTCAGTGTCTTTGTTTTGGCTAGCAAACATTTTTGTCAATGCATGACTAATGCAGCTAATGGCAACTGCATTTTGATTTTGTTTTATCTCGATAGCTTTGTCCTTTTTTATTAAAGCATCTGACAATGCCGCCTTTACTTCGGGGTTCAATTGAGGAGAACCAATCTTTAAACAATTTTCTGGTAAAAAATACTTATCAAGAAGGTCTTTTTTAACATCTTTTGACAAACCGGACACGGCAATATGTTCCCAGCGGACGGCTAGTTCAGGTTGTATTGCTGGACTATATTTTTTATTCTTTAAGGGAGTTTCACCCAAAAGCTCAAGTATATTATTGTCTAAAGTAATTTCGTTTGCCTCTGCAGAGGTCGATGGTACATCAGATGTAACAGAATCCACTACTAGTGGCTGTTCAGAATCTAGTAACAGTGAAGATGAGTTTTGTTCATCTGTTGGAGGCGATTCAGTTAATATTGTGTCATGTACAATGTCGGCAATTACGGGTTCATGAACGTGCACATTGTGGTTATCTAAAACAATCAGAAAAAAATAAAATAAATAGCGTTAGCTACTTCACGCACGACTGCGCTTGTAATTAGGTCACAGGCTTGAAACCTGAGCTCACGTCAAGGTCGTGAAGGTATCATCCTTAATAGATGAACTCAACACATTGAAGTTGTGGATACAAAGGCGATAGTCTTATTAAACTACCCTCAATGTATTTTATTGTGAAGGTGACACTCTCAAATGAAGTGTACTCAACACTAATGACACTGGTTTATTCCTTAATGTTTTACAGAAATTTGTGAAATATACACATACCTTCTCGTAATGACAACGCAATATCGGAATTATTCGAAGATGAACTGGACGACATTTTACGTGAACGTTTTCGTAACTTTTTTTCCAACTTCCGTATTTTGCGTGTAATATAATCTTCACTGTCTTTATTCTTACGCTTAGGCATTTCCAATTAAGCTTAAAACACTTAAAAACTTTAAAATTAAACGTGTAAAGTGTTGAACGGCCGGGCACTAGAACGCGAATGAAAAATGGCGGATACAAGCACGTCATACCAGCACCCAATGTTGCTACATGAGAAATACAAGGTTGACATTATTTTTTAAATGTTTTATTATAACTATTTATGTGTATTTCTCAACTTTAGTGTATGAATGGCTACACGGTTCGTGTACTACAAGTGTTCTAATCTCGAAGACGAAGCAAAGTATAACTAGATTTATAAGGTGCCTTTTAAAATTGCCATGACCAGTAATGACACCTGTTACCATGCGTAGTTCTGATCAACTTAGCTGTAGTAGAGATCTGGAGAGACAAATATTCAACCATGGCATTGAGAGTTTTGCTTGTTTTCACGTCTCTAGAGAGTCCCATAGTTGCTGATGCAAAAATAATGTGTGTTCACGGTTTCTATTGCTGAACTAACTGAAAGGAGATGACAGGCTTTGGGTTGATTAGCACGGTGTCAGAGTACCTCCGGGCCAACTGATCAGATGTCTCATTACCTCGTGTGACGTATTAATAAAGTGCAAGCGACACACGCCCGTACGCACGGCCTACAGCGGTAGTGGGGCATTGCTCGCTCGACCGTCGGCCGGTGCGGACGTGTGTGTGCTGCTTGGTGAAACTACTGACTGCTTTCATTTGATAGATACCCTGACAGTAATCGAGGACACCACACGTGGCGACGAGCCTTCAAGTAAGTGGTGTATAGAAAAATATGTCTCCTGAAAATCAAATTAAAGGAAGGAGATAACGAACCCATTTGCAAAAAAGGCTGTCTCATAGTATTTAGAAAAAAAAATGTAAAATAGTTTATCCACTTGATTCTAAGAAGAGTTGAAAAATCATTGACTATAGCAATGTAAATATCAACTTGAATAACTGCAGTGTTAATTGCAATTCTAAAAAACTTGTGTAATTATTGATAACTATAAAAGAAAATATATGAATTGATCCTATTTTGCTATAAAGAAAATCTTTATAACCTTGTAATAAGCACTCGATTGAATAATGTATGTGTTGAGATTATTATTACCTTCACGGTTATTTCTGCCATGTTAATCTAGTAATGAATGTCTTGTTCTTGCTTTTAATAATTCTGGCTTGTGCTATCTACCCACACCAAACTTAATCTTACTTACGATTTCAATCGATCGAGATTTTAATTCAGTTTATAGCAACCCTGTACGGGTTAAATATTACATTGCATTACACGGGTTAAATAAAACATACCATTATACTAAAAAAAATATAGATTTTTAAGTAGTTTCTTATACTCCTGAAACAACGATTTGAATTTCAATGGTTATTACGTCAAAACTTATATAAAGGTTATACAGACAAGTGGATATACTACAATACATTAATTTGAAAAGACATGTACCAAGGTGTACAATAATATATTGCCAAGGTGCAACAATAGTGCCAAGGTGCACTAAGTTGTGATTTTGCCAAAGGTGCAACAATGGTAACAAGGTGCACAAAGGTGTGATTTTGCCAAGGTGCAACAATGGTAACAAGGTGCAGAAAAGGTGTGATTTTGCCAAGGTGCAACAATGGTAACAAGGTGCACAAAGGTGAGACTTTGCCAAGGGGCATCGATTTAGAATTAAACTGTTGTAAAGACATTCAGATATATAATAACCTACGATAACTATCTCATCTTTTATAGTGATATTAAAATACATACAAAAAAACTTATGACTGAAATAAACAAATAATATTTTCGGAATTATACGTATGTTATTTCTGAATTTGATATTCATTGGATAATAGGTTAGGTTAGTAATATTATATACATTGAAGCATTCGATTATTTCAATTAGATTAAATTAAACTGTAGAGGTTAAGCTTAAAAAAATGTTTGTCAGTAAGGATTTGTTTACAAGGTACGATTTTATCAAATGGAAAACGTCAGGTTAGTACCTGGGTGAAATCCTAGATGGCGTGACCTTAAAGAGGCGTTGCAAGTTGACAACACTAAACGTTTCTGAGATGACTTGAGAAGCAGACTGTCAGCGTGCTATAAGTGTAGACGTTTAGTTAGCATGCAATAAGCGTGAAACGGTTAGTTTATAGTAACCGTTAGCACGCTATAAGGGTATAACTTTTACTTCATAGCTTATACCGAGCGGGAACATTATTTTTCGTTGGACCGCCACCCAGGGAGGTTGTCACACCGTCTCAGGGATCACCACGTTTTTCATCCATTGAAATCTCGTGCATCATTTGCGATTTTAGACTGCAAGTGGTTTTAAATAATAAAGAAGTCTATCCTACATCCATACGCTTCATTATTTTGAAGATCGCTGCAACTCTTTTTGGATTATTATCCATTATAAGAGCATTCTGATGACCGGCGTGAGGCCTCGCCGTCAAATATGTAAAAAAATCTTGTAAACAAGTTAAAAGTTATCGAACAACAGTCAATCTAGATGATTTAATGTTATCGGCAAAGTATGTAATTTGGAAATGGTATAAAATGAATATTCGCTAGTTAATTTATTTCTGAATACCTACACTCTTAACCGTACGGGGTAAGGGACTGGACATGCGTAAGGTGACTCCGGAAAAAGATCGGAGTTATCCTATATTCTTCCTAAAAAAGATATAGATCCAGTTAGTATATCCATATCCACCAAATATATCCGGACTAGTAGTTTAATTCTTTCAAACCATATCAAATCATACCATATATCCAACTAACGTATATATATTTCTCAATATCCGCATCTGTTTATTAAATCCGGACTAATCAGATTTCGCAAAATAAGAGCACATGCAGCGTTTCAAATTTGCTACCGTTTTATAGAAACAAAACTTTATGCAACGCTTCGCTAATAATGACGCTTGCCACCTCAGTCAGAGCGAACGCAGCATCAGCAGTATTGCGTTTCTAAGAATTTTACCGTTCATCGGAAAACACAGAAAACACAAAAAGCGTTTTCGGCGCTCTAAGTCTTTCGATCGACGCTTTCGCTGTCGATATGTGTTATGTAGTTAGCCAGACGGTATTTGACCAAATGATTTGGAATTGATCCACGGGATTGGATTGGATATACTAGATATGCTAAGAATTTTGAACGGAATGATTAAATACATATCCGGAGTGGCATATAGCTCCAGGATATAACTGAGTTACACAAGTCTATAAAAGACAATAAACCAACAAAAATACCAATACATTTTATTTATTAGCATCAGACATCATTATTAATAAAATAATTTCCAGTAGGAAAACACATATAAAACAAAGGCAACTTTTACCAAATATTGTTTTTATGTGGCTCCAAAAATATGTTAATTTATTGAAAAAATTACATACAAGGTGTATTTATACACGATACAAATTTTGGAATTTATAAGAAGTAGGTACAAGAAGGAAAAAGAGTTAATGGTGTTAGATGACATTTATTATAGTAAAATAGGTATCTTGTTGTGAAACACAAAACCAAACAATAAATAATACAATACCAGTATGCATAGAAGTCAAGTTACAAGAACAGGCTGCTGATAACACGTTAAAAAGAAACTTGGGCGTGTTACCGTTAAATTTGTTATAATGCATAGGTATAAATGTGACACACCATATTCAATGGCGCCAAGGGCGCAAAATAAAGGAGTAGTGGGTATTCACCGATTCTGGACCACCGGAGGCCACGGTCTGCCTCGGTCCAGAATTTTGTACAATGGGGATGTCGAAACCTAAAAAAAAAAAAAAAAAAAAAAAAAAAAAAAAAAAAAAAAGGTAAGCACCCCCATTTGGAGCGATTGCGCTGGGTCCCAGCTTCGTATCTCTTACCGTTTCCGAGATACGTTTTTGCTGAACTCATTCCTACTTGATTAACTAATGAACCCCTGTTAATGACACCTCGACGCTAATGACACACTCGACTTAAGGCCTTAATGACATGATTCTAATCACCTCCCCCCCGATGCTTCTCATTAACATATCGATCATGGCTAATTGTTTTTTAGCAATGCTATGTACTCTGTACCTATCTAACATTACCTAAATAATAACAATAATTTATCATGGATTATTTCCAAATTTGGAATCTGCTCTTCATCGGTCATTCTCGTGGTACATTCACTATTATTTCATGCTCCTAAACTTATCAACTACGTATGAAAAATATGTTTAAAATTATTACAAGTAAAAACACCATATTTCTTTGTCTTAAACGTATGCTCATTCAATATTGAAATGCTTTATCAACTACCTGTTACCGCAGTCCATGGTCGAGGACAATGAATTTGTACCATTTTTCACCCCATGCAGTCAACATCAAAGCAGTACAGATAATGAATTCGAGATCGATGGGTTGAGAATGATGGTTAATTGCACCTTATGCGTGGAGGAAAGAAATAGTGGACGTTTGGTTGCTGGTTACTCACGCCCATCATCACCGATTCCGATGGAAGCCGCACCAGTCAACCCCCTCTTGCGGGATTGAACCGCAGAGGAAGATGAAGAAATCAACGAAATTCTCGCCAATACCGATACCGACATGTGGAATAGGGAATATCTTATTCTCCAACAACCACTTCTCCAACTTTGTTTTAATAAATACGATGTTTGTAACATATATTAAGGAATTGTAAATTAATTAAAGCATTTTTTCTCTTTTACTCATCTTATCTACAGGCTACATATTTGGTCATCACTTTGAAAATACGGGACCTTGTCTACACAATTGCAACAATAAAATCTTGGCGATGCATACTATTATTTCATGCACCTAAACTTATCAACTACGTATGACATTTCTCTTTGCTGTATTTCAACCAAGTTAAACCACATGAAACTTTTTAACTTATGTTTTATTATTACAAGTAGATACTCATTACCATGCGAACACCATATTTCTTTGTCTTAAACGTTTACTCATTCAATATCGAAACGCTTTATCAACAATTTGAAAGTAATTTTTACTAACAACGTTGACTTGTTATTGTTGCACCATTTAAACAAGTTTGATTGTTTGAATCGTCAAATAAAGATTTCTTAGTAATTAAAACAAATCACTCTTGATCAACGAGTACTAGATCATTAACAATAATTGTGTAGAAATCAGTAAATTTGGAGTATATATTGACTACAATACCCAAATAATCAGTTACAAAGACTCTATTGTCGAAGTGCAACAACACCCTCTTATATTTTTATCATCGATCTGCTGTGTTGGGAAAATGGCGGTAAGCATAAGTGATCTACTATACTTAAATTTGTTTCCATCTTAATGTTTAATTTTGATGTATTAGTACTGAGTGATAATATTAGTTATTTTTGCTTACAGAATTTAAATAGTTTTGACGAACCAAATACTTTCAAACATTATTATTTTCCACTCTCTGAGAGTGAAGGATCTTGTGAGACATCTATTTTGGAAAATAAAACTCTGAAACGCACTGCAAGCAATGCGTCTATAAATGAATTTTTCGATGAAGCTAAGCCCAAGAAAACACAGAAAAAGACATCGTCAACTGTGGGGCGAGCGCAAAAATGCGGTGGTACAGCATACATATCAACCAACATGGACGATGCTGCAGGATCGACTCATCTCATAAAAATAGAAGTGTATGACTTAAGGAAGTTAGCGAAGATTCCCAACAGTGAACATTGGAAACATGCAGATGTACGAATAAAATATTATTCAAAGGATTCCGATAAAAATTACAATCAAAACAAGGAGCTCATTTACTCTATTACTAAGGATATTGCAAACACCAAAGATTGTAAAAAGTATTTTTTCAAAAACTCATCATTTCCGTGAATTCAAAGTTTGTGGTTCACTTATAGTTATAATTATTTTAATGTGTAGTCGTTAGTCTTAATTTGTCATAATTTACCTGTGTCTGAATGGCATTTGATATTCCTTACTAATAATTAATGGTACTTAAGTAATAGATCTCATTTTTCTATTGTACGCTAAATGTTTATGTTTCTTTGAAATGTATATACGAGTCAACATGTTTGTTGAATCGTATTAAAAGTTTAAACGTAAAATGGAATCTAGCAAGCAACAACGTGTCGTGAGCTTTTATTTCGGAGACTCGACTTCCGCAGAAAGTAATGAGAGCAACAGTTTTTTTAACTCAGAAGTTATACAGCAATGTGAAGAATTGGAGGGTTTGCATAATATACAAGTGCAGGTCGAAGATTATGTGAGTGACAGTTTTTTTAACACAGAAACTACAGATCAATGTGAAGTTTTAGAGTGTTTGGATGATATACATGTGCAGGATGAGTTCTTTAATAATTCGTTTGAAGGTGATGAAAAAATCATGTCCGTTAAGGAGAATGTGGTTGAGAACCCAAACCTGTGAGTATATTAACGAATCTTTTCTCTTTTACTAAGTAAACTAGACTAATACTGTTATAAAAAAAAAATCTTTTTTCGTTTGTTTTAGCATTTCAATTCAAACTGGTAGCGGTAGAGGTATAAAGAGAAACTTTTTAGGTGAACCATCAACTTCATCCTCGAAAAACCAATTTCCAATAAACACAGAGAAGAGAGAGAGAGAAGAGATTAAGTGTGATGTGTGTGATGTTATGGTGAGTAGAAGATACTTTTCAAATCATTTGCGAAGTACTATACATAGAAATAAAAGTTTACTTTCTCAACATGAATGTAAAAATGTTATAATACTTGATACTGCTTTCGGATCACGAATTTTATCCTATCGAATTTTATCTCCTCAAGAGGATGCTTCAATTCTTGAAACACCTGATCTATTCTTTGATTCTGTGAAAGTTACAATTTCAAAACTTATTGATGATTGTCTTAAGGAACTCACATTTATAAAAGTCAATTTTATTGTATATGCAGATTTTGTGCAGGAAACTAAAGCTCTTGAAAATTCCTTTGATTTTCAAACCTCTAACTACACCATTTCAATTGGAGATAATTTAGATCCATATTTAGTTTATTTAAGAGAAACTATTTTAACTAAAATCTCTGAATTTGAAAAAAAAGACAGTGGTTGGTCATTTAAAAAAATAAAGTTCTTGGAAATGAATGTTAACAAATTCAATCCTTTACGTGGTTCAAGTTATATAGATTTACCATTAGATATTAAAACCAAGAAAGCTATAATTAATGTAAAAAATAACGATCATGAATGTCTTAAATGGGCGTTACTTTCAGCTTTATATCCTGTTGAAAGTCATGTTGATCGTACATCTTCTTATATAAGAAATCAAAATAAACTCAATTTTAAAAATATAAGATTCCCAGTTAAACTTAAAGATATTGTCAAAGTTGAGAGTAATAACAACATTAGTATTAACGTTTTTGGTTTAGAGTATTCAGAAGAATTTAAACGTAACAATATAGTAGGTCCACTCTATTTTACCAAAAACAGGAAGGAAAAACATATTAACCTTTTGTATATTACAAACGGTACGAACGGACACTATTGTTATATAAAAAATATGTCACGGTTGATTAGTCGACAATTATCTAGCGATCATCACCAAATATTTTTATGTGATGGTTGTCTTGTATATTTCACTTCAAATGAAAGATTAAAACAACACCAACAAAATGATTGTAATCACATCCGCACTACTATTCCCAGTTCAACAAAAACTAAAACAAGCTGGTTTGGTCATAAAGAGTCATCTGATAAAATTCGTTTTGATAAATATCTAAGACAGTTAAGAATACCGTTTGTAATTTATGCTGATACTGAAGCATTTTTAAAACCAATTTCTTCATGTCATCCAAATCCAACTCTATCCTCTACCACTAATATACAAGAACATGAGATTTACAGCTACGGTTATTATATAAAATGTTCATATGATGACAACTTATCATCATACAAATCTTATAGTGGCTTTAATTGTTCGAACCATTTTATGGATAGTATATACGAAGATGTTCGCAAAATTCAAAATAGATTAAGTTTTCGAAAACAACCCAAACCGATAAGTGATTTACAAAAGTCTCAGATTGAGCAAACGAAAAATTGTTATATTTGTTCGTTAAATATAGATTCTGAATTTAATCTAGATTATGATTGGAATACTGGTATTTTCAAGGGTGTCGCTCATGTTGTGTGCAGTTCTAAATTTAAACCTCCATTTTTTATACCAATATTCTTACACAACTTGAGCAATTATGACGCCCATTTTATAATTCATGCTTTGAATATTAAAGATGGAGATATTGAGATTATTCCACAGAATAAAGAAAAATATATATCATTCACTAAAAAGTTGAATATAAATGGACAAGTCATCCATTTAAGATTTTTAGATTCTTTTAAATTTATGTCCAGTAGTCTAGAACAACTTGCAAAAAATCTCGAAGAAAATCAGTTTCGCGAACTATCAAAACAAAACCTGCACCCAGAGGGATTCAAATATCTGTTACGGAAAGGAGTCTTTCCTTATGAGTTTATCACATCATTTGACTCTTTAAATTCAACATCTTTACCAGAAAAAAAATATTTTTACAGTTGTTTGACTGAAACTGATGTGTCAGATGAAGATTACAACCATGCACAAAACGTTTGGAAATATTTTAAATGTAAAAACATGTTAGATTACTCCAATTTATATCTCAAAACAGATGTTTTACTTTTAACAGACATTTTTGAAAACTTCCGTGATGTTTGTATAAGTACATATGGTTTAGATCCTGCTCATTATTATACTTCACCCGGGCTTAGTTGGGATGCTATGTTAAAACATACACAAATAGAATTAGAACTTTTGACTGATATTGAGATGATAGCTTTCATAAAGTCTGGTATAAGAGGTGGAATTTCTCAGTGTAGTAACAGATATGCCAAAGCTAATAATAAATATTTAGAAGACTTTCATGATAATCAACCTGTATCATATTTAACTTATTTAGATGCAAACAATCTGTATGGTTGGGCGATGTCTCAATACCTTCCATATGGTGGTTTTGAATGGATTGACACAAATGTAAATTATGATATTTCACCAACATCAGATGTAGGCTACATATTAGAAGTGGATTTAGACTATCCTGATAATTTACACGACCTTCATTCCGATTTTCCTCTTTGTCCAGAAAATATTTGTACACCGGGAGCTAGTCAAAGTAAACTAGTAGTCAATTTAAATAATAAAAAAAAATATGTAATACATTATCAAAATCTTTTGCTTTGTTTAAAGTTGGGTATGAAAATTATAAAAATTCATAGAGTTTTAAAATTTAATCAAGGACCATGGCTAGAAAAATATATAGATTTAAATACACAACTAAGAAAAAGAGCAAAATCAGAATTCGAAAAAGACTTTTACAAATTGATGAA
Organism: Calamotropha paludella; assembly: GCA_927399485.1. Classification (NCBI taxonomy): domain Eukaryota; kingdom Metazoa; phylum Arthropoda; class Insecta; order Lepidoptera; family Crambidae; genus Calamotropha; species Calamotropha paludella. The sequence goes on from OV656805.1 coordinate 13,602,588, forward strand.
TAACTCTGTTTTCGGTAAAACAATGGAAAATGTTGAAAAACGTGTAAATGTGAAATTAATAACTCATTGGAAAAATATAGGTAAAAGCCAAGGGGCGGAAAGCCTTATTGCTCGCCCTGATTTTCATAGTTTAGCTATATTTTCCGAGAACCTTGTAGCTATACAGTTAAAAAAAACCAGCATAACTTATGATAAACCAATATACTTAGGTTTTAGTATTCTAGATTTATCAAAAATTTTAATGTATAAATTTCACTATAATTATATGAAAACTAAATTTAAGGAGAATATAAAATTATTGTATACAGATACCGACAGTCTTGTGTATCAAGTTTTTACAGATGATTTTTATGCTGATATAAAACAAGATTTGCATTCATACTTTGATACTTCCGATTATCCAATGGATAACCCATACGACTTCCCTCAGATTAATAAAAAAGTTATCGGTTATTTTAAAGATGAATATAATGGAAAAATACTTAGGGAATTTGTTGGTTTGAGATCAAAAATGTATGCAATTAATGTAGAAAACAAAGTTATGGCGAAGGCTAAAGGAGTCAATAAATGTACAACCAAAAAATATACTATGGATGATTATAAAAATTGCTTGTTTAAAAAAAATGTTTTAATTTCCAAAATGCATCGTTTTAGATCCATCAAACATGTGATATTCACACAAAAAATATCCAAAGTTGGTTTGTCTTATAATGATACAAAGCGATACATTTTACCCAACTCAACCAACACTTTGGCTTGGGGTCATTATAGTTTAAGAAATAGTTAAATTTATTATTAGGTTAGTATTTAAGGTGATAGTAAAATTTAATTAATAATTTTTATTTATAGTATTTTCCTTGTTGTAAGTAGTTTTTACATTAAGCAAAAATATGTAAGATTTGTGTATTATACCGTGTTTTCAGTGTTATTTTATTTATTTTTTATGGTGTTTTAAATATAATTGTTAATAATCTTTTTGAGTTCTGTAATATATAGGATAATTTTTCATTTATTTTGTAATTGCTTCATTCTTTTATTATGATTACAATAGTTAATAATCATCTTGACTTTCATTTCTTATGCATTACCCGATCAACCGTTCTTATAGTAAGACGTAATAATGATTCATTTTTACCATCCATTCACTTGTATAGTAGCTGGACCTAGTGGTAGTGGAAAATCAGTATTTGTGTCAAATTTTTTGAAAAATGTTCATATAATTTGCAATCAAAATTTCAAAAAAATTACTTGGTGTTATGATGAAATGCAACCACTTTACAATTTGAATAATGTCAATTATCATCATGGTATTCCTGATCTAACTATGTTTAATGGTATTGATTCAGAATTAGTAATAATAGACGATTTAATGAGAGAAGCAGATGGACGTGTAGTTGATATTTTTACGAAAGGTAGTCATCACAGAAACCTTAGCGTATTTTATATAACACAAAACTTATTCCATCAAGGTAAAGGACAACGTGATATATCTTTGAACTCTAGTTATATAGTTTGTTTCAAAAATCCAAGAGACAGAACTCAAATTCGTTACCTGTCTCGACAGCTTGTTCCTGAAAATTCCAAATTTGTTGAAGATGCATTTAAAGATGCCACACGAGAAGCACACGGATATATTTTTGTCGATTTGAAACAAAACACTGATGACTGTTGTCGATTTAAAACTAAAATCTTTCCTTCTGATGAATATTGTTTTGTGTATGTTCCTAAGAAAGGGTATAAATATAACACTCATCGAGAAGTGACTATTAGTTGAAAAATTATGGCTGAGAGAGTAAGAGCACACCAGGAATTAATTAAGTCTTTAATTAGATTAAAACCTAAGTATCAAAAAGCATTGTTAAAATCGTGTGATGAAGAAGAGATTAACTGTATTTGTGAATGTATATACAACGTCTTAAAAGGAAAAATAACAATTCCTAATAAAGAGGTAAATAAATTAAAAAAACACAAGAATATACTTCGTACATTAGTGTCCAAAGGCAAACGTACGCTCCGGAGAAAAATTATTATTCAAAAAGGTGGTGCATTTCTTCCCATTATCCTAGGGTCTGTTCTTAGTACCCTTCTTGGTTCAATCTTTCAATAAGAGTTCTTATTTAAAATGGAACATGCAAAGAAGTTATTGCTGCTTGAACCACATGTAATCGAAAAATTAAAACAAAAAGAAAGTACCAGTCAAACCATTCTATCACGCTTAGATCAAGATATGAAAAATATTTTGGAATCAAATATTGACGACCGTGAAAAATCTATGTTATATTTACAAGTGTTAAAAAGATACTTACATTTCATTGGTGAAGAACAACGCCCCCTACAAATTCCTCTTATCCGCGAAAATAAATACTTTTCAGAAGAGAAGTCTTTAATAGATGATACAGAGAATTTAAAAGAACCTAACGTATCACATATAGTAAAAACAACTGAAGACCAATATACAAAAAAACAACTCTTAAAAAATATTCCCAAGTCTTATTTACCAAAAGCCGAGTTATTGATAGACTACATTAACCAAAATAATGATAAAATTAATTGGAAAAATGATGGTACAGTTGTAATCAATGGTGAACACATCATTGGAAGTAATATTGTGGACCTTATAAACAATGTTACAAGACCATTGCGAAAATTTGAGCCCATTGGTTGGCAAAAATTTGCATCTTTTTTGAAAGAAGCAAAGGTGCCTTTAACATATGTAGGTAATCCCAAAATATTCAAATATATTACTGATCTACAATTACAAAGTGTTGGTGAAACAGAACTGCAAACTAAAACAAAATCTACACATCAAAAAATTAAACGTAAAATAGATTGGGAGAAATGGACCCCCTACTAGAAATTAACGAAATATACTATGATACTCGTCACCCAGCCGGATATAGTAGTGTTAAAAAACTTACCGAAGCTATGAAAGGAAAACTTGAAAAAGGTGAGGTGAAACGATGGCTCGAGGGTCAAGAAACTTATACTCTACATCGTCCTGTACAAAGAAACTTTTCACGAAATAAATATATATTATCAAATTTCAACGAGTTATGGCAAGCTGACTTAAGTGATATGAGAACCTACGCACAGCATAATGGTGGTTATAAGTACATATTATGTGTTATAGATGTATTTAGTAAATATGCTTTTGTAAGAGCAATACAAAAGAAAGATTCAAAATCGATTAAAATTGCCTTTCAAAGTATTTTTGATGAAGCTAGGGCAACACCAAAACATATACAATCAGATAAAGGTACAGAGTTTGTGTCAAAAGATGTAAGATCATTTTTTGAAAGCAAATCAATCAATTATTATACAACAAATAATCCTGACATTAAAGCTAGTATTGTTGAACGGTTTCAAAGGACTCTAAAACAAAGGATGTGGCGTTATTTTACTCATAAAAATACTTATAAATATATAGATATTTTAGAAGATCTTATTTACTCATATAACCACACCAAACATTCAAGCATCAAAATGTGTCCTTCTGAAGTTAATTCTACTAACATCATGAGTGTTTGGAGAAATCTTTATGATAGAAATTCATTTTTGAATAAAATTAAAAGACCTTTATTTAAAATAGGAGATCATGTTAGAATTACAAAGCATAAACATATTTTTCAAAAAGGGTATGAAACCAATTGGAGTGATGAAATATTTATAATATCATCTATCATTCTGAGATCACCTTGGGTTGTCTATACATTAAAAGATCTCGAAAATGAAGATATAAAAGGTACATTTTATGAAAAAGAATTGCAAAAAGTCTATTTCAAACCTAATATGATTTATAAAATAGATAAAATCATAAGTACACGCGGTTCTGGTATCAGAAAGGAAGTATTTGTCAAGTGGAAAGGTTATCCAAATAAATTTAATAGTTGGATTCCGTATTCAAGTGTTGAATTACTAAAATGAGTCAAGAAAGTTTTTATTTAACATTACCTAGTAATAGCTCCATTTCATATTTCCCTGAAAATAAGACTACAAACTTTTCAACCAAATTACCGAAATCTATAAAATTAGAAGGAGAATGGTCAGTTGGTGTTGTAGAGTTTCAGTATCCATGTACTATGTTTACTGTGCAAGAAAACGATAACATCATGTACATAACCAAGATGATGAATGTTCCCAATGAAGTTGATACATACACAGTCACTTATAAAAGTCATATACCAGCATCAAGCTATGAAGATATAAATGAAGTTTTAACTACGTTGAATTCAAGAGAATCTTTTAAATTACGTTATGATAAAATTTCAAAGTATGTCACTTTGTCAGGTGATATCAATAATCTAATTTCACTTCAGTTTTCTTCAAAATTAAGTCTTCAACTAGGGTTTGATCCAAATACTAACGTTGTTGTAAAAACTACTGGAAAATTTCCAGCTAATCTATACTTAGGATTACCATCACAACTTTATCTTTACTGTGATATTGTGCAACCACAAATGGTGGGAGATGTTATGTGTCCGCTTTTAAGGATTGTATCCCTAGATCCTGTCAAATATGTTTATGGTTCTAACAAAATGCATATTTTCTCTCCACCGCATTATGTTCCAGTTTTGCGTAGAGAGTTTGATGTTATTGAAATAGATATAAGAACAAATACTGGAGAAAACATACCATTTCAATTTGGAACGAGTTGCGTTAAACTACATTTTAAACGCAACTTATAAAATCATGTATTTAAATAATAAAAATAATATTTGCCCATATCATCATTACTATACCAATCAAGCTGGAACTGGAGTTGGTGTTATTTACAAGGGCATATCACATCAACGTGGACATGGTATCGGAAGTTTCTTAGGAGGACTGTTTCGATCAGTTTTACCACTTTTGTCTAGTGGAGCTAAGGCAGTTGGTAAAGAAGCATTAAATGCCGGAGTAGGCATATTATCTGATGTGGTAAATGTGCGGCCTATAGATGAATCATTATCAAATCGTTTCAAACAAGTTACATCAAATTTAAAAAGAAAGGCTGATGACAAAATCGATAGAGTGATGAGAGGTTCTGGGTATAAAAGTAAAAAACAAAGAGCTAGTATTTCCATTCAATCACTTAAATCAAAGGAGAGAGCAAGTAAAGCTAAGATCATTAAAAACAAATACAGCGATATTTTTTCTTAAATTTAAAATGTCGTTCTTACATAATCATTCTAGTGAATGTGCTAAGTCAGAGTTGGATTTATTTGCATTACCATCAACTCAAACAAGTATAGAAAGTGGACAATGGATACATTACAAACCCATATCATCTCTTAGTGATGATGGACCATTAGAATTTCAAGTTCCTGGTTCTGGTGATGATTACATTGACTTATCTCATACATTGCTTCATATCAAAGTAAAAATAATGAATCAAGACTTAACTGTTCTTTCTGATACAGCAAGTGTAGCACCAATAAATAATTGGTTACATTCTCTTTTTAGTCAACTAGATGTTTATTTAAATCAGAAACTTGTATCTCCACCTAATAATACTTACGGTTATCGTGCATATATTGAAACATTATTAAATTATGCTCCACCTGCAAAACAATCACATCTTACATGTAGTTTATGGTATGAAGATACTGCTGGAAAAATGAATGTTGCAGACGAAACAAATAAAGGGTTTTTTGAAAGACAAAAATATGTTAAAAATAGTAAAGAAGTAGAAATGATTGGACATTTACATGGGGATATTTTTAACCAAGATAAGTTTTTAATCAATGGAGTTGAAATGTGTGTTAAACTGGTTCGTTCAAGAGAAACATTTAATCTTATGGCTTCACGAGAATGACCGATGAAGAGCAGATTCCAAATTTGGAAATAATCCATGATAAATTATTGTTATTATTTAGGTAATGTTAGATAGGTACAGAGTACATAGCATTGCTAAAAAACAATTAGCCATGATCGATATGTTAATGAGAAGCATCGGGGGGGAGGTGATTAGAATCATGTCATTAAGGCCTTAAGTCGAGTGTGTCATTAGCGTCGAGGTGTCATTAACAGGGGTTCATTAGTTAATCAAGTAGGAATGAGTTCAGCAAAAACGTATCTCGGAAACGGTAAGAGATACGAAGCTGGGACCCAGCGCAATCGCTCCAAATGGGGGTGCTTACCTTTTTTTTTTTTTTTTTTTTTTTTTTTTTTTTTTTTTTTTTTTTTAGGTTTCGACATCCCCATTGTACAAAATTCTGGACCGAGGCAGACCGTGGCCTCCGGTGGTCCAGAATCGGTGAATACCCACTACTTAAAGGCGTACAGACATTGTTCTGGGTCGCCTAAAATGTTCAGCCTGCCATCGTAGAACCATTGCAATGCGATGACGATTCGATGTCACTGGGGTTACGCTGGGACAAATGGATGTCAACCCTGGGAATATATCTTTTGACAACGGGGGTAGATACAACAGTCAAGAAAAGAGCTACTCTTCTCTTTATGGGATGATACTTTTGATGTTTATAAAATAGAAAGCAATAAGCTTGACGAGTTTCTGTTATCGAAACAAAGTAAGGCACCATACCTACCATTTTGTTAGTGAAATATAACACCTACATATCACTGATGATGAAACTATGGTTAGCTTCGATGTTCAATCTCTATTCACAAGCTTACCTATAAAAGATTGCATTGATGTCACTATGGAATTAATGACAGACAATAAAATAGCCTTCCTTAATGTTCAAATCAGCAGCAATCTAAATCAAACCCTTAGTCATACAGTGTATAGAAAGGCAACTCATACAGATAGATATTTAAATGGTGACTCTCAACACCATCCTATACAGTTGGCTACCGTAGGGAAATCTTTGTTTCAGAGAACTCGCGGCATCTGTGCCTAACAATACCTGACTGCTGAGCTTCAGCATGACAAGCGAGTACTACAAGATAAAAAGTTGCGAGTACCAAAACTACGACACAGAAGCCGCACCAACCAGCCACAGTAGAACGTCAACCTGCTGTCCTTCCCTACATGAAGGAGGTCACTGACAAGATTGGGAATATTCTGAAGCGGGTTTCCATTAATACTTACTTTAAACCAGCCAGGAAGATTAACCAATTCTTACGATCGGTCAAATGCAATATCCCCTCCAGGCAGCAGGTGTCTACAAAATCGATTATGACTGTGTTCTCCCATACTTCGGACAAACAAAAAGAAGTATAGGGACGCGCATTATAGAACACGTAGCTGACATAAAACATAGGCGCGATATTAGGTCTGCAGTGTGTGAGTGTGAGCATGCTTTTGAGGGGCCAAACTACTACATTCGTATCGATAAACCTTAAATTCTCGCTAGAGAACAAAGACTTGTTCCTTGGACACTACGTGAGGCTTTTGAAATCAGGAAACATCCAAATTTCAATCGAGACGAAGGTTGGAGCGTTCCACCTGCTTGGGATCCAATAATTAATAAATTAATACCTACAAAACACACATTGCAAGACCTGATGATATAGTTAGCTCTCTTTGCAAATAAGAACAGTAAGATGGAGGTCGGTCCCCCTGCCCGAGTTTCTTCCGCCAGTTCTTCTCGGAAGGGCCTCCCAATTTCCGAACTGGTAGTAGACTCAGTAGTGTACAATGTAATCGTAGTGAGAATTTAATAACTAAATAAAAATATAGAAGTGACGGTTTTGATGAACTACCCTCATATTTGATTGTGAATGTGCGGTCGAACTTACCTTCTCTTTCACTGTCAATCAATCTTTGCAAGTAGAAGTTTTTCCTGACTCATTAAAAACAACAGTGATTACCATTACATGAGAATAACCAAAAGAGCGACCTAAATAATTACAGTCAGTCAACCTTATTATCTTTTCTCAAATACATTCAAAAGATAATAAGTAATTGGACATTAAAAATATGCTATTCGAACATATGTATGTACAAGGCGTATGACCGTGTGCAACATAAAATATTAATAAACTGGTTGTATCCCAAATACAGCTCAAAAATGGTTTATCTCTTATTTAAAAGATAGACAGCAATAAGTCCAAATCGAATATTATAATCATATGAGTAGAAAAGTTTATAGAGTTCTATTTGATATTTAAAATAATAATGCCTTAACATCACAAGGGAGTGCCTAAGACTCTCTTGTTTTTAGTTTACATAATAGACCTGCCGAAGGTTATGAATGAACCGTGTATTTTGTTCGTTGATGACGTAACAATAGATTGAATAAAACCCTTAATTGGTTAATTGAACATAACTTAGAGAGAGAAAATTAAATAAAACAAAATTGTCATCTCCTGCATATGCACTGCATGATGCTATAAATATATAATTATATATATTGTTTTATTAATTTGTGACTTCCTAATTAGGAGATAGCCGAATAAAACGACATTTTATCATTTACAATCATTTATCTTAATAGGGTAGTTAGCATTCAGATACTACAATAGGGGTTCGTGGGTTCACACACTGAGTGAGCTCACTTTAGTAATACCTAGACCAATTTTTCCGTGTGAATCCTTGGTTAGCTTTTTAAGTTATATAGCTTGTAATTAAACAATATTGTAAGCTGACGATTCGTCGAAAACTAAATAAACTAATATAAAAAACCTGATATACCTAAAAAAAGGTAAAAGGAGAGTGGCGTATTCAAAGAAAAATAGAGGACACGTAAGATTTGGGTATTTGGCTGCAAGTAATAAAACATAATTTCAAAAAAAAATATTTCTTAGTTAAATAACAATTCAAGATATACTGTTTCAGAATATTAATTACATAAATGTATTTTAATTATTTGTCATTGTCTCAAATTATTCGAATCAATTGAAAAGGAAGAGGTGTGACGTATTAATAAAGTGCAAGCGACACACGCCCGTACGCACGGCCTACAGCGGTAGTGGGGCATTGCTCGCTCGACCGTCGGCCGGTGCGGACGTGTGTGTGCTGCTTGGTGAAACTACTGACTGCTTTCATTTGATAGATACCCTGACAGTAATCGAGGACACCACACCTCGTACCCACTATGACCTACATATCTTATTATGTACGCCTTTTGCATTTAGGTCTAGATGAGATTTATGAAAAAGGCTCGAAGTGACTCGGTAGCTATACGGAATTTGTAGAACCGACTTGCTATCGAAGAGGATTCTGATATTCTCATATAGTTTGGGATCTCCCCAAATGATTTTATAATTAAACTTTACATAGAAACCACAAGCAATAATTATAAGACTCATAAGAAGTTAAATGGACATACGATACGATTTGTACGCGAACGAATAAGGAATGAATCAAACAAATTAATTGAATGAAAGCGAAAAATAATAACGCTTATTTTCTAGGTCATAAGGCTCATGCAGTGCATGACATCTTTTCTTTTTTATGACGGGGACTTCCTCTGGTCATAAAGTCGTAATATCAAAATAGAACTGTAATAGGGATGAATACGACGAAAAAGGTATCGAGTAGCGATGTGCCGAGTACGGCTTGACTCGAGTCAGACTCGATTCCTGCTTTGGACTCGCCTATTCGAAACCAATTTATTTTGATTCGAGTCCGCCGGAATCGATTCCGGTACTAGAGTCAGGAAGAATCGATTTTGTACTCGCTGTTTCGAAACTATTATGCAAGTCCATCTAACTCAAGTCTAGTGTTCGAGTTAGCTTGACTCGCGATCTCTGTTTACTTTACACGTTCGCGGACGCGCCGGCTATAGCAGTAATCAGTGACTTACTGAGAGTGACGTGTCGGCCATAGCCTTTTTTTCTTTTCGTACTCAAGGGGTACAACGGCTTTAGCAGATGGTTTTTCGTACTACCACCGTATAATTTATCATCAAGTGCCCCCAATATGAAAGTTTCAAATCGCTGGGTGTCATATAACATATCTTTTTTCACCTACAAACGTGTCATTACTCGTAACACCTTGTGTGCGCACGCATACAAGTTTGGACCTGTAACTGTTTTTGTTTTGATTTATTTGTTTTGTGTCAGTAAGCTGTTAAAGTACCTCCTGTCTGAGTCGTGAGTAACCTTGATTTTATGAGACTTTTGAGACAGTTTTTAGAACCCCAACATTTTAATGTGTGCGGGTTTCGATTCAAAAACTTTCTTTATGCTTTTTTGATTGGCTAAATGTGGAATTTGTACTAAATTAATAATTTAAGTAAAATAACTTGCCAAGTTTGTAAAACTAATAGAAAAAATACCTAAAGTTCTTGAATACCTAGCTTCTAAAATGATCTCTTTTATTTAATAACACAATAGAATTTGATCTCAATAACAGAAATTTTCTGGTTCCTCGATGTCTCCTTAGTATGTTCAATGTTTATTTGTAATGTTTAATATTTAAAAATATTTTTCATTAAAATGTTCGTTGTGTCGTTATGCTACACCTAGATGCTGTTTGAAATTTACTCCTTTTCGATTTTTCCTTTTGTACTTAAATCGGTAACGGACTTGAGTTCTGGACTCGAATTTCCAGACTAGTGTTCTAGACTCGAGTTCTGGACTCGAGTAAACATTCGAATACCAAACATAAAACTCGAGTGCTGGTATCGAATTGCGGAATCCAGTCATGATTCGAATACCGTACAAACTGACTCGAGTCGACTCGATCCAAAAAAACATCGACTCGGCACTTTTATATACGATTGTGTTCTGGAAAGTTTAAATTTTAACTAGTGATATCTTGTGGTTTGTTTGTTGTATGGCTTGTGGTAATAGTTTACACATTGAAGTAATATTGTGACATGAATCCTAAAAGTGTAGAAGCTAGAAATCGGGATGATAGGCCTTTTGATGGGATGAGGATAGCAACTTCAGAGCCTCTTGATATGATAAAAAGTCGAAGTCCCTGCCCTAAATGCGGAAAATCAAGAATGTATTTTTGTTATTGTTGTTTCGTTCCAGTATTACAACTACGAGACTCTATACCCAAGTGTAAAGTAAGAGTATCTTTAAATTGTGTTGTTGTTGGTTTATGTTACACCAAGAAAAGTCGTGATGATCATAGTTATTGAGATAAATAATAATGTTTAATTTTATGTTTCAGCTGCCAATTAAAGTTGATATAATCAAACACAAACGAGAAATTGATGGAAAAAGCACAGCAGCTCATGCTGCTGTCTTAGCACCCGATGATGTTAATGTGTATACCTTTCCAGATGTTCCACATTATGAATTAGATGGTAGGACAGTGTTACTTTACCCAGGCACCGAAGCTAAAACTGTTTGTGAATTATTTACTAGCAAACAAAACATATCATATGCAGAGAGTATACTTCCTGAGCTACCACATGGATATAATATTGGCACACTTAGGACTAAAATAGTAGGAAATGGCCTATGTGAAGACATACATCATGTCAATAATTTACCTATAGATTGTGTGGTTTTAATAGATAGTACTTGGAATCAAAGTAGAGGTATCTTTGCTGATGAGCGACTACAAAAATTGCCTAAAGTTGTATTACAAAATAGGCCTTCACAATTTTGGCGTTACCAGAAAGGTAGTCCTCGTTGGTACCTGTCCACTGTTGAGGCATTACATCAGCTATTGTCGGAAATACATTTATGCGCATGGGGTCGCAGTCCAGATTATCAGAGTTGTCATACCATGCATTATCCCATACATGATGGCAATATTAATCACCCCCAGTGCAAACCTTATGTGGGTCAATATGATAATTTGTTATATTTTTTCAAATATATGTATGAAAAACTTCATGCACTCTATAATCATGAAGATATGCTAGCATATAAGAGACCTATGTTGTAGTATAAATAAATATTAGTTATAACAGATGGTATTTTATTATATAATGAATCTAAGGTTGTTTAAAGTATTTACTTGAATAACCATAGAATTCAGAAATTTAAGAGAAATAGGGAAGTTTTTAATAAACTGTAGGTTCAAAATTACACAGTACATTAATTAATCTATCAGATTTATTAAATTTATTTAGATAGAAAATAATTATTTTGTTACACTATAATAAACCAACATCACTATAGTGACAGTTCCTTAATTTTAACACTATACAAGAAACTAAATTATTGCCATAAAATTGGAAATGATGTTTCAAATACAAAAGTCTGTTAACAATATAGTCAATATAAATGCATTCAATGAAAGTTCTTGTGTATAAAACACAAATTCAACTGAACAAAAGGCATTATACAATTAAAAATACTGTAAGAATATTTAATTTCAGGCTGTCATTATTACACTAATCTACTTAATGAATGTAATAAGTAATTTTCAAGTATGTAGTTTTAAAGTCTGGGTAGCATGTGAGTTCATGCTATGTTTACAATTTACTACAATTTGCGCAAGTCCAACACAAATACACTGCCATCACTAGCACTAGCACCAACTTTAGTACCACGTGAATTCCAGCACACTTCGAAAATTCCACCAGTACCCTTGTATGAGTGTACTAATGCTCCTGATTGTGTTGACCAAATGTGAACACATTTGTCAAAGGATCCACTAGCTAGAAATTTCCCATCTGGAGAGAAGGCTACACTGTATACAGGTTCTGTATGCTTAGTCAGTGTGTGAATACATGCTCCTCTTTCTACATCCCAAAGGCGTACTGTGGAGTCAAAAGATGCACTAGCCAATATCAAATTCATGTTTGGATTTTGAGTGCCTGGCCCTGTTGGTGACCATTTAATTGTATATATTTCTTTAGAATGTGCCTGAAGGTCATGAACACAGGTGTCTTGTTTCATAGACCATATTTTAAGAGTCATATCATCTGAGCAGGATGCTAGTAATTGCCCTTGAGGGTCCCACTTAATAGCATTAACTTCATTCTGAAAATAATAAACAAAGTATAAGTATTTAAGTTAAAAAAAGAAGAATTAAACTAATTATCTTCAGGAAATGGTTTGGCTAGTTTTGGATACATAAAAAACTCTTTACATTGTGCCCATGGAAACTCTTAATGGGTTTATCGGCATTCAGTTTGCATACATGAATGCACTGATCTGTTGAACAGGATGCGAAAGAAGTGTTTGTCTGCCAGTCTACATCAAGAGCTGGTGCATGATGAAAAGAAAATTGTTGTGTGCACTGTCCAGTCGCAGCATCCCATATTATTGTAGTCTTGTCAACCTGTAAGTTATTATTTGTTTATAAGTAAAAATTGTTCAAAAGCATATTATGCAAAACAATGAACAGCAATTATACAGGGTGTCCCGTAAATAGCACGACAAACTGAAAAGGTAGATGTGGTGTACTCTAACAGATTAAAAAAATTACCCCAATAAAAGTCTAATCGTTTTCGAGATAATCCTGACTTCTATTTTTTTTTTCGAAAATTCCACTTTTGGTCAGTTTCTTTTGTGCGTAAAAACAAGTAAATATGCTTACTTTTATTTTGTGTAATTATTTTAGAATAGTACATCTACCAAATCCAAATACCATTTTGTAAAATATCATTAAGTATCTTTGAGAAAAAAATATTATTCTCATACTTCTTTTCTACAAAAATTATTTACCTTAACTTTGGCACTTGGTGGTAAAAAAAAATGTACTGTGCTGTCACTGCACATTTTACAGATAAATTACCTATTTAATGAAGATTTCAGAAATTATAATATTGGCCATATTTTGGAGAAAAAAAAAGATATTGCCAGGTTTGTGCCAAAGGGGCAGATTCATATTAAATCCGACTGATATCGTTTCCTAATAATAGCGACAATTACTATCAGTACAAGAGGACTACTACCTGCCCTGACCTTTTTTGTGATACCGATCGATTATTGCACGTGTCTACAACCCTTTCAATTGTGCTTATCTATCCTGTTTGCTATCTCGCTCTTGCTAAGTATGCGTGATGCGTAATGTCACTTTTTCCAGCGCCTCCTGCCAGTGCCAGGCACTAGCCAGTACGATCCTTAACGCCCTCCTGCGCACACGTCGTCGCTCTCTAACCGTTGTTGTTTTGTTTTCGTACTACGTTTTTTGCTTTGAACCTGGACTTTGATTTGCTTTACGATTTGGACTTTGCTAACACTGTGATCACTTACAACTTGGCGCTCTCTTGGACTTTGTTTTGTTATTTGAATTGCACTGTGACCGGCTGTGTTGGTTTGCCTCAACTCCAATATGGCGGCGAACAAATACACGGCGCACGAGTATGCAGATATGCATTTAATTTACCGCTAACCGCCGGCATCCAACTCATGAGGTTTTTACTCGAACACATAGAGCCATTTCTGACGGACGTGCACCTGGACAACGTACAAATAGTGGACGACCAGCAACGCTAAATGACGATATTATGTTGGACGAAATTGAAGAAGATCCTTCGACTTCAGTACGCAAAATCGAACTACGCACCGGGATCCCAAAATCTACGGCTCATAAGATTTTACAACTGCATTCGTTTCACCACATACAACGAGTCCAAAGTTTACAACCAAGAGATTACCCGGCACGAGTTAGATTTTGTCAAGAAATGCTAAGACGGCATGCATCGGATCCCAATTTTTTTAATAAAATCTTGTGGAGCGACGCATCATCATGCAAGCAAGATGGCTATTTTAACCTGCACAATATCCATAGCTGCGGGAAGCTCGGTCACAGTACCAATACAAAATAAAAGACAGGTATCTACAATTGCCAGATACTGGGACCGGTTTTCTTGCCACCTACCCTCAATTCCGACAACTACCTGGAGTTTCTTGAAAACCAGTTGCCGTTGTTATTGGAAAATGTACCTCTACCAGAGTGGCGAACAAAGTGGCTGCAACGCGATGGGTGCCCCGCGCACTACAGCCGTCAAGTAAAGGCCCATTTAAATAATAAATTCCCTCGTCGATGGATCGGACGAGCAGGTACAATCAATTGGCCTGCTCTATCTCCCAATCTAAATACATTAGATTTCTTTTATTGGGGCTGTATGAAGGATAAAGTTACAGAGGGTATCCAAAGCGAAGAACACCTTCGACAACAAATTAACAGAGCAGCCCAAGAAATACCACAGTTAAATTTAAGGAGCCTAAAAAGGTCTTTTTTAAGAGGTGCCGTGCATGTATCAGACAAGAAGTTATTTTAAATGACAAATTTTTTAATAAATTCTTTTAACATAACAATGTGTTTATTTTATCTTTTATTTGCTTAAAAATATTTTTAATACATAAGAAAGGCCAGTGCATATTGCAGTCCTCTCATACTCATAGTATTGCTCTTATTAGAATTAACATCATGGTAGTTTCATGTTATTTATCAATTCAGCATGACCAGGGTTCAGTAAAAATAGGTAATTGAAAAGTCTGATTTAATAATGTGCCCCTTAGGCACAAATCTGGCAATATCTTTTTTTTCCCCAAAATATTAATGCCAGTATTATAATTTATGAATTCTTCACTAAATATTTAGTGAAGATTTCAAAATAGTGAGATAAGGTCAGGGCAGGTACTAAAAATACATTGAAAAAATAATGAAAGTCAGCATTATCTCGAAAACGGTTAGACTTTTACTGGGGTAATTTTTTTTTTATCTGTTAGAGTACACCACAAACTATCTACCTTTTCAGTTTGTCATGCTATTTACGGGACACCTTGTATACTTAAGCCCATAGTGAATCTTACCCCAGCACTTAGAATGTAGTTTCCTCTTTTGTTCCATTTCAAGGCAAATATAGGACCTTTGTGCTGTCCCAGTGTAGATGCTAAAGCACCATCAGTAGTCCAGATACGAGCATAACCGTCGTATGATCCAGTAGCCAGAAGATTGCCATCACACTAAAAAAAATGACAAATTTACTATCTTAAATCACTTTAAAAAAATGTGTGTTTATTATCATTCTATTTTATAATTAACAGACATTCCAATCTAAAGATGTGACATCTTTGTTGCTTGGCACTTCAGCTCCCCCTTTTTGTATACAATGTCGTAATACTAGCTGGTTTGGTGTGGTTGCGGGGTTATCAGACATATCCCATATCCTGCAAAACAAATGTTTAAATTAATAGAGAGAACTCTTTAATTAATAATTTATTAAAAAATATGATAAAATATAGCAAATAATTAGGTATACCTGGCAGTACTGTCACCAGACCCACTTGCAAGAAGATCAGTGCTGGGATTCCAAGCACAAATAAACACTTCAGACTCATGCCCTCTCAAAACTGTAGCCTTACTAGCAGGTATTTCAATAGACTGATCCACATCCATATTTTCTGGAGCACTTGGTGTTGTAGCACCTCCTGTAGTAGTGGCTGTTGTACACACAGTACCCTAGACATAGATAAAGAATTAATATACAAGCACCTAGACAGTATATATTTACAAAGATAAATATATAATAGACCTTACATCAACTCCGTTTTGCTCTCCGCCAGAGCCAGGTTCAGCTTTGATAGCTTGTTTTTGTGCATTATGAGCATTTTGCCGAGCAGCAACAATATCTGGTGTCACTGCATCTATTAGGCTCAGGCTCTCAGTGAGACGAGTTTCAGTTCCTGGAATTATTTTTTTACATTTAGATTCTCTACTAAGTTCTCATAACAAATGCGAGCTTTTAAAACAAAAAATTGATAAGCATATTTACCATCTTCTCCAATCGTTATTTCCGCTTCGGTGTACTGAAGGCCTTTTTGAAGAATATTCAATAACGCGGCAGGCGGAACTAAGGCTCCATTTATATTGCTTTGAGATATATGAGATTCTATGCCAAAAGTGTAAGCAGAATGGTGAAATCCTGACAAAATTGAATAAAACATTATAGGATAAGAATAGCAATATTAAAGTAGTAGTAGCTTTGTTCTAAGCTGTAATAAGGGATTTAATGTTCTGGTACTTGATAGCGTCTAGTTCAATAAGCCTCACCTGATTCTTGAAGATATCGGTATACTAGGAAATTGACTTCATCGCTAGAAAAACTCATTTTTACAAATAAATGTAATTCATTGGGCGAAATTAATGCAGTTTCGAATATTCTATAATAAATAGCGTCTCACATCACTCAACACAACCCATTTGCAATGCAAAATCCTCAAGTTTTGCTTCCTTTGAATATAGTCTGTGTTCGACAATTGCTTATATTTACAAAGCATGCTAGAAAAACACGGATGGCCATTGCCTTTAAATAAATTAATTTGCGAAACATAAGGTTACATGTCAGTATAGTCCTTCTCTGATTTTTAGAATAAGAGGATATGTGAAAAATGACTGAAAAGGGTTTGAGGATATTGCTTGTAGGCAACACTACAAATCTCACAAAATCATAACCGTTTTAAAGCAATGTAGTAATCTTCTATAATAACCTCAATTATATACCTAATCATGACAAAGTTACAGAAATATTTTTGTGTTAATAAATGTAGAACTCAACGATTGTGTCACAGTTATAAGCGTCCATCTCATTAAGGACAAGTATCACGCATGATTATAAACACAATAGGTAACATTAGAAATAGGTCACCACATCTTTGGTCATTGCTTGGGACTATAAGATGACTTTTGTTTACGTTTGGTTTTACTACCCATCTATTTTTCATACCGTGCGTTATAAATGAAACGATTCTTAAGGAGGAAAATCCAAAAAATAAGACTAGTAATTCGAATTATACGAGGGGAGGTCAAAAAGTTCACGGAGTGGGTGGGAAGATGATTGAAATTAAAAATCTAATTATTATTCTTTTTCAATGTATTCCCCCTTAACCCTAATATATTTCTCAGATTTTTCAAATAATTTGTTAATACCATCATAAAAAAAATGATTTGTCCTTAGCGTCAAAAAAGGCCGAAATTGCCGATTTCACCTCTTCATCGTCGTCAAATTTCTTACCAAGCAGCTCATTTTTCATTTTTGTAAATAAATAATAATCATTAGGGGCCAGGTTTGGACTATACGGAGGGTGGTGGAGTTGGTTGAACCCGCACCGGTGAATAGCAGCCGTCGCATAATCACTCGTGTACACAGGTGCATTGTCATGCAAAAGAAACACGCCTTTGGTCAATTTTCCTCTTCTTTATTTATTTATTTATTTGAAAACCAACAGCGTTATTTAAATATTAAATTACAGCAAGTTAACATTTAAAAGTATGGCCAATAACAGGTTTTCTTAATAATTAATAACAAGAGGTGACACTTAACATAATTAAAAAGATAAAATGAACATAATGATAAGCAATCGCTGTTGTGTAAATAGGTACCCATGTTGACAATTCCCTTTTATTTTATTTCTTTAAATAAAATAGTCTCTTAGTAAAAACATTAATTTCATTTAGGTAAATAAATAACAACATCCCGATATATACATATAAACTTTTTGTCGTAATAATAGGTATATACTTATTATAAAAATAAAATATAAATGCAAATATAGTATAATATAATATAATAAACTCTATGTCGGTATTATAAATAATAATATTCAAAGGTTGTCTTGTAACATTTTGTTGATTTCTCTCTTGAGTTTATTTTTTGTGTCTGTAAAAATATAAATTTTGTCAAAATGAGCGTTGTATGCCCAGACAATACGCGGAAGTACCGAGTTCTTGAGATAATTAGTGTGGTGCTTAGGAACATGCAGTAAGGGTGTGTGACGAGTGCGGTACTTCGGTGTACGAAACTTCACCTTGGCCACTAATTCTGAACAATCTATTCTACTATTAACAATGTCATAGAGAAAACACATATCCATTAATGAACGTCTCTTTTCAAGTGGTAAAACCCTATGTTCCCTACAACCGTCTATATAAGACAAGTGACCCTTACGGCATCGGTAGTTAAGGTGCTTGACAAAGATTTTTTGGATTTTCTCAAGTCGATTTTTATAAACAGTATATAGTGGGGACCATATGGTACAGGCATATTCCAAGATGCTTCTAACATACGCAAAGTATACTGTTTTAATAACGGATATATCTCTGAATGGCTTACAGGCGCGCAACACGAATCCCAGATTCTTAAAAGCTTTACTTGTTATATGGTCAATATGATCCGATAGCTTCATTTTTTGATCCAAATGTACACCAAGATCCCTTATAGTCTGGGCTCTGCTTATTTGCTCCGCGTCAAAATTATAATTATGAATGATAGGCTTGACTTTGCGAGTGAATGTTAAACATTCGCATTTATTTGCATTCACAGTAATTTTGTTTTTGGTGTAGTACTCCATTAAGTTGTCGAGGTCTTTTTGCAGTAATAAGGAGTCCCTCTCAGTGTTAATTTTGCAATATATTTTTTTGTCGTCAGCATACATTAAGTAATTAGAGTGGCTGAAGCAGGACCCGATATCAAAAAGGTAGGTATTGTAAAAAAGTGGGCCTAAATGCGAGCCCTGGGGGACACCGGTAGGTACACAAATAAAATCGGAACGATATCCACCCATAACCACAGCCTGCGAACGATTCGAGAGATACGATTCCGTCCACCGAAGGAGGTCACCATGAATACCAAGAGCCTGCAACTTGTTCAGCAAGATCACGTGATCCACGCGGTCAAACGCTTTCTCGAAGTCAGTATAGATCACGTCAACCTGCCCTCCACCGTCCATGTTTTCGAGAACAAAATTTGTGAAACAAGCCAGATTAGTGGTAGTGGACCTCCCTCTCAAAAATCCGTGCTGTTGTTCGGGGATCGACTGAGACAATGTCGGGTAGATTATGTTATAAACAATCAACTCGAGTATCTTTGATACAGTATTAAGAATCGATATTCCCCTATAATTCTTTATTTCCAATCGAGAACCTTTTTTATGAATGGGGACTATATGGGCTGACTTCCATCTCTGCGGGAATATGCCCTCGTTTAAGGATCGGTTAAATAAGATTGTCAATGGAACATCGAGTGACTCAGCACAGCGAGACCAGAAAAGAGGGGGTAATCCATTGCAACCAGCACCTTTATTTATGTCTAATTTTTTCAACATATTTTTTACTTCCAATTCGTTTGTTTGCAAATTAGAAACTATATTTAGGTTTAATGCGTTTGTAGGTACTGGGGTACAATTGTTAGTAACACAGGGTAATCCGAAAAAACCCTGGAAAAAAGAGCTGAAAGCATTGCTGAAAGCATTTCTTCTTTCTATAATGGCTTCCTTTAACTGTTCTCGTATTAAAGCGTATCATTGTCCCGTTATATTAACAGCGCGTTCTTTATAGTCGATCAGTAAAATACCTTCTGTATCCCAAAATATAGAGTCTGGCTAACGAAAGTAGGCCCTGGAATTATTTGCGAACTTTTTATATAGCAGCTCTGTATGAACGTCAACGTCAATTTGACAAGCTTGTCGTTCGGTATCTCTGGTGACAAATTGTATGAGTTTGTGTAAATTGTGATTCTAATTACGGTTTAAAATGAACAAATCTATCAAAAGTGGTGTACGAAAGATGTTGTTTTGCATGATTGGCAAGTTCAACGAAAAACAACAACAGCGTGATGCCGCGTTCAAACAAAAACAAGATTGTCTACGTGTGGTGTTGAATTTCATAGGTTAGTAGACAATATTATTTTGATACTTTGAACACCTACCTATCCAGTCGTCATAATAAAATTTTGATTTATAATTTACGTATCCTTACAAATAAGTTACTTACGCTTCTTCGTATTGAATAAAACTAATTATATTCATTCGTACATCGCCGTCCAGCCGTTTCGAAGATTAGCCGAAACAAACAGACAGACAGACAAAAATTTAAAAAAATGTTATTTTGGTGTATGTACCGTATATATATTCATATGCATGTAGTAAAACACGGTTATTTTAACATTACAAACAGACACTCCAATTTTATTTATATGTATAGATTGTTGTTGGTAATTTTAAAACGTTTAACTTTCTTTAACAGAGAATCTGCAAGATGTTGAAGGAGTTGATGAAATAGTAAGAACTATTGAAAATCTCACTGAATTAGAGCAGAAAGATAGGATAATAACCCAGAATCAGTACTTAGAACAAATAGCTTCAATGACTGGTAAGTTTTTACTATACACTGATGTTTTGAAATTATGCCGGGAAAAGCCTTTGCATTTTTACATACTAATACCAAGAATTAATTACATATTTTGTATTTCTTCTTTGCAGAAGTGAGTGTCAGAACACTTAAGAGAGTAAAAAGGGAAGGTGCAGTAAATGAAGGTGTCTGGAGTACCCCGGGGAAGAAACGCCCATGGAAACCTACTGTGTCTAACCTAGATAACTTTGACATAGATGCTATGCGTAACAAGATAAACGAATTTTATATTGTTAAAAAACAAGTTCCTACACTGAGGACACTGTTGGTGGAGTTAAAAGAAAGTATTGATTTTAACGGATGCAGAGAAACTCTGCGCCGCTTGTTATTAGCCAATGGCTATGAATTTAAAAAGAATAAAAATGAGCGTTCTGTTTTAATAGAACGCTATGACATATCTGCTTGGAGACATAGATTTTTAAGAACTATAGCAGGAAAACGTGCAGAAGGCAAGCCAATCATTTATTTAGATGAGACTTATGTCCATAGAAACTACAAGCCTAAGAAGTCATGGCAAGGTCCTTCAACTAGTGGTGCAATTGAAAATGTTTCGACCGGGAAAAGGTACATTATAGTTCATGCAGGATCAGAGAAAGGCCCCGTACCAAACTCTTTGTTAGTGTTTAGTACTAAATCAAAAAATGCAGATTATCACCATGACATGAATGCTGAAAATTTTAATAAATGGCTTAAAGAAAAACTTATACCAAATTTGGAAGAACCAAGTGTAATCATAATGGATAATGCTAGTTACCATTCGGTAATTATAAATAAGGTTCCTAACACACAAACACGTAAAAGTAATATAAGAGAGTGGCTTCGTGATAATGGAATTCAATATGAGGACTACCACACGAAAGCAGAGCTGTTGTGTATTGTAAAACGAAATACGCCTGATCCATTATATGAAGCTGATGAAATTTTAAATCAATGTGGTCATGAGGTGTTGAGACTTCCACCCTACCATTGTGATTTAAATGCGATTGAGCTTGTGTGGAGTTTGGCAAAACGTAAAGTGGGTAGCAAAAATATTGCAGTTACTACAGCTGCATTAGAAGAAATAATTAAAGATTCATTTGAAAACGTAAATTCACAGGATTGGAAGAAAATGACTGATCATGTAATACACGTTGAAAATAAATATAAAGAACGTGATAAAATAACAGAAGAAAATTTAGAGAGTTTTATTATAAATGTTAGAGACAGCGATACTAGTGACAGTGATGAATCTTTTGGCATGGAAGTGTTAGAATCTGATTTTGATTATGATGAATAAAACGAAGTTATTATGTATGGAATATTATCGTATTTTATTTCTCTATTTATTTTCGGATTCCGCCCATATTTACCTCATATACCAACACCTATACCAGATCAATAAATCCTTAAAATCCCGTTACAAACCTGGTACATATCAAAAATTAATAAAAATAAATAAAATCTGTTTCTTTATTGCCCTAACATAATGTTCTTATACAGTCTATATATATGATATTTCTAATAATGAATTACCAAGTATCAAAGAAGGTTATTCCAATTTTCATAGTATAATTTTAGTGTTGTCATGCATGTATTTTTTAAATTTGCCGCCAATATTCTGGGGCCAACTTTCGTTAGCCAGACTCTAATCGGCATGATCTTTCCAGCCGATTGTGAGACTCAGTGCTTCTTGGGCGGCGGGGTGCCTTTTTTATGCCACTGCATCGCCTCAGGTTCACACTGGTGAACCTAGGTTTCATCTTCAATGACAATCCGGGCCATAACTTCTTACCACAGACAGGGGCACCGAGTTTTTAAAATTCCCGTGGGTGCTCCAGTTTTTTTAATGACATACCTAGCTACTTATATGTACCTATTTTAGTTATTTAATAGACACAAGAAAATACAAGATATTTAGAAAAGATAATCACTACATAGTATAAAACAAAGTCGCTTTCTCTGTCCCTATATCCCTATGTATGCTTAAATCTTTAAAACTACGCAACGGATTTTGATGCGGTTTTTTTTAATAGATAGAGTAATTCAAGAGGAAGGTTTATATGTATAATACAGGCATAATATAGTAGAGCATTGCATCCGGGGCGGGTCGCTAGTTTATTATATTACACAGCAGTTTGACATGTGTACCTGTTAATAGATATCTTATTTATCTTAACATTATTTTTTATTCAATGCGAATGTATTTTGACGAACTACTGCTCTATTTATAAATATGTCGGCAATGTTTTCAAGTTCCAAATCATCCGCTATTTCTCTGTTTACATGCACTACCATGTAATTATTAAGTCTTTGCTGAGTCATAGTAGTCCTCAAGTAAGTCTTTATTCTTCGTAATGCTGAAAATGATCTTTCAGCTGGCGCGCGTATTACGTATATAATTTCGGTATCTTTATAATTTAGATTTAGTTAAAAGACGAGAAAGATATTTATTTTAGATATTCATAATAGTGGGTGCTCGGCACCCAATATTTACCTCTCGTGGGTGCTGGAGCACCCGAGCACCCACGGAGTCGGCGCCCCTGGCCACAGAGCTCCAAAAACTGATGAGAACATTAGACACGTTGTCGTTTTTGAAGGGAAGAAAGCATTTTCGGAACCCACCGTGCGCTGACCTTTGTCATCCCAAGATGATGATGTAGGAGGTTCAAAATGGTTGTATCGGATTCTCCAACCATTACTGCTAGCTGCTTCTGCTCCAGACGGTAATCTTCCAAGACAATTTTTTCTACTTTCTCGATGATTTCGGGTGTGATGGCCTCAATTGGCCGTCCAGAACGTTGGTCGCCTTCAACTGAATCTCTTCCTTGCTTGAAAAGGCTTTGCCACTTATAAACCATGGTTTTACCAGGGGCAGAGTCCCCGTAAACTGCTAACATCTGTTAAAAAATTGTATGAGCGGTTTTTCCTTGTTTGCTGACGAATTTAATAACGGCGCGATATTCAATTTTCTCCATACATGTTGATTTTTTGCCGATTAGCTGAATATACCTCGTGATTTAATACGGATTGAATGATTTAGACTAGCCCTGATATATTAAGCACGTATGGATATACTTAGTGGATTGATATAATTTTTTTAGAAGAATATAGAGTAACTCTAATCTTTATCCGGACTCACTTTGCGTACGAGTAGGTTTCAATTAAATTACTGATACCTAAGGATAATTAATGAATAGTGAAATATTCCCTATATTTCACTATTCATTAATTATCCATTGATCATCTATCGTTCATAAATCTACTTTTATCATGATTTATTATGATATAATTAGGAAAACAAATTACTGACGTAACCTTTTGTATGGGCTTTGTACCGATTGTCACTAAAGAGTGGACTTTAGGAAAAACTTAACAAAACCAAACGGACTTTTTGGAGGCAGCGGTAAGTGTCTCTTTGGTGGTTTTGTTTTTCTTGTAAAAATTTGATTGATTATTAATCACTAAGGGGACATCCATTAATCACGTCAGGTCTAAAAAGGGGAGGGGGTGTTTCGGGAAACATCACTATGGATCACAATGGGGAGGGAGATTACAGTTACATATCACGTGTATATTTTTGTGTTATTATTTCTTATAAAGTTACTGTTGAACACAGTCAAGCAAATCCGTTGTCAGAGATTAATATTTTTTTATAAATGTATATAAGGTACTGTTTTTTGATTTATTTAATTGTAAAATGAAAATATCTTTTTTAATGAAATAAAAACAGGTGATGTAAGAAGGAGGGACGGGGATAATTTAGAACCTCACCACGTATCACCAGAGGGAAGGGGGGGTGTAAAAAGTGGTATAAAAACCTCACGTGATTAATGGACTACTCTTAAGTGTTTGAGATAATGCAAGTGTTGTTGGCAAGTGAAACAAAGCAGCGGAAGTTTTCCTGCTCCCTCAAGAAATCCACGGGGAGGTTTTAGTAAAACCCCACAACTTTACTGAAACCTAGGGAAAGGGTAATTTCACTTTTGGTTCTTTGGTCATCTATCATTAATCGGTCGGCTCGGCTCCTTGTTATCATTCATCATTAAAAACAACAGAACTAAAGAAGACACAACAGAAACAACGAAGACTAGGCTGTATGGACTTTGTACCCTTTGCCTAACCGTATGGGAAAACAACAAAAAAACACATTTCATGTCAAAACAACAATTTTGCGGAACAAACTGATACTTATACAATCAACAATATTTAAAAGGAATTGAATTACTCGGCTTTGATTAATTTTGGATAGTAAAAATTATTTGAACGTTTCCATGTATTTGTGATTTTAATTAAAAATAATGACTTTAATTTAATGAAATGCTAAATGGACATTAGTGACTTAATACAATTTTCTAATCTGGATAGTTATTACAAATATTAATAGCTTTTCGTTTATTTTGATGTTATTTTATAATACAGCAGTACGTCAGCAATGGATTTATCTTCAAGTAATGTAGCAGCACTGCTTCATAAGTTATGTGTACAACTGTCACCCGACCCAGGTAAGGTTCTATTTTCAAAATTAAACGTGTCAAAAGTGAATATTATTTATGTTATGCTCATTCTATTTACATGTTCCAATTAATATTTTTGGCAAAATAATCATTTCATTTGCATTAGTTGTAAAAATTTCAATATTTGTTTATGAACAACATTCAGGATTACTTTAAACAATTAGTTAATAAAATTAAGAAAGGTATATACTCAAATACAGCTGATATTAATTTTTAAGTTGCTAATATTTAAATGTGTGGAAATTAAGTTTAGATGATCTTAATAAATATTTATCTTGGTAGAACTTATCACTAGTTCTTCTTAACAACTGCGTCTGTACAGCATCTTGCATCTTGGGCAAGTCTGTACAGCTCGGAAAAGGTATTATATCGAGGGTATTCTGGCAGAACTGAATAATTGCGAAAATAAAATAAATAATGTTACATATACATCAGCATTCTTAGTTTTTTCTGTATTTTATATTCAGCTA
The DNA here is from genome assembly GCA_927399485.1 of Calamotropha paludella. Taxonomy (NCBI): domain Eukaryota; kingdom Metazoa; phylum Arthropoda; class Insecta; order Lepidoptera; family Crambidae; genus Calamotropha; species Calamotropha paludella. The sequence goes on from OV656805.1 coordinate 13,628,489, forward strand.
ATCCAAATAACTTCAAATGCTTTTAATACAACATTATTCTCTGTGTAAAGCAGTTGTCTAGCATTTTTTCCTTTAAAGTTAAAAGCAGAAAGTGATATATTATCTTATGACACATAATAAATAATAGAATAAAGTAATAACAAAATAAAGATGTTTACTTACTTTACTCATGAAAACACTCCACTTCACAAGCAAAAGCAGATAAGAATCACTTTGTTGGTTCTGTTAGTTAATGTTTTTAGTCTCTTTGAAGATCTTGTGCATGTTTTAAAGATTTTTACTTAAATACTCTATTATAGATAGTGAGCCTGTGTAAAACATTAAGTGTGTGTGATAATATCCTCCAGAGCAAAGAAGATTGTGTCATTGGTGACTAAAAATAGGGTATCCAAAGGTATTTCTTAATTCTAATTATGTTATTTTACGAAAACTGAAAATTGGACCATCCGTCGGCTTTGATGCTGTAAAAAAACGCAATAGAACTGTTACTTTTTATGCTGTTGATAATAAATGAAAACATGAGCCAGCTAACAAAACCAATCCAGAGATCTTGGAAGGAACTCATTGCCACATTGAACCATTTTTTAATAGAATCTTAGTATACAAGAAAAAAATAAAGTATTTAGGTGCAGGTCTTCTTACATACGAGAAATGTACACCTTGTACAAAGAATTATGCCACGAAAAAACCGAGAAGCAGCTAATGAGCTCACTAAACAGAGAAAATATTCTATGGAATACAAGTGAATACCCGTAGAAGATCAATGTGCAATTTGTACAAATTATTAAAATGCTGATGAAGGTAGATAGTGTTTTTTTTTATGTAGGATGGTTTTGCTCTTGATCCCAATCAAGCCCCGGGGCCAAGACAGTATCCATGACAGAACGAGCTAACCCAGAAGGTGCCTATTCACCCTGGCATTGAAATTGGACGGATTATATTGATGCAGGGAATACAGACGCAGGGAGGGAGTTCCACTCCTTTGCTGTTTGCATTATGAAGGATGTTAAGAAACACTTGGTGTGATGGGTAGGAATAGCAACCAAGAAAGGCTGGTAGCCCGCAGTGCGTCTGGATGTCCGATGGAAAAAAGGAGATGGCGGTATAAGCAAATGCGGCTCTTGAGTACACTCTGTAGACGACCAACAGACAGGTAACTTTGCGCTGATGAGCTAAGGTGTGAAGGTTGTTCTTCACCAATTTGCTGTCAATGATGAGCATCTCAGCACTATGATGAATTGTGTCCAGTGCAGCAATTTGGTATTTAGCTGAGTCATCCCAAAAGTGGCTGCTTATTTAGGACGCCTAACTTTCAGCTGCAATTTGAGTCTTGGACTCGATGTTGGCGCCGAAGTTGAGGTGTGAAGACAACTCCATGCCAAGAAGCTCTAGGCTGATTATCACAGGTACAGATGTACCTCGGAAACTTAGAGCGAGGTGTAAGGAACACTTTTTGCCGTAAAAAACAAGCTTGTGTTTTGTAGGGGGTTGTAATTAACGCGGTTATAGACACGTAGCTTAACCTCTGCTTCGTTCGCTCAACCATAGCCTCTTTTATCAACATATCGTCGTCACCGCAGGCTTTTGCGCTAGATAGGTATCTCTCTATAACAGTACTGTCGTCTGCATACCCAACGATTCCTGGTATTGACAGATCATTGATGTGCAGCAGGAAAAGCGTCACAGAAAGAACAGACCCCTGAGGAACTCCGGCATCAGTAGCTACTGAGTCAGAGGAGCAGCCATCGACAACTACTCTGATCGATCGTTCAGTCAGGAAGTCGGCTATCCAACTACAAAAGTCAGCGGGGATACCATTCGCAGGAAGCTTGCGCAGCGGACTTGCGTACCAGATCCTGTCAAAAGCCTTCGAGAAGTCAAGTGACACGGCAAGTGCTTTGCCGTGCATCTCGAGGGCCTTGCCCCAACAATGCGTCACATAAACTAGAAGTTCCCCAGTTGAGCGTCCTCAGCGAAAGCCATATTGACGGTCACTGAGGAGATCATTGTCTTCTAGGTATGAGAGCAACTCGCTGTTCAGCAGTCTTTTCATAACCTTACAGAGTATGGAAGTGATGGCAATCGGTCGGTAATTGCATGGGTCGGCACGACTATCCTCTTTGGGTACTGGCTGCACATTGTCAAGCTTCCAGGATTTTGGGACGGAGACAACTCAGGCGCACAATATCGTAGTACTCTTGTTGGTATGCCATCAGGACCCAGTACCCTTATTCACGTCCAGACTAAATAAGACTTTTCGGACCTGCTTATTGAGAATTGTGATATCCGACATCGAAGAATCACAGCAAGGTATGTTTGGTGGTCGTTGAGAGCCGGTGTCTAGACGGGAATTGCTAGCAAACAGAGAGACAAATAAACTCATGAGATTTCAGCAAAGGCGGTAGCATAGGACGGCAGAAATTCGCTTCGACTGACTTCGAGAGGCACCAGAACTGTTTACTTTCATTCATAGGAAGGAAGACAGTTTCGTCCCTATTCGGCTGATGTGGTCGAATCCCGCCTTTAGTAACCTTTAGTAACCCTAAGATAAAATGCTTTTTATTCAATATGAACATTTACAACGCATTTATTGAAAGTCAACTATGCCATGGCTTCGTAAGTCCTACGATGCGAGACCTTGTACCGAGAAGAAGCCGCAAAAACTCGGCAAGGGTTATATTTTCTCCCTTTAATGTGTTACAGATTTTTTTAAATTTAATGAAACTTCTAGCGCTTGTAAAAATGCATTAGAAAAATAACTTTACAAAATATTAATTAAAAATATAGTTATTAAAGCGAAGGTGATTAACTCTACGCCGTTTTGTCCTTCAAATATCATCAATCCTGTAATAATCTTTGCTCATAAGTGTTTTTTTAATAACTTTTTAAATTTCTCTAAAGGCGGTTCGGTTGCATGGTGTAGCATAAAACGCAATTCATCTTCCTAAAAATGAGCCTCTCGGTTTTTCCAATCTGAACCTTGAAACAGGAACTTGATTTTTATTTCTAGTGTTGATCGAATGGTTATCACTGTTTTAGAAAAAGTGTTGTAATTTTTTTTTTAATAAATAAATGAAGTTTACCCAATAATGCATACTGTTTTCTGTGGTCTGAACTAAACGGTAAAAAGGGTACCAGTGAAATCAGAAACGTTTTACTGCCTTTTTTATCTAAATGTGTTTCATCAAATGTAATTGAATTGACTCTTTTCTGATATTTGCTCAGGTCAAAATAGCAATCAATATGTGGCTCCTATTCTTTTAGGAGCTGTTCATACTATTGAACATCTGCTGATTTAGCATAAGTTTTTGGAATCTGGCCATACATACATGGAAACAGATTCTATGCACAGCGCTATTGAATCACAAAAGAAAAATACTTCAGTATATTAGTAGTTCAGTATATATTGGACACCTAAAAAGGATTTATTATATTTAATTAAAAAAAGTATATAATACTGAATTGGAGCCTTGGTATAAATATTTAAAGACGGTAATTAGTGTTCCTAAAGATGTTGAAGAAGAAGGTGTGCTATCTTGTGAGGAAGATGTGTCATTTTCTGTTGCTTGCTTTTATTTGATATCTTTCTATTACGATTATCATGGTCTCTACACTACTGCTGTCTAAAGCTGTTTGAACTGATTAACACATTAAATAAAATAAAAATAGACTCATTGGTTATTGAAATACCGTAGTTTCCAAAAATTTTTGCAGGTATAAACGGATAACTTGGAACAATATTTTTTTTTTGTTGTTTTTAATGCAAGATTACTTCAGTTATTTTACAATAAAATAATTCAACGTCGTAAAATGATCCCTTATTGATATAGCAAATATAAATACTTTGTGTTTAATGGAATTTACAGCTTATTTACGAATTTTAAGAAAAACGAAATAACTACTCTCACAATAACTAGTTCTCTTCACTTTTAATGACAATTATCAAAAAGAATAATGTATCTGAATCTTTTTAGATAAATAATCTAACTACAGTGTTGATTATCATGTTGTTATTACGGTTAATCGTTAAACTATGATTACTCAAACCTTAAAATCCCTTTTTCTCATTATGACATATTGTTCACTTATTCGGTTCTGCCCTCTACCCTCGATATGTTGGTATAATGTCATTTTGGATATTTTCTTGTTGCTCAATAGATGGTGCATATGACCTGGCTGTCTCATATTTATCATCAACAAACGAGAAGTCTTATGCAAAACTGGATGAGAACCGTCTTTGTCAGAAAATTCAAACTACCTTGACAAATATGTCTACAAGAGATGTTGACAAATTTAATGAATGCTATACTAAATTGAAGACATCTGTAAGTGATATCCTTTTGGTTATTTTTATAATAATAATTGTCAATCACACCAATTAGCCTAGCCCAATATAAGGCTTGTATTATGGATACTAGGATATCGTATAAACACATTATATTAAATAAATTATTATAATAGAAAAATACTAGAAAAAATCGACTCAGCTCAGAAGTGAATTCTCAGGCGGGAAAGACACTTGTGAGCCGAGTCGATTTTTTCTAGTATTTTTCTATTATGATAATTTATCCTATAAGATAGTATTGAAAAAATATAAAAATATAATACATATATGATACATAAATATATATTAATTCAAAAATCATATCTAAATGCCCATGACTCAGGTAGAAAAGCTCATATTTATGAACCGGAAAGGCACTAGAAAATTTCGACGGGTGTTCACAAGGCTCGGTAGCTCAATCGGAAGAGCATTGGATCGGATTTCCAAAGGTTGCGGGTGCGATTCCTGCCTGAAAATTCACTTGTGAGCCGAGTCGATTTTTTCTCGTATTTTTCTTTTAAAATAATTTATCTTATAAGATAGCATTGAAAAATGCAAAAAATATATAAAAAGTTAAAAATTAAAAGGCTGTATCATCTTAATCGATTGTCCAAACATTTGTAAAACTGTTTCACTCGAATATGTACGAGACGATGTTCCTCTCATTGATGAGACAATGCTGGCCAACAGCGTAGAACTGGACAGTACTAGAATATTTCGACGGGTGTTCACAAGGCTCGGTATCTCAATTGGGAGAGCTTTGGACCGGACTTCCAAAGGTTGCGGGTTCGATTCCCGCCTGAGAATTCACTTGTGAGCCGAGTCGATTTTTACTAGTATTTTTCTTCTAAAATAATTAATGTTATAATAATGTGTCAGCAAGACATCTTACAATTCCGTCTAGTACAGATACTGTCTCAGCCTTAGTAACAGACTGAAATTCAATTATTAGACTGAAAGCTGCCCCTTAGTACAGGTAGCTTATATGCAATTACCATACCCCTAACCTGAGAGTAAATTTGTTACTGACTTGACTCTATTTTAGAAAATATTTTCCAGACTTTTACATGGTGGTGACTACCAGTGTTGCCAACCCGAATTTTAGAAAATAGGTAGATTATGTGCCAAATGTTGGTAGAAGTTGGTAGAATGTAAAACGAAAAATTGGTAGATCTACCACCTCAATTAAGAAGATTTTTCAAGATTAAAAATGCATGAACTGTTCTTAAAATGTTTATTTTTGGAAATTATACATATTTTTATTGAAAAACTTTAAATCTTCCACCAGCACACTTAAGATCACACCTACATGATTAGCAATAGAAATATCCTTCACCCTTGGTACTTTCTTGAAGACCACCTGCAAATTTCTTGTCATTCTCCCATAATTTCGAATATTTTTGGTCATAGTGCCTTTTTCTAGCTTTTCGTGGCGGAGTTCCTAACCTAGAACTCTGTGCATCGCTTTCGCTGCAGTCAGAATCAATTATATATATATATATATACACTCGGCGTCAAAAAAATCGCACCTCTAAGAAAATCACGTTCAAATGGCATTAACTCTGGATATGCACATGCAGTCGTATTAATTATAATTTTATTTAAAAGGTTACTTAATTAACTTAATAAAAAAACATTATTTTTCATTATCAAATAAAACCTAAAGCAACAAATAAAGGGTCACAAAAATTCTAAGGAAATTTTGCTGCTCGGGAGAGTCGCGAGTTGCGCTAACTTTGTGGGTATAAAGAGGTCAACACGGGTTCAATGTGGGTCATTCGCTATTAAACCGTTGAAGGGGACACACGCACTGATTTTACTGAAGAAAGAACATCTGGAAAATGGACACTACAGCTGATGAGGCCGCTCAAGTGGTTGCACTACTGCAAGCAGGGGTGCGGCAGTGTGATGTCGCCCGGCAACTGAATCTGAGCCGTTTTTCGGTTCGTAGAGTCTACCAGCGCTTTTTAGAGACCGGTGGCTATATCCGGCGACATGGGTCCGGTAGACGTCGCTGCACTTCGGAAAGAGACGACCGGTTCGTTGTGTCGTACTCTTTGAGAAATCGCTTCTCAAACGCTGTTCAGCTGCAACAGGAGCTCCAGGCAGTTCGCAGACGCACCGTGAGTGTATCCACGGTTAGAAGAAGACTGAAGGAGAAGAACATAGCAGCCCGCAGAGCTGCTACAGGTCCAAAATTGACTGCAGCGCACCGACGAGCCCGCTTGCAGTTTGCTCGCGACCACGTCGATTGGACCATTGAGCAGTGGGGAGCTGTTCTCTTCTCAGACGAGACACGAGTGTGTCTTTTCTGCAACGACCGACGAAGAAGAGTATACCGGAGGCAGGGTGAACGTTTCGCTCAAGCCTGCATCCAGGAGACGGTGGAATATGGAGGCGGATCCTGCATGTTCTGGGGCGGTATGTCGGCTGCCGGCAAAACCGACCTGGTCTGCGTCTCCCGGACCGGAGGTGCTCGCGGACAAGGGTCGCTGACTGCGCGCCGCTATATCACAGAGATCCTGGATGTGCATGTGGTCCCTTTTGCCGAATCTTTTGGCGAGGGGTTCACATTAATGCACGACAACGCTCGCGCACACACTGCAGCCATCGTGAACGACTTCCTGCGGAGGTCCCAAATTCCTGTGATGCAGTGGCCAGCGAGAAGTCCTGATCTGAATCCGATAGAGCACCTCTGGGACCATCTTAAACGTAAGGTTCGATCTCGGGATCCGGCTCCTTCGACTCTAGAGGAACTCCAAACCGCGGTGATTGAAGAATGGGGTCTTATCCCTCAAGAAGAGCTCCTGAAGTTGGTGAGGTCTATGAGGGACCGTATGGAAGCCGTCATCAGGGCAAGGGGGGGTAACACTAGATTTTGAGTTAATTTTAAGACACTTTTTGTACATTTTTTTTGTAAATTATCGATTATTAATTAGGACTTAATTAAGATTTTTTATTATTTTTCAAATTTTTATGCTTTTTGTATAATTTTAATTAAAAAAAAGATTGCACTTAATTGTTGTTTGATGCTCCTTTTTGTTACCTTTCTAATGATACCTAACACTATCCTCTATATAAGGTTTAGGAATTTTTGAATAAGATTTTTATAAGGTGCGATTTTTTTGACGCCGAGTTTATATAAATGCACGCAACACAGAACAAACAGCAATCAGCACTGTTAATACGTAGTTATTTAGTTTTAACAACAAAACAACACAAAGCCTCCTGCTTTGCCAACAAACCAACCGGGAATAGGCCACAGAACAGTATAATAATGTCTATGGGCGCGAAATGGCGCGAACGACGAGCTGTTGCTGACGCTTTTTTTGTGGTTTATAGCCTGGACTCTATGTATGCTTGACGCATCGTCGCATAGCTCACGCAACACATCGCAACGTCGCTCGACGATATAAAAATAATTCAAAGTGGTGATATGTCAAACTAATAAAAAAAAATAGGTAGTTTTTAGGTCTAAGGTGGTAGATAGGTTGACTGAAGTGAAAATTGGTAGATCTACCAAAAAGTAGGTAGATATGACATCACTGGTGACTACACTAAATTGTAGAAATGAATGGATATAGGAATATTGTTGTTATAAACATTTATCTTTTTTTCAGTTTGTTTTAAAACAGCGTGTCTCTATCCTTGCTCTGCTTGTGGCTTTATCAGAAACACCAAAGCAATCTGAATCAACTCACCAGCTATTTCCAGTACCTCAACTGGCTATAGTAAGTATTAATTTATTAATAATAAAAAGTTGTGTGGTGTCGTGGGACACCGGGTAGGAACGAAGTTCTTTATTATAAAAATAATAATTTTAATTTCTATTCGAGGTATAAAGAAATAATTATTCGGGTATACATTTTTTATTATGATTTTTTTAACGATAAAAAGCAAAGAAACTACTTTACAAAATTATCTTAACACCTTTGTTTACAATCGTTTATAAAAACATATAATTACAGTCATCACGTATAGCAAATAAATCACAGAGGTCATCGACCTTCAGGTTCTTAAGGCCGCGAACAGCTGATGAAAAAAAACAGTCATGTTCGTTGCAAGAAGTACTATTTTTCAAATTAAATATTTGATCTAAATAGGCGGTTGTTACTAAACGTTTATCTTCACATTTTCCTTCAAAGTATTTAAAATCAAACTATAATTTTCGGCGCAAAACGTAATTCCGGCGCAAACCGCTTTTGCTCTTCCGGTGAGTTTACTAATTAAATGTAATTTTTCGTGATCCGATAACGAATTATTTTTATGGATCGTATTTTCAAAACTAGCTACACAAAGCTAATAATTTATATCGTCATTAAATTCTGGTATTTGTATGGGTGCTAATTTAGGTCCGCTTCTTTTCAACAAATAGAAAGTGGATTTTGTATCGGTAACTACTACGGGCGCTTGCAATGACTTAGCGACACGTTTAATACGACAAACTAAAAGACGTCACAACTTAAAAAGAACTCAGGATCTAATTCTAATTCAATTGAGTTAATTTTATCGAGAACATTTTCGAATTCTAAGCGCAAAGTATCTACTGTTTCGATTGAAGATAAAAACAAATCTTTTCTGATTCATCAGCTTCCTGCGATTAATAATCAATCACTAATTGATTGCATATTCTTAAAAAGGCTATCCCTTTTAGAATGTTATAATTTTAACTGCGTCTCCGGATTCATTTCCGGAGGCATTGCAATACAAGAAACTAACGAACGATCGGATTGAAAGCGGTGAGGAACAGAGACGCGAGCGAGTGTACTGATATTTTTTCTAAACTTATTCTAACCTACACGCGCACAAAATATTACTATACGGTATGGTCGAAAAATAACTGAATATCTATAAGTTAGGTTTCTGCCTTTTTAAACGACAAACGACTAATTGATTACTAATCCATATAAAATTATTATTATTGTTATAGATGCGTTAAATATCAACGGAAATTGTAGGAACAGCAACACCGCATATTTCGAGGGAAGCTAATAAGTCAAAATGCTATGTTAATGTTAACAAACGAACACGATAGTTCGATTAACTAACCGAGCGTTAGATATACACGTGGTAGGATACCTAAGTCTAAACCTAAAAAAAATCCTAAAACCTAGTGTTCGGGCGATAATAATAAAAACAACTAGGTATTTAGGTGCATTATTCCCTTTGGAAAAAAAAACTGGTTGGTTGCCTGTAAAGTCGGTATACGGGCGAAAGTTTTACGTGACAACGACTTTGAGTGGTAAAATAATTTTAATGTGAATATTCATTCGTATAGTAGGAAGAAGGATGAAATAATAGTAACAATTTAAAACATTTATTTATACAAAGAATTATATTTAAAACATTAATTTATAGGCACGCGTCCCTTCCACTTTTTATGTCTGTCTCTCTCGCTCTTAGGCGGGCTAACCATGCCCGAGTGGAAGGGACGCGTGCCTCTCACTCGCTCTCATTGTAAGCGCATAACGTGAGCGGAGCGTAACGCAGTTTCTTGAAGTGTCACCCGGCAAACCAATTTATAAGACGTTGTCACGTCAAAAACTATTGCGATCTTACCACATGCTACTAAAATACGTAAATACTAAATAATAATAGGTGTACAAATAAGTTTCCGCCGTTTCTAATAAAAAATTGGGCATTTATTGTAAAAGGACTGTACCTAATGTTTTATTCGAAGTGTTTTCCATCGCTTGCCACTACTTTTCCCATCTTTCTGGTAGCATACAGATACCGCGTCGGAAGAATGCTTCATCTTTTGAAGCTATCTACGAATCGACCCAATTCTTGGTATCTTTATATGATGTGAAGTGTTTCTCACACAGATCATGCGCCATCGATCGAAACAAGTGGAAATCAGAAGGAGCAATGTCTGGTAAATACGGTGGGTGGGGTAAAACTTCCCAATTGAGTGTTTCCAAATAGGTTTTGACCGGCGCCGCAACATGTGGACGAGCGTTATTATGCAGGAGCATAACTTTGTCGTGTCTGGAGTAGTAGTAGTCCTTTTCCTTGAGTGCTCGACTTATCTCATCAATTGTGTTCGGTACACAGCTCCAGTAATGGTTTCATTCGGTTTGAGCAACTCATGATACACGACACCAAGCTGATCCCACCAAATACACAACAAGAGTTTTTTTCCATGAACATTTGGCTTTGCTGTAGATGTTGAAGCATGGCCAGGTGGTCCCCATGATTTCTTCCTTTTTGGATTATCTTAGTGGATCCATTTTCATCACTAGTGACTATACGGTGCAGAAAACCCTTTCGTTTATGCCTGGCAAATAGCATTTCACACGTGAAAAACCAGCGTTCAACGCTTCCCGTCGTCAGTTCATATGGAACCCAATTTCCTTGTTTTTGAATCATTCCCAATGATTTCAACCGATGTTAAATTGCTTGTTGAGGCATTCCTAATGTAAGTGCAAGTTCTTCTTGCGTTTGGCACGAATCTGATCCAATAATGCTTCCAATTCCGCGTGTTCTTACACTTTCGGTCTTCTGCTACGTTCTTTGACTTCGATGTCAAATTCACCGTTCTTAAACTTTTGAAACCACTCACGACAACTCCTCTTACTTAAGGCAGCCTCACCATATGCTTCTACAAGCAATCGATACGCCTCAGCTGCAGATTTCTTCAAATTGAAGAAGTAAATCAAAAGTTCCCGCAAATGACGCTTATTCGGCTCAAAACTCGACATTTTCGCACACAAAAGAATATTATATTATACAGATAAAAAATCACTAATATTTTAAGGTTATGTTGTTGCCTGATGTCCAACCTTATGATAATGACGTTTACATCTGACAATTTTAACCATAACTTACTAGTGGCGCCAACTTTTGTCAAACGGCGGAAACTTATTTGTACACCTAATAGATAAAAAAATGCGAATCGTATGGACCAGGAAATGGTTAACAAACGAACACAATAGTTCGATTGACTAACCGAGCGTTAGATATCTACTTAGTGCCTATACATTTGGCAGGATACCTAAGTCTAAACCTATAAAAACCTAATTCCTAGTGTGCGGGCGATACTAATAAAAACAGCTATGTATTATTTGCGTTATTCCCTATGGAATAAAACAATCGGCTCGCAGGAACCAGGAAATGGTTGTGCGGACGATTCGAAATTAGTGAACTGTATTGCGGTATGAGAAAATTAATGTCGACGACAAATATGAGAGGAAGATGAGGGCACGATACCTTGACCGCCATGTGGTGTGAGATGCTGGAGGCGGCCTCCTGCCCTGAGCTTGGCTGTTCCTTATTATTACGCACGCGATGTCACCGTCACATAAAACTATAGTTTGTTGTAGGTGTTTGCGGATAGGCCAATTGAATATTGCGGAACTCTGCTCGCGTGCGTGGGTGTGCGCGCGCCATTTGTAGACTAATTTATTTTTCTATTGCCCGCATGATGGCCACATTGCGGTATGATTTGACACCAATAGATGACGCTGTCGTCTCGGACAAGGTATGTGCGAAAGGGAAATGGAGTAAATGGAGGTGAGGCTAGAAGTGTCGGCCAAACTAATCAAAATTACAACAACATAAAAATAAATAAAGCGGCACATTTAAATGTAATACTGGCGCAACCATGAGTTATAATAAATTTTTAGTCAAAATTGTAACATAACCTATGCGCGGAATTGTAAGAACTAAATACGATGCTATTTTGATAATAATCAAAGAACAAATATATGAGATTATATTGTTAATTAAATTCTAATATGTAGTTTGTATGGATTTAACAGTTAGAAACGTGCCCGATTAAAATATTGTGATGGTAGTATACGGTATAAGGTAGGCACATGTATGATACCTTATTCATCCTGTGATCACGGCTCCTGTAAAGGGCGAAGCGTCAAGATTAAATCAAAGCATCGGTTAAAAAGTATTTTTATTTAAATTTGTAAGGTGCGCGGAAGTGTAATAACTAAATTTGTAAAAAAAACTTTTTTAGCATTCCTCTCTTAAATTATTCCATGAGTGTTTTGATAGGTTATCTAGTTACATTATTTGTACAGACCAGATTGAACTATGTCACTTTTATTATTTTCTCTACTCGTGCAATAAATATAAATAAACGCATAACTATGCTACATAAATGTGGTACAGTCTTACATAGGAGTCTGAACGTCTTGTTGCATTTATTTTACATTATACGGAATATATAATCAGAATATTTAAAAATTCAAATACTTTTATATAGTTCAATTTTGGATTCTGTGTAGGGAATGTTATTAATTGCATTTATATGTTCCCGCGCATAGCAGAAATATACTCAATAAAAGTTTACTTAATTCGAATGAAATTATTGATCAAATTCTTTCAGATGCCAAATATTGGATTTTCCGGTGGAGCATCAAGTTCAAGCAAAAGTACAATAGGTTCAGTGAGCTGGGGCAGCCACGGGGCCACAAAAAATGTGGGATCAAATCAGAGCCTTCCTTCTGATAAAAGCAACATGGCGTTAGTTTTACAACCAAATGGTAAAAGAACCACATCTTTATGAATAACTCACTAGCGATCAGACGAAAAGGAAAATTATGTACTTTTTGATATTGTATCGTTTATAGATCGACAAAATGACAGCAAATGTGTACGTGATGCCATGTTAGCCGCAACAGGGGTGAAGACACAGGGTGTTAGCACCGCATCGAGACCCATGCAGAGCCTCTATTCGCGAATAGCTCATCTAGGTTTCCTTCATGATAGACTTAAGGAGTTCATCGATCCTAATTCTGGCCTAATGCCTCAAGGTAAAATAAAAAGAATATTTCCCCCACTGTGTTAGACATTATTTTTGTGTATTCTAATTTCATATTATTTTGTAGGACTAATGGGCGAAGGACTGGTTGCATCTATAAGAGATGAATTAACGGAATATTATAGGAGTGTTGCATTACTTCAGTCCCAGGTAAATAGTTATAAAATGTATTTTTTACTAAAGAAACAAATTATTAAGCAGCAGAATATAGCTATCCTTTATTTTATATTTGAATCTAATAATGTCACAGAGATTGTTCTGCAACCGACAAGTTAAAAGTTTCTTGCGTAAGCCATTTAAAAGCACCCGGGAATAGAACTCCAAACGGCTTCCATTAATTACTAATCTTAAAGAGAGCAAATAAGTTGAGTTAATGTTCCCATGGGCGACTGTTTGTGGACATAAATCCGTTCAAGTTTATTTTGTTGCAAAGTAGCAGTTCTACAAGTTATTTATACCTTACCTTAACAACTGGTTTGACCAAAACTAGTCGAAAGTGAAACTTTGGTCAGATATTAGTATTTATTTCTATTTATAATAATATCACTCATTTATCTATCACATACGTATGCTTAGCCATTACCCTAATATCCATAATATAAGCCTTTAAGTGTTCTAATTGAAGTGATAGTAATAAATATTATAATTAACCGTCTACTCGCTAATTAAGGCCGCTTTTTAAAGCTGACATACTAATTTCCAAAACCCATTCCTTAGTTTTTTATCTAACGTTGAGCTTCGTCATATCATGGACAAACTGGCAGAACTCATAATTAATATATTATACAATTAATTTTGTATCAGGGCTGAGTTTTTTTGTATGGTTTTTGAGACGCGTTGGATTATAGTACAAATATTCTTTAATATACATCAAAATGAAATATAGTCCTCTACTTACGGCACGTTAGGTTCTCGAAATACGCGACGTAAATCAAAACGAGGTAAGTCGAGACATATTTTTTCATATGTTTACATGTAAAACTCAAGGCTTAGGATCCACACAGACTCAAAATTAAAAAAAAAAATGCATTTATAACAAAGGATATATGTAGTATGTACACACTTTACTATCAAAAGTAAGTTCTCAAAATAATTAGATATTTATTACCTACTTATAATTAGATATTAGTACCTACTTATGAAATTTCTAGTTATTTTTGGTATTTGTGTGTTATTAATTTTAATACATATTACGTCTTAATTGTCCGTTGTCCCTGAACTAACTAAACAAAATCAGCAGCATGTACGGGGTAATCCCCGCTCGCCGACACCGCGTCCCGCCGGCCCCACGGAAATTGACCTAGTAGTGTCAAAACATTGTTCTCCGTAACTTGAAACGACGTAAATCGAAACTACGTTAGTCGAGGACTGCCTGTAAAACAAAAGAATACAAAAAAAAACAGTACGACAGAAATTTATAATAGAGTACCGTCTTATCGTTTAAAGCGATATCTACCAGACAATAAATAGTTAATACTAATGGAACGGCACTAACATACACAGATTAATAACTTAGTGTGGAAATAGGCACATTCCAGAAATTTCGTGGGTCGGTTCCGTTATAATTAGAAATCTTAAAAGACATTTGTTTAATTTTTTAAAAATAATCATGGATTGCATTAACTTTTTTCATTTACAGGTATGCGAAGGTGACGGTAGCGGTGGGACATTACGTCGTGTATGCGTGTGGTCTCAAGAACCATTGCATAGACTTACATGGCTTGCTATTATAGCTCATGCAGCACACCATAAGAAAGGTAATTAATAGGTACTAGCGGCTCGTCCCGGCTATGCACGGGTGGACAAAATTCTTTAATTTTTTATATTATTACATGTTTTTCCGTTAGCGCCATCTAGCGTCCGGTAGACGAACTACTTGTGGTTGACGCGTTGCTATGGTAATTTAATTGATACAATGAAAAAAGAGCGAACAGACAAACACACAAACCACTGTGATCTTAGATTATAGATTAGATTTGGTATGGTGAATGAGTTGATAGAAGATATTTCCAAATTATTCTATGGTCATTTATTGTTCATTACATTACATACACATGGATGTTTTTAGATTAGAATGTAATAAAATTTATAATTACACAAGCCAACAAAATTTGACAAAGTTTCTTACCCAGACACCTGAGTATATTTTTCCGAAGGATATTGGTGTGCTGAATCCAAATCCGGTCGCAGAATCGGAAAAGTATACTCACGTCTCTGGGAAAATTTTTTGTTGACCTGTGTTATTAATACAAATTTACCATAAGTAACTCCCTGAATTCCGTACGCTAAAATCTGAACCCATTGTAGAGGTGCCCTTGGTTCGTAGTTATTGTTAAAAGGATAGTTGTCTCAAGAATCTGATTTAGATGAGTCAGATATGTGTCAATTTCTGTAGATGAGTGGAACTACAAGAACAGAAATTAGTACTCAGATTTGAGAGGGATAAGGCGAAACTTTCTAAGAGGAATATCTCTATAAAATCTAGAATATCCCTTAAAATTTTATTACTTGCCCATTTACTTTCCGTAGCATAGTCTACAAAGATGCAAGTTTGTGTTTTAGATACCAGTTAAGGTCCTTTAATATTGCGTAATCACAATCAGATTCTAGACTGATTGTAGTCAGGAATTACGTTAGCCATGGCCGGAGGACTAGAAAAATCGATTTAACAAACTTAAAACTATATTTAATTATTTCTAAGTGTCGACCCGATCGAAGTGGCGTAGGCACGAGGCGCGGTGTCAGCAGTTTTCGCCAGTTGCGTCAAATGTAACGGTCGGTGCGCGTACAATCGCTAACTCGGCTTTTAGTGCCGTGTGCATTCCGTTCCTTGATCTTGCTTATTTAGCTTAACCCCTACTACGTGATCTCGTAAAAAAGGCATACTAGTACAGGATGATAATATTTATCGCTTTTCATCTAATATGCTTGAAGTTTCTGTTGTAGCTTATACGGAATTGCGGTTTGGCGAATGTTTCCAGTTACTCTTTGTCTTATTAACTTATAATTTATTGGTAGTTTGTTTTTAAAAGAATTGAGACTTTTGATATCCAGTATTATCATTTATTAGGTATGGATTTAAAGCTATGGTGATAATAATATGCAGCTTTTTCCTATTGCAAGGCGGAGAGTTAGCATCGTGCGTGCACCGGTTTGTGCGGCATGGAGACGAGCGTGTTGCAAGCCTCGCGCGTCGCCTCCTCACTGCACTTACCTACCCGCTTCTGCTGATGCTGACAAGGTGGCTGTTGCATGGTAAGTGCCATCTACCGATCCTGTACTATTTCAATTGTTATTTCATCTGAGGGCTGGGAGATAGTATCGTGCGTAGGAGCATTTCTCACGCCATTTTCTTGCTGTGATTGCCATTTCGCTGCTGATAATGTTTCCGAGCTGCCTGTTTTACTACTGGATCCAATTAAATCTAGAGCTCACTACATCCAAGAATGGGAGTTATTGATATGCATTTTCATGCCTTTTTCTTTAAAAGAGGGTATATTCAAATGTATATTTTGCCATACGCGTATTTTTATTTTCTATTAAAAGTCGTAACACTTATTTTCATGCTTATAACTTGAAAACTATATTTCAACCCTTTATCGCCATATTTACGGTATAATTTTCTAAAATGGAGATTCGCGTGCCCTCATATTTCTTTACCAGGGTCCTGTATATTGAAATACATACTTTTTACTTCAAAAACACAGGATATACAAAAAAAAATGTCTATATATGTCGTTTTACGGACAATAATTTTACGTGATAAGGTCATAAGAAAATATTGATGAAAAATTGCATACTTTTATGAATTAAATTAAAATATTATCACGGAATTATCATTATTTTGTTTAATATAAAGAAGGAGTTAATAGAAATATAATTTTTTTTCGAAAAAGTAACATTTATTTGCACCCCTTAACTCAATTATTTTTTAATTAAACTATACAGATTAATTTCAAGTAACAAGTGATAATAATTCGATTCAATTCATAAAAGTATGCAATTCTTCATCAATGTTTTCTAATTACGTAAAATTATCGTCCGTAAACCGACTTTACAGACAATCGATTTTTTCAGTCTTGCTTATCTTTATAATATCATAGGAGGTAGGTATAACATATTTTTTGAAGATCTTTTTTTTAATTTTTCTTGATCTATTGGTTTTCTTTTTTAAAACTTCTTTGGTCTTATATTTACGCGGCATGGCATCCTAAAGAAAAATAATACAGGGAAATTTTGAAAACACCATCCAAATTTATATATTATATTCTTTTAAGAAAATAACGAAACAAGAATTGTTTTATTTTAATATCACCCAGTACTAAAATATTAATTAAACGCACTTTTATTCCCCTCTGAAGCTCTGAAATTGTCATAAAAATCTGGTTTGTTCAATTGAGGTTTCAACCTGGATTGAACTATAAAAATATAGCGGCGAAACAGTAATTTAATAATTTGTTTTTACATTGCAGGAGAAATTGACGATCCTTTCAATGAATTTTTCATTGAAAGTAGGTCTGGAGTCCCAATAGACAGAATGTGGCATGATAAGTACAGGGTCAGGTAAGCCTTATATGATTTTGACCATTTTTATATATTGAGGTAGTATTTGTATACATCTATAGTAAGGGCAGTTTTTGTACATCTCAAGTTTAGGTTCAGGGAGAACGATATTCTGTTGTCGACGAGGGTTTTCATGGAATTCAAATTTGTTTTGGTGTTTTCTTACGAATGAGACCGTTTCCGCAATATTTATGCACGGGAAAGTCAAAATATTTAGTCTGATAAACTGTAATTTGCACGATATGATTTGCCGTATATTTGGTAGTATTCATACACATTTCTTTTATTGGACAAATGAGTCGTGAGCGTCTCTGTTATAACCCCATTTCTATGGAATAATACCATAACGTAACCATGCATAGGCGTAAGCATAGTATATGTTTAGAGCACAAGCGGTATTTGTGTTTATTTTTTATTATATACGAGGGTGGATCAAAAAGTTCTTAGAAACAGGGACTGAATTACTGGAAAATAATGAAACCTTTATAAAACGGTATGACGTCATACCTTTTCAATTTCAGTATCTTAATTGTAAGTTCCAATATTTTTCGGTTATTTAAAATAACGGTACCGTTATTTTTTGTGGTACCTTTACAGCTAATATATAGTTTTCTTTGATTTGGTGCCGCCTCGCTTATTCGTGTCGTGTCACGTTTGTTGCAGGGCAGCAGTAGAAAGGATTATTTGCGTGCGTGTGTGTGTGTGTGTGTTGTAATAGGCAACATGCAGTACTTTTATATTTGTTTTCATTTTAAAAAATTCTTTGTAGAATAGACCACAAATATATAAAAAAAAAAACAAAAATTATAATTTATCGGAAAAAATGCGGTTTTAAATTGACAGTTTAAATTTTCGCGCGAAAACGGACCTATGGTTCCGATGACGTCACTTTTGTCTGTTACTGGTCGTACTTGTTCAATTCTAGGTCAATTTACAATCACCTTTAATTAAAATTGTTTAAAAAATAGTATTTATAAAGCATAGAATTTCATTTTATAAATTTACAAAAAACATATAAAAAAATATGCTGAAATATTATATATAATATCTTTTAATTTTGGAAATACAGCATCTATCCAGAATTTCTTTGCAGTATTCATAACTCACAATGCTGTTATCATATGGCACATTATACATATCTGCTTCTTTTGATTTATCAAAGTTTGGGTGTGCTATACAGAAAAGTGCCATTTTCCTTTTTCTGAAAAAAATTTGAAGTTGTACTTGTGTCCAACATTTTGGTGTTATTTTATGCTCTTTCACATAGGAAAGTATGGTAGCTTCTGTTGAAGGACATTTCACTTCTACTGTGTAATTTTCAGTAAGCCCGTCAGATCAGGAACCAAAACGTACAAGGAAGTCGTGAGTCATCCTGAAAAGGAGAAGTGGCTTGACGCGATGAAAGCTAAATTCGATTCCATTCAGTAGCACGGTACATGGATCCTTGTTGACCGACCTGATAGAAAAACTACCAATTACTAATGGGTCTTTAAATGTTTTGTTATTTTGTCTTTTTATTTTAGAATTATGGCACTTGTGAAACTAGTCACATTTAAAAAAACTATTTCAGATTTACAATTAATAAATATTTTGATTATGTCCCCTTTCTTATTAGCAAGGTTTATTTTCAATGCTGAAATGAAAGTCACGTGATGCATGGTTCTGTGAATTTTAAATACTAAATACTAACCTCAGTATGGGCAAAAAATTAGTTGTTTCTCAATATTTTTCTACAGCGATCCAGCTGTGTGTTTTTTTAGACAAATGTCGTTTCTTGCAATTTTTTTTTTTTAACGTTATTGGTTAATGCCACTTTTATTAAAGGGAATGGATGGTGCCTTCATTTATGTCACGTGAACAAGCGGCGCAGATTCTCGCAACAGGCAAAAGCGTAGTGTTTATGCGCGAGGCTTGTGCCGACGAGCCCGGTACTAGCGACCACGCCCATCATCTGCAGGCTCTTCTTAAGTCTCATACAGGTCAGTGGTACCATGTAGCCATATGGAGTTGACGTTGTCTTGGACCTCCCAAATCCTGGCAATCGGCAATATAGTGTTAATGTAAGAAGCCGAGTAATCTTTAGATGGATTGACTTTATACAACACTATTAAAGCAAGTTTCGTCATTACAGCGCAAGACTGAATTAGATACCATGAAGTCTTCTTAAATTAGAAAATTAACATTTGGATTGTCTGCTTCTTACTATTATATGAGAAG
The DNA here is from genome assembly GCA_927399485.1 of Calamotropha paludella. NCBI lineage: Eukaryota > Metazoa > Arthropoda > Insecta > Lepidoptera > Crambidae > Calamotropha > Calamotropha paludella. The sequence goes on from OV656805.1 coordinate 13,648,369, forward strand.
TAACAATGTTTTACTGTATGTAGTAAAACAATATGCAATACTATCTATTTTCAAAATTTATAAACGTCAAGTTAATACGGCATTATCAAGCAAATCACCAAATTTTATGATTTTCTATTTTACAGAAGCTCAGACATTCTCTTTTATGGTCGAGTACATAAAGGACAATGCCGATTTTTGTATGGACGTGTGAACGAAAATGTACACAGACGAAACAAACAAGTATAAGCAGCTAAAGCCTTCCAGATTATGAATTCGTTGGGTTCACTTTGATTTTCAGATTTGTATTGGAGAAAAACGAACTTTTCTGAAAACATAACCTTACATTTCAATACGAGTTTTACAATACTTGAATTAGTATTTTGCCTTTTTTTCGCTTTTTTCTCATACTAATCATGTAAAGGAATCGAATAAAATAATATTGTGACCATTAACATATTCTTTTTATGACTTATTTAGAGATTTATATATATGAAGTAACCTATCCGACTAAGATATTTTTCATGCATTATAAAACTAATAATTATTCATGATGCAATATAATAGGTTACCACAGGTAACTTGAATGTCTTGTTACATACGTACATACATAAAGCTCACGCACGTCCCGTCCAAACATAGGTATGCAGTACACATATGATTTTTATATACTTAGCTTTAAATTGCAAAAGGAAAGAGGAAATTACTAGTATTTATTGTTTTTAATAAAATATTGCACGTTATTACTTCTCATATTTCCTTCTATATGTTGTTAAGTTACCAGTATTCAATCCTATCCTAATTATATTATGACAATACTTTGTGTTTGTTACCATATTAACCGCAAGTAATTCGTCTAACGGACGCTAGATGGCGCTAACGGAAAAATATTTAATAATAGAAAAAAGAAAAATGCCGATTTTTGTATGGACTTGTGACCGGAAATGTACAGAGACGATACAAACAAATTTACGTAGCAAAGTCTTCTAGATTAAGAATAGGTTGTTACTTAGAAAAACAATTTTTTCTGAAAACATAACATAACATTTTAATACCTATTATTTCGCTCTTTTCTCATGCTAATCATGTAAAGGTATCGAATAAAACAATATTGTGACTATAAACGTATTCTTTTCATGACTCATGACTGGTTTTGTGATTTATATTTATGAAGATACCTAGCCTAGTTTTTTATCCATTATAAAACTAATAATTATTCATCGTGCAATGTAATGCACGATGAAGTAAAAATTATATTGGCACTTATAGGCACTTACATTTCTGCGATGATGCCAGTATGTAGCAACTGATGTTCGTGGACTGCTTTCTAATGTCTTCTAGCACAACCAACAGACCTTCCACAACCAAACAAAACACTGGCATGCCCATATTGTCTTTTCTCTTGAGTTGGTTGCAATGAATCTTTCAATGGAATCATGATAGGCACCACAAACCAAATCCTATATCTGTTTACAAAGTATACAAAACATTTTATTTTTGAGGACATACAGAAATATATTTAATATTTATATCTAAATAGTGTGTGTGTGTATGCAAACATCTGTAACTTAACCGTTGATAATTTACCTGAAATGTTAACCATTCGGCCAGAAGAGAATTCATGTTCTTGAGATATTTTTGATATGATATTTCCACATACTGTAAGTCTAAACACACTGTTAGTGAGCTATACTAGCTACAAATAGACAAAAAATAGTACAATTATACAATAGTATAAAATACTTTTAATGACGCTAACCATACGTCACTTCTTTTTTACTAAACAATGTCGCTTGGCTCATAGCGCTTTTGGTCTCAAACGGTGAAATGATAATATATTATTTCCTTACAAAAGGGAAAAGTAACATATTTAGGCTATTAATATATGTACATATTTCACATAAATTTATTTTAATGTTTATTTAAGTATGTAAATATATTTATCAAAAATAAAGGACGGCCAAAATATTAATATTAAAAGCTATGGCTTATAGCTTTAAAGCTATATATATGATATTTAAAGCTATGGCGCAGTAAAGCAATATTACAAGGAAGTGCTTAGAAAAAACAACTTTTTATTGGTTTTAAGATTCGTAATCTGCTTTTAGATAAGTTCTATACGTTAAAAATTGTATTTTTACTTTTAAATTGTATTAGTAGTTATTTCATTCTTGTACATTTCCGGTCACAAATCGGCATTGTCCTTTATTGCACTTATTGACTATATTTATTTCGCGATTGTAACTTTGAACCGTCGTGTAAATTAGTGAGCTGGGGTACACAGGTGCAGTTGTCACCGAGGCAGCCGCGGGTCAAGCGTGGTGGGAAGCGGAGGGTTTGCGCGCGGGCGTGGCATTAGCGCACGCGGCGGCGTCGCAGAGGCTACTAGCGGCACTCACCACCCACCACCACCTCCTGGACCACCTGGCGGCGCACCGCCGCTACCTGCTGCTCGCGCAGGGCGACTTCGTTCACCATCTCATGACGCTATTGCAGTGCGTATTAGTCAAAATATTTAGTCACAACGGTAACTAGTGGCACTCACCACCCACCATTACTTCCTGGACCACCCGGCCGCGCACTGCCGCTACCTGCTGCTCCGTTTCGTTCTTCCGTGTCTTCGTTTACCATCTAATTACAATCAAGTAATTGGCCGTTGTACCTACTAGCGGCACCATCCGGCCACGCAAGGTTGGTACCAGCTGTGTCTTGCAAGGCAATTCGCCGAATTAACATGGTTATTTGTGCAACATAGGCTGCAGGCAACACATAAAAAGTAAGTTGTCACCGTGATTTATGTTACCAGGGTAATCACTAGCCCGTTGCGAATTCAGGTCATTTGATTATGGTTTTCTTTAATTTGAAGCAAATCAATTGCACCATTCAAATATAAACTTTGACAGTGCAGTACCATTGTAAATATATTTGAATAATATAGATATCATTATACTGCCTCTTCAATGTATCACGCTCATTCCTGTGTCTGTTTGCTTATCATAGGGATGAATTAAACAAGTCAGCGACGTCGCTCTACGTGCATAATCTGACCTGCACACTGGAATCGGCAGTGCGCGCTACCAATGCACAGTTTGAGCCGCCACATGTACTAGCACGACTTTACGTCAATCTTTATGCTAACTGTAAGTTTTACTGTTTAAAGGATATATTCTTTGGAACGGTACATAATGTCTACTAAATTAAGATTATGGTCAATTTAAATATTACATAACACAGTATATTTTTAAAAAGATATATTGTAATAATTTTAGAAATATACGTTTACACTGAAAGCGAACGTAACATAGCATAGATAAGAACAAACAGTGATTCAATCCCTCTAATAATATGATACCAATTGCTTTAACTAGTTTGCAGTGTGAACATGACGTATATATATATATATATATATATATATATATATATATATATTTTGGCAAATGAGTTTCTTGCCTGATTCTTCTCATGTTAGCCCCTACGTTCGGAATCGGGTCGCTCGTGGCGATTACATGCGCGGCATCAACTCCGCGGATGTACTTGCCGCTAGCGCACGGGCTATCTTTATTATAGAAGAATATTTTCTTGGTTTTGTAAAATTGACGATTTTAAGTGTCCGCAAGGGCCTATGAAATAAAGTTATTTTGATTTTTTTTATATAAGAAATGGTTATGCTATATTTAAACCCTTAAATCCTGGTCTGATAATTCATTTAAGAACAACTCGAATCTCGCTGTGTCGCTGTCGTTCGAGAACAAGGGCGTTTCCATACTGTATAAATTTTGTAGTACTGTGGTAGTAGAAAAGAAAACGTAACAGTAAATGAGATATAAGATATTTACATATCTTAAAGTAGATAACATTCCTATTTCCGCACTTCTCTGTATGGGCATAGGGCTTGTCAGCTCTAATCATGAACTGTCATAATCGATTCTCTAGAGGAATCTTATACTGGGATATCCAGAAAGCTACTTAATTTTGCTTTCCATAGTAGCCAAACAGGCTAAACTGCTGTTCTCGAGCTTTTTATTTTGTGGCCAACATACAGCACAGTTAGTATTTATAATAATTTAGTGCTTACACGAATTCCACTTCACAGCTATTTGCATTAAATAATAGTTAGGTGCCTCTATGTATGGATGGACGTCCGAGCGGGCCTTCTGGAACGGAGACACTTGAAGGCGTAATAAATGTTTTACAGTAGTGCGTATTGCTTCGTTAACCCTAACGAAGCAATACGCACTACTGTAAACCGTCACCGTCGACTTTTAACTGCATCTTCTTGTCAATGCACTCCTGACTATTACGTATGCGGCTCATCGTCCACAGAGATCTATAGCGTATTGTTCTGTGCGGATGTCTGAAATACCAACAACGTAGGGGTGGTATAACTATAACTATTCTTCCGTAAATATCCTAAAAAAACCGTCAGACATGCATGTCTAAGGCTATTAATAGAGTTATTCATTTACGAGTTCCGGGTCTATAGTGACATATTTACCCCTAAACGGGTTGATCAAATCCAAAGAAGAGAGTATATTGTAGATCCATCCTAAAGGTGGCCGCATTGCTCTATAACCTGTGTAGTTGTTGCTTTTTACTATCGTTTAAAGATAAAAAAGAGTTTTGTGCAACTTTATATAGGAAAGAGCTAATTACTAATTACAATAAACGCAATTTGATTATAATAACTTGTGATCTTGTAACTTGAATAATTGGCTACATTAATAATAAGTTCCTTACATTTTTGAGTAATATGCATTAAAATTGCTGTTGTTACAGAATCTTACCATATTAATTAAGTTAAGCAAAATGAAATTCAGTGTGCATCAATGTAAAAATGAAGACATTGGTATTGGTATGTAAAGGTGACGGGCGTGACGATTGTGGCTGGGACGTTTTCGCACTCCAATACCGCGTGGACGGACCTCTCGGCACGCTATTCCCTGCTACGTGCGCCGCACGCTACCGCGCCCTGTTCACGCAGCTTTGGCGTGTTAAGCGCATTGAGTATGGGCTGCACGATGCCTGGCGGGAACACACCATACTGCAAAAGCAGCTAAAATATATGCCCGGTGAGATTTACCTTTTCTTTAATATGTTTTAGTCAAGTCTTTATATCTTTACGTCTGTTTAAATATCGTAGTCAAACCAATAAGATCGACTTATTTAATTTTAAGACGGATTAACGTATACAACCAAAATTCTAGACAAAATTTTATGAAATTGAGGTTATAAATTTTATAAAAAAGAGCACGTGCATGGAAGACATCGAATGATACTTGAGGAACCTTTCTAGACTGACAAAAAAGTCGATTGTTTTTTTTTTAAATTTAGGTTTGTAATGGTAAATAACCTATAAATATTGAAGTTAGGATTTGATTCCTTGGTTTTTAATATCTGTTAAAAATATATAAAGGTATCTTACCTGCCAATTCAGAATGACCAGATAAATGAATAGGAACTTAAGTCTGAACATTTCAAAGCGACTTGAAGAAATGTTAAGATGGTCAGGAAAATAAAAAAATCTTCTTATAATTAAAGGTGGGCTTTGTATACTCAAAGGATTACGGGAAGTATTAATACTTTTTTTTTGAAGAATTCCGTTGCCTATGTCAATGTCATACAAAAAACACCATAAGTCGACAATTTTTATTGTCTATGCGTCCTGGTGGCACCAACTAACACTTCGTACCATTTACCTTTTCAGGCAGGACTTGCTCGTATTCGCTTTGTCCATTTGATCTATTACTACCCCATTAGGGTTAAAAAAATAAAGTAAACTCTAATATAGGTACTAAAAAAAATATTTTTTCTCACCTTGACATTATACTGGTATTAGATTTAAATATGTTACGCAGTGAAACTGCAAAAAAAGTTTTGCCGACAAATTATAATATATTTCCTAATAAAGAAAATCAAAATGGGGCAACTGAAAGTTTGAGAAAAGAAGAAAGTACTTATTATATGTGTATTTGGTTAAGTAATATTCTACTAAACGGCATATATATATTTTTTTAAAGTACACGTTCTAAGCTCTAAAGAGGTATCACATATACATGACTACTATTGCTTTGATACATAAAATCATACCAAACGAATTAAAATTATATAATTATTTTTGTATTTTTACTTTAGATGCTCTTTTCCATGAAGTATAAATAGTCAAAGATTTGAGTCATATCTATATTGATTCAATTTGAGGTATTATACATGCATATCCGCAAAGTTTTGAAAAAAGCATTTATGAGATGGATTTCTTATGTAGTTCCCACCGTGCGGCGCTCGCGTAGCTTTGGGATGTGGTGGCCAGATAACCTTTTATTTTTTGATGAAAGCTTTTACTATGAATACAATAATATAATTCACCAGTGTTAAATAAAGTGCTTCTTATAAGGTTGTTTATTACAGAGGTTTGGGGTCTGATGCGGCGAGTGTCATGTTTACGCGCAGAAGCCCTTCGACTATGCGGTGCGTTGCAGGAGGCTAGTTGCGTGGGGGCGGAACCCGCGTGGGCTGAGCTATTGGCGGCCGCAGCCGACCGCCACGACCTTGACAGGCTTCTACGATTACACCACAATGCGCTCGATCGTCACTCCATACACGCCATGATACACCATACAACTCAGGTAGGTTTCACTCTTGTTGGTATCAAGGTACCTGCCCACAGCAAACAATCCTAAATACTTAGGCACCAGCTGCACAGATGGATGTGTCCTGTGCTTGCTTGGCCCAAGTCTCTAACGTCCATCTTTTACAAAGACAGGTATTTTGTAATGCACCCTCTCAGTTTAGGATTCGTAACCTATTTCCTGTGTTTCCATTTCCCATCTAAATATACATATATATGACAGGGTTATCATGTTCTTCTATGCAAGAACAAAAGCTAAGGGTGCTGCTTAACCAACTAAAAGCACTTATAGAGTTTTTTTGTAAAAGAGAAAGAGAGGAACACACACATTATCAACATAATTCGAACTATTCTTTTAAGCGGTCGCATTGCGCTTTAAATATGTGCGGGAGTTAAGAGCAAGCAGTCGCGAATATTCCAGATAAAGATAAAATGCTTTTTATTCAATATGAGCAGGTACAATACATTTATTGAAAGTATGCCATAGCTTCGTAAGCCCTACGACCGGAGACCTTGTACCGAGAAGAAGCCGCAATAAATGCGGCAAGGAATATTCTTTTCTCCCTAAAGGGAGAAAAGAATATTACATTAAAATGTAACACATTAAAATGTGTTACAATTTTTTTAAATGAAGGAATCTTTTCTAGCGTTTAAAAAAAAAATTTAATAAAATATTAATAAAAAGTATGTTCTTAAAACTTTTTTGTAATAAACTTTGCTCATAGGTGTTTTTTTTTTAATTTCTTTAAAGACATTACATGGTGTGGCACTATATTATAAACGCAATACATCTTTCTAAAAATGAGCCTCTCGATTTTTGCAATCTGAAGCTTGAAACAGCAAGTTTTGCTTTAATTTCTAGTGTTGACCGAATGGTTATCACTATTTTAAAAAAAGTGTTATAATATTTATTAACATACATTATATTATACATATAAAGACACTAAGTAGTTAGTTTCCTTAAATAATTCCAGAAGTGAATCTCTAGATGTTAAGCTATAAATAGAGTGCACTGCTCTTTTTTGAAGAATAAATATATTATTAATATTAGCTTACTTTCACAGCAATTGTACATTGGACACTAAACTGTGAAAGTCACTGAAGTAAACCATTCTTGCTGTTTTAACATTAGATATGAGCCTTATTTCTTTAACGACGTACGAGACGGAACTAAGTCCTTTTAAGAAGGCGTAGATATGGGGGATCCCACTGTAATCTCGCGTCTAAAGCGATACCCAAGAATTTTATGGAATCCACGAATTCTACCGCTTCACTTTTATTGGCTTATTCACCTGTCTTATATTTGTTAGAGAGAAGTTTACACATTTGGTTTCACTGGATTTAGATTCTTACTAGTGTAATACCAGATTAGCCAAGGCTACTGTTTCGTTAGATTTTATAAACAAAAGATATTACGTGATACGTAACAGCCCTCTATCATAACAATATTAATTAAATAAATCTATACAATCCTGGACTTCCTCAGATTATGTGTGGGTGTTCCGGTTCATCTGAAAATTCAGACATAACGTTATGTGTACTTTAATTCTTAGTTTTATTCTTCTTGCAATGATTATTACCCTACCGTTGTTCAAAACGGGATTTTCACTATCTTTTTATTTTTGAGGCCCCGATATTTCGAAACTATTGCATTCATTGTGATATTGCCACGGAATAACTGATTATAACTTTATCACTTGTTCGTTGTTTGCTTCGTCCGGATCCGATAATAATAAAACATCTATAGGCGTAATGTGTTTTTTTAGGAGCTACAATCGTACTTGGGTAATGTGCTGAATGAAACATTGGCGTTAAGAAGTTTCGAAGCTACGCTCCACAACGGGATTAACGCTGAGCTTGAACGACGCGAGCGCATCGAACAAATGAAGGCGGGAAGAGTTGCAAGAGGTAAGCTTTTGTATCAATCTTAAAAGGAGTGCTATTTTGTACAAATGAAACAAGTAAATCAGAGCGTTGTTATAATACCGTGACTTGTTTGACTATGCCCTATAAGAAACCTCTGTTATTGATAATTATAATGAGATCCCATCACTTTGGATTGAAATACCTAGGTTACTGAGAATTGGAGACCTTGTTCTCTGAGATTAGTTTTCATATATTTTATCAATGTTTACCTCTATTGTAGCTTAAAAACCCGTGTAAGTTAGACAAATTATCAGTTTTAGACAAGTTATGACATGCTTATTTAGTCTAATTTCCCTGTGTGTAGAGAAGACTGGGACCTTTAATTAAGACAACGGTCAAATTAACCTGCCTATTTGGGAAACTGGGTAATTGGAAAACCTCTATAAGTGACCAATAAATCTAGGTCTCTTGAGATCCCAGTTAAACAGGTTTCACTTAAACGCTAATATAGGTTCTTTGGCAACAGCGCCATTCTGAACTGTTACACTGGAAAATAAATATTTATTTTTCTTTATGTTTTGTAAAATATGTAGTGATTTCTAATACTTATAAATTATTGCTTTGACACGAGTTAATTGAAGCCTGTGTAATATGCGAATGTGTTCTGCGAATTGGCCAAATCTAAAATATTTATTTTTGAAGTTTGATTACTATTTTATTATTTCAGCTATGGTGTATAAAAACTTATAAAAATTATTCCATAAGACGTTCTAAAAATAGTTTTGAGAGTATATAACTTATTTCATTTGGAAAACTAAGTAGATTGTACAATAAGATGTTCAGTAAAGGTGTACAATTTCAGGTTAGTTTATTGTGAAACACTTACCATTATCCACAGGTTAGTTATACTGTGTTACTCGACATAGAACAATTTCACAGGTTTTGTTGTTGGGATGAACCACACGAGACATCGTGTGATCAACGGCGTAAATATAATCCCTAATATGAATTAAAAAATGAATAGCTATCAATTTATTTACCTATTTAGTGTCGCAATACACGCGTTAGCTATCTGTTATCATGTTGTCATTTTCAAATTAAGCGTTATTAATCCAAGAATATCATAAAAATCTATATTCTAAGATCACAAAATTGCTGTTTGTCTGTCCGCTCTTTTCCCCGCTCTTTTTCCATTGTATACGCGTTACCATAGCAACGCGTTAACCGCAAGTAGTTCTTCTACCGGACGCTAGATGGCACTAACGGAAAAATATTTAATAATAGAAAAAAATTAAAGAATTTTGTCCACCCGTGCGATGCTTGGACGGGCCGCTAGTTATATTAAAAAAATGTAAAAAAAAAGAAACAATTCTTATTAATGATTCACACTCATATTCAAGAAATAATATATGGGATATATTGTTTTCTTCTAGGGGAGTACGCTTTCTCGGCAGCAGATGAGCTGCAGGACAAAGAGAAAAGAAAATTGTTTCACCAGTTTTTAGCTAGCCGCAAAGCTGATTTGAACGTCTGGGCGCGGACTTACAGGTCTGTTTTAGAATTTACATTCACTTTTTAACCATTAACGTAAATTACCCGACTAACAATAAATATATTATATAAAAACACCTGCTCGAACTTGTACAATAACAGGCCTAAAAGTACCTAAAATCAAATAATATTTTTTTTATTTAAAGAAATAATTTCTTTTTCTAAAAGGCGAGCTTGATTTTGGCAGTCACATGATATTACCATATTTCATCAATATCGATCTACCCGTTCTTGACTTATAGAAGAACAAACAGACAGACAGACAAAAAAAAATGAAATAATAGAATTGTAATCAGTTATTCATAAAATGAATATTACTCAAAAAAATTGTCATATAAAATGTACAGATAGTCTGCATATTTATATTGTAGTATAGATTTAAATTAAACCTTATAAGATGATAACCAGTTTTAATATATTTTAAATAGATAGATTCAAGTATCCTATTGTTAGAAGTTACCTTTTCTCATTGATGTGAAAAATATACCTACTATTCTATAAAATTACTTACACTTTAACTTATCCAGTGACATTCTTATTAAACAGAGGCCACGTCACCACATTGATTTTGAAGTTAGCCCTGCACTCTGAGCTGTCTCTACAGACGCTCGCGTTTCGGTTGGACTACAGCGACTTCTACAAGCGTGGCGATGCCAAACTTCACGAGCCACTCACCTACCAACATAAGCGGCTCAGCGAAATCGGTCTCAACTTGGCCAAAGTAAGCTATAAGTCGTTCAATAAAAAAATATGTCGACGATTACTGTTTGTATAATTACGGCAGAGAGAGCTCCATCCATTACAAAGAAAATACTGTAATATTTGGTAAAGCTTTGTAGTCTTATTACAATTAAATACAGACGCAATGCTTTTTGAGGTTAACCATCATGTTAAGCATTGAGTCTCTTGATCAAGTGGTAACCCCCAGGGGTCCACGGGAGTCTCAACGAAGGTCTACGTTGGCGTGACAAAAAAATGGGGGTTCACAATTCACGAAAATTTATCTGGTTTATGGTTATGATAGTGAAGAACTAAAATGTTGGCTTGATTTCATCTATCAATGAAGGCAAATAATATTTTAAATCAAGTGCTACTTGAGCTTAGCACTAATTAGGATTCAAAGGTGAAATTTAAAAGACGGTATTAATTTTTTTGGCTGGATGAAGAAATACCGGAAAATTACCCTGGACCGCGGGGAATTGCGAGAAAGCTTTTGTTTGCGTTTCTCTCGTCATATCTTGTCAAAAAGTTTTAGTGCCGTTACAAACCTGTTAACAAAAAAGAAGCAGATTAAACAGACATGACAGAACGGGGAGATTTGCAGTTATTCCTAACAAAACTGAAGCCAAATGTTGATAATTTGCTGTCAATCCATCAAGTTCATCCCTCCCATTAAAATTACGACTATTTTGTATTTGTCATTGTAGAAGTTACGTTACGTTATTGATGTTTAATTAAGAAATATTATATATGTTTCTATTTTGATATAAAATACATTAATCGTTTTATTTCAGAGTAAAATATTCGAACGGAATAGGAAGAAGTGACATGCCGTGATCACGGAGCCGGCTCACACGTCAGGCTGCGAGCAATGGCTCACCTTATTCTGCATACGTACAACATGATGTTCAGTCATCATTACAATCTTACTAACTCGAATTAATATTCAAAAGGCCCCAAGAGTGAACAAATTAATTTGTCTCTGAACCACTAAGTTTATAAAGTGTATTGCCCTAAGTATTAGCTCTCTATTTAGTGCCATTTTGTTATTTTGTATAACTTGTTAACTAATGCATGCAGGTCACTAATATTATACTTTTTTAATTATAAAGTTTTTCTTTTACTTATATACAAAGTGTTAACACAAAATCTCTTGTTAAATTATATGTTCAGAACTTTCTATCCAGTTCCTTTAATTGTTACTGGCCGCGAAATATCAGGGTTAATATGTTATTCATTCATTGAATAAATCATAAAAAAATAGAATTTACTTTAGCGACTAGTTTTGGATAGTGCAATCAAATTTTATTACACTATCCAAATTTTTCACTAACGTTTTCTGGAATGGAACATGAGATTACTATAACGTAAATAAGACATTATAATTTAATTTTGTATTATTCTCTATCTATCGTCTCTGTAACCCAAAAATTAATCGTAATTTAAAAAAAAAACAGCAGGCCACATGGAAATTTGAATATGGTAGCAATTGGTACCAAGGACTGACGAGGGGTGTTGGCTATCGGTAGCAGTTGGTACTGTGGACTGATAAGTATCAGCAACACTGGGCCTCTCTAGAGACGTGAAGACAAGCAAAACTCTCAATGCCATGGATGGATGCTTGTTTCTCCAGATATCTTCTACAGCTAAGTAGATCAGAACTTCGCATGGTAACAGGTGCCATTACAGGTAATTACTAGTTATTACCTGTTGGTAATAAAAAACACCTCTTTATGCAGTGGATGAATGATAGTGGAAAAAATAGCCGTCGGTCTAAATATAATGTGAAGGAGTAGCCCACTACCGGAAGAAATATCTCGGGACGCTAGCAGGGCAGTCTTCGGGAAGTTCTCACGTAAGTGTAGGCGCTTGGCGTGTTCCTGGCAGAGCTAGGATGACTGGAATGAGCCAGGCGTTACCTTCCAGACGCAAATAGGCGCTTGAAATCGTAGAGTTGCCTACACCACCCGTAATTAATTAATTAATTCATGAAGACTATTTTAGTCCCCCTGCCCGAGTTTCTTTCGCCAGTTCTCGGAAGGGCCTCCCAATTTCCGAACTGGTAGTAGACTCCGTAGTATACAATGTAATCGTAGTGAGAATTTAATAACTAAATAAAATGTGAAAATAAAAATTATCTTAGTCATCCTGTGATCACGACTCCTGTAAAGGAATCGAACCGTCAGGATTAAATATAAAATCAAATATGCGCAAAATCCGTAAAAAGAAAGTGTTTATTCTAATGTGTTATGTGCGCGGAAGTGTAAGAACTACTCGTAGATTATTTTAGTGTTATTTTTTTAAGTGAATGTTAAACAAAAAGTACCCGATACATGACTAACTCGATACTTTTGATGCGAGTATGATACTGGTATCGATACGTTGGTTTCGATACCATATCTTTAGTCGTAATGTCATTTCGTTAAATAACGATGCCATACTTATCGAAGTGGTGATGAGCTTCGATCGAATTATTTGTGAATCTATGAGACTTAACATTCAACGATTCCTCGTGTGTGTTATTCAAATTAAAGTAAAAACTAAATACTTACCAAGGCGTTGCTGTTGATGTTCAATAAACGCTTTGTTAATGCTCATAATGAGTAAAAAACGTTATCTGAATTAAATCGTTAATGGCATTGTATGATGTTCATGGTCCTATGCGTCCCGTAAAACTAAATGATTTTTGGCAACTTGGTTAACGGATGAGCATTACGAACGAAAAAATTCCAGCAAAAGCGTACAACTGAGCTATAAACGCACGCAATGCACTGGTAAGAGCAGTGTGTCTTTCAGGTATTGCATGAAAATGTATAGATAGGCTCTTGGAACTGAATAGCAATAGGTTGCCGCTTGCTTACTTTCTGCCTAACGCGCCTTATGATTCGCGTTTGCGCGTCGACAGCGCATTTACGTATGTTCGCGGCGAATGTCCCGACAATTTGGCAAATTATTTTAACCTGGTATCATTTTAAAATGATCCTGCTCGTAAGATGGAAACCCTCAGAACAATAACTAAAGCTTTAGTTATTGTTCTGAGTGGAAACCATTTATTGACGTAACGTGGCCCTTAATCAGCCAGTCAGGAATTGGGTAGTGCATGACATATTAAAATAGCCAATCAAAAACCAGAATAGCACCTAGAAAAAACGACACACTTTCGAAAATATCGCCATCCATATCCCTCTAACACTATCCCTTATGGCTCTCCCACTCTGAACATGTGTATTTCGCGAAATTTGTGAAATGAAGAGAACAATAGACAGCAATAGACTTCAATGCGATCTTATAATATAAATTATTATAAAAAAATACAAGAAAACATCGACGCGGGTCACAAGTGAATTCTCAGGTGGGAATCGAATCCGCAACCTTTGGAAATCCGCCCCAATGCTCTCCCAATTGAGCTACCGAACTTTGTGAACACTAGTCGAAATTTTCTAGTACCTTTCCGATTTTACGCTGTAGGCCAGCGTTGTCTCATCAATGAGAGGAACATCCTCTCGTATTCTCTTGTGATTCACTTGTGTGAGTCGATTTTTTCTAGTATTTTTCTATTATAATACACAGGCCTGCAAAATGGGGGTCATAACTTCCTCTTTGGAATTTGATAGCTGATTCTAGGGTATTTTGGTGCGCTGATTACGAATATGTTAGTTTTTCTCCATCACTTCCAGATTTTTCAAAAAAAGGTAAAGATAGAAAATAGGAAAAAAACACAAGTTTTCACTTAAAAAATATATATTTAAAGAAGTTCATTACTTTTAACTTAAAAAACTACTAAAATATAATAACTTATAGTCTAAATTACATGTAAATTTTATTTGTGGAACCTGGTCCTTTTTACCTGGAAGCTTCGGTTTAGCGACTTTCGCTTAAATTTCCGATTTGGATCGTCGCGCTTCAATAACCAACAATAGTCCGCCATCATGCTAGTATTCCATCTTCCTTGATACCGGACTTCAAACTCTTTCAAATCTCGGTGAAATCTTTCGCCTTGTTCTTCGCTAACGGCTCCTAGATTTTCTGGGAAGTAATCAATGTGCGAATTAAGGAAATGAAGTTTAATGCTCATATCACAACCTATTACACCAAAATTTGTAATCATTTTGGCCACTATTTCTTTATAGTCGGAGCTTTTATTGTTCCCCAAAAAGTTTTTCACCACTTCCTTAAATGACTGCCATGCTTGCAACTCGATATCATTAAGTTTTTCATTGAACTTTTCCTCCGACATTAATTTTCTTATATCAGGGCCGACGAAAATGCCTTCTTTTGACTTAGCTTCTGATAAAGATGGAAAAACTGAATGCACATATTTAAAGCCTTCCCCATATTTATTTAATGCCTTTATAAATTGCTTCATTATACCCAATTCAATGTGTAAAGGTGGCAGTAAAACTTTTTTTTTGGGAACCAAACTCTGTTTAGGCACGTTTTTGATTCCTGGGGTTAATTCAGTTCTTGGAGGCCATTCCTCTTTGGTCCAATGATGTTGTTTATCCCGGCTATCCTACTCGCAAAGAAAGCACGGGTATTTTGTATAACCACCTTGTGGGCCTAGTAGCTTATGATTTTCAAATCTCCACACAACATCCAACCGTGTTGTTCATAAGCTATATTAGCCAAAAGCTTTTCCAAATTTTCATAACATTCCTTTAAATAGATAGAATGTGCAACAGGTAGAGAGGCATATGTATTCCCAATATGTAGAAGGACTGCTTTGAAGCTTCTTTTTGGGAGTAAATAAACAATCTCCACTCGTTAGGATCGTATTCAATGTCGGACATTTTCGTCAAGCCTGGAATATCTTTACAGTACACTAAATCTTGATCTTCAGCGAAGAATGGAAGAAAAATTTTCTCTGTGACGGTACCATGAAAATAAAGTACCAGCTGCAAGCATATTTCTTTCTTTTAATCGTGATCCGCGGAGTTCCGCTGCATTTTTGAGGAGATTCAAATCACTTGTCGAGTCGTTTAAATGTGACTGTGAAAAGAGCTGACACCCGTTAGAATCTACTTGAAATTCAGGATCAGGCTACTTATTCACAAACGTCCGAAACTTTCCGTGTCCGATACCTTCCGAATTCGAAATGTCAAATTTGTTCCCGAACGGATTGTAAAACGTTATTCACAAATCCCTATCCCATCGAAAACAAGTTTCCGAATCCGTATGCACAGACTACTTATAGTGCTAACTTGCAGTAGTAAAGCGCATTTACAAAGAATGTTATAAAATGGTAGGATATGGACTAATATAGTAGAAAATAACAAAGTACTAGATATGATCATTTTTCATGATTTCAAGCAAGTTTGTCACAAAATATGTTAAATGAAACAAGCAACTTACAACTTAATAAGTAATTCACTTAATAAGTAATTCACTTAAATAAAAAACTGTTCCATGTAATGTCTTAATAATTGTGTTCCTTTAAACTAGCTTTGTAAATAAAAGGTAACAGACCCCAGTGAAAATAAAGTGGTTTAGTTTAACGTAAATACTATATGGTTAATCTGGTGCTTTATCAATTTCATATTATGTATATAGAAAAGCGCGGGAAACCTCGAACTACGCGGTATCTTTTTTTTGGCATCTTTTAATTTTATTTGAAAATAATTGTAAAATAATAGGATTAGTATAGTGAATTTGTAATTTATTTAGTTTATTTTGTATTTATATTTTAGTTCCTGTATATAGGTAAGTTTTTAAGATTTTTTATTAGTAGGTCCTTTATTACTCGATGAGTGTTCCCGAAGACCCTGGGGGGTCAATCCCCCAGGTGTCTCATTTTATTACAATCTCCAATGACCCGGGAATGGATACGGAAGAATCACTTCTGGACACTGACACCTCCGAAAACAATGCCACTACCTCTAAACGTAAGAGAATTTCATCTCATAAAGTATGCAAGCATTGTCTTAAAAAAAGGCGACGTAATAAGTCGAATACAGAGTCAATAAATGAAACTGATTGCCATTGTGACTCTATACTTTTAAATGATTCGTCTTCAGTTAAATTTAAAAAACCACACCAGGATTTATCACTTCCAACAACAATGCCACAACACAATAACGATGCTAATGATGTGAATCCACGACCTTCAGTTAGCAGGAATCTTTACCAGGCCTCTGATGCAGCTCCTTACACTATCCACATCCAAAAGGTTCAGTCAAACCCAAATGATAATGTATCAATACACCCTGTTTCGTTTGGCCGATTCTTAAAAAGAAGTTCAGTAAATAATATTGTTAATGGCAGTCTCAAAAGAATAGGTAGAAACAGAGTAGTACTATCTTTCACTAAATATGAAGACGCTAATAATTTCATTGATAACCAGGCATTAAAAATAAATAATTACAAAGCATTTATTCCCTCCTCATCTGTTACCCGTATGGGAGTAGTCAGAGGGGTTCCAACAGACTGGACTGAGGAAGAAATAATGCTCAACATAACTGTCCCTCTTGGATGTGGTAACATTTTAAAAGTGAGACGTATGAATAGGAAAAATTTAGTAGATGGTAAAACTAGCTATGTTCCTGTAGAAACTGTGGTTCTTACCTTTGATGGCCAGGTTCTACCTAAAAGAGTATTCCTTTGTTGCAATGCCCTCCCAGTTGAACTTTACATTTTCCCAACAGTTCAATGTTTTAATTGTTGTCGATATGGTCATATCAAAACTCAGTGCAGGTCATCTCCCAGATGTTTTAAATGTGGCGACAATCATTCTGGTGACAGTTGCAACATTAATGAAGAAGAGGTCAAATGTTGCTTGTGTGGTGGGTCCCATCATGCTACCAACAAAAAATGCCCAGAGTTCAACAGACAGAGATCAATTAAAGAATCTATGGCTAATAACTGTATCTCCTATGCTGAAGCACTAAAATTACATCCACCAGCAATTAAGTCATATTCTGATGTTTTAACCTCCAAAGCTACATCACTTTCCCCTTTAAAACAGAATTATAAAATTTCTAACACAAATGGTCAATCAAACTCAACATCTTATAAAAAAACTGTGTTTATTCAAAAAAATGCACCAAAAAGTTACAGTAAGGGATATGATAAAGAAACTCATGCTTCATTAACCAAGGACTATAATATACCACTGCCCTCTGTAGGTACCTTGTGTGATAGAACTAATAGCCCCCTCTCTAATATGTCTATTAAAGATCTCATTATCATTCTTATTAATTCTTTATCCCAATCGAAGGATATATATGAACCGTCCAACGATGCTCTACAACAAATTAGTAATTTAATCAATAAAAGTAATAATGGACAATCAATTAGCAATTCTCCAGTGGAATTGTCAAAGCATCAATAACAAAAAATCTGACCTATTATATTTAATAAATATTTATAAGCCTACTATTATTGCTCTACAAGAAACCTGGCTCAAGCCAGGTAAAATCTTTAATGTTCCTCAGTGTTTATGCTTGCGAGAAGATAGGTCTGATGGCTATGCCGGTGTTGCAATAATAATAAAAAATAAAACCCCTTATAAACTCATCCCTATTCCTAATCATAATCCAGACTTCTCAATTATTGCTGTTTTAATAAATAATATTTGCTTTGTGTCACTTTATGTTCCCCACCCCTCTTCCGCTATATATAATGAATTGGAAACTATCCTCACTCAGTTACCACAACCCATATTGATAATGGGAGATTTTAACGCTCAGCATCAATCTTGGGGTAGTAATAAGTCTAGTTGTTATGGCACTCAAATTTTAGATTTTGTAGATTCTAACAATTTCTGCATTATAAATTCAGGTGTGCCAACACGACGCACACTACCAGATGAAGGGGATAGCGCTCCTGATCTTTCAATTTGCTCTCCTAATCTTGCTTCTATCCTGACTTGGAGTACCCTAACCTCTACATATGGCAGTGACCACTATCCTATAGTTATTTATTCCCCTAAAGCATTAGTGAAGGAATATCCAAAGCGACTGCCACGTTTGAAATATAAGCTTAATAATAACAACTGGGAAATATTTAGGAAACAAGTAGAGGAGAAATGCTTATCACTTCCTCCCATACAACAAGACAACCAAACCTTGTGTGCAGATGCCTTTGCATCTATCTTAATAGAAGTGGCAGATAATGTTTTTCCATATAAACAAAACTCTAAGAATCTTTGCTCTCCACCTTGGTGGGATAGTGATTGCACCACCGCCATAAAAAAGAGAAAAAGTGCTGAAAATATTTATAAACAATGTAGTACTACTGAAAACTTTGACAAACTAATACTAATCATGAAAGAAACTCGTAAATTACTAAAGAAAAAGAAGTGGGAAGGCTGGAAGTCATTCTGTTCATCACTGGCCCCTGATACTTCATCATCTACTATATGGGCTAACATTCGACGATATAGATCAGCAACTAAAGAATCTGTTCCACAATTTATAGATAATGATGTTGCAGATTCATTGTTAGACAAATTAGCTCCTCCTTTTGTGCCCCAAGAAATTACTGTTGCTAACCCTAATAGTTCAATAAAAAACACTACTGGCCTTAATGCTCCATTTAGTCTTACAGAATTAAAAGGTATTTTATCTTATGTTAAAGACTCTGCTCCGGGTTTAGATGGAATTCCATACTCTTTCCTCACATGCTTGAATGACACCAGCCTTAATTATCTATTACATCTTATTAACTCAGTTATGTTATATGGTAAAATTCCACCATCATGGAAAACCCAAGAAATAATTCCATTATTAAAACCAAAAAAATCCCCTTCAGATCCAAATTCATATAGACCAATAGCACTTGCTTCAGTTCTCTCCAAATTAGCTGAACATTTAGTTAAAAATAGATTAGAATGGTTTGTGGAAAATAAAAAACTTTTAGCTCCCAGTCAGTATGGTTTCAGGAAAGGAAGAAGCACTATGGATAGTCTAGGTATCTTCATTACAGACATTAGACTAGCCTTTTCTAATAATCAATATCTACTTGCTACATTCCTAGATATATCTGCTGCATATGATAATGTTGATATTTTAATCTTAAAAAACAAATTGCTAAAATTAGAAATCCCCACCTTATTATGCAATTTTATTATCAACCTTCTTTCAGGAAGAATTATACAAATAAATTTAAATGACTTAAATATTAAATCTAGGTTAACTTGGAAGGGCTTGCCCCAAGGCTCGGTGTTGAGTCCTCTTCTCTACAATTTATACACATATGATCTTGAACCTTCCATCAGTGGTGCGGCAAATATTCTTCAGTATGCAGATGACTTAGTTTTATATTCATCTGGACATTCCCCTTATGAACTAAGTATTGCCTTAAATAAAGCTCTCAAGCTTCTTAATCTATGGCTTGATAGAAATAACTTATGCCTTTCTGTCTCCAAAAGTTGTGCTGTGTTATACACAAATGTCAGGTCACCTCCAACATTTACCGTTGTTTACAATAGTGAATCAATCCCTATAACCAATGAAGCCAAGTTTCTTGGTATTATCCTTGACTCCAAGTTAACTGGTATACCACACTGTAATTATGTTTTTGCCAGATGTGAACGCTTAATAAATATTCTAAGATGCCTCTGTGGGGTTTGGTGGGGTGCTCATCCATTTACCTTAAAACTTTTGTACAATGCAATAATCAGAAGTGTCTTAGATTATGGTTCATATTTTCTTGAGCCCTGTAGTAGTGCAGGAATAATTAAATTAGATAAGATTCAGTCTAAATCACTATCTATTGTAACTGGAGCTATGCGATCAAGTCCTTTAAATGCGCTCAGAGTTGAATGTGCAGATCCTCCTTTAAATTTAAGAAGACAGTTTCTTTGTGATAAATTTCTATTCCGTGCTTTTCAGTTTTCAGAACATCCTCTCTTTTACAAACTACAAAACTTGTCTGAAAAGGTCGATAACAGTCCATATTGGTCCCATAAAACCCCTCCATGCGTGGTTGTTAGTTTCCGTAAATTTATGTCTCTCAGTTCACCCACACACCGTTCTCACCGCCTTCCCATTTTTTCAGTACCATTTGAGGCTCTAGTAAATTCACCTAACGTTTCTTTCGATTTTCACAATTTAAAAAACGACCCAAATGCCAACGTCAATTTGAAAGCTACTATTTACACAGAATATCCAGATTGGCATTACATTTATTGTGATGCATCTAAAGAAAATTCTTCTAGTATAGTTGGTGTCGGAGTTTACCATCAACAATTTGATATAGTTCAAAAAACTAAACTCCCCCCTGAAACCTCTGTTTTTACGGGAGAATGTTTTGGTATTTTAAAATCATTAGAATATGTCTTACTTGCAAAACTCAAGAAGTCAATAATCTTTTCGGACTCTAAAAGCACTTTGCAATCTATAGACCAATACCCTTTTAAATCCCGCTTCTCTAATAAATACATAATAGATTGTAGAAATTTACTCTTGAGTTGTAAGTTGAGGGATTATGATATTCTTTTTGCGTGGATCCCTGGCCATCATAATATCACGGGCAACGAAATTGCTGATCAGCTTGCAAGGGAAGCGATGAGATGTGGTGATGTTTACCCTTATAAAAACATAGTCCAAGACCTCCTTCATCTTCCCAAATGCTACCTCCGTAGTGCATGGGAGAATGACTGGAAAAGTTCAAGTAAAGGTAAAATCTACAAAAGTATTCAGGAAAACATCCCAATTAAACCATGGTTTTTTAAACATTTTCTCAGCAAACCAGCTACAACGAGTCTTATTCGTATGCGTCTAGGACACGTCCGTTTGGCTTCCCATCTCTCAAAACTTGGTATCGTTGATACTGATATCTGTGCTTGTGGTATTGGTGTGGAAGACTTAAATCATATTTTTTTTGAATGTCCTTTCTATGACAGCTCTTTTTTTGTCAATTCGCTAATATCCCTCGGTGTCCCACTTCCTACATCGTTTCCTTCCCTACTGTATTTTATAAATTTTGACTTATATTATTTGATTTCTAAATTTTTAACCGTTCATAACATTAAATTATAGCCTGTCTGACCTATTTATTGTAAAGCTTATAAACTTTGTATATACAAATGTATATAGTCTTATTGTTTTACAATATTGTATATAACCTATAATATATTGTATATATCCTACTTTACCTATTCCTATTATTCCCAAATTCTCTCCGATCCCGATGTTTTCCCTTATTTTCCTGTAATGGTTTCCCTAACTTTCAAACTCCGTCGTGGCTAATGCACAAACCGTGCGAGCCAATAAAAAAAAAAAAAAAAAAAAAAAAAAATTATGTATATAGTTACCAAAATAATATTTTCTGTATGATATAATTAAAATACTATTATATGACAACCTGTTTTTGTTATTAATATAAAACAAATTGTTGTTGTTATATTACTTTAATAATTAAAAGAGTGATGTTGTCTTATCATTTAGAAAAGAAAACAATATTTTGTTAATAAATTGTGATGTAGTAACTAATGAAAAAGATATATTTTTATAATACAATGGCTGCTTTAAATTATTTATTAGAGTAAATAGAAAAAAAAACTATTTTTAAATACCACATTAGATAAATGTAGATTAAGTGATTATATCCCTTTTTATTTATATTTATTGAATGTAACATTAATTCCAGTAATGCATATAAAACAAGCATTAACAACGCACTTAAAACGAAAAAAGATAATAAACTTACCCCATACTACTTGCAAATAATAATTTGAAAGTATTATTAAGACAAAATAATTTATTTATTTTAATTTTTTCTTTCATTCGGAAAAGATTCCGACACCAATTAGCTGTCGGATACGAATTCGATAGATAAAGCCTTCATTCCGAATCACACTGTCAAAAGTTTCCGATGTCGGATTTGTGAATAGCTCATGGAGGTGACATTCGAAAAGTTTCCGCACGGATTTGGAAAGAGCAGTTTCCGACGGTTGTGAATAACCCCACAGATTGGCAATCTTTAACATGGTCTTTAGGCTCTCTCCATAGCATAGGCGAAATTTTGAAGCTATTTTTCTGTCCTTTTGACCACTTGCGAAATTCTAATAAACAAGTCGTACAAATTTTATGAGGAGTCCAAGTTGTGTCTTGGTTACTTAAAACGTATCCAAAATAACTTTAGTAAATATTTTGTCTGTAATGCTGTTTCGTTGTTTTATCACCATAATTTTTCCGCAAATATTACAAAAACTATTCGGAGAATTTAAACAGCTTCGCGATGACATTTTAAAGTTTACGTAGCAAGATGCGCAGTTCAACTGTTAATTTTCTAAATCAGTGCGTGTACTTACACAAAAACCGTTTGGTTTATCTTTATTACACCCTTTTCTAATAATATTTACAACAATTAGGTAATATTACCTAATCATTATGTATGAATGAGCTCATTACTAAATTAAGCCAAAATACCCCTTTTTAGACATGTTACTTATACTCATTATGTAGTAATTAACAAATTACTGATTTGCATTAATTTCTATGTCCCCTTACACTAATTAAATACAATCAAAATTAAGCTGAAGTAATTAAATGACGTTTTATAAATTTTAATATGTAGGCGCTCAGACATTTTTGAGCAAAATCTTAAATATTCAATATCAAAAAATCCTGACGTGATGGATATTTTTTATTATTTTTCTCGTAATCAGCACATCAGAAACTATAGAAATCGTTACTCAGATTTCAAAGAAGAAAACCATTGCAGACCTGTGTAATTTATCTTATAAAATCGCATTGAAAAATGCATAAAATATATAAAAATTATAAAACTAAACGGCTGTTTCATCTTAATCGATTGCCCAAACATTTGTAAAAATGTTTCTTTCGAATACGAGAGCATTCTCTCTCATTGATGAAAAAACGCTGGCCTACAGCGTAAAATCGGAAAGGTACTACAAAATTTAGACGAGTGTTCACAACGCTAGGTAGCTCAATTGGGAGAGCATTGAACCGGATTTCCAATGGTTGTGGGTTAAATTCCCGGCTGAGAATTCACTTGTGACCCGAGTCGATATTTTCTAGTATTTTTCTATTATAATAATTTATACTAATATCCACTACAAAACATCACAAGAAAACCGAAACTACCAAAATGATGCTTCAAAAGCCAAAAAGTAATTTCATGGGCACTACACATCATCACAGTACACTTAACCACAGTCAATGAAATCACAGTACATAAGGTTAACTTCCTATTTGTGGTTCCTATTCTGTGACTTTTGTTAGTACAATGTTTTGTTCTGTGACAGTTCGCTTCGCTTGATTTGATTTTAAATATTTTCACGTGTGTTTTGTTTTGGTTAATTCTTTAATGTTTATACCGTTAATGGTTTGATTAATATTGGATAGAATAGATCTTCTTAAAGTGATAATGGCAACTTCCTACGAATTTGAAAAATTGGATGATGAAGTAAAAGAACTTCTGCAAAACTACAAACATAAAAAAGCTACCGTGTACGAACCATGCACTCTAAAAAACATAAAGGAATGCTTGATTGGATTGAATGAGGTAAGTTAATATCTTGTAAATTGCTGCGCAGTTAAAAAGAGCAGAAAAAAACAGTAAACCTACCTTTATTTATTTTCAGGAACTTGGACTTTATAATATAAACTATCTCTTTAATCCGTACATCGACTATAACGACGGCAACCTAGCATCTGAGGCTCTTGTTAAATTAATTAACTCAACTTGGACACTACTGTATTACCATAAAAGCTTAAAGGAGAATGTAAATATGTTAACAGAGCAAAATCATATTCTGGAACACAAAAGTAAACAACTTAATGTAAGTTTGGTTAAGTTATGTAAATTCTGTTATATTTCAATGAATATAACTTTTTTATCGTAATAATACATATTACTGAAAGGCTTGTGTTATGTATACTAGTCTAACCCATAATAAGATGTACATTGATCTTTGAGAGTAGACTAATCTGTGTGATGGTATGAAAAAAATATTATCATAGTTATATTTGAAATAAAAATGCCTAGCCAACATTCCCCTTACTATGCTGTAATTCTAAGTACTTTGTAACATTTGACTTTCTATATTGTTTAATACTACTAGTAAGGTGCTAATTTTTACAACTGGTTTTAGAATATGTTAGGTAAATTAAAGGAAAAGTTGTCATCAGAAAAGAATGAAGCTAGAGCATGTGTTGCTTCAGCTCAAAGAGTATCAGACCAATCTGATGAACTTCTTCATACGTTGACAGAGACCAAAGCGAAACTATTAAAAGTAACAAAACAAAAGGATGCAGTGGAGAAAACTTTAAGAAATGAAATTGCACGGCTAAAGCAAGATAATGATAAATTACTGGATCGGCTTAGGAACAAATCAAGTAATTTAAATTTTTACCATTATTTTTCAGTATATGTGAAAGTAGTCCATGTTTCACTGCTTTAATAAATCTGACTATTAACACGTGCATGCATAGTGATAAAGATGATACATACATTTTTGTTTATATTTTGTGTGATCACCAGGTTTGGGGATGACACAAAATTGCTTGCTAATTCCAGACCTTCTTTCCCATATACTGCACAAGATAATCTTTTTTTTTATTTATTATGATCTTTTACAATGCATTCATTGACAGCCAAAAGTCTAAGTTCACTTCTTCAGCGAAATTATGATAACTTTCTCAATGCAAAGTTGCATAATTAATTAAGAATTTTTAGATCATAATAATATTAACTGATTCGTTGCTACATACAATTACAAGAAACAAAGGCTACGAGCTTAATTTACGTGAAAAATGAAATATAGTTTTATTCTAAGTAGATTTCCCTAAAACTTAATTTAAAAGAGTTATCATCGATTTAAAAATGACACTCTTCCAGCGGCTAGCGCCACACGCAAAAGAAAACAATGAATCGGCTAATTCTCAAGTTATACTAAAAAAGACTAGGCTGGTTTGGGTCAATTTGATAAACAGTACTTTAGTTACTTAATCCTTATTCTAACACATGGAGATGTAATTGATTTTCTAATGCATAAGATGAGATAGAGTAAATTATTTATCAACTTTTTTAAGTAAATTGAGAAAAAATCAAATTGTTTACATAGTCCACATACTATGGTTTAATTTTTTTAATACAATGGATTTGGTAAGTCTGCCATAATGCTTTAGTGGAGTATGTGGTTTTTGGTCACATATAGTTACATGATATAAAGTAGTGAAAATTAATCAACTTATACTTACTTTTTTCAGACATTCATATTTCTTGTAGTGAGGTATGTGATTCAACATTATTGCGCCTCAAAGAGCGTGAACGTAAACACTTGGCAGTCATCTCTCAGCTTCAAAATAATAACCAAGAACTGTTACGTGAAGTTTTAACTCTCAAGGAGGAAATTATTCTTGGAGGGATCCAAAACTGATTTAGACTGTAGAATTTCATAATTTTAAGAAAAATGTTAGTTGCTAATCACTGACATCAAAGCTATTGTTGGTTTCAATAAAGAACTAATACATAAATGGCAGTTAACTCTTAGGCTTTGTATCTTTTACATATTTCTTGATATTGGATAATTATTATTAACTGGATGAAAAGATTTTATTTATTGCACTATTTTGATTTTGTGATAAAAAAAATAAAAGATTGAATCACTGTGTGAGATACTGATAATATTCTGTGGGTTGTATCTTGCAGAGCACACTAAAAGTTTCAGAAATGTAGAAAAAATCTCAATTGACATAAATTCACATTTGACACAAATAAACTAATTTAAAAAAATATGCCACTCTTCCATTGTGACCTTGAAAACATTTTACATAATATTATATTTCTTCTATAAGATTAGTGGAGCGCCGTAAGGCATAAAAATCGTAAAATCTGGGAATCCAGGTCAGTTCAATGAATCTTCATAAAAACTGTTAGACTGCATTGTTAAAAGCTTAAATAAACAAGTTAAGGAAAAAAAAAATTGCCGATATAGATTGCAACAATTTATAACAACAATTTACTGAAAAATGAGAGGGACAAAAGGAAAAAAAATGTTTACAGTTTTATACCTAATAAATTATATTTACATAGTAACTGTAATATTAATTTATTAATATTAAACAGAAAATAACGAGTTAAATAAAAAATATTATCAACTTTCTTCATTATTGTTGTCGTCATCGTCATCGATTTCATTGATGTGGATTGTAGGTGAAGGATTAGTGCAGCTATTACCATCGCATTCTAAGCATGCTACAGAGCAATTTAATCCACTTTTCCTGCACCCACAAGATGCTCCGCATCCTGTTTTGCATGTGCAAAAAATCATTTTCAGTAAGGATTCTGGAGCGGGTAGCTGCGTCATTGTTTCCGGCATGAGTATTCCGCATTTCTTCTGGTGATATTTCTCTTCCGAGCCATGTTTGAATTTGCAGATATACTCTTTTGAAGTGTCCAAAAGCGGCATCTGCAGTTGGTGGTAAAGACGGTAGCTTAACGCAGGTATTTTTAGCAGTTGCTTTCAAAAAAGAGTTAAATCTTAATTCATTCAAACCTTTTATTTTCTTTGGCGCAGCGTATAAAGCAAGAGTGCATATAACACCAGCGTTAAAAATGTCATTAGCATCTTTGCATTCACTTTTAAAAACTGTAGCAGTATTTTGTAAATCTAGCCGTTTTTCAAAATTTTTCGCAAAGACATTTTTGCCACGTTGAAAGAAAGCTGACGTCGTGTCGCAGCTTTTTTGAAATCAGAAGTGGTTACATAGCAGATTTTTTGTCTTGACGATTTGGACTTCCGTTTTTCCTTCATTTCATCTGCTTCTTTGTCACATAAAAAACATCTACTTTTCCAATCAAAGTCAATTGAAGTAGCCGTTCGAAGCTTTTTTTAGGTGGAGTACATGCTGATGTGATTTTTTCTTTTTTCGATTGAGCATTTATACAACTTTTATTTATATATTTTTGTCTGCATACTGAATGCACGTAGACAAATTCGCGAGTATTCAAATACTGAGACAATCCATCCGCTCTCTCTGCAGAAGCAGCTTTCAGCGTCGATATTCCTCTAGTAACCTTTACAATTTCTCCTAGCTTGGAGCTTGATTGTGAACTAGATCCAATTTTGTCGCAAATAAGGCAATCATTACATTGATTATCATCACTATTCGATGGTTCACTCATTTTGCTAAAAGGCTGCAACAACAATTATAATATTGATAACTAACGTTTATATAATGATTAACAACTAATGTTATTGAATTTTGCTATAACATTCTATCGTTCAGCATTTATTTATTATTAAATTAACAATTAAGTATTTGAAATTGTTTTTACAAGCGAGTAATATGAATAAAAACAAATACTTACTATATATGCCACTGTTTTCTAAGTTTGTTAATGCTAATAACTGCTCAATAATAAATATAAATAAGTTCCAAATTAAAAACAATCAAAGATATTATTTTTCTAAACGTTCAAAAACAGCTACGTATTTTGCCCAGGTAGGTGCAACGTGTACCTACTAAACTGTTAGGGATCGCGTCAACAATGCCCAACAGCTGCTGTTGTCCCTTCTATAATCCCCCCCTCTCGCTTTTGTACCTGCTGTCCCTTGAGGTCCGAAAACAAGTTTGGAATAGTTCTCCTCTTCAAAATAATAGGGGTTAAAGTATGAAATTGCCGTTTTATTGCAATAGGTTCTTTGAATTGACATAGAATCTTCATGGTTTGAGGTTTTCGAATGAAACTTTTTTTAAATGGTTTCTATGATGTTCTTTTTTTAAAAAATGTAAAACATTTGAATATCGACTTTCAATTGTTTTTGTTATTCAATTTAGACAAGAAAGATGGATACTGCGAAAATTCGAGTTATTTTTGAATACGAGTTCCGACGCGGAACTAACGCGGCAGAAACAGCCCGCAATATCAATGCTGCGTTTGGAGAGGGGTCTACTAATGAACGCACCGTGCGATTTTGGTTTAAACGCTTTCGTGATGGAAATTTCGACTTAAAGAACGAGCCACGAGGAAGACCGCCCACACAGGTAAATAACGATGAATTAAGAGAGATAGTGGAAGCCGATCCTAGTCAAAGTACCCAGGAATTAGCGGCATGGTTTAACGTTACCTTACCCACAATATTGACTCACTTGCGTCAAATCAATAAAATAAAAAAATACGAAAAATGGGTGCCTCATGATTTGACTGATCTGCAGAAAGAAACGCGTGTTGAAACTTGTGTTGCCTTGTTGAACCGGTACAGAAATGAAGGAATATTGGATCGAATTGTAACATGTGATGAAAAGTGGATTCTTTATGATAACCGGAAAAGAAAAATGCAATGGCTGACCCCAGGTCAAATGCCACAACAGTGTCCTAAAGCAAAACTTACCAATAAAAAGGTAATGGTAACTGTTTGGTGGTCTCAGCATGGTGTTATTCACTATAGTTTTCTCCGATCTGGTCAAGCAATAACGGCAGATGTCTATTGTGCCGAACTCCGAACCATGTTGACAAAACTAGCAGTAAAACAGCCCCGACTCATGAATCGATCTTCACCATTATTGCTCCACGACAACGCGAGACCTCACACAGCACGAGAAACCATTTTGACCCTTCAGGAACTGCAGTTAGAAACCATTCGTCATCCTCCGTATTCACCAGACCTTGCTCCAACGGACTACCATTTTTTTCGTGATTTGGACAATTATCTACGTGACAAGAAGTTTTCTTCCCAGGAGGCAGTACAAAATGCTTTCACACAGTTTGTGCAGTCTAGATCGTCGGAATTCTATCGCAAAGGCATTAATGACCTTCCCATTAGATGGCAGCAATGTATAGATAATAATGGCAACTATTTTGATTAAATAAATTTGTTAAAAATTTAAAAAATAAACAATATAGATTTTCAGTACAAATCGGCAATTTCATACTTTAACCCCTAATATTATAAATATATAACTTTAAACTCATGAAAATGGAAGAAAACTCCAAAAATTGATAATTATTTATTTAAATAATTAAAAAATTGAAACCGGCTAAAAAAATTTTCTTAATATTTTTCTATATGCTGTTGAAAACACATATCAAAAATTCATATGAAGATTCATTAAACTGCCATGGATTCCGAGACATAAATCTTACGGCGCTCCACTAGATATAAAATACGCCTGTAAAAAACGACTACTAGATGGGATCCCATCTGAGGGCTCGGTTGCGTACCTTAAAGAAAACATTTTACTCTTCCAGAGCCTCTTCTGGTGATGAATATTGTTGTGTCATTAATTCTATATTTTGGGCGCGGAATAAAGTCACAAGGTGCCAGCTCAGAACTGTACGCAGCATGGCCTATACTATATTTTGTTTTCACCTTTAAATATTCGTTTGTTTGTCTGACCGTGTGACTTGGTGTTGTAGTGCAATTTTAACATCGTTCACTTGTATTCTTACGGAGTTCGTTAATAACTTTCAGTAAACCGATGGTTGTGTACCTATGACTAAAAACTTGCACAGTATTGAACGATTCTCCAAAGCAACAGTAACCACGTGTCTAGTTTTATCACTAAAAGAAGCAATGATCCGCTTAGAGGCACTCTACACAACGCAAATGCTACTAACCAAAGTTGCGAGCGTGAAGAGGGAGGAATTTGGGATGCCCTTTTGTTAGAATCTTCCAGTGGACTTCAGTGGACAAGCAAAAAAAAAATCAGAGTAGATCTTGAGTTGCGCCGCCATTTATGCATTGGTTCTTTAGTAATAGTGAAGTTATCACATTTGTTACCATTTATCTTGTCAAAGAAAATTGTTAAAATTATCAAAGAAACAAAAACATTGTACTTAAGCTTTTTTTCGATCTTCGAGTCTCAACTGCATATCGTGTTGATGTGGAGCTTATTTTTTAATATTTTTTTTCTCTAGTGTTTTCGGTATTCAAATTGTAGAAACCACCAGGTAAATGGGATTTTGTCTAATAAAAATTAAGAAGGTTTGAACTTATGTGCGTAATTATATTTTAAATAAATAAACCCTAACTTTGTTTAACTAACTTTACAAAATCATCGACTGCATATCCTATTTTTCAGTTTACTTATACGCACAGATAAAATCATATCTTCTGCCTGCATACTAAATGAAAATCCACACAATTTTAACTGTCGTAAGTTTATTTTGTAAATAATAAATAACAGTCAATTTATGTTAGTACCATAACAAAAATGTAGGTACCTATAATCAACCGGAAGTAGCAAATGATTTATATGCAAGAGCTTTTTAAGCGTTATTAAATAAAGATTATAATAAATAGTTATTTGATATGGCATGTGTGATATTATGAGTAGGTACATCATTGTGTACTAATAATAATAATAAAATAATTGTTCTACTTGTGATTAATCAACGTGATCTCGGTACCTAAGTATTAAAGTGTTAACAATATCGTATTTTTACAATGTGTTTAAGTTAGGAATTTAATAAGTACTTAGTGACTTAGAAACTTCCTTCTGGGACTTTTCATGATCTGTGCCTTATTCTCGTCTTTGTAATGTTAACCAAACACAATTATATTTTGTTATCATAATTATAAATCATTAAACAATACATTTTAGTTTATTTATCTGCCTGTTCTAATAAGGAAGTAATTTTGCCATTGAATTTATTATTTTAATACTTTACCACATTACTTAATGCTTTGTTTGACAGTGAAATTAGAATTTAATGAGTATTATCTAACTTCCTCTGTGTTCGAACTAACTGAAATAGTAAATGGCCGGTGACGTTATGCGTTTGTACGCTCGTGGAATTAATGTGAAGCCGAGGTTTTATATCAGTTGTGGTTGTGGCAATACGAGCTCCGTACCGCTCTACAACCAATCAAGCTTTGTCTCTACAATCATTCCGAATTCAACAGTTACAGTGCGCGCGCGCGCCTTGTTTCAACCGGCATTGCCACTATCGCGAGTGTGACAACGAGATTGATAAGATCATTACATCACTGTGATAAACCTCGCCAAGGATCTTATTCACTATAGAAAATTAAAGTTTGATTTAAGCGTTTTTTTAATAAGGATTCTGTGAGTTTTAATATCTGAAATATTGACTAGTATCAGTGAATTGTGTCAGGCTGACGGATGTCCCGGCACGCAACATGGGTACGAAGAAAACAATAAAGATCACAGTGGTCGGGGACGGTATGGTTGGCAAGACCTGCCTGCTGTACGTGTATACGAAGAACGAGTTTCCCGAAGAGTATGTCCCCACAGTGTAAGTAAATAGTAAAAATAGTGTCTATGCTACCGTAGAAAGTAGCTGGCAGGTGCGTTGACCGGATGGGTCACTAGGCCAGCAATGTCGCGAGAATTACGTGAGGTTGAGCCGTTAAATTAGCGAGATGACGCCGTTACGTCGTTATCACTAGGTAGGTATAGATGATGTCACAACAGCTAAGTTTATTCGATGTGTTGTTTGGATTTACCGTTTCTATTCATTTATGCATGACGCACTTATTTGCTTACTTTACTCATAACAACGATTTACACATGTTAGTAGGTAGTTTGGTATTATACCTACCAAATGTCATAATATAGTTTATAAATCGAATGAATAACTAGTCATAGGTACAAGGAAAATGTTGCAGTTATATACTTCAATAAATAATATGGTAAAAATGATTATTTTTTTGTGTAAATCATATATCTGCATTATGGACAACCGAGTTAAGTGTCATGAGGGATTCTCCTTATCATCGTACCTGCATTCTTTTTAACTATATATATCTGCATACATCCCAGGATCGAATGCACAGATGTGGTGGATATGATTTCCATACCGTCGTCGACTCTGACAAATAAGTGCAATTACTTAACTTGGGATCACAGCAATGTATGTATGTATAGTAATAAAATTGTTATATCTACTTAGATATCAATCTAACGGGTTACTAAAGTTTATCTACTACATAGTCATAGATTAAATTTTTTATATCTACATTCGAAATGAATAATACTGGATAAGTACCTACCGACGAAGTATTCCAACTATTTAGATGACTAATTTTAGAACGGAATGAAATAGGTATTTAATTCTTTAGAAGAAAAGACAAGTTAACATCACTCTATCAGTCTCATTTCAAAATCTCGAGTAACTCTATTAGTAGGTATTTAAATGCACTATAATTAGATGATAGGGTAGTTAACTAAATGGTTATTAGGTAAAGGACTTAGAATTCCTTAATCATATTAGCTCTACATAATGGCACTTTATTAATGGTATTAATTTTAATGTAAAAGTTCTATGTATGCTATTATTTTAAATTAAGCTATAGTCCACATTGACAATATTTTTTTATAATAATCCGTCCATTTGACAGTGAGAGATTAAAACCTATCCAGAAGGTAGGTAGGTCCTAATAATTCATCGTGGTTTTATACCTATTCACACTGCAATATTTTAAAAATGTTCGGCTACAACTAAAACTGTTTCTCATGAGAATGTCATGTATTGTGATAGCGTCTGGACAAGAACTTAGCGGCAGCTTCGGCTCGGCTAACTAAATATTTAGTTGGTCGTACTAACTTACTTCGTGATTGCGAACTGCACTATTTATAAAGTCAAATACGTCGCGTCGCGGCATTGTTGTATTGTGCACGGTCGTCGCTTCCTCCTTATGAAACTGGACGCACGTCTACTCATCAACTTCCTTGCAAATCATGTTCTTTATCCATGTAATCCCACGCAAAAATCGAAGGCCGTATCTGGTGGGGTTTTTACGGTAGCTATA
Source organism: Calamotropha paludella (assembly GCA_927399485.1). Lineage (NCBI taxonomy): Eukaryota > Metazoa > Arthropoda > Insecta > Lepidoptera > Crambidae > Calamotropha > Calamotropha paludella. The sequence goes on from OV656805.1 coordinate 13,681,797, forward strand.
GATTCCATTAGTAATTAATGTAAATAAAATATACTACATACAACAACTGTTAATATTACACCGAGTTCGCTATAAAAAAATAGCTCAATTCGACTTCAGTCTGCATAATCGTGATTCTTCTCAGAGTCGCTGATGTGCAGTCAATGCATTGCTTGTCACTGATCGGCTGATAGACGACGCACAGAGGTCCTCCATACAAGACGCCGTCATAAAAATGTTTTTTGCGAAAGTAGGTTTTCTCAGATTATTTCTTAGTGACTCATTAGTTTAATAAACATATAATTAGATTTCAATAATATTTTATTTTTAATTTGTAAACATAATAGTGTAAGGAGTCGCGAAAGTTCAGACTTAAAAAATATTGTTTCTAATAAAATACCTAATCGTAGACACATTTCAAATAAGTAATTTGGAAAAAAATTTTCAGAACTATATTATGTGTTATACATTTTTAGAAATTTGTCACAATTCTATTATTTTTTATTGTATTCCCAAAATGATCACAATTACAAACTTATGTTTATTTCTTAGTTTAATCACTCATTAATAAATAACATAACAATAAATTATCATTATTACATCAGTTGTTGCATATTCTTTGATAGTTTCAATGTCCTAAATGTGGGTTAATGATTAAAACCTATGATTTTATCTTATAACCACATAAAATATCAATACAAAATTCTCACGAGAATTTGTAAATACATTGCACACTTAAATTTGAAACTAACAACCTCACATAAGTAGGGTGAGTGGGGGGAAGATGAAAAACGGGGTAACACAAAAAAGCATCAATAAAGACAGATTTTGTGTAATTTATCCAATGCAGACAACATTCATAAGACCGCCATTTTGTTACGTCCCACACCTCAGTCGGCACTTGTCGTTTTGAGGGATCGGTTGTGTGTTATGAGGGAATATCTGCGCTGTGAATTTTACGCGATCAAGTCGAGTGTTTTAATCTTACCCCGTGTCGTGTAACTTCATTTACGAGGTAGGTACGAGTTTTTTATTTGTATAAATACTTTTTATTTTGAATTGGTATTTATGTTGCTATGTCTAAATATCGCAACTTTTTGTATTTTAGGATTTGTTGTGACAATCCGTCTTTACCCGCCAATATTTGACGGGGTAAGATAAACATATAAAAGGTTCCATCTTGCCCCGTTTTCAAAACTCATACAAATGGTTACATGTTCTCAAAATGTACCTAAAAAATGTTTTGTTTTGTTACTGCCATTATATAAATTGTCAGCGGCACAATTTCAGCTAATATTATGTAAAGGTATTTATTTTTATTTTTGTATATTATAAGAGAGGCAAAAAGAGCAAGCGGGTCACCTGATGGCTAAGTGATTTTACCGCTGCCCATAGACACAAGAAACTACTACAACCAATTTTTTTTATTAATGTAGGTACGAGTATATATTAGGGCGCCCCGAAAAACGATTATTTTTTTTAAGTCTCCTATTGTATAAAAATATGTTACTTTATCATGTTTTATGAGCCGCCTCCAAAAAATAGCTCCAGAAAAAAATAATTTAAAAGGTCGCTCATACTTATGAAAATTTGTTTTTGACGATTTTAGAAATTTTCAAAAATTTTGAGCGACCCTTTAAAAAAATTTTTTTTAATTTGTTTTTTGGAGAGGGCTCATGAAACATGATAAACTAATAAATTTTATAAGGAACTTGAAAGAAAACATAGTTTTTTCAAGTTAACTATTTAATGATAAATGATTTGTGTGTGTGTGCGTATGTATATGTGTATATAGTATGTTATTATGTATCTAGTACCGAATAAATAAAAATTAAATGTATTTTGTCAATTTAGAAACACCATGCCACGTAACTACGTCCGAAAATCTCTACGTGCAACTTCCTATACTCATGAAGATGTGGCTAAAGCCGTTGAGAAAGTAAAAAGGAAGGAACGGACATTATACGGCGCGGCTAAATTTTATAAAATACCCATTGCTACTCTTCACAATCGTGTAAATAAAAAAACCGGTGTTAAAAGTGATACACTTGGTCGCCCTCCGGTATTTGATCATGAAACGGAAACGAGATTAGCAAATGGTCTAAAAGTTTTAGAAAAATGGGGTTTCGGTCTATCCAGAAAAGAGGTAATTTTATTAGTGGAACGCTATGTTCGTTTGAATAAAATACATACCCCATTTAAAGATAACATTCCAGGACCAGATTGGTTCACAAACTTCCGTAAACGACACAGGCTTTCGCTTAAAAAAGCTCAGTCTCTAGAACATTCAAGAAAAAACAACACTAATCCTTTTATTATAGATGAATACTTCACAATGTTGGAGTCAACGTTAAAGGAATTAAATTTGGTACAACGCCCACATTTAATATGGAACTTGGACGAAACATCAGTGTGTTTAGACCCTTCAAAGACAAAAATAGTTGGAAAGAAGGGGGCCCCATCTTCTCGAACTACACATGGTACTGGCAGAGAAAATATCACTGTTTTAACGGCTGTTAGTGCGAATGCCAAGAAAATAAGTCCTTTAATTATATTTAAAGGGAAATTTGTGTGGGATTCGTGGGTAGCTGAAACTGAGGGCAAATATGATTTTGAGCTTTCTTATGCCGCGAGTCAAAGAGGATGGATGGATACACAAATATTTTATAATTACATAGAAAAAGTGTTTATCCCTGCTCTTGGAAAAGAAAGACCAGTCCTTTTAGTTTACGACGGACATGGCAGTCATGTTGATCTCAATGTAGTCGAATTAGCTATTCGAAACAATATAACAATATTAAAATTACCGCCTCACACATCCCATATCCTACAACCGTTGGACGTGGCTGTATTCAAGTCTTTTAAAAGTAGATGGGACGCTAAATTAGTTGAATGGCAAAGACAAAATACAGGTGTTAAAGTGCCTAAAAGGGTATTTTCTGAGCTTTTTGCTAAAATTTGGAACGATACCAAAGACGAAATAATATTGAACGGCTTTAAAAAAGCAGGAATATACCCTTTTAACTCTAAGGTGGTCCCAATTGATAAATACGACCCTAGAGCATACAGGCGTTGGGAAGAGGCGCAAAAAAACAATCCCCACTCTTCACATCGACAGTCTCAATATCCGTCAGTAAATGATACAAAAGATTCCCTTCCACCACATGTAGATTCACAGTTTTCACACCAAGATTCGCAGTTAAATATTTTATCAACGTTAAGCCCAGTATCTTTAAAAGAACTTTGCATTAATGCTATCAATGTGCTGATGAAACATGACATGCTATTATATTATGAAAATACTTCTTTAGCTATAGAGTTCGAAAGTGTTCATCTGTTGGCGGATGTGTCAAAGAATCACGAATACGCAAGAAAATTCATAGCGTACCACAAAGAAGAATTACCTAACTGTTTGACATCAGATAATGTTAAAATTGAAAATATATCAACATCCGCAAGTAATTTGCAGAGACAAAATTCAAAAATTAATATAATTTCTAATGAGTTAGTCAGTTTTGAAGAACTACTTCTCGAAACAGTCAAACAAACCCCTCGCCTCGACACGAAGATCAAAAGAAGGCGTATAGCGTTAGGAGCGGAAGTAATCACAGAGACTATGAAAAAAAACTTAAGTGAAAAATCAACACAAAATGTACTTGAGACAAAGATAGAAATTCCAAAGAAGAAAACTCCGAAAAAAAGTCAAGTCACAAAAGGAAAACTGGGAAATATTAAAAAAAGTAGTAAAATGAAAGAAGAAAATTATATTAAAAAATATTACATAAAAAAAGAAGACCAACAGGAAAAGAAAACATCTAAAAATATACAGAGGAAAAGGAAACGGGTATTGTATAGCGAGACTGAAAGCTCCGAAAGTGAGATAGAAGTTAAAATTCTTGAATCTGATGATTCTGAGTATAAAAATATGGAAGAATTTATTGACAGATGCTTAAAAGAACAAGATGAAGATCAGGAAAATATAAATCCCTGGCCAAATACACTATTGCGGCTAGGTGAAATAACATTTTTTGACGATAAATCTAGTGAGTTAAAGAAAGATGATTGGGTTGTAGTAAAATTTACTACAACAAAAAAGAACGTCAAACATTTCGTTGGAACGATTTTGTCATATGAAAACCACATGCCTGTAATTAAATTTGTACGAAAAGTCAAAGAGACAAGGTCGGATACAATTACATCTTTCACCTATCCAGTTGTGGAAGATACAAGCGTCCTAAAAAACACGGAAGATATAGTTTGTATTCTTCCACAACCGGAAATTTCTCGTCGCGGGCAAATAAGGTTTGAGGTCGATTTAAAAAAATTCAACATTCAATAAGTTGTTTCTTGTTATTTATTTTTGTTTTTTGTTTTGTTGATTTTAAAAAATGTTTACGTTTAGTTTTAACAATTGTTTAGAGTATCTTATATTTTCACTTCTGTTTTTGTGTTTGTTTTTACGCACATAGATGTAGTAGTTAATTTTGTTTTTTATCTTCACCTCCGTGTACTCCAGATGTGCAATCGCATCAACCACGGCCGAACAAATTTTTAGGTCCCAATGTAATAGGTGGCCGCCCATTGACATCACTCGGGACTTCCAAATCCGGGGTTGTGCTAATAGGATTTAGAAAATTCAGAAAAAGCACAACACCCGACCCGGGAATCGATGCGTAGCGAACGCCACGAGTGGAGTCAAGTCAATAGTAGTTAAATCATACTCAATAACTTGATTTATGTACACGTCTACATCATAGTGCAGAAGAATGAAGCATTCTGGAAAATCCATGTCATCGTTGAGTTTTTAGTTTAGTAAGTATTAGATAGAATAAAGACTTGGTAACGGTATTTTTGCCATAAAGTGCTATTAATGGCCAATTTGCTGTATTAATGATTTGATTTTGACTTAAAGATTACAGAATATAAAGTTCCTAAATATGCCAAATTTAAGATAAGTTATTTATTGTTTATATATTGTACTAGCTGTGCCTGTAACTTGCCCTGTGCAAAATAATTATTTTTTAAAAGTAAATAATATTTCTAAGATAAAAGAGGCCTAAGTAATTTCTTACCGCATCAGCTATCTAACAATTAAAGTCCCGTCAAAATTGGCCGAGCTGTTTCAGACATGTAGCCGGAACAAATAGACATTAATTGTAAAAAATATTATGTTTGTCCATGTACCGTGTATACATCCATACGCATTTAGTATAAATCGGTTTTCATAATTTAGTTCTTACACTTCCGCGCACACTACACATTTGAATAAAACACTTTTTGTCCTGTGCTCTCGTAAAGGAGTCGAAACGTTAGGATTAATTATAAAAGTGTTTTATAAAAAAAATCGGTTTTTTAATATTACAAACAAACACTCCCTTTTTTTTATATGTATTCATTGAAGATAAATAATATTTTTTAGAAGTTTTTTTATGTTTTTCGTTATGGTATTTTTCTAAGATCTTATTAATTGGTTAGCTGTTTAATTTTGAAATATTTTTTTTTTTGCGTTTTGTGCTACATATTTTGTTGATGAAAATGGTAAAAGGTACATGAACGTAATTGTGTTTAAAATTATCTTGGCATTAACAATAAAAGATTTTATATTATTGATATCTTTCATTTTCTGTATAGTGAAAAGTTTGAGAACCTCTAGTTCAATCTTTCCCCGGCGGGGCAAGATTGAAATATAAAAAACAAATAATTTGTGTTATCTCTGTTATTTGAAGGTATTTTGATATTATAGACAGCTCTGAAGTGTCAGGACAATTAAAATTGTAGCCTACTGACCGTCAATATCGTCTAACATTAATATAAACGATTTTAGAAACTACTTCGATCTTTCCCCACTACCATTTCATCTTCCCCCCTGTTTTTTTCTTTCGATAAAAACATTGAAATTAATTTTTTTTTGCTTTCGAATAAATATAACAGGGATTTATCGATATGACATAAAAATATGGTCTTTGTACTTTATTCACTATAGATAAAATTTTGGCTTATGTTAATATGTACTGTTCTACAAGACGTCAAACACAACACTGCTCATCTCATCAAAAAACCGTTCGATCTTCCCCCCACTCACCCTAAAGCAACTTTTTAATATTCAGTTGAGTTAATGTTTATCTAAAAACTTATCACAATTAGTGAATTCGTTAGTACTCGTTGTGCAATTTTGTTATAAACTCGGGTACGAACTCTACAAAACTAAAATAATTGTTGATGGATACATTGCATTGTCATCAGAAACAGCTGATATAAGTAGTTATGGCAATTATTCAGAAAAAAATACTCTCTTCATTTAACGATCGCTGGGAAAAGGACAGAAGAATAGTAGATCGATTTGAAAATAGTAACAGTCCTTGGTTGGATGGTGAATTTAAAGAACCATTTGAAGATAACACTTCTACAACTTCGTAGAACGTAGCGAAGGTGGTCGACCTTTTAAGTCATGTGAAGATTTGTCAGAGAAAACGAAAAAACGGAAAAATATGGAACTTGTTCAAGAATATGGGTTTGAATTTATTCATAACGCCTATGTCCAACATTTACGGTCTGTAGAAGAATTAGATGAAGCTTCTATTTTCAATGTTATACCGAGTTTCACCAGAAGAGTTAAAAAAGGTCCTATAAAGTGCAGTCAGGTATGACGACTTTTTTCAGGTTTTAGGGTTATTTAATTTTTTAGTTATTTAAATTACCGTTTTTTATTTTAGACATTTTTTATTTACAAATTACACAGAAACGCAATCGGGTTTTTAGTTTTTTAAATTACCGTTTTTTTTTGTTTTTTTAATTATTTTGATATAGGTACCCAGTGTCACTCTCACAGTAAATACGAATCTAACGACACCTCTCAAGCTAAAATCCATCGAGCCGTTCTGGCCGCAGAGCGTGCCTAACATTTATGATTTAATCAAAGTTTGAGCGAAACCCGTAAAAGATTATCCCTTTCAATATGACCTCTCCACTCTTCATGCTTGGATTAGATTTATGGAAACTATTTTCCATATTTTTTATAATATTTGGTGGTGAGCCACAACCTCGGAAAATAAAATAAGCAAAGAAGAGAAAAAAAGTATGTGCAAAATAGATTCCGTAATGAATTTGATCTAACAGTAGGTAATGATGGCAATACTGCGCGAAGGTTCTTTTCAAATAATCATTGTTTCGCCGATATTACTGGAGTTGATGACGAATTGATAAAACAGTTATATGTCATACTACAAACGATGTCATCTGGATTGTCAACTAATGCTACCGAATTTCGGCACTATGCAATGGATACTACCCAAATATCGCTTGCCAGGAAGAATACAGTATTAAGTCAAAATTTGGCACTAACTGACTTAATGATACAGTTCGAATAAAAAAAGTACGTTCTACCTTTTGAATAAGGTAACTTTCGCAATTGGCTTATTCAGGGGGCAAACGAACAAGGGGGCGTAATCGACCTTATTTAAAAGGTAGAACGTACTACTTTTATTCGTCAAGTTATCGTATTAAGTCAATTAGTGCCAAATTTTGACTTAATACTGTATTCTTCCGGGCAAGCGATATATGTCAAACATTATAACTGGTGCCATCCTCACTTCATAAAATTCTCATTCATCGTGAAAGTGTACCTAATAAGGCATTTGCAAAATTACCAATAGGGCAACTATCCGAAGATGCCCACGAAGCACGAGACAAATATTATAAGCGATACCGATTAAACCATTCTAGGAAATGTTCTCGTACAGCAACAAATGAAGATGTACTACATTCAATAAGATATAAAATACGCATGTAAAAAACGACCACGCCTCCCAGCCCTCAGATAGGATTCGAACCCACGAAATTTCGCTATCCGGCTGACCGCTGAGCTACCGAGACGCTGTAGTTGGAGGGCATTGTGAATGCAAAAATATAAAATGAAAAACGTACTACATTCGTTATCACTTACATTAGATCCATATATTTTAAGTCCTAGAACTCCCAACTCCCACTGTCAACAAGGAATTGTTGGATGAAGCCAAATCGCTTTTAAATCTGCCTGATAATTAATAGTTAATTCATACTGAATAATATCACAATAACTTATAAGTATTTAAGACACATAATTTAGTGTAAAATATTAATACACCACTGGAAAAAATTAAGGGATCAGAAAAAAATCCAATTCTTTGGGCAATTTTCAACATGCTGTATTTTCGAGAGAAAAGGTCGTACAAGAAATAAAAAAAAAGGAAATTGTAGCTCCAAGTGTCTAGTTTTTGGATTAGAACTTTAAAATTTTAAAGGCTCCGCAGTTTTTGAGTAATTTTAGAAAAACCAGCAACAAAAAAATTTCCTAATTTTTTAGTTTTATTTTTTGGTCTACGGGCGTGGAAATTTTTTTTTGCTTAACCACTATAAGGATCGGATACAATGTTCATTTATCTTTAATTTTTTTTATACACCTCGATACGTCCACTTCTCGCCGAGATATCGGTCTTTAAATGGAAAAGCATCCTTTTGTCTTTGATTATCGATATCTCAGCAACCAATAATCGCACAGAAAGTTAAAGGTGGGTTTCAAGAAGTTGAATAAATTCTCTTTAACGAATAGCCATTGCTTTTCCAAAAAATTTTTTTTCTTTTTGTCACATGAATTGAAAATACAACAAAAAAAGGGCTTTTGGTGGTTTTTCTTTAAATCAAGCGCTGGAAATACTAGGTGATGCAGTCGCTAAGCATAAAGCTACGCTAGCACCATATATTGGAGCGGAACGTAATACCTAAAAAGAAAAAAAATATTTTTGCGAATTTCAAAATTCGGGCTCCGTCACCATCTGGTCCTAAACCTGTTGATTTGATTCACCATAAAAATATTAAAATCGGTTAAGAATTCTGGAAGTTATGGCGTAACAGACATTGCGCCATTGAAGCTGATCCATGGGAGCTTCGCTTCGCTCCGCTCCAATCAAGGAAACCACTAATGTTAAGTGTGCCTTTTACAGTACAATTTGTCCACGAAAAACCCAACACAGAACTAAATTAATCCAGCCAGCCGTATTTTTGTTTCACTCGATCGAATTTTTTAAAAAATTAAAGGATTACTAATTAAAGGTTTTTTGCTCAGAAAAGCTCATAATTTTAGAAAATGATTCGCACCTGATGCCGTTTTCGCTGTTCCTGTTTTTGTTGCTGTTGTCTACAGTTGGGGAAGTTTCGAGCAACAATATTTGCATTGACGAAAGGTTGTCGTCGAACTTCTCTAACAATTAAGCAAAAAAAATTTTTCCACGCCCGTAGACCAAAGACTATTTTGAATGTATTTTATATGTTATTGAATGTAGTATCTTCATTTGTTGCTGTACGACAACATTTCCTAGAATAGTATAATCGGTATCGCTTATAATGTTTTTTTAAAAGCGCACTATGATTTATTATATCTGTCACCGGGTTAATAGTTAAACAAAAAGTTTTCTTTTAAGTAGGATTAAATAATTTTTTAGATTATTTTTATCACAGGTTCGACAATTACGTCGGTTACATCACAGTGGATGGTGTAGAAGTGGAAATGGCATTGTGGGACACAGCGGGACAAGAAGATTACGAGCGACTAAGGCCGCTTTCTTATAATCAAGTGAGTTTGTATTGAAACTCTTGACACATGCAGTAAAACATTTCTGATATACTTACTTCTAATCTTGGCAATAATGCAATTCAATTAATCGAATTTAACAGTATATACCTTCTACCTATAACAATAATTTAATTTTGCCTTAACGTGGTTATTGAAACACATACCACAGAAACCTTCAATGACTAATCACGAATTCTGACCGCACTAGGCTAATTATCGCGTACTTTTTAAAAATTCAAAATTTATTGTTAAAATCAGGGACTCTCAAGTACATTTGGTTTTAGTGTTTTGTCTCGATCTAGTTGAATTGCATGTAGGGTAGATGCAATGATGCTAGATTAGTGCATGCGAAGACACGATCTAAGCGCGCCCCCTCTCGATTCTTGCGCCCTAGGCTGCAGCCTAATTAGCCTAAGGGTTAATCAGGGCCTGGAAACCTTACAATAAAAAAGAGCTTGGAAGGAAATTCTGTATTAAAATCGTACCTACAGATACATAAGTAATTCTTATTAGTTTACGTTTGTTATTATTGTCATTGTAACTATAATAACTATTTTTTGTCTACTTTCAGACAGGCTGTTTCTTGGTCTGCTACTCCGTTGGCAGCCGATCATCTTATGAGAATGTCGTTCACAAGTGGTACCCCGAACTCAATCATTTCAGCAGTTCTGTGCCCATAGTGCTTGTAGGTGAGTGTAGGTCACAAAGTCTGAGTTTTTAGTAAACATATACACGAGCGGTACATTGTCAAGTGTGGAAACCACTGCAGTAGACGATACTAGTCTGCGGCTGCTGCAGACATGACAGCGTCAAAAATTTAGGGCAATCATTTCCGAATTTTTTAGTACAGGAGCTAGTTGAAATATTAATGGATTCTGTCGAAGAAACACTAATTACTCTTATCCGTTGTCGTCAACAAATACGAAAGAGCAAAAGAACGCACTTACTGTAGGAAAATGTAGAGGGATTATTTTCATTTAATTTAAATAAATTCTTCACATACAGCCGCCAATACTTTATTTTTAAATGTTTCGTTGCTGTACCTACTCTTGTAATTTATAATTTCAAATACAAGCATTTTTCTTCACTGCCGTAATTATCAAATCAATTTCAATTTAGTTGCTTTCCAAAATGTCACAAAGTTCAATTTCGCCGTTTAAGCTCATATTTTGCCGTATAACATTCCGGCTAGACGTTAACAAAAACAGATTCGTTTTGCAATACGATTTTTTTTAATAGGAACAAATAATCTTTATTGGTAAAATTCATGATTTCATGATTATTTTTTACACCAATAATATTGTTTTAAAACAGTTTTCTTACAGACTCTATAGTCCCCATAGTGGTTTTAATAAACATAAGGGTTTCTTGCACACTGAGTTTCTTTAACGCGTTTCTTTTAATTCTACAGAGCAATTTTTCACATCTCTAATGCGTTTTTATCGATACAATATCGACATAAATACCATTTCAAGCGCGCGATTAATTTATGCAGATATTCAAAGGTAGAACTAAGAACACTAACATAAATTAATAGTTAGTAGTAGTGGTGTGCAAAGGCTCTAACACCTCTAAAACTCGTTTTTTAGGTCATGGTCTTTTCACTGTTCTGCACCATAGAAATCACTTAATTTCATATTAAACTTGTTCTCGTAGTCATTATTTACTCCGTCGGCTGCTGCCTCCGACGGCAATGTTTGACACTGTAGCATGTCGTTCATGTGTAAGAGCACTTAGGTCTCAACGCTGCTTTACGTTGGAGTTAAAAAGTGACAATACAACAAAATACGCTTTGATATTGTTATAGTATAGAAAACGCCAAATCGAATATTTTAAGGAATTTAAGCCTCTGGCTTTAATTATTTGCACTGTATCTAAAAAGCGGTTGTAATTGGTATAGGCAGACAGCAACAGCTGTTTAAGTGGAGGAAGTTGTTGCCACAATATGTTTGTTGTGGGATGGGTTATTTTTGATATATAGGTTGGTATTTACCTCTGTTGATAACCACATCGTCACTAAAGACCATTATACCTCGTTTGCGTTTAGTGACATGGTGGTGACTAATGTTATTCAACAGTATTTAATCGTCATTGAGTACCTGTGTGAATTATTGAAGTAGGTACTAGAAAATACAGCACTTTTACAGACGTCATTTTATTAGTAGGAAACTTACATTACTTACGAAGAAATTAAATCATATTCTAAGCTTGAGCCCCTTGTCAAGTAGGAAATTATCCTTCATTTGAGCAGTATACGCTAAGATTGTAAAATAAAATAATAAAAATATAAAGGGACAATTAGTGTAGGTACTTAATCCACGAATTAGGTAGTGTAGGCATAAACGTACCTACAGGTTGCTAAATTGTTAACGATGTCGTGCTCACTGTTTTAAAAAACTTGGATGGCGTATCCGGAGGGATAAATTGGTAAAATTTAACGTAATTAACTGTTCATTGTAAGTGATGAACTCATTTTAGGCTGTGTAGTCAAAAACAAGGTCTAGTTTAAAATTAATAGTATTACTTGCTGTAATAATAAGTACTTATTATTTAATAATTTATTTTCTTTATCATTATAATGTAGGTACGTGTTGGACTGCCGTTTGACCTAGCAGTTTCTACTTAGACTACGAAATCCATGCTGCCGTCGTAATAAAAAAAAATATGAGAAAATCGACTTAAAAAGTGCGTCTCGGTTTTTGGGGTAAAAAAATACCACAATATTTAATTTTTCCTCAGTGTTTGAATGAAAATATCGGTATTTACGTGTCTCCTATACCTAAGGCTGTTTAATTATTTCTGTGTTACATTATGAAAATACATCAATGAAAAGGCACAATTGTTCGTTTGTGCCTTTTCATTTTACCATGTACAAGTAAAACGTGATTATAAATAAAGAAGTTTTGTTGAAAAAAGGAAGTTAAATATTATTTTATTGAAAGAAATAGGATACAAAGATAGTTGTAAAAACAAAACTTTCAAAACAATAATTATAAACTTAAAAGCAAGATTATTATACACTTATTATACTAAAACACGCAACACCAATATTTTTTTTAACTTTTAAAGTTATCACAATCACAAAACTTTGTATTTAATCTGATTATAAAATCAGAACAAACACAAACTGATTCAAATGCCTAAAAATTACCTAAACTAAATGTAACATACATCGAAGTTACCAATTATAAAAGCTAACAAAATATTTTCGAAAATCTTAAAAATACCTGCATAATTTTACTTTCTTATTAAATGTAAGTATGTCATAATCATCAAGGATTTTTTTTAATGAAATCAAATTATAAATTATATTCTATACATACTCAACTAAGTTAAGGCACTTTGTAATATTTTTTTATAAAAAATAAAATTGCTATAGATAGTTAATAAATAAGTCACAAAAGATTTACGACCAAAATAAATAAAAATAAATAACATCTCATATTTTATTCTTCATAGGTAGAAGTGTGATCTACTATGCTATAATTTAGTGGTAAAGTTTCCAAAAAAATCTGTTCTGTTACAGAGCAAGCTGGACCAAGCTTAGTGATAAGCAGTCTTTCTTTCACTTGTAATACCCCTCGGAGTAGTTTTTTGGCGTGGTGGTGGAATACCTTGCTAAAGAATTTTTAATTTTAGAAAATCTAATTCAAGATACTTACCAATCAGTGCCATGGCTATTTTTGTAAAATAGTGAATTGAACCCTCTGCGTGGATTTGTCAAAACACGTTAGGCACAACTGATGTGAGTCGCTTCGTAATTTAGCCCCCCCTCACTTCATCACCATTCAAACACGTTTGATTGTAAAGGCACAACTGCCAGTCGTGATTATTCTTTTAAATATTTTTTATGGAAGATCATTATTAAACATCAAATCAAAGGGCACATTTGGTATATAAAATACATAAAGTCGTTATTATCCTTTTAATAGGCTTTAATATTTAACGCACTAATTATGCCTATTCAATTAAATAAACAATAAAAAATGAGATAAAATAAAAGCCATATCTCCTCATTTGGGACCATTTAAAATATTATTAATCAGATGTGCCCTTTTTCAGTACGAAAGTATAAATGGTGCCCTTTTAGCTTATGGTATCTCTGTTTATATTGTGGCTAAAATTCTACAAAAACTTAGGCAAATAGGCCTATTTATCCTGATTTCGAATATGTCTACAACTCAATTATTAAAGAAATGTTAGTCGTGCCCTTTTTACTTACAACGGCAGTATGGTCCATGGTTTGAATAAAGGATTAATGTTTAGTGAAATTAGCAAAGAACTAATGTTTGGGAATAAAATTAATGAACATGGAATGGATTTTGTAAAACTAAGTACTCGTAATAATGTATTCTTTCCGTCATATAGCATCCATAGCGCCGCCTGTTTGAAAACTAAATAATTAGTGTAAATTGACAGAAATTTATTAAGTTATTCAAGACTAGCGGCCCGTCCCGGCTTCGCGCGGGTGGACAAAATTCTTTAATTTTTTTCTAGCATTCAATATAGCCTATGACACTCAGCAATAATGTGCCTTTCTGTTGGTGAAAGAATTTTTAAAGTTGGTTCAGTAGATCCCGAGATTACGCCTTACAATTTAACAAATATACAAACACACAAACTTTACTTCTTTATAATATTAGTATAGATTAAGTTATTCATAATTTTAACTAAGACACAGACCGAATAATAAGTACCTAAAGTAATTCTTAATTTTGATATTTAATTTTTCATTTCTTAAGAAGAGGAACAGATACTTCCGGTTCTTATATAATCTTTAGCCGTGAAGTAAGTTCCTACACCGTTCACAATACTTGACATTTGCTAATGTAAATTAACATTGTCTCCAACATTATTAATTTAGGTATTCAAAACGCTGTGATGCATCCGGAATTCATAGGCCATTGTTTGGACTTGTTATCATTCGTATTGTATTCTTGATTCGAAATACCTAAAGGCCGAAATTAATAAGCATTGTGCGATGTGTTTAACCGATTTCACGTGTGATTACAGCAACGAAAACGGACTTGCGAGCGTCGGGCAAGGCGGTCGTCACTACACAGGAAGGAAAAAAATTAAAAAAGAAAATACGGTAAGACCTATTGTTGTAACTATGCGTTATTATTATTAAATTATCTATCGGCATTATTATATCTAAACAGCAAGAGCTTACAAAGCATTATCTGTATTCATTATCACTGCGAATGTTAATGTATTTCTATAGTTTCATGAAACAACAGAATTTAAGTGAAATTGACTGGGATATCAGGCGCGAGAGCCGGCAGCTCTATCGTCGCTTATCGCTAGCTGATAACGTCCAGCGATATGACGACACTATCTCAAATTGTGTAGCACAATATAGGAAGTCTGAAATAAAATGTTTCCATTTAAATAAATAAACAACTCTAACCGGCTTCATTGCGACGGCCTAGTCCGGCCATAAATTCTGTTACAAATGAAAATGCATTTTTTATGAAGTAATTTAATATTACTAAAACTTTTCTCCAGAGATTTTTGAGAGACTCGATGTCGCCGTGTCATTTAGAGGTGGCCATGTCATATTTTTTTTATGCAAAATGCACCCTCCGGACACGGGAGCGGAAGGCGGTGAATCCTCCATGGATACTTCGGGCCGGCCCGAGAGTTATGTCAGACTCGTACTGAATAAACACCACCTGAGGTTGGCTTGTGCCCGGAGAAGGTTATAAGCCGTCGTCTGAGGCGACCGCCCCTCTAGTGAGGGACGCGGACGGCGCAAGTGCTACTCACCCAGGTGAGAGAGCGCATAGAAAAATCGACCGGCTCCCAGAAGGGGGGTCGGTCGTGATGATGAAAGTAAGTCGGCTGGCTCCCAGAGGGGGCCAGTCGGCAACTGAGAGGACTGGGGTAGAGCTAAAGGGTTTGTACTGATTCTACGTTTGGCTGATTCCTGTGCCTCTAAGAGGAGGTTTAGGGCAGCCGAAAGTTGATTGGGTTGATCTGTCAAGACAGATCTAGGTCGTCTGGACAGAGGATTTATGGATGAGGAAGGGCTGTAGTCGGAAGCGCCCCGGATAAGTGGATTGGAATGGCTCTCTGCCGTTTCGAAGAAACGTTCATAGGCCTTTAAGAAGTATTGTTATAGAGTAGGGAGTTCAAAGTCCCTGTGCAAGTCCGCGTTGCGGACATACCAGGGAGCATTTGAAGCCCTACGTATGAAATTATTTTGGATTGTCCTCTAAAACTCATTACAATATGTAGTCTAAATGGTTGAGGTCTGGGCTAGATGAGGGCAAGTCTTCAGATCTTATAAAGTCCGGAACGCTGATTTCAAGCCAGGCTTGGGTAGTTCGTGCTTTGTGATCAGGTGTAGAGTCCTGCTGTAAAGTCCATTTTACAAGTACATTTTTAAAAAGTGTGTTGGTGAGACGTTTCACAATACGATCCAAGACTGTCTCTTGATACACTTTGGCTGAAGTTTTCACTCCTTTTTCACAAAAATGTAGCTTTGTGACGCCTTGATAAGACAAGCCCCACCAAACCATCACTGACGCAGGATGATGACCTAGTTTTACCATTCCGACAACTTGAGCAGCTTCTTTAGAACTGTGAGTGTAGATACACTTTACAGTTTTATAAGATATAAAATACGTGTGTAAAAAACAACTACGACTCCGAGCCCTCAGCTTCGGGTTTAGCGATAAGTGAGTGATAATAGTGTTTGACACTTAAAATAATGTTGATGAAAAATATGAAATCTGTAAAGCTTGAATTTATTAATGCTGTAGGTTTAAATAGTATATAATATATCATATTAAAAAAAGTTTTGTATTCTTGTAATTTTTTTCCTCTGACTTCGGTTTTAGCCTTAAATGAGCAAAAGGTATAGTTTAATTTTTAATTTCTTTATCTGTTAATAAAATTGTTCTCGATTAATAACATTCTAGTCAAAGAACAAAACAACCTTGACCTTCTGCAATTTACGGTCCTAAGCCCGTAAAAATATGAAGGGAAAATTTGATACTTTTAAAAACATTCTTATGTTTATGTATCAATGAAATACTGGTCGTGTTATCATCTGCTACAACACCGTGTGTAGCGTGATTGTGACAACAAGAGTAGTTTTATTTTGAATAACTTGGTATAGCCTTAACTTAATATTTTAGTACTTGATAGTGGAAACGTAGAAAAGCTCAGGAACTCTCCAAACTTACGCATCAAATCTACTCAAATTTAGTCTGAAATTATCAGAAAGTTTCAAATATACAAAAAGTTTTTCTTCCGATTTACTCTTCTTCTTCCCGAAACTTTCTAAAAAAACATGTTTCAAATTAGAGAAAGATTCTGAATATTTAGTATCATTATGAGAAAATTTCTGATTTTTTCGGAGTAAATCATAAATTATTTCTGAAAAATATTTCCACACGGGTTTATCTTCATAATTTTGATATTTAACCTGACGTTTCGATTTCTTTTAGAAAAAGGAATTATGATTGTTCTATAAAATCAATGATTTCTTCATTTATTGGAATGATGTGCATGTATATTTAATTAGCCTAAGTACAATTCTATTTACCGTATGGTGCAACGGTAGCGATTCTACCTTTGGTGCCGACGGTCCTGAGTTCGATTTCCGGAAGGGACAGATGTTTGTATGATGAATACGAGCATTTGTAACTGAGTCATGGATTTTTATTATATTATATTTCTATGAATAAGTATTACATATCTATGTATCGTGTCTACCCGTTACCCCAGTATACATAACAGAAGCCTTAAGGTGCTTAATTTGGGCTAGGCTAATTAGTGTGATTGTGGGAACTATTATTATAATGATATTTTTTAACTTACAGCGCCGCCCGCCTAGTGGAGTGTTCAGCGCTTGAGCGAGTTAACATGAATGAAGTGTTCGAAGAGGCGGTCCGCGCCGCTCTTCACAAGAAGCCCGTCCCCAAACGCACCTGTCAATACCTCTGATTACGAACGCTTGGCTTTTATAAGTCTGGGAATGAAGCGTTTTAACTAGAAAAGTCTAGTTTCATTTCATCTGTGTTGAAAATGAATTTTTATTGACAATATTAAAAAATATACTGTGTCATAAGCATTACAATTGGCGGTAAAGAGCCCAATTATAATGTTCATTTAATCATGCAGAAAGCAAGCGTACATTGTTGTAATACCTACTATTAGTGTTTTTAAGAGTAAAGTTTTCTAACTCTAAACAAACTAGCTGTTCTGTTTTGATATAAAGTACATACTTAGTTGAATGCAATTTCCAATGGACCAGTCTGAAACTTAAACGTATTAATAGCACTACTACTCACTAGTTTCTGGCATTACCTACTATTTCATTTTTCCAATTCATCCCTATAAGAACGGAATCGCACAATCATTACTGTACAATGCTCATTTTATTGCGCTTAAATGGAATTTAGTGTGTATTATTATTAAATAAAATAACGGAATTTGTAAGTTTGTTAGGCTGGAAATGTTATTTGAGAAATAAGAAATAAAATTTAAAATGAAAAATATTGTGGATATTCAAATAAAAAGTAATACCTACATATTGTTACAATATTTGTGATCATTGTAAATAAAAGTATTGCTTAGATTTTATTTTAGTCAAAATCATTGTGTGTACAACTTTTGTCTACCAAAGACTTTATTTTCAGTATTATAAAACTGCATTTCATTTACATTTATGAGGACTGTTGCCCGTGACTCAATAGTTTGTTTGATGCTTTATTAGTGTTATACTTTTAATAATTAGCTAGGTTTTATTAAAACAACCAATGCAATAACTATTAAATTAAATAAAATTAATATTATATTTATACAAGATTTTTTTTTCATTATTTTACCTATCATCTATCATATTTAAATACTTTTTTAAAACTTTAAAGTCTAGATTAGTTATTCCGTGAGAGTTATTTAAAGCAAAAAATAATCTTAAGTGTAATTAATACGGTTGACGTATCGACTCCTTTACATTAGGTGTGATCACAGGATGCTAACGCAATGGTCGTCATATAATTTCTACTACCTTCACAATATTTGAATAGGGCACGTTCCTGTAAAAAAATATTTGAATTAAAATTATATAAATTGCATTTTATTAAGTTATTTTTCACTACGATTACAGTGTACACTTCTGAGTTTACCACCAGTTCGGAAATCGGGAGACTCTTCCGAGAAGAACTGGCAAAAGTTACTCGGGCAGGGGACCGACCTCCATCTTAGTATGAGAATCAGGGTGGCAATAAAACAAAATAGAACGATAAACGCAATTATATTGACGTTTTCTTGTGCACATGTAAGGCCATAGGTGGGATCCGAACCCGCGACCTTTCGCTGTCCGGACTGTCTCCGGATGGATCCGGTGCTCTGGCCCCGGAGCTTCCGAGACGCTGGCAGACTCATCAAATTTACAAATTGTCGTGGGTTTTTAATTAAGCCTGTCATCGTGCATAGATATATTTAAAAACTTTTATTACTTATACAAGGTTATTTTATAAACACCATCCAAATTTATATATTATATTCTTTGAAGAAAATAACGAAACAAGATTTTTTTCTTTTAATATCACTCAGTACTAAAATATTAAGTTAAGCCTACACAAAGTTATCCGAGGAAAACTACCGATTGCTGTCACAGTCACGCTACGCACGGTGTTGTAGCAGATGATTACACGACCCCCGCCCCGCCCTCCCGTATTTCATTGATACATTACAATGATTTTCATAAGTTGCAAATTTAAACGAAAAAAAATAGGAACGTCAAATTGAAGAAGAGATAAGTTGATTTGTTCTTTGATTATAACAATATTAATCGATAACACTTTTAATAAATAAAAAATGAACATAAAAGTAAACCACACCTTAGGCACTTACGTCGCATTTTTTAAAATTTAATCAACTTATGTAGAGTAATTGGTTGGAGTAAAGCAAAGGGTGTTTATTAACCACAGAATCTAAAAAAACACAGAGATCGCAAAGGCAATTCGAAAATCGCAAAAACAAATGCAGTGCCAAAACCTTAGTACCTACCTACCTAAGTTATTTTTGTCTATTTTACACGATAGGATAAAGAAATGTATAATTAATAGTTCTATATTTTTGTGAAAAATTTCACAAGTCTTAGCCGCCCTGCACACATTTTGCTTTACTCCAACAAAATAATTAATTAAAAATCCAAACAAAATACACTTACACGAAGTTTGAAAACAATCACTACCTTAAAGTGTAGGTAATTTCTCTCTAAACAGTCTTGCACGTTTATGAACATTGTCTTTTATTGTATTACTTGTTTTTTCACTTTGTCACTTCGTTAAATGCACGGATTATATTTATATTTAAGTTCTCGAGGCTTTGGGCCTTCTTCACATAAACCCGTCGTTCAATTTCGCCCTCGATTTCAATTGCAAGTGTGAACACATTTCGTTAGGTAGATAATTATGCGACGTAAATGCGTGAACGCAACATTGTACATCGCGGAAAGTCCGCGGGTGACTGATTTCATTGCGCCGATGTCGTTACAACTTGCGCGCGCAGGTCGGTGGGGCGCTTCGGGCGGTCGGTCGTTCAACTGTAAGTACCTATTTTGCCAGTAACCAGCTGTTGTAATAATTCGCTCGGACAAAATTTTTTTTTGCGGAAATTTTACCTCCCAATTTTTTTTCATAAATGAAGTGTTTGAATGATACCTTATGCCTAGAAAAAATTTGGATGGTGTTTATATAATAACCTTGTATATATACTTCCTAGCAGCATCTATAAAATTCAATAAAAGCAGGAAACCAGATGACAGAATGAATAGTAGTCTAATTGGAATTGGAGGGAACAAGAAGAATTTTTATATTGTAGAACATCTTTCAACTACGAACAAGAGTCTACATGCAGCAGCAGCAAGAATGAAAGGAAAGGAACTGGGCTACAAGTATGTATGGGTTCGAAATGGAAGGATTTATATGAGGAAAACTGATGGGTCTGATTATTTATATATTAAAAATACAGAAGCACTCGATAAAATTGTGTAATAGGGAAGTGAACGTACTGGGTTTTTTTAAGGCTTTTAATTGTAAAAATGTGTGATATCGACGGCGAAGTGCCAATACCTCCTAACTGAAATTAATCGGGAAATTCACTTTTTTGTCATTGCGAATTAAAATTCGTTATTTGCATGTTTTAATGAAATTTCCTCAGCGTCTTTTCAGTTGCAAGCGCGTCAAGTTAAAAAAAAAAAAATCCAATTTTTTACTTGTCCCATGTTTTTAATTGCTATCGAATGGTTGCGATTCTATGGAAATTTGTCTATGTGTTGTGTACTTTTGCGTCTCCAATTAAACTAGATGTCTTAGATCATTTTTTAGAAAACACTAACAAGATACTAGAAAAGGGAAATAATTGCATGATCTTGGGTGATTTTAATATTAACTCAAATAAATGGCTGAATGACGATGGATCCACAATTGATTCGCTCCCTAATTTCGGCTCCAAATTAGAACAAAAACTGTGGAATTTTATAGCCTTAAATAATCTTAAGCATATTGCTTGACCATAATAATAAAATTCTCGATCTTATATTATCAAACATGGAAACTGTTACCCTGACAGAGCCCTCACACGTATTATCTGTACTTGATTGCCACCATCCACCATTGAATATAAAAGTTAAACTACACTATAATGTCTCAAATCAAAATTCAACAAATTTTCTTAGATTTTATTATTTCAGGGCCGATTATAACTCTATTGTGACCGCTCTGGATAAAATAGACTGGCGCAATCAATTATCTAATTGTATTTCGGTTGATGTCGCAGTTGATAGATTTTATGCTGCATTGCATGCATGCATAAATAATGACACATTGAAGTGCTTGAACAATAGTATACTGAGCAAATTACTCTGACTGAAGAGCAAATTCAGAAAACTTTGGAACACTGTAAGGGAGCAGGTCCGGATGACATACCGCCAGAGTTTTAAGCTAGAACTGCAGATAAACTGGCTCTGCCTTTAATGTTGATTTTTAATAAATCGCTAAACGATGGTGTTTTTCCTACTATTTGGAAAGAGACCAAAATCGTTCCAGTGTTCAAAGCAAGGGACAAAAAGGATGTTGCTAAGTATAGGCCTATTGCAATTCTATCTGTTATGACTAAAGTATTTGAGTCGCTGGTTTGCCCTGTAGTGTGGTGGCACTTAAAACAACTTATTTCCATCAATCAACACGGTTTCTTCAGCGGTAGCCGTAGTTCTACCGCCACGAACCTGGCTCTTTTTGTTGATGGTCTTGTCGAGCAGGTTGATTCACGAAAGCAGGTTGATATTGTGTACACCGATTTTTGCAAGGCTTTTGATACAGTAAACCACTAACATCTTAATTATAAAACTGCAAAAAATACGGTATTTCAGAGCCTCTGCTGAGTTGTTTTAGGTCATATTTAACACAACGTAATTAATCAGTTGTTATGAATAGCCTCAGCTCTAGGCCGTATACCGCATCATCCGGTATTCCACAGGGGTCCCATCTGGGCCCCTATTTGTTTAATATCTTTATCAATGATGTGGAGCAATGTTTCCTGAACCTCGCTGACGCCGCTGTTCGCCGACGACCTTGAAATAACAAAAGCTATTATAAACGATACTGATCCTATCTTGTTCCAGCAGAATTTAGACAGACTGGCAAATTGGTGAAAGTTAAACAAAATGACGCTAAATATCAAAAAGTGCAAACAGGTAAAGTTTACCCGTAATCGCAATAGCAAACATACTTTATACAAGTTTTGTGAAAAAGTTCTTGTGAAGTACAGGAAATTCGTGATTTAGGCATAATAGTTGATGCTCGGCTTAAATTTGATGATCATGTTAATGTCTGTGTTCTAAAGGCATCAAAGATGCTTGGATTTGTATTAAGAGAGTGCAAGCAACTTAAAAGATCTTTTACAAAGATAGTATTGTATAATTCTCTAGTCAGAAGTAACCTAGAATATTGTAGTGTAGTTTGGTCTCCTACCTACAAACTTCATATACAGCGTCTTGAAAAATTGCAGATTAGGTTTATAAGGCACTTGACATACTCCTGCAAATTAACGAAAAAATTCAGATCTTATGAGGATAAGTTAACTTACTTTAAAATGATAACATTAGAGGCACGTAGGAAGGTTATTGATTTGGTATTTCTGAAAAAAATAGTCACAGGCTCAATCGATTGCCCCGAATTACTTGTAAAACTAGATTTGAATGTACCGCGACGATTGCCTAAGTCTGGTAGTAATAAATTCTTATGTGCACCAAAACTTTAAACCAATTTGAGTTCACATTGCTTCTTAACGCGTGCAATATCACTTTATAAAGAATATGGTCATGAAATCGATCTTAATCTAACTTCCATTTCTGGAACGTTCAAGTAGAATTTAGTCATATTGTTGTTCAGTATATTATAAGTTTGTATAGCAAGTTTAAAAAAATATTTAACTTAGTCTTTAGTTAGTGCATGCGGTGCCCTCCTGTAAGTAATGGGACACTTAGTTTTAAAACCTTATGTTATCTAGTTGTGTAAGTTATCGTGTACTCATTGTTGTAAGAGCCTAAATAAATAAATAAAATAAAATAAAAATCTGGAAAACGGTTGACCCTAAAGGCCATCCCTGTAACTTCCCGCTAATTCTATGCTTTTGCGCTCAAAATTCCACTCAATACAATGTTTCTGAGCGCTTCGAGCTAAAAATATAATTTATGTGTTATTTTGAGCTCACCGAGCTCAAGAAGTAGCTATTCTATGATTTTAAGCTCTTCGAGCTCAAAAGGCCAATAAAAGTTTGATGGGACGATTTTTTAAATTTTCAAAATGCCATAACTTTTGAATGAATCAACCGATTTTTACGCGGTTGGCGGCAATTAATGTAGATTTTCAAAGTTCAGAAAAAAATTATCAGATGAAAAATTTAGGAGTTAAAAAATTACAAAAAAAACTTTTTTAGATATTTTTCGTCAACGATCTCACGAACGAATCAACCGATTTTAACGCACTTGGGCGCGATCGACTGAGTTTTGAGGTTAAGAGATGAGCTTTTTTTGTTTTTTTTTACTTTTTTTGAAATCTACCGGTCCGAATCGGTTAAAATTTTCAGGAAATCTAAGTTTGATGAGGGTCAGGGAAGATTCCTAAGGCCTCAAAACGTCGAGATCTGATGATCGATTTTTGCAAAACGGGGTAAAAACAACAACTTCCCGATTTTTCGAAAATCTTCGATTTTCTTAGCGGGAATGTAGAGATAATACCAGTTAGGTATAATTATTTATATTTAGATCTTACGAGTTATCCTTTTTTCTGAAATCTATCGCCATCGCCTGTTTTCAGTTTATAATATATATCCTATTGCCATTTTCACTAAAACAACAATTACTTTGAGTAATTTGAGGTAAAAACTAAATATTTTCAATAATACGTAATGCTCATAAAAACAAAAAATTTACTCACATGTTTAGCTGCGCAACCGCAGTGTGCATATACGAAATAGATCGCGGCCAACTAGCTCCGCAACGAAACGTGACCCCACGCTGATCTGTCGTGGGCTACTGAATTGTTAGGCGCGCGTGTTAGATTTATTAACTATAAAGTATGATAATTAAGTATTTTACACATGTTTTCTTGTTAACCTTAAAGAAAAGCATCTTTTGCTTGATAGTTTGAGTGATTTTCTTGTATGTAAATGACAAATTGTTTTCAATAGGAATCATATAATTTACCAAAGCAAAAACCAACCTTTAAGTAATCTAAACTCTGTTTTCATATATCCATTAATATCTCCTATTTAATCAATGTGTGTTGTATACATAACCTTACAATTTGTTCCTTTTAAGTTATTTTTGCAATTAAAAGCTTAATATCCTAGTTAACCTCCTTTAAATCTCTTTTGATATAATTAATTCATAGTCAATTTGAAAGATATTGTTAAATAGAGACAAATGAATGACGTCAGAGAATATCGTCCGATGTGACTCACTTGTTTGTCACCGCCTATAAAAAAGACTGTGCTCCGGTCGGCCCACTTAGAGTGTCTCGTAACGCGCGGTTTTACTTGGGGCGTCTCAACCCTATGTTGGGGCGTCACAGCCGCATGTCACTTCGAAACAAGCGAACACTTTATAAGGTTTGCATACGACCGGTGATGACCTACGCGTCCCCGATCTTCTCACATGCAAAGGCATCAGTCCTTAATAAATTGCAGGTGATTCAAAACCTATTCATACGTAGGGCCTCAAATTCTCCCTGGTATGTCCGCAACGCGGACTTGCACAGGGACTTTGAACTCCCTACTCTCCAACAATACTTCATAAAGGCCTCTGAACGTTTCTTCGAAACAGCAGAGAGCCACTCTAATCCACTTATCCGGGGCGCATCCAACTACACTCCTTCCTCATCCACGAACCCTCTGTCTAGGCGACCTAGGTCTGTCCTGACAGACCAACCCAGTCAATTGTCAGCTGACCTGAACCTCCTCTTAGAGGCACAGGAATCAGCCAAACGTAGAGCCAATACAGACCCATCAGGTCTACCCCAGTCCTCTCAGATGCCGACTGGCCCCCCTTCTGGGAGCCAGCCGACTTAACTTCATTCAAGACTGACCCCCCTTCTGGGAGTCAATCGTTTTTTCTATGCGCTCTCTCACCTAGGTGAGTAGCGCTTGCGCCACCCCTCTCTAGAGGGGTGGTCGCCTCAGATGACGGCTTATGACCTTCTCCGGGTGCAAGCCAATCCCAGGTGGTGTTTAGTCAGTACGAGTCTGACATAACTATCGGGCCGGCCCGAAGTATCCATAGAGGATTCACCACCTCCCTCCCCCGTGTCCGGAGGGTGCATTTTGCATAAAAAAAAAAAAAAAAAAAAAAATCGGCCCACTTGCTTCGCAGCAGCCGCACCGCACGGACCTAAGCTAAGTATACAATTATGTAGTACATGTTAGGAAGACTTACTATGTACCGCTTGTGTGTTGGTATATAGCAGGGATGTTGCAAATATTCGCATCCGCATCCGCATATGCGGAACATCCGCATCGATTTAGACATCCGCATCTGCATCCGCATCCGCATATAAATCGATGCGGAGCTGATGCGGATGCGGATGCAGCCTTTGTGATATTGATTCGTTTGTGGGAAAAGTTGTGGGCGGCGCCCGACGTGACGGCATAGACAGTGGTGGCATGCGCGTGAGCTGCGCGCTGTACTGGACAGTACTTTGACATAGAAACATTACTTTATTTCCCAAAGTAAAATATATTTTTTTAAATAAAAGAAGCCTAAGTTACTCCTTATTATATCAGCTATCTGTCAATAAAAGTTCCGTCAAAATCGGTCCAGCTATTTCAGCGTTTAGCCCGAACAAACAGAGAGACAGACAGACAAAAATTGTAGAAAATGTGGTTTTGGTGTGTGTACCGTATATATATACGTATCCGTACCGTATATATATGCATGTAGTAAAAAACGGTTATTTCAATATTACAAACAGGATAAATATTACTGCTTTTTTACCCTACCAAACCAACACTTAAGTTTTTTGTACAGATCCGCATCCGCATCCGCTTCCGCGGATGTGAGCCTCTTAAAATCCGCATCCGCATCCGCATCCGCGGATGTGAAAAAAAACGCATCCGCAACATCCCTAGTATATAGGTACAATATGTTCTTATTATCGAACCCAGAATTAAATTAGTAAAGTGTATACCTTGCTTTGTTACTGGATATTTAAAAATGTTTTAATAAGGTTATTTTTGATAGCTCCACACTATTTTACTAAATGTTTAAGTAAATAAAGTTATTTTGGATAGTTTTATGTTCAACTAAATTATGTTGATAAACGTTTAAATAAATGTTATTCCATGACATTCTTCTTATTTGCTTAAATCATTCTATGATTATTTGTTAAATGAGATTAAAATACTTTTTTAGTATTCTACCTCTTTTCTTTTTTTTATTCATTTTTTTTAACATAATCTCACACGCGCGTGTCGCATATTTATTGAATGCCGGGTAAAAATTAAAATATATAAAATTTATGGTGCATTTGATTTGCGTTTTCAAAAAATGAAAATTAAATTTCGGGACAAAATTTCTAAAATGTGAACAAATTGTAGTTTATATGTTTGTGTTTGTTTAGAATCGAGGTTGAAATAGATTAGAAAATTAGATTTCTTATAATATACAAAACGCTAACACGTTTTTTTTTAGATTTTCAGATAACTAGATGGTTTGGCTACATAAACTATAAATTATTTTTCATTTTTGACTCGGAAAAAATACATTCTCAGTGAAACTGAATACATTTGTTTAACCACATAATATTTTGATAAATTATTATAATTTGTAATTATCACTATGGGAATTTCCCGCCTGATAATTCACTTGTGACCCGAAATTTTATTTCGCTAGGCGTCCTCTTAATCTTTTACACTGTATTTGAACTGGAAGATATTTATGAAAGTCAATCAATAAAAACTTAAGAAACTTGTTTAAAAATATAAATATATATGTAAATTTACAGGCTTACTAGGGTTATTGGTTAATATTCCTAAGCCTTCGGTAATACGTATGACGGCAATACGCCACTTTTACGGCAATTGTATGATTACTAGATGCACAAGTGTCTTAGGGGCTGTCCATTAATCACGTGAGGCTCGAAAGGGGGGGGGGGGGGAGGGGTTCCCAAAAAAATCACGAAATATCACAAGGGGGTAGGGGGGGTGTAGTATTATATCACGTGTATTTATTTTTTCACCAAACGCGTACAAAACAAAAGCGGCTTACTACTTCTGCACAAAGAAAAAAGCTAAGGCACATGTGAATTCTTGTCACAAACAACTGAATCCGAGCTAGATAGCCGAGCATAAATTAGGGATGTTGCGAATATTCGCATCCGCATCCGCATATGCGGAACTTCCGCATCGATTAAGACATCACATCTGCATCCGCATAAATCGATGCGGAGCTGATGCGGACGCGGATGTGTAGCAGATCGCGACAAGAAAGAAAGGGGAAGGGCCGGCGAGAGGTGCGTGTCGACCGAGTAAAAGATTAAAGATGATATATTGAAGATTAGCAGAAACACAGAAGACATCTTGACTTCTCGAACAATATCTCCAAGTACCGAAAGAGCGAAGCAAAGGAGAATGACAGATTCCATGGAAACAGATACAGAATGACCAAGGACCTCAGGTACAGGACGTCAGTCCTGTTTAATTAGTTATCTTGCTATGATGCTCGATTCATCAAGTGATGTTGAGGAGAGTCAGGAAATACCAGAAATCGTCAAACTGACGCAATTCTCAAGAAGGAGCCATTTACTTTCCGCAATAAAAAGTGAATTAATTTAAATGAGAGTCCTCTTAAATGATGGAGTGTTAATCAAAGTGATTTCGAACTGTTATCTAAAATAGCACGCAAATTATTATCAGCGCCACCAGCCAGTGTTCCAAGTGAACAGTTATTTAGTAGCGCAGGATTAATATACGAACCCTTGCGAAACAGACTGGAGTCCGAAAAGGCGGCCATTCTAATTTTCATTAAATATAATTCTCCAATATTTAAATTTAATTACTAAAATAATTAATCAGTAATAGTAATTCACTCACTACTTTATTATTAAATAAAGAAAGGATAAATATTACTGTGTTTTTTACCCAACCAAATTTTGTACAGTTCCGCATCCGCGAATGTGAGCCTCTTAAAATCCGCATCCGGATCTTTCGGGCGTCCCTGCCGTCTCTGTGGTTCTGTTCCCCTCTGTGGTTAGCTTAGTCTGAGTACTTTAATGGTCGACTGAGTAGCGTCTCGACTGAAAATCCAACCCCCCAAAATTCACCAGTATGAGCAAAAAGCTCAAGACGAAAGTTAAACAACGGCTGCACTTCCTCCCAATTAAAGTGCACCTCGCGAACATCAGAAGACTGCACTCAAATCTCGACCCGGTCCATCACCATCTAGAGCCCGGAAGCTGCACCTACTCTTCTTGACGGAGACTCAGATAGCAACCTCGTCGGATGAGGCGTACCTCAACTACCCTGGTTACACGCTTGAGCATAAGTTCAAGATGTGTGCAGGGGTCTGTGTGTTCGTCCGTAATGACATTTGCTGTAGGCGTCTCCTAGGCTTTGAAAAGACCGGGTTTTCCGTTATTTGGCTTCTGGTGGACACAGGGGTAGAGAAGAAGCTCTACATCTGTGTTTACCGATCGCACAGCGGTGACCGGGAGACGACTCGTCTCATAGATTACCTCACAGAGACGGCAGACTTGGCAACTCAGCGATATCCAGCGGCGGAGCTCGTTTTTCTGGGGGACTTCAACGCTCACCATAAAGAGTGGCTGTTCCCATACCAGAAAACTGACCATGCTGGGAGAGAAGCGCGACGATTTGCATCTTACCCCTGGCGGCAAACTTGCTTCTCTTCGAACGACCTTGCGTGCACCGCTGATGCGATTGCAGACGTAACTCGGCAGGGAATGGAGTATTTTATTCCATTCTCCGACATTCCACTCGGTTACAAATCCCGGCCTTGGTATAATGCGGCCTGTGCTCGTGCTGAGGCCTGAAAACAGTCTGCTTACCAGGCTTGGGTGCATATCCGCGATCGCAAGGTCCGCGCACGGAGAATCCGAGCGATGAAGAGAGCCTACAATTCGGCCGCCAAGTCATGCAAAAGGGTCATTCTCAAGGCGAGATTCGACCACATCAGCCGAATAGAGACGAAACTGTCTTACTACCCGAATTTACTACTATTTTAGATAACAGTTTGAACTCGCTTTGATTAACACTTCACCATTTAAGAGGACTGTCATGTAAATTAATTCGCTGTTCATTGCGGAAAGTAAGTAACTCCTTTTTGAGAATTGCGTCAGGGCTGACATTTCTGGTGTTACCTGACTCTCCTCATCGTTACTTGATGAATCGAGCAACATGACGATGCTACACATCCGCATCCGCATCAGTTCCGCATCAAATTATACGTATGCGGATGCAAATGCGGATGTCTAAACCGATGCGGATGTTTCGCATATGCAGCTGCGGATGCGAATATTCGCAACATCCCTAGTCTAAATCGATGAGGATGTTCCGCATATGGGGATGCGGATGCGAATATTCGCAACATCCCTAGTCTTTAATTTTCTATAATGAAATAAGATGATACTTATACCTGTATTTTATAAATATTAAAAAGTAACTTAATATTCTAAAAAATACACGTGATATAGTGGGGGGAGGGGGGGGGGGGTAGTCTGAAACCTCACCATGTGTCACCAAGGGGGAGAGGGGGTTAAAAAATGCCAAAAAAAACATCACGTGATTAATGGACGGCCCCTTATGTGAGTTTTAGTGTCCGCCTAAGTTCTACAGGTTTAGAGTTTATTAATCATTAATAAGGAATTAAGCAATAAAACGAAATAAATTAAAAGATTTCATAATTTAATGATATGCAATTTTTTTTAAATGTTGTACTCTCTGACCTGTTGCTATATATTTTATGTAGATTCCAAGGGTAGGAGAAAGTTAAGCTAGTTCAATACAAAGTTTCGTGGCCAGAGTCTGAGGATCCCTTAAGCTAGGGGGACAGCATCGTCTAGCCCTTCGGTAGCAATGCCACTGAGATCCTGATCCAGTATCCAAAGTCTAAATCAAAGAAACGGTACTTAACGTATATAAATACTAGCAACTAAGTAAGATAAAATTTGAAATTATAAAGCACATTGCTCGCGTGCTGTAAGGGATATGATTGCGTTAAAAATGGTGGGTTATTAACAGTTAAGGACGAATGTTGGCAAATGAAAGAGCTGGTGTATTTTCACACTCTTTGAAAAAGTTCACGAAGGTTTCGCTGAATCTACATACCTTTACTGAAACCTGGGGAATAGGGTTATTTCATTATTCATTCATCATTAATTGATCCAGTTTTCATCAACATCTCTATAAGAAAAGAAACAAGAACAAGGCTGTATAGGCTTTATGCCCTCTGCCTTCCTTTATAGGAATACATTTGAAGAAAAAAACTGTAACTTTATACAACAGTTGTCAGTGTCACCTTAATTGTGTCGTCGTATCAGTTTATGTATAGTGATAATTAGAAAAGAATTGCCAGCCCATTTGTAATTAAATAGAACACTATTTATCAACACCGTTCAACGCAATGAAGAGAGGATACGAATCTATGAGCTCTTCTGTCGACATAAGCTCCTATCGAGATCAACATTTCAAGGTACATCATGTTTCTCTTTTTGTTCTCTATTTTTTCACTCAATATCGAAAACAAAGTTATACTTAAAACAGCTTACGAAACTAATAACTTCTTTCTTGAAAAAGTGGTTTATGCTTTTTATTTTAATTTAGGGGTCCAGAAGTGAACAAGAACGATTACTGAGAACATCTTCAACATTGTACATTGGAAATCTATCATTCTACACAACAGAAGAACAGATATACGAGTTATTTTCGAAATGTGGTGATATTCGAAGAGTTATAATGGGTTTAGACAAATACAAAAAAACACCCTGTGGATTTTGTTTTATGGAATATTATACAAGACCAGATGCAGAAAACTGCATGAGGTAGTATATATCTGTATTTATAAATAAATACTATATGTGCTTTCGCTAAACTTTAACTTATATTTGTTTTAGATTTATAAATGGGACAAGACTAGATGATAGAATAATTAGATGTGATTGGGATGCAGGCTTCATTGAGGGGAGACAGTATGGACGTGGGAAAACTGGTGGTCAGGTAAGATATTTAATTAATTCGTTTGTAATGTTACTCTGACATTTTATTGTATTTTTTGTTATTTAATCATTTCATTGCACAATTTTTAAATCTAAAGAAACTATTAAAAGATTGAGACAAGTTGATTTATTTATTTGTAAATTTCTTTACTGAGATTATATTACACTTATTTTCATAGGTGCGTGATGAATATAGGACTGATTATGATGGTGGTCGCGGTGGTTATGGAAAAATTATTGCACAAAAGATTGTGCCTAATACTTTGGAACGTTGATGATGGAAATAAGTGATGTGAAGATATCTTTGTGTTCGACTCTACAGTAATTATGAACTCATGAAAGACTGTAATTTAAGATATATGCATTTGATATAATGTGAGGTCATTACAATTTATAAAAATAAAATCGTGTTTTTGTAAATAATCTATTTATTAGCAATAACATCTTCAAATAATAATTTCTCAAGTACTTAACTTAAAAAATACAAGATTCTCAAAAAAGGTAATATAACTTATGCTATGCTAAAGTACAAAATGTTGTAATCTTAACAGTAACACTTAAATGTACATAAAGCAATTCTATAAATGAGGGAGCTATAATAAGCACACAATTAGCTTAATTAAATCAACCAGAATATAAAAAAATTGCGAGATTTATAATACAAATTCCTTATAAAAAGTAAATATGTGCAATAAGCAAAAATTTGTAGTTTCAAACTGTCAAGAGTGAAACACACTATTTATTATGATAATGTTTGTGTACACTACTACAATTGTTTGACACTGAATGCCCAAAAAAACTTGTGTACCAAGTGTGCATATGTGCTCTGAATGCTTTACAGGTAAAATAGTGAATCTTAAATAACCAGTTCCATATATCCCTGCTGATCTGTGTTTACTGTTAGGTTTGGATTATATCCAATTATCCCTATCAGTAAGGATAATGGTAAATTTTATTACCATTTTTCTCAACTGCGTATATGCACTTTTAGAATGAAAACATTTTCAGCAGTTGGATGTTTTGTGTTTGATGTTCTAAAAATACACAAGTAAAAACATAAAATTATACTCCCATACATGATACAGTAACCTACCATATCTGGTATGGATAAATGTAAAAAAATTGATATACTCTATCAGTAGGGATATACAGAGCAGAGGAATAATAAGGAGCCACATCTCTGATGTGATTTGGTTTTCATTTATTAAATGCAATATTTCCAGTAACTAGCTTTCTATAGCCTAAGATATTACTAAAGATCTTAATAAGATTCTTTATTGTGTAGATGGCATTATGCCTTATTTAATTTCAGTTCTAAAAATAAAAAATGTATCCATAAGCAAAATAAAGATAAAGAAATTTCCTTTTTAAATTATTTGAATGAGTTTGTATTGACATTATAAACTTTGTAGTATATATGATGTTTAATCACAATAAAAAATACACTACTACAATAATAGTACTATTCGAGAGAAATATGGGTTAGAAAAAAACAATGATACAGCAAAATACTTGACACATCTGTAAAATTGACAAGTGAATTCATATTTATTTAATCTTTTGGAGTTGTTTCAGGCATAAGATCAAACCACAGCGTCTTTGCTTCTCTGAAATCATACTGGTTCAGATGTATAATGACCTGAAACAAGATATTAGATATTACTTACTTACTTAAATTCTACTACTGGTTTATAGGGCTAGCAAATCAGAGGCATAATTTTTATGTAAAATATCAAATTTCCCTTGGTTTACTGATCCATGTTTGAAATTAGTAAGATATATACTTTTTTCAATCAAGTGTAGTGGTGCACTACACAATTAATCATGGGTAAGGAAATCATTGATGAAGTAATAACTCACCTGCCCAATGACTGGGCTACTGCCTAAAAATCCTTTGTGCGTGGCGACAGATACTTCGACCTGCCTCGAATGAAGTTCTGCTAACGGGATTACCCACTCAAACTGCTCATCATACTCTGGCATGCAGCTGTCTTTGATGACCTTTAAAAAGAAATATGTTTTTAGAGAAAGTTATATTATTCTTATTATTTTACATTAAATCTACTATGGCCGATAGAACACAAGCTTACCAATGTTCATTATCAATCTAAATAATGTTTGGGGAGGACTATGCATTATGTATGTACACTTCAAACTCTTATTACTTGCTTTTTGCTCACTAGCGTAAGGCACTTCAAATAGGTCTGACTACTTGAAGTGCCTTTGCAATAGCAGTCATCGAACCTAGAGTGATAATATATATGGTGGGTGCGAATGACGTGAGTAATTAATACGTTCGTGCAACTATTTTATTTTAAAAAATCGTAAAAAAATGTCAAGAATTACGAGAAAGCACTCCCCACACTACCTACCCACCCACTACTACCCACATAACATTCACGTTAAAGAAGCACAACTGTTTCCTAGTTAAACTTGGTGGTACTATCTTACCTCATCTAACGATAGTAAAGTACTTAGGAATATATCTGGACAGAAGACTAATATGGAGAGACCACATAAAAGTCAAGAGAGATCACGCAATTAGAAAACATAAAACTTATTGGAAGACAATCAGATCTCAGCGTGAAAAATAAGATTCTTATTTACAAAGCCATAATCCAATCTGTATGGACATACGGAGTGAGACTCTGGGGCTCTGGGACTCTGGTCACTCTGTTAGAGTGACCCGCAGAGTCACTATGTTGGAGTGACCAAGAGTGATAAGTAAAGGCAAAGGGTACACGCCCACTCAATCTAGTCTTCAATAATTTATTTTCATAAATGTATAATAATTACGAATCACTCATGAATAATAATGCGCTATAATTTATTAATACAATCAAAATAAGTTATTCCCGGTTTTAAATAATACTTACTATAGTTTTGCGTTTTGAATCCTTTGAGCGGCCGGGCAGTAAGTACAATTTCACATATGGATCAGGCACATTGGTTGGATCTTTTAGGGGTATATTTCTGAGAACAAAAATAAAGTAAATTATTTAACATACTAAAAAAAGATTTGAAGGCCGCAGCTGGTAGTGCGTTCAGGCTATGATTGCGAAGGTCAAGAAACTTTCGCAAAGGTCGGCAGTCGGTTTGATTTCTAAAATTTTTTTATTTCGTTGTCCATGCTTCGGAAGGCTCGTTAAGCCGTTGGTCCTGGCTGCATCTGCAGCCGTTAGTATCTCTCATTCCGCATTATGGTTAAGTCCTTCCAGCCATAAAGAAGGCGAGGACTCGAATAGGCTGATGATTTGACAAACAAATAGAAGTATATAATAACTTAATGATTGAAAATCATACTCCCAAGACAAGTATATTTTTTTTCTAGTGAAAAAAATCTTTACATATATAGCAATTGAATACTCAAATAACATAAAATATGTAAAAATTCATTATTAAGGCTAAACGAATCACTCTGCCTGCAACAGTGCGGGCTGTTTTGAGTATTGGCAAACCATTGACCTATATAATAATGTGATTATAAAGCATATTTGAATATTCGTACTTACGCTATCTTATGGACCACTATGTACAAAGTTTGGTTCTGCATGCTGTATCTAAGTGAAAGTAAAATACGCCCCAAGCCGGCTTCTCCTGCGGACCTATGGGACAAAATTTATAAAATTATAATTGGGAGTGTTGCAGAACAAAGATATTTATTTTGCTTTCTAAAAACAGTAAATTGATAAACAAACTTCCTAGCTTTGTAAAGAAACCAAAGTAATTATCGATATCGAAGTACGAAGCACTAACTCACCGTAACTATTATTGTTTAAAGATGTCTCATTTATTGAACAACCAATTAGCATCAATCAGCAAAAAAATCAATGAGTGGGAGAAGTCCACCGTCCGTATCTCACTCCAGACTAAAACATTCTGGCCTTTAGCCAGACAGCTCGCTATACCATTTATCGTAATAACATTGATTATAGCTGATTTCAGAATTCAAACATCTTTATAATCAAAAGTAAGCTGGAGTTTGTTGAGAGCTTTACGCATAGGTACTATATCGTAAACTTAGCAGAGATACAGGCATAAACCATTAACAGGATTATTTATAATATTGTTATCATAGAGACATTTTTACTGGAAAAATTAATTGATATTGATAGTGTGCTTAAAGTTATGGCTCACGGTTTCAGTCAGCAAGCCTGGTCGGAACCTAAACTGCAGATTATTCGCCTTTTGAAATCCTAACACATTTATAGAAATTAAATTAACAAAACTTACGTAGTCAATGAGGAGGTCCTATGAATCAACTTAGGCGAATCTCGATCAGACGGTGGTGCGCTTTGATCTTGAGATATTTCTGAAAGAAACAATGTTCAAATATTGTAACGAACTGCTGCCTTGCCTTGCGAAGGAACCTTGCCTGTGGATATTTACATACCAACTGATTTTACAATCTGCTCAACTGGAATAGACTTCTGTGATGCAGTATCTGTTGTACGGTCGTCCTTATCATCTATAGGCTTCAAGTCCACATCATCGTTCGTTGGAACTGAAATAAAAAATAACCTTTTAAAAAGGCGAAGAACCGACGGTAGTAATTTAATGCGACAGTCTTGGAATACCAAGAATATTCGCCTCGTTTACGCAAACCTAATATTAAAGTTGTATATAATCATTTGAAACTGCCACACTTAGCAGCATTTATTATTTCCTGATTACACATGTAGTTGGTGTGAATGTTATAAATATTTATTTATTTTATTAAAAAAAAAAGTTCTTGTTTGTTGAAAACACAGTGGTCAACACGAGATGTGTCCAATTCCAATGAAAAAATAACAAGTGTATAGCTTTAATGGTTATGTGATGTGCTTTAATACCTGCCATGAATTAAATTAAGGATGTGTTTAAAATTTTAAGGAATAAGAAAAAAAACAAGTTTATATCTTTAATGGCTATGTGATGTGCTTATATAAATAAATATGACCGCAGTGGTCGATGTAATGATTAATTGTAGTGCACCTGGCTCGGCAGCGGGTGGTGGCGAGGCTGCGCCGTCTACCGCGTCTCCGGCCACCGATGGCGCAGGCACTACCGGTGTTTCAGGAGGAGCTGCTTCCTCTATATCCTCTTCTTTAATAGCTTCTTTTAAAATCTAAAAAAAAAATCTATAGCTAGCAACACTTCAATCGTATAGATTGAAGTGTTGCTAAACATACCTATCGTCGGTGTCATAAAACCTCTTAATTAAAGTTTAATTATCTGATTGATTTTAAACCTTCTTAAGTGAAATATAAAGTTTAAAACTTTTTGGACAATGTATTTTATTTACTAGGTCAACACTACACTGAGCGTCAGTGATAAGAGTTTATTATGTTGGTTCATGTGGTGTTGCCAATACACTATATAAGTTAACTATTATTTGGTCTTACATATTATTCTACAATGTGCGTGGACATTTCATAATATTTTCTCGTTGTCTACTATCCAAGTCACGCCACCGCAGAGAGACTTAATAATGACCAAACCAAAGAAAACACGGCGATACTAACTTTAATTTTACACATTTATTATAATGTTCATCCTCTGCTTTGTAAATAAATTATTAAGATCACGGTAGAATCTTGGTAAGATTTGCAAAACTATCAAAATGATTTAAGGTATATATCGCACCTTCGGTGCGACACTGTCACTTATGCAAAAATGAAGTTTTTCAGGAGAAGCATTTAAAACTTTGGCAACTCACAAAACAATGACTTTAGAATATATAGATGAGATGAACTATGCGTACTCAAAAGTAACGTTATCGCACCAAGCAAAAGGGTGCTTAAGGACAATTTTTAAATATTTAACTAATTTTTGCATTTTTTGCAAAAGTGACAGTGTCGCACCGGCGGGTGTGCGAAATATTCTTTTTCTATTTGTGATTTTTGACACCCAAAAAGCTTTAGTTCGTGTAACATGAACTTACCTATCTGTCCAATTAGCCAACACTGTCCCCAAATATTTCACAGATTTAGTAGCAGATTTATACAAACTGATTTATTGAACGAGTCTCTCTCCTTTGCGTGTCTTGAATGTAATGATTACCTTAAGTTGCAATGATAAGATGATCTTAGATTCAGCTCCAGATTTTTGTAGGTTCAGTGGTTGGGTTAGCAGGCTTAGATCTCTTTCCTTCAGCAAGGACGCTATAGAATATACCAGTTGACCCAACTGATTTCCAGTCTTTTGATCTAGCACCTAAAATCAGAATTGAAATTATTATTTCCATAAAAATAGACTGATCGTTTAGTTGCCCAACATTAATGCATCTTTAAATTAACAATTACTGGAACAAAATGATGATGACGAAGTTTATTTAATAAAACAAAAGAATGAAAGTCACAGTGCGGTTTAATTCGCCAAGGGAGAGTCGGTAAAGACATATAAGAAGTGGGATTAATTAAACCTTTTTTAAACACTTTCAAAGACTTAAATCTAAGATCACAAATTTGTCGTGTGTCTATCCGCTTTTTTTCCCGCTCTTTTTCCATTGTATATGCGTTACCATAGCAACGCGTTAACCGCAAGTAGTTCGTCTACCGGACGCTAGATGGCGCTAACGGAAAAATATTTAATAATAGAAAAAAATTAAAGAATTTTGTCCACCCGTGCGAAGCCGGGACGGGCCGCTAATTATATATAAATAATGACAATGAGCTTACCTTGATATCAAGGACATTTATCTCCGGGTTCTGCACCAGGAAGGAATAACCGATCTCGTAGACTGGGTTGTCAGTGCGCATCTGCACCGCTGAGTTTTCGCTTTTCTTGCCCACCGATACTACCAAGTACGGATCCGGACGAGAATGTGCACGAGCGTTCTGATGCGGACAAAGGAAGATAAAACATAAACGATCATTGTAATGTTTTTGTCTCTCCTTAATAACCTCTTGGTAAAATACAGACACAGTATGGTGAAGTTACTAACAACCTGTGTTATTTTCCGACCTTAACAGAAATATCAAGACAGCTTTGTTTTGTAAATTAAAAACTTAGTGACGCTGTTAAATAACTATAATATCTAAGTGTAATAACAGTAATACATTATACCTACACACATAAGAACTTTACAGAGAACCTTACTCGGCCTTATTATAAGCAGCAAACTATTCCAGACAAATTTTACCAGTAAAAATTGAACTTTTCCCAGGTTTTATACGGGACTTCGATACGCAGCGTTTCACTATCCAGGCGATTGCTCTTTCAATTGACCAACCGAAACCTCGGACGTTATTTTTTTTATGCTATTTATATTTAAAAAACAGACTTTCCTGTCATTAGTATTTAAAATCTGCCTACATTACAAATAAAAACACGTCGATACTAAATAAATTTTGCACGTTTATTATTGTGATTACCTCTAATTGATAAATAATAAAAAAATCTGCTGCAACTTACGGGCAAGTTTCTACATGAAT
Organism: Calamotropha paludella; assembly: GCA_927399485.1. Taxonomy (NCBI): domain Eukaryota; kingdom Metazoa; phylum Arthropoda; class Insecta; order Lepidoptera; family Crambidae; genus Calamotropha; species Calamotropha paludella. The sequence goes on from OV656805.1 coordinate 13,720,547, forward strand.
CAATGTAAACATTAAGGACGGCAGAACTGATTTCCCCTGTCTTTACCAATTGAGTTTCTGTGATAGCCTGGAAAAAAAGATTAGATTATCATTTAAATATTTGTTTCACACAGCCATGGTTAGGTTATCTCTTGTTTCACCGAACTACTTTTCACTATTTTATTATTTAAATCGTCCCGTCATTACATAAACTTTTTCGTGAATACCGTATTGAAACCTTCTTAGTTCCAAAAACGTCGACAGTAGTGTTGTTGCGGTGTGTTTCTATTAGTTGAAATTGGTCGATGAAAATTCATGATTTTATCATGAATAACAATCTAGTACGAATCAAATACAGCTCTTTCTATGCAGTGGTGTATTGGAAGGGGGACGCGGTGGAACGAAGTGCCCCTTACCTTTTTTTAGAACCGGAACGCGTTCCAGTACTTTTTTAGTAGATTTTTTTTATTACAAATGAAAATTTAATTTACATTGGCGAATTTGAAAAACATTTCAAAAAATATGTTAACTAACAGAGTATTTATCTTTGAATAGTAAGTTAAGAAAAAAAGGACTTACATGGAAAAAAATAGTTTGCTGAAAATAGGACTTTTTTTGCTCCCACTATGCGTTCCCTTACTTCTTATTTTACCGATACATCACTGCTTGTATGTGGTTAATTCAAATAAGTTATATTTTGGCTTGTATGGTGTATCAAATAAAAATACGTTAGTAGCAGAGGTCGTTTTAAACATTCATAGTTTATAAATCCAAAACAAACCAAAACCTATAACTTTTTTTGACAGCTTTAATTAAATTTATTTAGTTCTTTCACTTCCAAACCTAACGCACCTTCGAATAAAACAAAAAAATCAATCAGTTTGTGATCACAGCTCTTGTGAAGTAGTCGAAACATCAGGTTTAACCCAGATATGCCTGAAACTATTTTTATCTTAGAAAGAGAAGATTTTTGGATATATGGTTTGTTATAATCCCAGTACCTTTGGAAAAATATTAAAAAAAAAATCACTCGTAGAAAAGCTAGAAAATTGATGACCCATATATGGGTCGGTCGGCATAAGCACTGCGTTTTAGTAAACGCTTTTTTAAGTAATAAATAGAAATATACATAAAACGCTTAAAATTGAAACAATTGTGTTTTCTAAATTCCTATTAGTTTATTTATGAAAACGGGTATTGATAATATATATAAATATTACTGTGTAATATTTTAAAACACATTTTTCGGATGTTAATGTATGGCATATTCTACTCAAATGTGGCTAGTTTTTTTATATATTTTATAATTTAGATCATTACTAACATAAGATCACCAATGTAGTCGAGACTGTATGAATCTCCAAAGCTGCTTTTTGGTATAGGATAAGACCCGCGTTTTGTGAGAAACCTTCTAAAAAGGCTCTTGTGACTGACCTGCTAAAACCGAGAAGATGAAAATCTCCACCGTCACTACGGAATATTGCCACACATTATGTTATGCCATTTCAATGCTTTTACAGAATAGAGGAAACTATCATTTTTTGCCTCTGATAGAAGTTCGATATAGACCTATATTGACATTATATATTTTGACAATTTGAGAAAAACGCTTCGTTTTTTATAGTGGAAAGTGAGTTGTTTGTTCTCGAAAAATACCATAAGTTAATCAAATAGAGGTCTCATTTTAGTAAATTTATCATTTTGAATCAGTCGCGCCACAGTCAGATATGTTTTCCCAAAACATACAACGAGTTTATATAGAAACATATCCACTATAAAGAAATATTTCAACGAAACATTTTTCAGTTTAATTATGGTTACATAAAATTTTTATTAACATATAGATTCGTATATTCCACTGTAAAGTTTATTACCATGCCATTGAATAATTGGTTAAAGTAATTTATAATGTATTTAGTTTTTTGGTATTTCCAGAGGTTGGAAACTAGAAAACTAGTATTATTTGTGTCTTCTCCTCCAATGGTAGGCCTTATTTCCTACGGACATACGTAGAATAAAGGCGAAGAACTAACTCTTTAAGATGTAGATGCCATTAGCTTATGAAAGAGATTTCTTTTGTTAACTGGTAAAAGGAATGTTATCATCTTCACTTTCCTAATCAGATATAGACCAAATAGCACACAAAGCCTCTACGATGCACGTAGATTATGTATAGTAATAGCATCCTCTTCCTCAGTATCTCTATCTGTGACAGGAGTATTTGCGTTACAAAGTGGTTCAAATATAATACATTATGGAGCTAGATAATTATTAACATCTAATTCACTCAATATTTTGAAAATATTCTGAAATAACAAACAACAACTATATTCATTTAAAAAGTTAAAAGTACTATATTTGTGCCGACGGACCCATGTATGGGTCCATGGAATACACACCTGAATAAAAGGGTAAAAATAAAGATAATTTTAATTTTCTTTACACTATGAATATTACTTAAGTAATATACTTTTTAGTTTTACTACTGTTTTATTAGAATAGTAACGGTAAATTATTATAAACTTACTTTTTTGAGGATATGTTTTACAATTTTCGATTTACAATTTTTCAGCCGCAAATAACAACTGGTAATGTTTTGATTTACTATGTTACTTGTCATTATAAATAACATGTACCTCTTAAATTTTCTAAAAATATGTGTATTTTGTTTTTAACGTATCAAAAAAAGACGGTAGATTTTTTTAATTCTTAATACCCATACATGGGTCGGTAGGTTTAAGTGGGTTAATTATAAAAATAGTAATTCGGCGCAACAAGAAAGACCCTTTTGGTTAGGATTTATAAACTTCATTATAGTTTTTATTCTAGAATTTTATATCTAATAAACTATCTGAAGTAATTATTACTAAAAAGAATACCTTTCATATGTTATATGAGCTTTGTCAGACATAGAAGGCCATTTACTTCTTCCATTATATTTCTTTCCTTTAGTGCTTTAGAGTATTAAAAAAATAACTCACGTGACTCAGATCCAGTAAATCTGAAGATAGGCGATGCCATGATAAGCGTAAATGCACTTTGCCATGTTTTGCTTGCTGTAGAGTTTGCCACTGAAACAAATATATTTAAATAAAATACTACAAAGTAGCACGTAGTATGAATTTAGTACTTATTAATTGAATTTGTTGAAAAAGTAAATTGTAGTTTGCACTTTTCATTAAAAGCATTTAGAAAACCTATTAATTATTTACTACTTACACTATCGCGTTTTACACACGTTTATAGTTTCAATGTATTGTATTATCAAAATTTACCGTGTCTAGACGGCCCTCTCGCACCACTTGAGATATATCCAATGAACACCTGTAAATATAGTCAAAGTTGGTTACGAACCAATAATAAAATTAATCACTTAGTACAAATGACAGTGCATCAAGATATTCACTTCGGTTTGTGTTTGTTACGGCAACATAACGTTTTTTTTTTATAATAAAATAGACGAAACGTCTGAAATTTGTCATTCTGTAAAATAGACAAAATGTCTGAAATCCGTAAGTTGTCACTGTCATCTGTACCATCTATAAAAAATTATATCTTGAGAAATATTTAGTGTTCAAGCTAGGCGGTTAACTACAAACGTATAATATTAAATAGCCAGTGATAACAACACAACATCGTCAATCAATGTAGCTTAACGTGATAAACAAAATGAACATATAAGCTTTTTTGAAGGGCGTGTTACAATAATTTGATACAAATAAACATTTTTTTTTTTATGAAATATGATCGCTTTAGGAATAAATTTTTCGTGTTTAAATATAATACGTGTTATTGAAAATTTTGCATTTACATACATAACAGGAAAATTTTCCTGTTCAGTGGCAGTGGTGCTCTGAAGTGTATCACAAATGATTTTATTTACAATTGAATATGATTTCATTGTTGTTAGAGATTTGTTATTATGTGGTGTGTTAATAGTGTCAGGTGAGTTGAAGTATCATACACGTAATATATGAGCCAAACGAAGTTCACGGATACGGTTGCAGTGATATCTCATTTTAAGCGGTGTACAGTGATCTTGTTTCGATGCACATTCCTGTTGGGGGTGTTCTACAAGATCTTAGACAAACATTGGCGTCGCTAGCATTTTGGCAAAATATTTCTAGTAAAATATCATGAGGGACTCGTCAAAACTAATTTGCTATTATCATAGAAACGTGAAATCTATTAATCATTTTTCCGTAGACTCTACACTTCCGTCTTATTAAAATACGTTCAGAATCATTTAATGTATCCTGCATTTCAGATGTATTGATCAATTAATAGTGACCTGTTCGATCGTCATCCATTTGTATGGTAATTAGGTTAAAATAAAAAGAAAATACAATCAGGCCGTGTTTCTGTAATTATGATAAAATAGTATAACTTAACCAATACCCTGACAAAATTCTTTGATTTATATTTTTACTAGCGTAACCCGGCAACGGTTTAATATTTATTGTCATCGATTACAGATTCAGTTTTTTTTATATTTAAATAAAGATGTAACCTTAAATATTAGTAAGATAAGTAAAAATTATGAAGTTTTTCTGACTAGATGATGGATTATGGCATCAAACCAACAGATCGTAACTGCAGAGGCGAGATTATGCAGTCCTTAACGATATTTGAAATAATGCGACAGTTGTATCTGAGAGGTATAAACTTAATTCCAATAAAGTTTGCTCCTGTCTTTATCGGTTGAGCGTCTTATTCAGCTACGGTTACCAAAGCAAAGATGATTGAATTAAAAAAAAATATGACTATAATTCATGTATAAAGATTGAAATCGAACCAAAAAAATAATAAGAATTAAAATTCGCGATCGATTGAGGTTTATCTTTGATTTTTCATGCCGATCTATGTTTTAACTCGAGCATATACAATGTGTCCCGTCACCAGTGTGTCATATGTGTGTGAAATATGGCATTTTTTATCGACAAATTGCCCCTCAAATTTTGTTTTCTTGGTAACCAAGACCTGGGCTCTCATACTAATTCGACCAACACCACTCATGTAAATGTCCTATCAACATTAAAAAGGTGTCATTTGATAGCTAAACATGTAGACAACAGTTACACAGCCATCATGTTTTAATTGTCATGGAATAAAAATTAGAATAAAATAATTAAAGAAAAACAAATAGATTTTTTTTTAATTATTGACTTTCTGGGAAAAACCAAATTTGAGGGGCAATTTGTCGATAAAACATGCCATATTTCACACCATTAAAGGCTCCGACACTGGTGACGGGACACATTGTTTATTGACATTACAACATCGATATAATATAAATGTAAAGTTTAGCGTGTTGTTAATTCGGAATATTAATCTAAATTTCAACTTGACTTTTATTTTTAATACTATACACAATAAACTAATAGTTGTGGTAAAAAGAGATAGCACTACGGGAAAATGCGATCAAATGTTCAAATTAAGAACCGAATCAAGCTAACGACGCCATTTATCTGATCATAAAATAAGATGCATCGATTATGCAGAATTGTTAGTGCAGGCACCGACCTGCCGAGCCGTTCGTCCTTGCCCGCGCGGTCCCAGTCGTAAAGCTTCACAACCGCGCTCTGGGCGCTGCTTTGCAGTATCGACTGTCACAACCCACCACATTACACAAACATACCATTGCAAAATCACCTGAACAAACTGACACTAAGCCACGTTTGTATTAAATCATGTATGTACATAATATTTGCTTCTGTAAATTGTACTTACATCAAAGGTCTACGTTGTACTTGTAGACCTTTGATGTTATTGTCTCATCCTAAAGTGTTAAATACACAACAAAATAAAAACAACACACGATTATTAGCTGAATGAAGTAAAATAATAAAAGGTATAATACAAAGTAAATATCCAGTTAGGTATTATGAAATAGCCTTTTCTACCATAGACACAATAATGTAACAAACTCCGGTGACATATATAATAGACAAGTGTGACAGCATCTATGACAATAAAAACTATTTCATGTTAATCAAAATAAAAACAAAAACACAGAAATTATCGTCGCTATCGTGATGTAGCGCCAAACGGACCTGCCAAGAAAGTCATCGTTCTCAATGCCCATTCCAGGGTCCCAGTCCCAGAGCTCGCACTGCAGCATTTGGCTCATCCTTGAGCTTACTATCGCCTTGGGACAAACCACACCGAGACATTAGATAAAGAACATTTGGAACAGTTTTTGGATTTGGCACTATTTGGACAGGTGTGTGATGTAAAATGACAACACTGAGAGCGCTGTTTCGCGTCTCATGATGTGCACGCGCATAATATGCCCTATACAGAATCTAACTAAACAACCTAATAAGAGGAAAGCCTTCATATTTGAGTGAGATAGAATTATTATATAAAATACGCAAGTAAAACAACCTTCGAACAAATTCCGACGCATCTGCCAGTGTCTCGGTAGCTCGGCGGCCAGAGCCGGATAGCGAAAAGTCATAGGTTCGAATCCCACCTGAGGGCTTGGAGACGTGGTTGCTTTTACATGCATATTTTATATCTTATAGAAATATGGCATCGTGAATTCAAAACATTCAATAAAGTATATAGGAATATTACTTTCTCACATTCTCTTAAGATTACTTCTTTTTTCACTCGTGATCAGTCGCTAAGAGAGATCATGTATAGGTTTAAGTGGTTATGCTGCTGGCTCATTTTTGCCAGAATATATTGTAAAAGTAAATTTTAATTTCAAATTTTAAATCAATATAATTAATCCTTCACAACTTACCTTAAAAAAGTAACGTGCTTGTTACTCATGTCCGGGCTTAAGAGCTTAAGATTGCTGGCAAATATCGTGATAATACATACAATCATCGATATATCTTCATATTCATTTTTAGAGTGATCCGGGCATTCACCCATGAATAGTCAAAATAATAATAATTTAATAATTATAATGAAATGCGACATGACAAGCCAACTAGGAAAAAGAAGGATCGATGTGCAGTCAACAGTACACGAAACTAACCAGATGTCCAATTTTCCATTCATTCCCAATGTTAAATAGAACACCGAGTCAATAAGTACTCACTTACAATTATACAAGATGTTAACGTGCTGCTCCTCCTTTTTCTATCTACGGTTGTTATAAAAGGCAACATTTACCGATGTCATTTATTTAGTACCATTGGTAATAAGTAATAACATCGTACCAGTATAGCACAGTAAGAGCACATGCGGAACAGAGCCGTGAACACAGCAACGAAATATCGTCTCATAAAACATGCATCAACGATGACGCGTATACGCTACTACAAATATATATTTTTTTATATTTAGTTGATGTTAGGTCCTACGCAGATGAAAGACTTGTGTGATCCTAGCCGCGACTTAATCTTTATAACTAACGCAGTAAGTTTGAATTTTGAATGCGTGAATTTAATAAATGGTCAGTCTTATACTTGACTTGTATTAAAGATTAATCAGTATAATTTATTAATGTCGAAGACTGGATCGCACAAACGGTAGGACATGTGCGTAGACCCTCACTTTTAAATCAGATTTACATGGGATTTGATGTAGTCACGACTCTGGTATTGCGAACATAACTAAAATGCGTAAAGCTCTACCACCAATACGTGTCCTGCCCCACTCCTTTCATAACATATGTGGTCCCCTTCCCTCACCTATAACTACTCAATAAAACGAGACGGAACGAATACTTGTCAATGTAGAAACAAAAAACAGTGTAAAATACGCTTATTATATTATTAGCACAGTTCAGTTTTTGTCAAAAAAAAAAATTGTTTTTTTTTTTTTTTTTTTGCCTGTAAAGTCGGTTTTACGGGCGAAGATTTTACGTGACAACGTCTTTTTCTCGGTAGAATATTTATTGATATGAATATAATTAAATTGCACAATGCGCGCGGCAGACCGATCATAGTTGAGTGGGAGAGAGACGCAAGGCATTCGGCGGGCCTCTCTCTCGTTCGGTGACTCATCGTAACGTTACCGAGCGTTACACTTTTTCATAAGTGACTCCCAGCCGCAACCTAATTTAAGACGTTGTCACGTCAAAAGAATTACGCGAACTGATGCGCCCAGAAAAGTGAGTTACATAGCGAATTATTAATGAACTCATAATGCTGAGTACCACGCTTGCTATGCCTTTATCCACTTAGTATCGACGATAATAGGCACATCTTAGAATTTAAGTGTGTGAATCTGGTATGTCTTGCTTAGAGTAAGTCGGAAAAGAATAAATATTTAAATATTATTTATCCATACAAACACATAATCTATATATATAAAAATTACGTGTCACAATGTTTGACCGCAATGAACTCCGAAACTACACAACCGATTTTGTTGATTATCATTTTGCAGGATTTGTTCCAACTTAGGACACAAGAAAGGTTTCATTTTCATAACAAAAAAATTATGCTAATTATAATATTTGAGCCATAGCGACGCGTGGCCGAGTCAGCTAATAACTACATATATTTTAATCGACTTCACATTATAGAAAACTACTCAAACTATTTGAATTCAGAATCCCTTGTTTTAATTTTCGTAACTTTTTTACCTACATAAAAGGATGTATGACACATTAATCTGAGCTTTCTATGCTAACCTAATTAAAGATTAATCAAAACGTGATGATGTAATTAAAATAACCATGTATAGATCAAATACTAAACTGTTGTATATGGAACAGATTAAGGTTTAAGAACTGCAATCGTTCCTAACTCGAGAGTATTCGTTTCTCATCTCGATTTACAAAGTAATCTGAGGCCCAACCATGAGCCTTTATCGCGGTAACTGAAGACTATTGTGAGTGTGCGAAATCGTCCTTATTAGAAAATTTCTTTTGTATCGTGATAACCGCTCATGGCGAGACTGGTCCCCACGGCCGCGCGTGTAGGTACTCACCTGCCGAGCTTGTCGTCATCGTTGCCGTCGTCCTTGTCGAACACTTCAATGTCCAAAGTTTGCCCCAGCGCTTGCATTACTCGCGCCTTTAGGCCCAACGCAATCCGATGCAAACATACATTAGGGAAAACAAAATCTATTTTCACAACTACTTACTTTAATGTTACGGAAACAAATAGAAAAATTTGCAGAAATTGGCCAATAAAGCGCGAATAGTTAATGAAAAGCCAAAAAGAAAAAACAATGAACGCATAATTTTTGATTTTTTATTTCCAATTCCTCCAAATCGTCATGATAGCGGACCGAGAATGAATTAACATGCCCATAAATGATACTATTAGACTCAGAAAGTTAATACTTTTTGATTTTTCGTATATCAATTATTTATCATTACCACTTCATTCTCTCAATCCGAAGTAAAGTTTTAAACCGGTGTTAAATTAATGTATTCCAGCTAATCAATTGCGAATTGAATATCTCCTTTAAACTGACCGTATTCAATAACTACAATAACTTTAAAAAGTTTAATATTCACCCATAATCCACTATGTTAGCAACATTTGACGATATATGGAAGCTAACTTAAACTGCACAGGTGCATTATGATCTAACAGGCAGTTGTCTTTGCAAAAGAGGCTAACAAGTGCTGTTTTGTATTCATTCAGTATTATTTTTCATGCCCATTCTTAATGTTAATGATTGCATAAAAATAAAGACACTGCTCATTTATGCTGCTTTAACCCTAATATTATCGTTAATATTTTCAAAGCGTTTCTCGTCATAATGAGTTGTTCACAATAATGTAATATTATGCGTGAAAATGTTCAAATCCAAAAACAGTGATATAAAACTCAGAAATGAGCTGAAATTGAGGTTACTCACTCACCCAAGTAAACCGAAACATTAATAAAAACCAGTATTTCCCACAAAGGTCTAAAAATAAGTTAAAATGTGCTCACTAAGCTGCAATAATTAGTTGACACTAAAGGATACGTGGAATTAAAATATTGTTGGATATAAAAATGTTAAAATTGAATTAAGTAATTAGTAGAAAAAAATGGAAATAAACTACAAATCTTGGTACTCACCTCGCACCAGTAGTCCCATTTCGGGTTGACGTCGTTGTCGATGTGTTTTGTCTTCCACTGCTGCGCCCCCACGGTTATGATCGCGTACGGATCGGATTTACCCTTACCTGTTGATACGAATTCTAAGTTGAATATTTTTTAATATTTTATTAAATCCGATATTACAAAGTTACCAATACTAAATATCACAAATAGATCAAGTTTCTAAGGTTGGATGAAAAAGGTAATGTAAGGAATTATTGATCCGTTAAAAAAATTGCCAGTATTAAGAACTATTTAAGTTTAAAAACGCGTGAACAGGTGAATTTCTTGCGAACATCGCTTTTATTTATTTACTGTGGCTTGAGTTCATTGATATAAGATAAATAGATCGTAGATACAACCAAATCAGACCATCCCTATTATATGCCACTAATTAAAATGTTTTTCTTTAGGTTTTTTTTATGATATAATCAAATATAAGCCACACAATGCATAACAATTAAGAAACCTTTTATCTATATTTATTCCAGAAATGAAGACATTATTTTTAAAACTCACAATAACTTATTCAAATTAATTCTGAATAATTAAGAATGAATTATCAAATTTCATAATATGCTATCCGAAAATAACTCGAACAATGTCAATAGATGGTCTACGCCTTAAATATTCTACGAGAATTACCGCAGCGGATCACTTACCTATCATTGATACATCTTTTTTCATAAGATTTTCAGCTCTAATAAGATGGATGCGAAGTACGCCCTGTAGCAAACAAATGAATTATTAAAATAAAAGATAATAGATAGGTAGATATTATGTGACCAGCATCTGCATTTGGACATCGAAATTATATCTGCGATGACTGACGGTTTAGTAAAATTTACAGTTTATTTAAATAATCGCCAAAACGCCACCGTGTAGAGTGGACACTGACTTCAGCTACGTCACACCATGATAGTAAACATCAAAAGTAAATAATTTTTTATAGTGCAAGTGTCATCTCATCATGTATTTACACATAGAGATAAACTTTTTTTTAGTTTGTTTTTAAATAAATGAAAAAAAGGCAACAAAGAAAAATTGTTATAGCATTTATAACACCTTAGCTCGTAAAGCTGATGTAATTCCACCGGTTTTAAATATGTAAAGCGGGTCATAAAAAACGCGTGTGTTACCAAAGCAAATAGTTCCATACAAAATCCATAACAGTATTATTTGCCATTTCGCGCGCTGTTGCTATTCAAATTTCGAACTAATCCCCGCTCGTTAAAATCGCGGGAAAGCAACAGTGTACATTCACAGATTGAGTTTATTTAATAATAATAACATAATTAAAAAACCAACTACAACTACGTATCATTTTAATAATTGTAATTTCACTAACTGTTTCAATAATGAAAAAAGAAAAAAATATAAAATGTTTTTTCTGTTTCCTCGCAAATGTGTTAAAAAACGTCGGTCGATATACGTGCGTATTGGTTATAACATGCTCGGCTCAATTACGCCCTCGCCTTCGGCTCGGGCTGAAATTCCGCCTCGCGTGTTATAACCATCATAACGCACTAATATCGTAATGTACTATTACTGTCATGTAACGACGATACAAATACGTCTATTAAGATTAGTATGATACGTTTTTAAAAAATATAAATATTTTTCTTTAATACCTAATCAAAAAAAATGCAGTCGTACTAATGACAGTGTCACATTCAAATTCTTTTAAAAGCCCAATTATCTATAGTTATGACAATAAAAAAATAAAAGAATTAATCACAACGCCATAATTAGGTTTATTACAGCCGTACTATGTAAAACATATAAATTATGACACGTTTTTAAATTTTAATTTATATTCAAAAGTTCAATAGACACTGTGTGGTGGGAACAAAGAGAATTTAAATGTAGGAATTTTAAAACTAAGCTTTTAATAATATTTTGTAATAATTATACTGTTGTTAAGGATGATTAAAAGAGTAGAGCTATTCGAAACCAATTTGCGTCCTTGTTTTCGATCTAAACGCAACTGATATCTTTTATGGACGAAAACACCGTTGGGAGTATGGACCGTAAGCCACCAAGTAGGCCTAGTACGGATTACTGGGTGCTAACGGCTGTATATGCCATCAGGGCGAAAGGCTCACATGCCTTCCTAGGCAGAAAAGCTTTATTTAATATTTTTTAGTTACCTAATAGCGGCACGATCCGGCTTCGCACGGGTGGACAATATTCTTTAATTTTTTTCTATTATTAAATATTTTCCCGTAAGCGCCATCTAGCGTCCGGTAGACGAACTACTTGCGGTTAACGCGTTGCTATGGTAACGTTATTGATACAATGAAAAAAGAGCGGAGAGACAAGCAACAAATTTGTGATATTAGATTATAGATTCTAATAACCGGCTCATCCAACTATTTTTTTTCCTCCGCGATCATTAGCCGATCAGCGAGTTCAACCACAGCGCCATCGAGCTTCTAAAATGTTTATACAGCCTTTTATTTTTATCAAACAAATTACCTCTGGCTCGGGCATGCGCAGATCAACGGTGGGGATTTCGTCGCTGAGCTTGATGGGCAATTTGTTGGGCAGCACCATCATTCGCGCCACCTGTTCTACTATGCAACGTCGCAAGATGTCGCTGTCACAACATGTACACGTATTAAAATGATTTTTGAAATAACGAAATAACATATACAATATATTTAATATTTACCACCTATATACTTTGTTACATGTCAGTGTATTGTCATACAAATATGCGAAAGGTAAAGTTACTTGAATATCCATTACTTAATACTGGTTTATTGACGTGACAACGTCTTATAAATTGGTTTGCCGGGTGACACTTCAAGAAACTGCGTTACGCTCCGCTCACGTTATGCGCTCACAATGATAGCGAGTGAGAGGCACGCGTCCCTTCCACTCGGGCATGGTTAGCCCGCCTAAGAGCGAGAGAGACAGACATAAAAAGTGGAAGGGACGCGTGCCTATAAATTAATGTTTTAAATATAATTATTTGTATAAATAAATGTTTTAAATTGTTACTATTATTTCATCTTTCTTCCTACTATACGAATGAATATTAACATTAAAATTATTTTACCACTCAAAGTCGTTGTCACGTAAAACTTTCGCCCGTATACCGACTTTACAGGCAACCAATTTTTTTTATTTGAATTACTATAAAGAAAATACCAAAATCCAAATTTCAAACTTAGAATAAAGCGTATTGGCTGCTTCTTTTTTCTGCATAGATTCGATTCTTATTTAAAAAAAAACCCATTCCTTTACTGAAACCTAGGTGAAGAGATTATTTAATTTTCAATTTATCATAAATTGCTCATGTACCTATCATTTATAAATTACCTCTAATCATCGTTCATCATCATCTTACTAAGATGACCAAAAGCTTTGTGAAGTCACATGTTAAAATTTAAAATACTAAAAACGTGAATTTATTGTGAATAAAAAGCTCTAAAAATGTATATGTTAACAACATATTTAGTCGTTTATTGTTTCTTAATTAGTCGTTTGTTTTCTCTGTTATCTAAAATGCTTGAATTTATGTTGATTTTTAAAAGAATATTTAATAAAAATAAAAAAATATAAACTGGTTTTTTTATTATTTTTAAATACATGCATAAAATTAAAAATATGTCACATCACCTCAGAGGGAGGGGGTTCAAAAAATGTGACAACATATGACAAGGACGGGGGAGCTGTTAAAAAGTTCTAAAATTCGTGTGACTTCATTTATGGATGTCCCCTAATATGTACATACAACAACTTAACAAAGTTTTATCACAATGTGATCATTTGATTAGGAACGCGTAGGGATCAAACAACGACAGACGACAGTGATACTAAAAATTTTTTCTACATGTTAGGGTTAGTAACTATGAGTAATAAGTTATTGTGGAGATGTACCCATCTCCGCAGCGGGGAGTCAGTTCAACAAACACCCTCCCGATGTTGATAATAATGATGCAGCGGTGACCTATTAGTGCGGTGGCGGGCCTTTTCCTCATAAATGGCAATCTGCGGCCCTTCAATATCCAAATGCACTTCTATCGTACTCGATAGACCTAAGAGCACCATGAAGTAAAATGTTTAACATACCTGAAGCCCGGCATATCAAGCACGTCTGCAGCTCCGACAAGGTTGAAGTCGATAGAAGGGTTGTTGAGAAAAAACACCTGCAACCCACCCACCAGTGGCATCTTGCTGATCAGTGGCTTCATCACCACACGGGCCATCCCGTGGATCTGCCATGTCATCACAGTAATTAGTTATTTATAGACTATCAACATCGTTATTTGACTCAATGTTACGAATTAGTAAAACAAAAGGTAGGCTACATTTCCGATCCTACGATGATTCGAGGAAAAATATATTAATAGGATTACTTCGTTTTCCTCCGCCTCGCTATCGATATCGGTGGATTTAGCCACCTCGCAGATGTCTGGTCGAAAACTAGTCTATTAATCCTCAGATTGCGATTAACTTTCTGACGAATATGAATTGAGGAAAATTTTGTAATAGATCATAGGGCAATTTGTGCCAACAGATTTAAGGTAAAATGGGTTTGGTGCATCTGAAGGTTTATTCCATATAAACAAAACAAAATTCAAACGACAATTATGTCGTGTTATCAGGCAACCACTTTAGTCATAACCGGAAACGTATAAGTGCGGTTAGGCTACCGCTTCTGATAACAAATAGATTTTGACTACGTACGTTAATAACAATAAGTTATTAACAATAATTAGGTATATATGTCAGTCAAAATGTTTAGCTCACGACGGCGAACGTCGTCGAAGTTATGGTCTGTCAGTAGCTTTTAATTTTGTTAACTTCATCCACCTTCATGAAATAGAAAAAACTATGCGAATATGAGAATTTGCATAAAAAATTAAAATAAATGATTTACATATTTGCTATGTCTCCAATAGTCTTAAGTTGGCTGATTTTTATATTTTTAATTAATATACATATACCTGTAGGTCCTTGATGCCTCCTCGAATACGCTGTAGCACGAATGATATGTCGCAGTCGCCAGCATAGCTGAAATAAATAATAATAATAATATTTCTTACATTCACTCTAATTAGCCTAGCCCAAAGTAAGCACTATATAAAGGCTTGTGTTATGGATACTAGGGTAACGGATAGACATACATATATGATACATAGATATGTTATATTTATAGAAATATATATAAATATCCATGACTCAGGTACAAATGTTTGTATTCATCACACAAACATCTGCCCCTTCCGGGATTCGAACCCAGGACCGGCGAAAGGCAGGGTCGCTACCGTTGCACAATAAATATAATTAATGCCAATGCTGAAATATAGTTAATTATAATGAAAAAGGAGCAAAAGTGGTCTATACGTTTGGACTGCGACTGCAGAGGTTAATAAGCAACTTTCCTTAAGTCCGTTCGGTCATTGGATAGGAAACTAGAAATGTATTATCTCGTACTCTTTCGTGTGCTTTAGAAGGCTTCGAGTGTTGTATAGCGTACACATACACTGGCCAGGTGGCTTATAGTCTATTCTTCATATGGCGTTTTCATCCATAGCAGTAGAGTCAATCATAAGATGATGATATAAAAAAAATCAAGTATTAAAAGATTTTTTTTAATTTTATGTGGTCGATTATTGTAAAAGTAGGTCGTAGAAAACCAGACAGATCAGGACAAGCTTATGTGATCCCTTCGTAATGTGCGATTTTTAAACACGGTTTTTTCTATAATAAGTATTAAATTGTTATCGCATTCTGGAAAGCTAAGCATATTTTTTTTATTTTTTGGCTTGAAATCTATAATGAATACACCATAATCATAATAAGGTTAATGTTTAACCAGTTTCTCTGTACTGCTCCCCTGTTAGAAATTTTATTTAATTGTTTAACTTTTTATGTCGGAAATACTAATGATAGGGTTTTTGAACATTTGAAAGGCTGGGGTCACGAGATCATTGCAACGTTTAGCTTAGAGCGTACTTACAATAAATCGACGTCCATTATGATTTCGTTCCGGGCTAGGTTCTTATCGTACACTTTGACTCCACCAACGCGAGGCGCCTGCAAACAAGAGAAATTCTCTTATTATAAAACTTCTTCAAATGCAAATATTAAAACACAAAAGTAGCTATTATATTGTTTACACAGTAAACGAATATGCATAATAGATTATCTCAATATTCAAAAGTTATGACAATTGTTATTTAAATTGAAATAGAACAGCTGTTTAGAAAAATATAATAAACATTTGTTGGACAACTCATGTCTTTTACTATTATTTATATTGTCTATAATTTCATAATTACTCTATGGGTTTTTTGTGGACTTACTATTTTTAAGTGTAAAAAAGTCTATGAAAATCCATTTCTGCCTTGCTAGAGCGAGCGGTAAAATAACGTGAAAATCCTTTACTTGCCTGCTGGTTTTATTATAATTTTTTAATGATGTAAAAAACTTAAATAGCATGATTAAAAACTTTTTATTTGAAAAATTAAAGAAATTATATTAGCCGCTAGGTTTTTTCTTCATAAATTCTATTCCTATTCTAAATTTAAAAGTGAGAATTGCGCAATTATTTTACTGTAATGCATGCTTCAATAATAATATCCCTGATAAATAGACGAATTTATAAGAATGCCGCGCCCTCACAACTAGATAGAAAAGATGCTGCCAAAGCTGTAATTGAGAACTTACTTTCTAAGTTCGGAAGTTAACATATACCTACGACAAAGTACCTTTATCATGATTTCATGTTGTCAACTTTTATAAAAAGAATTACATCTTATATTTTCTTCATAGGTGTGGTATAATGTTATTACTCCAGAGAAAGTGCGATCCCCGATTTCGGATGCTTTTGAAGCTAACAAACAGCGCCTTCGCCGGTAATTGACCACATATTTTTAACGAAGGTTAGTCTAACAAGTATTAAATATAATTAATGTACTTACAATAGTGCCAAGAATCATTCTTTCAAATTTAAATCCGTTTAATTTGTAATTGGCTAGAGATTCTGCGATGGCTGGTTCGATGGAGTCCTTCAATAGACTTCGAGCGTAATGGTTAACGTTTGGCCACACTTGCAGTAATATCTGTGAAAATAACATTAAAAAAGAATTATATTGGAATAAGCATTTGTGCGGTTTTGCTCCTTTAGAAAAGGACAATGTGTCTTACTATAGGAAATCTATCTACTTATAACATTCAATCCTAACTACTGAAGAAATAATTTGATATTACACAGCATTGTATAATAAACCTAGAAGGTATATTCCACTTTGACTACCAGGTGAATCACCTAGGTGATCATAGTGATTTAAATCATATTTTCTTACCCTATTTAGCCATTCCGCGCGTTCAACATCAGGGAAAAATACCTGGAAACAAAACCGTATTTTATTATGTTTCATCCAGTAATGACCACGAATAAGGGTGTGGGTTACAATCAAATCAGCTACCACGAGTAAAAAAAAATTACAAAAGTAGGCAGCCTTTCCAGCTGGCACAGCTGGATAGGTCTTTTAAGAATATCGTGGTTAAGCGGTGCGAAGTATTCCATTTAGGATCCGTTTGAGAAATATTAACCCTTATAATGGTTTAATAGAAATACCATATTACGAAACGCAAGTTTAGGGCAACAGGAGAACCACATCACTTTGTTTTTAACTCGTGAGATAACACATAAAAAGTTTAGAGGTATCCAAAATAATACATTAATAACAATTGAGATTCAAATCCTCGTCTTCTGGCATTAAGCCACATGGGGGCAACTAGGCGTATTAATCAGAATCTATTTTTATATATTTTACGGCCGCTTGGTAGAACAGTAACGATACTCCTACTTTCTGCACCAAAGGTCTCGCGTTCGAATCCCGGTAACATATGTTCATGTTTGTGTGAGGAACATAAGCATTAGTACCCTAATCATTGTCGAGTATATACTTATTTATGTATTCTATATGTAATTCAGTACACGCTGTTTATATTGGGGCTATATTGTTGTTTTGAATTGTCCGAAATTTACTAATATTTATTTATTATCACGTATCTTGTCAAAATGCTTTCACAATGAACTACGCCAACGCAGGCGACAATGATTTTTTAAATTAAATACATAAACAGGTATTCTGGCAATCGAAATGTAATATTTACTTGGTAAATTACTTTAATATTTTTATCAATAACTGAGGTTACGGCATCTGGCAGGGCCTCCACGAAGACACGAGTTCGCTTAAAAAGTTACAGCAGATTTAAATTAATATAGTAACTAACCGACAAAGATTTTATATTCGTTAAAGTTTCTTACGTCAACGGAAAATTATAACATAAATCAACCTAGGTAATGGAAATAAAATCACCATAAGTTCGATAAACTGATAGTCAGGATAGCGTTCATGTCGGTTAATTAGCCCGGAGTATGATTAAATATGATTGAGATTTTGGCTGGCGAAATCACGCGGTAATCCCTAATTTCTATGATTTTAATCTCAAGATGACATACACTCGGCGTCAAAAAAATCGCACCTCTAAGAAAATCACGTTCAAATGGCATTAACTCTGGATATGCACATGCAGTCGTATTAATTATAATTTTATTTAAAAGGTTACTTAATTAACTTAATAAAAAAACATTATTTTTCATTATCAAATAAAACCTAAAGCAACAAATAAAGGGTCACAAAAATTCTAAGGAAATTTTGCTGCTCGGGAGAGTCGCGAGTTGCGCTAACTTTGTGGGTATAAAGAGGTCAACACGGGTTCAATGTGGGTCATTCGCTATTAAACCGTTGAAGGGGACACACGCACTGTTTTACTGAAGAAAGAACATCTGGAAAATGGACACTACAGCTGATGAGGCCGCTCAAGTGGTTGCACTACTGCAAGCAGGGGTGCGGCAGTGTGATGTCGCCCGGCAACTGAATCTGAGCCGTTTTTCGGTTCGTAGAGTCTACCAGCGCTTTTTAGAGACCGGTGGCTATATCCGGCGACATGGGTCCGGTAGACGTCGCTGCACTTCGGAAAGAGACGACCGGTTCGTTGTGTCGTACTCTTTGAGAAATCGCTTCTCAAACGCTGTTCAGCTGCAACAGGAGCTCCAGGCAGTTCGCAGACGCACCGTGAGTGTATCCACGGTTAGAAGAAGACTGAAGGAGAAGAACATAGCAGCCCGCAGAGCTGCTACAGGTCCAAAATTGACTGCAGCGCACCGACGAGCCCGCTTGCAGTTTGCTCGCGACCACGTCGATTGGACCATTGAGCAGTGGGGAGCTGTTCTCTTCTCAGACGAGACACGAGTGTGTCTTTTCTGCAACGACCGACGAAGAAGAGTATACCGGAGGCAGGGTGAACGTTTCGCTCAAGCCTGCATCCAGGAGACGGTGGAATATGGAGGCGGATCCTGCATGTTCTGGGGCGGTATGTCGGCTGCCGGCAAAACCGACCTGGTCTGCGTCTCCCGGACCGGAGGTGCTCGCGGACAAGGGTCGCTGACTGCGCGCCGCTATATCACAGAGATCCTGGATGTGCATGTGGTCCCTTTTGCCGAATCTTTTGGCGAGGGGTTCACATTAATGCACGACAACGCTCGCGCACACACTGCAGCCATCGTGAACGACTTCCTGCGGAGGTCCCAAATTCCTGTGATGCAGTGGCCAGCGAGAAGTCCTGATCTGAATCCGATAGAGCACCTCTGGGACCATCTTAAACGTAAGGTTCGATCTCGGGATCCGGCTCCTTCGACTCTAGAGGAACTCCAAACCGCGGTGATTGAAGAATGGGGTCTTATCCCTCAAGAAGAGCTCCTGAAGTTGGTGAGGTCTATGAGGGACCGTATGGAAGCCGTCATCAGGGCAAGGGGGGGTAACACTAGATTTTGAGTTAATTTTAAGACACTTTTTGTACATTTTTTTTGTAAATTATCGATTATTAATTAGGACTTAATTAAGATTTTTTATTATTTTTCAAATTTTTATGCTTTTTGTATAATTTTAATTAAAAAAAAGATTGCACTTAATTGTTGTTTGATGCTCCTTTTTGTTACCTTTCTAATGATACCTAACACTATCCTCTATATAAGGTTTAGGAATTTTTGAATAAGATTTTTATAAGGTGCGATTTTTTTGACGCCGAGTTTATGTTTTGAATATATCACGGAAATCTTAGTAAACTTTGTAGTCCAGCTGCATTTGATTTTTAATCAATTTAATATGCTACGCCATCCTCATACACAATCATTCTTGCTCATTGATGTGTTATGTAATACAATGATCATGGTTTCTCGCTCGTGTAGCGACCACACATGAATAATATCGTATATTACCTATTACTTTGCCTTAATGTTCATTTTAAAATATTTTTATCCTATAGTATACCTACTCTAATGCAATCAGGACTGTCAATGATAGTACACCATCCTGTCCATCAAATATCTATTGCAGATTTTCAACTTTCAGACCAACCCATAGAATTTAATATAAATTGAAAAAAAATTGAAAGTTCGCAGTAAGTTGATGTGTTTGTTCGTACCACGAAATACTGTTTTTTCATGGATATTGCACTCGAGAGTCAGTAAGCTGTAACTTCAGATTTGATTGTAACATTTGTCTTATTTGGTAGATCGTGCTGTCTTTCGATGACTACGTATAATTTAAAAAATAAAACGTTGTTCAATATAACTTATCTTTCTCCTAAACTAATAAACCTCTTTTACTAGTTTACTGATATATAATCAATGATGATAATATTTCCTACATTCCAGTAACTTCAAAAATTGTAAAGATATCTAGGTAAATGGTACCTTAAAAGAAAGAACAATAACTCAGCATGTTTTTAAAATTGTCTGAACATCTGTAGCTATTTTTTTATGTCAATTAAAATCCATTTTTTTCTTTTAACTTTTTTCTGTTAGTTTTAAATAGTCCGAAAGTGTTTTTTTAGTAAAAACGGTGCCTTAAATGATTTGATATAATTAAACATACATTAGACTAATAAAGTACATTAAAAAAATAGATGTTAACACTTAAACTTAATTGGAAAATTTTTGGATTTTCCCTAAATAAAAAACAATTAGACTTTGGTAAGGACAAATATGGCTCAAAATGTTCTAGATGGTTTATACTTACACCCTCTTAAGGATTTGCACCCAGCTTCCAAACAGGGTGTATACAGACCACCTGAACCAGTAACGCGTGCGTTGCTGTGTTATAAATTAAAGTTAAACCTGTCCTATGTACCAAGTCGGAATAAACCCAGAAAAATGAAATAAAAGTTATCAAAATCGGATGAGAATATTTATAGATGTATATATAAACTAGCGGCCCGTCCCGGCTTCGCACGGGTGGACAAAATTCTTTAAATTTTTTCTAGCATTCAATATAGCCTATGACACTCAGCAATAATGTGCCTTTCTATTGGTGAAAGAATTTTTAAAATCGGTAGATCCCGAGATTACCCCTTACAATTTAACAAATATACAAACACACAAACTTTACTTCTTTATATTAGTATAGATAACCATGACTCAGATACAAATGCTCGTATTCATCACACAAACTTCTGCCCCTTCCGGGATTTGAACCCAGAACCGTCGGTGCGAAATGCACTACAATATCACAATTGCTCATATAAAAATACCGACTAAGTTCATACCGGTCGATGCGCACTGTAAGAGTCCTTTTTTATAAATCAATACAAATCAAATCATTTATTTGTTATATTAGACAACATCACGTACTAAAGTAATAGCTAAAGCACTTTTTTTATAGAATTCTGAAACAACAGTATCACAAAAACCAGACCACAGCCAATATAGAAGTCTCTTCTACACTGACCCAACCGGGATTCAAACTCGGAACCTCGATGTGGCTTTATTCCCTAAACGGAAAAGTGAAGATGATTTTTTTGTTCTTGTCTCATGGTGTGGTCTCAGAAATATTGTGTTTGTTACGACCATTTTTCATTTCTAGAATCCGTTTACCAGAAATCAAGCTTGAAAATGTTATTTTTTGTTAAGTGTCCACCTCTACCAGCTAATCGAGAAGATGAATTTAAAAGAAAAATTATCATAGCTAAGTAGATTATACAGGTTAACGAATAACGCCGAAGAGTAAACATTTAGTACATATATCATAGAAAATTACTTTGAAATTTTTAAGTATACATTACATATTGGTCTTCTTCGAACCCTACACTGCGCGTGGCCTAAGACGCATTTGGCCGATTTGTATACATATATCAGAAAATAATGATAAAACTATGTAGGTACATAACCTTTAACCCCTCAACACCCGAGAGCATTATATTATATCATGCGCGTGACAACGATACCTAAAATCGGCGAGCATTATATAATGCTCTATAGCGCGACAGAGAGAGAAATAACGCATTTAACACAAAGCTGGGCTTCAAAGGGTTAAACGCGTATTTTGTTTATACAAATATATACAAAATAATGTTATTCATTAAATTAATATTACATTTACAATTGTTCATAGGGATCTCCTTTTAAGTATTTATATAGGTACTTGTACCAGGTGACCCCGCTCCTCTTTATTCATTAATTTGAAAAACTCTAATACATTTGCATTAACTCTTTAGAAAGAATTATCTACCACACAGGATTATGACAGTTTTATGAAGACTGTCATAATGTTGGTTGTGTTTGAGAACCTATGAAAGTAAAATGTAAGAAATGACTGCATCAAGAAAGTAGAGATAAGTCATAGTAGGAAATATCTATTACGATGTGAGTAGTGTATATAAGTGTTATGCACTCTTAGAAATGATGGAAGTTTTGGCTATGACCTCATCCGTGTAGCTCTGTCAGTATTTGCACACAAAACAAAGCATCCATAATGAATGTATCAGAATAATTACAACAGGCTTATGCCATAATATGACCGTCTCATATGCGGCAATCACAAATCTACTTTAGTTATAAAATTGTACTTACCCATGATGGCAGATCGCTCAAGCGAGCTAACACTACATCTTTCTCTGATGAAAGTGCGGCTGCCTTCGCCAGGTTACGTTTATATTCATTCTCCTTGCGCCACTGATCTCTCATTACCGACAGGAGAACGGGGCCTATTAGCCACGCTACACTCCATTGCATATAGCCCACTAGGTAAACTGCACCTACAACTGCCACCTACGAAAAAAAAAAAAATTCGTTTATACTATTAATTATAAATTAGGAACTTAAAAAGCATTCATAATACTAAGTAAATAAAACAAATATAATAAAAAAATAAATGTCGGCCAACAGGCCAACCTTTTACTTTGGATAATAAATAAATGATATAATACATTAAGAAGTAATTAATAAACATGACTTGAAAAAAATACTACTGCTCATCACTTAAACTTATGCCACTATCAACATTTGAACAGAGGACAGTATATTAATGAGATATTGTTGCACCAAATGGGTTAGTGCTTTGATTCGTAATGGATCTAGTTGACCTACTTGTTAAGTATCTACTAAAATAGTTAGATTGTTTTCTTAAAAAACTGAATCTTTTTACTAACTCTGCTTATCTGAGCGGTGGGATCCTGGTGGCCTGATATGCAGACATTTTTATGTTTAGTTTAAGCATCAGCCTCCCACAATGTTTTATACTCAACTCAATATGTAATATTAATACCTACTTATTTTGTGTAAACAAACTTTGTCAAAAGAAATAAATATATAAAATAAATTAATCAAATATAAGCAAATGGTGAAGCTGTGTGAAAATTCCATCACCAATCTTTCGCTGAAAAACTGTATTGTTCAATGCAAGATGTGGCAATAGAGTTAAATTAGAATTATATGTGGCATATCAGAGTTCTGTAATACTTGTAATGAAAAGTCTATACAAATTGGAATTAGATGTGCATATAGCATGCATTAAGAGATGGTAATTAATTATCCTATCTTAGATTAACTGTTAAAACTGTAAAGAAAATACTTTGCATTATTCATAATCATAAATCTGCAATTCAATTATCATTTCAAATAACTGCATTATGGTGTGAGTGTATTGATAATACATGGCAACTAGCCAGTTTAATAGAGAATTCCATATAAGAAAACAATAGTCAACATTTGGCCCAAAACAGGTTGAAAAGGACATATAAAATTTACATAATAACTACAATATTTTAGCTGAATAATATGTATTCTTGTTGCAAAGCATTAAGGTTTACTTTAATTTAAAAATATAATTAAAGAGACATTTTATTTCCAGTGGGAATATTTGAAACAGTATGATGTCATACTCATTTTTAATTACGGTAACACACAATTTTCATTTTACAGTCAAACTTAATAAATTACTATTTTGTTATAAGCAATAGGTGAACAGTAATTTTATAAAATTGAAATAAATTAAACAACATATAATAAAAATAATTTAGGGAAGTTTTATTCACTCTAGATGTTACATTTTTACAAGAAATACTACTATAACGGTAAACTTTCAAGGAATACCTTCGCTAAATACAAAATTTCATCAAAATTATTAGAGCCATTTTTGAGATATGTAAAAATTTATATACAGGAATTGGTTACTTAAATTAATTAGATTATGTCCGTATTATACAAGCGTTATTTATATCCGTATAGTACATAGTTCTTATTTTCTATTTCCCTTTCCCAATGCAACTTCAGAGTGTTCTGTTTCGAACTATTCAGTTGACTGTTTGAGAATGCCAATTGGCATTAAGTATCTAATATGGTTTTGTGTTCAATAAAGTGAAAATAAATAAAATAGGAAAACATATGCTATTATGAGATTTATTATCATAACACTATTTAAAAGAATACAAAATCTTTATTTATAAAATGTTTACAAGATCAACCAGTTTTACATTTATGAAGGTCAAATACCATAAAATGACTCAAACTAATCTAGTAAAGCAAGGTCATACTTGACTCAGAAGATGCTGTCATTGAGACTAGTACAACAAATATTTATTCAAAATGCAATGGGGTATTTAGTAATGATGATTTTTAACTTCACCTTCTATACACATACAATTCTTTTTTCATATAATTTATAAAAAAAAAATTTCATTTGACTAACTATATTATCAGTAAAAATTCAATGTTATTAGAATATCTTTTAACTAATAGGAGGTAATATTCTAGTCATTGTTTGACATACATACCTTCTTGAAGAATTTGTAGATTATGGATAGCACATTGACATCATCACTACTTGGTGGCAATGCTGTTTTACTAGGTACAATCATCCTGTCACTGGTTGCCTACAACATTTTTTAAATTATTCCATAAATACTAATAACATTATCAATTAGACAAGGTAAACTCACGACATTTATTAAACGACGGATTAAAAGTACTTGTAAAAAGAATGAAGAACTCAAAGAGATTCTAAAATATTAACATCTTACTGCATAGTTTTATCATTATCAACATACAAATACAAGCTAAATTTAGGTATAACACCAAAAGAACTTCAAAAATATGTAACTGAGTCATTTTTATTTATAGAATCGTAAATGACTAATTTTATGTTTAATAGTTTTTCACTACAAACATTATTTTACTGCCAAATATACTTAAAGGAAGGTACCATGCCGAATGCTATAGGAAAAGCGTGCACTATATTAATTTGATACCGTGCATAAAAACATCACAAATACGACTAACCAAACGTACCGCACGCAAGCTAATAAAAAATTCCAAGCGTGGTGGAATGAAGTATTATTCATTCGAATTCAATTTAAAGAAGTTTCCCGCTGCAATCAGTATCGCGCGCAGGTTATTGAATTTCTTCTTGTAATACCCATTTAAAACATTTTCATTTTAAGGAGAAATTGCAAAATGCAGTTTCATGTATTTTTAAATGAGAGTAAAGGTTTCAAAATCGAAATATTATTAAATTGACAGCTGATTTGACGGAATTGATCAATCACATGAAAATGACAATGACAAGTGTCATGATGTGACATTAGTAATTTATTTATAAAGACAGTGCTTTTACGTTTCTATATTTAATCACGAGCCAAAATAATCTTGCTGTAAACATCTGCATTTAGAAATAATTAGGATGTATTAGGTATACAAAACTTACAATAAGAATTTGAGCTATCATTGTAATAATTTTATTTTTCATTCTGGGTTACGCAGCCAGAAATAACACAGTACCGCCTTTTACAGCTAACAAAATGCTAACATTATTGTTAGATGCATGTACAAACAGCAACACTCTTAACTGCCCCTTCAAAACCCAACAGACAGAAAGGTAGAAAGAGATAAAATTATTTTTCCCATGACAACTTCATAACAAAAACTAAAGTTTTTATGACATAATATCTTTGTGTGTGTGTGGTGTGTGTCTCTTGGCGCCAGAGAACTGTCACTGCTTGACGCTGAGTCTTGACATGCCTGATGACGTGCTTTCAGTTGTTGCCGCTCTTCCAAAACAAAGAGCAACGGCAACGTCGCATGCTTTTGGATGAAATAATGATAAAATTTAATTTACTTATCCTGCATCCATAGACTTAGAAAGGTATAGATGCAGCAAGCAAATAATAATAGATTTCTTACACTTGCATTATAAAAAAATATTATTAATATTATACTACTCAAATAAAACACGAACAAATCGAAATAGCGCATAATTATTGTGATTTTTATTACACAAACATTTGTCCTTACCGGGACTCTAACTCAAAATCTTTTCTGATTATAATTAGTAGGATCATTGCCAAACTCGACCTCATTATGTTTTTTGTCCTTAGCTCTTATATAAACCATATGCGTGGTGGACCACGCATATGGTTTCCTCCGTTCCCAAAACTTATCATTTCTGTTATTTAAAATATGAAGTAATAATTTTTCAGACATGCGGTAATTTATTCAATTCTACTGGAATTTTATATCTGTGACAGCGTGTCTTTTTCTGTTCAAAAACCTCGGTGTTCGAAATGCAAAGATTAGAATGGTTTTTAGGTTCAAATGTGTCTTGCTTTTAAATTTCAGGTTAACAAAAGTGAAGAAACTAAAAATTGCAATTTTTGTAGTGCAATATGAAATAATATTTTATTAAATATACCTATTCTTTTGCTATAATGTTAGAGCGCAAAGCGCGTAAATGATTTGTTCGCCAGTCTAGTAAAATAAAAAACCAACACTTTTTTGTAGCAATATTTAATTACAAACTTTAAAAACCTTACACAAAAGCACAAAGAAGATAGAATCGCCTTTTGTCTTCAATATTATAATTTTGATTGGACGGATAATATCGTAGTCCTGATAATTTTAAAAACCAATACGCTTTTCAGTAAAAATATATTATTACCACTTCATAACAATGTTCAAACATTATTATGAAGAACCAACTTTTTGTGCCTTCTGCCTTTTAAAAATCGCTATCATACGAAGATAACTGGCACCAACAGTAATAAAAAACTGATGTTGTGTAAGTGACAATTTTCGGGCTGGTACGAGGGCGGCACTGAAAATTTTGGGAATCAAGGAAGTGACACAACTTTACTATTTAAAAATGTATTTATTGCTTTTCGAAGTATTCTCCGCGAAATTTGACACATTTTTCCATACGATGGAACCAATCATTGAAGCAACCATTCCATTTGGAAGTTGGAGTCTCCAAAATGGCTGTTTTGTAGGCGTTCACAGCTTCTTCAAGTGAAGAAAATCTCTGACCACGCAATTTATTCTTTATTTTAGGGTAATGTAGTAATCATTAGGGCTTAGGTCGGGGCTGTACGGCAGATGGTCTAATAATTCTATGTTTTCTTGCTCCAAAAACTCTTTTGTTCTGTGCGCGGTGCGAGAACTCGCATTGTCGTGATGGAGGATGATGCGGTGGTTGCAGTTCTCTTTACGGAGTTCAGAAAAAACCTGTGGCAAACAAATGCTAGCATACCATTCTGCATTAACCGTTCTTTGTCCCTCAAGAGGAATAGTCACAACATGGCCGGTTTTGGAGACAAACGTGATCACCATTTTTTTGAAACACTCCGTGAACGAACAATTTTTGTTGGCTTTAACTCATTTTCGAACACCTAAACTCGTGACTGGTTTTTTGTTTCGGGTTCGTACGCGTATATCCAGTATTCGTCACCTGATACGATGTTGTATACAGCATTTGAGGATCCTTCGTGGAATCTTTCGAGTATTCTGACGCACCAAGTAACGCGAGCCGCTTTTTGGTGTTCACAGAGCGAATGCGGTATCCATCGGGAAAACAACTTTTTTACACCTAATTGTTCATGCAAGATTATTTGTATTTGACTCATGCCAATGTCTAAAGTTGCCTGAATTTCGCGGTATGTCACATGTCGATCTTCCTCAATCAGCTTACGCACAGCATCAAGGTTTGCTTGGGTGACTGTAGTTTTTGGACGACCTTGACGGGGAACATCACAGAACAGAGCTTGACACGTCCACGTTAAAATTCAGCAAACCAGCGATAAATTGTGGTTTTGGATGGGGCTTCATCACCAAATGCAGAAAGCATCCGATCAACACACTTTTTGTGTTAAACCACGTCAAAAGTTATAATAAATCATCGCTCTTGATTTTTCTCGAGTCAATTCCATTTTCTCAACGACTAAGTTTGACAAGACCGAGAATCTTTTTTTTAAATAAATAAATGGTATTTGATTTTTGAAACCAAGAAGTTTTCAATTAAAAAGATTTTAATATGACAGGAACAGTGGAAATATTCCATTCCCGATACTTTTAGTGCAGCCCTCGCATGTGATAGTGTGGGCCACCTTCATTTAGCCTACGCCGCACTGTCTGCATTGATATCTAGCGACCGGAAAAAATGACAATGATTGTTCTGACATTACATTACTACTTATTATTGAATTGAAACAATCCCACCTTTTTGATGCGAAACTCAGTAGGGTCTTAGAAAAAAGTATTAGTTTCAGTTATTATGGTTCATTTCAAAACTTTGTAACGTTACTCACACATCTACAATAAAAATGACATTTATGAAGACGTCATACATCTATTCTCACCATCGAGCACATACCCCAATAGAGTGGTAATATTGGGCTGCCGCCTCCGCAACTGATTAGTGATTTGTCACTTATAAATATTAACGCTCGCTCCCACTCAAACGACGGGCATTCCGCTTCGAGCCGCCGTGCGCACCAGTCGTCCCCGTACACAGGTGCCCCCTAGCGGCGCTCGCCACACTTCGCTCGCCTTCCGCGTCAAGCGCTCCAGCAGAAGCCGAAGCCGAAGCGCTCCTGACTCGCCGATCCGGTCGGATAGGCAGCCGCTAGTTGCGAGCCTTCTCGCGACCAGCGGCCCTCGCGTCGGATCGCGTCTCTCTCTCTCTCTCTTTTGCGCACCGCGGTAGTCGTTAGGGCAGCCGCTAGTTGCGGAACCTTCCGCAATTAACGGTTTTTACTTCCGATTTCTCGGTTGTAATCGTTCCGGGTTAGCTGGAACCCTTTGTTTGTATTAAAATAAAGGGTTCCTCTTCCCGCCCGCGTCTTGCGTCGACGGATACCTTGCGGTGTTAACGAAGTCGGCGGAGCAATCCCGGTTTGCTCGCTAGGGCCCTTCAGGCTCTAGGAAAACCGAAGGCCAAGTCCCATTGCACTTGGGCTTAGCCCAAGGGGTTTGGCAGGCGGCTATCCGTTTAGGGATACCTGCCTTCGGTCGCGTCACCCCCTCCCCCCTGCCGCCCGGCAGGGGGTGTCTCTTGCACTAGTTTTATTTCTTGTTTTCTCTTTAATTTTATTTTCTAGCTCACGAAATGGCGTCTTCGGACCCAAGTGAGCTAATCCACGCGCTTTCGGGTGTCGACCCACTGCTCTCGCAGCTTCCTGCGAGCAGTGTGGCGGCACTCCTCGCCTTCTTTGAGGCGCGGTTCGGGCCCCAGCCCGTGGCCGCGCAGACCCAAACCCAGGTAGGAACCCAGAGATCCCAACGATCCCTTCCTATCATCCTTTCCTCCCCGGCGTCTCCAGACGCACAGGGGACACAACGGTCACCCATCCCGACCGTGACCAGACCCAACATCAACATCAGCGACATGGATTGCGAGTTCCTCGCATCCAAGCGCTCGGCCCCGAGGCACACGCCTCCCTTCTCGTCCGACTCTGCCGACGAGTCTTCCTCTACGCTCACCGATGGTTTCACCACGGTAGAGGGAAAACGTTTGAAGCGCATCAAGCGCATAAAGAACGTTTCTCCGCCCGCCACTCCAGTGGCTTCCACCACCACCTCAGCCGCCCCGGTTAAGGCAGCCCCTACGGCCCCGAGCAGGTCCACCGGGGACCTGCCCCGCGCCGCCCCGACTGCACGCCCATCCACCTCGCGTCCACTATCAAGGTGCGACGCGCAACCTACAAAGGTTGCTGCCCCCCCGCCGATCCAACTTCAGGACAAGGCCAAGTGGGGCTTAGTGTCCGCCTTATGTGTACAGGAGAAAATCCAGTACACAAAGGCCGTCAACAAGGGTTTGACCATCGAGGTCAACACCCCCACGATCGCGGACTTTAGGTCTCTGACCCGACTTCTTGCCAACAAAGGCATTTCTTACTACACCTTTGCGCTCCCCGAGGAGCGCAAAGTCAAGGCCGTTCTTAGGGGCATCCCCGAAGAACTTCCGAACGAGGACATCCTAAATGACCTCGTTCGACAGGGCTACCCTGTTGTCGGCGTGCACAAGTTGCACGCGAGCAATGGGAGGTCCTGGCCCCTCGCTTTGGTCATAATGACCAACAACGAAAAGGCCAAACCCATTTTCCGCGCCAAAGACCTCGTGGTCTGCGGCCTTTCTGGCATTCGAGCCGAGCCCCCAAACAAGCGTGGCTATCCTGGGCAGTGTCACCGCTGCCAGCTTTACGGCCATGCAGCGGCGAACTGCAACGCTTCACCGAGGTGCGTCAAGTGCCTCATTCCACACCTGACCAAGGAGTGCTCTCGCACGAGAGACTCCCCCACCCCTCCCGACTGTGTGCTGTGTGGCCAATCCGGCCACCCAGCTAACTATAGGGGTTGCTCTCGCGCCCCTCGCCCCAAGCCTCCCAAGGCTAAAAAGCCTAACCGGGGACCAAAGTCGTCTTCTTCTCAGAAGAAGAGGCCTTCTGGCCCCCCGGCCCCTCCTAAGCCTTCGCTGGCAAATTTCCCACCCCTACCTAAAGGGGCGGGACAGCCGGCTACCACCACTCCAGCCCCCCCCATGCCGGCCTCCGGACCGGCCTGGGGACCAGCCCCTCCGGCACCGGCCCCTGGGCCGGCCTGGGGCCCAGCTCCCAAGGCGACGCCGCCTAAGGCGACACCGCCAAAGGCGGCTCCCGCCTCCCAAGCCCCGAAGTCATCCCTTATGGATGACTTCTCCATCATCTTCACCACGATGCAAGGCATCAATATCAATGAGATATCGGCCTTGGCATCCAAACTCAGGATGGCCCAAAATGCCCAACAACGGCTTCTAGCTCTCTGTGAGCACGAAGCCCTTCTCCGGTCCCTTAACTAAGGTCCGCAATGCCAGGAAGGATCCCATCTTCTTCTTCTTCTTCTCCGACTGTACCAGTCGCTCCTCTCACCGGTCGAGTGAAACCTAGAGGTGTTTCGCTTATCTCTTTCAATACCCGCTCCCTGCGCAAAAACATTCCCGAGCTAAGGGTGTTTCTGCGCGAAAGGGACCCCGACCTTGTCCTACTTCAGGAAACATGGCTCAAACCGTCTATACGGAAAGGGCTATCGATTCCTTCATACTCCCTAGTCAGAAATGACAACTTCACCCCAGCGGACCAGAACCGCAGGGAAATTGTCTCTGGTGGCACGGCGATCTATTACAAAAGATCGCTTCACTGCTCACCAATCCCCACTCCTGCTCTCTCTAACATGGAAGCCACGGTATGCAGACTGGCTATGTCGGGTCACAGAACACTGATCATAGCTTCTGTCTACATACACGCTGGCACCACTCCATTGCGGAGCGACTTCGAGTCCCTTCTGTCTTTGGGCGACTCAGTCATTCTGTTTGGAGACTTTAACTCCAAGCACACTGACTGGACCTGCCGTAAGACAAACACCGGCGGGCGGCGTCTGCTTCAGATCACACATGATCTCGAATTAGACGTCTTCAGCCCGTACGAACCCACCCACTACCCAGACAACCCACAGAATGATCCCGACGTACTAGACTTCGCTCTAGTCAAGGGAGTCTCCCTCCCATTTAGGACGATTGAGACCCTCCAAGACCTCGGGTCCGATCACAGGCCGGTTTCCCTCATTATGGGAAACAAAGAGCCAACCCCTCCCTCCTTCAAAACCATTACTGACTGGGATCGGTTCAGATCGTCCCTCAAGTCGGCAATGGAAGTAGACAACCCTTCGCTCTCTATGGACCCCGACTATTACGATAGTTCGGAGAAAATAGATGCAGCCATTTCCGAATTTACCCTTTTGGTCCAAAGAAAGACTGCGGACAGTGCGAGGAAGGTACCTGTGAAAAATCACAATGCCATTCCTCCCACCCTCCGCAACCTGATGAGGGCCAAAAACGCAGCTCTCCGGAGAGCTGCTAGGTACCCGACCCCTGAGTACAGAGCCAGAGCTAACCGTCTTCAACGGTTAGTAAGATCTCAGTTGAACGACCTGAGGAATAACCAATTTGGTGACCTCATGGCGGACATCACTCCCTCCCATGTAGCCTACTACCGAGTGGCCAGAGCCCTCCGTAGTGACACCTCAAACTTCACACCCCCCCTCCTCCGTCCCGATGGCTCCACAGCCTTCGACGACGAGGAGAAGGCGGAGTGTTTTGCTGACAGCATTGCTTCACAATGCTCAGTCAGCACTCAGACTTGCGACCCATCCCACCTTCAGTCGATTGAGAAGGAGCTCAGCGAGCTGAACTCCAAACCTCTAGACTCTGATCCCATCACAGTGTCCCCTGATGAAGTTCATTCCTTCATCAAGGGCCTCAAGACCAAAAAGGCCCCTGGCGCCGACGGCGTCTCCAACATGGCCCTTAAGCACCTACCATCTCAAGTGCTGGTCTTACTGTCCCTTTTATTCAACGCCTGCTTCGATCTCTGCTACTTTCCAGCAGCCTGGAAGGAAGCAATCGTAATAGGCATCCCCAAGCCGGGGAAACCCTTAAACCTCCCTGCGAGCCACCGCCCCATCAGCCTCCTCAAGGCAATGGGGAAACTCTTTGAAAGGTGTATCCTCGCCCGCCTAAAAGACCATCTCTATACCAATGACCTTATCATACCCCATCAGTTTGGCTTTCGAACCAAACACTCATGCCCCCAACAGGTTCACCGCATAGTCGAGTACATCTCGAGCGGCTTTTTCCCTAGGAAATATAAGACCGTGGCGGTTTTCTTTGATGTAGCCAAGGCCTTCGATAAGGTCTGGCACGCTGGACTAACCGTCAAGCTGTACAGACTTAATCTGTCAGTGAGACTGGTCCGGCTAGTAGCATCATTTCTCCAGCATCGTACCTTCCGTTTCAGATACGAAGGTACTCTCTCAACTCCGCGTAACATAACAGCGGGCGTGCCTCAGGGCTCTGTCCTGGCTCCTCTGCTGTATGTTATATACACAAATGACATTCCCGTCCCAACAAACGGGGTACAACTGTCCCTGTTTGCAGACGATACTGCTCTGTATCTCAAGGGCTCATCACTTAGGAATATCCTTCCGTGGCTTCAGACCTCCATCAACTCCTTAGGCGACTGGTTCCGCGAGTGGCGTATCGATGTAAACCCGGATAAGTCATCCGCTGTTTGCTTCGACGCAAAACGCACGCGTGTACCGGCCCGCCACAACCCACCCCGACTCCAGGGGAAGTCCATTCCATGGCAACGCACTGCCAAATTTCTAGGCGTCACCCTTGACCAAAAACTGACATTCTCTCCTCACGTCAAGAGAGTGTCTCGTAACGCGCGGTTTTACTTGGGGCGTCTCAACCCTATGTTGGGGCGTCACAGCCGCATGTCACTTCGAAACAAGCGAACACTTTATAAGGTTTGCATACGACCGGTGATGACCTACGCGTCCCCGATCTTCTCACATGCAAAGGCATCAGTCCTTAATAAATTGCAGGTCATTCAAAACCTATTCATACGTAGGGCCTCAAATTCTCCCTGGTATGTCCGCAACGCGGACTTGCACAGGGACTTTGAACTCCCTACTCTCCAACAATACTTCATAAAGGCCTCTGAACGTTTCTTCGAAACAGCAGAGAGCCACTCTAATCCACTTATCCGGGGCGCATCCAACTACACTCCTTCCTCATCCACGAACCCTCTGTCTAGGCGACCTAGGTCTGTCCTGACAGACCAACCCAGTCAATTGTCAGCTGACCTGAACCTCCTCTTAGAGGCACAGGAATCAGCCAAACGTAGAGCCAATACAGACCCATCAGGTCTACCCCAGTCCTCTCAGATGCCGACTGGCCCCCCTTCTGGGAGCCAGCCGACTTAACTTCATTCACGACTGACCCCCCTTCTGGGAGTCAATCGTTTTTTTCTATGCGCTCTCTCACCTAGGTGAGTAGCGCTTGCGCCACCCCTCTCTAGAGGGGTGGTCGCCTCAGATGACGGCTTATGACCTTCTCCGGGTGCAAGCCAATCCCAGGTGGTGTTTAGTCAGTACGAGTCTGACATAACTATCGGGCCGGCCCGAAGTATCCATAGAGGATTCACCACCTCCCTCCCCCGTGTCCGGAGGGTGCATTTTGCATAAAAAAAAAAAAAAAAAAAAAAAAAAAAAAAAAAACCACTCAAACAGTACAAAACCAGTATTGGATCTGTGCGGACGTGTCTGCTTATTCCGAAATTAATTTCAATTAAATAGTTTCATAATGGCGTGTCGTTCTATTCGGTGGTGTGGAAAAAAGAGCAGAACTTCAAATTATAAAACTGACGGAATAACCTTTCATCGGAAAGTTATAGTTAAAAATTTCTTTTTATAAAAAATTGTCAGGGCTCAAGTTAAACTGGACAATCAAAGTGAAATGGTTGACGCACGTGTTCAGGTGTCTATGCGTCCTGCTTCCACATAACGTAATTTCTCATTACGCCATCTCTTTCTAGTCTACGCTCTCAACACTAGTGTTGCATTCAAAGGATCAAGGGGTGTATCGATAAATAACATTATTGTAGTTTATTACATATTTTTTTCAAACATAAAAGTAATTTTGAAATTATAAAATTTGCATTAATGATCTAATTGATAGTGTTGTGCATTATTGATTATGTAAGTCTTAATAGTCCAGGAGCCGGTAACACTGAAAGTCCCGTCATAGCGGCACCAAAAAAATTTTATTTAAATAAATAGTACTTAAGTATAGGAATAAATTAAGCTTGGTATGCGTGGATTCCTATTGCCGAAACAATGTTAAAAAAAATATTGAAAAAAAATGAAAAAATGTTTTACCGTCATCACGGATATATTTTTTTTAATGTATTCGATAGTAAATTTTATTGGCTATTAGACAAAATCACGCAAACCACTTTTTTTCTGCTGGAATGGTCTGGCCTATTTGAAGTGTGTGATGAGGGCTAAAATTTCTCCATCATGCCGGAAACATTTATTTATTTATTTTTAAGTAATTTTTAAATATATCTCGGTATGCGCGCTCAAAAACTGCCGGAAAAATCCCGCATACAATTTTGAGGTGCATAAACTATATTAGCATCTACTCCAAAATGTACGATGTTCAATAAATTTATTTTGGAGTAAATGCTTTTTGTGGAATAAGATGTCTTTTTCTCTGCATACATTTAAAAGAATATGAGGATTAATATGATTCAAGGAATTATTAATTATTATTATTATTATTATTATTATTATTTAAGGATTTCTTCCTTATTTAATTGGCCACTAAGAATTTCTTCAACTTTTGAAGGTGCTGTTGGGCCTTTATACCACAATGGTCCCAACTTATTTTCTTGATTCAGTTGCAATCCACATTCAGTTGGTTCAAATAAAATACAAATTGGCTCAGTGGCCAACCAATTTTAGCCCTCATCACACACTTCAAATAGGTATGCCAGACCCTTCCGGCAGAAAAAAGTGGTATTCGTGATTTTTTTCTAAAAGCCAATAAAATTTGCTATCGAATACATTAAAAAAAATTAATATCCGCGATGAGGGTAAAACATATTTTCATTTTTTATAAATATTTTTTTAACATTGTTTCGGCAATAGGAATCCACGCATACCGTCCTTAATTTATTCCTATACTTATGTACTATTTATTTAATTTTTTTTTTTGATTCCGCTATGACGGGAGTTTCAGTGGAACCGGCTCCCCGCCTATGATCGATTATACCGATATATTAGGTATATAGCGTATTTGAAATAAACGGTTGAACGGTTTTTATACTTTTTTGAATAAATGGTTTTTAACAAAGATTTTTTTATGAAATTGCTTTTTTTAGCAATAAAAAGACATGATGAAAAACAATCAGTCAGAAGAATTTATACGAAGCTAATTCATTTTAAAAATCAGTAAACCAATAAATGGTTAATTGATCATTTAATTTTTACTTTTAATACAACTAATTAAATGTAATTTGGTAATTGGTTTGGTTCTTGTTGAGGTGCAATTCAGCGGTTAATATCTTCTTATTTGATCACTAGCAGCATTTATAGGCATTTATTTCCATAAGAGAACACGTATGTGTTATTCACTATTGCTATAATTACTGATGTATTGGCTATCGATATCGATGAACCTTAGATACTTGGACACTACCACATCTCTACATCTACCTTAGGATAGCCAATCGGAGCGCAGTTAGAGCAGTGTGAATAGCGGCGAATTAGCGGAATTGTTTTCAAACAAAATGATTGACATTTCTACTCTATTGGGGTATGTGCTCGATGATTCTCACTTTCTTTCAAAAAGTTAGTAGTCACGTGACAGGGGCAGTTAAGGTTGTTGCTGTTTGTACATATGTCACGCCAGAAGATTGGAAGATAGTTGACAATTTTAATAAAAAAAATGCAATAAGATTGGGAGCGCGATGTTTACCTTGACAATGTTATATGTGAACAGGAGTTCATTATCAATCTACAAGACTGTTCTAGCGATTCCGAATCTGATTCCGACGAAGATATTAATTTTGGATGTGTACCTTTGAATGAATAAAAGTAAAATATTTTGTATTACCTACTCATGTTTGATTTCCGCATAATTTGCTTTTTTGGAACAATAACAGGACATATATAAACTTTATGTTATTTTAATAGACAATGTCACTTTACTGTCGCAAAGAAGCGAATTCTAGTCTGTTAAAATTACCCAAACAATAGCTACAGCAATCATCGATAATTATTCAAATGAAATCAAATACACACAAAAAATCGAAGCGAATCGATAATTACTCTGATCGATCAACATTGTCCCAGCCCTGGAAATGTTACTTTGACATCTGTCGCAGCGGTCAAGCATCAAGCTCTCAGAACAATAACTAAAGCTATTATTGTTCTGAGATCAAGCTAAACTTTACGAACTTTAAGACATGGACTCTCAGAACAATAACTAAAGCTATAGAAGGAGCGCTAAAATAAAAACTGTATAACAGCTCTCGTATTCACTTTAAGTAATCTAACATACATGGGTAAGAGCGAAATAGACAACAATTGTAAGGTTTAATTTTCACGTCATTGTCACATTACAACTATGTATAGAATGATAAATTGCAGAGTGAATTTTATTTTAAACATCTTCCCGAGCCTTTTTAATTTCCAAAATTTCCCTTTCTAATATTGCACACTTCAATTTTTCTCTATGTATCTCCATTTTTATTTTGTGTTCTTCTTCAGCCATTTCCATCCTTCTCATATGCTCTTCGTCTTTTAACATTCTGCTATGGCTTAGCATGCTGTTTACATAGTCGTTGTGGTCCTGTATATGACAAACAAATAGCTTTATTGGTTTTTATAAAGATACATTATAATCAAGTTGATATAAGCATTATATTACCTTTCTTGGCTTTATACTGCCGTCCACAATATTATTAGGTATTATTTTTCGTTTGGCGATCTGCAAAAAAAAAAAAAAAGTATTATGTAACAATTTTCAAGCAGGGATTTCAAATATTGAAATAAACAACTATTAAAATCTTTAAAATAATTTTAGTACAAACAAATTCATATTTTATTAAGGTACCTTCTTTGCTGATTTTGACCCCATACTTTTCTTCATTGGCGTTTCTAGTTCTACTGTTATTTTATCTTCGGATATCTGTAATAAATATTTAAAAGTTACTAAAAATATGTTATATTTTTCATATACATAGCACATACTAAATCTAAATATCTAGTATATTAATTACTAGTTGCC
Source organism: Calamotropha paludella (assembly GCA_927399485.1). Lineage (NCBI taxonomy): Eukaryota > Metazoa > Arthropoda > Insecta > Lepidoptera > Crambidae > Calamotropha > Calamotropha paludella. The sequence continues at coordinate 13,758,834 of OV656805.1, forward strand.
CTGCAAGAATTCGTTAGCGTGGTATCCTACTCCTAACCTTCCATACCCACTCACTGCTACCTATCCAATCCTACATACTCACAAGATAATATAGCATTCTAATGGTGAAAGAGTTTTTGAAATTGGTCCAGAATTTTTTGAATGTATTTGTTATAAATATCCAACAATTACAAATATTTCCTCTTTTTAATATATGATATAGATATATGAGTTTGTAGAAGTATGAGATAGATTTACCTTTACTGGAATTGGATCAACTGTTATTCCCATTGGTGTGGCTACAGGTGCATTTTCTTGAGAGGTCTGTAAAATATTATATGTTAAAATCTGTCGATTTCAAAATCATACATAATGTATATGTCACTGCCTGATGGTTAAGTGGAAAAAAGGAAGCAGAAAACAACACAATAATGACCTGGGAATCTATTTCAGCCATGTCCAGCAGTGGGAGACTTTGCTCATCCACTTCCATTTGTTTTAAATCCTAGAACAAAAACACAAATATAAAAGTAATCCACATACAGACAATACTTAGTTTATCTATCGTTGGTAAATAATCATAATTATTGCCTGATAGCTTTAACTAACAACACTGTAATTTACTAGGATATTACTTACAATTAGGTTTGGTTCTAGTTCTGTCATAATTGCTCCATCTGAATCATATATATTATGATCAATTAGTAACTCTGCAGGATTTAATAAATCATTTATTTCAATTGTAGCCTCAGTAGGAGCTGCTGGTCTAGCTCCCCCTCCTGTTTTGTTCAATTCCTTTTTAAAAGAGCTGCATGCCTTCCGAGCATTTACTTTCATGGTTTTCCATTGAATTTTCAACTGGCTTAGCTCTCGAGATCGGCTATTTAAATGATTGAACCTAAAACAGAGGATTAATTAATAGATAGGTACTCTTGAATTCAAATTTAATCTGTATGCACTGTATTATATAATTAAAAATTGTACAAACACCAGACGGAACTCATATATCTAGCAGAAATATAATTCACTAGGCTATATTTATGCTTGGTTTTACTTATTTCCAGCAGTAAAAGAAGAAGTAGAGCATTCATTAATCCACATGAACGGAACTGCAGGCAAACTAATGTATACATAGGTAGCCCATTTACTTACTTTTTGTGTACTTGTTCCCATGCATTAGTTTTTATTTTATTCGTATTTGTATCTAGGGATTTGTTTTCGATAATATGAGCATATTCCTTGAGCACCGAGCGAAATAAATGCTGAAATAATTAAAGACATTATAAATAACAGCCACGGGAACAATAACAAAAAAGACCACGCGATAACCATCAACCTAATTTACTTACCTTTTCTTCTTCATCCCAGTTAATGGAGCGATTACGTTTTTGGCTCATTTTAATTAACAATATAAAAAACAAAAAAAAAGATAATATACACGAATTCTCTCACACTACTAAGCCTACTAAGTCTTTATTTTCACCGAAAACAAACACCAGCGACTTGTCAATTTGAGTCTGCTGTTGTCGTCGAATGTCATATCAGTCATTCAGTTCATTCAATAGCTCACTCTTTTTACTTTTAAATTATCTGGGTTGCCATAACATTCGTGTTAATCCCGGTGTAAGGAAGGTATTGTTACGCCAAGTTTACTCCATGTTTATTAATAACGTTTTAATTACGAAGTTAATACTAAGTTACTCTCGGAGTAACAAGTCCAAGTGTAACGATAGATTAACTTTGGAATAAGCGATTTTTATTAATAAGACTGTTAAAGTACAAATGTCAAATGGTTGTAATTTGGTTGTAATTTATACTACCAAATTAAAAGTACGTCTTTGATAAACGTTGTTTCTGAAGTAAGACCAAATTCAATGCGGTCGTATTACAGTGGCCGTACAGCTTTGTGAGCGGCTAGCGTGAAATTATATTATTTTACAAGGAAGTTCGTGATAAAATAAGAGGAAAGTGTGCATATAGACGCTTCAGACACCTAAGAGTCCGCGTCCAGGATGGCTTGTGTTGTTCCAGACTGCAAGTCTCATATATAACGAAAAGAAAATACGGATTTTATCATTTCATCGGTGAGTTTTGTTTCTAAATTCTCATATTTTGACAATATAACAACGGTATATTCAGAAAATTGTAGTCAATTAATATTACAAATAGATTTCTCCATGAATTTTGGTTTAAATTGTCTTATTTTCATGCCTTCTGTTTTGTATATGATAGTGTGATAGTGATGTGTTTTTTGTTATCGATGTCAACATTTTTGGTTTTTACTTTTTGCTTTAGTTTTCCCAAAGATGAACCTATTAGAACTGAATGGATACGCCGTATATCAAGGATCAATTGGACAGCGAAAGCGCACAGTCACATTTGTTCGAAACAATTTAGACTACATTCATTTGAGCCACATGAAAACATTTAATTTCGGCAGCTGAAAGCAAATGCTATACCCACATTACATTTACAGAACAATTGCTCCTTTTTTATTCCAAACATTATCTTAGTCTTGCTTTGTCATATAATTATTTCGATCCTACCAATAAATATTCGGATTTTCAATTAACATTTTGGCAGCGTGTATCCCAAATAATAAATATAGCTTATTTACAATAATATTTTTGTGTTTCAGAAACCACTATCGCATTAAGAAGGAATTATGAACCACCAAGTAAACGCCCCAAATCTATGACCACAGTTGAAACAAATACTGATTCCGATATCTCTGAACTGATATCTAATTTACAGAAAATTATAGCAGATTATAAAAAACCAAATTGGAATATTAAAAAAAGAGTTAGAAAGGATTAAAAAGACCAGCAATTGACGTCTTCGCAAAATAAACACTAACAAAGAGAACATTAAGGAGCAACGCGAAGTAATCTCAACTCTATAACATATTGATAGAAAAATTGAAACAAGAATATGTTCAAGCCGAATACCTAGCACTTTTAGAGTGTGTAAATAAAAATGACAAAAATTCGCGGCGAGAACTGAACTCAATTCCGGAAACAGCGTTTAAAAAATGTTTTGATGATTGTATTAAGTTAGCGTAAGTGTATCGTTTTGGAAGGAGCATACTTTGAAGGTGATAAAATAAATTTGGATGAATAACAAACATTGTGTATATTATTGATCTTTTCCCGGTACTTTCTTGACAGAGTAGTATATAAAAATATAAAAATAATAAGTAAATATGTATAAAATAATAGTTGGTTAATTTAATTCAAATAGTCTATTAATTTTCTTTTAAAATTTTTCCTCTTTTTTAATCTATACCTATTAAAAATTTAATGTTGAATGCAGTGTTTACTAATGTACTGCTAGAGGTCTAACTTAAAATAGAAACATGTAGCCTAATATGATATACCTATACAAAGTGCAATTTTTTAACTGTACCTACCTGGTTTCTCTAGATACTGAAGACTGCAAATCTAATAAATAAATTGGTTCGGGTCCAAAATTCTACTCATGAATACTGCATTATAAAATGTTCATATTGCAGATTCTACACGTTTATTATGACACATTACCGACCGTTCTAGTGTCATAGACATACCAACAGCATATATTTTTTTACATGTTTTTAATTTTATTTTTATCGATAGTAATATCGATGCCGTTACATCATTGACGTAAGGGAAACTAGTGACTACCTTATAAATTACGAAACAAAATTTGTATACTTATTTCTTTCTTACACATTTACAACTGTATAAGTCAAAATAGTACGAACTAACGTATTGTGTTGTTATTTTAGCACTCCTTCTATAGCTTTAGTTATTGTTCTGAGCATGGACTAATACGAACTAACATGAAAGGGATGGCGATTCTTTTGAAAAGAAATCGATTTTTAAATCGGTTCGAATCGCATCGTTATGAATCGAATCCCAGAAAAAACAAAGGTTTCGAGTCCACATTTACAATCAGTCTACGATTTACAAAGTCAGTATATCAGAAGAAACAAAAAGTCAAATAATACAAATACAACATTATTTATTTGAGAGAGGTGTACGAAACTAAAGCACACAGCTATGACTTGAGTTTTGAGTGATTAAGCGAAAAACGGTTGTTTCTTTAAATGTTTTCAGGGTGTCGAAGAATAGAGTAGCTGTGTAAGCGACATCAATGGTGCGCCTTTCACCATTGGTGTCGCACATAATGGATACCTTGGCATTACCTACTTGTCGTGATGCACTCTTATAGAGGCATGTAAGGCTAACTCTGGTTTGAGTTTTGGCCCCTCTACATATAGAGTACATTCAAATAACCATAAATAATTTTGTCTTTTATCAAAACAAAAAAATCGATTGTCGATTTTCTGGGGTGAAATAATAATTCACCATATTTATTTATATTTATTCAATGCTACACATCGATTAAAATATCTTTATGTATGGTCATGATAAATAATACGTAACTACTTTCGGCCTCTTGTCCGGGCGCTTACCGACACGATAGCGCACCCCAGAATGTTTCCCAAGATTGCGGAGCAGCCTTTCGTGAGTGGCTAGCTTACAACTTGGGCCCCCCACTAGTACTAGTACTACTCTCCACAACATAATACACTTCTTCCTCCAAAGATAAAAAAGATACGCGAATTCTGTCGAATTCGGAGCGCAACCAACGCTGAATTGTGCGTACCTAAGTGTCTACTAGGGATGTTGCGGATGCATTTTTTTTCACATCCGCGGATGCGGATGCGGATGCGGATTTTAAGAGGCTCATATCCGCGGAAGCGGATGCGGATGCGGATCTGTACAAAAAACTTAAGTGTTGGTTTGGTAGGGTAAAAAAGCAGTAATATTTATCCTTTCTTTATCTATACATATAAATAAAATTGAAGTGTCTGTTTGTAATATTGAAATAATCGTTTTTTACTACATGCATAAAAATATATATACGGTACATACACCAAAATAACATTTTTTACAATTTTTGTCTGTCTGTCTCTCTGTTTGTTCGGGCTAAACGCTGAAATAGCTGGACCGATTTTGACGGGACTTTTATTGACAGGTAGCTGATGTAATATGGAGTAACTTAGGCTACTTTTATTTTAAAAACATATTTTACTTTAGAAAAATAAAGTAATGTTGCTATGTCCAAGTACTGTCCAGTTTCGCGCGCAGCTCACGCGCATGCCACCACTGTCTGTGCCATCACGTTGGGCGCCGCCCACCACTTTTCCCACCAACTAATCAATATCAAAAAGGCTGCCTATCGCGCGGGTTCAGAACGCGCCAGCGGGCTATTGCTGATTTTTAATAAAAAAAATATATTGCAAATTATAATAACTGAGTCACGGCAACGTGTGGCCGGGTCAGCTACTTTAATAATAAAGTAGTGAGTGAATTACTATTACTGATTAATTGTTTTAGTAATGAAATTATTGATTAATTACTATTACTGATTAATTGTTTTATAATATTGGAGCATTATATTTAATGATTATATTTAAAGTAGAATGACGCCTTTTCGGACTCCAGTCTGTTTTGCAAGGGTTCGTGTATTAATCCTGCGCTACTAAATAACTGTTCACTTGGAACACTGGCTGGTAGCGCTGATAAGAATTTGCGTGCTTTTTTAGGTAATAGTTTGAACCCACTTTGATTAACACTCCACCATTAAAGAGGACTCTCATTTAATTTAATTCACTTTTTATTACGGAAAGTAAGTAACTGCTTCTTGTGAATTGTGTCAGGGCTGACAATTTCTGGTGTAGCATCATGGTAAGATCACTAATTAAACAGGACTGACGTCCTGTACCTGAGGTCTCTAGTCGTTCCGTTCTGTTTCCATGAAATCTATCATTCTCATTTTCTTCACTCTTTCGGTACTTGGAGATATTGTTCGAGAAGCCAAGATGTCTTCGGTTTTTCTGCTAATCTTTAATATATCATCTTTAATCTTTTACTCGGTCGACACTCGCCACTCGCCGGCCCCTTCCCTTTCTTTCTTATCGCATCCGCATCCGCATCAGCTCCGCATCGATTTATATGCGGATGCGGATGCAGATGCGGATGTCTAAATCGATGCGGATGTTCCGCATATGCGGATGCGGATGCGAATATTCGCAACATCCCTGGTGTCTACCACGCGATGCAACGCGTAGTCAGTCGGAATCGGAAACGCAACTGACATCCAGCACCACAAATGTAAAAGCATGTGAATCGTCTTAAATACACGCGCATTCGTTGAACTTCGCTTTACATGTGAAGAATTTGTCGTTTCGGTGCGCTTCGACTCTGCACTAATATGAATTGACCCTAAGTATAAATTATGTAGTTTATATTTCGACTAGCGACCCACCCCGGCTTCGCACGGATGCAATGCTCTACTATATTATGCATGTATTATACATATAAACCTTCCTCTTGAATTACTCTATCTATTTAAAGATTTAAGCATACATAGGGCTATAGGGACAGAGAAAGCGACTTCGTTTTATACTATGTAGTGATAACCATATACCGCTAAATTTCGCGATTTATATTATTTATACTCTTACTAGCCGACCTGGCCACGCATTTATGGGGCTTAGTTATAATTATTAGTAATATTTAATTTATTATAAATTAAAATAAAACCTATCCTAGAGAGGTAGGGCTTGGCGAACTATTTAGCTCAAATTGGAGCAGCCCAACTGGTGGTAGTAAAATACCTCCACCTTACAGAAGACCACAGCCAAACAACAATCATTTTTGTGTTGTTGTGTACCTGTGAGTAAGGCCTTCAAGGTGACACGGTGACAAGCGCATTTTCTAGGCAAGCGCGTCACATCCTAGATCGCATCGTCGCTTACCATCAGGCGAGATAGAGGTCAAGCGCCTGCCTGTTTAGTATAAAAAAAATCCTATGTCCTAAGTTGATAAAAATTCAGCAAAATGTAAAAAAAAAAAATCAAAATTGGTTGAACAGTTTTGGAGTTCATCGCGGTCAAACACAGTGACGGGGAATTTTTATTGGAGTTCTTAACCGATTTTAATAATTTTCGTGTGAAATCGAATCAACAGGTTTGGGACTAGATCGTGACGGAGAATGAATTTTGAAATTCGTAAAAAGGTATGACCAAAAAACATTGGCCCTATGGGATTTCCTGGGATGGGACGGTAATGATTTAATTATTATGGAATTTTGAAATTTTCTAAACATTGTTTTTTTTTGTGTTACGCTTCGCTTCAATATGTGGAGCTAGCGAAGTATTATGTTTAGCTACTGCATCGACCTAGTATATATATAAAATTATCGCGGTATCTCTACGTTTTCTATTGCACTGCATTTACGGTGTTGGGCGCCAACTAGGGTTGCCAACTTTTATTAGAAGAAATAGAGTATATCTGATTTCAAAGAAGGTAAATAAAAAGTACGGCCTTATAAAAAAGAGTATCATTTATTTCAAATTTTTATAAAGGTATTTTTTACAGCAAATAACAAATTTTCATTTCGTTTTTAAAAAAGTTGTATGATTCGAAACATTCTAACTCTAGGTTTACATATACATAGATCAGGAGCTCATTTTTAATCAATTTCAATGAAGCCCTGTTTCTCTTCGCATTCATGATCCAAAAAGACTCACAGTAAACCTGAAGTGGTGGGAACAGAGAGTATATAGCTATTTTTTTTAAATAAACAAATACGTTAGGGCTTTGATTGACATTAGTGGCTGCGTTCAGAAACGTCCGAGTGTGGCTTGGGGTGTAGGGATTCCTAACTTGGGAATACCAGCATATTAAAAGTAAATAGTTGACTTTTTTGGTTACGATAATCATATATGCGAGACTGGCACTAGCAGGGCCCGATCTAAGGGGGGGCAAGCCGGGCATTTGCCCAGAGCGGCAAAAATGCACGGCGGCAAAATTGACTTATTCCTATCTTCCAACTTAGCCATTAGCCATTTACCACCCAAGTTTGAGAATTTTATGCACCACCTTCCAACTTCAGGTTGGATAGTGGAAATATTTAAGTATTTTACTTAACTGAATTATTTTAGTTCGAAAGAAAGAAAGAAAGAGTAGGAATCCGCAAAAAGTACCGAAACCTGAGTAGTATTGCTGGAATAAACACAACCTCTTTTGTGTTTTGATAGATTTTATTTATAAAAAGTATTGTATGATTTCGTCATCTGTCTGTCTAAAATTTACATTATAATAAGCCGAGTTCAATATAAAGAATCTACTTAAATCCGGGTATTTTCTACAGGTTATAGACCTACAACCTCATTTCTTTCTACAAGTATCGACGACCTACGTGGTCGAGTAGTGTGTACATTGGTTTTCATGGGTACGCCACTCCGTGGCCCCGGGTTTGATTCCCGGCCGAGTCGATGTAGAAAAAGTTCATTAGTTTTCTATGTTGTCTTGGGTCTGGGTGTTTGTGATACCGTCATTACTTCTGATTTTCCATAACACAAGTGTTTTAGCTACTTACATTGGGATCAAAGTAATGTATGTGATGTTGTCCAATATTTATTATATATTTATTTATTTATCGATACTTTCATATCGATACTAAGTATATTTGGATACGATACTTTGTTCCGATATTTTTGAGGTATCGATACTTTTATAAGTACTCGATTTTTTTAACAAAATTTAAGTCACATCAATAGATTTGGGTCGTAGCGGATTACCCATATATAGACAATGGTTTATGTTTAGAGCGTGTGTTGCCAGTTTCTCGTGATTGGTACCTATTCTCCTATGTAGTAGATTTATTTTGATCAATTAACTAAAAAATGATTTAATACAGTTTAATCCTAAATTTACTTTTTTACTGTTGCTCTTGCTTTTGCACAAGGGAAAAAAGGCCCATACGCAGCAGTGAATCGCAATAGGTCGATGATGACGATAAAGTTGAAAGGTACATAACTATGTCGATAAAAAATATATCACTCCATCCATTCAATAGTTCCTGTGAATTTTTTCAAAAGACATACATCGTATACTTATAGTAACATAGAAACACTTATCAACTTTCGTATAGGTTACTTCTTCAGAAGGCCCAAAATACTGACGTGAAAATTGTAGGTACTTATAATCCAAACAGTATGACGTATTTTATGTAGATACTTGTATACTTAGCATCCCCAACAAAACTAGCTCATGAGTTATATGGTTTTCTGTATGTAAAGGGCGGCGAAAATGATCTTTGCCCTGAGCGGCAAAATAGCTAGATCGGGCCCTGGGCACTAGTATAGTAAACGTTGTGTAAAAAAGAGTATTTTAACGTCCTCTATTAGTATTATAGATTAAAGAGTACGCCTACATGATATAGAGTACAATACCCTATTTTAGAGTACGGTACGGTTGGCAACCCTAGCGCATGGCAAAAGAAGAATTTCAAATATTAGATCAAATACATTTATGATTGATTTAACACTTAAGAATATTTTTCCTAGCGATATTGACTACTTAAATAAATATGGAATGATAGTACTCTTAGGATATTTCTAGTACTTATTATCATAATCATCACGGGCCAATTGAAAATTTAATCGATAAAAATTAGCAGCATAAATTCATGTCACAAGTCGTATAGTAAAATAGCAACATGTGACGTATTTATATTATCGTAGTACTCAAAATTGGAAAAGCTAAAATTAAATACACAATTCGATATGCTGCAAATGGAATGTCAAGGACAATCAAACAGTTAATAATAATAATGGTAAATTAAGGATAATCTCGGGGGAGCCAAAAAGCCAATTCCTAAATTTAAAATCTAAGTAGTTGAGTGTATAAATATATATTTCTATATAAATCTCAAAAATCTCTTATTATACCAATTATTAAAATTTAAATTACTTATAAATATAAAATTACATTGTAAATAAAGTATTATATTTGATAGAATTAAAGGCTGTTACAAATTTCATCGATTTCAAGCATAATAACAATTAAAGAATGCAGACAATAAAATATTTAAAATTGTATATAATTCATCTTAGCACTATGAAGAGACATCGACCGTTTTAATAATAAACAGTACTGAGGCCTTAGTGTAAGATTACGGTTTCGATACTCGTTATCGAGCGCGTTTCAGATTTCTATGAAGATTCGTAGTTCCTTATAGTTACCGCTAGGGGCGCTCATACAAAAATCCATAGTAATATTTTACGCAAACGTAACGTAATTTTACTTAAACTCGAGTAAGCACGCGTAAAATCGCACTTAGGCCTCTGTTTCTAACGATCATTAATATGCCTCGTACTCATACTGTTGTATTTTCAGTCTTTATGCTTTACAAATGCATTTAATTCAACAGATCATCATATTTAAAGTATTAAATCATTTTAATAAAAATGTGCACCATTAAATTTGTACAAAATATCATTCATTTGGATCAAACTACAAAATGCAATTGCACTTTGTAACAGTTTCACTTTGTAACAGTTTCACTTTTTTTTACCAATTACAGGCGAACGTTAACAATAGTATTACTTAATAAAGAGATAAAATCCTACGCGGCGAGGTGTTTAACTCGTTCTAGAAGGGCGTCGCAGGTTTTCTTCGCGTCTCCTAGCAACATGGCCGTATTTGGGTTGTAGAATATTGGGTTGTCTACGGCGGCATACCCGACACCCATCGAACGTTTCATCACCACAACCTTAAAAAAAGCAAATGTTAATCAGTTTAATATTGGAAAGATGAGTTTATAGTGTCAACAACCCTAATTGATAATGTAAAGCCAAATAAAAAGCCGATAAGACAGCTAAACACGAAATTAAATAATTTTGTTTGACAACTATTTAAAAGGTTAATAAACTGTTAATAAAATCTTTCTTAATCTTATAACCATTAATTAAGTTGACAGCACGTCAACCTCTAAGAAATTAAAATTTTCTCCAACCGATTTATAACATAGTGTTTAACATATGCAGCTTTCATACTATATGGGCACAATTCGAATAACATGATTATTGGAAAAGGGGTTTAAGATTTTGAGCCCCTGTATTTTCACAAAATCGGTCATAAATAAACTATTAATAGCAAAATCATAATACATCATAAGAGTATGTTCATTAAGCATGAAATATTTATCGTCTATTAAATTTATCCCAGCACTAGTTACTTGCTATTAATATATTGCTATCTTTAAATCTGTGATCAGTTAGATTATAATCAGCTTACTATTTAACGATTATTTTTCGATAGATTATAATCTTTCGAAGTGAAACTGTTTAATCGCAATCTATCGCACGTTAAATTGTCAACTGTCCGAAGTCTGGCCCTGATGGGTTGGTCTTGCAATAAGCCCTTCTGTGTCAATTGAGTTAGGTTAGGTTAGTTTATATTTATATTCGACAACAAACGAAATAATAAACAAAAAATCAGCGCGCTATGTGCGTTCCATCGCATGCCATTTCACAATTTGGCGATTTCACTTCGATAGATTATAATCTACCGAAAAATGATGCGTTAAATTGTAAGCACTATATTTCGGTTAACAATCTTTCGACAGTTTACAATCTCGTGAGATAGATTATAATCCAATAGTCATTACAATTTTACCGTGACTCTATATATGTAGTGGTATATATAATTACTAGCGGCCCGTCCCGGCTTCGCACGGGTGGACAAAATTCTTTAAATTTTTTCTAGCATTCAATATAGCCTATGACACTCAGCAATAATGTGCCTTTCTATTGGTGAAAGAATTTTTAAAATCGGTTCAGTAGATCCCGAGATTACCCCTTACAATTTAACAAATATACAAACACACAAACTTTACTTCTTTATAATATTAGTATAGATTAACAACCAATAATAACAAGAAATTGGATATTTTGTAAATTGAGAGAATGGTATTTTATCACAAAATTATTGTTTACATCTGGAAGGTTTAAACATAAAAAAAAACTTACTTGATTAGCCTTCCACACTTTAAGTACAGGCATTCCTGCGATTGGTGAGTTAGGGTCATCTTCTGCGGCGCTGTTCACCGTATCATTAGCACCTATAGAGCAACAAAATTTTCATTTTAATCAATTGAGGATGATCGCAGGTTGTTTTCATGTCACCAAACACTAAAATGCTTACCGATTACTAATACAAGGTCTGTTTCAGGGAACTCATCGTTTATCTCCTCCATTTCGAAGACATCATCGTAAGGTACACCAGCTTCAGCTAGTAATACATTTAACTGTCCAGGCATGCGACCTTAAAACATAACAAAGAACATTTTTACATATAAAATCACTATCACTATTCCATAGTCTACTTTATCGCCTAATGAGTAGGATTTGATGCAGTTTAACTTATTACAATGGCAATCTTCAATTAAGCTTTGCCAGAAATTTACAATCTGATAAACGGACTTGACAGTTAATAAACCTTCTACTAATAGTAAATAATAAAAAACAAAATTTGCAGTATTAACTTACCAGCAACAGGATGAATCGCGAACCGCACTTTCTTTCCTATCCCCTTAAGTAGATCTACTAGCTCAGCAATCGGGTATTGCGCCTTGGCTACACATAAGCCGTAACCTGTCAAGTCAACAGACGGATGTTAGCTCTTCAGCGATGGATCAAAAATTATGTGACAAAAAACAAAATCTTTTTTTCTTCCGCACACTACCTCATCTCAACCTAATCATGTTTTAATTCCTACACCTTTCAAGACTCCCGTCATTTGCGCTTCAACTTCGCATTTTTACGGTTTATCTTTCATTCAATGATTCTTTGGTACAAGCAGTCCATCTTGAGAATGTGCTGCCGGTGTCTATCACAAAAGCTTAATCTTTGTTGATCTTTAAAAATTGTCTTATCTTCGACTAACTTCATAAATTCTTATTTTTAACAGCCGCTTCTCTAATATATCTATGATTGTGTATATGAAATGCGAATACATTCATATTTTACTTATTATACATATTAAGTAACCTTTTTATTGCTTGACTTCGATAAAAATACTTTTATTTTTTGTTTTGTAAGGACCGCCCATTCTACTACTTGATGTTTTTATTTTAATCCTTTGTTGCACTTTATTTGTATTTTTAATGCACAATATAGTACATTTACATGTAACAGATTGTTTTGCTTTGGCCGTTTCAAAGTAATGCTGCTTGTGAAAATACAACGAATTGTATGTGATCTAATAATGGATTAAGTTCTATTTCTTACACAATAAAGTAATTAATAAAAATACAATTACTTTAGCTATCAGTAGCTCAATGTTATGTACCTACGTGATAGAAAATAGTGATTAAAAGAAAATTACACGGGTGCAATATTGTTCAGTAGTGTGTCTCACCGGGCGTGATAATGATGTTAGCAGCTCGGTGAATTAGATCTGCCACGGAGTCCACATTGAGCTCAGTATGCGTGGCGCCAGCAGGCTTCGCTGACCCGCCTGTCGTAACTCCATACCCGCCAAGGATTACATTTGGCAGGGAACGGTTCATGGCCTGGTCATATGAAACAACTTATCGTATAAACCTTCTGAGCGAGATCTAAAGATCATAATTGGAAAGTGGTAAACTCAATTTTGTTACATTTCTTCCTTTTCACAAATATCAATGAATTTTACAAAATTAAACTGTATTTATCTACCGTCAGATTGCTTACAGTATAGAGCGGCCAACGAAAGAATGCGATCCTGACTTCCGTCAGTTGATCGTGAATAGTGATGTTAAAAAAATTAGCACTAGTATTTGCTTTTTAACGGACCCGATAAAAAGTAATCTAAGTTTGATTACCTTTTTTTATTGTAAATAGGTAAGTGCTTGACCGCTATCTCGCCTGGTGGTAAGCGATGATGCTATCTAGGATTTGACGCACGTGCCTAGAAGATACCTATCACTCGTGACTTGAAGACCCCTTAATTGTATTTATCAGGAAACACAGACTCAGGCAAAGAGATCTTTAGCGGTATGTATTACAAAATTGGAACCAAAACGCTTAGTGAGACTCTTTGGTATATCAACCATATAACGGTGGCGCCTATTTGTAAGTCTTGTCCGATGAAAAAATGGGGACGGCGGAACAATGCTGTGCCATTCAGCTGCACACTCTGAAATAAAATTATTTGTTTGTATGGATTCTAATGTAAAAAAATTAATAAAGAAAAATAATGCGATAGATAATATTCGGAATTTTTACTAAAAAATATTATAATATATTGAAAACGAGTTGGGACTGCCAAACAAACAAATTTACAGGCTTCTTTTAATAGGCTCAACATCTTTTTTGTGCTGAACGGCGGAGAAGTGTTGTGGCGGGCTGCGTGGCCTTTTATTTGAGCCCTGATTAACTTACCTGCATTATACTGGCTAAGATAGGGAGGGATTCTCAGAATGCGATGGCCGTTATTCCAGAGCAAATTCATCAATTTCATAATACACTTTTGCCGGCTTGTTGTTAATTTTGCTTTTAGCAATCAATTATCAATACCGTTTGTTTGTAGCCAAGCCAACAATTCTTCTTTACTATTAGCTTGAGTTGGTGCTTCTTTATTTGCACCGAATGATATGGGGCGTTATCTATAAATATTACAGAAGGTTCTGGCAGGCCGGGCATTAGCACATTCTGTAAATGTGCCGGCATTCATTTCTTCATGGTAGTCAGTAGTCGTTTTTTATTCAAATTCCAGTAAGCCGTTCTCTACGAAACCGTATTTTGTAGAACCGGCGTGGCATATTATAAGCTGGTGCCCCTTTACCCATTGGTACTTTCGACGTAGACGTTTATGTATCATCTATCCATGAACGGGAAACCGTATGATTGGAGTTAAGCCATGTCTCGTCAATGAATACGACGTTATCCCAGTTATCGATTTTTATCCCTTAAAAATGTTACTCGTTTTACATTTATATTATAACGGTCTAAAAGAACTTTTGTCAATTTTTTAATACTGAAAACCAATCTCTTTTAAAATTTTGGATAAATTAGTTTTACCTCCCTTCAACAAAAATTAGCTGCTTTCAAACATACCAAAAGCTTGATTCTATTAGAGCTCTTATACACGGGCGGCAAGTTGCCAACGACAGTGCCAACTGCAGCCGTCGACACTCGTTGGCGACAAGCGTCGACGGCAGCCGTCGACACGCATTGGCGGTTGCCGCTGACGCTATAGACAGGGAGCTAGGCCAGTTTTAAAATGGGTTCGGAACAAGAAACACTGTTATTACTTTTAATCCATCGTCTGTATGGAGTCTTTCAAAATAGCCGTTAGCAAAAGATGCAATTGACATTCGAAAATAATTGAAAAAATTTTGCGCGGTCCTTCGTAAAAGCGTAATAAGGTGTAAAAAAATGTCCATCTGTTTCTCTATACGTTAATATTTCTTTAACCCACAACGAACGCGTTCTTCTTTTTCGTTTTTGTCGGCAACGATGGAGTAATAGTAATAACAGTGTTTCTTCTTCCAAATCCATTTTGAAACTGGCCCAGCTCCCTGTCTATAGCGTCAGTGGCTGCCTCCGACGCGTGTCGACGGCTGCCGCCGACGTGTCGACGCTTCTCGCCAAAGAGTGTCGACGGCTGCAGTTGGCACTTTCGTTGGCAACGTGCCGCCCGTGTATAAGAGCTCTTAGTGTATTCATTCTTCGAATAATAACCATATACATGATTTCTTATTGCAACGGCGTCAAAGGTCAAATATCTGTCACAGGTTTAGTTCTGCGTTTCTTCTTCGGTGTTCGTAAAATATTTTCTTTCATGCCAGTTGAGTCGAACTTTCCTTAATTAATGGTTGTTATTGTTAGTTTGCTAATTCCAAGTGCTTCAGAAACGCGACCTTGTGCCTTTCTATAGGTATCAAGGGTCCACCATTCTGCCTCACACGCTCAAAGTATTCTTGAAGCTTGATGATTAGCTCGCGGGTTTCACTGTTCAATGTTTGTCCACGTTTCGACATTATTACGCACCAAACAGGTACAACACAATCGAAGTCCAATTTAGCGCCAATGTCAGTTTTATAAGCAGGACCAGTCAAATAAAAGAAAGCCGGGTCACAAGAGAAGACAGAACGAGAAACACAGGAGGACGTAGTCCATGCACACTAAACGACAACAGACGACAGTTTCAGTGTCACAAAATGATGGCCCAATAAATCATTTGGGGTTGCCATTTTTTACCATAAATAGACAAAACTAACTTTTTTTCAAATAAGTATAAAAATAGTTACTCGTATTACGCTACTTGCCTTCGCACGTTTGGTTTGGGCGCTGTTTTACAATATTATTTAGTTTACAATATTTTAATATTAAATTATTCGAAAGGAAAACGCTATAGTATAACGTTAACCCATTAGAGGTCAAATAAAAAGTGCTAATAAATTTTTATAGTTATTATTATTTTCTTATTGAAATAAGACCAAAAAAGCACAAAGTACAAGAAAAAATATAAAATTAATTGTTTTCATGAAATTACAGGGGTGTACTCAATTGAGTACACTGACCGCCTAAGGATGAAAATTTTCGACACATGCTTTTTCGACACAAAGTGTTTTAAGACACTTCTATTATTGCCAGCCCACTCTTGAATGTCAAAGGTCATATCGCAGCTGCTTATCTGTTTTGGCGGGGTTGTGTCCAACTCCATCTTGAGGGTGGCCTTCGACTATTGATGCAGCCTGGCGCGATTTTCTCTGTTCATCCTGACGTAAATAGTAGCGTGCGATATAACGATGGAACATGAGTTGATCCATAGGATGATCATTACTCATTACATGTAAACGCCAGGAATTAGCAACAGCCATGTCTAACATGCAGATAAATAACACCCACCACCACTTCTTTACCATGAACAGTAATTCTATATTATAATGAGACAGACTGAGTTCATTCACACCTCCCATATTTTTATCGTTAGTTTGGAAATAAAGTGGTATTGCTACGTCTATCTTCTCCTTCTTTATTGGACACCGTCGTTTTACAGTCCCTAGCGGTTCAATGGTGTAGTAATTGGTTGCCATGGTACACACACTGTTATCTTTCCACCTTACCAATAAAAATTCACCTTCCTTGTCAAACCTGGAGTCATAAGTGGCATGTTCTTTCTTCTTCATTTTCTTTGCGCTAATCAGCGGACAGTTCTTCGTTCTGTTTTCTCGTTGAGGCCCTTCAGTTCTTCACAAATAGCACTGTTCTTGTTAGAGACATCGGAAGCACATTGAAGAGTATGAAGGGGTACATTTCCGCCAGGTTGGATTCGGGTTCGGAGTAGATTGGCTGTTAGCATCTAGTCGTCTTCTTTTTGACGCCAGCGGTTCATCATCACTGTCGTCTTACTCACAATTTTTGTTACCACTATCCTCTCGATTCATAAATACCCCAATAGTGCCAGATACGTCGTGTGGTATGAAACATACCGCCATATTCTCATCTATACCTTCCTTTTCATCAGTAAAGCACTTAGATCAGGTTGTATGATAGTCAAATCACATTCATCATCATCGCTATCCTGTAAAACGGCTTCAATAGCTTCTTCAAGCCCCTAATAGCTCTTTTGAGCAGACAATTTCCTTTTATTTATTGCAAGGAATCTGAAAAAATAGCAGTTATTTTACTTACGTATGTTGTCATTGTACTCAATCGAGTACAGTAACATTTATGTGACCCTAGTTTTATTTTAGTTATAAATAATTAAATATATTGTTCTTTATAACTTTCTCTGATATACATATTATACCAATGCAATGAAAAAAATAACTTATAAGCATTAATTATTTAAGATAATAAGAAATCATTTACTTACCTCCACTGTGTTTCGGTGACACAACTTCAACTGATTCTTTTTATAAAAAAAAGTCACACTACCCGCGTAATCTATAACAATATACTTGAACAGTGTTATGATGAAGTAAAATAACAACGTAACCCACGTAAACTTTATAAGATCTATAATTTACACATAGGGATATGGCTGTACTCAATTGAGTACAGTGACTTCTAATGGGTTAAATATGATTACTTATTATTTTGAGCATATCACTACAAAAATAAACAGTTAATCTATCCATCTAACAGCGTTGGATGGTCTTTTTTAAAATCTTAAATTCAACAGCACTTTAAAGTTATGTCGCCTGATTTATCGACTACGATCCAACAGTCGACGACCTGTCGGGATCGCATTCTTTCGATGGCTGGACTATAGACTTCGTGACTAGGAACATCTATCACGTACTGCATTATTCACACAAAATACCACTTGGGATGATCTTATAATGACACAACGAGAACATATTTCACCTTGCACATAATGTAGGAAAGAATGGCGCCAGAGCTGCCGATGAGGGCACCGACGATGGTCATGAGTGAGTTGTTGAGCATAAAGCCTTCAGCACACAGCGCCCAGCCCGAGTAGCTGTTCAGCACTGTTATCACTACGGGCATGTCCGCACCTAAAAATATTAAGAAAATGGTCAACAACGCTTTAGTGAGCCGCTACTATAAGTCGCCGTATGTAGTACCAAGACCAAGACTGACCGTGCAAGATGAGAGTAAGAACGAGACAAGCCTGCGAGACTCTTGCGTCTTGCAAGACTGATTTTGAGAAACATTAATTGAAGCTCACCTCCAATAGCGGCAGTGAGTGTAAGTCCCTGAATGCCGCTGAGCACAGCTGCGGCGGACAGTAACGGCAGGCCGGGAGCCTCGGGTAGGGCGAGTAGGGCTCCGCCACATCCCAGTGACCCGGCTAGAAGGCCCGCGTTGATGGCATGTCGCCCGGGTAGCAGCAAAGGTGCAGATGACAGCGAGCCTTGCAGCTTGCCGTACGCTACCAGTGACCCCCTAACAAAATAGCTGTTATAAGTATACCTTACTACTTAACAGATAAAACTTAAAATAGGCACACACAGGTATATTTGTAAGGCAGTTAATAAAAAAGAGTCTGTAATGCAGTAGAATAAAGTTAAAGAGTGTTGGTCTGTTTTAAGTTACAATATAGTAGTTAATTAGGTGTAAGCCATTGTAAGCTAGAGGCCAAACAAATGCGTTTCTTGATACAATATAATAAGAGAATTCTTATTAAACTTTAGCAAATAATAGTAGTTTATGATACTGTTGCATAATAAGGGTTCTTATAACATGAGTGTGTTTTAAAAAAACGAGCCGTAGGCGAGTTTTTTTATAGTATCACACGAGTGTTATAAGGCCAAGTTATGTACAGTGTCATACACTACTTTATCTACTCTCATACTATAATATGTAAAACAATATTGCAAATAAAACGCTGAATATAACAACAAATTTATTTAAATGTCAAATGTTGGCGCCAAGGTGCAAACATCAATTGCGCATGCGTGTTGCGTCGGTCGTCGAGGACTCGTTCATTGAAACCTTTTTAAAGTAGAGGTTCAACCTCCTTGGTCCAGCTGGAGGTTGTATAGGTGTATCGTTATGATAAAAAAGTTATATTATGTTACAGGTGTCCATACAAGACCTGTATCGTAATGAAACTTTTTTTTTATTATTTTTGGCCTGTACGTAATGTTTGTCATAAGCATTTTGTTTTCAGTTTTAGAATCTTTTTATTATAGTATTAGAGTAGATAAAAGTTATAAAATAATAATGTGCCAGTATTACATACGTAAACGTAATGCCGCCGATGTAAGTACCGAGGAAGAGCGATGTCTTGAGTGTTGCAGCGGTTGGGTCGAGCGCCATTGCAGGGAAATCGTGCATGTACGTCGCTATACACGTCAGTACCGCTGCCATACCTACCAAACTGTATACGACGTTTGTATAAGTATCGAATGAAAGCATTTAGAGCAAAGTATGGACGCTCTAGTGACCAACATATCAAATAAGTAACAAAGCGTCCATACCACTCACAATGTCTAACATCCCGGATGCTCCTGACTCAGACATGTAAATTATTTTAATCTTAGCATTAAATAGCGCAAAAACTTCGTTAAATAAATATACAAAAAGTAAACCTTTTTAAATGGTGGTTTGAACAGTGATTTTAGCTATACCTAGCGAATTTAGCTTATTAATTTGTCGCTGATGCTGCATGTGTTCTTAAAGACATACTTACCTCCAGGCGGGAAATATTAACAAGATTGTGGATACGATTCAAAGCTCAAAATTATGGAATACAACAAAAATCCAACAGGTAACGATATTTTTAAAAGAATCATAGTTCTTCTTTTAAGTTTGCCTTTTTTAATGATTCGAAAGTTGTCCATGATAAATAATAATAAGCCTATGATATGAATTAGGTACAAACTATTAAATGATGTAATGCAAAATAATTTTAAGATTATACTTATTTGAACCAGATACTTGTTGACTTTAATTACTATAACAGTGTTATTGTTGTGATAATTTTGTTTGTGGATGTTGTATGATGACGTAAAATATTGTAAATGTTTTACGTCATCATACAACAACTTCTTATAAAAATGATGTTTCTTACGTCCATTCTTTCTGTCAGTTAAAAGATATCCTGAAAAACATCCTATGTAAAAAATTACTGACAATTCAAAAGAAAACATGTTAAGGGGATTAGAATAAAGTTATGATCAATTTATTCATCATTCGATATATATACGCACCTGTGGAAACCAGCCACGAGTTGTGGAAGATCAGTAATTTCAATCTTCTTCGCGATAGTACTACCTAACAGCCCACCGATACCCGCTACACCCAACATTTGAGCCAGAACTTCAGCGCTGGGTGTTAACAAACCTAGTGTTGCTGCAATTCCTCCTGTTACGCCAATCTAAAGAAGAGGTTACTGACATAAATAATAAATATGAACCATAGAGGAATATTATTTTTGGGTCTGGTTATCGTTCCAACTATATTATCTTCAAAATAAAAAAATACAAACAGTACCCTTATATGCCTACAAACAACTATGGTATGGTATAGTACCTTAATGTTTTTAGTTTTGCCATTAAAAATAAAGTCAACTCGGTTAGGATTCGAATCCACATATTCTGGCCTGCTTAGTCAGTTTTTTCCAGTAAACATAATGCGAATATTTATTTATTTAAATTCAAGTATTCGATTGCATTTACAGTTATAACCAAAGCGTGATGTAGGTAGTAAAAAGGAACATATCTTTTGTAAAGTATGCAGGGATTAAATTTCATGTGTCAAATCTTGCTACGGCGGTACTACCACTACAGTTATGCTGCTCATCAAACACATATTTTTTTGTTTTGTCATATTATTCTTATATCCTAACTAAAATAGAATAATAGTACTAACCATTCCAAGGTAGTTTCCTTTTCTAGCGGTGGTCTGGGAACTGAGACCGGCAAGAGCACCTACGCAGCAAAGTGACGACGCTAAGTACGCCATCTGGTGCACTTCGGGGTAGCCCTGCGATAGACAGTGTAAGTTAAAGCTAATATTTGAGTTTATATTATAGCAGTTTAGAGTTATATAGCAACGCGCTGCTTTTGTGCGTATCCATCATGGCGGCCGCCACGAGTTATGAAATAGATAATAAAAACCGCTTAGGTTTTTTATGTGTATTTGCTACCCGTGCAAACAAAAACTGGATTGCGAAATTCTTAAATCCCACATGCATTATCTGTACTGGGCCACCTTTCTGGGACCAGTGGTTTTCTGAACAGACGACATCTTCTTAAAAATCTACAGATTTTTCATTTATCATTGAATGCATACATATATAGTTATAATATAAATATAAGACAACATCGCATACATTGTCCTGAACCCAAGTTAGGTAGCTAAAACACTTGTGTTATGGAATTCAGAAACAACGACGGTACCACAACACCCAGACCCGATCCAATATATAAATGTTCATTTTTTCATTGACCCGGCTGGGGATCGAACTCGGGACATCGGAGTGACATTACCATGAAAACCGGTATGCGAGCCACTCGACCACGAAGGTCGTCATTGATAAGAATAATAAATGTTTAAGTAAGTTCTAACAAACCGAACCGAACTTTATACGAAATGTTTAGCTTTTATGTTTCACTTTATTCACACATCGCTAAAAATGACCTTTTTAATGAAGCATTAATTACATCTCGTCACGGAAGTCAAGGAAGGAAACAAAATTGTTCATGCACCCATAGGTGTGTTTGTCTTGTGTCAATCGCGCCTTGTTTCGTATGTTTTGTTAGACATGTTAGCTCCGTCCCTAAGCTCTAGTCACGCATCAGTTTTCCAGTATTAATTAATTTGTTTGGAAATGTTACAAATACTGCTAGTTGCTACCATCAGTAGCAATTTTTAGGGGGAGATTGAATGCCGCATGGGCGGTTTGACTTCCTTTCAAAAGTGTAGCTGCATTGTGGGATGATAAGATGGATAATGCAATTTTACCAGACCGATTAATAATTTTAATCCTGTGATATATTCTAATATATTTCAATGATATGCTGTAAAAGGTAAATTCGATCTACATTCAATGCAAAACGTATCTAACATATTTATTTATTGTTTAAATTTTTTTCGTAAATAAACCCTATTTTTTTATTGCTGAGGATCGACATATACTATAGCGAACTTTTGTACAGACCATTCAATATATACATTGCAAATCTATCAAATATTAGGATTTTTCTACTATATTTTTCATTTATTACATTATCAACTTTCCGAGAGAAAAATGTACGAAATCCGCTCAAGGTAATTGCGTTAACGTAACCGTCAACGGAAAACTAATCAGACTTAGCTATTATCTTTTTGTGAATAGCTAAGTAGGTGTAGAAGAATTTCCGTAATTGGAATTAATAAACAAAGCCACGTTAACACGTTATTTAAAATCACTATTATTTCTTTGATCAAAGAAGTATTATTTTTCTAATTTCGTAATACTGATTAAAGTATGTCGTCTCAGCCACATGACGTCCACAGCTGGACAAAGGCTTCCCCAAAGATCTCCACCATAACTGGTCCTGCGCTGGCTGAATCCAGTATGTATTAGGAAGTAAATGACTAAGTAACATTAGAAAGATGTGTGAAATAACTAAAAATCTTCTTAAGACTAACCTACTAAGAATTGGGTAAATCTGAGTAGTAGATTTAACTATTCTGGGTAATGTGGGTACATTACCCAGAATTTGTGTCTTGTGCTGCACGAGCTGCACTTAATCAGGTTTTGCTTATATTGTTGACTATATTTTATATCCTGGCGTAGTGATATTTTGATTTTAAGTTATGATTTGTGTAAACACATAATTATTGTACAAATAAACTCTTAATCCGCTCCTCCTCTGGAGTGATGGAAGTGATGGAACTCCTACATAAAAAAAAAATATACTCCGTATCCGCATTACAGTAAATATAATGTAATAAACAAACCTGCATGGCTGTCGTGATATATCCTCCTAAGAGAGCGGCAGCGGGTATGCCGTAGAGGTAGCCATATTCTGGTGGGTCGCCGGGTCTAGACATGGCATTAATATAATTTCAATTAATACAGATATTAATTGGAGCTCGCATGGATCAACTTCAATGGCGCAATATCTGTTACGCCATAACTTTCCGAGTTCTTAACCGATTTTAATATTTTTTGTGTGGAATCGAATCAACAAGTTAAGGACCAGATTGTAACGGAGCCCGAATTTTGAAATTAAAAAAAAAAACCTTTTTTTTTTAGGAATTACGCTCCGCTCCAATATATGGTGCTAGCGTAGCTTTATGCTTAGCGACTGTATCGCCTAGTTAATACAGTGACTGTATAGATTTTTATTTAACGATTGAATTTTTAGCGCTTCTAGCACAAGAATCACCTCTAGGGAGGTATATAAAAAAATACAAAACAATTAAAATAACACAAGTTATGTGTCTCACGGCTGTGGCAATCAGATTCAATCAATGCTAAATCAGTATTGGCTAGACCGACATTGTATCTGATACTCATATTCAACTGACGCCTCATTTGAACTTTTAATTGACAGCTGGATGCCAGTATGATAGGTACTATACTAACCTTTTGAACATGTCTAACATGCGTTGCGTGACTAGGAATCCGCCGAAAACGTTTACGAACGAGATAAGGGCAGCGGTACTTGCTAGCCACTGAAAAAAACATAAAAGCAGATCAGTATTTTCTTTGGTACCATGCCACATAACCTATAATTGCCTAAATTCATTATGGTTGCTACGTAATAGTTTGTGTGACTCGGTACCCGGGAACCCTTACTTTAGAACTAAAATCACTGAGCATATCTCGATTAGTATGAAATCACTAAGTACGTTTATAGCTTTCGAAACTAGCAAAATTTACAGGATAATTATGAAAACAATTCTTAGGTATTTTGTCTACGTCTCACAAACGATGCGTTCTACGTTTGAAGCTAACCGTACAAGTCGCCAAGTACGGTCAGCTTCTTCGTACGCGTACACAGGTGATGCTCGACACGGCGTTAGAGACCGATATAAGGTGAATGTGACGATACCGAATTACTAGTACTGTACCTGCACGGGGGTATCGGGGAAGTAACCGCCACCCATAAGAAGCAAACCGCCGACCGCCGTAATGCCTGACACAGCATTGGTGACTGACATCAGTGGCGAATGAAGAGCTGGCACTACACCCCACACGGTGTGGTAACCAACCACCCCTATTCAAATTATTGTTTTTTGTTATTCTAGCCTGATAAATATTATTAACGATCAACTTAGCATATTTTTAGTTTATTTGAATGCTATGAAGATAATAATTAAAAAATTAGGATCTTACCAGCTAAGGCAAGTGTAGTAGTCATGGTTGTGAAGGCTGGGTTGGGTGATGCTATACCGAGGCCGATCAAACTGGCTAATCCTGTGTAAAGATACTAAGTTAATTTATCGTTTAAAAAATGTTCACTAAACAATAGTTATTTGTGAATCACTAAATAATAGTTATAATGAAGGGCTGGAAAGTTGAGTTTTGGCCGCGAGTTACTTCTATTGAAACCTGAGCAAGCGAGGAACCACTCTCTCTGAACCACTCGCTACGCTCGTGATTCAATCCTAAAATCCTAAGCGTAACGAGGGTGTCAGTGGTACGAGACGCTAAAAATTTTGCTGCCGAGCGAAACACAACATTTTTCACCTCACTACAGCGAAGAAATTTTTTACGTGCAAGAAAAACAGCTTAAATATAATGGTAAATTGGTTTATTCAAATCATAAATCAAAAGTGTAATTGCAACAATAACAAATGTAAAATGTAATATTTTAAAAAATGTTTTTTTATATAAATGTAAATTGACTAAGAAGACGTAGATTTTTTGCATTGATCACTTACATTGACTGTTCTTTTTCGGGTGCGGTCCGTAATCCGATCATAATTTTAAAGAATCTTACCCACCATACATTCAAAATTATGATTCATAGCAAATAGTATATTCTAAATATTATTTATTCTTGTTCTTTTATGATTTAAGTTAAAATAATTTAATAAAACCAAAACTGAGTATTATAGTGTTAATTTAAGTAAGAATAAAATGTAACTCATAAAGACCATAATGACGATTCGGAACGTACCATGTGTTTTTCTTTGAAAAAAAGGTGCTAACTTTAAAACACTTTTCCACGATAGCAGATAAAACGCATTTTTGCACGCAGAAATTGAATGACAAACCAACCTTTACCGAGCGTGTGAGCGTGTTTTGTTTACACAAGTAGCGGTTATACTATGATACACATCGAACCCCCCATCTGGAGCCACGGTCATAGAATAATTGGTTTTAATTTATCTATGGTCTGTTGTAGGCTATATGTAGTTGACTTACCAGTAGAATACAAAAAGCAGTCTTTCACTGTCGCATTGAAGGGGCTTGGAGGTTCTGGTTTGGCTATGGCGCTTGGCTTGGCGGTTTGCTGCGTGGGCGCCATACTGGGCGGGGGTGGCGGCGGCCATAGTAGTTCCCCAGCCTTTAGTACAATGGCACCACGGGTCACTTCGTCCTCGAGGTTGATGTGGAAATGATCATTGGTCCCTAATGCAACACATAACAGTTGAATGTTGGTTCAATTAAAATAAACGTTTATATTTGTCGACCATCTGTTATTGTGGTATAGAAAAAAAATTGAGCGAGTGTCATTGAATCTCATTTGATTTGATGACTGCTTGGTGCAACGGTAGCGATCTTACTTTTCAACTCAACCCAGGACGGGTTCGAGCTCCGTTAGCGTCAGATGTTAGTATTTATGAATATTACATATTTATGTATCGTATATGGATGTCTATCCGTTACCCTAGCGTCCATAATACAAGCCTTTGAGTGGGCCAGGCTGATTGGCATGAAAAGCGTAAAAATTAGTATTATTAGTAAATTAGTATCTTCGGGTAACTTTGATGTCATTACGCCTATTACCGTATTGTTATATCGTAAAAATACATGGTGTTGTCAGTTTTTTTCGTTTGTTTCCGTTTCCATTAATGAATTTGGCTTATATTTAGTAACTATGCGTGAGGCACTAGAAAAACTATGACATATTCATAATAAAAAAATTGAATGCGTGTGGTAAGTACCGTGTGTTACGTGTGTAGAGTCACGAACAATAAAATGTAGAAATATGTCACACTAAATCAGCTGAAAGCAAAGAGACAACAGTATAACAATAAATAATTGGGATAAAATGACATGGTTCTACGCTGTATACATCTTATTGCTCATGACTGTACCTATCTTGCTCTGGTTATCCCTACTAATTGGAGCGGAGCGAACGAAGTGAGCGAAGCTCCCATGGATCAGCTTCAATGGCGCAATGTCTGTTATGCCATAACTTCCCGAGTTCTTAACCGATTTTAATATTTTGTGTGTGGAATCGAATCAACAGAATTAGGACCTGATTGTGACGAAGCCCTAATTTTGAAATTCGCAAAAATTCCCATGGAAAAAAAAAATTAGGTATTACGCTCCGCTCCAATATATTGTGCTCGCGTAGCTTTATGCTTAGCGACTGCATCGCCTAGTATTATAAATGCGAAAGTAACTCTGTCTGTCTGTCTGTTACGCTTTCCCGCTTAAACCTCTCAACCGATTTTGATGAAATTTGGCACAGGCAATCTTTAGTCCCTGAGAAAGAACATAGACTACCTTTTATTGCGAATATAATTATACTAGATTTAAAAAATCTAAAAATCCCACGTTTTTCAATGTCCTAAAAAGAATAAAATAACCCTGCGGGGCAAAGCGAGGGGCCACTCAAAACGTGGGGGCGCATATTACTAAGAGGAGATTTTAAAGAGATGAATGACATGCATTGATGCCGATTATTGTAAAGATGCGCCCCCACGTTTTGAGTGGCCCCTCGCTTTGCCCCGCAGGGTTATTTTATTCTTTTTAGGACATTGAAAAACGTGGGATTTTTAGATTTTTTAAATCTAGTATAATTATTTTATTCTTTTTCGCTTTCTCGTATGTTTTTTTGTTGTTTGCTGAATTAAATCATAATCACACACTGCATTAATTAATCATGAACGCAGCAAACATATCGAGAGAAAGAAGTGACATAAAGTCTCATATAAAAGCGAAAGTGGCCGAAAGTTGTCGAAATTTGACCTGAAAGTGCATCTGGAAAGTTGAAAGTTGCTTTAGAGTGCATTGTCATCGGGTTCTGAACTATCCTGAAAGTTTCAGCTTTCTAGCTTATCGGAAAGTGCCTCAAATTTAAGTTGCAAGATTTTGCCCGGACAGACAAACAAATAAGAAAAGTGAGATAAGAAAAACGTGGTAAAAACGTGGTAATAAAAAGGGATGAAGATGTTGAAATAGGGGTTGAAAGTTTGTATGGGATTTCTAAACTTTAAAAGATAAAACCATGAAACTTTATATTTAAGCACTTGATAAGATATAATTAAACATTTGTTCTAGCGTTTTTGAAATTTCGACCAGTGAGGGGGTGAAATAAGGGTTGAAAGTTTGTATGGGATTTTGTCATTTTTGGGGATAAAACTATGAAACTTTATATTTAGGAACTTGATAAGAAATAAAAAAACAATTTGTTGTAGCGTTTTTGAAATTTCGACCTGTGAGGGGATGCAATAGGGGTTGAAAGTTTGTATGAAGTTCGTCATTTTGAAGATTAAAACATTACATTTTGTATTTAGGCACTAAATAAGAAACAAAAATCGTTTGTTCTAGCATTTTACCACTGTGGGACGGACGGACGCATGCGATTAGATAAATTTGCGCTACAGAGATTTTACATTTTTCGATCCAGTAAAATTATTTTATTGTTTCGTATAATTTTTTAAGTAATACTTACTTAAAAAATTATACGAAATTAGTTAGGTCCTGTAAATTAATTTTGTACATTTTGTACATCCTCACTAATATTATAAATCGGAAAGTGAGTTTGTTTGTTTGTTTGTTTGTTCCGCTTTCACGCCGTAACTACTGAACCGATTGCTTTGAAATTTTGCAGACGTAAAGATAAAAGTCCGGATTAAATAATAGGGTACTTTTTATCCTGGAAAAAAATTGATATTCCCGAGGAAAAACAAAAATATTGTTTGCTTGATGGATGGATTGTAGATGGCGCTGTGTGTCGTTTAAAACAACGTAAAATATTGCAAACGAATATAAACATGTAAATTTAGAAGCTAAATGATACGATAATGAATCCCCGAAAATGAGGAATTCCCGAGGGATGACGTACAATTTGTTTTATCGTCTAAACTGTTTTTTTTACATCTACTTATATGTTGCAAACAAATATGAACATGTAAATTTTGAAGCTAAATGATACGAAAATGAATCCTCGAAAATGAGGAATTCTCGAGGGATGACGTACAATTTGTTTTATCGTCTAAATTGTTATTTTTTACATCTACTTATCCTGAAATCACTAAAGTCAACGAATTACTAATTGGTATAAGTATTGGTTACGTTATTTAGTTCTTGAGGTATGCGATAGATGGCGCTGGGTGTTTTTTAAAACATGGTAACGATGTGTTTTTTTAAATACATAAGAAGTGGAATGATAACTTACGCTATTTAGTTCTTGAGGTATATGATAGATGGCGCTAGGTGTTTTTTAAAACATGGTAACGATGTGTTTTTTAAAATACGTAAGAAGTGGAATGATAGCTTACGCTATTTAGTTCTAGAGGTATGCGAAAGATGGCGCTGGGTGTTTTTTTAAGATACGTAAGAAGTGGAATGAATTAAATGAATTTTGTATCCAGCGTTACATCGCGCTTCTTAGATTTTTCCGTGGGAATGAGAAGTTTTCTTATTGTTGTGCTTTATACCGCAATATAACCGTATTCCACGCGGGCGAAGCCGCGGGCGGAAAGGTAGTTTCTTATAAATCAATAAACTAAAATGAAACTGTTTGTTTGAAGATAAGTATTCTTTTAAATAAAACCACTAATATCAGATAAACGACGCGTTTATCGAGCCATGATCTCAGGATGGCTAACTCATCCTGTGATCCCCTCCCGTAAAGAAGACAAAACGTCATGATAAAATATAAAAATCAAAAATAAACGGGTCGTTTATCCGGTTAAAGTGGTTTTATTTTAATGTCCAATAAGTACCGAAGCAAAAGCAGTATTTAGTTATAATTCCCATTTACACAACACTATTTTTTTATTAAAGCATACAATTTTTTGTGGAGTGAGATTAAGCGGCAATTGTACCTAAGTGATCCAGATATTTTAGAATTGTTAAAATGGTGCATAATAGTTATACTTATAAAAAATTTTTTTAAACGTACCCGGTCTGTCTAGTGATAATGGAGGTGGAAACTTTGAAGGACAACTAAAATATCTGTAATTTATTTTTATTTTTTTGTAGAGGTAAACTGTTTTAAATATTAATACGCCGATTTTAACTTTATTAAATTTTCTACATTTAAATTCAAAACTATTTTTTTTTTGTTTCTTTCAGTTTTTACGGATGAGTATGAAGGGAAAGTGAAAATAAGAGAATAATCTTTTTTTTTCGCATTCTAGTTTCAAATCGAAATTTCGTAATGAGCACGATAAACAGATGTTAGTAATCAATAAGGCTCTAAAACACATCCACTTATTTATTGCTATTTCGGATAATGGTTTGAATAATGGTGGTATATATACTTCCTAGATTAAGATATTTCTTCTTTATACCTCGGACATATTATTGTTTTAAATTCTGAACACACCTATTATTCACAATTTAAAGATTATGTAAGTAATTATTTTTCTCTGTTGCAGTGATACGAACATAACGTCAAGAAGGGATTTCAGTTCAGAGATAATTTGATGATAAAAAGCGTCCGCATTCAGAAACATAGTATCTTAATTCAAATTAACTGCTAAAACCTTGAGGCAGTTTACCAAGAACAATCAAACAATTCGTGCCTCATTTCCAGATATTTTAGGCATGCTTACAAAGAATAAATCTTATGTATTTACATAAAGTGCCAGGTGTGGCGATTTCGTCATCAGCGAATGAATGATAACTTTCCCTAAGATATATTCGAGTTCGATTAATTATTAGGCAGGACTAAAAAGTAGGGAATATTACTTTCTATACTACACCTACTCGGAAAGTACGTTGTTAAAAGTATAAAAAGAAAACTTAAAAATACCATAATCCAAACAGTACTTTTTTTTAAATTTAAAGAAATTATTATATTAACCGCTTGCATAGATTTTATTCCTATTTAATTTTAAATTTCGTCTATGTAATTGCAGCACATACTTGAAAAAATATCGATGATGATATTGACGATTTTATAAGGATGCCGCCAGAACTAGATAGAAATAATACCATCCAAACAGTATTCGAAATCTTACTTTACCTATATCATGATTTCGTATTTTCAAGTTTAATTAAATTAATTACATCTTCTATTTTCCCTGTAGGCGTGGTATAAAGTACTATGTATCGCCCGAGAAAAAGTCAGAGTCCCGATCAAGGGTGCTTTTAAACAGCAACCTCGTTGGTAATCGACCACTTTCTTACCCTGCTAAACAAACCTACTATTATACCAAGTTTGGGTGATTGATGTCCTCATTTTTTATTGTCATCTCTAGATAATAAATGAAAGATATTAAACTGCCTAATATTATCTAATTTCTATGGGCTATGTAGGACATCCTCCGCTTCGTTTTTAGCTTAGTGTGAAAAGGCTTTACGATATCTCCAAAATCATAATTCTCAGGAGTAAAAAAATAATCTTACAGATGCAGATTCTGAATGGTTGAAGAATTACTGAACTTCAGTAATTCGTTCCTTTAGGAATCCCACTTTCGGTTTACTTGGTCTACTGTAGCAGTAGTATTTAAATAAACTAAAATAGACGCATTTTCCCCAAGTATGTGACACGTTGCATACTGTTTTAACAAAAATACTCACCTAAACTGAAGAGAAATCCGGAGATATTGTTGGCGTAGAGCGTAGAGGCATGCGCGGGCATTCGACTAGGCAGATCTGTAAGGCCAATATGCGTGACGCCGTGAACTTTGGTCACCTCGCCTTTCTTGGTGGTCTGCACGTTGCCGCCCATTTCGGCTGCTAGATCCACTATCACGCTACCCGGAGCCATATCGCGGACGGCATCCTACAAAATTATGTCGTCATAAATTGGAGATTGGAGAAATTTTTAGCGAGTCTTCAGATAAAACCGTCACCGCTGATTCGAATTGCTCAGCAATCTTAGAAAAAAGACATGATTTTTTTGTTACGAGCTTGATTTACGTGAAAAATTAAGATAGTTTTATTCCGGGTTGATTTCCCTAAAACTTGATTTGAAGGAGTTATCATCGATTTAAAAATGAGACGGTTTCGGTGGCTAAAGCCACACGCAAAAAAAAAGTGACGACACGTCAGGCGTGCCATCAGCAACGAATCGGTGAATAATGTTCTCACATGTGCTGAAAATTAATTAAAAGATATGGCGCTATAATTGTAAAGTAAATCTGGGTTGGCTATCCTAACAAGCTCAGATTTCGGTTGCAGCAATCTATATTATTAGGTGCTGATATTATACAACATTCATTCACACGAATTCTAAACTATAATGGCAAAGATCAACATCGATTTAGATATGCGGGAACTGCCAGACATACTTGAATGTTTCGACAAGCACGTCCTATTCTTATTATATAGATCATGTCACTAATAAAGAAACTCTGACTGGAACAATAAGACTTTATTCCGTTGAAATAAGAGACGTAGTGGTGTGCAGTAACTACATATTATTAATTATAACGTGACACACTTCGTACCTGTATACAGTTTAAATAAATACATAAATGTAAGATAAGATTAAATGCAGTTATATATGGCTTAAGCAAAAACACATGTAAGGAATGTAAGTTCAACTACGACAATTATATAATATGATCGTAATTATGAAATACTAATTTGCCAACAATACTTTGGGTTACCTACTTGAAGACTTCAAATGAATATTAATCTTATTTTTTACTATTAATATCTTACCTCTAGTATGAGTATAGGAGCCTGTTTGCCAGGAATAAGCGCAGTACTTATGACAACGTCAGAAGTCCGTGCCTCTTTTCCAAGAAGTGCTCGTTCTGCATCAAGAAACTCTTGACTCATCTCTTTAGCGTAACCACCTTCGCCAGCGCCTTCTTCCTGTTTTAGAAATGAAGTTATATATAATTATAATAATATAAAAATAAATTGTTACAATGGAACAATGTCAACTTATGAAGAAGTTTCGGAAACTACTCATTTAATTTTTCACAAGTTCATTGCTCTTTACAATGAACTTGTGAATGGAAAACTACCGATAGTTGTAGCAGATGATTACACGACCCCTCGCCCCACTCCCGTATTTCATTAATACATAACAAATGTTTTCATAAGTTGCAAATTTGAACGAAAAAAGATTAGGAATGTCAAATTGAAGAAGATAGGAGTCGTTTCGTTCTTTAATTATAACATTATTAATAGATAACACTTTTAATAATAAATAATTGAACTTAAAAGAAAACCATACATTTTGCACTAAGTCGCATTTAAAAATATTAATCAATTTATATACAGTAATTGGTTGGAGTAAAGCAAAGGGTGTTTATTAACCACGAGCATGTGCGCAATCACATGTTCTTACCATATACTTACCAAATTTCATCGAAATCGTTCAACTTCATAGAAGTACATACAAATAGACTGACAGAAAAAAAAAATTAAATATTAGAATTAGTATTAGTGTCTTATAAAACGAATATTTATCATAAAATTTTTCCGAAAAATAAATGTACAGGCAGAACCTACAGATGTATACCTATAGTAGTATAAATATAGATAATTAAAAAAACAAAGTAAGTATTACGTTAACTGAGTTCATACTCTGCATTAAATAGAAAAAATGTTACCAAGATATTTTTCATCTATAATTTACCATAACAGTAGTTATGTAAAGTTTGAGGCATAGACCATAACAGTATGAGTGAAAACGAGGAAATGGATAGTACGAAGTGTTTCAAGTATGCGCTTGAGTTGAGATATTAAATCCAGATTTTTATATCCGCACCATTAAAATCTATTTTACAAATAACAAATACAACGCGAAGTACCGTTTGGAACATTTAAAAACTTACACTCATGCCTCTGAGTAATAAGTTCCCCGAAAGTTTAAGAAGAATTATGAAAACATACGTATTACTATACAATTGCTTATTAATTCTACGAATAAATCATATGAGAAATATAAGTTTATATTTAATAACTAGCTGATCCGGTCACTCGTTGCTGTGTTATGAATTAAAAAAAAAACTATCCTATCTCTTCAGTTGGACCAAATTACACATAAATACCAAGTTTCATCAATATCGGTTGAGTTGGTGAAGAGTTCACTGGGAACATACATTGTGACACTGGATTTTTATATATTAAGATGAAGCTCGCTCTCGGACCTCCCGCCTTTTTATACCCTACCGCCGCGACCCGTGTCGAGCGCGGCAACCGACCGTTACACAAACATAATCCTTATAGCATGATTCAGTATTCACGTGCGACGGCGCGATGGCTTATTTCATGTATAAGTTTGGTGTTTCTATACCGATTTCTATGATTATTTTTTTATTGAATAGGTAATAATGTTAACTTTTTTAAATTAGGGATGAGTGAGAGTATTCTAAACGTAAGAGTAAACAAATATAATCAGAATGCTCCGAACTGCTAAGCTATCAGGAGTTACACGTGTTTTTGTGAGTCAACCATAAAAGATAGACATATGCTGTTGCGGGATTTTTTTTAGATAATTTTATGTAGAATATTTCCGTCATACATGATTTCTATGTAACTTTAACCATTAAGGCTGCACACGCGACCGAAGCAAATAATTGTACCTAGTTTCGTTAAAATCCGTCGAGTAGTTTTTGTTTCTATAAGGAACATACA
Organism: Calamotropha paludella; assembly: GCA_927399485.1. NCBI lineage: Eukaryota > Metazoa > Arthropoda > Insecta > Lepidoptera > Crambidae > Calamotropha > Calamotropha paludella. The sequence goes on from OV656805.1 coordinate 13,793,060, forward strand.
GACAGACAGACAGACAAAAAATTTTTCTATGAAACTTTAACCATAAAGACTGCACACGCGACGGAAGCTTAAACAATGGAGTAACTTCTCCCGTTTTCCCAAAATTTTACTTCACTACTCTGCTCCTATTGATTGTAGCGTGATGAAAAGTTTAATACAACCTGCCCAGGAGTACGAAGAATAATTGTACCAAGTTTCGTTAAAATCCGTCGAGCAGTTTTTGTTTCTATAAGGAACATACAGACAGACAGACAGACAGACAAAAATTTTACTGATTGCATTTTTGGCATCAGTATCGATCACTAATCACCCCCTGATAGTTATTTTAAATATATATTTCATGTACAGAATTGACTTCTCTACAGATTTATTATAAGTATAGAAGATAGATTTTTCAGAAAAAAAATGTACATTTGTCTTTTTTAATTAACAAACTTCGTCAAAGTTACTTTTTATTTATGAACAACGTCATTTATTTTATTAATATCCCTAGGCGTTTTATTCGGTTATTTTATCCATACAAATCCCACGAAGTAATCATTCAATTAATATTAAGAATCAACCTGCATTAGCAAATAATTATAATTTCTTACACATGATCGTTATCAGATAGAACTGACGTACAGTTAGTTATCCTTATGTAAAACAGAGTAACATTGATTGCCCTTGAGTCGATAGTTACTGCTCTGATTAAAAAAAAAACTGTACAATTGCAAAAACGATCTCTTAATCAATTTCTAATGTTACAGAGCTATCCCGCCTTCGTAGTTATATGTGCGACCCATAACAAAAACTACAGTAACCAATACGCATGATATCGAAATAAATCATATTCTAAACTCAAGGTCATTGTAACCCCACTATTGTTAAATCAAGTTGGAGCTCGCTTTGTCGTCTTTACCTATTATTTATTTGTATGTATGTAATGTATAATACCATGACAACGTTAAATATTATTATTTTTCGGCTTCGTGTTTTACTGTATTTAAAAAGATATGAAAGCCGTAGGAGGTACTACAGTCGTAATAAATTATTACATCATATTAGATTATGTAAAAATGTTCATAGGAAAATGCCGACATCTTTATCGATCGAGTAATGCGAAATCGTGAGATAAAAGAATAGGCCGCTTCTAATAAGCTGATAAATAATGCAGTTTTTATCTATAAAAGTAATTAATCTTTAAATAATCTTCCGATTAAGTTTGATCGATAGGATCAATATATCGGTACGGTACAACTGAAACGCAAATTATCATATGAACGGACCAATGTCATATCAATAACTATGCATTTATCGATTGGTTGCGTAAACAAATGGGATGGGGAACGTGATACACAATAAATTTTTTACCGCAAAACTATTACTAAATTACGCAATGACGTAAATAAGATATTAATGATACCGCATTATGCTAAATATAATAAGTAGATACCACAAAAGACTATGAAAAGTCCTCGATGAACGCTACTAAATAATATCAGTAAACTAACCCTGATGAAGTAGCTATAGTGTTTATAATGTCAATAATATGTGTCAGATAGATTGTAGAAAGATTGCGTAGGCATCCCTTCAAAGATACTGACCTACTTTTACTATCGTCATATTAATCATTTACATCAACTTTGTTCTCTGGACTGACTACATATTTTCATTAGGATACAAATATTCACGGGTATAATACAGTAATATGTAACTATTATTTATATTTTAGTACTTTATATACAAAGTTAAGACTTAGATACAGTACTATTACAGTATAGTAAATAATTAAAAAAAAAAATTAATGCAAATTATTTATACATTAAATTCTTCTTAGTTCGCAATTTATATGTTTTAGTTAATGGTAGTGGTTATGCAAGAAGCCATTTAAGATAATTAGTATCATAAAGACAAGTTGAGATACCAATTTAAACTATTTAGTTCAATTATAAATATGCCACTCAACTGGTCACCATGTTCAGTATGGTTCGAGAGAAAAAAACAGCGACTGACAAGCTAACGGTGACGTCCATGGAAGTTTTCAATGTACAGTATAGCATAAATACTTTCCATACTAACATACTGTATACTATACAATATTTATTATTTAGGTTAGCAAGCTTTTATTAATAGTTTATATTCATAAAAAACTATGGGCCCAGATGTTTCTCGATGTTTGTGTACAATGGCTGATGGGAGGTGTGAAAGGTGTAGTTGCAATTTAGCTGCCTATCTATATATATATAAAAATTTCGTGACAGTGTTTGATCACGATGAACTCCGAAACTACTCAACCGATTGGATGTAATTTTTTTTTTTTTCATTTTGGTGGATTTGTCCCGACTTAGAGCAGTTGACAGGTTTCATTTTAAATTATAACACAGCATCGCGAGGCTGGGCCAGTTAGTATTAAATAAAAACAAGAATAAATGCGTCGTAAATCCGGTGTTTTATTTAAATTGGAAAAATCATCGGTGAATAGCTACGGTTTCCTTAGTTGTTGTACAGATGCCAAAGAATGTTCATATATAGTCAGCAAAAAAGAGCATTGGAAAGCAAGCCGGAAATAATGCTTGAATAACTAACTAACTTTCGCGCATAAAGCACATTTAAAGAAAACCACTTTATAAGCGACGCGTTTATTCTTGTAATAATATATTTTACATTAACACCAAATAGCCTAACATTAGGGGCCATCAGATAAGGTTGCAGTGGGTACCCTCCCACGTGGGCATTAGGGGTAACGAGGAGGCTGACCGACACGCTAAACTTGCAATAACAAATGGTGTAGAAATTCAAGTTAAACCTTATCGTACAGAAATTCTCTCAAAATTTAAAAAAGAATGTCATAATTTATGGAAAGAATATTTTAACAAAACCTCTTTAGAAAAAGGAATCTGGTACAAAACAATGCAGAGTGAGCCTCCTCGTATTCCTTGGTGTGCAAATATTAATTTGTCTAGAAAATACGTCGTACTTTTACACAGACTACGGTCCGGACACGTTCCATGTAACAAGTTTGCACATTTAATGAGAAAAAGTGAATCACCAAACTGGACGCGTGTGGTAAAGTGGAGGATGTGCAACACTTGTTGATGGAATGTGTCAAAAACCAAAGTGAGAGACAGCGACTTATTCGTCATTTAGACTTGAAGGCATCTGATTTGGGAGCTTTCCAAAGTATTTTGGCGGATCCCGCATCAGATGCAGCCAGGCTTGTATGCGACCTCGTTCAATTACGTTTATGATGTGCTACTGAAAGGCTTAGGGTACAATGGGACTGACGTACTCTGTGTAAAAGTCCCTAAATTAAATAAGAAAGAAAAAAAAACACCAAATAGGCTAGCACAAAGTAAGCAGTGTAAGGATTGTGTTATGGATACTAGGGTAAAGGATAGACATACATATATGATACATAGACACGTTATATCCGTAGCGATACATATAAATACCCATGACTCAGGTGCAAACGCTTGTATTTATCACACAAATATTCCCCTTCCGGGACTCCAACCCAGTGCAGAATACAGTTGCACTAAACGGTCGTCACTGCAAAAGATTTATGCCTTTGTAGCGACACTTTACCCTCGCGGATATATTATATACGAGGCATATCCAGAAAGTAAGTGTACTGTATTTTTGTGGGTTACATTTTTTGAAACAAAAGAATTATATGGTTACCGTTGTTCATATGTAAGCTATTTTTCGACATAGTAGCCTCTCAATGCAGGTGTTGAAGCGGGGTATCAACTTTTTGATGCCTTCCTCGAAGTAGTTTCCCGCCAATCCCTTTGTCCACTTCTCCACCTCCTCCTCGTCGGTTGAAAACCTTTTTCACCCATGTGCAGCTTCAGGGAGGTACAGAGATAATAATCTGAAGGTGCTAGGCCAGGGGAATGCGCGAGGTGGCGTTGGCCGTGTGTGGTCTGGCATTTTAAACTCGCGATACCACTTGTACACACTCGTACGATTCATAGCTTTATCACCATATGCAGTTTTCACCTTATTATAAACCTCAACCGGAGGTTTTCCCTTCCAAAGGAGATAACGGATGAAGCCGCGTATTTCTCACTTGGCGGTAGATTTGATTAACATTTTTCACGAACGTGTTGTCGTGTCGACACTTCTCAACGTACTGACCTTGAACCGGTCTCGTTGCGGAGGGGAAGAGTCAGGCTAAACGTAAGTGTAGCCGACATGTCGAAAATAAAATTCATTCGGTCGTGAGAGCCTCAGTACACTTACTTTCTGGATATACCTCGTATTAGCTAACGTACAAAGGACTGCAAATTCTTGTCAGTGGTACCTTTGCAGCCGACATGGGCAGCCATGGCCATTGTCGCCACGAACCACAAGCGTTTCTACCTAGATATAAAAGATGCACATACCTTTATATACATGATGATGAAGTTCTTCGTGTCTAAAAAATCGTAGCAGCGATGACTGCTATTGCTGACAAGGACAAAGCGGTCATTCCGTTCATCAACAGAAGTCTACCTAGACGCATAATGGGCTAATGCCTCTGTATCGAACTTGCCTTCATTTCCATAGTTATGAACTGCACACCCAAGCTTTCAATCTGCTCGCGAACTGCGGGCCGCGTGTCAAAGGCCCGAACAGCGGCGCCCATGCATCGAGCTTGGGCGGCCGCAGCAAGTCCCGCTACCCCCCCCACCCACCACCAGCACACGGCAAGGTGGCACGCGACCTGCCGCGGTCATCTGACCTGCGGAATTATGTCTAATACTAATACTATAACTAAATAAACAATTTCCAAGAGATTGAGTATTGTATAAGCGCAGCTCCCCTTGGAGTGACTGTGAAAAACTACGAACGTTCGTAAAACGCGGTTGATATGGTTTCATTAAGTGGATCCTACTGTAGTTGTTTATATGTTAAGAAATATTTATAATGCAAACAATTTACTTTAAGGCTAAAATTAAATTGCGTTTTAGTTATTAACATATTGTCTTTTGTTTGTTTTGACGTATTTTCTAGATTAAGAAGTAAGTATGAATGTGTGAGAGTTTAGATTCATTGATACATATATTTCTATTGAATTAGTAGGGTTTGTTGTGTCATATAGGTAATGCATAACTCATAAGTCTATGCAAGCCCTCATATTACTCTAAACAAGCTTTGGTGTACAATCATTTTTACCTGCACTTTTATTATAAAGAATCAAATAAAAATCCAGTTAACTATACCCGAGAAGAATCTAGGGAAATGCGCAGCTGCCTCAATTACTGCTCGGTATCCCGCCACGTTTGCCATGGAACTAAGAGCGTCAAAAGCTTGGGCGCGGCTGATACGTGGAATGCAGTCCATGGCTGAAAACATTCATTCATTATAATCTAATGATCCTTCACTAACAAGTTGCTATTTAAATTCTAAACAAAAAGCAAACAATATAGCCCTGTGCACAAGATCGCTACGTTCATAATTACATGCGTAATAGCGTAGGCGCACATCCGGTTTATATTACAATAGAATGATGTTTTAAAAGAATATGGAAAGTAACAAACATTACATTGCAACATTCTCCAAATCATTATCCTTATAATCTAGATAACATTTCCTAATAACGTTAACTTACCAAATGCATTGACTTTTTTACAAGCTAATTTTTTTATCAATTCCTGATTTTGTGCTGGGTATAGAAACGAAATGAGCGTGCCCTCATCTTGCACATTGTTAATTTCGCTATCTAATAGTGGTCTTACTTTTAGGATTATATCTGTAAAGAATTAACAGTTACTTTGTTTAGTTTCAGACAATTCCAATGATACACATCTATAGACACTAAAAATTATTGGTTTACTGGATTGGAATGTATCCTTGAGAGTAGTAACTTTAGCTCCAGCTTCTTCATAGGTTTTGTTTGGAAAATTGGCTAAGGCTCCAGCATTCTCTTCTACATTTACAGTAAAGCCTTTTTTTACTAATTTGTTAACTACGGCTGGTACGATAGCAACTCTGTAACAGACCAAAAAATACACTATGTTACTACTTGAGGAACGAATCTTCCATATCTTTATTTACTTGTATTGTATGCTTTAGGCTTATTTTAAAAAGGAGCACATACACATTATGTACTTATTTTATACACTTAGATTTTTTCATTGATGTGAAACACTTTCACTAATTAACTAATACATTTTTGCACTACCTTATGTATAGAAACATTGTAATGAAAAATTCGCCTTGGGTAGGATGAATCCTAATTTGTTGATATTAAGATCCCCATATTTCTAACTTACTGGGGCAGACATTTTAACTGTAAGGCTAATGAAGCTATATTATTTCTATTTAATACTGATGTTTGACACAACACAATGGACGCATCTTCCAATTAAGGGGGAATTTTCCAAAATCTTCACACTTGGCAGCTAAGTTAAGTACTGCAGTAAAATACCATAATTTATTAAATGCTGCTGCCCATTTTGTGGTATATGGGAGGTGTTTAGTAAGTACCTCCGGAATCATTAGTCACCTTTTATGGCAGCTTTGAGTGTGAAGAGTGTTATTCTAGCGAACACCACATAACAATCATTGTATGTATTTCACAATTTCTGTTTAAGGCTTATAAATAATTAAAATAATAAATGTTTGCTGACATTGGCTATGTTACTACTACAAATGGATTAGGCTTTTGATATATGGTCGCTGCAGCTGTAGTAATTTTGCTTATGCCTAAAGAATCTGGTTTTGAATCTTGATAGGGGCATGTTTATGTTATGAGTATTGCCATATTTCCTTGTAATATTTATAATCTATATATATAAAAATTCCCTGTCAGTGTTTGACAGCGACAAACTCCCAAATTACTCAACCAATTTTGATGATTTTCTTTTTGCTGGATTTATTGCTACTTAGGACAAAGCATAGGTATTCATTTTAATTTATAATACAGGAAAGTGTGGCCATGTCAGCTAGTTTATTCATATATTACATCTATTTACTTAATATCTATAATACAAGTTCTCCATAGTTTAGGCCGAAATAATGTGTAAATTGTCAAAAAAAGTAATTATTGCTGTTACCTTCGTTCATCTTGCCATAGCTCTTTTGGTATGCCTATACTCAGCTTGGAGTATGGAACACCAGGCACTTGTGGTGGTGCCGATGAAGAGCTAGAGAGCCTGGAATGTAGTATCCGTGGAAGTGGCCTATACAGTCGAAGGACCCGTAGACACCCACACATTGTTACTTATTTATCTAGAACAAAGTTGAAATAAAAAAGGCAAATATTTTTATCAAAATCGAAATGTGTAGTAAAAGTTAATGTGTAGCAATGTCATAGAGGCAGCCTTTAGTTGGTGGTTAGTAGAAAGACAAATAATATTTTTTATTAAATAAAAGGAATTGTTATGCAATTATTATTATGTATGCCACATGCCTATGCAGCATTTATATCAAGAAGTGTGTTGATATCGGTAACCAGTTCCTTCTACAATGTATAGACTCTAATCCTGCCACAATAACAATAACAGAAAATACTTTAGTCCAAGTACCAAATACAAAGAGTCGAATCTGCGATCTCTGACCATTTAAAATTTGCTACCTGCCCTGTTTTTTTCCCCTTTCAAAGAAAAGCGTCGACCAACACAAGCTAGATTAAACCTTTTTCCAGCCAAATATGGTACATATTAGTTTAGTTTAAACTTTCTAAATCTCATAACGTCGATATCGGCAACAAATTGTGTAAAAAAAAAAATAGCCAGCCAGGTATACAAGCAACCCTTGAGATCCGTAAAACCTTGACATTATTTTTTTCCCGCGGATGAGTTATATTTCATTATTTTAGTTCTAATAATCGCTAAAGAATACATAAATAATTTAAGGAAACAAAAGAATATCCAAAACATATAACGCCTTAGATAGCTAACGCAGTTTAAATTTACTGTGTACCTATAGCGTTAATATACCTAGTAAGTAATTTGAACCTGATGGATGCTGTTTAAGAGAACTATTAATTATACTTACCTCACTTTAACACTATCGTGGAATTGTGGTTCATAAAGATGTTATCTTTGTTTGGTCCGTAAAACAGTTGTGTCGATTTGTACATGTAATTTAAAAATTTCAGTATAATTCTAAAATTATTTCAAAGAAGAAAACGAGAGCGGGTGGCTATACGACTGATCCGAGTCGCCTGGCCCGCTCTCATATATTTTGCAAGGCTGCTCAACTCAGTTCAACGATCTGCGAAAACTCGTAAGCACAAGAAAAAAAATGAACAACTCACACGATCTTTTGCCAATCGAAACAAGTCGCCGTCCGTTAACACACCACACGCACCGGCCTGCCGGCGCCCAGCTGGCGGAAGCAGCTTATGTGATATTAGTGATGTTCGTGTTATTTGGTCTGTTAAGCGATGTCTAAATCAAAAGATTGATAGGTTGTATCGATTAGAACAATCAGAAAGAGTACTATTTGTATTCAAATAAGCTCATAGTTTGGCGCATATTCGTGCGTATATGACGTGGGAATAATTGTGACATCTAAGACCAATACCCATGGAGGAATATTTACATGATTAATTATTAAAATAATCCAAAAACATGTTATTATTGTAGAATAGTGAAACAACAACAAGTCGCCGTGTCTGTTTATTGTTTATTAAATAATTTTATGGTTACTACAATGCGTAATAATCACCATTCACAAACTTTATTATGATTACTATAGCATTTAAAACTCACTCTATAAGTAGGGACCCCAACAATCGAACATTTAGGTCAATGTTATGGTATTTGTTGAAGTAACTATAATAAGTTCTTATTGTGAATCCTCTAATAATATAATTATTTGAATTAATATGAGTCATCTACTGCGACATTTATGAGTGTCAGAGATCACTTCATCAGCCCATACTTCTTTTACAAATCCTAATAACTCCTAAGTGTTAAAAGTAGCCACTTATTTTGAAAAAGCAGAAGTTACATATTAATTATTTTTTTAACATGACTTGCCACTCCACAACAAACACTAAAACCAGTGTAAAATTGATGAAGTTGGCTAAATTATATAACGTCATCCATAGCAATTGTCTTTGCAGAATAAAGTATTCAAATAAGAGTAATTAATCGTTTTACTTATTACAATATATTTTAAGCGTATTTAAGCAATAAAAATTACAAAATATATGAATATAAATGACCATAAATTATGAAAAGAGACTATATATTTCCGGAGATCGGTGTGTCTATCTATGGCTTTTACGTTAAAAAAAGTAAAATCTGACAAACTAATACAGTCAATTTATTATATAAATCGATTAAAGGCACGAGGGCCTATCACTTTTTAGAGACGTGTGGGTGGTGTGCCGTGTGACAGTGACAGCACGAACGCATACGCATACCATACATGCCCAGTGCTACTACTGCTAAAGAAAGAAGGCTTGTTAAATCATTGTGAACCGTTGTAAATTTGATCTAAAACACTACGCGACGTAAATCTAAGTTAATTTCAGAAATGGCAAGCAACAGTACGAAGCGATTGTTTAAATATTTAACTGAGGCCTCCGTTCAATCTTCTAGGAATTGTAAGTAATAATTTATTTAATTTTTGGTTAGGTAACTACACCAGTTTCAATTCTGTATTGCACTATTTCGTTTTTGAATTTTATTAAAAATATAGATCTTTACTGTATGGGTAGTCACATTCTAGAATAACAGTTTATGGAATCACCGCCCGTTCGTAAACTCTGCATAATTTTTTTGATGATCGACCGGCATTTGTTTGTAATAGTAAATAAAACAGTATATCGTAATATCAATTTATTTCTAAAAGTACTTATCAACTGGCTGTGAACTTGATTATGAATTTACATATTTGGCAATCAATTATACTTACATTTTGTTAATCAATTTAATTAAAATATTTGCAGCAATTATTAATGCCACTTCTCGTCTCTTTGTTTATTATTACAAAGGCCTTTTGTTATAAACTAAACATACTTTAATAAAAAGAAATAAATGAATTATGGGTAGATAATACCTCGGATCAAATTAAAGAATAATTTACACCATATTATCATTTATTCGTAAATTACCATACCCATTTTGAATAAAAAGTACTCATTTTAGTTAGAGTTGCAACAAGAGTGAAACGCAACACAATATCATCACCTGTTGAAGTCCTCACTGCAGTGTTGCTAGTAGCCGATATTCAAAAGTAATATAAAATAGCTCATAAAGTAACATATTCACGAGAAAAGTAGCATTATCTTATTTTATATAGATCACTCCAAAACTGAATGCATGGCAAAATCACACTTGTAGTAAAGAGAACAAAAAAAAAAAAGAAAATTCTGCGCCTGGCGGATATCTAGCATGGAGGATATCTAGCATGGACTTTTAACATTAATTTTGTCTTCAAATTGAAGTTTGTGTAGTTTGTTTTTTCTATTTTATGTATTAATTCTGGCTAATTATGTAAAAGTAACATTTAAAGTTGTAAAATGAAGGTAATGTATGAAAGTTAAAAGTAACATTTAAGCAGTGCTGCCTCACTGCTGGAGCAAGGCCCTCCCTATCTATGGATGAAAGTACCATAGAGAGAATGGACCATAATCCACCACATGGATCCAGGGGGCAGGGTGAATTGGTGGATGAAATATTTATTGTAACAATTATTTTTTTAGATGGAACTGCAAAACGGGTTGTGGCTTCGAAGCCTGTTGTGGAAATGGATGGAGATGAGATGACTCGTATAATTTGGTCTGAAATCAAAGAGAAACTTATTTTCCCATATGTCAAGGTAAAGATTTGTTTTATTTACATAAAAAAGAAATTAATTTGATTTGGATGTAGTTTTCGATTTTTTTTTGTTATTTAAACAGAGATCATTTCTATTTTTATAGCTAAAGCAGTTTTATAGAAAGTTCTTACTTTTTATTAAAATTTCTATCTCTAGTAATATTGCTTTAGTTTTTTTTCTATTAGTAAAATTGTATTTTATTTCGATGGCAGTAAAAATACAATTTTAAAGGTTCGATTTTCAATATAAATAGATACCCATTTTTAAAAGAGTATTTTAATGTCTTAATCAACAAGATCTTATTGTCTTTTGAGATTTTACTGCTTCATTTTTTAGAGCACACTTATCAACGATGTGAAATCATATTTGTAGCCATTATAATTAAAGTTAGGCATAGTGTAAATAATGGTGTAAAATATTTATCAGTGCAGGTTATCACTATACATGTCACAGCTTATCAACTTACTAGGCCAATGTTATTTGTATCTGTATATATTATGTTGATTGATGTATCATATTACCTTTGTAATTTCAGGATAGTTGAAATAAGTGTTTGTACACTCCCCATACCTAAATATGTAATATTTATTATGTACCTGCCTGTGTTAATGTATAGATTTGCCAGGGATGCCTATAGATATTTAGCATTTATCCAAAAAGATTTGTCTTTTTGAATAAATTCTCAAGTACCTATATCCAAAGAGTAGCTGGAAATTGTTTTCTTTTTTTTTAATGGGTTAGCTCTTGATCCTAATCAAACCCGCGGGCCAAGACAGAATCCACTATGGAACGAGCTAATATATAAAGGATGTTGAGAAGCGCTTGGTTTGACAGGTAGGTTCGTCGCCCTAAATTAAATAAATCAAATAGTGATGAGAGCTATACTTCTGATGGAATTACGAATGCGGACACAAACAACTCAACTCTGAATAACGTTCTAGAAGGCAGTTCTGCTAGTCTTCCAAATCTTTCTACAGACTCATACGAAACTTCATTATTAAAAGAAGAAATTACAAAGTTAAAATTGGAACTCGAGAGTGCCCACAATGAAATAAGTAATATAAGCTCTGAAAATAATAATCTAAAAGTGAAAATTATAGAATATCAAAAACAATTAGACATGTACAAAAATGTGACAAGTACCTTAAAATCAGATTTATCCCCAAATATTACTAGGAAAGCAGGTAAATTTTACACACCTACAATGCAACGGGTACGACTCACTACAAGAGAATTATTTGTATCTCCACATTCAAATTTCAAAACAAATAAAACATCACATTCTGAAACTACTTTAATTAGTCAACAACAAACTTTGACGAGAAATGTAAGCCAGCGTCAACTTACAAGTCTTTTACAAGATGGCAAAATAGATTCTGAGACACGAAGATCCACAATTTCGTTAGATAGCATCATAGGTGATATGGATAAGCAATGTACAAGAAAACTTGAACAACTAAACAATAGCAACTTATCTATTCAGCGCAAAATTAGAAATACCAAACTTCAGGAAATGATAATAATCAGTAGCAACAATACAAACAGCATTCTACGTAATATGAGAAACTCATTTGACAAGCAGTTTCGTATATGTCACTACTGTTCACCTGGTGCTGGAATGGAACAACTACTAGCTGGAATTGAATTCAAACTCAAAGACTTCGCAAGAAAGGACTTCTGTGTGATTGTTATAGGAGAAGCTGATTTTCAAACAACAAAGGATTATTATAAGATTGTTAGATTAATTCGAGAAAAATTATTACAGTTGTCTCATACGAATGTCATCATAGCTACTCCAACTTTTAAAATATTTAAAAACACTTCATTATTTAACAAAAGAATCGAAGTATTTAATAATATACTGTATTTGGATAATCAGCAACATGGCTATACCTACTTACTGGACTCTAATCTCTCTCTCCAGTATAGCAGAAAATACTTTTCTTTTAATTTTGGTCGATTGAATAATATAGGCTTGAAAAATATTGTTAATCGTCTATACGTACTCATTTCAGAGATAAATCAATTTTACTTCAATAAGAAAGAGCCTTCCAGTGCAATAAACAATGAAAAAGAGAAGTTTTTTCGTAGCTAATAATTTAACCATAGTTCACCAAAATATTTGTGGCTTAATTAATAAAACTGACCAATTACAAGTAGTGGTGCAGGAATTAACCTCGATTTATAAAAATGTGGACATTCTATGTTACACCGAGCATTTTATGCGAGACGGTGATGAAAATCGCTTATATATACAAAACTTTAAATTAGCATCAAGTTACTCAAGAAACACTCGTAGAGGTGGTTCTTGCATCCTACTTCGCCATGGTCACGAATTTGAAGTATTGGATGTTTCGAAGTTTTGTATATGTAACATTTTTGAATGCTGCGCTATAAATATGACACGTGCAGATCTAGTTATCATTTGCATTTACAGACCCCCTAAGGCTAATATAGAAATATTTATAAATAAGTTAGACTTACTGATAAATAAATTATCTAAAAACAAAAATAAAAGAATTGTGATTTGTGGTGATTTTAATATTGACATTTTAAAGAAAAACAAATGGTCAATGTATTTTGAAAATTTGCTAGCCAATTATAATTGTAAACTGTTAATCAGACAATCTAGTAGACTGAGTAGTGGGACCTGTCTTGACAATTTTGCAATAAACATCCACGGTTGTAAAAGTTGTGTTATGGAACTGGCGGTGTCTGATCATACAGCCCAGGTAGTGCAATGTCCTGTTAAAAAGACATGTCTAATTAATTCATGGCGGATCCAGAAACGTGACTACAATGAAGAAAACATGACTAAATTTAAGCTAGCCATAGAACAGTTGAGCTTTTCTGACATATATGACACAGACGATGTGAATAAAGCTTACACAAATTTTATTGAAACCATAGTCTTATTCCACAATTTATGTTTTCCATACAAACTTACAACCATAACCAGTAGAAGAAAACCAAAATGGATTTCAAGAGGTATTCGTATTTGCAGTAAAAAGAAACGGTAGTTACTCTGGAACTATCGATCTTCTCCTACATTATTAAATAAGCAGATACTTAAGAGCTATTCACAACGCTACAAAAAAAATAATAAACTTAACACAGCGTGTACAGAATAGTTACTTTATGAAAAATGCGGCAAATAAGTCTAAAGCGACATGGCAGATCATAAATAAAAACAAGAACCAATATCCTTCGGAGACTCTACAATACATTCTAAAAGATGGTAGCCGAATACACTATGCTAAGAATATAGCAAATGCATTTAATGATCATTTTGTGGATTTCTCAAAAAACTTGAAAACTTGTAATACATATAACTCACTGCCGTCACAAATAGGAAATTCAATATTTATGTCACTTATTGCAATCGATCAAACTTTAAAGATCATACGATCCTTAAATAACACGAACAGTGTAGGAACCGATGGAATACCCACAAAGATTATAAAAAACTGTTCTATTACATTAGCACCGCCTCTTACTCACTTAATAAATTTAACCTTGGCAAGTGGAACATTTCCTGATCACTTGAAAACATCTATTATAAAACCCATTCATAAAAAGGGTGAGACTACAGATATAAAAAATTACAGACCGATTGCTCAATTAAATGTATTTTCGAAAATATTTGAAAAAGTAATTTATGAACATATATACAAGTTTCTTGAGAAATATAATTTATTAACAAAGTAACAATTTGGTTTTCGCAATAAAAAAAATACAATTAAGGCCATTCACAGACTTTTGGAATTAGTTATGCCCTCCATAGATAAAAGACAACACATTTGTGCAATTTATATGGATATGACCAGCGCATTCGATTATGTAGAGCACAAACTTTTATTATCTAAGCTCTATGCATATGGAATAAGAGGTACTGCTCATAAGTTAATAGAGAGTTATCTCAGTAACAGAAAGCAGTATACCTTAATTTCTAAATTTTGTAGAAAAACAAACATTCAAAAGCAATATTTATCTCTATGTAGAGACGTAGAGTCGGGCGTACCCCAGGGTAGTATTTTGGGGCCTTTGTTGTTTATTGCTTACATAAATGATCTTCCTAAATCGTGTGACTATCCTACAGTATTATTTGCAGATGACGTCACCGTTCTAGTAAAATACAATAGCAGTATGACATATGAAAATGAAATAAATGACGCATTTAAAACAATAAAGACATGGTTAGAAAATAATAATTTAATTCTGAATAATAAAAAATCTAAAATTATGCACTTTAGACAAAACACTGTAGTTCCAAGTGTTATATTACTAACAATAATGAAATCATTGATACTGCATCCGAAACCAAATTTCTAGGTTTGATTTTAGATTACCAATTGAATTGGAAATTCCACGCTGAAAGTTTATGTAAGAGGCTAAATAGTGTCGTATATGCTTTAAATAGACTTTCTAAAGTTGCAAATACAGAGTGTGTTGTGACAGCCTATAATGGATACGTAGAATCGATTTTACGATATGGAATTATATTTTGGGGTAATTCGGTAAACAAGTCTATAATATTTAAAACCCAAAAAAGATGTTTAAGAGCTATGACAGGGCTCAACTCCACTGACAGTTGTAAGCCAGTTTTTAAAAAGTTGAAAATACTAACTCTACCTTCTTTGTATATTTACGAAGTGGCAATGTATGTAAGACAACATCAGCACCAGTTTGTTACATTCTCTGAAAGAAATACAAAGAAATCCCATAGGCATGGAAACAGACTATGTTCTATAGGTTGTAAGACAGAGCTGATGAATAATAGCTTTTTTGGTATGGCTCCCAGAATATACAACAAAATCCCCAATAGCTTTAAGAGTTTACCAAACACACAATTTAAGAAACGTCTGATGTCACTATTATTAGATAAGGCTTAATATTCGATTACAGAATATTTAAATGACAAAGGATTGAATTAGTTAGACATGATTTTATTTTATATTATTTGTTTTTTTTTTGTATATTGACATTTTTTATTTTAATGTGATAATTAAAACATACTATTGATATTTGTATACCTTGACAAAGGTGGAAATGTAGCGATACTGTAATAATTACCTTAACACCAATGATAATCATATTTTACCTATGTTTCACAAATAATAAATTCTATTCTATTCTATTCTTAATCAAAAAATGTAAAATTATATATTTAGATTAGATAATTCTACGAATGCAATACATGCAAAACAAATTGATTGTGATTCAAACGTGGATGTACACTAACTAACTTATAAAGTAAAAAAGGGCATTAAAAAGTTTCATCTATCTAGTATTTAATCCTTATGGATGCGCATAGGTTTATTGACCCAGCTTAATATTGTACACGAATGTTAAGGTACGTTTACACGCTTGCCAAGCCTTGGCAAACTGCAAACAGTTCCAAGCCTCCACAAATCTCGCTTGGCGTTTGATGGTACGTTCACACGCTTGCCAAGCCTTGGAGTTTATACGCTTGTGAATGCGTCAGTCTGCAATATACATCCAAGCATGGCGGACACCGAACTTGTGACGGCTATTGCATTTGGTTTAACGTACTTTTATTTGATATTTAAACAAAGTGGAATAAAAAAAGGAGAGCTCGACGACAGCGAAGATGGTGGATGAAAAAGATTCATCATAATCGTACCAGGTAACTACTATTTTGATTTAACCATTATCTGTTGCAATTGAGTTATGCCACAATACTTACGATATATTTTATTTGTTACAGACAATTTATAGAAGAGAAATTTAATGAACTTTTACATGAACCATCTGGAGAGTTTGATAACTTCTGCCGAATGAGCTATTCTGATTTTGAGTTTTTACTGCAAAAAATTTCACCAATAATATCCAAGCATGATACAGACTTCAGAGAAGCTATACCAGCCAAATTTCGTCTTGTCATTACGCTACGATTTTTGGCATCTGGTGATTCTTACAAAAGCCTTCACTACTTGTTTAAAGTATCTGTCCCTATGATATCAATAATCATTCGTGAAGTTTGCCGAGCTCTTAATGAAATTCTAAAGGATCTAGTTAAGGTAGGAAAAAACAAAACATTATGTTATACATTTATTTAGATTTTAATAGAATCATAGGAAGTCTTTGTTGCTTTAAATGCTTTATTGTTTAATTATTTATTAATTTAAATAAGAATTATGTCGACGAATCAAAATCTTCGAAAGCATTCAACACAGCCATGTTTATAATGTTGGTTTCACGTGGGGCTGGGTTGATGATTTGGTCCGATATGATACGAATAGATGACGAGGGTGCTGTGGATGTAGACGGAGCTGGAGCTATTGAAGTTGGTATATGTTTTGCCATGTCTGGCGCTGAATAAGAAGTTTGTGTGTTTGGAGAGGGAAAAAAACTTCGGTCGTTATGAATAGGTTCAGAATAAACACTATTAACTGATGTTGGCCGACTCGGAATGACTTGAGGAAATGGTGTTGAATATGCACCAGCCATTGACGACAGTCGAGAATAATATTGAGGGTATGGTGTATGACGCTCATTTGATTTTTGACTGATTCTGTTTATAAACAACCCATCTATTTGGTACATCATAATTTTTCGTTCATCAGTTGACAGTTCACGTAGCTTTATAGCCAATAATTTTGCGTATAGATCGCAATCATCGTCTTTGTGAGCAGGTATATTTTCATTCTGTCTTTGACCCAAAGCATTTGTTAATTGTCCAAAAGCCACGGCCATTTGCTTTTCAGCCGTTTCAGAAGCAAGGCGACGACGTTTATTAGTAACAGCTTGTATGGATGGTGGTTTGGATGGTGATCTAGATGGTGGTCTGCATGGTGTGGCAACCGTACTTGTACGGTCTCTTATCAGAGGGTCATCCTCTGTCTGATCTGTATCTTCTTCTATTTGTTGTAATTGCTGCAAAAAAATAATATACTTAAAATTACACTTCATTTACTTTTTTTACAGATGCCCACCACAGCAGAAGGATGGCTTAATATAGAAGAAGGATTCAGGACTAAATTTCCACATTGCATAGGTGCATTGGATGGCAAGCATGTAGTCATTGAAAGCCCAACGCATAGTGGAACAGAGTATTTCAATTATAAGAAAACTTTTAGCATTGTCCTTTTGGCTTTAGTGGATAGCAAATACAAATTTGTATTCGCAGACATCGGGAGTCAAGGAAGAATAAGTGACGGCGGCGTCTTTAATAATTGTTTACTATGGAAAAGAATAATTAGAAACGAGATAGATTTTCCACCACCATGTCCACTTCCAGGATCGAATATTAATATTCCATACGTGTTTTTAGCTGACGGTGCTTTTGCATTGAGTCAACACGTAATGAAACCCTACCCTGGAAACCATGAAGTAGGCTCACCAAAAAGGTTATTTAACCAAAATTTATCTAGATCCCGAGTTGTAGTTGAAAATACGTTTGGAATTTTAACCTCAGTTTTCAGAATATTCAGACGCCCTATCAATTTAGAACCACAAACTGTAACGGAATTTACGATGACTTGTGTATTACGACATAACTTTTTGAGAACAAGTAAAAGTTCTTCAAATCGATATACTCCTCAGAGTTCGTTTGACGTATATGACAGTAGTGGAAATATGGTTACCCCTGGTTCATGGCGTAGAGATAACGACGAATATAATGCATTGCAAAATTTACCACAAATACCACGAAGATCTCCGGTGAACGTCAGAGAAGTCAGGGAAGAATTTACTTCATATTTTAATAGGATTGGATAAGTTGATAAAAATGTATAAATAAATGTAGGTATAATAAGAAACGGTGTTTTTTTTAAATTAGAATAAAAAAAAAACTTACTGTTTCGGTGTTTATTCCTTCATTGCAAGTATATACTGGTAGTAAAAATGACTCCATGGTTTCGTAAGCATACCAAGTTGGATTGTATATTTCTTCGGCACCTAAAATAAAATATAAAGTCGAAAATTAGAGCGAGATAGTTGCGGAATAATCGAGAAACTAAACAACGCTTTTAAACATAAGTTACACCTTGCTAAGCAGACTATCAAAATAATTATAAATGTATAGTAGGAACATACCTGCGCCAGAACGCATTGAATCACGTTTTTTTTTCAAGTGCTTGCGAAAAGTAGTCATCAATATCTCTTTTTTATTTTTTATTTCCTTTACTGGCCTTCCAGTAAGGTCAGCAAGACGAATCCATGCATCTGCTTGTTTCTTTTTATCTTTATGATTTGCATCTTTCGGATTCCAGATGCATGGCTCCATTTGGTAATGTTCCAGAAACGAAAGACTCTCCTCATTAGACCAGCAACTCATTTTATTTTTTGTAAAATCACGCAAGGATGTACTCGCAGCGAGATCACAATGGCTACTAAACGCGGACCAACATGTAAATGCATCGCAAGCGCTTGCCGCAAACGCCCTTTGATCTGCGTCAAAAAACCGACACTCGACTGGATCGGAAGCAAGCAGGCACAAGCCCACGCAAGCCAAGCCAAACGCCCTTTTTACATGCTTGCGATTGTCGACCCTTGCCAAGGCTTGGCAAGCGTGTTAACGTACCATTAAATGAATGACCCGCCCAGCACAGTCAAGGCCATGCGTCCGTCGATAACTCGTACGCACGTCCACATGTAAGGCCCATTTTTATTGAAGTGAAATAAAGTGGAATAAGATTAGGTCTTCCGAATGTTCAAGAATTTTCCAACCTACCTTAATTGAATACAATTTTTATATTAGGAAAAGCTAAGCTAAGCTAAATACGACTCGGCGAATCGATTTTTTCCAGTATTTTTCAACTAAAATAATTTATCTTACATTATGTAGGTAGTTAATTTGTTTAATAAAGTGAGTATCTAAAGTAATAAATAAAAAAGGGCATATGGTAGTTCAGCCTGATGCAAACGCGTCGAAGCTTCACTTTTATGGCATGGTAAATGTAACAATTACACTGTATTCGCCACCCTTACTGTCACACAGTACCTACCCGCAAAACTACTTTTTGTAGTCACATACGAGCCTTATATAAATGGACCTTTAAAAGAACGTTGACCTTAACACCCGGCTAAAAAAAAAATTGGAATCGAAGAAATAAGCAGAAGTACATAGATTAATAGCAAACGAAATTAATAGTAATACGAGCTCAATTGGAATTCCTAATAGCGAAACTACACTAGTGACGTTTCAACTACGCCAATTGGAACATCTGTTGACCTAAATTAATGATACATCATTGTCGGAGAAAACATGTTAGTGCTGGGCAAAAAAAATATTGAAATATGTTTTAATCAGGTATCGTGACATGACTGTACGGCATCGGCAGACGGGGCTCGAACCCGTAAGATCGCTATCCGGGTGATTATTTTACCATTTTAAAAGGTTTCTTTTTTTTTTTTTTCGGTAGCTTAAATAGAACAGCAATCGCCATACAAAGAGCTTACGGTTCCAGTCATTTGAGACAAATAATTTCATTTTAGATATAAACATCAAATGCTTCAAAGAAACAGTATGGGTGTTGTTTCTATCTAGAAAGTTACTCAACATGTTCTTAACTCAATAGCGATCTATGAGTAGTATGAACTGGGCTTAAGGTGAATATCCTTTGTAACATTACCGCTATCACGGTATCGGGTTTCCTCAGTTGTTCCAACTGAACCGTCTCAATTTCCTATAGTGAAAGTTTAATAGGAGAATAGTTATAGGTTTTTATTATCTGGATTAGCTTTTGTTAGTCACAGCACTTACGAAATTTAAATGTTGGGCCCGTATATCAACACACGCTAATGAATTATTTTTATTTGTTTGGTTTGGTTTATGCTATCAATCAGAAACAAATATATTATTCATAGACACTTAAAAAAATACATTTAAGCTTTTGGTCAACTTTCGTATTAAGTACAGTAAAAAAGTCGAAAACCCCATGGTAAAATTCGAACTCACTTCTGGTGGGTAAACCATGCATAGGCTATTTAATCTACGCCTATAAATTAGCTCAGTTTGCTATCAGCTCATTCATTTAAAAACCTGATTTGACTGTCACAAAATTTATTGCCTAATTTTGTCCCGTTCGTCTTCTAGGTTACGGGTTACTAAATTGAGGTTAGTAGAGTTGCCGACCGTCAATTTAGTAAAATAAATAACATTTTGATCAGATTTATTTTTAAGTATAATATTAAATTGGCCTGTTATTAATTTGCTGGTGTCAGTCAGAGCAGAATGGCACTAACCCTTTGCAATTTTGGGTTGTAGGCGACTTATGTTATTAGAGTCGATCACCACACAAGAGTCAGCAGTGATTTCCAAATTATGGTCTTTTTCTGTACCACCTGCCAAACATAGCAAAACCTCATATTTTGGGGGAGGTTTCCATCAGCAGTGGTTGAGTTTAGACTGAGGTTATAAAATTAAATGCAAGTAAACAGGAACTGATCGCGAAACTCGTATCTTTTACTAAATTTACTGATTAACATTATAATTACTCAGTTGGACTGCCTGTATTTCGACCTGGGTCTGCCTCACCGTGACGCCACTGATGATCAGGTGACAATCGATGCAGCGCATGCCGTACTCAAGCACAATGTGGGCATCAAATGTGCGACCATCACACCAGACGAACAAAGAGTCGAAGGTTTGTATCATAGTATATTATATAAGTTATGTTACTATATGAAACTAGTTGCAAAAACGTTCGAATGACGGTAAGTTGGCCCTTAAATGACTGTTCGGCATAGGAGACCGACCCTTTTCTGTTACTCAAAAACATCTCGCCAAATGTTGGCTATTTTTTAATGCAAGCAGAATCGTCAATTTTGTGAACGAGGATTACTGATGCATTTCAATTTCTTCAGATGCACCAGTTTGAGCTGCCATTGTCAAAAAAGCAATGTTTGTGCTGACTAATGGCATTATCTGTCCACCAGCTACACTTATTGAGAGATATTCGTACCAATATTATCATAGGAAGTGACTGGCGATGTGGTCATTGACCACCCATAATAAATTATATTTCAACCTTGTTCTAAAATATACATTAATAACAAGTTCAATAGAAAACAGGTTCCCGCCTATCATCTATAATATGTATTAGATTATTTGCAAATTTGCAATATTTTTTATGTTAATACCTTATAACTATAATGAATTATTATATTTTTACTATTAATTTGTATATGCTAATATATATTTAGGATGTATTAGGAACTCAGTACAATCATTGAACTCAAATTATTTTATGAGTTCCTTCTATTTAATAGAATGTATTGATATGTGATGCTGTTTAACGGGACAGACCATGATAAATGCAAAATAGTTGATAAAATCGCCGAAATAGTTATTAAGATGCTCTCGTACTATCGCAACAAAACATGTAAAGCGCATCTATAGTAGAACATTTTTTAGAGGAAATAATAGTACATTACGATATTAGTGCGTTATGATGGTTATAACACGCGAGGCGGAATTTCAGCCCGAGCCGAAGGCGAGGGCGTAATTGAGCCGAGCATGTTATAACCAATACGCACGTATATCGTACGACGTTTTATAACACATTTGCGAGGAAACAGATTTTTTTTTTTTAATTTTTAATTATTGAAACAGTGAAATTTCAATTATTAAAATGACACGTAGTTGTAGTTTTTTTTTTTTTATAAAATAAATAAATATTTCTTACATTAACACCAATTAGCCTAGCCCAAAGTAAGCACAGTAGGGCTTGTGTTATGGATACTAGGCTAAAGGATAGACATACATATATGATACATAGATATGTAATATTCATAGAAACATATATAAACACCCATGACTTAGGTACAAATGCTCGTATTCATCATAAAATTCATCGTAAACATCTGCCCCTTCCGGGATTCGAACCCAGGACCGTCGGTGCGAAAGGCAGGATCGCTACCGTTGCACCAAACGGTCGTCCAAATTTTTTAATTATGTTATTATTATTAAATAAACTCAATCTGTGAATGTACACTGTTGCTTACCCGCGATTTTAACGAGCGGGGATTAGTTCGAAATTTGAATAGCAACAGCGCTCGAAATAGCAAATAATACTGTTATGGAATTTGTATGGACTATAACTTAACTATTTGCTTTGATAACACACGCGTTTGTTATGACCCGCTTTACATATTTAAAACCGGTGGAATTACATCAGCTTTACGAGCAAAGGTGTTATAAAACATTTTAAAAATAATCACTAAATGCTACACCTACATGTAGGGGGACTCCGGGAGGGTATAAATATTTCTAATTTCTTAAAAAATCTTATTTTATATAAACTGTATTTTAAACTGCATTATTTAGTACGTAAAATACATCATTAATAGTATATGAGTAATTAACGATTTCTACCAAAGTGACATTCGGCTAATATTTCCTGGGTGGGAGACTTGACGCCTGATTAGGGAGCCTTTACCCGACTTTAAAAATAGGCAAATCATCATTCCAAATTATAATTTTGTAAAGAAATTTAATCATTAAAAATATATCACATACCTATTATTACGAAGTTAATGAGAACATGAAGAAGGTAGGTACTTTCAGTATCTTTGAGATAGATAAGTGATATTGCTACTTTTACAAAAGTGGGTGTTTATGAACTTATAATTAGAAACCCTTTTTCACAAAAACTATATTTTTTATGTAAAGCAACAATTACTGTGAAATTACAACTTTCACAGCCAATACTATAAAAATTATTTCATTCTGTCTACAACAATATCTTAACATTTAACAATATATTATCAACATGGAGAAAAATCTCAGGTAACTTCGGTACCTTTATAGGGATAGTAATAGTCTGAACCTATCCTATCTTTTACATAACTAGGTAGTAAACCTTATAACTAGTTAAACCTTAACGGTAGGTGTTAAAAATCAGTCTAATGTAGGAAATCTTGTACGTTGTCAGCAAAACAAAAATTAAAATTACTGTCAAAATTAAGAACAACATTTTTTTTGCCGGGCCGTCTACCACTTCGAAGACTTATTCTAGGAGCAGCTTTTAGAAACGTACGAATCATTTGTGGTAAAACTATTTTTGGTTTTTGTCGTGAATCAGAATCTACTGTTGTCATATCCAGATCAGGGTTGTTGCGAATATCAGTATCGGCATCAGCATCCGCGGATTATCAGCATTGTTTTAATATCAGCCTCAGCATCAGCAATAATCAATGCTGATTTTCAATGCTGACATTCAAGTCGTAACGAGTTTGTTGAAGGCTGGACCTAGCGCAAGATACGTAGTGTCTATTTATTCAATCATAGATAGTTATACATAAAAGCTGTAATTTATACCCTCATTTGATTTTGTTTGCATAAATTAGTAGGACATTGGGGCTATATTGTGTGACGTGCATGCATAGTGTAATAATAAGAAATAAAATAAGTAATCCAAAAACCAATTGAAAAGCCTCCTCCAATAAAAACCTTTTAATAATAATAAAAAATCTGTTATCAGCCCACAATAAATAATTGAATTTTTCTTTTAATAAATATTATTATTAAATTGGGAGGCGCCTATGGAGTCTAAGAAGTATCGCGACGTTCGCAATATCTAGTTCCACAAAGATTCTATGAGCAGTGGCTATTGTTTCCCACCTGCTTAACTCTCCCGGTCTCACCCTACATACTTTAAAATGTTTCCGTATTCCGTAAAAATAAAATTTTATTAAGCTTAAATACATACTATAACTACTACAAGTATACATATCTTCTTTTAACTATTTCTAGTGCTGCAGATATTTCAGCCATTGGGCCATTATTTTATTGAATTGGCTCACAAAATAAAATCTGTATGTTTTATTATCTAGAATTCAAATTAAAGAAAATGTGGCTGAGCCCTAACGGAACGATCCGAAACATCCTCGGTGGTACTGTATTCCGCGAGCCTATTCTATGTGCAAGCATCCCACGCTTGGTGCCTGGCTGGACCAAGCCTATTGTAATCGGGAGACACGCGCATGGAGACCAGTACAAGGCGCAAGACTTTGTCGTCCCTAAACCAGGAAAGGTCAGTGAATTTGGCATAGATATTATTAAGCACCAACACGCTACCGCTGGCCTAGTGCTGATTGTAAGGCCGAACTTATGACAACGTACATTCTTGTTACATATCCGAGAACCTCAACGACATGGGCAAAATTTCGTTTTTCTAACCCCTTTTTTAATTGAGGCAGGATTGATAAGTGATATAGCTACTTTTACAAAACACAAAAAAGTAAAGAGGTCTATACAGAATTGCAGTGATTTACAATATGTTTTTAGTTAAGCTATTAAAATTAATCAATGCCCTTAAAACAATACTGTAAGCCTTAGCAACTACCTCGAAGCATTAACATACCAGTTGACAGTAATAATAGCATTATTTGCCAGGTTGAATTGGTGTACACAACGGCAGACGGCACAGTAACTAAGCATCAGCTATATGACTTCAAATCTCCAGGAGTTGCGATGGGAATGTACAATTTAGACGACTCGATCCGAAGCTTCGCTCATTCCAGTTTTCAGGTGAGATGGTTAGATGATAATCAGCTATAAGTAATGAGCTGATATTATATAGATATAGATCGCTTAGAGACCGTCTGCAATATTACAGGTACACACATACCATTTGAAAATCAAATATAGAATAAGATAAATACACAACTATGAAAGTCTACTAATAGATTCATATTTGATCAGGTGGCGTTACAAAAGAAATGGCCTCTATATTTGTCTACAAAGAACACAATATTGAAGAGATACGACGGTCGCTTCAAGGATATTTTTGAAGAAATCTACCAAAGGTATAGAAAGTTATTCTCCTAATGTTGGTTTTGGGATCTGTGTCGTATCTTTTTTATTTGTAACACAACAAAATTACTTTGTTATCATGGCTGTTAAAGTGAGATGGTGCATAGTTATTAACACATATTTTAATACACTTGATGTTGACATATTTATCTGTTACATTTAGGATAATGCAATATGTATTTAACCTATATAATTATGTAAAATAATGATGACGTTGACAGTGATATATTTTTTGTTGGTAGGACACTCAAAAAAAATTTACTATAAACAAAAAATTCGAAATAAAATACTTATGGTAGTAGCTTTTAATAAGACAACACTGTAGCTTATAAGTTTTTAATGTATTTTTGCCTTGTTTTAGGTGTATATACTTGCTAACTGTAAAACTAAATAAATAAATAAAATAACACTAACACATACATATAATTATATATCGTAAGTACTTTCACGATATTATAGCCACTAAATACATTATATTTTTTTTTGTAATAAATGTTGAGTGACACATATACGCGTCCATAGCAAAGCGCCCCCTAAAACTTTATAATTTGTGCGTGTTACTCGCACACTCACAAATTATAAAGGGTTTAGTTTTATTAAAGTTTTAAACAAATAAGAGCAATCTTCCTATAGTGAGATATGTATGCGTAGGTTGACATGTATGTACCTATTAGTCGAAAAAAAAACCTTTGAAAGCTGTTATTATAACATTCTACATATTCTAGTGATTACAAAAAACAATTTGAAGACGCAAAAATCTGGTACGAACACCGCCTTATCGACGATATGGTGGCGCAGGTCATCAAGAGCGCTGGCGGTTTCGTGTGGGCCTGCAAGAACTACGATGGTGACGTGCAGTCCGATATTGTAGCACAGGTAAAACTGATTTTAACTTAATTTGCCCTTATGTAGATATGTACTCCATTTGGGGCTTTTTGTGTTCTACATTTATTTATTCGCCGGACACTTAGAGATTCTTTTGAAGTGAAAACTTCTTTAGCATCGTTGTGATTTGAAAGTCAATGAAACGAAAAAGCGACA
This sequence comes from Calamotropha paludella, assembly GCA_927399485.1. NCBI lineage: Eukaryota > Metazoa > Arthropoda > Insecta > Lepidoptera > Crambidae > Calamotropha > Calamotropha paludella. Next base: position 13,819,629 of record OV656805.1, read on the forward strand.
GTAAAAAGAGACAGACACATAAATTTATAAGATTTAACGTAGGAGAATATGAGATAGGAAGCATTATGTACGTGTGTTAATACGTGTTTGTGTGCGCATGCGTAGTACAAAGCTTGAGAAAAGGCATCACAACAACCGTGGTATTTTGTATACGTGTACGTATTATTTTTGAAGGTTTCACTTCTACCACTTGTGAGCTCATGCTTTTTTTTAAATTGGAATGTGTTTAGAACCATTGCCGAAGCGCCTTCAATTGCATGAAGGAACTTATTGGCCACGCCGACCGATGTTAGATTTGCTTAACTACCGCCAATTACCAATTGAACGCACTAAAGAACTCACCATAATATTTTTCTTTTTTAATAATTTATTTCGGAAATAATGTCCATATTTGTGACTAACAATATACTTACGAACTATGTTAGTACATAATAGTAATTTCAAATCAAAATCAATTAATAAGTCACTTTGGCACGATTGTAAGGCACCACCACCAAGGTGCGACGTGATCCAGTACCTGAGTATTGGGCCATCCACTCTTTGAGTTATGCCTACCAGGAGGCCATTCGTTCTGCCACGCCCGCGTTGCATCAGAGAAGCGCCTGTCTTACGCAATATGGCACACAACACTCTGTAAACATTGCTGATGCACTGCAGTAGCGTGGCCAAAAGCATTCTGATGGCAATGTTGTATTGCATGCGTAGTGCCAGTTGCGTAAATAGATCAATTGCCGCCCGAGGCAGTTTACCAATATTGACGCCCCTGTTAGAGGGCTGCGCCGCCCTTGGAACGTTCTTCCGGTGGGTACCACGTGCCTTATCTTTTTACCGTGCCACCCGGGGTATTCGTACCCTCTGCCCCCCTATTTACGCCACTGCGTAGTGCAGTGGCGTAAATAGTTTTTAGTTTTTTTTTTAGTACAGTTAATCCATGGGCTACAAGTGTAAAAAGTTTGGCAGTATATTTTAAAAACAGTAAGTTTAACACTTTGTACACCTGGCAAACCCACGGGTCAACATACTCCTCACAGTCAGCGCCCTACGCTCCCTTTCTATATCCATGTCATCATTTAGTGATGCGGTGACCCAGTGTTCCAGATACTTAAACAAATTATACTAAAGAAAATTATATGCAGGGTTACGGGTCACTAGGGATGATGACGTCGGTGTTAGTGTGCCCTGACGGAAAGACGGTGGAGTCGGAAGCAGCTCACGGCACCGTCACCCGACACTATCGCATGCACCAGCAGGGGAAACCCACTTCCACCAATCCCGTCGCTTCTATCTACGCGTGGACCAGAGGGCTCATTCACCGAGCCAAGCTAGATAATACACCAGACCTGGAAAGATTCGCTCTGGCTCTCGAACAAGTGAGTTTCTAATTATTTTGTGTCATGGAGTATGTAGAAGTGATTGATTAACAGATATGATATTTAATATGTAGGACCGTTTCAAACTTGCTTTGAATAAATACATATATACAGTAACGCTTTTCACTCTCAGGGGTAAGTAGAAATTACTTTCTCCCATTTGCTGCGATCCTTACATATAATTGTCTCTTTTGCTGCCTCTACTTTTATCCCAGTTCCCATACATGCCCGCCGATTCAGAAACTTTTGACCTGAATCCTCTTGAGTGCCATTCATTCACTTGAGTGAATGGGCTTTCCATAATTTTTATGAAAAGGTCCTCAGCTTAGGATTATCCAACCTAAGTTAGTTAGTTTGTTATAAATGATTTTGAAAAGTGGCTTTTCTATGGAGGTATACAATTTTATATAAATACATTTCATCAACTTAGGTATAAGTAAACTGTAAATTGTGGGCTGTCATCTTAATTCGCTGTACTTCTTTAACTCTTTCCGATAGTTTTTCAAAAAAACAATAGCAGTATCATCTGTATACGAAATAATTAGTTACCCACCATCAACTTCCATATCATAAAGGACATTAATGTTAGAAAAAACGTTGGTCTCAGTTCACTGCCTCAAGGGACTCCGTAAGTTACAGTAGATTCTGAAGTGATAATAATATGTGAACGTATTTTTTACGTTTAGTGCGATTGCTAAGGTAGTATTTAAATGGCTGCAGTGGAGTACTGTCTGAGTCTGACGCCCATATTCTAGTTTATTCAAAAGTGTTTCGTTTATGTTTATACACCGTGTCGAAAGCTTTCTTACGGTCTAAAAGACTACCAGACATCTATTATCCTAGTCAACGCTTTTTACTATTAGGGAAGTGCTAAAAATTTATCTTCTGTGGAAAAGTTCTACAGATAATCAATATATTTACATTGCAATCTGTGATCATACTTCCATTTATTGTCTACAAAGGACTTATCTACATACCAAGCACTATCTGCACTTACCCATGTAGGCAAATAATTTTGTCTGATGTAAGGTATTTGCAAACAATAAGAGCCTTTTATGTAATAATTATTTGCTTTGATAACAGTTAAACGTGTATGACGTCAATTAGTTATTTATTATATTTTCGGTACTTTTAAACGTTAATGTGACTAGATAAAAAAAGTCCTGATATTACGTGAATATATATATTTCTATACTGCTTTATTGAGTGTGACATTTTATTTAATTTGTGAGATTTTTTGTGATTGATGATAATAATAAATCATTATTGCGAACCCCACTGTTAATGGTCCAAACTATAAACTAAATATGGGTATATGTTTCTTAATTAATTTAAGTCATGTTTGCTTGCAGGCTTGCGTGGAGTGCATCGACAGTGGCAAAATGACAAAGGATTTGGTGATATGCATTCACGGCATGGCTAACACCAAGGAAGGCATGTTCTTACATACTGAAGACTTCCTTCTAGCTATCGCCGATCAACTCGACCGCAAACTCTCGTCAAAATAAAAAATAGGTCAAGTGATACTTCATTGTGATGTAGAGTATGCAATTCCATATATCCCATACAGCGACTTTGCCTTCCTGAAATTAATTATTTAATTTATGAACTTATTGAAATTTGTGTGAAATGAAATTAATACTGAAATTTAAAGCAGTGGTAGATATAAAAGTAGCTTAATTATTAGACGGAAAGACTTATTATAGTAGATAGTAATTGTTATAATATTATGAAAATATTACATTGCTGCTGATTGTCTAAGCGCGTGAGTGGACGTTTCATATTTTAACTGAATATGTGTTTGTGCATTATAACCATTTGTAATGTATTTCCTTTGGAAAAAACATGCAGCAGATTTTTGTACCTCATAGTTGGTCATATATTTGCAATGTAAACGAAAACTGCGATTTAAAGTGTCCTAACATCGGGTCGCTCAAGTAAGGCTTTATTATTAGTGAAAATAATTTTTATTCTCCGTTGCATTCATACAGTTGGTACATTTCCACTTGTGGTTGTCTTAGTAGTCTAAGATCTAGCCAATTATTTCTGTAGGTATTTTTTTATAAAACTTATGTACAACAATGATAATATATTTGCCAGGTATAAAAAAAAGTCAATATTGCATTTAATTAGAGTGTTAACGCTGCACAAGTCCAAATGCTTAAATGGAAATTGATTCATATGAATTTATATTTTTATACACTAAAGGAAAATACAAATGTCTTAAAAGTCAGTAGAAAATATTTTGGATAAGGCTATATCTTTAAAACAGAGCAATTTTAAGATTTCCAGTAATTAATTTTATTAATTTTTATATTAAATATATCTCTTAAATATTTATTACTAACTTTTTAATGTATTTATTTTTTAGTATTTACGCAATAGTGTTTAAAGGTGTATTTTTAAATCTTATACCATTTTTTAACTTAATTATCTCTTCAAGTGTATAAAATAACATGAAAAACAGTTTTCTTATTTTAAATTTAATTCGCATTAACACTCTTAAATACATCTTGTGACTTTGATTAATGAATTGAAATTAGAATATTATTTGAAAGAGTTTCTTTAAAAAAAAAAGTATTTATATAAATAGTTGATAGCTCTTGGTGAATCATTTAACGATGTTATATGTTTTTGTACATGATAATGTTTTTCTTAATAAGCAGCAAGTTGTGCTTGTTTTAATTTTACATACCTTCCTACAATATATTTACTGAAAGATAATAACCCCTACAAAGGTAAATGATAGATAAACTGCTTGTAGTAATGTAATACATTATGAAGTTTATTTCGCACTCTACATTTCAATTTTATTACTTATATGAACTATAACATAATATTAATAGGTAGGTTAAATTGTTACACAAATCAACATTTATTTTATTGTATCTCTAACATACATATTAATAAAAAATGGGGTAAATCTAAAAGTGCCTTTTTTGCTTTATTTTGTTTGAACTCAAAATTTTGATGGGACATTAATCAATCGTTTGATAATTCATATGAATTTGTTTTCAACTTACATTTCGTAATTTTTGTTTATTTTATGATACTACGAGTTTTGTATTTTTACATGTTTGAAAAATAAAGAGTTTTGCAGTATAATATTTGATATTGACAACTGACTATTCACAATTAGATTGCTTTCATTGTATGAATGAGTAATATTAAGAACAACAATTTTATAGATATATTACTATTACTATGTGTAAATCAAGATCCAACATAAAACAATGTGATTAATTTAAAAGCAAATAAGCTTATTTTTGTCTCCTAAAATATATATTTTAACAATTTATTCTAGATGCATGTTTGATTCCATCAATAAAATTATTTTATTAGAAGGTTGTTACATTTTATTTTTTAAGGTATGGACTATTATTTTTAAGTAATGGATGATTTTAAATATTAAGTACAGAAAGATTCATACTCCATTTATAAAATAACACTTGTTTAGCCTCAATAGAAGCTATTATTCTGACCTCTAGCTATTCTAAATATTCAGTTAAATGACAGTTTTCACGGGTTTTTAATGTTTGATGATTTTGCCTTGTATATAACGTACATTACGCCAGCCAGAAAATTTCGAATTTCTATTTGAGTGCACGAGGTAATTGGCTTTCCATCAATTGTAATTGTTTGCAAACTTTCAAAGGATTCTATGTTGGATATCATTGGAGAGGCAATCAAATGGAAATTACAAAAAAATATTGAAAACAACATTTACACATAAAAAATACAAAATACGGCGCTTTGCCGTCAAAATTAAAACCATTAATTGCCAATATGGGCTATACAGTTGTTATAACAATGTTAAACGCTATTGTATATTCTTCCATCTAAAATTAAAAATTCTCTATGGAACACGTGATTATGGCTGACGTTTTTTTATCTCTAATGTGGGTTTCCCGTGTTTTGTGGATGCCCCAGGGCATTAGCTCCGCCTTCCGGAAGGGGAGCCCTTCCACAAATCCGGCTCTGGTCTTAGTTCATACTTAAATACACTTTAAAGTTATTGTCTTTAAATTTTGTCTTTTTGTATTCTTTCTAGTATAGTAAAATATAAAAGGGTATCACAAAAAAACTTAGCACGCCAAAAAAATGCCATATGCCTACAATTAGTATGTACGCACGTAACAATGCGTTGGTATTGTTTTTATATAATAAAATTTTTCGTCATGAATGACGATGAATTATGAGAAATGATAGAAGATGAGTGAATGATGAATCAATAATGAAATACCCCTTTCCCATGGTTTCAGTAAAGGTATATAGTTTCATTGAGACAGAGATTTTGAAACCTCACATTGGACTTCCGGAGAGAGCGTAAAAATATAGCATTCGCAATTTTGTTTCAGTTGTCAACATTTGGGCATATTCATAAATACTAAGTGGTTAATAATCCACCATTATTTATTACACACTGATATCCACCATAACACAAGTTTTAGCAAGAAAACCAAAACACGCTAAAAAGTTCTACGTTTATTCGTTGGTAATGTTATGCAGTGGCTCACAGAGTATTTTGTATATGTGTACATACATAGGTATAGTTCCTGGCATATAAGTTGAACCTGGTTTTTAAATCACGTGACAGCGCAGTTGTGAATAATGTACCTTAACTTAGGTACTATGATATATCAAATGCTGCTTTAGGAGCTTCTTCTGTGTTTCATAGTAAAATACCACTTTAATGTAGAGAATAGAATGGGTTTATATACAAACTTGCCTAACTATACAAAAGGATGACACAACTAGCACCTAATTAATTAAATAGGTACTATTATATTTTTTATAATAAAAATCGTTAGAAGGCGCGTCTGCGCTCGTTCTCCGCGCCTTGCACTAGCGTCGTCTCGCTCTTGCGTGCTGTCTCGCTCGCCCGTTTAAGTTATTGCATAAATCAGCGTTGAAAGACATACGAGAAATCTCGGACTGGTACGAGATTTACAGTCTCAGTAAGAGATACGATAATAATAAAAATCTCGTACACTTTTGCCAATAATATAATAATGTGCCACTCCAGAAACGATCGCCTCAGCTCATCACTAGATGCATTATCACATCACTAAAAAAACCATAATCTTGCCTTAGTCGTGGCACGAATAAAGTAACAAACAAACTTACTTTTGTAATTATAATATTAGTTAGGACTAAAAGGTTTTGACGATATGATAAATTGCCTATCATTTGTGCAATTTCAAGTTCTTAGCATATACCAAATTTCATCGTTATCGGTCAATCCGTCCTTGACTTCTAGAAGGACATACAAATAGACAGACATACAGACAAAAAATTTTCAAACAGTAAAATTGGTATCAGTGAGTCATATAACCAAAATTTATCAGAAAATTAGTCCAAAAAAATGTTAGTAAAAGTAAATAAAGGCCACGGTGAAGTTTCAGTAAAGCCCCACACATTTACTGAAACCTGATATGAGAGGAAAAATATATTTTTGAGCGAAGCTCTGAAAGAATGAAGCTCTCTTTTAGGCAACTCACAAATTTCGTTTGACTCCCTCCTGCTACTTAACGGTTCAACCGATTATTATATTATATGTAAAAAAAATATAGACTACCATGGAGGAATAATCACCGAAAGAAAAATTTAAATGCTGATCACAGCCAAACCGCTGTTACTACATTGATGAAATTTGGCGCCAAAACTCACATCGTGGTCGTGACTAATGTGCAAAAAAAGTTTTGAAATCGGACATACCATGGAGGAATAATCACCGAAAGAAAAATTCAAAAGCTGATCACAGCCAAACCGCTGATACTACATTGATGAAATTTGGCGCCAAAACTCACATCGTGGTCGTGACTAATGTGCAAAAAAAAGTTTTGAAATCGGACATACCATGGAGGAATAATCACCGAAAGAAAAATTCAAAAGCTGATCATAGCCAAACCGCTGAGACTACATTGATGAAATTTGGCGTGAAAACTCACATCGTGGTCATGACTAATGTGCAAAAAATGCCTCACAGAACTGGTTTCGAACAACCAGTTTGGTGTGCGATATTTTCGAGGCAATTGTTAATTATTAAGGTGAGGTTAGGTTTATAGGGAGCCCGTAAGTGGCCGAAGGTCGCGCACGGTGCGACCTGAAAGGTTAGGTTAGGTAAGGTCAGGTGGTTAGGTTAGGTAAGGTAGTGCTTCACCTCGGCCGCCTCCGGTCTGCATTGGGCGGGGCAACCGCGCCGCCTGTGATGGCGCCTAGGTACTTGTTCCTGGGTGATCATCACGGGCGCGGGAGTCTCGTCCCTTGTGGGTCGGTGTCGATCGGGGGGTGTGTTAATTCCTTTCCTCACCATAAAGGGGCCAGCGGTTGTCGGGGCGGGAGACCGGCAGCTGCATTGCACTTGGCCCTCAGGCGTGCGGGGTGTTCAGGGCGTCACGGTTCATCTCGTTGCTCCGTCCCTCACGGAGCATAGGCGAGGTCCGCCCACGAGCGCGGACCCACACTGGCCCGGGTCGCGCCCGATTCCGGTAAGGGGCCACGCGACCCGCACCAATGTGTATTGGGACGCCGCAGTTTTTAGTGGGTAGGCCTCCAAGCCTTTACCGGGCACTCGGCCGGGTAGGGGCATGGAGGAGAGTCCCACATATCCATCGTGTTCTCCCGGCACGATGGAATGCCTTATGCCATTTTCTGCGGAAAAAAAAAAAGGTAAGGTAGTGCTTCGCTCAGTATTAGTAAACAGCAGCACGCATTGAAAAGAGTACATGCGTTCAAATTAAGAAAAGAAATTACTCAAGAACTTGCAATTATACTTACTTGACACTGGCTAAATGCAAAAATCGTACAAGCCACAAATAAAGAAAAAAAAGCCAATCACTATACGTTTTATCATGTCAATGAAGGGTTCCCAACTTAGGGGTTTTCCCCCTAAATTTAGGAGATAAATAAGTGAGATGGGATTTCTTACATGTTTAGGGATATTTTTAGGGTTTTTGTGACACTTCGTAATTTTTTTTATATTTTATTTATCGAGAAAAATAAAGATGTAAAGTATACGCCCTGGTACAGTGCTAACTAGCCAATCAAACTTATTTTTTACCTAGCCACCTCATACTTAGCGACATATAGTGTACTTATAATCCAACTACAGTAGTTAGAATTTTAAATCGAAATGGTGAATCTTGTACAATATTCAACCCATCTCCTAAAATGTTGGGCTTATTCAATGTCAACATGTATGACTTTATAAAATCTGATTCGTCAGAAGAAAATTATATAATTTGGCGGAATTGTGAAGTCACAAAACAAGCCATTAACCAAAATAAGAAGAAGAAGAAATTATATAATATTTGACGTAATAAGTTTAATTTATTTTAATAAATAAAAATTTAACAAAAATATGATATCATATAATTTATTTTTAGTGGTATTTCTAAGTAATTAGGGCAATTTTAGGGGTTTTTGAATTTAGTTTTAGGGATAAATATTTTTAAGAGTTGGTAACAATATGTCAATGTCAACATCAACAAAAACATATTGGCAATGCCAATGAACTTGTTATTGTTAGAACTAAAAATTAGACTTTAGCAAGTGATTGCTTCGTATATTTATTTGTATTAGCAATTCAACTAATTTTAACTTAGATTTTATCTATCGCGGCCTTTTCCATTTTAGGTTCTAGACGGTTTTAAAGTTAAGTTGTAATGTTTGTACCTATTAGTTTCAATAAGTCTTATAATACAATAATTGCTTAAAATAAATCGTGATGCATTTTCAAAATATTTTTATTTTGTTATATATTGTGCTATCTAAATCTGCTTCCGAAGATGATTTCTGTGCTCTAGATGGTAGTTGTACAGAGAAAACCTATAACAAGTACAATAAAGGTAATTATTGACAGAAATATATTCAGTAACTTGTTAACCTTAACAATATATTACTAAATTAAATTATAAATAGTTTTAAATAGTTATAAATAGTAAGTATAAATAATTTTACGATTTTCATATATATTTTTCAATGCTATATTAAATGATAAATCATTGTAATAGCAAAATACTAGAAAACATTAATTGGCTCATAAGTTGTTCTCAGGCGGGATATTCCAGCCAGTAATTAAGTCTTAATAATATTAACATCATGTAACCTTTTTTAGAAATTAATGAACTTACATCAAAAATAAATAAAGAAATTAAACAAGCATTAGACGAATATGAGTCATGTGACAATAAAAACTGTAATTGCTATACTGCTGTGATAAACAAAGATCTGGAAGCATTTGCAGAAGGCATTACAGAGGAGCAATTTACACTATCACAATCAAGAGGTACAAAATATCAGGTAAGAATTATGTGTATCAAATATTCTATTTCAAGAGTTTAGTCTATTATGTTAACTACAGTTTTTATTGTAGATAATTGAAGGAAAACTATACAGAGAAAAAGATTGTCACTTTCCTGCGAGATGTGCTGGAGTCGAACACTACCTGTCTTTATTGGCACCAAAATTACCAGACTTGGAGATAGCATTGAATACAAGAGACTGGCCACAAATAAATCGTGCATGGGGGCATCAAAAAGTACCCGTCTTCTCTTTTAGTAAGGTTGTATATTTAATAGATGATTAAATATTTTCCATATGCATAATTGTAATGAAGCTGCAATTTTACTTCGCAGACCCAGAATTATTATGACATTATGTACCCAGCCTGGAGCTTCTGGGAAGGAGGTCCAGCTATATCCTTGTATCCAACTGGTATTGGAAGATGGGATAAGCACAGGATTTCAATAACTGCAGCTGCTGAAAAGTTAGTATTTACATAAAGGCAAAAAAGAAAACTGAATATTCTGTTATCATTTTTTTACTACATTAAGGCAGGTGCCAACAAAAGGCCTTACATAATATACCTTGGCTGCATCCATTTTGCATTAAATTCAAGTCTTGCCTCACCACTGATTGGAATCAAGAGTTTCTTTTGTGATTTATGTTTTTACTTTCAGGTGGCCATGGGAGAAAAAATTGAATAAAGCATTCTTCCGTGGATCTAGAACTAATGAAGAAAGGGACTCTCTTGTATTGCTTTCTCGAAGCAATCCTGAATTAGTTGATGCTCAGTACACAAAAAATCAAGCCTGGAAATCAGATGCGGTAAATAATCAATTAATAATTAAGAGATTTTACAAATGTCAACACTTTGTGTGACAGAATTTGCTACATTATCTTTGTGACTTGGTATGTACAGTTGAACTTGGGTGTTCTTGTAAAAATCACATAGAGCAATCTGTTATCTGCAAGGCCTGTAAGAAATATTTTTTTCAGGACACTCTTTATGCCACTCCAGCATTGGAAGTTTCATTTGAAGAACATTGCAAGTATAAATATCTTTTTAATTACCGAGGTGTTGCAGCAAGTTTTCGCTTCAAGCATTTGTTTTTATGCAATTCCCTGGTATTTCACGTGGGTAACGATTGGCTGGAATTTTTTTACCCATCACTAAAACCTTGGGTGCATTATGTTCCTATTTCACCACTAGCTTCTCAAGATGAAATAAAAAGATACATACAATACTTTAAGGAAAATGATACATTAGCAAAAGAAATAGCAGAAAGAGGATTCCAACATATTTGGAATAATCTAAAGGACCAAGATGTGAAATGTTATTGGAGAAAGTTATTAAAACAATATGCAAAATTAGTCAAATATGATGTCAAGAAGGACACGGATCTCATAAATATAAGCTGATATTTAAAAATATCTTTTTCATTGTTAATAATGACATACCTATAGAGCCATTATCGCAGACTTAACGCTTTATTATGATGCTGTTCCACTCCATTCTCGGTACAATTGGAAGTTTAATCATTAATAAAACTGCAAAATAGAGCTATTTTATGAGCATAAATTAGTGTTTACATATAACACATTAAAAATAATAATCATAACTTTTTCAGTTCTATATCACATTTCTTTAAAATTATTTAAATAAAAGACGTGAATAATTCAAGTTATTGGTTACACTAAGTCGGCAACAATAGCTTAGTATTGCCTTCATTATAAAATTGAGAAGACTCTTATTTACTCTTGATTTCTATGGTGAAATCAATATTGATATTATATGTAGTTAAATTAGTGAGTCTAATAAAACGTTGTTTCTTGTTAGTACATCGAAATTAATACTTACTCCCTATTTATGTATATAAGTTATTGTATGTTGAAATGATTAATTAATTTATTATTTGTAAAATCACACTCTTGGCAGATAGAGTGACAGCAACACTCTTAGTTACAAAACTGCAAGTAAAACAGCACATAAATCTACCAAATACTATAAAATGTTTTAAATTGAATTTAAACTCTATGCTGAAAAGAGAATTGAGAAACTAGATCTGTATAGGATGTGCTGTTGACTCTAATCTGTTCGTCTTTTGTCTACTCTTATTATATACAAAACATGCTCTTGTCTCCTTGAAAGACATTTCCTATTTTTGTATGAAAATAAAAATGCTTTGAAATTAAAATCTCTTTATTTTATAATCACATGTAATCAGGATTTCCTTATCAATTGAAAAAAAAATGATCAAGTTATTACTCAATAAAAGTTATATATACCTACACAGTTAAAGCTGATGATTCCTAATTCCACTAATGTCTTATATAATAAAGTAATGAGAGTTGAAAGGGATACCATATGTATGTATGGGTTGAAAAGCCACTCCAGATTTTAAAAGGAAACATTAAAATATTTTGAATAATTTAATGTTCCTTTGTTTAATATAGTAGAGATAATGGCTCCCAAATCTATACATATCTGATTATTTAATAGAAAGCCTTAGGGCCCGTTTTATAAACTCCAATTATGTTAACTTGAATAATTTCATAAAAATTCTGTTTCTTTTAAATTAAACCAGAAGTTAGTGCTTGATCACAGACTGTGAAACAGGCACTTAATGTAGTTTCTAGAATTACAGTACGTTCATACCAATGCACCTCAATTTTAAATTGAGTATCAGAGTTCTTGCAGACCACTCAAACCAGATATTTAGACTAAGAAGCCGTATTTACATTGAAATAACCAAATCATATTGTCAATAATTAATTTTAAAATTGCAGTGATAAAAGAGGTTTCTTATACATTTTAAAGATGTGAAAGACTCATTAAATACAATGAGAATTATAAAAAATATTTAAGATAATTTAGGTACCTTACTTTTTTATTAATTTATATAGGAAGAGACCTAAACATGAAGGCTATAATTTTATAAAATATTGAGTAATTATTTTAAACGTTGATAAACACTTAAAATATTTCTCAAATTATTGCTATGTTGACATATCCCGCGCATATAGGGGGAATAGAATTTCGTTTAATTCGTAAAAATATATCTATTAAAAAGGGCGTAAATTTATGGCATTATATTTTGAGTGTGCTTATACAATATAAACCTTTTATAATTTTTAGTTCATTATTTGAAAAAATATTTTTTATTAATCTGTTCGTCTGTTCTGTCCATATATACTGGTAAAATCCATTACCAACACACTGAAAATACTACTGAAATCTATATTTACTCACGGGATATTAATCAACATAGAGCAGCAGCAATCTCAGAAACGTGTGTATATTTTCTACTGTAGCTTGTTTATATCAAACTAGGGATTTCATATATCTTATTTTCCAATTAAGTAATGTTTATGTCCTATACACGTTCTAAATTATTAAATTAAAGATGCCTCTATTGCAGTGTTTAGTTGAAATCTCGGTCAGGGAAAATGGCTGGTGCTGCAAGTGTCCAAATGTAGAGTCCTACGCACAGCCAAGAGGATGTTATCTTGATCCACATTGACGCAGCATTTTCTTTCGACAATTCGGAGCTCGGGCTGAAATAAAAAAAGAAGTTTAAAAATCATTGTTTGTCACAACTTACTTGTTGACGGTATCAAAAGGGGATCGATTACTAGATCACAAAAGTAAGCTGTTTTGCAAAGTGTCTGAATTGTGTGATACACATGTGGGACTTCAACTTCCTTCTTATACGAGTGGCAAATTTTTAGATTACGGCTATAATTATTGTAGTTTTCATTTTTTCTATGTGTATATTTCAACTAAAAGATCACATCTAGACCGTGTGCGCCACGGGTTTAGGTGTACGAAATATATACTTACTTGAACCAGTTGGTGAGTGTCATCATGATGTAGAGGGTGGCGAGTGCGAACACGACGTGGAAGAAGGTCCAAGAGTAAGCCACGCCGTCGGCCTCGTTGTCGAACACCTTCGCGTCTCCCGTCCCCGCACCCGCCTCGCCCCCGTCGCCGCCCTCTATGGAACCATACCCTGCGCTCAGTGAGCGGTACAACGCCACTCTTTAGCGATGTATATTCGTCATACTAAAGGCTGGCTTCAGAGCAATGCGTATATATCGCACCCTTAGAACTAAAATGTCCTAATCTAAATTACTAGTTTTCGGGTTTTTCTACATATCAACTATTCTTTAAAAGCAACTTTAAAAATTAATCACTATTTGATCCATTATATCAAAATGATAAATCGCTGGAAAAAAATATTTAATTTGCTTTCAACATTATTCCAATTCATCATCCTTCATTTCCAACTAATCATTTTTGTAAGATATGTAATTTTAATTCTAAGGGTGCGATTTGTGTAAAGAACGACGTCCACGCGGTCACCAGAGAGGAGACGCGTGAAGGCGTGAAAAAATAGTTCTAAAGTGTTGTGAATTGCTTCGTACGAGTCACGCTCTAATGACATTGTCCGCTTTAAATTGAAAACTTGTTTCAAAACATTGCGGACAGAACGTGGGCAGTCTGTACGGACTATACGCGGAGCTCTGAAAGGAGGCCTTATACTATGGAGTTAAATAACCTTTATATTTTTCTAACGTGACCTAAATAAGAGCCACTGATCAGGGCCTCACTTTATTGCTGGGAGTGTCGAAAAAATATTTCACATGCTGCATCTATCGCATAGATACAATATACGATGTTTGTATGTAAAGAATTGAATATTATGGGACTTGGATGCTCTGAGATTTGAATATTCTGCAACTTGTATACTTTGAGATTTGAATTTTTAAAATTCACCTGATATTTTGAGAATTGTTTTGACAATTCTGAAAAATGTTATGAAAAATGTGGAGTAAGTTATTAATGGAATTCATAGCTTGCACCAAAATGTATGGCTAGAAATATAGGGATATTTTAATACATGTGTACCATTGATACCATATCATAGTAAGGACTAAGTGAATAGAAGTTTTCTTCTCTATTTGCCCTAGGTATCGATAATACCTAATTTTGGATTGTGTGCAACCGGTCGCAGATATGCTACTTAAACTCATGTTTACAATACAAACTACATACATCAAATGATGAAACTATATTACTGTTAAGCAAATTAAAACTGTAGTTAGTGATTTTTTATCTTAGTTTTGGTCCTATCTGATTTGGGAGTTACAAGATTCTATATCAATTTTGATTGATACCAAAAGCTGCAGTGCTGTTAAGTTGGCATTCAGCCTGCATTAAGAGAGATCCGACCGTGAATATAGTTAGAAATTTATTTATCAACCAGCGCACCAGTAGCCTGTATACACGACTAAATTTGCTATAAATTATAGAAATATTAAAAACATAAATAAATATACGTAATATATAGTTCGTGAGATATACGCACAATTTCATTAAACGCATATCAACTGTTTCAGTTGGACGCGCATTTCAGTAAGTTTAAATTGTATTTTACTCTCACGACAATGGGGTTATTAGTAATATTACACAAATTTTAATTACGAAAAACTAAATACTTAATACTCAAAATTTTACTACCTCGTCCTTTATTAGCTAGTGAAAAATGTATGTGGTAAATTAGTGTCTAAGTGAAACTCCATTATAAATAAATAGATGCTAATTCCAAAATATCACAAACAATATGTTGAACTTTAAGAGATTAAGATTAATTAAGATGAATAAGGAAAACAAAAATCTACTTCTAGAACTTTTCCAGCCTCCAAGCCATGTTGTTTTTTTCGCTGCTAAAGGGTAGGTTTTCTTAGTTGGCGTTTCCCAATAATTTGCAATTTAAATCGGCTGGAAAAATAAATGCAGTATTGGTCCACGATATCCACTGTCAATGATAATATTTCGGAGCTGTGTGCTTTTATTTATTAGAGACATTGAAACACAATGAAAAACTATCTTGGAATTATCTTTTAGCATGAAATCTTCAATGAGATAATCGACAATATTTCATAATTCTACTTCCCTGTTTTTCATTATTCATAAAAAAAATAAGTAACTGTTTTTGTTTTGATTTTCCCACGTTTTTCTCAGGTCGCTTTCTTGTTTGTCTGTCTGTCTGTCTGTGCAGTTGGATTCTTGCAACTCAATTTTGAGGCACTTCCCGGCCACCTAGCAAGCTGAAATTTTTGGAGCAAGTCAGAACCCGATGACAATGCATCCTAAAACAACTTTTAACTTTCTACGGCCACTTTCAGGCCAAATTTTGCGAAATTTCACTTTCATATAAAAAAAGTCATAGCGACTCATGGTTTGCTGCGATTAATTAATAATTTTGAGTTATTAGAACAGTGATTTGTGATTACGCTCATGGCTATCGCTAAAGTGCATACTTTCTGAAACTTTGCTCAATTAAATTTACTTCACAACCACACCTCTAGATGGCGCAACATTTAAATCTCAAACGACCGTTTTACTTAGAAAATGCTCGATTTGCCTGTAAGTCGTAGTTAATCTCA
The DNA here is from genome assembly GCA_927399485.1 of Calamotropha paludella. Classification (NCBI taxonomy): domain Eukaryota; kingdom Metazoa; phylum Arthropoda; class Insecta; order Lepidoptera; family Crambidae; genus Calamotropha; species Calamotropha paludella. The sequence continues at coordinate 13,835,735 of OV656805.1, forward strand.
CTAAAATAGGTGCACTTTCAGTTCAACTTTCGGCAACTTTCACTTTTGTATGGGGCTTATCCGATTGTTGCGTAACACATGGTTACTTCATTGAGTTAATAATTAAAAAGAATAAAATAATAATACTAGATTTAAAAATCTTAAAAATCCCACGTTTTTCAGTGACCAAAAAAGAATAAAATAAACCGGCGGGGCCAAGCGAGGGGCCACTCAAAACGTGGGGCCGCATCTTTACATATACTCTCAACATCTATGCATACCATACATCTCATTACATCTCCATAAGTAACATGCGCCCCCACGTTTTGAGTGGATTTTTAAATCTAGTATTTTTGTTATATTTTTAGGTGTTTGATTTTTTTAATTTGAAGATCTTTAGACAGTGTCACGTGTTTCACACAGTTAAAGAAACTCCACTTTGAAAGGACAATGACAGTGCTGACCGATTGTCTTTACTATCTCGAACTAATAAATAATATATAAATATCATAATAAAAATACGGGTCATTTATTTAAATTAATAAATTGAAATAGGAGTTTATGAAAATGAAATTTTGTCGATTACCTGCGCAGAAATATTTTCCTAGTTGGTAGAAATAGCTTTTTTTTTAATTAAAATAAATATTTAGAATTAATATAGCGAAAGCTTTATGACGCTTAGTTATGCAAGTAAAAAAGAATGATGGGCAAGCAGTTGTGGTGTTTGCGTTACCTTCGTTAGCAATGAGACCTCCTTGCCCTAGGCCGCGTCGCCGCCGCGCGCACGCCGCAAGGAATTCACAATACTCGTGTTAGTGTACAGTAATAAATAAAATAAAACATAGAAATGATACCAACACTGACAGCATTAGAAAAAAAGAGCTATCCGAGCTATCAGAAGGGACGTAGTTTCAAATTAGTATATGGCATTATTTAAATTATTAATGATTTTTTGCAAAAAAATGATACGATAAAATCTCTTCGGCAAGGCCGTAAAAAGGAAAAGTAAATTATATTTAAAAAAATACAAAAAAGCGCTATTATTGTATTAACCTCTAACTGGTGACCTGCCCGTCTGTGACACCGTGTTTTAATTTTATGATATTTCTCCCCTCCGCCTTTTTGCCTGTTCTCCTTGCGCACCTCAGTACCCTATGCATTTATCTAATACTTGCGCTCAGTATCAGGAACATCCCCCATGTTGCTTATGTGAAGCCCCCGCCGTCTCACAGACGTCAGTTAAGCTTTAACGTGCATTTTATCTATATGTCTGTTGTTTGTCAATTCACAGTTAATGTCACGACTTTATAGTGTCTGACAGACGTCACAGCGGTAGTAATGTTCATTTTTATAGCATGTTTTAGCTCACATTACCACTTGATTTGATAACCAAAACACGAAGGGTTCTTTTCTTAGTCAGCCAGATATAAAACACGAGTTGTCAACAGAAAGTGACGACGAGTGCAGTAATTTAAACGACGACGTAAGCATTATTCCAAATCTGAATAGTCTGGAGACAAAGACAAGGGCATTTCGGTTGAAAAAAGTGTCCCTGTAGAATCGGGAGATCATCTGAAATAGATCTTAATGTACAAGCTTCAGGGGACATAGCAACTGTTATGTACGTCATCGTACGAATTCTGCAGAGAAACACAGCAACAGAACGATAGTGGGAGCCACGAGCCTGGAGCTTACTGAGGACGCAATAGATTCAGATGGTCCTCGCAACCGCCTTCAAGATCGTAAGAAGGACTTACACAATATAGCTCGTATGTCAGCCAAAACCTGACCAAAGTCTTTTACATCTTATGAAGAGTTGTGGCTGTTATTGTTTACCGATGAAACTATTTCTATGATTGTTATTCATACTAAACAGAAAATCATTAGTTATTGTGAACAATTAAAGACCAAAACGTACAAAACCATTCTGGGATAACAAGAAGTTGTGCCATTTATCCTAAACGTCTTAAAAGACGTATTAGATTCTCTTGATAAACCTATGTACCTAAAATAATGTAAGCATATATGCGATGTCTGTCTCCATTCCTAGTAAGCAATGTTTGATGTTTATTTATTTTTATATCTTAGGGTAAGTTAAGAAAGTGTTTTTTTGTTGATTAGGGCCTAAATAATCCAAAAATAATGTTAAGAAGGATTTAAAGTATTTCTCGGTGTTAGAGGGCCAATTTTATGTTAGTTCCATTTTTTTTAACACATGCCATACTCAAATAAAGAATAATTTTGTGAAATAACCTGTTGTTAATTATGAACCACTCTTAATTATTATTTGTATTAACATTATTTTACGATAAGGTGGAGTTAAAATTTAATTTCTGTTAACCACTTACGTCTGTATTATTTTTAATAGAGGTCACGTCACCAAATACGCACTACTGACACCAGGTCACCAGTTAAAGGTTAACAATATAAACGAGATATTCACCTCCACTTCCCTCCTTGGCAAGAATGTGCTCGGACATTGTGATCTTGGAAGAAGAGGAGGCAGTGCGGATGCTGGAGTACAGCATGCTGCAAACCCAGATGGCCAGCCCGATCATCGACTGTTTGTCGAAGGAACTCTGTGAAGACAATATTTTTATTAGAACTATAGCATAGCACACAATACCCAAATTCACTTAGTTGGCCACTTAATATTGTAAAAGACTTATGTCTTATGCTCTCCAGAAACGAAACTCGACTTCTTTATTCTCAAGCTTCGCTCTATATAGTCTTATTGAGTTTCTTTGCTTTTCCGGAACAGAATACAAAATATTTATTTTAATATTTTTTGGCCACTTTCTGTAGAAGTTAAATACTATATGATGATTTCCATTATAACAATTTTGTTAAAAAAAATCTACTCAGGAGAGACGAACCCGAGTCTTTTTAGCGGGTAAGGGTACATCCTTTTTTTTACGTTAATCTCAATTTACCTTACCAATTAGATTTGTCAGTTAAATTTTATTTCTAAGTTTAGGTTAACACTGTGTAAATTGTGTCCTAACCATTTCTGACTAAGCGGGCCAGTTTTTTAATGCATAGTAAAATAAAAAATATTCAAATAAAATTATCGCGTTAGTTTTAAATTTAGGTACTTCAAAAATTTTCTATAGGTGCCCAAAACAGCTGATGTAATGTAGTTCATTAGTAGTATATAAATAAGGCACGACTAGCTGGGCGAGAGTAGGAAAATGATGTTATTCAGTATTATAGATTACGGGCGTCTGTCTTAGTTACCCAGAAAAACATGGGTTCGAATCTCACTTGAGGAGATTCTTTTTCAATACATATTATCGCCATACAAAAACAAATAAATAATGATTTCCATTGTCGCCAGTGTCGTTTCTAACACGTCACATTACGTGCTTGGTAGATTTAAATTCAACTTCGATTTGTTAGTTGAGTTGCATATAAAACAAGCATACTACTCACAAAAGCCATGACTCTTTATGTGACAAAAGTTAAGAGGATGCGGAAATCCTTCTTGTTAAAGACAAATCTACTTTGTTGCCTGTTAAAGGAAAATAATAAGGGTTGCTTGGTAACTTAACCAAAATAGGCGTATCTCTCACTGCGATTGTGTGTATATGGATTTACGCGTAAAAAATGTATTTTTAAAACGACGAAAACACACTAATAAGGTTAAATATAGTACAGTGAATATATGATAGGGGTAATCAATGAAGTGCCAGTTATACAGCCGACAGCGCATCAACCTTACGCAATATTTTTTTTGTAATAGATATTAAGGTTTATATATTTAAAATTAAGTCGAAAATCGAACAGCGAAATTAAACTTTTTTGAGTAAGTTGGCCTATTGTTGACTGTATATAAATTGATTGAAATTTAGAAAGCGAATAGAGAAATGTTTATAAAATTTTAAAAATAAATATTACCTATGATTTTTTTTATTTTACCAAATATTCAGTAATTGGATATAAAATCCGGATGTTATATTGATTGGATTACTTATATAAAAAAAAATAATGAGAAATATATAAAAAACAGAAGATGGTCATCAAAAGGCGGTTAAGTAACTTACAAATCTATGTGAATGGAATAAGAGTGTAAAAAGAATAACAATATATGAAGAAAACCACCCCAAACACATTACATACCCAATATGTTGCTTTTGTGTCCTGGTTATGCATTTTAAACAGTTACAATGTATAAGAATAACAATAAAATAAATACTAATACAAAATCACTTATAGTATAATACATAAAGCTGCTAATTGAACAGCGAAATAGCTCGTTATTAAAGCGATGGTCAAAAGGGGATAACACTGAACATTGTATAAATTGGGATTTACTTCCATCCGCTTTGGCAAAGCGTTAACAGTTCATGGTAAGATTCTTGTGCTTTTAAGCTTCCCTGAGCGTAAGTACTATCGAGGCCTCTGGCGCCTTATCAGTCCTAAGTCGAAAGTCGCTAGCACACTGCACGATGCCTATCGCTTCAGGCCACGCCCCACTCCATTCATTCAACAATGGCGCGCGTGCGCAAACAAGCAAGTGAGAGCAGATTGACAATTGACAGTACTGACATCAATGGCGATTTTAAAATTAGTTGTTTATGATTGGCCGTAGTATAAATCGTAGTAAAATACGACGCCAATTAGGGGTCGTGTAGGCGTGTCCGATGCGATCAGTTGAAACGAATATTTCTACAAAGTGGTAAGGCACGAGAGACCTCGATAGTACATATACACATAATATAGATTTACCCGACTACGGCGAAGCCACAAAGGAGGGTAATACCAACACGGTTACTTTGGTTCTGTCGAAGACGGATGATCTCGAACGGCTAGATAATCATTATGCGTCAAAAGCTAGCCTTTATGCTAGATGTTAACTTGGGGATTGAATACCCGTTATTTCGCGTTACAGACAAAATACGTATTGGTAATTTAATAAGAAAAAAATCATTACTCCATTAAAAAAGGATTGTATAAAGCTATTAACTAATTCTAATAATTTTAAAACTCTGATAGCTACTTAACTAATATGTGGGATTTTTTAGCAAACTGGATAGTCTGTTTATAGTAAAAGTCTTTAGTATTGCTAAATATAAATAAGTAAACAAAGTGTTTTCAACATGTTCAACACATAAATGTAATGTGTATCTTATTAATCGGCCATCATATATTCAGCCTTGAATAACGACGTTAATCATGGCCAAATTAGGCCGAGATATATTAGAGTATACCCGTATATATTACCAGTTAAATCACAATATTTTTTTTATAACAACTGTTTGAAATTCAAAATCACGTTGGGTAACACTGACCAGGTGAAATAGAAGACGTTCACAGCAAGCCAGAGTGAAGGCATGATAAATATTCTATAGTAGGTACTATTCTATTTTACAACTGCATAGCCTAAGAAATAGCATACCTGATTGCCGCCAGAGATGGAGTTGCATTCTGCAGGCGCATTGGATAACGCGGACCAAGTAAGGTAGAGGACGTAGAGCGATACGACTGAGGACTGCAGCAAGCCCGAGCGTGGCTGACGCTCTTGGACCGCGGGCAGGATCGATACCGCGCTCGCGATCACCACCAGGATAAGATTGATGCTGATGAAGAATTTGGACAGATCGCACCCATTTGACTGGAATAATAAAGTCAGGTTTTAGATGAGTTATCCAGGAAAAAGTTGGTATTCACAATTGTTTACTTATAGAATTTTAGCATTTACCTTTGCCAGTCTGAGATAAAGCAAGAAAAACTTATTTTGTCTAAAGATCTTCAAATTTTTAAAAATATCTTTAAAGAAAAAAATACAATAACATACATACATATCACAAAATTATTAATATATTTTTATTAAAAAAAAAACAGGGGTATGTTTCTAACATCAAATATTGTCAATAGCTTATAAAATATGCCCATACCTTAGTGTAGAATACATATAGTAAGACGATGCCGGTGATTGTGAGGGCAAAGCAGGTCAGCATGGCGAGAAGTAGTGCCGCGTACCAACCACGAGATTGCGTCTCTTCGTAATTTGCTGCAATGATTACTGGACTTTTAATATTTGTTTAAAAACTAAATACATAGCGTTAACATATTCATTCACAATGGTTCGGCCTCAGAAACAATAATTATTTAGTTTGAACTATGAGCTTGTACTTTACTTAACAATTGTAAAACCATCAACTCAGGAACTCAAATGTTTATGTTCATCAGTTTGTCACACACACATATGCCCATAGTTTGGATTCGCACCCTGGGACCTTTGACATGATCTGCACATCACAACCGTTAAAAAAAACTGTCAGCCGATTTAATGACCCTTTGTACTATCGAAGCCTCTGGCGCCTTATCAGTCCTAGGTCGAAAGTCACTTGCACACTGCACGATGCCTATCGCTTCAGGCCACGCCCCGCTCCATTCATTCAATAATGGCGCGCGTGCGAAAAACAAGTAATTCACTAACGCGTAATCTGCTTGACAGTTGACAGTACTGACATCAAGGGCGATTTTAAAACTAGTTGTTTATGTTTGGCCGTAGTAAAAATCGTAGTAAAATACGAAGCCAATTAGGGATTGGTATGGGTCGTGTGGGCGTGTCCGATGCGATCAGTTCTAACGAATATTTCTACAAAGTGGTAAGGCACGAGAGACCTCGATAGTACGTGTTTTGTTGTACGAAGACACAATGTTTTATAACAGAATAATTTTGTTTTTTTTTGTGGATTATGTATGGTGACGACGTATAATATTGTATAATTATGTCGTTACTTCTGTTAATAAAAGCTGACGAGTTTCTTGCGCATATTCTTCTTGTCAGTTAAAAGACCCTGGATGGGAGGACTATTCAAAATAACTTCTTTTAAGTATTAAAATAATTTGATTAAAGTTATTTTCATTTAATTAATATCCCTTTAGTTATCTGCACATAAACTATACAACATCAACGATTGGATGTCAACGTCAGTTTTGATATGTCTGTTTGGGAGTCATGCTTTTTTTAAGTAAACCACCATCCACATAAATTCAAAACATAAGGGTGAGTACACATTTGTGACATTGCGATGCGATTGCGACAGATCATGACACTACCACGGGATTTTTTGCGGTAAATGTGAATGGTCTGTCATACATTTGCTCCTTATAAATAAATTATTTTCTTTTTTAAATTCTACAATTAATTTAGACGACGGAGACTGGTGTGTAGACGTGCTCCTCTGAAATGTCGAAATTGTGGACTAGCTTCTAGAAATCCACTCATCATTATAAAAAACTTAAATAAAAAAAAAGTTAATAATAAATCACTTACAAACCCACTTCTCCGCCCAAGAGTGGGCGAAGTCAATAATAAGGACAAGCTGTATGACGATAAAACAGAATCCACCAATCATGCCGAAGACCATCCATGTGTGTGCAAACTGCCCCTCTGGTATGAAGAAGGCTCCGATTATACCGCCAATCACCAACAAGTATTTGATACCCCAGAACCTAAAAATAAAACAATAAGTGTATAAAGTAATCTAGAATGTCTTATAAATTATCAACAACATCTAAGATCTTCAAAATCTTCTATACACTACCATCATATGCCGGGTGACGTCGACTGCTAGATATAGGCCAGTTTTTCCTAAGGTTATACACAGACCTGTCTAGTCCTGTTGTCAGTCTGCTTGGTGGGGGCTTAATATCATTCATGTGTGTGGCTGTCACTTACAAGACTTTACCCCAATGATCTTCGTCTTCCGTACTCTCATTCACACAACTATGATATGGAAATAAAAAAAGATGAACAGATTTCTTACCCATTCTGTATTCCAGCTCGAGGATCCTTTGAAGACCTCACCCCAATCATTATAAGCGCCATCAGAACAAAGAAGAGGCATGTTGCAAAGCAGATTCTGAAGAGATCAGAATTTAAACTTAATAACAATGAAATATACAATCTAACTACTCATAACCACATAGGTAATGATGATGGTGATGAGTGGTATTTGAAACACGGAAAACGAATCTCATATAACACTTGTAAGTTCTTACCTATACACAGCCAAGTAGCCAACAGCTTGATCACAATCTACTTTTAGAGTCCCTGGTATTATAGGGGTTGCTGTTGAATTTTTACAAAATGGTACCTGAAATAAATAGCCACAAAAATATTACACAATGTCATTTTGTCAATTTAAAAAGCTTAGAATAGTAAAAATCAGCAAAGTACTTTTGAGTACTGTGACGTATTAATAAAGTGCAAGCGACACACGCCCGTACGCACGACCTACAGCGGTAGAGGGGCATTGCTCGCTCGACCGTCGGCCGGTGCGGACGTGCGTGTGCTGCATGGTGAAACTACTGACTGCTTTCATTTAATGGATACCCTGACAGTAATCGAGAACACCACACGTGGCGACGAGCCTTCAAGTAAGTGGTATATAGAAAAATTAGCTCGTGAAAATCAAATTAAAGGAGGGAGATAACGAACCCATCTGCAAAAAAGGCTGTCTCATAGTATTGAGACAAAAACAAAAAATGTTAAATAGTTTATCCACTTGATTTTAAGAAGAGTTGAAAAATCATTGATTATAGCAATGTAAATATCAACTTGAATAACGGCAGTGTTAATTGCAATTCTAAAGAACTTGTGTAGTTATTGATAACTATTTTATTTTAAGAAAAGAAAATATATGAAGTCATCCTATTTTGCTATAAAGAAAATCTTTATAACCTTGTAATAAGCACTCGATTGAATAATGTATGTGTTGAGATTATTAATACCTTCACGGTTATTTCTGCCATGTTATTCTAGTAATGAATGTCTTGTTCTTGCTTTTAATAATTCTGGCTTGTGCTACCTACCCACACTAAACCTAATCTTACTTACGATTTAAATCGATCGAGATTTTAATTCAGTTAATAGTAACCCTGTACGGGTTAAATATTACATTGCATTACACGGGTTAAATAAAACATAGGTACTATGACACAAAAAAATAGATTTAAGTAGTTTCTTATATTCCTGAAACAACGATTTGAATTTCGATGGTTATTACGTCAAAACTTATATAAAGGTTATACAGACAAGTGGATATACTACAATACATTAATTTGAAAAGACATGTACCAAGGGGTACAAGAATATATTGCCAAGGTGCAACAATAGTGCCAAGGTGCACAAAGGTGTGATTTTGCCAAGGTGCAACAATGGTAACAAGGTGCACAAAGGTGTGATTTTGCCAAAGTGCAACAATGGTAACAAGGTGCACAAAGGTGTGACTTTGCTAAGGGGCATCGATTTAGAATTAAATCGTTGTAAAGACATTCAAACATAATTACCAACGATAACTATCTCGTCTTTTATAGTGATATTAAAAGACATTAGTATTTTACATTTATGACTGAAATAAACAAATAATATTTTCGGAATTATACGTAATGTTATTTCTGAATTTGATATTCATTTGATAATAGGTTAGGTTAGTAATATTATATATGTTGAAGCATTCGATTATTTCAATTAGATTAAATTAAACTCTAGAGGTTACGCCTAAAATATTTTTTGTCAGTAAGGATTTGTGTACAAGGTACGATTTTATCAAATGGAAAACGTCAGTACCTGGGTGAAATCCTACATGGCGTGACCTTAAAGAGGCGTTGCAAGTTGGCAACACTTAACGTTTCTAAGATGACTTGAGAAGCACAGACTGTCAGCGTGCTATAAGTGTAAACGTTTAGTTAAAATACAATAAGCGTAAAACGGTTAGTTTATAGTGACCGTTTGCACGCTATAAAGGTATAACTTTTACTTCATAGCTTATACCGAGCGAGAACGTTACTTTTCGTTGGACCACCACGCAGGGAGGTTGTCACGCCGACTCGGGGATCACCACGTTTTTTATCCATTGAAATCTCGTGCATCATTTGCGATTTTAGACTGCGTTTTAAATAATAAAGAAGTCTATCCTACATCCATACACGTTATTATTTTAAAGACCGCTGCAACTCTTTTTGGATAATATAGAGCATTCTTATGACCGGCGTGAGGCCTCGCCGTCATATATGTAAAAAAATATTGTATACTAGTTAAAAGTTATCGAATTACAGTCAATCTAGATGATTTAATGTTATAGGCAAAGTATGTAATTTGGAAGTGGTATAAAATGAATATTCGCTGGTTAATTTATTTCTGAATACACTCTTAACCGTACGGGGTAAGGGACTGGACATACGTAAGGTGACTCCGGAAATAGATCGGAGTTATCCTATATTCTTCCTAAAAAGATATAGATCCAGTTATTATCCATATCCACCAAATATATCCGGACTAGTAGTTTAATTCTTTGAAACCATACCAAATCATACCATATATCCAACTAACGTGTTATTATATATATTTAACAATATCCGCATCTGTTTATTAAATCCGGACTAATAAGATTTCGCAAAATAAGAGCACATGAAGCGCTTCAAATTTGCTACCGTTTTATAGAAACAAAACTTTATGCAGCGCTTGTTTCGCTTATAATGACACTTGCCACCTCAGTCAGAGCGAACGCAGCATCAGCAGTATTGCGTTTTTAAGAATTTTACCGTTCATCGGAAAACACAGAAAACACAAAAAGCGTTTTCGGCGCTCTAAGTCTTTCGTTCGACGCTTTCGCTGTCGATATCTGTTATGTAGTTAGGCAGTCGGTATATGACCAAATGATTTGGAATTGACCCATGTGATTGGATTGGATATATTGGATATGCTAAGAATTTTGAATGGAATGATTAGATATATACCCGGAGTGGCATAAAGCTCCAGGATATAACTGAGTTACACAAGTCTATAAGAGAAAATAAATCAATAAAAATACCAATACATTTTATTTATTAGCATCAGACATTATTATTAATAAAATAATCTCCAGTAGGAAAATACATATAAACTAAAGGCAACTTTTACCAAATATTGTTTTTATGTGGCTTCAAAAATATGTAAATGTATTGAAAAAATTACATACAAGGTGTATTTATTTATACACTAACAAGGTGTATTTATTTATATACAAATTTTGGAATTTATAAGAAGTAGGTACAAGAAGGTAAAAAAAGAGTTATTGATGTGAGATGACATTTATTATAGTAAAATAGGTATCTTGTTGTGAAACACAAAACCAAACAATAAATAATAGAATACCAGTATGCATAGAAGTCAAGTTACAAGTACAGACTGCTGATAACATGTCAAAAAGAAACTTGGGCGTGTTACCGTTAAATTTGTTATAAGGGGCGGTCCATTAATCACGTGATGTTTTTTTTGGCATTTTTGAACCCCCCCTCCCCCTTGGTGATACATGGTGAGGTTTAAGACTAACCCCCCCCCCCCCCTCCCCTATATCACGTGTATTTTTTTAGTACCTACAAAGACTTTTCGTTATTTAATATTTTTTAAATACAGGTATAAATATCATATAATTTTATTATAGAAAATTAAAGACTACAATAATAACGTTTAAAGGTAGACAGAAAGGTTGCAGGATGTTTTTGACTGACATAAAAATAATGAAAGAAATGCGAAAAACTTTTTTGTACTAATACATGAACATAATTTAATGTACAGTATCCTCGGACCACGGATTAGCAAGACTTTCTTCAACACCAATAACTGGATAAGCATCTTGCAAGTCAGTTGTTGGCACAGTGCTTTGTTGAAGATCAACATAGGTTTCATCAAGCCACTCGGCGTCATCATCATCATTTGGGGTGGTTGGGATCTACCTCCTAGCGGTCCACGTCGGGCAAAGGCATCACGGACCAACTCGGCCCGTGGTGACGGCTGATGATCCCAGCAGCGGTGGTAGGCTCCGTTAGGGGCCGCCTGGCTAGCAACCACCATCCTACCGAAATCCGTCGTCAAGCAGCTCTGCCGTTCGGTCGGGGGGTGGGAGTACCAGTGCCAATGGGGGTTGGTAATAAGTCAGTTGCGCAGCTTAGGACCGGTCTTGGTATCTTGGCAATGCTGTACCAGGTAACTCATTCTGGAGAGTAGCGGGATCCGAAGCACGGTTTTAACCATTGGCCGACTGCAGTTAGTAGGGGGCCCAACTAGCGCGCCAGCCACGCGTGCAAGGCTGCCCCGCCAACTCGCGAAAAATCCCGAATTTCTCCACCGTGCCAGTCGGCGACTGGATGGGAGGACACGGTGGCCATTTCGGGGGGTTCGGGCGTCCCCGCAGTCTCCAGGTGAGTTCCCTTCTGTTGTTAGCTTAGCCTAAGAGTACTTTAATGGTCGACTGAGTAGCGTCGCAACTGCAAATCCTACCCCTCAACATTCACCATCATGAAAAGAAGGAATAGGAAGAATCTTAAACAACGGCTGCACTTCCTCCCATTAAAAGTGCACCTCGCGAACATCAGAGGACTACACTCAAATCTCGATCCGGTCCATCACCATTTGGAGAGAAGAGGAGAGAAGCCGCACACACACGTCCGCCACAATCTCCTCAGTTGGTCGTGGTCGTTCAACTGAGGATCTTCTAGTTTATGTGACGCACAGCTGGGGCGAGGCTCTCGAGATGCACGGCGAAGCACTTGCCGTGTCACTTGACATCTCGAAGGCTTTTGGCACGCTAGTCTGCTGCGCAAGCTTCTTGTGTATGGTATCCCCGCTGCTTTTGTAATTGGATAGCCGATTTCCTGACAGAACGGTCGATCAGAGTAGTTATCGATGGTTGCTCCTCTGACTCAGTGGTTATTGATGGAGGAGTTCCTCAGGGGTCTGTTCTCTCTGCGACACTTTTCCTGCTGCACATCAATGACCTGTTAATACTAGGAATTGTTGGGTATGCAGACGACAGTACTGTCGTAGAGAGATACCTGTCTAACTCTAAATCCAGCGGTGACGACGTGATTTTGATGAGAGAGGCCATGGTTGAGCGAGCGAAACAGAGGTTGAGCCACGTTTCCCAGTGGGGTGACAGTAACCTCGTCCATTTCAACGCCTCCAAAAGACAAGCGTGTATTTTCACTGCAAAAAGGAGTTCCTTCAACCTCACTCCTACTTTCCAAGGTACATCTGTACCTGTGACCGACAGCCTCGAGCTTCTTGGCATGTAGTTGTCGTCAGATCTCAACTTCGGCGCCAACATCGAGTCCAAGGCTCAGACTGCAGCTAAAAAGATGGGCTTCCTAAATAATTACAAGCGATTTTTCACGCCGGGACAGCTTTCAACTCTCTATAAAGCTCAAGTTCGATCTTGGATGGAATATTGCAGCCACCTCTGGGATGGCTCAGCAAAATACCAACTTGCTGCACTGGACACGATTCAGCGCAGAGCTGAGAGGCTCATTACTGACAACAAATTGACGAAGAGCAAGCTTCGCACCTTAGGTCACCGCCGCAAAGTTGCCTGTCTGTCGTCTTCTACAAATTGTATTTTGGAGAGTGTGCTCAGGAGCTACATATGCTCACACCGCCATCACCTTTCTTCCATCGGACATCCAGACGCATTGCCGGCTACCACCCTTTCTTGGTCGCTATTCCTGCCTGTCGCACCAAGCGCTTCTCGACTTCTTTTATAATGCGCACAGCAAAGGAGTGGAACTCCCTCCCTTCGTCTATATTTCCGAGTACTTATAACCCGTCTGTTTTTAAAGCCAGGGTGAATAGGCACCTTTTGGGATAGCTCGTTTCATGGATTCTGTCTTTGCCCCCGGGCTTAATTGGGATCATGAGCGAACCCATTCTGAATAAAAAAAAATCTTTATCGCGTACTACGCAGAGAATCTCTCTCGATCTACCGTACGATCGTCGCGTGAGGACGATATTGCTCGTATTCAGTTGCTTGTGACAAGAATTCACATGCCATTTGCTTTTTTCTTTGTACAGAAGAAGTAAGCCGCTTTCGTTTTGTACGCGTTTGACCAAAAAATTAATACAAGTAACGCCGCATTTCGGTTCAGTATCGCGCATTTGCCTAAAAAATAAATACACGTGATATATTACTAAACCCCCCCTCCCCCCTTGTGATATTTCGTGATTTTTTATGGACCCCTTCCCCCCCCTTTCGAACCTCACGTGATTAATGGACAGCCCCTAATGCATATGTATAAATGTGACACTACATATTCAATGGCTCCAAGGGCGCAAAATAAAGGCGTACAGACATTGTTCTGGGTCGCTTAAAATGTTCAGCCTGCCATCGTAGAGCCATTGCAATGCGATGACAATTCGATGTCACTGGGGTTACGCTGGGACAAATGGATGACGACCCTGGGAATATATCTTTTGACAACGAGGGTAGATACAACAGTCAAGAAAAGAGCTACTCTTCTCTTTGTGGGATGATAATGAGTAACAACTACTTTTGATGTTTATAAAATAGTAAGCAATAAGCTTGACGAGTTTCTGTTATCGAAACAAAGTAAGGCACCATACCCTACCATTTTGTTAGTGAGATCTACATCTCACTAATGATGAAACTATGGTTAGCTTCGATGTTCAATCTCTATTCACAAGCTTACCTGTACAAGATTGCATTATGTCACTATGGAATTAATGACAGACAATAAAATAAACTTCTTAAATGTTTAAATCAGCAGCAATCTAAATCAAACCCTTAGTCATACAGTGTATAGAAAGGCAACTCATACAGATAGATATTTAAATGGTGACTCTCACCACCATCCTATACAGTTGGCTACCGTTGGGAAATCTTTGTTTCAGAGAACTCGCGACATCTGTGCCTAACAATATCTGACTACTGAGCTTCAGCATGACAAGCGAGTACTACAAGATAAAAAGTTGCGAGTACCAAAACTACGACACAGAAGCCGCACCAACCAGCCACAGTAGAACGTCAACCTGCTGTCCGTCCCTACATGAAGGGGGTCACTGACAAGATTGGGAACATTCTGAAGCGGGTTTCCATTAATACTTACTTTAAACCAGCCAGGAAGATTAACCAATTCTTACGACCGGTCAAATGCAATATACCCCTCCAGGCAGCAGGTGTCTACAAAATCGATTGTGACTGTGTTCTCCCATACTTCGGACAACCAAAGAGAAGTATAGGGACGCGCATTATAGAACACGTAGCTGACATAAAACATAGGCGCAATATTAGGTCTGCAGTGTGTGTGTGAGCATGCTTTTGAGGGGCCAAACTACTACATTCGTATCGATAAACCTTAAATTCTCGCTAGAGAACAAAGACTTGTTCCTAGGACACTACGCGAGGCTTTGAAATCAGGAAACATCCAAATTTCAATGGAGACGATGGTTGGAGCGTTCCACCTGCTTGGGATCCAATAACTAATAAATGAATACCTACAAAAACACACGTTGCAAGACCTGATGATGTAGTTAGCTCTCTTTGCAAATAATAACAGTAAGATGGAGGTCGGTCCCCCTGCCCGAGTTTCTTCCGCCAGTTCTTCTCGGAAGGGCCTCCCAATTTCCGAACTGGTAGTAGACTCAGTAGTGTACAATGTAATCGTAGTGAGAATTTAATAACTAAATAAAAATATAGAAGGTGACGGTTTTGATGAACTACGCTCACATTTGATTGTGAATGTGTGGTCGTACTTACCTTCTCTTTCACTGTCAATCAATCTTTGCAAGTAGAAGTTTATCCTGACTCATTAAAAAACAACAGTGATTACCATTACATGAGAATAACCAAAAGAGTGACCTAAATAATTACAGTCAGTCAACTTTATTAGTTAGTATATACAAGGCGTATGACCGTGTGCAACATAAATATTAATAAACTGATTGTATCCCAAATACAGCTCACAAATGGTTTATCTCTTATTTAAAAGATAGACAGCAATATGTTCAAATCGAATATTATAATCATATGAGTAGAAAATTTTATAGAGTTCTATTTGATATTAAAAATAATAATGCCTTAACATCACAAGGGAGTGCCTAAGACTCTCTTGTTTTTAGTTTACATAATAGACCTGCCGAAGGTTATGAATGAACCGTGTATTTTGTTCGTTGATGACGTAACAATATATTGAATCAAACCCTTATTTAATTGGTTAATTGAAGATAACTTAGAGAGAAACTTAAATAAAACAAAATTGTCATACATATTGTTTTATTAATTTGTGACTCCCTAATTAGGAGATAACCGAATAAAACGACATTTTATCATTCACAATCATTTATCTTATTAGGGTAGTTGGCATTCAGATACAACAATAGGGGTTCGTGGGTTCACACACTGAGTGAGCTCACTTTAGTAATACCTAGACCAATTTTTCCGCGTGAATCCTTTGTTAGCTTTTAAAGTTATATATCTTGTAATTAAACAATATTGTAAGCTGATGATTCGACGAAAAATAAATAAATTAATGTAAAAAAAACTGATACACCTAAAAAAAGAGGAAAAATAGAGGACACGTAAGATTAGAGTATTTTGCTGCAAGTAATAAAACATAAAAAAAAAATACTTCTTAGTTAAATAACAATTCAAGATATACTATTTAGGAATATTAATTACATAAATGTATTTTAATTATTTTTCATTGTCTCAAATTATTCGAATCAGTTGAAAAGGAAGAGGTGTGACGCATTAATAAAGTGCAAGCGACACTCGCCCGTACGCACGGCCTACAGCGGTAGAGGGGCATTGCTCGCTCGACCGTCGGCCGGTGCGGACGTGCGTGTGCTGCTTGGTGAAACTACTGACTGCTTTCATTTAATGGATACCCTGACAGTAATCGAGAACACCACAAGTACAAGTATTCCAATATTGCATTTCTAGGAGGGGAGGTCAAATAGTTCGCAGAATGAAAGAGGTGGATGAAATTAAACATAAAACCATTATTCCTTTTCAATATATTTTCCCTAAACTCTAAAACATTTGTTAAATCTATCATATAACTTATTAATAGTCTAATGATTTGTGTTGGGTGTCAAAGTCAACCGAAATCACTGACTTGACTTCATAGTGTGTAGGACGATTAAAATCATTGTTTCTGATACTCCTACTAATTTTGTAAGTTGCTTCTTCCTCTTCGACCGACCGTCTTCCATTACAAGTTTCTTCACTGTTTCGATAATGTCTGACGTGGTGGCCTCGATCGGCTGTCCAGATCAAGAGTAGTCTTCAATGGACTTCTACGCTGTGCTATAGGTAAGTCATGGTTTTATCAGGAGTGGAGTCCCAGTAAACAGCTAACATCTCTTAAAAATGGTTTGAGATGTTTTTCCCTGCTTGGTGAGGAACTTTAAGAGAGCAGCGTGATATTCAATTTTCTCCATAGCGGGTAGTTTCTTCCTGGTTAACTTGATTGCTCGTTGATAACTCAAGAGCTAATGACCGGATTATTCAGAAATTTGGTATATATAATAATTAGTCACTCAATTAGCGACTGCTTGGATGAGTAACCTAACACCTCCATTCCGCAAACTTTTTGAGCTACCGTTGTATATCAAACTTTAAAAAAACAACTTCTTTTAGATGTGACATTGAAAGAGGAATAGATAGCTCAGTAGTTTAGAAATGAGTCCCTCACTTAGGGGTTTTAAAAGGGGTAATCTATTCTGCATATTTGTTTTATGCATCAAGTAAGAAAAAACATTTGATTTCATGTATTTAAAAAAAATTAATGAGATTAAGTACAAAGAGCATCCCAACACTTTGTTTACCTATGTTGATTTGACTATTTCTAAACCCAACCCAAATCATATCAAAATAAAGTCCTTAATTATATACACATTCATATAGTGCTCACTTGATTACAAGATATTATAACTTTGAACTTTAACCACTGTAAAGCTATTTTTTTTTAACATTCACACCAATTAGCCTAACCCAAAGTAAGCACTATATGGCTTTTGTTATGGCTACTAAGGTAACAGATAGACATATATTTATATGATATGTAGATATGTAATATTAACCTTTAGTTACCGACCCTAATTTTTGGTACATAATTGCCGAGGTGAGGTCACGGTGACACCCGATTTGAAGTGACGTTTTTAATAGAATCAATTTCAAAAATGTATTAAAATTATTCCTTAACTAAAAAAATACTTTTACATCAATGGAATAAAATCATAAGAACAGCATAAATATGTATATAATATTTTTAATTGCAAAATCACAAAAATGGCACATTTTTAGAAACATGTTTTTCGGTCATCAGCAGAAAATATGTAACTAATTTAAATATTTTAATATAAGTTACTTTTTTATGAAATCTATTAAAACGAAATCTAATTAACAAGAAATAAAAATATTGCATAAGATCTAATAATCTGAGGCACAATTCTGGCAGACTTTTAGGGCACATTGAATACAAAAGTATATTTTACACATATTGCACTATGGGGGGTATTTCTTTTGAGTTTGGATGGACAGATGCTACACTACTTCCTCTTTGATGCTCATTGAGACTACTCTGATTCTGTATCATGATCGCTGTGTAGGCAAAATTCAAGATCAACGAACTCATCATCACCATCACTAAAATCTTCTAATTCTACGTCTAACCAACTTCCTGAAATTATTTTTTGTCCGGGATCATTTAAATTCACTTGTCTTTTTCACTAACGCCCTATTCCTGAAGTAGTTTGTTTTGACATCTAAAAAAGTTGGCAAAATAAGCATATTTCTAAGTAATAACAAAAAATGTCTTATAACAAAATAGTAACATTAACACCGACCTTACGTCACGGTGACACCAGAGATTCAGTTACTGGCACACCTGTAACCGTGTCGCTAATCTGCGACGTACTTACGAATAAACAAGGCAAAACAAGCAGCTACTGAAAGAAACAGGTATAAATAACTGTTTTTTTGTGGAAATATTCCCATTTCAACGTATGCGGTGTCACGGTGACACCACCTCGGCAATTAAAGGTTAATAGAAATATAAACAAATACCCATGACTCAGGTACAAATGCTTGTATTCATCACACATACATCTGCCCCTTCCCGTATTCGAAATCTAGGACTGTTGGTGCGAAAGGCAGGATCGGTACCGTTACACCAAATGATCTTAATTAATTTTTTTTTTAATATATATAATATGGTTTATAATGAATTACTTACTTTCCGCAGCTCACTTTGAAGTCCAGGTGCGAGTGTGACGCAGGCAGTTATCATGACTAGTAGCAACATAAGAGTATACATAAGGCGGGTAGAGGTTGAGTTGGCACACGAAGGACATGCTGAGCAACACAGTGAGCAGGCAGCACTACCACAGCAGCACGCCAGCTAAAAGAAACTTTTATATTATATGTGTTATATCGAAGAAATGCCTATTTAAACAATTTTTTTTATTGTCTCCTTCCATTTCTATGATATTTCTACCTAAACAAAGCAGCTGACATAATCGATTGCTGTTAAAACACACAGAAACCTAATTGTTATTTAATAAATCATGAGTCATGACATGACCCTCCCTTATGGTGCAACTATCTATAACCAACATTTGTAGTACTTTCATGAGAATGATAACTATAACTTTGCATTAAAAAGAGACATAATTTCTTTAGAAATATTGATTTTAAAATTTATCTAAGTGATTTTCCATGAAGATATGGTGGATGTGGGAAACCCGAAGTTATGGCAGCCCAAGGTATTAAAAGATGGTCTGGGTCAAATAAACAATATTTGCTTATAGTGGCAAAATATACTGCAAATGAATTTCATCATTCTAGCATAATTGAACAGCTTTATGGATATTTTGTACTTCAAAATATATAAGATATTGGTGTTTTTTTTAACAATTTACAATTTTTATTAATTTTTAAAAGTTATTGCAGTATTTGATCTAATGTTAAAAACAATATTAATAAACTTCTCAGTTGTTCTAACAAACAGCAATCACATTTAATTGTTAGTTCTCTATATAATTTTGAAATATAGATAAAGAGAACCCGTTCAAGAAAGCTGAAAACAAAGAAAAACTCTCTGATAATAACTTTAACAGATATATGTGATTAGAGTATACCTGAACTAGATTTTGTGATAAAACTACAAAGATATCTATGTATTCAATTATGACAAAGCTATCTTGTCTATTTTTCTGGTAAAGTAAAACAAATACCTGTAATCTTACTAACTGAATATAAAAATGATGAGTAAAGATAAGTTCTATGATTTAATTTTACAGACAACAATATCACGAGGCGAAACAAATGTATAATTGTTTTTAAAAAATAGATTGTTTCTTGAGGTGCTACAAAATGGTGATGGAGGAAAAAAATAATAAAATGAGTCACATAGAATTATATTATTTTGTAAAAAGCATTAAAAGTAGATCAATTATATTCAAAACTAAATTTATTTTTTTATTTTCATTACCTGAAGAGCAAAAATAAGAAATGTAATAAGTAAATCAATACAAAACATACCTGGGCTGCAGAACAAAGACCTAGAACAGCTCCCATTGTTCTAAATTCACTTTTCAATTATGGGTGTTGAAGTATTAGATTATACCTACATATATTCAAATTAACAATCACAACTTTTCTTGCTAGAAATTAACTAAAATCAATAAACAACTCGAAACTGAGATGAGACACCACACGACACCAACATAGGGATATTCGGTATACATCGATGCATTGAAAACATCAAACGAATCGATCCGATGTATTGAAATGTTTTCGATATACTCGATATATCGATTTTTTTTCAGTTTTTAGTAGAAAAACATCGAATCGATTATAACCACTGAATTTCATAAAAACTCAAGTTTAACCACTAAAATGTTTCCTAAAATCTTTTTTCCTATTTGTTGACATGAGATACAGGCTGGTGACAGTCGGACAGTGAAATCTTAGAAATAGGGTTCCATTTATCCACTTGTCAGTCCGCTACCGCGCGCCTCACCCCTCTCAACAGTCCCAATGCTGTGCGAATTATGAAAACAATGTCGGATTCTTAGATAAAAATGCCTTTTTCTCGCTAAATAATGAAGCTAGGACCAAATAAAGATACTACCATAAAACTGATTAAATAAAGAATCTACCACAGAATATTTAGATCAATGTAACTCAAAAATTAATCGTAATTTAAAAAAAACAGCAGGCCACACGGAAATTTGAATATGCAATATGCAATTGCTACCGGGACTGAGACGAGGGGTGTTAGCTATTGATAGCAATTGCTACCGTGGACTTATAAGTGGTACCCTTTGGGTATGGAACCCTAAAAAAGTACTCGATGAATACAAAATATCGATGTTTTCACCCGATACATCGAAAGACATCGATGTACAGTTCTGATATATCGAATCGAAAAAAACATCGATTTTTTTCAAAGTGGACACCCCTACACCAACATTTCATCGATAAATAAGTGAACTAAAGTAATTATTTAATCATGCTTTAAGCGATGGGCATTGAATCAACGAACGGTTCAACAGAGACGGTAAGTTCAATCGAAGCTTCGACGGTGTACTTTTCATTCGTGAACTAGTCGAATTCATAGACGGCTAAACTGAGAGTCCACAGCGTTCTTATCTAGTAATAGATAACGCGAAGACTAGGCGAAAACGTTAAGGCTGGCAGAATTCAGCTCTTATTGTCATTTAAATCAACAATCAAATTAAGAAAATAAATAACTAAAGACTAGGCTGTAAAGGCTTGGACCCTTTGCCTTCTCCTATGGGGAAAACTTGACAAATAGCGCACGGGCTATCTTTATTATAGAAGAATATTTTATTGATTTTGTAAAATTGACGATTTTAAGTGCCCGGAAGGGCCTATGAAATAAATTTATTTTGATTTTGATTTTGAATAAAACCGGGGACTTTTTGGCGCAAAGGGGGAGGCGTCTCTTTGGTGGTTTTGTTTTTCTTGTCAGTGTTGTGGTACAAATTAGTGAGTAATAATGGCTGATTATTCATCACTAAGTGTTTACATGCAAGATATTGGCAAGTGAAACAAAGCAGCGGAAGTTGACAAGAAGTCAAGTCAAGAAGTAAAACTCCACACCTTTACTGAAACCTAGGAAAAGGGAAATTTCACTGTTCATTCATAGATCATTTATCATTCATAGATCGGCTCTTATTATCATCTAATGAAACAAGAAAATAACTAAAGACTAGGCTGTATGGGCTTTACACTCTTTGCCTACTCATATAACTAAATAAAAAAACACAAAAAAACAGGATTTGATGGCGGGAGCGGGAAGTGTCAGTTTAGTGGTTTTGGTTTTCTTGTTAAAAGTTTAATGATGGATATTAGTGTGTTATAAAAGTTAACCAAAAATCATGTCTGTCATCATTAAGCAGATTGAGTGACAGAGAGGGAAATGAGATTTTTATCGTTTTTGTGGCTCTAGTTTTGCCATGCCCCAAGTAAGAGCAAGACCTTTTTTTTGTTTTCATAATATAAGGCAAAAGGAAATACTCTAACACCCTCAGTAATCTCATTACTTTGTTAGATGATGATTTGATTTGATTTATATAAAATTTTGAAAAATTAGGAACGTGTTCGATTAAAATATTGTGAAATCAGAAAAAATATATGACGACCATTGCCTTGGTCATCCTGTGATCACGGGTCCTGTAAAGGAGTCGAAACGTCAGGTTTAAATATAAAATAAATCATGCGCAAAATCTGTAAAAAATATGTTTTATTCAAATGTGTAACGTGCACGGAAGTGTAAGAACTAAAGATGATAATAATTAACTTTTTATAATGGATCGGGTCTGGATTTTGTACTACCGTCTTTGTTTTTGAAATCCATAACACAAGTTTTCTAGCTGCTTGGGTTCAGCACCATGTATATGATGTTGTTTAACTTACTGATTCCTCTGTAGACTTTACCTATCGCAAACTTAATTTTATTAGTTTATACTATATCCGACATCCGCATATCTACATCAATGCGATTAAACACAAATTAATAATATTACCTATCTATCTACTTGTAACAACTTACTATTTAACTATAAAAAGCTAATTAAAGTGTCTACTCTAAAAATCTTTAGAAAATTATTCATCGACCTCAAATTTTCTTGACCATTTTACTCTCGCGGGTGATCTGAATACCTGTTTGTTGAAAGATGACAGAAGAGTACGTAAGTTGACAAATATTCGAACTTCTTTATATCTTCAGGTATTTCAAAAGTCCTCCTCTTCTCCCTTCTTTTCCAATAGTGAACCCTCTTTGTTAGATTTAATGGTGGTGTTTGATGCTGATTTCGTAGCCTCTCATAAGTAGCTGACTGCGCTATTCTATCATGTTCACTTGATCTATTTTTCCTATAGCGTTCGCAGTCCTAAAAGTAAGCCTTGTATACTTCACCAGAATTTTCAACATATGGATTCAGATAGTTTGAGGGATCATATAAGGCTAATCAATTCTTCTCGAATTTTCATGCTCCTTCTTAATACTTCGCCGATAATTGAAGAAATGATAATCTAAACGTGATAAGGCCAAAGGAGGTACAAATCTTTCCAAACTGTTTATAAAAATATGCACCACGTTAGTAACCGGAAGTGGATGTGGCGTATGGAATGCCAAACGCAAATACATTTACACAATACAATACATTCACGTAATACATCATTATGAATTTATTATGGTTGATAAGAGTGGGTAAGGCCACAAAGCCCTGCCGTTTTAAATTTTGAAACGGTCACTAAAACGGATGTTATTAAATGCATTAAATAATTTTCTTCTATACCCATCCGCAGTGACGGATTTAGTCTTGATATGATTCTTCCCGTTTTGGACGATATTGTAACTGTGTCCGCCTTTGTGTTCGAACATAGGTGTGTTCAATTGGAAGAGTTCTCGCCCAGATATCGGTGGGACCTGAGTTGAGTTCCACCTGACACTTGAAATAAATAGAATTTTGTCTTGTAACAATTTTTTTAGACCTAAAAATGTACCTAACAGTTAAAAATAAAATAATAAAACATTTTTATGTATCGTAACTAAAGTTTAATATTTATTGATTGAATTACGAACAATGAGAGTGTTAATCGTAAGAGTAGGAGGTTTATTTTAATTCAGATAGTAAAACCTATTCTTTAAATATTTTATCACTCATTTTTCAAAGAGTTCTCATTATCTCACCTAAAAGAGAAGAGTCCACTTGGTCGTAACCAGTGATGTATAAGATACCCTATACAAAGTATCTGAAATACTAGATGCAAGATACTTTAAAAAAAAGTATTTCAGATACCAGATACAAATAGTTTTCTAAAAAGGTATCTGAAATACTAGATACAAAATACCTATCTTTCAAATACTTTTTAAAGATAAAATACTTTTGCAAGAAAACAACATTTAGTTGAATTTAAGTTTATTTGTTCGAGAAAACAATTGTTGAATAGATCGCGTTGATAATAAGGATCAGGCAAATGTGACAAGACAAAATATGAAGGTATTAAAATTGAGACTTTTTATGTTTTAGTTGAGTTTTGAGTAAAATAATTCCCCAAACATATTTTCGCTCATCTTCCTTCGGTGAGGCCTCATTTTCATGCCCCGAAAGGAGAAGAGTCGCTCCACATAAGCAGAGCTGGGCAATCAGGTTTTATATTTTAGAAATATTTTTTTATTGTAGGATAAGCATTTAAGCTCTTAAAGTTTGCATATTTAGTGTTGAGGTGTTGGAGTGTCTCTAAATAACTGGTGCTGCTTCTGTTTTCGCCACTAGCAATAGAGGAATTGGAGTCCTCTAGAAAAATATAATAAGAGTAATTTTTAACTTCAAGGTATCATCACCTTCAAAGTTTTTTAAAGCCTCCGATTTTAGTTGATGTTTTTTCATGATCTCCAAATGCATGTGATACATGTTCATTTTCAACTACCTCTGAATCAGACTTTCCAAATACTTTTCCTCAAAACCATTAACCATATTTGAGCCGTTGTCTGTAACCGTTTCAACAATTTTTCATAGTTTCAGATTACAGTCTGAATGTATATCAGCTATCATTTTTTTTATTTAGGATGGGTTAGCTCTTGATCCCAATCAAGCCCGGGGGCAAAAACAGAATGCACGATGGAACGAGCTAACCCAGAAGGTGCGTATTCACCCTGGCTTTGAAAATGGACGGGTTATAAGTTCTCGGAAATACAGACGCAGGGAGGGAGTTCCACTCCTTTGCTGTGCTCATTATGAAGGATGTTGAAAAGCGCTTGGTACGACATGTAGGAATAGCAACCAAGAAAGGGTGGTAGCCTGCAGTGCATCTGGATGTCCGATGGAAAAAAAGAAATGGCGGTATGAACAAATGCAGCTATTGAGCACACCTTCCAAAGTAGAGTCTGTAGAAGACCAACAGACAGGCAACTTTGCGGCGATGACCTAAGCTTGCTCTTCACCAATTTGCTGTCACCGATAAGCCTCTCAGCTCTGCGCTGAATCGTGTCCAGTGCAGCAAGTTAGTATTTTGCAGAGCCATCCTAAAGGTGGATGCAATATTCCATGCAAGATCGGACTTGAGCTTTATAGAGAGTTAAAAAATGGTCCCGGCGTGAAATATCGCTTGACCTTATTTAGGACGCCCAATTTTTTGGCTGCAATTTGAGCTTTGGATTCGATGTTGGCGCCGAAGTTGAGGTCTGAAGACAACTCCATGCCAAGAAGTTCGAGGCTGTAGGTCACAGGTACAGATGTACCTCGGAAAGAGGGGTGAGGTGGAAGGAACTCCTTTTTGACGTGAAAAGACACGATTGTGTTTTGGAGGCGTTGAAATTAACGAGGTTACTGTCGCCCTACTGGGTAACATAGTTTAGCCTCTCTTTATTCGCTTAACCATGGCCTCTCTCATGAACATCACGTCGTCACCGCTGGCTTTTGTGCTAGACAGGTATCTCTCTACAACAGTACTGTCGTCTGCATACCCAACAATTCCTGGTATTGCTGGTAACCAATCATTGATGTGTAGCGGGAAAAGCGTCGCAGAAAGAATAGACCCCTGAGGAACTCCGGCATCAATAGCCACTAAGTCAGAGGAGCAGCCATCGACAACTACTCTGATCGATCGTTCAGTCATGAAATCGACTATCCAACTGAAAAAGTCAGCGCGGATACCGTACGCAGGAAGCTTGCGCAGCAGACTAGCGTACCAGACCCTGTCAAAAGCCTTCGAGATGTCAAGTGAAACAGGAAGTGCTTCGCTGTGCATCTCGAGGGCCTCGCCCCAGAAATGCGACTCATAAACTAGAAGATCCCCAGTTGAGCGTCCTCGGCGAAAACCATATTGACGTTTGTTCAGCACTCTTACAGAGTATGGAAGTGCTGGCGATCGGTCGGCACGACTACCCTTTTTGGGTGCTCGTTGCACATTGACAAGCTTCCAGGATTTTGGGACGTCCGTCAAGAAGAATTGGTGCGGCTTCTCGGTCTCCAGATGGTGATGGACCATATGGACATTTGAGTGCAGTCCTCTAATGTTCGCAAGGTGCACTTTAAATGGAAGGAAGTGCAGCCGTTGTTTTAAATTCTTCCTATTCCTTCTTATCATGATGGTGAATGTTGGGGGGCAGGATTTTTAGTCGAGACGCTACTTAGTCGACCAATGGAAGTTTTCTTGGGCTAAGTTGACCAAAAATGGGAACATACTAGAGACTCCAGTCGCCAACTGGCATGGTGCATTTGCGAGTTGGCGGGGCAGCCGTTCACGTGTGGCTAACGTGCCAGTTGGGCCCCTTACTAACTACGGTCGGCCAGCGGCTATAACCGTGTTTCGAATCTCGCTACCCTCCAGGATGAGTTACCAGGTACAGCATAGCCAAGATACCAAGACCGAGGACAGACAGTTGTAGAAAGATAATGTCGCCATCTGTCATTTAGTTCCCGATAATATGGGCTATTTCCTTTATTTATGGCTTGCGCAATTTGTGCATTTAGCCAGTGTCAAGTAAGTATAATCTTTCTTCTATGTTCTTGACTAATTTCCTAGGTTTCAGTAAAGAAGTGGGGTTTTACTGAAACCTTCTTCGTGGCATTCTTGACAGAGCGCGAAAAGACACATTCCAACTGTTTTGTTTCACTTGCCAACACTAATGCATATTCAAAAACACTCAGTGGTTAATAACACACCATTATTACACACTAATATCAAACACAACACAAAATTTAACAAGAAAACCAAAACCATTAAAGTGACGCTTCGCGCTCCCGCCAAAAAGTCCAATATCGACTAAATATACGACGCGCTGCGTTCAGTTGCGTTCGGAAAGAAAAACTGCGAACTTCATGTTAGTAAAAGTATCTTAGGGAACAAAGTATCTTCAAAATACTAAGATACCAGGAAAATGTATCTAAATACAAGATACAAAATACAAAATTTGAAAAGTTTTTCAAATACAAGATGTAAATACGCATTTTGTATCTTGTATCTGTATTTCAGATACTTTTATCTTAGATAAGTCACATCACTGGTCGTAACTCGGCAAACATGCGGCAGGTAAAAGTAACGAGACCTTACTGCCTGTAATAGGTTAATAAATTAAAAACCTTAAAGTTGCGTTTGTTGTCTGTAACTAAAACAATGTATATTAATACAAGGTTGGGGAAAATTAGTAAGCTGACGAAGACGTAAATGCACAGAAATAACTATGCGTTCTGGTATTTGCTGAGCAATCCCTTAATTTTGTTGAATTTAAAGCGCAGCAGCGTGGACAGGATTGCTAATTTGTAAAACCATATGAAACGATTGACATATTTTCTACTTTGACACCATGACTTAAATAGACAGGATGAATAATGTTAGCTGGCGCTAGTGCACTATATAAATAAAATGTTGAGGAGTTTATTTATTCCAACAAATTTACACTTGCACACCCGCTATTACATTCTTAAGTTTATTTGGTTCCCTATGTTTCCCAGCAAAAAGGTTTCAAAACAACATTATCACTTCTACGGTTAAGTTAATAAATTATTTTAATAAAATTTCCCATAACTGATACACAGCAAATGCAGGCCCGAAGTAAGCAGAATTTGTGGTATGGTTGTTATTTACTTTACATATAACTAAAATTAATTTACTAATTAACTTTAATTAACTTATCAACTGATAAGCAATAATAAGTAAAAATGTAATAAGCTGTGTGCTTTCCCGCAGAGTAGACTAGTACAAACGCCACTTAACTTGTTTCTCATCTTCAAAACAAGGCATACGCATTGTGCTGTGCTGGATACCCGGTCATGTGGGAATCCATGGCAATGACTCTGCAGACGCATGGCTTAAGCAGGCCACAGTGAGTGGCTCTCTCTATCATCTTTGGCCAAAAAACATTTAACCTCTGAGTGGTCTAAACATTGGAAAGGGAGCTCCACCACAAAAGGCTGTCATTATGCTAGCATACAACCAGAAATCCCCCAGATACCGTGGTACTTTAAAATTCGCACTTTCAATAAGAGAGTAACCTCCACTATCTGTAGACTCAGATTAGGACATGTAAGCACTCCAGTTTTTTTAGCTAAAATTAGAGCGAAGGACAATTCCCTATGTGAGTGTGGACTTGATGAGGGTACTACAGAACATATATTTTTTAACTGCCCTAAAAATTCCCCTTCTTTGTACACCCTACTCCCCACGTCCCTCCCTTTCCCACAAATTTTAAAAGCATCCTACCATTGGTATACTCAGATTTTGTGAATGTCCTTGTCCTGTGTGCGTATAGGTATTAATACTAATAAAATCAAATTAAAGTCTAATTGTGCACTAACAAAATGCTTTTCAATTTTTTCAGGTACCTCAACAGACCCCTTTTTATTTTTATCTTATGAAACCAGTGCAAAGTTACATATATATGTCTACGTGGCTCTTTCAGTAACCACTACCTTGTACACTGCACAGAACCTGTTTGCGTTCCAAGCAGAGTGGTCTACCGGACAAGCACTAACAATACTACAATCCCTCCTTGAACTAGACATTGGCTTAATCATAAGAGAGAGCCATTTACCAAGAAATTGATTAAAACAAGGCATGACAGAAGACGTCAAGCTGCACTACCATATTGTCATAGCTTTATTACTATTTTGTCATAGCTTGGCTATAGGTACTACCATCTTTTTGTTATGATCTACGATAACTTAAAGTTTGGTGGTCTTATACCGTTTTATTATGTTTTATATACTTTTTGCTATTAATTCGGTATTGTGTCATTTCTAGTAAGTTTGTAGGGTTCTATCTTTGAGGTTTGTGAAGATTAAAGAGGATTAAAACAAAATTTAATAAAATCTATTGTTTATATTTGTAAATATATAATGAATAAAATAACACGTTTTGAAATAAATTAATTTAGGTCTAGAGTTGTTCCATAAAATATTATTCGTAATTTCCTTTTATACGTAGATTAATTTCATCTTGGATATTATCTTTTAGGTACATACTACATAAAAACTGGTTATTCTTGCACTCTGTATAGTGGAAAGCATATATATTCTTGAAAGTTATTTTGAAGATTTTTTCGGAATAATTAAGTATATACCTGAGTATTAAATCACGTTTATGATAACATCGAAGAGGAAAGAAAAAGAAAAATATATCCATTGGGGTTTAATAATCGATATATATTTTCGAAGACACACAGAATCCAACTAAACTTATTGAGGTATAATATATCAGGCAAATAGTGCACTGCAAGTAGCACATTAATATAAAATAATAACATTTTATTTTCTTAAAGATTCCTTGCAATTATAACATTTATTGAGTAGGTAAACACAACTTTCATAGCTCAGCTTCGATCGCTATGAAATGCATTATACATTATAGAGAGCTCATGCGATCACGTAAAATGGTGTTCAATAATTGTGATGCTCATTTTTAGTTTTGTATAATACTAACAATTTTCTTTAATACGAATTACACTTCTCCAACATTTTTTATTTCAACACATCAACATAAACATTTCAATATAATTGTAATATCTATATTTCATAAAATCAATCGTTTGGAACACATTCTGGACCTCTTAGCATTAGGTACAATATAAAATAACATCGCCTAATCTAACATGATATCAGTAAAATATTAACACACGCTCACATTCAACATTACAGATATAAATAATAATCTAAGAAAATAATAAATAGAATTATTAATATCACAGTAGAATAACTGCCAGCTAATTTCTACCATTATATCCAAAGTCTTCATTATTGTTGTAAAACGGTTTAAAGGTATGGTATGTGTCGTTAGAACTTTGAAACAAAACGATAACAGTAATGCAGTGCTGACAGTCCCAGTAAAAAACTGCTGTGATATTGACAACTAAACAATAAAGCATCAGAACATACGAGTAGAACAACATTCTTTGATCATAATGTTGCTTGTAACCTTAAACCTACTGGTAACTATCGATGACGCGTCGAGCTAGAGACACCTCGGCATTAAGGACTATGACACTATACATTTTATTTGAAATTAATCCCGGCTTTCGACACAAGGACACAGTACACAAAATAAAGTATTGCTGTCCGTATCTTAAAACTACTGACAGTGAATAGATTTAAGAAAATGGTGTATATGTATGTAAGTATTGCTGATATATACATATTGTTTATCCTGTGAAAACCAAAGAAATGAAACAAATTAGGTAAAATATCATAGTACAAACTTAATGATAAAAACCATACATATTATACAGCATGGCGGAGCACGGCACGATTAATTGTTAGGCACATGAAAAATGGAAATTCGTCGTTGTTATGCCACAAACGACAGCATATCATAGCGGTTAATGTTAAAACATTGATGTGCTCCGCCACGGTGCAGTTTGAGAAGAAGATTTACTAATCTAAAACAGGAGACATATTTTTATTAATTGTAATTGCCCACATACCGTTCAGTATGTTATATTGTAAACTATTGCATTATATATACACATTCAAACGATATGAATCAAATTAGAATTATGAATATTTTATAATAAAAGTAGGTATCAATGATTTATTTAGAAACAATAGCGCCGTAAACCTATTTGGAGGAAATATATGCTAGTTTAGGTTCTAACAATTACGTCGAAAATTATTATTTAAATTACTAAACATACTGAATAATGGAAAACGGATCTAATTCACGTTTTAAGATTACATTTTTATATATTTAAGGAAAGTGTTAACATACAACTGTTTTTTTATGATATTGATCTTTTTCGAAATAGTAGGCGATTCAAGAATCATTTAATTCCGCCAATTGTCAATGGCAATACAATATCAGGTCAATGTTGTAAATTTACATATTTACATAAGCGAATTATTAATTTACAGAAAATAAGAAATTAGGTGTCTAAGGACGCAGATTTTACATACATATACAATTGAATTCTTAAAATGTAGAGCTAGAATTGGTGCAAGTTACAGCGACAATGTGGTGTTATTCTAAAGGACATTATTGTGATTCCAAATGACTCAACGTAATTTTGGATAAGCTCCGTACATTAAGACCATGGTTATATATTTTTACGATAATTTTATAATCTATGCGATATTTAATGTTAGATCTAAGTACAATGACGAGGCTCATGTACCTTGAATTAACGAAGGCATTTCACCAGTTTTACTTATAAATTATGAACTGTGCCTTAAAAATAACATGATGTTTAATGCCATTCAGTAATAAAAAATCACTCGATTCGTAATTCTGTTAACATATCGAAGGAAATAATAACGAATAAGACTTAGAAGTCGACTAGCGGCCAGTGTCTGAATCTCCAGCACTTCTTTGTCCTCACAGAGAAGTCCAAATATAGCTCATGCTGGTCAAACGAGGGATATATTGAAGGAGAACAAATTTTGCTGTTAAGCTTTACCAAATATATGGCAAGAAAAAGAAAATCTTTAGATTCAATTAAGATTTCACAAATAGCAGGATTTTATTTTCAAGTGAACGTCACCAGAAAACTAAATTAGAAAAAAAAAAAGAATATAAATCTTGGTAATTTTGAAATATCCTATAGCATTTAAAATGGTTAGATATCCTTAAATTTGTGTCTCAGCTAATCACTTAATTACACCCATGTCCACCATCTGTAACTTTTCTCTAATACTATGTTGTTAACTTGAACTCAAAATTAAAGGGTTAGTCGGTAAATGGTAATTTGATCATATATTAATTTGTCTCAATTATGCTCGTTTGTACTGATATGTTTATATTTTTACTTTTCATTTAATATTATGTTACGACTTTGGTGTGGAGTGAATTATAAAATTGAGCAAAATTTTGGCTAAATAAATTAATACGTAAAATTATTTACAAGTGGCTTAATAAAATATAAAGTGTCTTTATTAATTAAAATAATAAAATTCAGCTACAACCTAATATAAATACAATAAAATAAGGAAAACATCTATGATTTATGAAAACATAACTCTAATAGCTTCGAATATAAAATTGAGATCGGTAAAATTATTACGTTTATGAAACTATTGCGAGGCCTCGCCAGAATTTGAATCAAAAAGACGAATATAAGTGTAGTGAAAAACGGGAAGCATATCTTTTTTACCATTACGAATGTTTAGAATCAGAAATTGATTCATGACTTGACAGAGAGCGTAGAATTTTTTAAAAGTATAGGCAAGGCAACTTTGTTATAGAGGACCTACGCAAATTTCCACTATATACAATATTTTGTTATATAATGTTTTATTTATATAATCTTGGTTGCAAAATGAAATTGCAAGATATGATTTATATAGAAATAAAACTTTGCGTTCGCTGTATCTGTACACGAAAATAATAATTGTTATAACAAACATAACGCATTTATTGTATTGTATCTAATATTATCTATTAAATACTATTATTATGACTTCAACTTAAAATGTATCTATTCTAATGTTTATAAACTAAGCCGTCGTTAAGTCTATAACCTTACAATATGGCAGTTGTCAAATTGGTAGCTGAGTTGTTGAAAGTTTTTTTTTTTGCTTTTAGCTCGATCGCTAGTTAATTAGATATATGCCTTTGGAGCGCAG
The DNA here is from genome assembly GCA_927399485.1 of Calamotropha paludella. NCBI lineage: Eukaryota > Metazoa > Arthropoda > Insecta > Lepidoptera > Crambidae > Calamotropha > Calamotropha paludella. The sequence continues at coordinate 13,868,589 of OV656805.1, forward strand.
AATTTCGTTGCTTATGATGGAAATAATTTTTTATACTTGCTAATAGAGACAACTTTTATGATGCTTTATCACAACCGTTATTGCAATGATAATATATATTTGGTAATATTTGCAGGTACGTCACGTATAATAACACATTCGAATTTTAAATTTTGATCAGTTTTGATAGGTATTATTAAGCATAAGACACCCTGTAACTGACTTTTTATGTGAATTTGGCAAGAAAATATTACGTAATTTTTTTTCATATTATCTGTTACGAAATTATGTTCCAAAAATATGTTAAACCTTTGAAGCGGAAAATAGAGTTTGTCTCTAACTGTTATTTAGATAGCTTAATATATTATATGCCTTATATTTACATTATACTTAAATAAACCGTAGGTTTTAATGTTTACAGTTACTAATTGCACTTATACGAAAATATTTTAATATGCCTGTTGGAAAATAGCTTATATTTCATCATCAATATTATACATTTTGGGCAAAAGATGCACTTTTTACAAGATTTGTAATATTTGTTTTTATAAAAAGAATGGGAAATGAAACGAAATCTAAACATATTAGTATTAATTAAACCAATGTATTAGTACCACATGAGATATCACGTGATATGTGACTTCCGTTATGGTCGAGAGGTAATTTATAATTTATTTGAACGTTGGCATGGATAACTAACATCCACCAAGCAAAGAAAATCTAAATCGATATTGAGTTCTGTGTGACATTTTGAAAGTATTTACTATCGCGGAATTTGCTGTGCTGCAAATAAAAAACGTTTAAAGTTAACTAACGCTTTGAACGAGTCGGAGCACCACCCCCCATATAATTTTAACCTTACGAGTGGCAAAGCAGCAATTTCCGTGACTATACTTCTATTGCTCACAGTTGTCGAGTTAATAATTATTTTTCTTTGTACACTGTAGTTGTGCGTTCAGTACTGAAAGCGAAGGACATTGTGAACGCGCCTGTTGTCAATTTTTCATTAGTGCGACTCACCATTCGTTGGTCAGCATTAAGTGACCGTTTAATAAACTATTGTGAAATAGGTAGATAATATGCAACGTAGATAATCAATCATCACATATTTAAAATTACAATGTAATAGAATAACTCTTTGATTTTTTTTCAGTAATAAAACGTAAACGCGCTTTGAAAAGAGGCTTTATGGAAAATTTCTATTAAATATTTAATCCGCAATTGGCACATTTTTCTTATGTAACGTAACTGTAATCTTATAGAGTTTAGCTTTATTAAAAATATGCATATATTTATTCACTTATCACATAAATATAATATATATATAACGAACCTTGGTAACTGCTAATGGATCCGGAGGGCCAGGCCGGGGTTTCATTGCAAACGTTATACACTTACGTAAATAAAAGCTAAATTAAAACAAACAAACGTTACTATGTAACGGTACAAACTTTCGATTAATCGATCACATTAAGTAACCTCATACTATTTTAAAATGTAAGTAATGTAATATTATGTACACATTCCCAAACATTGCTTTAATTTTTTAATAATATAAAGTATATATTTATAATTCATCGTAATTAATATTTACAAATTTAAAACTCTTTTTATAATACTTATAAATAATATTGCAGCTCGCATCGCCTTCACTTTATTTGCTCTTACTTCTGTTTATGTCCGTTTCCTATTTCATTTCATATGTTTGCATTCACATATACCTTAACGGGGAGGTAACATTGAGAAACGTATGTACATACAATAGGCGCTATTGGACGCGAAATTCAGAAGTTTCTGAAACTTCTGCGAAGAATAGTCCAAAGTGTACATAGTTTTTATCCCCCAAAGATCACAGAGAATTATTGTTCATCGTGATGTTTAAGATTTCCCGCAGTCATTCCAGTGACGTGTTCGTCATTTTCCATCTCCAATCTATACGCAGTGGTCATTAAGTTAAATTTATGATGTCTGCAACAAGAGTCGAACATTTTTGGACAGTTTTTTAAGCATTTGCAAACATTAAATTGGAATAAAGAAACGACAACGATGTTGGATTCTCATTTGGTATTGTCATAGAGACAATAACGTATTTTCCTTTAATTGGAGTGGATTAAAAGGGTATTCTGATTACAGATAGTAATCAGCAATGATATTTGTTTAGTGGAGAGGGCTATTACTCAGGTGGCAGCTATCGCAATTTAACTATGTCCGTCCGTAGTAGGTGAAGTATGGCTTATATTCTGGACATCATCGCAACTCCAACGCTGAGCGAGCGACGCTGAGTATTGTCTGTTTGTTTCAAGACCACCAATGTATACCACAAAGATATGTTCATAAAAATTTAAAGTCTAAAACATGATTTGTAGTCTTTTCGTCGAATCTGAGATAGCTTACACTTCTAATTTATATAAAGTAGTTTTGTTTTATTATTATCTAATAATTCAGTCAATATACATTTATATTTAGTGATTAATATCACCGAAGTAATTTCGACTGGAATATTATACCGAGTCGAGTGTGAATATGAACCGAGCGAGTAAGCAACGCAGTTATAGAATGCGTTGCGTACGCGTTCAGTCGTGAGCAGTGTGAAAACAATCCACGTGCCATATGCGCACTTAGGTACTTTCTAAAGCACATTCGAAAATGTGGACGGAATTTACTGACTTCATAATGTTTGTAACGATTTCACTACTGGAAGCGTTAACGAAGCCAAGAGAGCTGTATAAAAATATGCGTACGTTTTCATCCTGATTCAGATAGGTGCTATATGAGACGAGTCAATGGTATTAAAAACAAGGAAATTTTGCCATAATATAAATATAAAGTTCAGTTAAAAAAAAATAACAGATTAAGTATATAGTACCTTGATTTACTGTTATTATCAGTGTTTTGTAACAACATTTTCAACATCCATTGAAATCCATTCAATTGCAAGTGTTGGCTTAGCTCAGTGACGTTTCCACACTGCTCTCCGTCAGTCTAACCTTACAATATATCTTACAGCTAATATTCACAGTCTGCAGCCGAGAGCGACACGCGACTTCGCATGCACTTCACAGTAAAGGCGAATTTACTGCTCTACAAAAATACGTGGGCAATGTCCATTATGCATTCAAAACGCGAGCCACATTTGAAGGGCAAAAATATGTCTCCTTCGCAATTCATATTCAATATAGTATTTATATTAATATTTCTCTTTATTAAATAATAAAAACATTTCTTAATTTAATTTCCTTCTTAGAGATCACGACTTGCTTAGTTGCACTCGCGAAATGTCTATAAAACAGTAGGTTCTGTTTTAAAATTAGTGTTTGAGTTGGAGCGTGATGCGCGTGGCGGTTATCGCGCGGCGTGTGCGCTAATCACCAAAGCGCGTGCAAGCTTTCTTCCATTTGCACTGCGTACACCAGAGATCGCGTTGGTCCATGCCGTACACTTTACGACATTTCTTGTTGTCAGAACGCGGTCGCCGTCCGGGACTACCCGGAGAACCACTCGCGCTTGATAGCCTCATGTGCTTCTGGATACAAAAAATATGTCATAAAAAAACACGTAACAATTCTGTATCTACTAAATTATTTAATATGAAAAGAGAATTACCGGGGAGTGTGAATTGGACCAGGAATGCGAAATAGGAATGCTTATTGGCCTCGCTGAACCATTCTGCATGGTGGAGAGTAGCCCTTGCCTGGAAAACGCAAAGAAGGTTTAAGATTATTTGTTACGTTAGAGACAATTAAATATGTTTTTCGAATACTCTTTTAGACAAACTGATTAGTAGCTTCGTAATTATTGCAAAAATTTTATACATTGATCTAGCGAAGTATCGTTTTATCTTTTGATGGGTCCTCGGATTGGTTAATAGTGGTAGTCTTGGTTGCCAGTATCTACCTATAGGATCCGACGAGCTGTCGCTGGTACTCGGGGTCCTCATGCGGGGGCCGGCACATATCTCGGTGGGAAAGTGTGGGTGGGGGTGCGGGAGTCGCCACTTCGCGCTCTGTGTAGTAGAACTCCTCCTCGTGATCACTCTCCCCCTCTTTCTTTGGCCTAAAAAATGGTTAAAATTGTAGATTTCGTAATATCACCACTAAAACTCACGAAGATGGCGAAAATATTATCCTTGTTGAGTGAAAAAAGTTATATACATCTTTTTAAAAGGTGTGTATTAAAGACATACAAAGTTTTTATGTTTATTATACGACAACCTTTAAAAGCGTTACATATCATAATCGAACTTCAGTCTCAGGACTTTGGGCATTACAGGAATAGTCAGAGATAGTAAATTTTTTCGTCAATATCTACTTAATGAGTTTAAAGTGTTCCCTGCAGGTATTATTTACTGCCGTCATTAGCACAGAGCAGGGTTACGTAACCAGCCGGCGAGCGGCGGCGGGCGACCTTGCAGAGCGCGCGCGGTTGCGGGTACTATGCAACCTTGTCGCTTGCCAACCATCGCTTCCGGGTCACCAAGGGCCACCCTTTTATTCCATAAGTGCTTAGTTACATGTATAGACAACTAGCCAATATTTATAGGTATTTTTGTCGTAAAGATGTTAAAAGCTTTTACTAATGTACTTAATTAAGATAAGCTTATCTGGTATGACGATATTTATTATTTATTGAACAGAAATTACGCCTAAAAAATTGGAATGTATTGCTTTGCTGCCGGTTGGGTGATTGCGCAATTGCTATTGCACCGACACGTGTTGTTCTCAGCGCACGTGACCTTTTATACACGTGCAAGTTAAACACACTACACGTCCTCTCATCCAATCTAACTTCACGTTATCCCGGTTGCATAATTTACACATATAAAAAACCTTGAGTTTCAGCCGTAGCGTAAACTTGACGCGTGGTAGATAACACTGGTTAAATAAGCGTCACAAAAATTACGTAAAATACAGTAGGTACATCTGTAAAACTTACCTACATAAATTATTATGGATAAAGTTGCTTTTTAATGAGTTTATTTCAATACTAACCCCAAATGCGATTGTCGTATGTGAGCTTCAATCGCATTGCATGTGTTTGTATTATATCCGCAACCTCGCCACACGCACTCATACACAACGCTGTTAATCTGAAACAAAATAAAAATAAATCAGCTAAGCTTTAGTTAAAATCCCAATCAGTAGAGAAATCAAGATGAATGCCGATTGAATCGAAAGTAATAATTTGTTAAAGTTACTTTGAACATAAGCGGTAAACAGCTTAACTTTTGACTTTAAATAATACCTCTACTTTTACAGGTAACAAGTTCTTAGTTCTTTTCCAAATATCTAATTTCCATTAGAAAAAATGCCTTTTTACGATTTTTTCTGATTGACGAGATCAGCGCTAGCGTCTTCCTATAAAACAATATGTGTATTGAACATCGTTAGATAAAAGGCAATATACACGGAAGCGGTTCTAGGTCGGCGCGACACGGTGCGGCCTTGCTGACGCCTCTCACCCTCCTGCGCCCACCGCGCCACAACGGCAGTGCACTTGCACTTTTCTGATAGAAACAATGGTCACCTACAATACGAAATAATTAAATGCCTCACAAAACGTGAGATAGCTATTGTTGTAATCATGTTATAAAAATGCTTTAGACCCGGAACAGGATATATTCAACTCCAATCAACTGTGCGACTTCATTCCGAAATTGGACAACAGAACTAAAGATATGTTATAAAGCGTAACCTCAGAATGTTTTTCATTTGCCTTTTTGTTCATGAGGAAATTTAACAGAATGCAATAGTTCTTGAGGTGTGATCGTAACGCCAGAGCTCGCGGCCGAGTTAGTGAAGCTTGCCAAAGATTCTGTATCGACCTTCTGACCAATGCCACATAATTTTAACCACCCGGGCTGGGCTGCTTTGCTTCTGACAAGCATCTTGTTGCCATGTCGTTCGTCACTATATTTAGATCTTTATGCTATGTTTGTTTTCGGCTTTAGGTTGACGTTTCCTGTGTCTAAATGTGTTATCTTAGTACCGAAATGTTACAAGTTCTCAAATACCTAGATATAGGTAGAATGAAGACTATACTTTAGCAATACAATATCAGCATTAAAAAATTAAAAAATGCTAATAAAATATTTGTTTGTTAGCCGCTTGGGATTCTAGTTTAGGTAGGTGGGTACATATAGTAAGTGCATTGGGAAGTAGGTCAGGTCGAGGTAGCCAGCATGACTGAGGTGGAGGGGGGAGGACAGCAATCTAGGTCAGAACACCACGGCCAAGGGTGATCTCTGAAGGTTGCGTTCCTTTGTCATATCTGAGAGCACAGCCAAGAACTATGCCGGTTTTAACTTATGAAAACTCATCAGTAGGTTAAGAACAGCTCGCAACCTAAAGAGATAAATAATATTTTGACCTTATTATTCTTTTACAAGTAGCAAGCATAATGCTATTAGTCATTCTTGGAAACTCGATATCAGTTCCGAATACCCCAATAAACAGAAGACGCTTCCCAAACATATCGTAATAAATGTCCGCTGATTCATTCTCTCATATTACATGACGCATTGTTCTGAAAATATGTACGAGTAAGGTTATTTCCCATAACTATCCACTTTAAAATGCACTATCCGGTTGAATCCAATATTTAGCTAGCTAGCAAGAAAATGTTGCATATTTATTTCACCTTGGCTCTGTCGAGGGTGGTGGTCACATTGACTTTAATGGCCCTTATAGCAGTTTGTCCTTCACTCGCGGCTTAATATCGATCGATACAGTGGCAAGAAATCAAGATTTACACTAATACCAATGGTATATTAAATTAGTGTATCTACCATGATTTTAACGACTCGGTACTCGCTATTAATACTACGTAGAAATTATTGCAGCATAAACTTTTGTAGAGCGCCTCTAGGAGTTACTATTATGAATTAGAAAATATGCGTGCGTTGATTTATTCTCTGTGTTGACATGAAAAGGGGGTTTTTATATTAAGATGTAGCAATTTTTTTTTCGGCCATTCCAAATGATCTGGTTTTAAGTAAAAAGAACAGGCACTAACATGTTGTCCCACCTATGTAGTGAAATTAATAAACTAAGCATAGTTACAATAAGTTACTGCCAATTCCATTTCACCGAAGCGCAATGTTGTTTGACTTGCCGTCTAGGGCAGAGGAGGGCAGAGCAGGGTACGCGGGACGCTGTCTCTCCGGAAGGGAGGCTCCCTCTATTGCACCAATGACCTACTTTCAGTCTTCAATAAACTTGTGACTCGATTGCCGCAAAGATTTACGAAAAAGTCATTTTTCAACACAAAGAACGATGCTCTACATTTTCTTATTACTTAACTTTTAATGCTGAAGTATTAAATTTTCGAAGGACATTTTAAACAATGGCATAGAATTACAAATACTCATCGTAGGGCTCGTAACTAAAGATTGAGTAAACAATTTATACAAAACGCCCTATTTTTACTACGGTTTATGAGTCGGCTATGATGTGATGTGTGCTAGTTGCATCTCTTTTTACTGAAAGGTATCAAATAAGGACGTCGTATTGCCTATGTGTGTATTTGAAGTAGGTATGAGCCTATTATCGAACTCTTCTATAATTGGGAGTGAAGTCAATAATCTATTTAAAATAGAATGAAAGTTCTCAAACAGAGCTCTACATTTTTGAAACACAACACACGTCGACTTATCCTACACAATAATCATTGACTATTTACGGTTGCCTATATCTTGGGGTGTTTTTCCTTTGGAATGATTAAAAGATCGTGAGAGTATCCTTTAATACCAATTTATATAAATATTTACGTGATTTATTGGAATGATTCACTATGACATCAATTTTATGATTGGGCTGCGCGAGCATGCGCATCTATGCAGTTATATTAAACTATACGTGTTATAGTTTGTCCTGAATAGCTGTAGAGTGCGCCTGTGTGCCATGCAGACGAGTTGCACGTGCCGTTGTTTGCTTATGTATGCAGCGTGGGCGGTGCAGTGGAGCCGCAGTCGGTTAGCCGCGATTTAAAATTTAATTTTCTACTTTTGCACTTGAGCATTTGAAGTTAGTATTTTTATATTATAAAAATCTTTAGAGAATCAATCATATGAAAAATCATTTTGGTACACACTCTAGTTTATAAAGGTTCTAAAGTCGGATTTTTTGTAAGGCTGTAATTTAAAAAAATAAACATTTATTAAGCTTTTTTGCTTTATTTGGGAAGTTACATTACAAAAGGGAGTTTCTGTGTTATGCGCATTAGTAGTGTAGTGGGGTTACAAATGGAACAGAATGGGAAAACGTGCCTTAAAACGGGGAGTCTTTAGGATAGGGGGGCGGGGATAAGATTTTTGCCCCACTTTGTGGCGGTTATGATATTGAGGGCATATAAAGCCAAATATATTGAGTTAGTTGATTTGATACTGACAGAGTTAAAATATTACTAATGTGAATTGCAATGATAACTTGTTTTATAGTTTTGTTATTCTAAATGAGAAGTAATTGTTACATCAGTCTCTAAGTACAGTGATGATGTCATAGTCAGTTAAATTAAGGTTAGTTTAATATTTAATGAAGCGTGGTTATGGACATATTTTATTTATTAATATACAGGTATAATGCAATAGTTGACAAATTGACATGGTAATAGGTGTCAAATAGTAATTTTAGTGGAATCTATATTGAAATAATCAAGCTGATACTAATACGAAAATTCGTAAAAGCCTTCGTGGAATAAACCCATAAAATTTCACAACGGGACCATCGAGTAAATAATTACGTTCTGGTTTCTAAGTCCGTAAACATTGGGAAGTTAACAAAAACTATATTCCAGTCCCCGGTAACAAGGCAGATATTCGTGTTACGGCATAGTATGAACGAACCGGCATAAAATGCCGGTTTGTTGTTGCGCTATCTCTTTCTACTGCGAAACACCGAGATGATATTGATTTGTTTTCATTGCGTCTCTTTTTCGCAGCGGCGGGATCGTAACTCTATCGCGGCGACGTGACCTTCCTTATTTATACTTCAAATAGGTACGCGGTCAGATAAGTTGTTTTCGTGTCATCTCGCTCTAGCTTTAGGAATGAACGAGGAAGACGCCATTTAAAGGCTGATGTATAGCTTGGCCGCGTTCGTGCGGGTTGGAAATGAATCTGTGTGCGTGTGGTGATTACTAGAATGTGGTGAAAACGGGACAGACTAGCGACTGATTACGAATAAATCTTCAATACGAAGAACATATTAGTTCAAAAATTGGGAATGCTAACAATCGACACTTAATATGCTGTAGCTTGTTCTAAAATGGAACGGATTATTTTTTGAATTTACTGTTTTGATTGCATAAGTATCACCAAAATTTGTTTATTCAAATTAGAAAAAAAGCGATGATCTAGTTGTTAATAAAAAAAGGTTGTCCATTTTGTAACCTGTATACACATCCTTTGTAAAATTATATACTTATACAAATGGACATTTATAATTGAAGAGAAAAAAGACGATCATATACAAATCTTATTGTACTCGTCTGCATCGAACAAGTCTAGCTGGAATAGGAGCGTTGTCTGTTGAAGTCAAAACCGTTACAATAGTCGTTGGAGTTTCAAAACTACAACTCCGAGAGGAATTTACTATATAAGTTTTTAATATACTTGTTAAGTTGATAAGTTTTTATTTGTTAATTATCATTGTTAAATGAAGATAATTAATTTTTTTTACAGTAAATCAGAATGTATCTGTAATAAGTCTTAGTAAACTAACATTTAAAAAAGTAATGAATCTAATCTGTGATAGTCTGTATAATGAACATGCAAAGGTTAAACGCCATTTTGACCTAAAATGTTCAGAAATTAGTAAGTTATTAAAATATAAGCTAATAAAACCGATTGAAGGTTCTTTTGTTAAAACCTTTTTTTTGGGTTTAATAAATTAAATTTAAATAAACCTTAAGATATGAAAAAAATAAATTCGGTATAGTAATCAAACTCAATATTTTTTATCAAAAAACCTACAAACTTTCTCTGCTCTACATACTTGTTATTACGTATATTTGTATGTTATTTTTCACATGACAACTTTACCTCTTAACAAAACATCGCTTCTAGAGATGCGGCTCTAGGTAGCTACTTTGCAGAGTCACGTGGCCGCCTCAGTGGCTTTCTATTTCAAAACAATCATTGTCTCATTTTGTGTTTACAAACAATACTCTTACTGGCAAAGTTTGTTTGAAAATGAATCAAAAGATAATGGTTTCCTAAAATATGAATGGAAATTTTATTAGAATGTAACACATTTATACAGTACGCATATAATGCTTAATGAGCCTCACCATCTCGTTCAATCATTTAAGTATTAACAGATACCTATGGTTATCATTAAATTATTACGATTTTTATGCTTAGCTTCATTCGGCCCGATGAATATGATGTTATGTAAAATATACGCGATCCGGTGTACCAAAGTCGAACAAGCTCGTAGTAATTCTGCCAGTATATTTGTGCTTTTATTTGATAACAAGGTACATCAAAAATGGATCAATGAGAGTTTTGGCAATGACTTTCTCTACTTTTTGAATATATCTTCAATTATTTCTTTTTCCTTAGAATTTAGTGTAGGTTAATACATTTTCCTTGTCCCGAAAATTATTTAGTTATATTCTTTGTACATAAATGATACCTTAACTCAATATTAAGTTAACTTGTTAAACAAAGGAATAGCCGAGACAGCGATAGATGGAGAGAGATGGCGTAAAATGTGCCATGCAGTGGCACCGACACCCCATGGTGCTAAGGGACTAAAAGCATTGCAGGTCACTGAACCTACAATGACTTTACCCCAACTAGGCATTGCAATTTTCATCATTGTATCTGGGAGATACTAAATAGTGGCTAAAAATTGTTTCTGTAGATGATAAGGGTAATAATGGCATGGCAATTTAAAAATTTCCCTAGTTCCAATATAAAATTCCCAATTTTTTATTACTTTTCAAATTTAATATCACATTGATATATATTATAGCGTAATTGTGTGGTTGCTTGCGAAATCGGTAAATTTTATTTATTTTATAATAGTAAAATGATTCTACCACTTTTGTAGAATTCCTAGGCAATCATAGTTTACATACAAACATTAATTTCAACCACGAGTATATGGTATGGTTGTCAATTGTGTGAAAAGTAGAGTTAGAGCGACTGAAAACAGAGAATGGTACAATTCAATACTGTGTGGTAACGCTTGTACGTCATAAAAAAATAAATAAAAGAAACAAAACAGTTATTATGCCTACACAAAGAATAATCTACAGGTGGCGTTGTGCGTCCTCGTGGATGCATTGAACTCTGATCCAAAACATTCCCCTCTACTGCCGCCGCACCCCGCACCCCTCCACACACCCCTGTCAATGTTTTTCATTCGTTTTTTCAAAGCATGGCTACGGAAACTAAGAAAGCGTATAAAACAAATTCTCGTGATACCTCTTTATAAGAAGTTTTGTTCGTTATAACACTAAAGGAAAAATTCTTTTAAATGGGTGAGAGTCACAAATTATACGTAACCGTCAACACGTGAGTGAGTCAAAGGTGAAATACGTCAATTGACGCTAGGTAGGGTACATACATAAGTAGAGAGATTATTTAGAGCCGCGTCACAGCGGCAACTCTTCTACGTAGCGTATTCACCGTTTTCAACAAGTGTATTATAGACAAGTGTTCAACTGAAACCAAGTGCAACATATGAATCACTGATGAGTTGCTCGCAGTGAGCTGCAGGAGTGATGAATCAGTCGAGTGAGGCAGTCGCCAATCGCTGTGGAGGCCCGCCTTCTGGTCACCGACCTCGGCAGGTTCTGACTTGTTACATTTTCACTTTTTCCTCTACGACTCGCGGAGTATGAGCGATCTTTCTAGTTTAACGACTGTGGCCACAAACCAACCATTTGACAGGTAGAAATGCGATGGTAACAATATAATTGCTTAATTGAAGTCGTGACATAATCTTCTTGGCACTTTCGCGGCACTTATTTTTAAGGCGTATCCGAAAAATTCAGTGTTACGTATTGGCCGCCGCAATAAACATGATTTTACTTGTAAAATAGGTAGTTTGTTGAACCCGCGGGACTACTCATTATCGCGTCTGATGAACTCGTCGCAGCCATTGTTCCAGCCGGCGATACCCACTGTCGCATATAGCTATGTAATTTTGTCATTACCGACTCACTTAAGGTATGCATATATATTAAGTTTTTAGCTTCTACACTAAACACAGGGTCATAATTTTTTTTTTCTTTCCATACTTCTGTGCTTCATTTCATTACAGAGTTATTCTAATAGGTGAAACTATAATGTGATGTCATCGTAGTTCTAACGGTAAATTATATTCATGTGCTGATGTCATTTATTCATGTTCACATAGAAAACTGTTAGAAAAATTCTCAAAATTCGGATACGAAAATATCGGCGAACCATACTTTGAGATGCGAAGTGTAAACATTTGAACTGTCAAGAACGGACAGTGCCCCAGCTACAAAGTCATTGCCCCGTTCATGCGGGTTAAAAAAACGCACTACTCCCTGTTTAAGTACGTACCCATGGATGATTTATAACGAGTTTGCGTCAATAGATTAATGTTATGCAAACATGACGTATTAATTTTAATGATTTTTATCGAACATGTGGTTTAGTCAAGAGATAAATTATTACGATATCTATATTAATAATAACTATTAGCAAATACCATCAATTAAAAATTGCCCACCCGCAAAGTGTCGTGTGGCACGCAACCAGTAACTGTGAGCCTTCCTTTGTTCACTTTAATTGTGCAAGGTAGCAGAAGTAATGTGGTCACACACCCATAAATAGTGTGATCGACCACAGCTGGTGCTCATATTCAGGGAATACTGGTCAATGTCTTCGCGGTTGGGGTTTACGACCGTATCAAGGTCGTCAGGATGGGGTGCATGAACCATACGGCTCTGACGCGCGATATTTCTGATTTGGTTTCAATAGGAATTACATTTGCGTACAACATATATGCAGTGGCTGTTCGCAAAAAAGATAAATGAAACGATGGTATGAGCAGGGTTATTAGAACGAGGGAGTAATTCTGTGGGGCGATGACCCGTAGAAAGAGACAGAGAGACAACAACTTTGAAGTTCGTACGGTCCTGCCTCAGTGACGCCAGCAGCTTTATGTACGCTAATAAAACTGCGTTTTAATCCTATTATAAAAAAGTTTGGAAACATGACGGCGTGCTATGTACAAATTAAAATTTCTTTACGCTCATTGTGTACGGTTCAGATCATGAAGTAATTTTGTTTGCATTCTAGTTGCACTCTTTAGGCATTAATTACTTGAATAATATTAAATGAAATAAATATATATGTATAATAGGCGAAGGAAGTAAATGAATTCATATGTTCATATATTTATTCATATTAATTTGATTAAATATATTACTTAAATTATGGTAGAATTATTTATTTTCATTTTTTTTTTTTTTAGATACTATGCTAATGAGATGAAAGAGAGAGAGAGTAAATGTGTACTTCGGACTGAGGAGCGGGGAGCGCTATAAGATGTGCGAGTATATTACGCAGAGGAAATGTGACCCTTCACTTTTTGTTAACGTTCGATTTTAGTACCCATCTATTTTTCATACCGTGGGCTATATATTAAACGATGCTTAAGGAGTTAAACTCAAATAAACTCCAAAAGACGTAACGTATAAAACAAAAATTTACTATTTTATAAAGACAATAGTTTTAATAATTGTCAATAATGAATAAGTCCAAAGTATATTAGAACATATATTAAGTTATATAATGTAAATCAAAGTAATGTAAGTTATGTCAGCATTTTCACGATTTTAGGTCACGGCAGAAATGAAGATTGGTGAACCGGTTTCTTTGGTTACAAATTGCTATAAAGTAGTATTTTCAGTGCTTTGCTTCAAACCAATCAATTTTCTCGAATAGAGTAAATACAGCAAAAATTGCATGAAAATATACATATTTTTGCAATCGCTAAATTATCTCGATTAGAGAATGTTCAGTTTCTTCGAGTTGTAAAATCTATAACAAAACAGCATTAAGGTTTATATAAAGTATATGATTTGGGGCAACGAGGCTCGCTCACACAAAGAGCTGATACCTAGAGAAGTCGTTTAAGTAGGCCGCTCGTGGATGGCTGTAACCTATTTTTGCTGTTGCACAAGCCGATCTCACAGTACTCGAATAAGCCATTAGCTACCGTTCCAGTTACTCGCTCGATCGATAATATATTGATCGTGTTGCATTTGCCCGATGGATGGTGTAGTCCTAATTGTACCACTGGCTTATGGACATTATGTTACTATTAAAATATTTTGAAGAGCAGCTTCAAACGTTTTTATGAGATACGTTTTATATTATGTGGTAGAGGTTTTACATACATTTACAGTTTCACAAAAGTAGTAAGAACTATGTAATTAAAATGATCTTGTATTCTATTTCCGTGACAAGTCAACTATTTAAATAAACTAATAATTTGTGATTATTTTAACTGAATTTGGCTAAGAAAAGAAGGTATCACCCATACATAAAATATTAGAAAGCAAATTGAAGGATTTATGAGCAATAGTGTTGCCCAAATGCAAGAACAAGACGAGACTTAGCCAGTCTTGGTCTTGGTCTTGCGCCAATACACCTGGTCTTGGTCTTGGTCTTGGTCTTGCGCTTGCAGTCTTGGTCTTGGTCTTGGTCTTGCAGCAAGAGTCTTGCAAGTCTTGCAATTACCTATTAGTCTATTGCTATTTATTAAAGTTTACTTTAAATCTTAGAAAAACGTATTAGAATTGGAACATTGTGAGCTTGAATTAACATAGCCATAGTAAAGATCAATCAGATTAATAAATAACTGAAGATTTGATAAGAAAGTCGAAAAATCAACTGACCTATATGTCGTTTTCCATGGAAGTAACTGTTTCTTAATAAACATTTATGATTTATAAGCTTACATTTGCTAAAACATGTAAAAAAACAAATTAATTACAATAACTTGACTGTATTTTAAATAACAATGTCTGTCTAGAAAGAGATTGAACCCTCAACTTGCATGAAATTTAATAAAAGAGTTTTATGATTTATCATTTATTTCAATCAAAAATAAAATACAACACAAATCAAACATAACAGTACACAACAGCTTTATCATTAGGTTATGTTACTTTATATCAATTCTTTTGACCAAGAATTAATACAAAGTAACCATCTGGCTGACTCATCACTTAACCTATTTCTATGTTTTCTAATTACTAATGATGCTTTAGAAAATAATCTCTCAGCAGGTACTGAAGTTGCAGGTATTGAGAGAAAATCACGGGCCATCTTCGATAAAGTCGGATACTCTGTCTCATGCGTCCTCCACCAATCTAAAATGTCTTCCGAGCTGGCAGTTCTTGGTTTTCTCAGGTACTCCTCCAACTCGTCTATCACTAAGCCTTGAAGACAAGATCCAGATGACGTCGAGGGACATTCATAGAGTTTATCAAAGTCTATAATGTCTTCATCTTCATCACATACTTTATTTTCTTTTCTTGGCAATTCCAGAGATTTGTTCAGTGAGTGTAGACTTTTATATTCTTCATAAAGTTCATTGAACTTGCGCAGACTTTCTGTTTTAAGTTGCTTCCCCCACATTGTCAGGTCAAAAGTCTGAGCCTTATGCCTTGGGTCTAAAATTAAAGAAGTACAATAAATCCAGTTGCTCTTCTTATAATGTTTAAGCATTTTGTCTCGAGCTGCTTGGAAAGCTAGAATGAGCCTTTCATCCACTTCAGATCGATTAGGTTTCTCATCTAACTGTTTTACCATGGATTCAATTTTATCTAGCAAGAGATTGAATGATACAATGACTAGCGGTAATGTAACATATTTGTCTCCACCAAGTTTTGTACTTAAAAGTTTAAAGTTTATTAGAAATTTATGTAATTTTTCGAGTACCTGCCATTCACTAGCTGTGATTTGAAAATCATTCAATTCGGTGACAGAACTGCACAATATGTTAATGCCCGCTCTCACTTTTAAACCAAATCCAATCATATCATGT
Organism: Calamotropha paludella; assembly: GCA_927399485.1. Lineage (NCBI taxonomy): Eukaryota > Metazoa > Arthropoda > Insecta > Lepidoptera > Crambidae > Calamotropha > Calamotropha paludella. The sequence continues at coordinate 13,884,605 of OV656805.1, forward strand.
GTGGAATTCCATCTTGTTGGACAGTCAAGAATGGCATTTAGATTTGATGGCACGCCAGCTGCTTCACAAGCAGACTGAAACTTCTTCTTCACTATCTCACTTCTTTTTATTTTACTGGAAATACTGCGTAACTTTGTTACAGATGTACGCGAGTCAGCAATATTTGGTGCATATTCTTCATCTTCCTCAGTTTCGTCTGCATAGTCTTCATACTGCTGATCTTGCGCGTTAGTGTCAGACTCACAGTGTAATGCTAAGGTCTCTAATAAATCTTGTACACCAAGGTTTAAAATGTGAGCAAAGCACCGGAAATGTTGATTGTCTGAATCAAAGTGTGGCAACTGTTTGCCCAGTTCATACATAAATTTGGTATTTGCAGTTGCGTTGTCGACCGTGATACCTTGTATTTTATCAATTATGCCATATTCCAATAAACATTCATGGAAAATCGTTGCAATATCTTCCCCAGTATGTCGACCGCGTGATGGTATAAAATCAAGAACTACAGATCGATACTTCCATTCGTTGTCTATATAATGCATAGTAACCCCGTAGTAACTCCTACCAGCAATTGACGTCCACCCATCAATGGTAAATGACATTTTAGATGATAATTGTTGAAGTCGTTCCTTGAGATTAAATTGGAGCTCTTCAAATCGCTCTTTGACTTTCCTTCTAAGTGTAGACCTTTTAGGAAACTCCATATTAGGGCAAATACGTCGAAAATATACTTGTGTAGCTTCGTCATCGAAAAATGAGAAGGGAAGATATTTTTTCACTACCCAATCAACTGTAGCTGTCGTGATGTTGTCACTGCTGTTTTCCGACTGAAATAAAACAATAAATCTTGTGTTATTATTTAAAACATACTAGGTTTGAGCGTTTAGGAGGAGGAGGTTTGTTGTTGTTAAATCGAGAAAATCGTTAAATTGACATTTGTTATATTAAGGTTGCACTGTACTGTAATTTACCAAAATAAAGTACTTAGTTGTTACTGGCCGATTATGAAAACAAATGAAAATATAGGTGTTTATAAAAATATTTAAGACGATAATTACATACTTAATATGTCGCACCCCTAGATGAAAACACCACTAACTCAAAAATACTTACGTAAGTTAATGGCGTTTTTGAAAGTATCGCATGAACAGCTACGCGGAGTTAAAATTCCCGTAGCGACAATTTCGACCATTGTTAAAAATGACGCGAAATATGTACCTATGTATTACTATTTTATCAATATCTATAAAATATTCCGAAGTCAGTTTAAAGTCATTTGTTCAAAAAAGACTTTTTTGAGTTCCTGGAGTTTTCATATAAAAAAAATATATTCTTACCTGTCCACTTCTTCCAGCGGTTACTAAAAAGCTTGTGATATCTCCACTTAATTTTGGTTTAACAGGAAGAAATATTTGTGATTCCTTTTTGTGGAAAGATATTAGATGTTTCCTTAAGCCTGAAGTGTTTCTGTTTTTCATTTTTATTTCAGTCTTTTTATGTTGGCACAATTTACACAAGGCAGTTTGGGATGCATGAATTATTTCGAAAAACTCCTCAAATTTGCTTTTGGGTCTTTTAGATCTGTGACTCAAACTCTCGTTACTCGGACTAGAATAATTTGAATCTTCGTCACTCATATTAAATTGTACACGTGATACGTTTTTAGAAAACAACAAGAATTAGTAAAAACAATTATTAAGTTAGACTCGAAGCACAGCTCAATTGGAAATGACTGGAATTAAAATAATTCCTTTGTTTATAGTACGTTTCCTTGCTTTCTACCGCGCCGCCTCGCCACGTGCCGGCTCTATTAAAAGGATGCCGCCGCAAATCAAACGATGCCGCGTGCGGCGTACAAACACAGATTATTACCTACTTGTACAGACGCGACGCGTGAATAAAATATATGTAAAGAATTAGTGCCAATCACTATTCTTTACATATAAGTGAATGTTTTGGCGTACATCTATACTAATCTATACTAATATTATAAAGCTGAAGAGTTTGTTTGTATGTTTGATGACAGAAGTTTTAAAATAAATAAATAAATCCTGAACGTCACTATACCTCCAAAGTTACTATTCTTCGTGGGCGAAGTCGCGGGCACTGCTTGTAAATACTTTTTTTTTTTTTTTATTTTTTTTTTTTTATTTATTTATTTCATATACAAGAAAAAAAAATACAAAGATACAATTTAGTCCCACAAAACCGACTTGTCGGTTTGACTGAGGGATCTTTAGTCTCTTAGCTTATAATTATAATTATGTAGGTATATAATACAACTATAACTGTATCAGGTAAAGTTAAGTGCACAATAATTGGATTTAGACTGAATTACAACAAACTGAAGGAAAATTTAGCGGTGATAATAATAAGATACAATTGTTGTAAGATATAAAATACGTGTGTAAAAAACAACCACGCCTCCGAGCCCTCAGATGGGCTCGGAGGCGTGGTTGTTTTTTACACACGTATTTTATATCTTATAGAAATATTGCATTGTGAATGCAAAAAAATAAATAAAAACATACAATTGTTGTGTTAAATAGTAGTCATCAGATAATCTTTTAATATTTTTTTAAATTTATTTTTATCCGTTTCACATCTAATAGTTTCGGGCAACGAATTAAGAAGATATGGTATACGCTTCTGTAAAGTTCTGTCACCAAAATAATTTTGAACCCTAGGAATTACAAATTTCTTTTTTGAAGTGGCTCTAGTGATCTGGTTATGATTTATGTATTCAAAAGTGGAGACACACTCTCGGCTGCCGTGATTATTTACTAATAATAAATCGCAGGCTTTTTATTTTATTAGTAGGTAAGTACCTACGCTTTTTATATTATTTTATTAATTATGTAGAATTTTTTTACACGTTTCAAGTATATTTAAAAGTGGCTACAATATTTATCAAACGGGTGATATTTGAACACTTTTTTGCTATTTTTTCTTGTAAAAACTTAAGAAATATAATGACTAAATGTACAATAATAGTACCTAAGTAATTAGTTTAAAACCATATAATCAATATTATAATATATACTTACTAGAATAAATTATTATGACATCTACTACCTATCCTTACCATTTTATTCTAATCATAATACTACTTGCGTGATCAGTATAATGTATTCATTTTCATTATAAGCACTCTGAAACTTATTTATTCTTTGGAACACCTGTAGGTACTCTTAAAATTCGAAATTATTTTGCATGAGTATACCTACGCCTACGCCCTGTGGCGGCAATCAAATAGTGTCAAATGTTGTGATTTCGGCGCGGCGGCAACGATTGTTGTATATGATTTCAAAAGAAGCCGCCGGCGCGTGTATTATAACCATGTGCTTCCGAAAAGCAGCAAATTTCTTTGAGAAGTAAGTACAAAACCTTTGATGCCGCATTATCAAAGTGCCGATGGTTAAAACATAACTATGCATGCACTCAGTTTGATTTTAATGGATATTTTTTTATTCGCTATGTAGGTATGTTTATGGTATTAGTCGTAATGCGCATAGATCCAGTTTTTCATATTCTTTGATACAGTTTTTTGCGTCTCATAGAATTCCTAAGCGTACCTATACACCGAACTGTTACACCTAACTACTCCGTGAAATAGCGCTAAGTCCTAGCTGCAAGACGCAAGAGTCTTGCAGGCTTAGTCTTGTTCTTGCTCAAGTCTTGCACGGTCAGTCTTGGTCTTGGTCTTGCTAAAAATACGCGGTCTTGTTCTTGGTCTTGGTCTTGCAAAAACGCAAGAACAAGACCAAGACTGCAAGACCAAGACTGAATTTGGGCAACACTAATGAGCAATAGGACACAAGTGTGCATGTCCCACATAAAGCTATGTCCTACTTTGATATAGTATCTCAGTTGTACGCGCCCCGATTACACTCATTTTACAGTCATATTACTGATTTTGTATCTAATTTATGGCACTATTAGAGACATCTAAGTAAATTAGTAATTGAAACTACAGATAACAAATGCAAATGCTTACTATTGTTCTCTGAGAATTGTCAATAATGTTTGTTATAGTGTCATTAAGTAAAATTACTAGTATCTTTTTTTATATAATAACTAGGTAACATACTTGAATTTTAATAATTAACACCAGAGGGAGCTGGGTGAATTTAAAATGTTTCATTGTTGTTAAATTCATTTGGATGTATTTTTGTTTGCCATTATTTTTTATACTAAAACTACAATTTTAACATGTATTCAATCAGAAGCAAAATATATCTTAAATGGATAACATTAGTTTATTGTTACGATTTCCCTTTGTGTTTAATAAGATTCTGTTCCTTATCTTGAATTATATCTACATTAATGTTCACCATGCAACCGGGTGATAATCTAAAATAATATGTAGGGCATGAACCTTAACTGAGTTATATTATCGGTGTGATTTTGTAATGCGTTCTAAATTGCTGGGTAATTGGTTGACAAAGCCGTGGACGGGCGGTGACCACGCACCGCGTAGAATGGCCCTGTGGTACACAGTGGGGTCGCGCTATTCAGCCGGATGTCCTATACCATACATTAACACATTAAAAAGTTACCGGACCGGGGCTGCGGTTCACTATATGTAACTACTTAATTTTATGGTAATTATGCACACACTGTTGAAACAATGAATAGTTACTACGCGCGTAGACTCCACGAATAATAGAAGAGGTTTGTCTTTAAAATAATGATTATTATGTTTGAGGTATACCAAGTTAATCTATGATCAAACTCGAAAGACCATGTAGTAATATTTTTGTCTGCTCTACATAACTTTGTCAGGCGAAATATCAATGCTGGTGGCCTATATAAATTAATGTGGCACTACTCGTGGAGGTCATAGTACAATTCGTAATCGCTATAGCCATGCGCACCGAGCGTGGCGGTCCCGGCAGTAGGACCAGTTCCGCGAGTACTCTGTAACAGTGTTTAAAGGCCTGCACAGCGGCATTTACACTCCTAATATAACTGTTTACTGAGCGGGACTGATCTGCGCGCTTCTAATACCGCAATGTCTTCCGCGTTTTATATATAGCGCGCGAAGGCCGCCGTGCCACTATTCGACCATCGAATACAATGCGTATGCGTACCTTGAAGCCTACGTCAAATGCTCTGCTTGCCGTAAACAGTGCTACTGCCGATATAAAAAAAATTACTGTGTGAGCATATAGTAATAAATAGAACTCTGTATAGTTTGACTTGAAACATAATACAGTTTAAAGATCATATTGATTTTCACTGATATAATTCTTTAGTTTCCTTACATTCTGATATAGAGGTGAGGGTTAAAATAAAAATCTACTTAATACCGTTGGGATGTACTTTGGTTACTTTCCTAAGTGCATTAGTACGCAGGAAAATAGTATGGTCATTTGTGAAATGAATTGTCACTTCCTGCTTTAGTCTCCGTGAGAGAATGTATGTTTTATGTATCTATTATGTACTTCAGTTGCATTCAAGGTCTGGAAGGGGCTAACAAACATACAAATTGTCGTGTTCGCAGCTAGTGGTCACGTTGCGCACGCGCTGAGCAGCTCTACTCACGTGAGCCGGTAACGCCAGCTCTGTCATATCAATAGTTATCAATATTGTTCACAAGATATAACACGGCTGAGTGAAATTACGTAATAAGGCTGTTACAAGAATCTTTTAGACGCTAACTGATCTTCTCTTTTATTGTTGACACAAAAAGTTTATTTGAAAACAAAATGATTATTTGCTTAAAACTGAAAAAAATAACCCAAATACTTTGTGCAAATACAAAAAAAAATCTTATAAAATAAAATTGTAAAATCTCAGCGAATCTGAAGAATTAAGTCAATTAATGATATTTGTCGTAAATAGTAGTTACCACAAATATCATATATATTATAAAACTATGTAATAACCATTATAAAATTGAGGCAATAATAGAATATTGCTTATGCTAAATACAAAGAAGCATTTCGTGTCAATAAGACCAATAATTACTCTTATTAAGTAAAAAAGATTACAGCGGCCGTGAGTAGCATACGGAAGTCACTTAGCTTCTTCAGATAACAATTGGCGTATTTTATCAGTGGAGGTGATAATGCGACCTTGGCGCTGTCTGTATAGTAACGCTATTTTAAAAAAATCTTCCTAGTTGTATTATTTTTTCAAAGAAAAGACTGGCACTTAAAATTTTGAGATAACTGTGTAATGTAAAGTTACTCAAAATTTAAGTTGCAAACACGTTGTTTTTTTTTCTCAAAAAAAGGTTGAAGCTAAAGGGTCTGTCAACCTGTTTTGTGATTTTTCAGATGTAAACTTTTGTAGCGCTACGCGACTACGTTTTGTTTTACAACAGTCACGTTAATTTTTTTATTAGTCTAAGGGAGTCTTTTATCACCTAATATTAGCGTTGTATAACCTATAATTTTATCATCAACTTGCTTAATTTCAACTCTTAGACAGTGATAAAGTTGTTTCTTTCAATTACCTCTAGATGCAATTCTAAATAAACCATGAATGGTGAATCATCAAAGAAACTCATCGCCATAAAGTGTCTGCGTTTGTATTAAAGTATGAAATCAATATTTTTGCGCTGAAAGGCAATGCTAATGAGAAATCAATCCGGAAACTAGCTGGTTAACCATGAAATTATTCAAATAACAGTCACAGTAATAATTGTAGTTATCATTTCAATAATTTTAAAATAGTGTTTCTAAACTCACACCGCACAAGAGATGACTAACAATTAATAAACAATGAAGAAGCTGCACTAAGGACGACCTCGACTTCAGTCGAACTAAGTACTTTCGTACTTCCGCGTTTATACAAAGCTCATTATAGTATTACAAATACTTTCATCTGCGTTTCAACTCCGAAAATGGAATTAATTATTATGACGAAACAAAGACATTCACAAGGACGTTTGTTATATAGTGTTGTGCCCGTCCCGGTTTTGCACGGGTGGACAAAATTCTTTAATTTTTTCTAGCATTAAATATAGCCTATGTTACTCAGCATGAATGTAGCTTTCCAATGGTGAAACAATTTATAAAATCGGTTTAGTAGTTTTTGAGTTTATTCATTGCAAACATACAAAAATACAAATCTTTTCTCTTTATAATATTAGTGTTGATATGTACAGTGTGCTCTTGTAAGATTTTCTACAGGACAACTAAGAGCAGTGTTCCATAGATTAACGGTAATAGCGTGTTTATATTAAAACCGTTTAAAGTCTATTACGTGCCAAAGATCACAATAAAATCTTGTCTCGAGAGAGCTGCCAACAATTGCAACTGCATAACGATGCATTCTACAACTAAAACTAAAGAAAATGTCAAAATAATAGGAATTATGATGGTATACTCTGCTTTCGTTTTTTTTTATCGAACTTAATTTTAATAATATAAACTTTAGTGTAATTTAATAATAGAAGAAATTTTTTTAGTAAAAAATTAAACATAATTTGACAGTTTAAACAGTAAAAGATTAACATTTGTACAGGAATATATTTCTTTAAATATGGCGCGTTTTTATTCTTATTTTAGTTGCTATTTTCTTTTTTTTACACCTTTGAATGATGTTAAACGTAGGTAAACGAAATGTATAATTTACGCCTTTGCATAGTAATTCTGCACTCGACAAAAAACCAGTCATGAGTTTTATGTCCCTTTCCTTTTCTTTGTTGGTTACGAAAGAAAGAATAAATGTAGGAGTGTGAAACTTATTAAAGTAAAATGATGAAAATATGATTTCCTCCTACAAAGATCCTCCTCTCCTTGGGTGTCTCAAACCACAATACTCTATCATTACAAAAATATAGTTCTATAATATGTAGATAGATTTAGGCTGCTTAAGTATCCAAGCCAGTACAAAGTGAAAGATTATTAAGAAAATGGAACATGAAAATCGTGAAGTTCATAATACGATTGTATATTTAATGCGAGCTGTGTAATCAATCAGTCTAAAGTAGGTACTATACAATGACGTATAGTAAGCGTAATATTTTTTGAATGTAGAATTAAAATGGCGGACATATTTAGCAAGGACAGTTTTCCTGTGCACGCAACAGAATGCTATCGCTATTATCCGATTACGACCATATAGATAACATTTTGTTATCGTTTGACGCAAGCACTGTTCAATGTCGCTCCGTCGAGTGACGCCCTCTCTGCCACCTGGCACGCGTTATTTACAACTAAATTTCAAGCATTTGTATTTTCATCTTTTTTTATCCGTATTCTGTGATTGTGTAGTAAAATTAATTCTATTGTGAAGTGAGTATTTTGGAATATAAAAAAAACATTTCTACTAATTACGCAGAGAAGTAAACGTTTCAAGTTTATTTTACTCATAACTCGGAAAAAGCGCAAAGTTTTTTACGCTGTAATATAATTTACCTAGGAATATGAGGGCTGTTGCTAATAACAGATACCAGTTGTATTAGTTTCCTTGCAATTCGTTCTCGGAAAGGAATAATGAAGCAAGTACCGTAGTAGGCGTTATGCATCACGACAATACTAGATAATAACGCTACAAAGAACAAAGCGGCCCATGGGAACCTATTCGATATACGCTAGGCTCTCTGTGCATAATAATATGTTAGATTTTTTGAGCGAAATACGCTGCTTGTATAATATTTTTTTAATTGAAAAAAAAATGCAAATACGTTCGCAAAAAAATGTATACGCTACAATTTTTTAAAAGATTAATATAGCGCAAGAAAATAGTGGAAAGTTAATGTTCCAGTTCCAGGGTTCCAGCCTCAAATGAAAAAACGGAACCTTTTTAGGATCACCTTGTCGTCGTCATCGTCGAGTGGAGGTGTTCAGTTGAAATTAATATCTAATACTCAGGTGTGCAATTTCTTGGAGCAATAGGTCACGGCCATTTTACACTCTTCAGGGAATCAAAATCTATAGGGTACTTCCCGTTAGCATAGAATCATGAAATTTGTCAAAAAGCTATGTTATGTAGCACAAGTAAAGGGAATAATCAGAAAAACGTAATTTTGTTGTTACATAATATTAAAAATATAGTTTGAAAAACTAAAAACACGCCTTTATGGTAACCCGAACTAAAAAGTAAAAAATAAATTTCAATATAACAATTAAGTTATAAACGAGAAAATTAATGTCATTGTTTTCTCGTTAATTCATTTTTACAGTTATACTAGTGGACCCGACAGACGTTGACCTGCCTGTTATTTTTGCAGTATAGATAAATAACCTAGATACCGTCTGCAGCGCCATCTGCCGGGCTGATTTGTGAATCTAAACCATTCTCAGATCCCCTTGAACACACACAAAAAAAATCATTCAAATCGGTCCAGCCGTTTAGGAGGAGTTCAGTGACATACACACTCACAGAAGAATTGTATATATAAAGATTGAAATTTATTTCTACTTTTAAGTTAGGTTTACCATAATTATAAGCGTGTTTTTTGGTTTTTCAACAATATTTTATCATTAATTTCTTTGTTTTTTACTACAATTTACTATAGAAGCGTGATTTTTTTCACGATTCATGGCATTTATTATAATTTTTCAGTTCTTCGTATTTGGAACTTTTTTCCGAAATTATTTTTTTAAATATATATTTTTTAAACTATTGTGGGGTCATCTGATAACTGTGCAAAATTTATCTGACCTTTTGGAGTGGGTCAAATTCGCGTTAGATTCCGTTACAAACAAACTTTCAAATATATAGGCGGCGTTAAGAAAAGCGTGTTAAAAAAACCTTACATACTTACTACTTTGTACGGAAAATTCGAACCAGTTTTTTTGGAGTTATTAACGTTTTTTAATGTAATTATAAAAAAAAAAACAGATTTATTTCTTGAAATTATGAGTGTGTGAGCAAATACACTAATATAATAAATATAAATTGCTTCTGATTGGTCTTAATTATCGAGTAAAAGACGTTATTTTTACACATTTACTGTGCGGTAACCCGACGACGAAAATATTTTTTACCTTGAACGTAATTGATAACAACGAATATTAATTTGATAAATCGACGCCAATTGAGCTGCGGAATTAAGGATGTAATTAGCAAATATATTCGAGAGTAGGTATAAACGTTTGCGTTGCACGCAGAAAGCTTGCAAAGACCTTGCTTCGCTCTAATAGTTGTGTCCTTGCCCAAGGTCTGCGTACCGACTGACGTCAGGCTCATACACTAGGTAACAAGAGATTTTGCATCAATACGGGTGCGGGCGTCGCTACACTACTGCGCGTTTGCTTACACGCCAACCATTATACAACTAAGAAAGACACTATTATGTCAACTTATTCCTTTCGATTTGTGATAATTTTACAATTTTTTTGGATGACAGTGAATAGAAAATCGGCATCGGCATGCGAGAACCGACTTTGAGTGCCCAGATCTAGAAAAAAATGATGGCACAATATAAGAGCAGGGAACTCATCTCTAGATTTTTTTCCGGTTAGGCACTGTGGGCAGTGGCCGAAGTGTGCAGGAACAGGTTCCGCGCGGATCTCATGTGAGGTCGCCGACCCCTCGGCCGATAATCCCGCCACCGGCTTGTTGACACCGGAATGAGGAATAATGTTCACGCAAAACGTAATATACGTTTTTTTTGGCAAAATATATAAAGGGAATTCATTTCATTGACTTTTATCCGGAGTAAACACTATCACATGAGATAAAAATGTATTGAAAATAAAGTTTGCTCACATCCTAGGGACATGAATTGGCAATAACTGACAGACAGTTTGCCAACGTTGGCGAGTGCGATAATCTAGTTTGGCGACACCGCGTCTGGTGCACGCTATTGTGTTGAGCTGCACCGATAATAGCACACTAGTCACCACCGGCACCGCACCGGCAACAGCGAATACGTAGGACGGTCGCACATGGCGAACGCTACCCGATCGCCGCATTTATTTTCTTATCTCGAATGACATCATACAAAAATACTCCATTAAATTAATCACCACTCATCATGTGCGCAACCATGACCCTTCAAAACCGGTACGTTCCCTTAAAGAGGTAGATAATCGTTTCGATCCGGCTACTGGTAAACATTCGCGTCACCGTACGCCGAACAATGCAGGTTAATTTTATGTTTATGTAAACGAAATGTCTGCGATCGTTATAAAACAATTAATAAACCTGTAGAGTTATGCCGGCCGGTGTTATTATAGTTTTTGAGTGTAAATAGGTCTTACGTAAGTGAAGTGGAGAAACATGAGCGTCTCCGGTCCGCCCACGATATTTGGCCGCCAACAGTATGTACAAGGTTACTGGGAGCGTGGGCCTGGACATATTGCACGCCAATAGTTACGGCTCATAACACCTATTGTGCCCAAAACTAAAGCCACAGTAAACCCGAGACAAAGCAATAGTCTTTGTAATTGCTATGCAGTCAGCTTAAAGCTATTTGTCAACGTCTGTCTGTAATCCCTGCAGTGAACGGAATTCATAAAATTCTTGTCACCTTGATTACTTCCAACGCTGTATCCAACGTTTGTTTTTATTATATATGCAGCTTACGTAACGACTCTGCGTAATATGTTAATTTTAAAATTCAGATAATGTAGATAATTGGAACGAATGAACAAAATTTCGATTATATTGTTGGTGACCTATATACAAAATTTTAGCGACAAACAGCTTTTAAACACATCTTATCACAAAGAACGACACTATATTTTGAATGGACGACGCAGCTTCAATTATAAATTCAACTCGACTTTAGAAATGTGCTATAATATTTGTTTTTAAGATAATTGCTAAATCTGTTTAAATTTTTTGATAAGAAAGACGAGGAGTTACGAATAAATATTGATAAAAAAGCAGGAAACAATAACTGTGTTACGTTATTTTGATAGCAAGCAGTTAGAAGGTAGATTATATAATAATGTGTATAGGAATATAAGGAATATACGTTTTTGCTAGTCGTGATCATAGCTTCGGTCGAGTCGAAGCTCACGCAATCGTAAATGTATTTATGTCAATTTTACAATGGGCCTTATTGCATAACCCACACCGCAGTGCCTTGACATTGCACGACACACTGAACCTCGCACGTGGATCGTAAAACATATATTATATGAATGTGTTGTGCATTTTACTGCATTTCAACGGCTTTATGCTCTTTGTCAAAAAGTTAAATATTTAAGGTTTTGCAGGAAACTGCTAAACACAAACAACTCGTCTTGAAGTGATTAGTGCTTAAATATTTTTTTTATTATAGTGAGTTTTAGTAGGCAACAAAGAGCGTTCAAATCGATCATTTCGATTAATGTTAAATGTAAACAGATATTGTAAGTGCCTTAAACATTAAAAAGCAAAACTAATATTCTAGTTTTTACAGTAAATGCGTTTTGCAATAAACGAGTGGTTTTGTAGAAGGTCGTCCGCTGGTAAGTTGACTTTAATGATTTTATAAAGAGGCCTATGATTGGTTGGTAATTCGTACTTAGCAACAGATGTAATATCAATTCACGTTTATAATATATGTACAGAGTTTAAAGTCTCAATTTTAGTACGCTAAGATTTTAGTATCTCACTTGCTACGACGTAGAACAGTATTGCGTTTCTTCTTTTTGCATTATAACTACACACTAGGATGCGTACATAAATAACGAGCAGAGGTCGGATAAAGGCGCAATTCACTATTTATTTCCAACACGTGTCGCATATGTGCAGTAAAATGTAGTCACATAAAACAAATGCACTGGATGTCGTTGACTTTTTATCTAAAGCACGACTTTGTATACTGATAGGTTATTATATTTTATAGGTCATTACTACGACTCGATAAGTTTCTGTTAAGAAGGAACACGTGCGAATTAAAATCCTATTATCTTTAGGTATTGTCCCATCATTAATTGTGTATAGTTACATTTTATGCCGCTTGCGTCTTGAGTTAGGTATATTGCTTGCTTTTAGAATGCTAGCCATTTGCAAAATATGGCCAGTCTCTGTGGCTTTGCGAAACCAGGAATAGAAAATGCAGATACCTAGAGACGTGATATAATGGCATTTATAGACGGCGAGCAGGTGTCTCGTTAGGTGAAAGTGGGCTCTGTGCAAGCCATACAATATAGATAATGTTAGATAACAAAGAAAATAACTTGTTGCATAATTGGATTTTGGATAAACAACCTGTATTTACTTTCTATGAATGATGAACATGATTTATAAAACCATCTCAATTAGTTGTGTTTTGTTGAGGTGTACACAATACACAAAACCATATCAGTGGTGGTAGTACAAATATAGCTCTGTTATCCTTGAGTGGATCACAAGTAGTTAGTCAACACAAGATATTACGCAGTGTAGGTCCACACCTAGCTCCCTGTCTTTGAAAGAAGCATAAAGTATGTCACGGTCTAATTGAAGTCCGCACTGGTGACTGGGCACGTTCCACACGACATATCTTCGTAATTTAGAGTTTAGACTCTACGACGAGCCGTTACGCTTCTCCACGATGCCCACTTTATGAAATGGGATCGTAAGTTATTGCAACAGCGCTATTTTTTTTATTTTTTAAGGGTGCTTTGTACCTTATTCGAAACAAATAAGTGGACTGTGATTTTAATTGGACATTTTTGATCTTGATGAAGTAGATTCCCAAACGCGTTAAATCAGAATCTGGCGTCACACTTGGCATAATCTTGTTTTAATCAATATTTCATTATTGATTGGTCAAATGCTTATATGTTCGAATTTACAACAGCATACTTTTCAATTGGCACAATTTCATTGGATATAATTAGTTACATCTGGCGAAAGTCATTTCGTATAATTTAATTTGACATACTATGAAGATTACAATGGATATACTGTGATCTATTGTAGTATGTGTTTGCTTGCATGTTTGCTCGGTGCAATAATGCTAGCTGCACCCGTGCTTGCACACTTGTTGCATCCATGTGTGCATGTTTTCATGCAAGAAATCAAAACCAACAATATTTCAAAGTTAACTTCTCTACGATTGCCATTGAGACTAGGTACATGGCAATTCCATATAATTATATGAAAGCCGTAAATTAACACTTACCCTTTTTTTGCGGGGATGCATTTCTTCGTAATCCATAGCAATACCCTCGTCACTGAAGGACGACGAGACGGGAGGGGGCGAGGGAGTGCCAGAGCGCCAGGATGATCCTGAGCTGCTGCTGGCTCCAGGTGATACTGACGACCGACCGCCCCAGGCGCCTCCACATTAAACAATTTGTAAAAATTATACAACGCCATTACTCTATACAGCAGAGCGCTATACTTTTTGCATTATAACATCAAGAAATAAATCGTTTATATTATCCATAGTTTTAAAATAAATGAATAATTAAACATAAAAACAAAATATTAATAAAAACAAAACAATATTAATTATCATCTTTACTATATATTTCAAATTAAAGTTTAATTATATCAGATTCATATCATTTAGTAACGGAAAATATAAAGCTTCCAATAAAACCATACCCAACAAAACAAATTATGAAACGGAACTGCGCTAAGTTACTTTCACTGAGAAGAACTGCTATTCGCCACACGCGCCCAGGCGTAAGCGCAGCGTTTACCGAAGATGTATCATAAAGTTATATTAGCCACATGGATCCAGCCTTAGATTGCATAATGTATGAGCTCTGTCATTTCCTAGTTCGCACTTAGTAAACGAGGTAATAGGACATTAATTACAGTTTCGAATACAATCATGTGTGGTAAGTGGTTTTGTGGCTTTACAATCAGATTTGCCTGTTTATGCAACAAATAACAAGTAATAACGTGTTTACTGATAACAGAACTTAAAAAAAATTATATGTAATATTTTTAAATACTAGTAAGTAGAATACGAATTAACCAAGTTGCAATGCAACATATGATAGCCACAAAATGGCGGGTTAGGATTATTTAAATAATGGAACTAATAAAGCCGTGCTTAAGACGAGCAAGAAACACCGAATGGTAGGAGCTCATCATGACAGACGTACACCAAATACCTGTCTAGACGATGTCTAGACGCCAGTCTAGACAGAATTTTCACATTCATACATTTTCTAATGCACACAACCTGTAGCAAATGTCCAAAGTATCGTTTTATTCAGCGAAAGTACATCTGATATCTTTGTATTAAAACTTTATGCAAATATGTCTTAAAATGTTCATAAGAATAATAATAAGTGTGAATGCACCTCAATTTTTGGCTCAATTAATTGTGTGGCATTATCACGGCATGACGCTACACAACTCTAAAGACTCTAAGTACACTTTTGACTCTGTGTATTTTGAATATCGAATCGCTAATGTGAGGGAAATGGTTGATCCATTGTTTGAACAACAGGTATGTATGTTGAAGTTTATTCGTTTGTTGTTTTTGTTGGTTGAGAGGTCGTATATGTGTCACTTACTGGGCCGAGGTGAGTTGGGCGAGCAACTGAGAGACATCAGAACCAAGGCGGCGTTGCACTCATTCATTTGCTCGTCTCTTTCGCCGTAACCCAAGTCGCAGGAACTGCTTGGACCACGTTTACGTGACCTGTAAAAATGACATAAAAGTTTAGTTATTTTTGAAGACTTTATTTGGTAAAAAAAAAACAATTATTTAAGCAACACAGCAATATTGTTTTTTTTTATAAGAACGAAGCAGTTGCTTGCAAATATTACCCACGACTCTATTGCTATATTCAGTCTGCTCACAAGAACTGAATCAATATTTCCACGAACGATATTACCTTTCCCCGAACGATCGATACGGACAAAAAGAAATATATGCAATATTTACGAATATGTATATACATCTTTTTAACTGTCGAGTTTATTGTTACTTTCAATAAAATACTGACAAAACTGTTGTTCCCATAGTTTTATGTTCCAAATCATATTTTTCAAGACATGTCTTCTCACTGAATTACAATATTTCTTTCATATCTAATTAAAAAAAAAATGATTTGAGTTTTAATTATATAATTGAAGAGCGTCCCAGCTTTAGGTCATGTTTCAATCAAATCAACAAGTCTAGACTGGTTTGTTGACCTCAGTGCTAAGTTCAAAAGATGGCATTGGTGTGGGGCGGGTAGGGGGTGAACGTTGCGTAACCGGCGGTGACCCATAAACGCAACGTATAGACTATCCAGAAAGCTCCGAGAGACATAGCTCTCGGTTAGTCTCATCACCTTCGGAAGTAGAGCCATTCACCCCAACTATGCATACGATCCTTGATCTGCATTGTACGAGGAGGTTGTAGGTATATCTACATTAAAATAACTCATTATATCACTTGCCTTTTCAAAAATTGAGCAATATTTATGTTATTAAATAGTAAAAACTTTAATATCAGGTGTATTGTCGGCTGAATAAACTATGTAATGGCTTCACATCATTTATTATGTAAATTTGGTAAAATTGAGATTTATAACAATGTTAGGATGATAAATGACCAATACAATCATGATAAAATACGGAGATATTGAAACAAATTGTTGAAATTTCTCAAAATTATCAATTTTTACTTTATTTAGTTGTCAGTGTTGCCTAGAAAAAATATCATGCTAATACCTCATGAGAGCCACACTATCGTACTTCCGTAAAGTACGTCAGTCACTTCCACACTAAAAAAAGTGCTGCGAAGTGTTACCAAGGCTCTATAGATTTTGTCCTGCACCTTCTACAACGATCTTTGCGTATAACACATGAAAAATCTTGACTCATTCGTCATGACTAATTAATGATAGAAGATATTTTCTAATGAAAGGCTGAATTCATTACAAGAACATCAAATTGGAAATATTTCCCACCTAACTTAATGAAGTTTTACAGTTTATCATACATATAACAAAATTTTATCAAATAGAGTAAGGGAGGAAATAGTAAATAAATTTTGCTTCATTGGCTGTATCCATTGATCATGATTATTTAGGAAAACTTTCATTTGAGGACGAACACCAACACAGTTTTCCCAAATGGTAATTTTGAACCATTAAATTTAGGAGACTAATCGAGAGATACTATTTTATTGTTATAAATAATTCACATAAAATATTTTATCCTTTTTTGAACACTGCCATTCAGGCTTCGGCGGAACAGAAGATGTTCCAGTTATGACGGCCAAAACTATAGATTCTGATTTTTCCTTAGGCCTAGGCTATTCAATGTCAACTTGTCAATGAGAGTAAATGCCAACGAAATGTATGACGCAGATTCTATTCAGAAATATACGGTTCGTTATGTAAATAATGTAACAACAATTTGACGCTATTTGTATTATTTTACGTAATAATGATTGTATTTAAATTACAGTGACGATATGCAAGTTGTTGAAAATTATAACACTCATTGTGCACTCATTAAATATATTCATTATGGAGGCATTTATTAACGTTAACTCTATTTTAGACTTTTTAATTTTTCAATTATGCATTAAACCCAACTTAAAGCCGATATCACATAAGGTATGTTTGTTTTCTTTGCTATATAAATAAGAATATTAAAGAATTCACTATGTTTTCAGTGAAAAAGTCCAAAACTATTTGCAAATCTAGCAAATATCAAAAAAAGTCGCGATTTGACTAATGCGTGTCGAGGTTGAGGTGAAAGCTCGGAGGCTGTGTGTGACGAACCTCCCAATTTCTCAGATGAGACGGTGAAAATTTTCAGATAATATTTTATAAAAAAGGTTTGAATGATCCTTTCAAAGAGAAATATATCTGTTCTTCTTTTCCATCTAATTGTTTTTCACTTAAAAACCCACGTAAAGTCAATTTTAAATAATTAATCTTTTCGATATTAGGATATTATGAAAACTGACAAAATTTACTAAGAGAGGTGTAGGACTATTTTTCCTGTTCCTATTTTTAAACAAAGTCATTTCAACTGAAAAAGTTTCATGAATTCCCCTCTTCCGTGTAGTTCAGCTAAAAATTGTTCTCATTCAAATGTAAGCAAATATTTTTGTATTAAAAGTTCTATGCCAAATATATTTTTACCCGTTTTAGGGGTGAAGGTTCGGAGGCTGAGCAGGCGCCCGGTCGGAGCGACCGACCGTTGACTCGGGCGGCGACCCGGCGGCGACCAGCCGGGTGAACACTCGCTGCAGGAACCCGTGAACTCTACGCCTTACTAATGCGTTTAACCAAGACAAGATTTCCTTTGGTCAGCCGCTTTTAAACTTTTTCGAATCTATCAACTATAAACAGATACTGTTATCAACTTAGTACCAACAATAGTACGGTAACAGTTAATTGCACTTGAATGCAAGTAACTTTTTTTTCTTTGAGGAATTATGATTTTAAGATTTATCTCAAAATCAACGAATTATTGAAAGGAATACTCATAATTTTGAATTCTTTATACCTTGTTTCTTAATGAATATCAACTTTACTATCAGCTGTTTAAATAGAGAACATCTCGTTTGACCTGAACGCACCCTAGTTACAGGGTCTATTCACCCGCACCGCCACGACCTTCGATACTCCATACAAAAATAGACCGTAATCACCGTACATATCATACTTTGCTTTTTCTGTTATTATCTAGTCTAAGTTTTTACGTACAATTCAAAATAGTGTTTAGAGAAATTATATAATCTCAACATATAATTGTTCTTAGAATAATAAATGAATTTAGAAAATCAAGGTATTTATCAGCAAAATATTCACCCACGTCGGTAATTCAAATTAAGTTTTATTGGACATCAAAGAATTTCTCAAAAAATAATGAAAAAAAAAACTGAAAGGGAAAAAATATTTTGTTAAAATATTGTCACATCATTATTTAGTGATTTCCAGTTCAGTTTACGACTTTAGCTTTAGTATTGTATCATTGTTTATTTACATTTTATTTATAAAGTTTTACCCGCTTTGCCAGAAGATTCGAGTCAATTAAGACAATTTTTAGTTTTATTAATAATTTATTTTTATTTATTTAGGATGGGTTAGCTCGAAATCCCAATCGAGCCCGAGGGCCAAGACAGAATCCACGATGGATTGAGCTAACCCAGAAGGTGCCTATTCACCCTGGCTTTGAAAATGGACGGGTTATAAGTTCTCGGAAATACAGTCGCAGGGAGGGAGTTCCACTCCTTTGCTTCATAATGAAGGATGTTGAAAAGCGTTTGGTGCAACAGGTAGGAATAGCAACCAAGAAAGGGTGGTAGCGTGCAGTGCGTCTGGATGTCCGACGGAAGATGGCGGTAGGAGCAAATGCAGCTCTTGAGCACACTCTCCAAAGTGCAATCTGTAGAAGACCGACAGACTGGCAATTTTGCGGCGATGAGCTAAGATGTGAAGCTTGCTCTTCACCAATTTGCTGTCACCGATGAGCCTCTCAGCTCTGCGCTGAATAAAATGTAATATTACTTCATACAATAACTGGTACGTTATTAACGCTATGCTACAAACAACTATTTTACGCGGAAATTGAATCACGAAATATACGTGTTTCTTTAAGACAGAAGATTTTCCGGTTTATGTTTATTCAGCGGAAGCACATTATGTCAAATATTTCATAACGACAGACTTTTTTAAAGGAAAAGCATTTCGAAACAAGAAAAATAAATATATTTTCAATAAAATATAGATATATTTTACCTGAAACGTGTTATATTTTTGTTTGATTATTTACGTTGAGAATGCGATATTTAGAATATGAGATTGTGTCCACGGTCACCGGCCGGCATCCACAGTTGTTCATACTCCGCGCGGATCATGCGTCGGCCTTGAGTACCGGCTTACGTCGACGTCGACCTTTTTGTTTAATAATACTAACAACATCTTTCCGTATGACTTATGCAAAGCGAAAACTCCACCGCAACCATTAATACATATGCCCAAGAATTTGCTGACGATTTCACTTCGTAGCCTCCATTTACGCGTAACGTTATTTGAAAATCACGCACGCATTGTTTACAGTAGTAATACTAATGCTCCTAGTTGATGCACTTCGTATTATGTTTATAAAGATACGTTGAAAACAGGTCGAATAAGTAATGCAAATGGAAACGAGTCTAAATAAGTACAAAGTTAAAGCACGTACACGTACAAAGTTAAAGCTTAAGCAAAGTTAAGTCTTAGATACCCATCGAATTAGACTTTTTTGTCCGCTTTATAATATAAATACAATAGGAATTCTAGGTAAATTGAATATTAGTCCGTAAATTAGAAACATCAATTTCAGTATAGTCGGAAAGCGAAGCGTTTTTGCGGGGCGTTGATGTAGGTCGGGCGCAGTTTTTTCTTGCGATAAAAACCAAGTCCGGTGCTATTGAGTTAACGCGAAACCACTCCCGCCCGCGTCCCACTCCCCCTGGCTGAGGTCATCGCTGGACGCGGCTTGAGCATCAAACTGACATGGCCACGATAGCCAATCTTACATTGTACTGTCCTTATAAAATGCAAACAATGCCAATACGCACTAACATTATGCAATTCAACCGATCTCAAGATCATCGCCCCCGAAATGAAATCCGATAACATTAATTTAAATTATTGATTGTAGATGACAATGAATTTAAATGTGCTTAGTTAAAACGTAGTTTTTTGTGTCAATTCATAAAACATTGAACTTGAACATTATGAAAAAACAATAATAATTACCATGTTAGTGTACGGTCAAAGCGTAGGTGACCTTCAACAACTGTGGCTTGGCAACAACCGGCAGTATTAGCACTTGTCACGCTGTTGCGCTTATTCCACTGTGCTACAATCAACCAGCTATTAGCGGACACAATTTTCTTATATTTCCAAGAACGGTTTTTGTTCCCTGTACAGTGGAATAACCTGCCGGGTCGGTTGAAGGAAAGTCAAATCTGAGGTGAACAATTTGGGTGAGTAATCGCTTAAGTTCCCGGCATCGTTTGGCTAATAATGGCAATTCACCTTTTCATTGTGAGGGAGGAATTCACCTTTTCATTGTGAGGGAGGATAGGATGGAGGAGGATGATACGAGTATATGATTTCGGCCCTATTTGTTTTAAGCGTTAAGTAAGCCAAAAATAATATGAAGACACTAAGAATTGGTAACATTTGCATAATATTGCCTACAATTATTTGTTGTAACACTTTCTCGAGACGAAGACGCATACCAGCACCTGCCAAATGAGATAACGGACCGACACCAACGAAAGCAAACGTATCCGACGAGAAAGTGCGGCCCCTCCATCGTCGAGCGCGCCTTCGCTTTGCATGTTACGCAAACGGTCGCGGAATGTAAACCAATGGTACAACTCCCAGTGAGAAGTGATCCAAAAATCTTATTTTGTTTAAACAAAAGTTTATAAATCTTTACTCATTCCTTCGTCACGTTACAAAACTAGTGTGTCTATTAGTAGTGTCGTCTGAAAAACCATCATCGTTCTCTTCAGCGATACCCAGGCATGGCCATATTAGATCTTCAGTTGACCCAATGGCATTTTAGCTTTTTAAATATTTACGTAAAAATACTAACGTAGTTCAAAAATATGATGACATTGAGTTAGACGACAAGACAACTGAATGTTCGTGGTGCCAAAATGAAGGATTTTTCGACTTGCGATATAAGAATCTGAATTGGACTGTCAAATGTCGCCCAACTACCAGAATGCCATAACCCGACACACAGACGAATACATCGCTCATAACCAAATACGTATTAACACTCAAGGTGGATTTCAACGTGTCCTCAACGATACGTCATTAAAGAGAGCCGATAGAAACGAAAGTCAAAATCATTAGCAAGTATGAATTCGTTACATTGATTATTTTGGTCCCGCTTCATGGCGTCGCGTCGGCACATTGTTCGATATCACTTTAGCTAGTGTGTGTGGCATTCCATTTTGAAACTAGGTCACTGTGTCAGGTGGTGCCTGCGCCAAGTATCAGTAGCAAGTGTGGCGTTTTGAATTCTGACGTCTTATTTTTCACATATCTCTATCAGTATTTACATCACGATTTGTAACTCACCATGAAATGTGTGATACTAATCTGTATTTTTTATAAGAACTTCACTAAAAATTCTATAGAGTAACTAGTTTGACAAAACAAAAGAAAATGAACGTTGGCAAACTTTCACTTCTCTCAGTCGTAGTTTGGATCGAGATTGCGAAAAGTTGTTCCAATCACAAGTGGAATTTCAATCTTATCGGTATGGCATCACTTAACAATAAATAAGAATACGCATTAATTTATACAGATGACTCGAAGTATTCCGTCATCATTTTTGTCTAACAAAACAACAACGCTCATAGCTTTCAAATCCCAGTGAGCTTTATGTTCAAAACAGGTTTTCTGTAAGCAATATCTTTTAAATATTAACCACTGGCTTTTAAGTCTTTAGTAGAGTAATTTACTTTCAAGTCCTCTTTTACATTTTCCCGTATCCTTTGACTGAAGGTCACTTGTTATAGATATATGTTGAAGGCTAACCAATAAGATATTTCACAGTAATTGGGAGCAATGTCAAATCCATTAAATTTACTGTTAGAATGAGTTGTTCATGTTCTTGAGTTCTGTTACTGTAAAAATTTTCATTAAATCTTATATTGCAAGCAAGCTTGTTAGTATCATTTCCTTGCGATCCCTCAGCAGATTACTCTAGAGAGTTGGTTTCGGATAGTTTTGTGAAATTTGGACCGTGCTGGGGTCTTGCCTCTCACTGTGATCATGATGAAAAGTGAAACTGCGCGTCGAGCGTCACGTTGCCGCAGCCATTTGATGCCGTTGGTTCCGGTTCTATTGCAATGCATTATAAAGTTCTGACCCCGACAATGGAGTCTTAGAAAGGTACAATCTTACTCAGGAGCTATAACTGTTGCGGTTTCTTTTACGGTGGTTTAGTTATCTTTCGATTTATGATTACAATAGTTTATGTAATCTACTGGAATTTTTTAATCGTTCTCACAACGTTGCATTGTCATTTGTCTGTCCCTGCGGCGGGCGGGTGTGCGGGACGCAGGCGGCAACAGAATGTAGGCAAGTGTGACAAGGACACACCCGTACTCCGCGCTAACTTCCATCCAGTTTCTAACGCGCGCACATTTCGCAACGCGCCCGACCCGCTCCGATGCACGACCGACCGATTACACCTACCTGCAAGGTAACCCGCTACAATACATGCCACGCACACAATACGCCACTCTCCAAATGTTGTAGTCGTGAGAGTGCCTCTCTAGATTCCAATTCTTATATCATTTAATCCATTCATCTATGAACTTTGTGTATGAGAAATAACAAATGTCTGATATTCGTCAAAAGTTATTGAAACCAATCACCTAATTTAAATTCACTAGGCTCGAGTGAAGAGGCTGCTTCTGGGCAACTTTTAATGCTTGTGTTGAGTTCAGAGAGAAGCCAAGAAAAAGCCCATCTTATATATAAAAAATATTTTTCCGCCTCTGTACTAATTAAATATTCTTGCACAGTGTGGCTTAACTTCAAATTACTGTGACCTTTTTCTGAGAGTTTCTTTTGCATTTCATACTCAAGGTTTGCTGGGAAATTATTAAATTTATGTTTATTATTAATATTTCATATGTTTGTTGGTATGTATCTGTCTTATAAAGAAAAAGTCATGTCTAATAACATTATAGTAATAGGTTAACATTATGAATTGTTTTTTTTTCAAGCATGCGTTGAGATTATCTCTATTTATTTATATGTGAGAATATAGAATGCAAATATTTGTTGTAGATACTTTAAAAAAAAGGGCAATGTTGGTTTTAGGAGAACTGTTGATTGCGTATGTTGTAATGTCACTTTGCCAAATTTATTGCGTGAGTTGTTAGAAACTTAGTGGCCTCTACCGGCGAGGTGAGCTATCGCCTCGAGGCGAGAGGCCGTTATTCGCTAATTACAAAACCTGTAGCTATCCACCATGTCGTGACTCTCTTGCCCTCATCACTTTGAATGTCCTTCATCACTGCTGAATTTGATTTGGGAACGACTTTTAGAGAATCAATTTAGATATTCTTGTATCTATGAACCATGCCAAAGTATGCCAGTGAAAAAATAAGCTCTTTGGAAAATTGTTAGAAAAAAAAACTGTATTTTAATTATTATTACTTAATAATAAGTGAGTTTCTCAACTCCTGTAGATTGAAACGCTTAAATATTTGAAAAAGCGAGAATATTGAAAGGAATTCTGGCACATTTGGCGAATTATAATAAATGTATGTAATTGAAATGTGGATACTTTTTTGTTGGCCTGTGTAAAAGTCGCTAATTCACTCTCACTGGACAACTGCGACAATGTCGCCATCACAAAAACAATTTAAATCAAAATGTTCACATAAAAATGTATCTAGTTTCAAAAAACAGTTATTTTTACGAGTCTATGAAAGATTAACAGAAGATTTAGGTTTGTTTATAAGTATGTTACAAGATTTAAATTTGTAAGCCTGTTTTATTTTAAGGTCATGATTCAAGGTTTACATCTCTAATCCGTTTGTTTCATTCTCAAATGTAAATTTATTTTCCGGGTTTACGAAAACACGTTATAATGCATGCATATGTACAGATAATTTGTTCAAGTGTTCTTTTATTGTCGCATACAGAATTCTTACGCAAGATGCATAGTACATACATCATTCCCTCTGATTTTATTTATAATCATTTACTCCATCTATTTGCACTGTATTGCCGTTGAAGATTTCATTTCTGAAATAATGAGCACTTATGCAACAGCGTATAAAAATCATAGGTACCCTTGCATATGGTGTGCAGGCACTTCTATAGTGGCGGAGGCACGACGGCGATCCCCAGCCATGTCTGCCAACCGGGCGAAGTCGGTGTCTACGTCAGCCAGCCTCGCAGACTTACGCGATTCCAGCAGTCTTATCTCATCTAACTTCTTTTTAAGCTCTATAGGCGCCTGTGAACAAAGACAATAAGGTTAAAAAATACAATAAAGATAGACCCCCAAAAAGATAGATTACCAAAAATGGGAAAGGTTAACTACGTCATGCCTTGGTATAAACCGGTGACCTTTACAATAAGAGTTGCCGTGACATTGCGAGACCCTGCTGATTTTTTCCAGTCCTATGTTACGTCATCGACGGACTTCTGACTTATTAAGTTTTCACAACCTTAACCTCTCAATGAATATTTCACCACCTTGAGTTGATAATATTTCAGAAATGTATTTAAAGATTTTTGTCTTATTTAATAAACACAAATAATTAAATTATTTGTGCCGTTAATCTAGGTCCGTGTATGTAGGTTACAGTTTAATTAATAAAATTACAGTGTATACGTAAGAAGAGTAAGTAACATTACACGCATGCACCAGTAAGTGGGTGTGAGCACGAGATCAATATGGCGACCTTCGCCGAGTAGCCGTGACGTCACCGCTGCAACGGGGCCGAGATGAGGCTGTGTCACCCGGCCACGGATTATGACGACATTTAGCAATTTATTTTTAAGTGGCAACTACCTTGATAGCATGCAAGGGAATACCCAGACCTTGCTCAAAATTTAAAATGTTCCACTTCTAAGCAGTGGAAAACACGAAGTTATTAGGAAAAAAACTTATTGAACAGGATACGAAAAGATGGAAATTGTAATTATCGCAGAAGTCTTAGTGTAACTATCATACAGGATATTACACGTCAGAAAACGTCGGAGAGCACGCACAAGGACGTTGTATGATTGATAACATAACCCGTATAGAATTGATTTTAATTTATAAAATTTGGACCTAATCGCAAGCGCAGTATGATTCATTTCAGGTTAAGGAAGGGATGTACTATATAGAGGTGAACAAGTCTAAGTGAGTCTTAGTTAGTTATCTCGGTAATATTTATTGCATTTGCACGTGTAGGACTTTACCTTATATCTTTACCTTTTACTTTCCGCATATCACCTACATCAGAAAGGTCAGCTGTTCTCTCTAAGTCTCCTTATATAAATGATGAGTTCTGGTTAGCACTGTGGAAAAGGACAACTAAATCCATAAGAAATAAAGGTCGCTAAAGAATGAAGGTGAAATTAAAGGCAGAATAGCAATATTTGTCCATTTAGAAAAAGGTGAAAATATTTTATTTTTGAATTTAATTAACATTGAGATATGATAATAATGGAATCGTAGGAATAAATTCAAAACATAGAGTGGCAACCACATAACAATTTTAATATTTAAATTATAGTAATTAAATTAAATAATTATGTAAATGTATGACAAATTATAGCCCATCAACTTATCAGAAAAACGTTAAGTTTTTTCAATGAATATTGAACTCTGTTTACTGTTTTTGGAAGGAAGGCACTCAAAAGTACTGGATAAGCGATCATAAGTTGATGAGAAACGTATTTAACCTCGTTAGTTAAACGTTGCGATGACCTATTATCTTATTCATAAAATCGTTAGCCTAATAATGGTTACTAGGTCCAACTAATTAGCGCTCTTTAGAGATACTACCTCAGGGTTTAGTAAATCAATTCGTGTTTTAATGACATTCAATAAGCTAAGAGTTATCTTATTTTGACATTGGAAAATATACTAGATTATGTGAAATTAGATTTTTGCGAAAATATTGGGTTTAAATTGAACTCATTTTGTATTAAAATTACGATATTTTGTCAAAGGTTTTATTTCTTTTAAGACTTTAAGTTGACTGATTATTCGAAAATCACGTTTTGACTTATTACACAATAAACAGGTTAATTGTTATTAAATCTCCAAACATTGCTTGCGTAGCATAGGCTTTCAGGTCGTGGTGAAAATAAGAATAAAATACAATGTCAGATATATATGATTATGTATCTAATATACATATCAATTTACACCGCGTTTAGTTTACAGTTAAGTAAATTGCGTTCGCGCCGGTGCTCCTTTCGCATCGTAATACTTTCACTTTTAAGTGATTTCGTGCGAGTGTAGACGTGCTTCTAGATGTGAAGTCGCGGCCCCGCGTCAGAACAATGAAAGTTGTCTTAATGAACATCTTGTAATGGCCTTTGTAACATACCTTCGTATTTTTTACCTACCGAAAGTCGAGCAAAATGACAACAATAAGTCTTTTAAATATGAAAAGTAATGGATGAAGTTAAATATTAAAAGCCGGATGTAATTTTATTATATAGGCTGGATAATTGTGTTACTAGATTAGGCAGTCATTATAAAATATTTACTGTAAATTGTGCTAATTAGATAAATGAGTATGTCGCAATCTGTTTAAATATTGTTAGCTTAGTAAAACTACAAGACGATTTAGCTGATCAAACATAAATAACCAAATTAAACCAAAGTGACTGTTAGAACAACGGGATGTCTGATTGCAGTTCCGCTATACTTCAGTCGCCTTGGTTCTTGCTTGCGTGGTCTTTGCGTGTTATGTAAAAAGTGACAGCTATTGCACAATTTCTTTATTGGATGGCGAAACTCACGTTCGTTGATGGTGAAAGCCACCAAGTGACTTTGACATGGTAACACTGAGTAACTAAACGCGTTGGGCTGATTAGCTTCCGTAAGAACTGAAACTCGTTTGTATAACAATTGACGGAATGCGAACTTGTTTGTGTCTCTTTCGGCGAGCTTCTTGTGACCTACTTAAAACCATGACTTTCGAGCTACCAAGTTTTCTTTTGTTTTAGAATAAATTTGCAGTAAACATTTTTAAAACTAATAAGCACGTCGGTAACTCAGTAAATTGGTACATTAATGTTAACATTCACTTACTTACGTCGGTATATTCGCTTAATTTTCTCACTGTAGCATTTGGACGATTTCTTTTTGCGATACCTACTTAAAAATACTTTCACCAGCTAAAATTGCGCGAACTGCGAAGGAGAGCTGTTTGGTAATATAGTTCAAATAAATTGTTATTGAGTTTATTATTTAGCAATAACGCAATTCTTTTGTGAGTGATTAATTAATTATAGTGTGCACTGTATGCAAAACTTTTGAACCGGAAAATGAAGTATATTGTTATTTGATATAATTAGGAGCCGGAACCCTTGTATTTGCTTTAAAATCGGGATAGATAATGGCGGTGCATTATCATTACCATTATGTGGTGTTATATATGCAATCGCCATATAGGTCGTACACAGTGATCGTAAGTAAATGATAGATGCTTATCATCAAGGCCTGGGTGTCGGCACTTCGGTTGCGAAACCTGGGCCGGTCTACTGCGCATCGCTGTTGCCGCAGCGCGCATTATCCACGCAAAACGGATTATCTACGCCCGTAACACCGAATGTCGACATCTTGCTTCGTAGGTGTCTCGAAACGAGCAAATCGATTCATTTGAAATCGATTTCGAACGGACATTTGATCAAAGATGTTCTAATTTCGCTCTATTATTATCACACTACTGTAGAGTCGATAATTATCACTTTTGTGTGTAGTTAATTGCATGTCCAATTGCGCATTGTCATTTTTATAGCTATAAGCGAAAGCCAGGCAGTTATCAAGCTATGGCATTGACTGACATACCGGCCGGCTAATAACGCCTGGTGGTTCATACCAGCCAGCATCACAACATTTCGGTAAACATCGCACCTATAGTTAGGCTTGCACATAAGACTGAATTCATCAGCAGCATTCAACTACGTATACCTAATAAATAAAAAACTGGACTGCAGAAGGTACGCTTAAAAAGATTTCTGCACACTTTGTACATACGATCCGGTTCCACCGCACGCTTACATCCACCGTAATTTAGGGAATCATTTTTAAGCAGCCGAAATATTTTTAGAGGCAAAAAGACACTTTGTCCAAATCCTGAATCAGAATAGCGGAAGGGTAAGTAATTGATAGCCACATACATAATAATTATATCTGCATATCTTCGGAGTTTGCCACCTATAGGTACAATGCTCGTTTATCGGGTGAATAGAACACTTGTTACGTAGGACAATGCACGCTCAATTCATTGCAGAGAGGTTGTGAAAACAAAAGATTAGTTAGTTACTTCGGTTGCATCGACTGATAAAAATGGGTGCAGCGACTTTGATGCGTAATTATATCGGGATGTACAACCGGTACAAGTCAATAAAACAATTGTTTTTTTTTCTTTTTACGAGGATGTTCTAATTCCATGTTTTTTAAATGCCCTTTGATTTCGAAGAAACGATACTTGGTTTTTGCTTTTATCGCTTGTCATCTCTCTGATGCGCCTCAAGATGGTATTGATAGATGGGGTTGCAGACAAAAATATCGGACGGAAATTGTCGGTGATAGATGGACAGCAACTATTCTGTTATTAGGTATTCAGAGGTTGCTGTGGCAGTCACGTAGACATGCATGCATAAGCAATTCGGTTGTTGAGTGGCGGTCGTGCTCTGTATATAGGTCAATAGCTAGGCAAGATGATAAAACGCTTCGAATATCAACGGGCATTGAGGAAGAATCTTAAATCATAACAATATTTTTTTAATTTTCTCAATATTAATACGAACTAGTTGATATATCAATTTACTATTGATAAAAAATTATTAGGTGGTCTACTTTAACAAATAATGTTTTTTTGGTTTTTTGGTAATACTAAAAATATTTTTAGTAGAATTCGTTGTGTAATCAGATTTCATATAAGATAATTATATTGCAATTTTTCTTACTTAATTAATAAACTATTATGAAAGATTTCATGGAATATGGTATAAAAATTCGATAATGCTCCTGTACTACCTTTGTTTGCATTTTTTGTATTTAGGCTAGCACAATAACACTCTTGTATGCCAATATAAAACCTGTTTGAAGGTAAAAACTGTTGGCTAACTACACTTCAAATTTACCTAGTGAAAATTACGACACTACTAAGTCAGTTTACAGCGTACAGCAAAGTATGCCACAACCCAATTATAAAATGTCCAATATAATAATAAATAATAAAATGCCTAGATGTAGACTCAATAGTCTACAATAGGTAGTTAAAATGCATGGTGATGAATCTAGTAACCAAAGTAGACCTATCTCTTACCGTGGATAGGAACCTACAACTGTACAAGGATATAAAGAGGCTAGTGTAGGTTTCATCACTAAACAAGAATGCCATGTTAAAATATATTGGCAACACTAAAACAGCTCAATGGTTACGTGGGTGTTGAATCTACGGTAGAGTGAAAAATCTAACATTTAACACACCCATTTATTATTATCTCACCTTCTCGACATATGGTGAAAAAAACGACCTTTGGAGAAATATGGCATCACCTACTTAAATAAGAGTGTACAACTTTTATTTACACTGGGTACAATTAGATCACAATTGAGTACCAGTAGATGTTTTAATACAAGTTAGCTCTTTAATAAATTAATTGAATAGTCTTGTATAAGTATACACGTCAGGAGGGAGTGTAGCTATTGAATCAGCCATTCTGATCAAGTAGGGACGGTTAGGCTGATCAACCAATCGGCACGGTGGCCTTGTGTGATTAGCGAATACTAACAAGCGGCTTGCAGAGCGGATGCGGTGGAAGTGGGCCGCGAAGCGCCAGCATCGGCATCGAACACTGCAAACGCCAACCTTGCCCCAAAAATCCCTGACCCACATTTCAAACGTCAAAATGCAGCCAGCGTTTTTATTGCGGCCATTCTCCTTGAAATAACCATTTTCGTTAGTTTACTACTTTATTTACTAAAAGCGAGTTCTTAATTCAAATGTTTCTAAATCTGAATCAGACGTTGACAGAGTAACGGTAAAAATGTAATTTATTGTGTCGGAATGCTGTGATTCATTTTCGATTTGTCGACGAAGAGTTGCTCTAGTGGCGGAGAATTGGTCCATTAGGTCAGCGTCATCGATTGCACAGGACGAAGTGGCGGCCTAGTTGGCGCGGCCACGAGCGCGGGCCGAGTCCTAGCCGGCCCGGCTAACCTTCATGCTCTATTTCTGGATATTACTTCTGAACGGGGCGTCCTATTTTAAACTGCATTGTTTCCACAGAATAAATACTCTGTTTCCTACTATATGCAAAGTATGCTTCTACATTTCAACGTATAACTAATTTTATAATTGTAGCATAGGAGACGCAAACTACATTATTATTAGTAGTAGAATGTACTGATACTTATAAATGTAAGTGCACTAAGTTATCTACATTTCTTATGATAATGACCCGTTAGGTATTGCAACTGAGAATTTAAAAGTACAATAAATCCAACTGCATAAGTAGGTCAATACTCAACGTCAGCCATCGTCAGGAAACTGATATTGCGTAGTGCTGACAATGATGCAAGACGCCGCTAGTACGCCGCTAGTACGCCACTGCTTTTATCGTGGTTGAATATTTGATTCTGATAGTGGGTGTTCGTAGATTTTTAATAAAACGATGACGTAACACAGAGGCTTAAGTGAAATGATTCTTGAAACGACGTCATAGTGCGTCGGCGTAAGCTATTCGCGTAGGCGCGACGCGGCGATGACGTCACAGGTATAAAGCTACGGTCCGTCGGCGGCGACGCTTCCTCCGTGAGAGTGGGCGGCGTGTACCGCGGTGCATGTAAATAAAATTGAGAAGCGGCATCCGTCTTACGTAACTGAACGTGAAATCTGCACAAGGACGCGCGCCCCGTGTTTCAACACTAAACAGCCGCGATGCCATAATCGCATCGTTTACGTGCGACTCTTAGAAAAGTGAGCGTTTCACCTTGAAGTGCCTGTAAGCATAGTCGCCTCTCTATTCTTAGATATCGAAATAGGTATGGTGAATATATTCGAGGGGGCGAGTGTCGAGCACGCAGGCGTCGTGACCCAGTCTGACCCAAAAACAGAGAGCGACCCACCGCACCCTGAGCCGCATTTGATAACGGGTGGAACCTGTTCACCTCATAGGCGCAGCGCACGCATTGCCAATATTACCGTTACTCACTTGACCTGAAGACGCACCGTTTCCGATTATAGTGTTAACTAGGAAAACTAAACACGATACCTCGCATAACATATACGATTGTCACTTAATGATTTTATTTGGATATTTTCAATTTACATCGGAAAATAACGTTTTACAAGCTGTGACCTTATTAGTTAGATGCATCTTGTTTAGTAAATTATAATACGAGGAAAACGCAAGTGGAGGTCGAGTTTCGAATGCGGGCTGTGCGTCGTTGGTTCAATATCAGCGATTCTGGGTCAGTGGGTCACCGGGCCGGAGCGGCCCGCGCCCCGCTCTGCAATTACACTCTTCACTTACATAAAACCACATCCAGAGACGATAGCATCGCGTGCTACGCTCCCGCTGAATGAACATCCGATCCGTGTCACCGCGAACGTTAAACGTTTATTTGAACTTATCGAATAAAGTATCGATGTCCATGGCCATCGCCTATTGCCGGCTAAACTCTGTAGTCATGCGTAACAAGCATCATTTAAAAAGCGTCGATCTTCCTTTCTTGGAGTAAGTAGCATGGGCTAAATGAGAAGGATATTGTCGCGTCGTCGTAAGTGTCGTAATTTGTGACAACCGCCCACACATAGGTAACGGTTGTGGTGTGTTACTGTTAGTTCGAGCCCGAAAACGAGTAATTATGTTCGTTGAGTCAGTTCGCGACGCAGTGCGTGACGCAAAACGCTCTAAACTGGTTATCCGGTTAAGACCAGGCCGGCCGGCATTTTAAAATAGATTCATTGGACTGTCAATTTTTATAAAATCACAAGATTTGATAAGTAATTCACGTACTAACCTAACTCACTTTGTTCTGCTAGTTGCACAGATAAGGGAGTACGTATAGATCGTGTTACTATTCCAAGGCGAGAGCAATGAGGTCACCCACAGAGGGCTGACCTTGCCTTCGCTGCTGCTGGTGGGAGAACTACCGCCATTTCTTGTATTACAAAAAATATCAAGGTGTTAGAAATAATATTTTTTATTTTACTCATTGCCAACTTTATTTATTACCTTTTGTAATTCTTACTGGAAGAGTTGGATGATAAGATTATTTATATATTTTTTGTCTTTATAAAATATATAAAAGGTTCAGTTAGGTTTTCCATGACAACAAATGAAATTGTTGAATTTTACAATAATGGGTATAAAACAACCTTTTTATCCAGTCACATCCCGTGGTTGTAATTTTAGTAGGTACTAATTTGTCATTGTTATTCGTACGTAAGTTTAATAAAAAAGACCTCGTAGTTATTATAAAAATATAACCAACTAA
Organism: Calamotropha paludella; assembly: GCA_927399485.1. NCBI lineage: Eukaryota > Metazoa > Arthropoda > Insecta > Lepidoptera > Crambidae > Calamotropha > Calamotropha paludella. The sequence continues at coordinate 13,917,623 of OV656805.1, forward strand.
AAGTTAAACAATATGGTGAATGTTGTCACACGCTATTCAAATAAAATGTTAAATGTACAACATTATTTATGATTACTTAGAATTTTATATTACAACATATTAGTGTTTCTATTCGATAATTTTATTTGCTATCTTCTAAAGTAACTAAACTCTACTTCTTATCTAGCTAATTTAAATACTAGTATACTTTGACGTAGATCTTATAAATTGTGACGCATTTTAAAATAAAATACTAAATGCCCGTTTGACAGTAAAATTACTAGAATGATATCGGAATATCTCTATTTGCATAACTTTGCTGCAAAGTGTAGATTAAAGTCGGCAATTGCAGTTTGCCTAAAGCATTTCTATATACATATTTTGTTAGAACATAGTTTTATCAGCAAGTGATGTAAGAATTTGGTAACTAATACTGACTTGTGACAATTTTATATTCAATAAATGAGAATGACAAGAAAACAGTCGAATTCAATGTTTTATCTTCCAGCTAAAAATAAAATAAATTACAGTTCTTTGTGTTTTTTTTTTTTAATTAGCTTTTCGTCAATGATGACAATGATAAGGTCAAGTTATTTATCACAAGTGTCTGAATAATAACGAGTATTTTTGTGATATTTATACTAAAATTATTATGTATGTGCATTCTTATTTTTGATTGCATCTATGTTGCATTGCGATTTGGCAGTTTTCGTTCCGACGGCATCCAAAATAGCTCGTATTAGTTATTCGGTTGAAAGAAATATTTTCTTTACCTTAAGAAAAATAATACCTTACATTAATAACATAACAAACAAGGGAAAGTCTAGTCATTTTTTATATATACATAAACAAGTTTATGTCTTGTAACAAGTACCAAATAAATTCTGTCGTAGTATATCTGACGATATTCTCGGTAGGCGTGTGGTTGTGCATGAGCTACCGTTTTCTCTTCCCATGGTTTTCCTCACCATTGGCCGATGCTCGCCAGAACCGTTAGCATTCACACACTAAAGCAAAAAACTCATCTATAGCTATAAAGCATCGAAGGAGAAACTTGCAAATTGTAGCGGATTTATCGCAATTCCAATACACGTGACGACTGCTAATAACACGGTGTAAAACAACTATGTCGTGTTGCATTATAAATAGCTTTGGTTAATTGGTTTTTCTTATGTTTTCTCTTTTATAGACATGGTTGTTATAATTATAAATAACATTAATCATAAAACAAATGGAAGTGACGTAAAGATGTATAAGAATATTTATCATTTTCCAAATTAGTATAAGATGACAAATTAGTGATTTTTGTTTTAATGGTTAATTTAAAGTAACTCTTTACTAACAAATTAATTTAAGTTTCATCAAAAGTAGAATTTCAATTATTTTTCTATTATATATATGAAGTCAATTTCTAGCTATTGGTCATAACGTAAGTCGAGCTCAGAACAATAAGTGAAATTTACAACTAGCACGCGATCGTCTACGCAAGGCTAGCCGCCATGAGTGAGCGCAAGTGTCTTTCGTTCCATCATAAAAAAAACTGCAACTCAACTGGAAAATCTGGAAATCGCATCTATAATTTAAGTCGTAACTGCTTTCGCCTGTTATTTCAGTAATGCGTAGTTAATTACAGTTTGTTGATTTACTTGCCACGACAAAGCCGATGTAGAGTCGATGAACGAAGAGAAATCTAATAAAATAAATTTGGACTTTATTTCTTATTTAGTACTAACTTTGTTATTTTCTTTGTAAATTTGACAGCTATTCATCAGCGTGATTTATATAACAAATCGTTCTAGTAAAAATATTAAAACAACGTTAATTTATATTATAATACACTGTGAATTATCTTGAATTTATATGTATCATACCACAAGCCTTACAGTGCTCAATTCGAGCTATGTTAACTGGTGTGAATGTAAGAAATAATATTATTACGATGCAAAATATTGGGGATTTACTCATGTGGAATAATTTTAATTGTTGTCTCGTTTGAAAAAATTAGACAATTACTTTCATTGTTCAAAACGACATTGTCCAGCTGTTACAATGTTATATTGTTTTAAAATAAGTGAATCTTAAACTGGCTTCGTTATTACAACTTGGGACTTACGACGGCATTTTAACACTTGCCGACTGGCCCACGAGCGGTGCATCGAATTGTGCTCTCTTTGATATCTCACCGATCTTCAACCTTCCGAACACACCGATTACGAAGGGAAATCGCAATAGAACTAGTTCACGTAATGATTACGGTTGTTGTCAACTATAACTCCACGTAACCCGACCTCGCTCGACAACAATAAAAGAGAGTAGGTACTTATTTTGTTTATTTGCCGTCCGGTTCCCACTTGTGAAGAGCATTAGCGGCTTCTTGTTCTACTTAGCAGCAGACCCGTGGTTAGCTGGTGTTAGCCATAGCGGTTAACGGTCCGCGCGACTGCCGCCGCGCACGTGAAAATAATTCTTAACGCGATTTTGTAACCAATACCGTTACTCGGTTCCGGGCCTGACGCTGACCTTATTTCTCGGCCGCGCACTCTTTATTTTTATATCTTATTGCCTGATACATTATAGCTGCTGACTCGTTTGCCAGTTATGTTATTTCGAATGTTATTTAAAGTGAGCGGAACGTTGTATCCTGCCCATAAAGTTGTCTTAAGTAAAACGCCTGTCGATTTTAATAATAGCTTTGGAATTATCTTAACGTAGGGCTTACTTCTTGATCATAAATATCCATTTTAATGCGTAGTATTATTTTGAAAGTTGCGTAATGGCTAATGACGTTGGTAATATTTGTTTTCAAGTGAATGTAGTTGATTACGAAGACCAATGCGCTGTGCCGGCCGGCGCGGCATGAGTCAGCCAGCGTTTGATTGAGCTGATTCCGAGTAGCGAGTAGCAAACAAACCTATGACGCCGCCCAAGTGCGCACGAACCGCTTAGCGGTGTACGTTGACTGGAAAACACCGCGTCACAGTCAATCTGATAAGACGACCGGACGAATTGTAATTTCCAATGTGCAAATTTCTGTCGGGAGTTCCCTATAACGTTTCATTGTGATGATGTCAGATCATCTAATTTTGATTTCTCAATAAAAAGAAATAATGCGCATTTGTTTTGTCATATGCGTGTTTGTTTTGCTTGTTATCATTGAACTTGTTTTGATGTGCGCCATCTATTATCTCAACGTGACATAAACATTAACCGGCACGACATTCGACACAAATAACAGTGTTGCTATTTTTTTTGATATTTATTAGTTTTTATAAGCGTTTGCAGTAAAACAATTCTTGAATCTTTGTTAATACAATAAAAAAGGAATGAGAAAATAATTAAAAGTGGTAGAAAATTGCATTTTATATATGAAAGCGTAATTATTTCAAAATGAGTCGTACATTGCATTATATGATCAGTTTACTAGCACGAACAGCGTCATGCTGAGATCGCGTGCGACGTCACTCTATTTACGCAGAGCCGCGATGCGCGGGCGCTGCTCGCCGGCCGGCTTCCTCATTGTGTCATAGTAAAACTACTGCGCATTTTGTGTATCTTTGTAATCAACAACTTCGGATAACGACTTTTTTGTTGATTCTTCTTATACGAAATTACGTTGCTTTTGTAAAATATAAGATATAAACTGTTAAGTTTCATATAAGTACTCGTAAAGAAATTCTGATTTTATGGAGTAAAATCATGGTTTTTGGCATTGGACGTTGTCTGACATATGCCGAACAAGTTACTATAAATCATTAAAAATAACTCATTATAATGTGTCCGGTTAACGAAGTGGAATGCTGTCGACCTTGGCGAGAGAGTTGCCAAGCGCATTGTCAGGTCACAGGTAATTATCAGGATTTATCGGCGAGTACAAATAGTTTTACAAATTGTTGTCCAATATCAGAGGCGGTAATGCTGGTGATGACGCATGCCCGGTTACGAGGCGCGCACGCACCGGCCGGTGTAAACATGCCACAGATAAAACCAATAACTTTATTTAAGTTGCTATAATTATCGCTAACAAGAGTTGATGAAATGTAACACAAATATTGGTTTTTAGTTTTGTATTTATTAAAACCCTTTTAAATGAAAATTATGTAAAATATTTTCTTAAACCTGAAATTTTGCTTCATTAGATACTAATAAGCAGATTTAACAAAGACATTTTATTTTTCTATCAGTTTACGTTCTCACTATGAAAACATGGTTAGTTATATCAGGAATATTATTCAACGGCTACAAAGGAATAAAAAACATACCTTATTCTAAACTTCAGAATGTGGACGGTACTAAATCATAATTATAGTATGATAGAAAACTCGAAGTTAAGTCGGGCAACGATTAGCGTAATACCGACTACCTGTTACTGCGGCCAACGAGTGTAACGGGACGGCCTAATTTAAGAATTTGGCACATACCTCCTATTGTATCTTCTAAAACTTGACGCGAATACTTTTAGCTCAGTTTTTGTTCATACCTTGTTTTCTTGTTAAACATACTGTTAAGAGAGTCTAGTCTGAGTATATTTAAACTATTCTTTGTCGTAAACTATCGCTCTATCACTTTTACTCGCATTAACCACGAGCAGTATTTCCGTTAGTTTTCGAAAACAAAATAAGTTTGCATAAGTTTATATTACACGCAAAGAAGGTGTCATTAAAATATTGACCTCTTAATGTCAAAAATAACGATTGGTCAATCAATGGAATGGTAATACGTTAATAATCACTCTTATCACTTATGTTTAAGCTTATCTTATCTACTTATATGTAAGTTGGGAAAGGCCGAATTTCCCCTACAATGAAGGTCGTATTTCCATCAAAATATTTAGTGTTATCTGTTTTGTTTTTAAAGTTTAATGGCATAGCGCGGAAGCTATAATGAGTTTATAAGTCTTATCATTACGAAGTGTATAAATTAACTTCAACACACGTGTTAGCGTAGGTGTGAACATAATTCGGTTAATGTATAGGTTGTGATAATTTGACCTTTAAATAATTAAGTAATTTTGGAATTAATTTATCATTAATCGTAAGGGCAACAGCAAATTAATCTATTTAAACTCTGTAACTTTGCGAACTGATATTGAACTCATTTGAATTTGAAGTTGAATCTCGATCTGGGAAATAATAACATTTTAACTAGGATGTATATTAGATAGGGATAAAAATTATATTTTTTAGGAAAATACATCACTTTGGAGACCTTAGATTGCGGCTAAAATTTCTGTAATAATAAGAGTTGTTATCCAACTAATTAAATTATTATTGTGTTTTTATGCTAAACATGCATAATATCAGATTAAAAATGTAACCTGAAGGCTCGAAGGTCTTTTTCTAGGCGTATTTTAAATTTTATACAAATACTAGCTAACCCGGCAAACGTTGTTTTGCCATGTATATTATTTATAGGAAAAGTTTTTAATTAATTAATAAAAAATAGAGGTTGATGGTAGAGGGGTGAAAATTTAGGGTTGTATGTATTTTTGTATGTTGTATCATAAAAAAATAGAAACTAAAAATTTTGTCTAAAAAATAAAAAATAAAATTTAGGGGTGGACTACCCCTAACATTTAGGGGGATGAAAAATAGATGTTGGCTGATTCACAGACCTACTCAATAAGCTCACAAAATTTCATGAGAATCGGTCAAGCCGTTTCGGAGGAGTATGGGAACGAAAACTGTGACACGAGAATTTTATATATAAGCTGGCATTGTGAATACGAAAAATTACATTAATACATGCATAATATTTTTATTAAAAGTGAACAAAACAATAATAATTTTATCGAACAATGTAACTAACTGCAATAAGTTATATTGCAGTTAGTTACTTATTTGATAACGGGTAGATCTGATATTTAAATGTAACACAATTGCAAGAATGAGGCAAGTGCATACATGATAACAGAACGCGTTGATAAAGCAGGTTATATGAAATTAATTCGTTTGATTTCTCATGTGATGATGAAAACATGCCTTGTTTAAAAGGCATCTTTTTTATTAAAATATGTAGAGACCGATAACTAGATTAAAAAGTCGATAAGATGCAGTGCATGCGTCATAAGGGGGAGAGGGGAGATGGTTGCACGTGTAGAACTGAGAACGGTCAATAGCAGCGCTTTGTCCACGCTCCCGCGCATGTCTTTGTGTGCAACTTAGTTGCCGTTGAAGCCGGCTTGGCTATAGAACAAGAATAAACATAGTAAAACTGAGGGATGAACTGTCTTATAGTTTTTTCTTAGTGGGAAACTGGATTTGGATATGGTTAACACAGCCATTTTAAACTGCTATATATTGTTTTTGAAACATTTGATTTCTAAATAGTTTAGTATACATATATTTTACATATGTATACTCAACTATTTAGTAGTATACACATATATTACTCTTAGGCATAACGCGAATCAAAATAGAATAAAAGTAAGAAGTCTTTTATTTGCAGTCGTATATTTAACATTCCAAAAAAATTTTTCGTTGATGTCTTTTCTAAGAAGAAGCAGTAGTAAAATTACTAAAATATCTATAGGCAAGTTATTTGTTGAATTTAGAGGGAATGTCTGTTGAAGTTAATTTTTTACCTCAAGAATTACGTCACTGCTCTATGATTACAAAAATAATTAACCGCAATGATGATGATACATGAATCACTGAACGGTTGACAATAATATCCTCATATTTTTCATTGCGGCGGGTTTTTCTTATGTAACTTCAATACGATCACAAGATATCTAAATAAAAGTAATTTGCGCAATGGTTTTTTCTTTATGTTTCGATAAATCCACCTAACGTTCAGTCAGACGCGCTATATAGGCTCTACATCGTAGCACACTACCTGTTGTAGACTTGTAGCGGGTAGGATAGAAATGGAAGTGTGCATATACTGACCTCGGCTCCGGGAGCGTGCACGAGCACACGCAGCTCGTCAGAGACATGATCGTGGGTCTGTACGTCAGCGCGCACCTCGCGTCCGTTGTATGTAAGATAGACGCGCTGGCTAGGCTTGAGGCGAACGCCGGTCAGCCCACGAAACCCCGGACCGATCAGTTCTGCGTCCCGGTACTCGCGAGTCATCTTTCCACCATCAAATCGCACTGTGTACCGAGTATTCGGTGTCAGGTTGATACAATTGTTGTTCTCCGGAAAAGGCGCTGGCGTCTTCACCGCCTGGATCATCCCCGAGTAGTATAGTCCGTCCTCCCCTAACGCCGCAACGCGTGTCCCTATTATGGACCGCTTCGCCAGCCTTTTCCCTGTAGACATCGTTATTTCAGTCCACTCTACACAGATCACCACTGTCGTTGGTCACAAGAAATCACTCGACGACTTCAAATCGCCCGGCGTACGCGTTTCGCGGGGTAACCGTCGCAAAACTTCAGAAAGCGGCAATTTCGACGTGATTCGCGCTGCACTTCCGGCTCTTTGATGGGCCGGGGCTGGTCGCGGATCTGGCACGGAAACATAATACGAGGGCGGGTCCTCAATCGGGACAAAGGAGAATCCTTTCGCGATAGTTAACTTCGCACGTGAGCTCACAGCGAACGACCTCAATAGACGCGGTTCGGATGAGAACTGGCAAGCGTGCGGCGCGAGTTTCGGCCGCCGACACCGGCCGGCCGGCGCGGCGAGCAGGAGCGGCGACCAGGCGTCTCGCTCATTTGTTTTGATACTCAGCTGTTCGTGGAAGGGAGTAAGCGCGCAGGGCTACGAACAAGGAAGAGCGAGACGGGGCGTAGAGTGAGTCGGGTTGAGTCGGGTCGCCTCGTAGAGGAGTCGGGCGGGTGAGGAGCGCGGGCGGGCGGTAGCCGCCCACGGGCGACATTGAGGCGCGCCTCGGTTCGCACGTGGAGCACTAACGGGATTGCACAACGCACCTCGTCGCCGCCGGTGCTCGCTCGCTGTTAATTCGTGACACAGTTTCTATTCGGATTCGGGGTCGATTCAAATGTCAAGCAGATGCACTCACTTATGCAACTTGTATGACCCCGCGGTACGACTACGCACTGATCGGATAATTAGCGTTATATATCTAATAGTTAACGCACACAGTAGAGTTACTATCTGAATTTCACTAACAAAGCTATTCGCATAGTAAGTTATACGTTATGTTACGTAAATATTGTAACAAAAAAAATTGCTTGTCTGTAAGAAAACATTGATGAAAAGTTGGATACTTTTATGAATTTAACTGAATTATTATCACTGAATTAACATTATTTTGTATAATACAAAGAAGGAGTTAATTGAAAATCAATTTTTTTTCGATAAAATAACATTTATTTGCACTCGTTAATTCCAATATTTTTGTACAAATTATACAGATTAATTACAAGTAACAATGTGATATTAACAATTTATTTACAACTTATATACATGTGTGATATTTAAGATCCTCCACAGTTGATTTCTTATACGATCGCTTATATGAGTCATAATATTTTTTTTGTCAAAATTGAAACATTAGCTATTAATACTGCACTCGCCGACCGATGCTTCCTTTTTTAATAATCAATGAACAAATATATGAGATTATATCGCTAATAAAATTTTTAAAATGCAAGAATAAATTACCCTTTTTTTGCCTCAATTGTTGTTGTAATAAACAATAGAAACCACATTAACTTTTCACTTCACTTTTTAAACAGTTGACAAAACAGTTCACAGTCTTATAATGCAATAATTAATTACCTTTTTTGTCCCAATTGTTTTTTTTTTTTTTATAGAAAATAGGCATGCGCTTGACCTCTATCTCGCCTGATGGTAAGCGTCGATGCGATCTAGGATGTGACGCGCTTGCCTAGAAGATACCTATTCACTCGTGACTTGAAGACCCCCAAATTGTATTTGTCAGGAAACACAGACTCAGGTCTTCTAAGCGGTACGTAACATAAAATTGAAACCAAAACGCTTAGTGCGACTCTTTGGTGTATCCACCATATAACGGTGTCGCCAATTAGTTAGTCTGGTTGTCCGATGAAAAAATGGGGATGGCGGAACAAGGTTGTGCAATTCAGCTGCACACTCTCCGAAATGTATCCTATAAAATACTGATAGGCTTGCAACTTTCCGCCTATGCTCAAGGCTTTTGAGCTTTTTACAGAAAAGATCTTCATTGCCGATGAGCCTCTTGGCCCTCCTCTCGATGGACTCAAGCGTCTGGAGCTGGTATCGGGCGGAACCGTCCCAGAGATGAGAACAATACTCCATACACGATCGAAGTTGTGCTTGATAAAGGGTGAGCAACTGTTCCGGTGTGAAGTATTTTCTCACCTTCGCCAGAATGCCAAGTTTTTTTGAAGCCACTTGAGCCTTGCTCTCAATGAAAGAGCCAAAATTGAGAGTCGATGACAAAGACATACCGAGAAGCTCAAGATGGTCAGTGATCGGCACGGATACACCTCGGAAAGTAGGAGTCAAGTTGAAAGGACTCCTTTTAGCGGAGAAAAGACACGCCTGGGTCTTTGACGGATTGAACCCCACTAGATTGGCATCGCCCCATTCATTGTTGTTGTGATAAACAATGGAAACCACATTTGCTTTTCACTTCACTTTATAAACAGTTGACAAAACAGCTTACGTGTAGGTTGGACGCTGCCGCTATCTCTCTTCTACTCGGAGGCATCGGCCAATGGAGTGGAAGAGAGATAGATGCGTCATAGGCCGAACGCTTAGGCCGATCGTGGCTCTCTATCGCTTGTTCCGCGTTCTCGCTTGCACGCTCGGATCAGGCGGAACATGACAATGACGGAACGTGACAATGCGTCATGCTTTTTCGTGCGTGCAGCCGGCGTTTATATATTTTTATTTCCTTGGTTATTAAGTGTGTAAATAAAAACGAATGTAAACAATGAAAACTAATTCTTAATGGTCTTTATTTGATATTATCTGACTCCTCACTAATCAAAAGTCATATATGTAAGCTGAGTTTTTAGAATCTTACAATACAATATAAAGTTTGTCTTTACTAAGACTCCTCAACAAAGTTATAACAGTTTAATGTAAACAAGTAAGATTACCAAACATAAAAGTAGGAATGAGATTCCATTTGATTGATAAAAATATGTATGATATATAATACGACACATGTAGCAACAGATTGCATATGTGACATAGTGGTAGAAGACGTACTTGTGTGTTTGTTATTCGGTCTCAATATTCCAAATAATAATGGCAAACGGAATTTTTCAAACTAAATTTGTTTTTTTAAGAAGGTTTCGTAATCTTCGCGAAAATGTGAATACGTTTTTACACCTTATGTAGGTTTTGGCACTATAAGATAATCTTAATTTTATAGTGCCATCTCTACAAAAAAATGAGAAATTACATTTCACAACTTTCTAGCTTACAATGATGATGCCTTCTTTGTATTTACTGAGATTTTGTGAATTTATTGTAATACATAAAACTAAGAGTTTATTTCCTAATTTTACTGAGTAAAATACGTAAAAACATGAGGCAATCCTAAATAAATTATGATCTTCATTTTCATCATAACTATGATTTCAATTCGTAATAAAATAATTATAAGTAGGATATAAGTTTCCTTTAGTAACGATATTTCTGTTTTTAAAACTGTTTACTTAATTTTAGCATAAGTATCTCGATACATAAGTTAGAATTAAGTATACAGTTTTAAAAATAGAAAAATCGTTACATGGTAAACCTGTATCCAAGCCTGCGTCTTTATATCAAATAAATATTAGAGAAGTTTCTACATCGTTTAAAATACTATGATTAATGATAAGCGACTGATTGTATAGAATATTAGCACGAAAATTTAAAACAATAAAATGTTTGCATACTTATTCCATACATATGAAATAAAATTGAAAATAACTGTTAGTTTATTAAATACTAGCGGCCCGTCCCGGCTTCGCAAGGGTGGACAAAATTCTTTTAACTTTTTTCTAGCATTTAATATAGCCTATGTTACTCAGCCTGAATGTAGCTTTCCAATGGTGAAATAATTTTTGAAATCGTCTTAGTAGTTTTTGAGTTTATTCATTGCAAACATACAAAAATACAAATCTTTCCTCTTTATAATATTAGTGTAGATGAAAAACTCATATGAAGTAAACAATAAAGTTCATGGTGGTTTCGTCGATAAACGAATGGTGTTCGCATGGTACAACACTTCGTGTTTGCGACATTTAATGTCTTGCTTGGGTGAAAATATTCAGTCTCAAAGTAGTCCTTGTTATAACGTTGGCGAGGTCTACATTCAACCTTGGTTGAAAGGGCATTGTCTAACAATAGCATCGAGGGTGGCTTTTCTTTACATTTCGTAACCTTATTTAATACAGACTATAGTAATTGCAAATATTGTTTTAAAAAATGACATTCGTTGATAATTTTCGATGATTGCAGTAATGACATAAAGGCAACAGTGATTTTTTCGGCGAAATGCTAAAGATAATAAAAAATATTTTCAAATAAGTAGTTTACAGAAAAACAACAAAATAAAGTTACTTAATACATAGTAAGAATAAAAAAGGTGATAATATATTTGCTTTTGCCTTACTAAAGTCAAAAAGGGTTAGTAAAAATATTGTGTGGCCTATGAAACTTCTAGATTAAAATGATATTACTTTTTGTTATTTGTATCGTTAATATCTTTGAAATTACTTAATGAAATGATTCGGAACTATTTAATTACCTGTTTATAGTAATACACAATTCTTTAGTAACATTAGCGATAGGAATTTACAGAGAAACATGAGGAAGAGAAATTAAAATAATGTTATAATATAGCTGGGACGAAAAAATATTTGATTTTATAAAGGCCCGTGATAACGCGAATTATGATATAAGTTTAAGCATATATAGGTGACAGAGAAACCAAGCTTGCTTTTGTGCATAGAATAATCAATGCAAAGAAGCGAGAGGCCCCGATACCAGTTATTTATCCCGTAATCGCAGTACGGGGTTATTAGATATAGATTATTGCTTTGATGAGAATGAAGAATTCATAATTTGCGTGCTAAGATAACATATTTAAAATCGAAATATTGTCCATAAGTGTCTATGCAAGTCGGTTTTGTGTTATGTTAGTTACTTAACGTAACTTTCTAAAATGGAGAATCTTTTATGGTGGATGTGAAAGTAATGCCTCTTTTTATTTATATTCTCGTGGAATACCAATACGGTGACCATTTTGCATATCAACTACGAAATAACGAATTATTTATTGTTTTGTAAATTTAAATGTTGAACCCATTCATAAAGAACTTTATTTTCATTCAAGCATTCGTTTAGTATTACCATAAATAATCATCTTCCATCTCAACCGAAAGATCTCCAATGCTGGACTGAAGCCTCCTTGAAAAATAAGACTTTTGCTATAATCTCCACGCATGAGAAACGGATTGTTGATGGCGATAACAAACCGTAAGAAGAAAAACAGTGCGACCTATTTTGTGGTGTATGGGAAGTGTAAGGGAGGTGGTGAGGTATGTTTATTAACTCCAGTATCATTAGTCGTCTATTTCGACGGCTTTTAAGTAAAAAGGTCAACTGCTATTCCACTCTACCAAACACACAGCAAAAATATAAAACCACCGTAATCATCACCAGCGTAAATAATAAAAACTCATATTGTAAAATGAACTAAGTATCGCGTACTAGTTATTCTTTGATGTCAACAATAATAAATTTCATTAATTTAACATTATAAATAAAGACGTAAGCATAAAAAGAATGACTCCTGAACCTCATTTATATATATATTTCTTACATTCACAACAATTAGCCCAGACCAAAGTAAGCACTGTAAGGCTTGTGTAATGGATACTAGGTTAACGGATAGACATACATATATGATACATAGATATGTAATATTTATAGAAATATATAAAAACACCCATGACTCAGGTACAAATGTTGGTATTCAACATACAAACATCTGCCCCTTCCGGGATTTGAACCTAGGACCGTCAGTCGTCATATTTTTTATTTGGAGCTGCCGCATTTTCTTTTGTGTTCGTTCCGTATAGTTCCGAATCTTTTCCGAATTGATGAAAAGCAGTACTTATTTAGCACCCTACTTTAAAAATCGACATTAGAAAAAGTATGTACATGTGAAATGATTTCACAAGATGATGGTTTCTGCGAAAGATCACGTATAATATGCATCACGTGTTCTCAAAGAAGCACGTTTTAACGATTTTCAGAAATTATTGATAATATTCACGTTTAAAACGTATTATGCAATATATATATGGCTTACCTAGGTACTTTGTGTTAGTAAGAAAGAAATTTAGCTATGTTATGTAATAAACCCTCATATGGCATAACCTGGTTATATTTTTGCTGATTGTATTATAACAGGTAGTACCAAATAATTTCAAACATAAATGCATTTTTATTTTTTATACCTTTCATATAGAGACTAACTTTTAAATACACAGTGCCTTTAAGAGTAACATTTTTGGAAATAACTGATAATCTTCGAAATAACTCACCGGAGACAGAAATTCTTTCACAAATAAACGGTTTAGCTCTAACGCTTAACGGAGGAGCTCGTATAGTAAATTTTTAGTTACATAACTGGCTTTTGCGAAACTAGCTTAATCTCTACAATGACAGGCTAAACGCACTCTCCGCTGCATCACCGAACTCCAAACAGTAAATTAATATGTTAATTACCAGAAGTTTTAGAGATTTTTTATGTCTAAGCCAATAATCAGCTTGTTCGATTATAATTAATAAAAAAGTTTATTTACAATTAAAAGTGACATCGTTCGTTTTTATACTTTCCTCCACATTTTTTGAGACCTAATTAAATTACGAGGGTGGGTCAAAAGTTCGCGGAATGGAGGGTAAAAACTAAGAAATAAAACGCAAAATTATTTTTCCTTCTCAATGTATTCCCCCTTAACTCTAATACATTTATTAGACCTGTCGATTAATTTATTAATACCTTCGAAAAAAAATGATTTCTCTTTGTCGTCAAAATAGGCCGAAATTGCGCTCTTCAGTTCTTCATCGCTGGAAAATTTCTTCCCTCGAAGCTCTTTTTTTCATTTTTATGAACAAATAATAATCACTTGGGGCTAAATCTGGGCTATAGGGAGGATGTTCCAAGATTTCGAAGTCCACTCTTTGAACAGCAGCCATTGCTACTTGCTCAATTTCAAAACTCAATTTTCTCCATGTTGCAAATTTTCTTCCGGATTGACTTATTGATTGATGTGTAGCTCAGGTAATATTGACATATATTTTTTGAAACTTAGTATTTATACTCTTAATGAGTGTCACAACTAGTGAAGCTAGTAAAAAGTCACCTTTCTCCCCTCCATGCCCCTCATTCCGCGAACTTTTTGACACGCCCTCGTATAGTCACATTAAAAAGAAACTGCGTTGGATACATTATCGGGCGATGATTTAATATGATTTCAAATGTGCTTAAAATCGGATAAGTCGTTTGATCGAATTCAAATGGCATATATGGAAGAAGGCCCTTCTTAAACAACCATATACCGTTGGCAAAATGAATTCAAGCTCATTCCTTCATCCTCTAAAGTTAGACAAACTTCGACGTATATTACGGAAGACCTGGCGGCTATCAATTGTGTTATTTAAGATAACGGGCGCATTAGTTACTAAGAGATTAAGCATATATTGCAGATCGGTTCGGAAAGCGTTAACAAGAAACAACACTGGGTGTCGCACAACCTCGCCGAAGCTCAAAAGCAGGCCCGTGTGGAATAATGCCATGACTTGATTAATAAATTTGAAGCAGTCTCGTCTACGCGTTTACTACAATCTGACATATGACGAATCGTCGATTTATCAATAACATACAGAAACAAAGCCTCAGTCGACAGTTTGAACAAAAAACAACGCCTAATGAAGTGAAGCGATCGAGAAGTGCAGGAAAATCTTGATCATTAGTTTCCTCACTTTAACTGCATCTGGTGTCGATTTCTTATACGAAATCGAAACCATCACGTATTACCTGCCAGAAATTTTCACTGGAAAGAGCAACAGCTACGGGCTCCGTGTCCGTTTCACTGCTTCATTATGGCAACGCGCCCGCTCACTCATCGCTCAAAACAAGGACCTTTTCTTAATAAAACAGCGTAGACTAGCAATGGCGGAATGACTTTTTATTTTTTGAAAGACTCACACACATGACATTAGATGGCGCTAGTAGTTACATATTTTGATACCAACCAAGCGTACATTTTAACACCCCCACTTATCAAAATAAAGACTGCATATGGGTACATACAGATATAGATACAGCATAAAACATTACTGACCCTGTAATATATGCATAGAGTATTTGCACATCTAATCCTATTTTACATGTGTTTAAATCAAATCAGATAACAATTCCAAGTTTTTTCATGAACTTATAATGTTTTACATACAACAAACCCTTGGTCAACAAATCAGCAGGCATCTCATTGCTAGACAAATATTTTACTTCTATGATTTTATTTTTAATTAAATCTTGAACAAAATGATAGCGCACGTCTATGTGCTTTGATCTATTATGTGATTGATGACTTGTTGCCAACCTTAAAGCACTTTGAGTGTCACAATGCAAAGTTACACTATTTATATTACCAGTTAGTTCATATATTAAATTTCTTAAATGTATGGCTTCTCTAGATGCCTCTGAGAGTGCCATATATTCGGCCTCTGTGCTGGACAGGGCCACTGTTCTTTGCTTTCTGCTTTGCCATGATATAACAGAGCCAGACATGACAAAACAGAAGCCAGTATAAGATTTTCTGTCCAACATATCACTTGCCCAGTCGGCATCAACAAATCCTACTAACTGTACATTCTCATTGCTATATTTTAAATGATACATTTTTGTTTTTTGCAAATATTTAAGCACTCTTATAGCATATTTCCAATGCATTTCGTTGTATGCATTATTAAACTGACTTAAATAACTAACAGCAAAACTTATGTCAGGTCGAGTCAAAACTGCAAGATACATTAAACTGCCAATTAAATTTTGGTATGGAATATTAGGAGTACAATTTTCAGATTTTTCTACATTTAAATTATGTTCAATAGGTGTATCTATAGTTTTACAATCTGACAATTGAAATTTGGATAATAACTGTTCAATGTATTGCTGTTGATCTACAGTAATAATATTATTTTGCTTATCAACATTAATTCTCATGCCTACATTTTACAGGACCTAAGTCTTTAATCTTAAATTTTGAGAACAATATCTCTTTTAACTCTGCTGTTTTCATGCTATTATTTGAAAATATAAGAAAATCATCAACATATAAGCATATTATTATTTTAACATTATTGCTCAATTTTGTAAATAAACAGGGCTCAAATTTACTATTATTAAAACCTAATCCGCATAGACAATCCTTTACTTTTTCATACCAGGCTAGAGAAGATTGTTTTAATCCATAGATAGCCTTTTTAAGTTTTAGTACATTATAATTTCCTTTATATGCAAAACCTTCCGGAATAGACATATAAATATTTTCTTTTAACTGTCCATTTAAGAAAGCAGTTGTCACATCTAAGTGTGTAATGTCCATTCCAGTTTGTACACTTAGAGCAAATAATAGACGTAAGGTAGAGTGTCGCACAACCGGTGAAAAGGTGTCCTCATAGTCTATGCCATGTCTCTGGGTGAACCCCTTCGCCACTAATCTAGCACGATATCTGACTTTATTATTTGCATCTATTTTTTTTTTAACACCCACTTACACTTCACCACAGTAGCACTATCTGGAAGTTCCACTAACTCCCATGCATCATTTGCGTCAAATGATCGTAGTTCCTCTTCTACAGCTGCTTTCCAATTTTCTGCCTCGGCTCCTTTCATTGCCTCCATGAAATTTATCTCCTCCGCATCTGATGCACTGCCAGTACATAGATTTGTAAATCCATACCTCTGCGGACTTTTCCTTAGCCTTTTTGAATTTGAGTTTGGACTCGGTATAGCAGCATCCTCATTTATAGGACTAGTTTCTTGAACATTTGTGGTGACAGTTATAGATTGGCTATCAGGATGAACTTCATTTAAGCTTAACATGCAATCTTCTTCCTCTGGTGCATCTGCATATTCGGAATTTTCTGATGTGATTGAGATGTTCAGGGATTCTTGTCCCATATCCCCCACTGAATCCCTAACTGCTTCATTGCTTAAGGAAACTGGGATATTTTCTGGATGCTCCCCCACTGAAATACTATTCTTTTCACACTCTGTAGGCTCTTTTTCATCCACAACCCAAATAGTATTTGTATTCTTGTCAGATTTGTGCATTCCTGACTCACTTTCTATTACTATAACATCTCTGCTGGTGGTGACTTTATTTCTTTTAGGATCGTATACTCTATATCCTTTAACATTTTCAGAAAACCCTACAAGTATCTGTGGTTCTGCTTTTCTATCCCATTTCAACCTTTTTTCTTTTTTTTTCTTTATATGAACCATTACTGTACTACCAAATAGGCGGATGTGACTTATGTTTGGTTTGTTTCCATACCATGCTTCAAATGGTGTTCTGTCCTTCAGGCTTGAAGTTATACATCTATTCTTCAAATAAACAGCCGTATTAGCTGCTTCTGCCCAGAACTTCTTGTCGAGTTTTGCATCAAACATCAAGCACTTTGCTTTTTCAACAATTGTTCTATTTGCTCTCTCAGAAACTGCATTTTGTTCAGGTGTATAGGCATTTGTTTTTTGATGAACTATTCCATGTGCTTTTAAATAGTTTTCAAATTCGTTGCTGCAAAACTCACCACCATTGTCAGTGCGTATTATATTTTATTTTCTTGTTTTGCTGATTTTCTGCAAAAACTTTGAACTCTCGAAAAATCTTGAATACTTCATTCTTATTTTTCATGAAATATATGAATGTCATGCGGCTATTATCATCGATGAACAATACAAAATATTTGGCACCTCCAATGGATCTTGTTTCCATTGGCCCACATACATCGGCATGTATTAACTGTAGTGGCTCTGTACATCTGTTACTTGAGTGAGGAAAGGGTAATCTCATCTGTTTGCCTTCGCAACAAATTTTACAATTTCCTTTCTGCACCTCGAAAGCACCAGGATAAAATAATCCCTCCACTATTCCATTTTTCATCTTATTCATGTCACTACTGTTCAAGTGTGCCAAGCGTCTGTGCCATAACTCACCACTTTCCGCTGTCGAAGTTGTTGTAAACAAACATTGTTTTGATTGTATTTCTAACTTGTAAACACCATCTGTCAATGCCGCTTTTGCAACTAATTTGTTTTTCTTGTTATGAATATAACAGTAGTTGGCCTCAAAAGTCACATTATTTCCATTTCTGATGAGTTCACTTACTGACAGTAGATTTGTTGTTAAACTAGGCACACAGAGTACATTCTGAAATGTGACATCGTAGCCAAATCCTGTGGTAATATCTATGTCTCCGGAACACAATACAGGCACCTTAGACTTGTTAGCGACTATTATCTCAGATAAGCTTGGTGAATTGCTTACATTTTTCAACCACTCTTTAATAGCTGTCATGCGTGCGCTTGCCCCAGAATCCACATACCACTCTGATCTGCTGTATTTTCCATTGAGAAAAACTGCACTAAAAGCATTTGATTGCTTGTTTTTCTTCACTAATGGACATTGCGATTTGAAGTGTCCGTTCTGTTTACACTTATAACAGGTTATAATTTTTTCAGTCTGTTTTGACAATGTTGACGCTGACGTTCCACCGCCGCCATATTTTCTTCGGTAATTATTTTTCGCAGCTAATGCAGCGCCACTGGAATCCGTAGTGACAGGATTTGAAACCTCCATGTCCAGCAGTTTAGATTTTATGACGTCAGCGGTGATCTTTAACCCCGAGTGTTCGATCGCCATGATCATGGGAGAGAAATGCTCAGGCAAACCTGCCAGCAACAATGACCCTACCCACTCGTCACTGATTGCAAATCCTGTACCATTTAATCTATTCGCCGTTTCCACCAACTTCGTAACATACTCAGTCATCGAGTCACAGCTTTCTTGACGAATAGAAATCAGATTTCGAAGTATAGAGATTTTTCTAGTGAAACCAGAGTCATCGAACATACTCTTCAGCTTGTCCCACAAATCTTGTGAACTCTTCGTGTCTTTTATGTGTACATACAATCCAGGGTCTATTGTTAACACTAGCTTTGCCTTAGTTTTCATATCTTCTGTAGATTTTCTTTCTTTTTCCGCCATATTTTTTATGTAATGTACCATGCCTTCCAGCACCAACAAATTTTCGGCCGCGAAACTCCACTCATCGTAATTTTCCCGACCTTTCAATTTCGGAACACTTTGGATATAGTTTGTCGACATTTTCGTCAATAATACAGTCACTTAAACGGTTTTCTACTGAAAAAACGGATGCGCCCATAACCTCTTAATAAAACAGCGTAGACTAGCAATGGCGGAATGACTTTTTATTTTTTGAAAGACTCACACACATGACATTAGATGGCGCTAGTAGTTACATATTTTGATACCAAGCGTACATTTTAACACCTTTGACCACAAAGGTCAAAGTCTTGGGTCTCCCTTTTTACAATCCTGATCTGACACCATATAACCTATTTAATCCCTAAAATAAAAATCATGAAACGGATACAGTTTGGTCGCCGAAAGATGCGTTAATAGCCTTCGAAAAGGCCGTAGAATCGGAAAAGCGTTTCGAAAATTTGTTTTATCTTTGTATAAAGACAAAATTTGTTTTGTCTTTATACAAAGATGCTTAGGTTAAAACAAATGGCTAGCGAAGAGTTTAAATGTGTTTTATCCATTTAAGTCGGTTTTCTGTTTTGAGTGATCCACGTAAAAGCAATTTTAGTGGTGAATTTTATTGGCCTATAAAAAATGCATCTTTTAAATTTTCCATTTTTAAAGTCTTTTTTTTTTAAAGTCTGAAACAAACTTCCTTAATAAAGTCAGTACAACGTCTCTTATTGCACATTTGTGAATCAGGTTAAATATTTACTATTTTAAATTATTCATTATCTCAACCGCAAGGCGCCAATCGCTAGATAGAAACCTTCCCTAAAATAGGGGAATTTTCCAAAATCTCCAGGCATGGTAGGTGGGTTAATAAAAGGACATAATTCGGAAACTGTTGTTGCCCGTTTTGTGATCTACGAAGGATGTCAAGTGAATACCTTCAGCACCACTGGTAGCCTTTTACGACATCCCTAAGTGTCCTCCACACAAGTTAATACTATTCTTTTCAGCTGGCTATCAGATGAGGTAGAATTAAATGTGAATTACAATTAAAAACATTTTTTTTGTTTTACTATGAATATTTACAGTACGCATGAAGTCTTTTCTATTGTCTCTCTTATTACGTGAACTAATGATGTTATATGAACTAGGTAATGTCAATTTCTAAAAGCAAAAAACCTGTAATCTTTGAAATAAAAAACAAAGTTATTTAATGCAGTACTGTTTTATAACAACCTGTCAAGTGCGTATTTAATTCTCTCACTGAGGGCTCCATACACAGGTATAAAGTTGTATTAAGATTTTGACGGTTTTTTTCGAGCATAGTTTAAGTTGCATGCCGCCTGAATCTATTCACCGAAACGTATAAATTTCGTAAAACGTATATTGGTATAAAAGTGAGAATAAACAAGAATTAAGAGGATTGGTGAGTTAATATTACTAAAAAGATTGCAAACCATGAAGGCACCGAAAATTGCTCTAACGAAAAGTTCAATCGACCGAAGGACAAACTTACAGTTGAAAATTTATTATACATATACATACATCCTACTACTACATAAACGTGAGTAAAAAATCACGTAAATTTTTTTGTGGTGTATTTTATATATTTTTTTATTATTGCTGAAGTAGGACTTCAAACTTTTATAGATAACTAGCTGCCCGTCCCGGCTTCGCACGGGTGGACAAAATTCTTTAATTTTTTTCTAGCATTCCATATAGCCTATGACACTCAGCAAAAATGTGCCTTTCTATTGGTGAAAGAATTTTTAAAATCGGTTCAGTAGATCCCGAGATTACCCCTTACAATTTAACAAATATACAAACACACAAAATTTACTTCTTTACAATATTAGTATAGATTTACTTTTTATTGTGAAGTTTATATGGTCCAGTTAAGATCTTTTAAAATATTCTTATTTATGCTAATAAAACAAAAAGAAAATTAATAATAAAAATAAGATTTACAAGAATATAACCATATAAATCCTAAAAATATAAAGAAAGCAAGATTGAAAAATATAACTAACTAACAATATAATAATCCGTAAAAAAAGTTTGCGTCGCTCCATGTGGTGCCCTGTGGAAAGATGTAAGGAGATCTTACTTAATTTCGCAAGAGTTCAATGAGCAAACGACTTTTCACGCAATTCTGTTTCCGCTCAAATTGCTTTCCGCACAATTGGATCACGCAAGTGTCCAGCTCTGGAAAACTGGATTCCCAAGTTTTCAAATTAATCGGATAACTTTTCTTCTTTTCATGTTACTAATTTTAAAAGATCCAAAAGTTAAATAAGATGTATTTCTGATTTATTTAAGTAGAAGTAAAGAGTTTTTTTGGGCAAAACTTAAGAGTGAAAAGACGGTTTGGGCAAAAGCTTAGTCGCTTTTTTGTCTTTTGTGTATATTATTAATAAATTACTTCTGAAGTGGAAGTAGTCATAGTTGACCTTATTTACTTTTGTCAAAAAATGTAACTTAAAAATAGATAACGGTATCTAATATAAAAATAGACAATAATGAAGTACAAGAGCGATTTGTAATTCTTGTGTAAGAGAAATTTTGTGTCGTAGTTTTTTTTTGTGAACGGTCCAATTCCCTAGGGGAGATACCTGTTCATTAAACAATAATCAAAGGCTTCCCATATAACGAGGCCAGCAGTGAAAGTTACGCCACAGGTAGCCACCGAGATTTTGAGATTGCCATCGATTCTACGTAATGTTCTAAGGCCCCGTTCATGATGTTAAAGCGTTTTCGAGCTTTTGTACCCATTAACATCGTTAAAAGTAAAAGAAAAATCAAGTTTGATTTTAGTTTACCCTTTGCTTCTTTACTAATCACCTTGTATTTCTTTATTTTAGTTATATGTCATTATACATAATGAAATTAAAACTCAATTGAACGATGTTATAACGGCAGTTCGTAAATTCGTAATATAGTTTTCGAAGTAAGTGTCCTTGATAAAATTAATGACCGAAACAATGTACAGAAAAATAAACTGTTTTATATGATTAAAAATTATTTGCACGTATTTGTAATAAATATGTCCGTGAGGCAGGTCAAAAATGTGTTTTTGTATGACTATTATGGTTTCCATTCCGTACGTCAGTCAATAACACGATCGACTTTTATAAATAAGCGTGGACTGCCACGTGACTTATGTGTATGAATGGTCTGTTAACGTAGACTGACCGATAGGCGACGCGAGTGATGTGTGTATATTACATAAAGCTCCTAATCCCGTAAACACAGCCTTAGGTTGGATTTACCGACACGAATGCCGCTGTACCAAAATAATGTTTAATTTTTGTCTTATAATTAAATACTGAGTGTACGATTGATCGCATCAAATGATGAGATGATGTAAGTTTGTAAGGAAAGTGCACGATCATGCACGTTCACTTATAAGTATCAACTACACTCGCGAGCAACCAAATTGACTCAAGCGCTACCTCTACATTCAAACATTGTTATAAATAAAAGTATACAACATTTAAATAAAAATAATATGTGATTTGAAAGCTTGAAACCTAAGCTTTAAAAAAAAACAAGTACCAACATGTTCATTTGCGCAATTAGGGCGTATGGGACAAAATACTTATTACGCTACCTGCGAGTTGCGCTACCCTCTACCCCTATAAAACCCCCGTGACCCTTAGAAACCATGGATACCACACAACAAGAAGCCGCTCAAGTTGTTGCCTTATTGCAACAAGGACTCAGTCAGCGAGTAGTCGCTTCCCAGCTTCACTTGAGTCAGTCTGCTGTATCCCGAGTATACAGACGATATCAAGAGACTGGAGCATTCACTCGGAGACCAACAACCAGCCGCCACCGTTGTACTTCTGAACGAGACGACCGTTTCATTGTCTCAACCTCCCTGCGAAATCGGCCCCTTTCGGGTGTCGACGTGCAGGGCGAGCTGAGACGTGTTCGAGGTGTAGTTAGCCAACCTGACTCCAAAATGGCCTGCAATGGGCTCCAAATTGACTGCAGGCCACCGGTAAACTCGGCTATAGTTTGCTCGAGAGCATCTCAACTGGAGCGTTGGGCAATGGGCGTCGGTCCTGTTCACTGACGAGTGCAGGATGTATCTGCATGGCATTGACAGGAGAGGCCGAGTCTACAGGAGTCCGGGAAAGCGATTTTCCCAATGCTGTTCCGCAGAAACCGTTGCCTATGGATACGGCTCTTGCATTATGTGGGCTGGTATCTCGTTAGAGAGTAAAACTAAGCTCATTTTCGTGCCTGGAGGAGGCCGAGGAAGAGGACTGGCAGCTGATGGGTACATCACAAATATTCTCCTGGAACATGTTGTACCCTACGCTGGTTGGCGAAGACTTTATCCTAATGCACGACAATGCTCGATGCCACACAGCGCGCGTTACTTCTAGAAGTCGATTTGCGCACAATGGACTGGCCTGCGCTCAGTCCAGACCTAAATCCCATCGAGCATTTATGGGACGAGCTCAAACGAAGGGTACGAGCAAGAAATCTAACCCCTTCGAGCCTAGAAGAATTGAAGGCAGCTTTGTTAGAGGAGTGGGAAGGTATTCCTCAAGATACAGTCAAAAAATTAATAAGGTCGATGAATAAGCTGTAATTAGGGCTAGGGGGGGCAATACGAAATACTGAACCAATCAATTTTATACTTCTAAAAAAAACGTGTTTTATTTATGTCAATTCTGAACACAACTCCTTTACCCAAAATCCCATTTTTCCCCCATTCAAGTTCGGACTCCAATAATAAAAAAAATAAACATGGATATTAATAATGATGATTTCTCATAAAAGCTGAAGTTTCAATCTTTCAAATGACATATCATTTTTATTGAAATGTTGTATATTTTTACTTAAAACAATGTTTGAATGCAGAGGTAGCGCTTGAGTCGATTTGGTTTGTAGAGTTTGGTTGCTGAGTGTAGCTTCGTTCTAATTAAATTAAATAAATAGTAGTTGATCCTTTTTAAAGGAATTTCAATTTTATTATAAACTACCTACTGAGATATTCCTATTTTTATCTTTGGGCGATTGAAAACTGGCACAAGCTATTCATATACCTGCATGAATAAAACAAAGCGTTGTTGTCTTTTGAAAATGCCCTTTTTATGTATTTAGGTGCTAAATATAAGAATATTTATTTTCCAATAATTACTAACCTGATTCCAACTTTTTACAGCCTTTTGAATCCCAGTATTATATATCGTTTTGTTTCAAAGAAAGGATAAGGGGAAAAAACGCATTCCCGTGTCGTGGCGGTCGCTGCCCAGATGTTCATCTTTATTTTTTTCTAACCAACCTGTTTTTAATATTATCGTTAAGTTTGAATGTACAAGACTTTTTTCCGGTAAGTTGATTAGATTATCAAAAACAATACCTAGGTAAGTAGGTACTATTTATTTTTAGGTAATGTTTAACTAGGTAATGTTTAAATTTATTACAATATTATAAATAGCTAACGAGAAACAGTAATTGATTGTTACTAATAACGAAGGTGAGATTATAATAATAAAGACATAAAAACAAGAAAGACTGTATCAGCAAATATTAATAATTTTTATTGCATACTCATAAAGGATATAGAAAGAGACAAGTACATCAAAGAAAAGTATACAAATAGGCGGCCATATTGCTAAACAGCAGTCTCTTCCTGGCAACCTTGGGTGAAATGACTAAAAAAAGATAAAAGGATTATAGGGGAGTGGGTGCGCATATCGAGAAGACAATTAATGTAAATATATCATCCAAGTGATTGTTGGATATAAAATAAATAAAAAAGAGGGAGATAATGATACTTTAGTTTCAATAAGAATTGGAGGAAAGGAAATAACTTCTAACTCTGTCACGAAAGGATCCAAGTCTTTCAGATTTTCTCTGGTAGTGAGTTCCATAAATGGACAGCGTGAACAGTGAAAGAATAGGAAAAGAAGTCGGTGGAGGCCTGTGGAACTTCTAGGGAAAAGTTGGTTGCAGAAAGCATACTGCACTGCGAGGTTAAGTAGCAAAAGAGGAAGGTTTTTAAGTGGGATGGAGGATGGCAAAAAAAAATGCAATAAAGGAACGAAATATTAGGGGTTAAAGTATGAAATTGCCGATTTGTACTGAAAATCTATATTGTTTATTTTTTAAATTTTTAACAAATTTATTTAATCAAAATAGTTGCCATTATTATCTATACATTGCTGCCATCTAATGGGAAGGTCATTAATGCCTTTGCGATAGAATTCCGACGATCTAGACTGCACAAACTGTGTGAAAGCATTTTGTACTGCCTCCTGGGAAGAAAACTTCTTGTCACGTAGATAATTGTCCAAATCACGAAAAAAATGGTAGTCCGTTGGAGCAAGGTCTGGTGAATACGGAGGATGACGAATGGTTTCTAACTGCAGTTCCTGAAGGGTCAAAATGGTTTCTCGTGCTGTGTGAGGTCTCGCGTTGTCGTGGAGCAATAATGGTGAAGATCGATTCATGAGTCGGGGCTGTTTTACTGCTAGTTTTGTCAACATGGTTCGGAGTTCGGCACAATAGACATCTGCCGTTATTGCTTGACCAGATCGGAGAAAACTATAGTGAATAACACCATGCTGAGACCACCAAACAGTTACCATTACCTTTTTATTGGTAAGTTTTGCTTTAGGACACTGTTGTGGCATTTGACCTGGGGTCAGCCATTGCATTTTTCTTTTCCGGTTATCATAAAGAATCCACTTTTCATCACATGTTACAATTCGATCCAATATTCCTTCATTTCTGTACCGGTTCAACAAGGCAACACAAGTTTCAACACGCGTTTCTTTCTGCAGATCAGTCAAATCATGAGGCACCCATTTTTCGTATTTTTTTATTTTATTGATTTGACGCAAGTGAGTCAATATTGTGGGTAAGGTAACGTTAAACCATGCCGCTAATTCCTGGGTACTTTGACTAGGATCGGCTTCCACTATCTCTCTTAATTCATCGTTATTTACCTGTGTGGGCGGTCTTCCTCGTGGCTCGTTCTTTAAGTCGAAATTTCCATCACGAAAGCGTTTAAACCAAAATCGCACGGTGCGTTCATTAGTAGACCCCTCTCCAAACGCAGCATTGATATTGCGGGCTGTTTCTGCCGCGTTAGTTCCGCGTCGGAACTCGTATTCAAAAATAACTCGAATTTTCGCAGTATCCATCTTTCTTGTCTAAATTGAATAACAAAAACAATTGAAAGTCGATATTCAAATGTTTTACATTTTTTAAAAAAAGAACATCATAGAAACCATTTAAAAAAAGTTTCATTCGAAAACCTCAAACCATGAAGATTCTATGTCAATTCAAAGAACCTATTGCAATAAAACGGCAATTTCATACTTTAACCCCTATTATATGTAAGTCCCTACGTCGGCGTAAAGGAAGCCATTTATAATAATTTCATCGTTAAATCCTTTTCAATTTTAGTTTATTTATTTTAAAAGTAAATATTAGATTTATGTATGTGATAAATAAGACTGATCTACGTCATAACGAGCGATATTTTTTTAAGATGAATGATTTTCAAATAGCGTTAAACACGATTCTTATAAGAAAGCGTAAAGCTCGGCGGGGATTGAACTCGGTCCTTCCAGTTACATCTCCACCGATGTCATAATAAGGTAACTTTAAATTTCTCGACGAGGTATGTTGTTTTTTGTTGTCCATGTGGATGGTTATCTTTTTAGTACCTAATAACCCTTTTTAACTAACTAAATGGAAATAAAAAAGTTAACTGTCGTTTGATATGCCGTTTTTTGAGTGAGTTATATTTGTGCTCTGTTAAGTAACATAAGTAATACAACCTTTAAAATAAAATTTATCACGAATTTAAGAAAAAAAAAACATGAAATAAGATGAGAATAATCAAATATCAACTGCCTTTCGATATACTTTTCATATCATGCATGACATAAATCACTGAAAACGCCTTATTTATGACAATATGAATGTAAACACCGAAAAATAAATAAAAGATTAAGTAATCGACACGCGCTGAACAGCTGTTTATAACATTTATACCAGAAATTTATCAAAAAATATAACAAAGCAATGATGTCTATAACAGTGTATTAGTTGTTTTTAACACGCTTTTATTAGCTTCACTTGTAACTATGTAAGAAAATCTTGGAATCTTAATTTGACCCACTTTCCGGACTTTGATTAGGATGACATTTTGCACACGCTCTGAGTTCTGATGACAATACATGACTAGCTAAGAAACGTCATTACAAATCAAATATGGCGGCCTCCCCAAGATGGCGAACTGGCTGTTTGAAATGCACTTCCATGATATGGGTATCAAATGAAAGGGTTTGCTGTCAGGAGTACGAGAAAGCGTGTTTTTTAGTTTTTTGAACTATATTTTTTATACACTATTAACTATACCAATGGAAATGTAAGAGTTACTTACACTCTTTTATATGTAAGTATTCTATCTATCCTCAATCAGCATAACTATTATTAAGTTCTCACATATAATATATTTACGTTTTTCACGTTCATATCGTTTCGGTCATCCTGTGACCATGGTTGCTGAAAGAGTCGATATACTATCAAGATAATATAAAAATAAAATACATAAATGCGTTTCTGGTTTCCGTGAAAAAGTTTTTAAAGTAAAATTTTCCTTTATTCAGATAGGTGGACTACAGCACGTTCACCTTCCACAAACAATAAAATCTTTACTGATATCAAGCTCTGCGTAACGGAATTCAAGCTAAAACTACAATGGAAGAAATTTGACAGTTGATATGCTCTTGACTGTAAAAGCGATCATGATAATATGACACAGTTTTATAAGACAAAAACATATTTTCTTATACAAATCTTACGATATGTTATTTTTCCAAATGACTACTTATTAAATCAAAAAATTCTAGTATAGACAATACCTGCACACGACAGTTCAGCATTTTTTTGTTTTAATCAGGGTATCGTGTTCTATTTAACCTTTCTTTTTTGTGCGGGTAACTAGGTACTACATTTTTTCCGGTTTTTCCAACAGATAGAACTACATGGATTTTCAAAATAAAGTTGACCAAATTACAAGGAAATATCATCCCAAAGACAAAGGACTACTTACTACGCATAAAAGAAGGTTTTCCTTTCACAAAGAATTTTATAGGAATCTAAAATAACTGGTTTTCGCTTAACGTTGGGGTGAACAAGGACCAATGAGAGCCGGCGTTGTCGGTCACGTGTGTTTGTTGTGCTGATCAGCTGTTGCCGGAATGTGAACAAAAAACATCAACAAACCCTCCACTGCAGGCTCCGGCTCCGTCAGGTAACAAAGGCGATCGATGAATAAAAAAAACTACTTATGTAGAATTACACTCTATTCGTTCAGATATAAAGTTTAAAATAACAAAAATCTATTTATGAGGGGCTATAATAAAACTCGACTAGCCATTGAAATTGGAATTGACAGAATCTGCTTTGTCCCAGGAACAAAAGTCGGTACATCTTTTCTCATAAGCTTAGTCTTGTTATCTATTCACTGGAAGAAAGTTTTAAGTACTTCACTAATAAAAGTATTTCTAAGAAGGTACAAGAGACATAGCAGGTTGATAGGTAACATGATTTGTCGAAGCCTTTAATAAGTAAACGTGTAGGTTACGTGTCAATATGAATACTTCAGAAATAATCTTTCCTAGAAAATTATCACAATTAAAATTATTGTATTAAAGCTTTTTAATGTGGTATGTATATATAATAATAAAATTATATAAAACCTGTGATCTAAAAGATTATTACCATATCTGCATATTTGATTGTCAAAATAAATAAAGCTAATTATAGTTACCTCGTAATAAGTATCGAACGAAACTTGAGGACAAGCAAGACACCACGGGATGACGAAGACGCAAAACTGGACCCAGTGGAAAAAAATTGCAGAGATCTAGTTCCAGAAATGGACACAAAGAGACTGATGAAGTTGATAATGATTATTGACACTATCGTTCGACAGCGTCCAAAACAAATGAATTGAAACGCCCCTGTTACCGGGAATTTTGAGACCTTGTTAACTGAGATTAGATTTCATAGCTTTTTTCCATGTTTACCTCTATAATTGGGACTTCGCAGCTCAATTACCCGTATAAGTAAGACAATTTATCAGGTTTAGACAAGTTATGACATGGTTGTTTACAAAGAGTCTAATTTCCGCGAGTAAAGAGAAGATTGGGACACTCTATAACTAAGACAACTGTCATATTAACCTGCCTTTTCAGAAAACTGGGTAAATGACAAACCTCTATGAGTGATAAATAATTATAGTTCCCTTGAGATCCGGGTTAAACAGGTTTCATTATACATAACAATTTGTACAAACGCATATTTTAAGATACATTTTATCCAATATATGTAAATTTAGAAACCAAAATTTTATCTTTACAATGCTCTCGCACAGAAAACATGTAAGCTTTGCATTCTAGTTTGGACTACTGCGGATGAAAGCTTTCGGACGTGTTATCGATCTTCCTGAGCTGAACTAAATTCTTCGTCCGAGTTCTGAGTGTAGGTATGTTTTCAAAAGTGAAAACTATCGCGTAAAAATAACTATTTTTTATGATAGATCGATTTTATGAATATTACGAAAATAGCCTGAATTTATTTTCTTAACTCAAAACTTGATAGTTACGATTGCATACATTCATCACTCTTATATACAGTCAAGGGCTAAAACGTCTCAACGTTATGAATATCAAATGTATTAAATTAGTTAATGACCTCGAAAACTTACGATTTTCTGGTTATGTAGTATAAATGCATCTTGTTCTTTAATTGGAACATAAAGTGTTGTGGCATTCATCGCATAAAAAAGTAATTATTTAGAAATGTGCTATGCGGTATTTAAGTATTTATGTACCTAGTATTTATGTTACTCTATGCTAATATTCACCGAACACTTTAATACTTACTTGTCTAACTAATATTTATTAAAAATGTCTTAGTACGTGCATGCTTCGTTACAAAATGTCACATACATTTTGTAACGAAGCATGCACGTTATTTAGCTTTTAGTCAAATGGTTATTATCTAGTTACAAAGTAACAAAACGAAAAGAAGACAAAGAAATGTATTTTCCATGCAGTATTAACAAATTTTAAATAGCTGAATTATGTATTTTTTTATTTTATTAATTTATTTAATTGCTACATATGTGTTTTTAAAAATACTAACCTTTAAATTAGGGTTTGATTCCAATGGGGACCAGTCACGTTTTATGTTGTGAATGCAGTTCTATAGACATTGAGAAAGTAAAACATAAAGTGCAAAATTTTTTGTTCTACGACCAAAATTGACAAAGTTATGAGCAAAATACCGAACGAGGTTCACAGACCGCGCGAACGCATGCGATGACGTCACAATGACCCAGCGCATGTCGCCGAACCACTGCGCGGTTTTATTCTGTTTGCGATATTCGTCCAACAGGGAGCATAACGTCACAAGTTTATACCCAATCGATTAATAACTGATTTTATTTGTTTAATATTAGAAGGTTGTTATTATAATATAACAAATGAGTGAAATAAGGTAGATATCGGTTTTGAGCAAGCGCAATCTGATAATATACCTTAAGTGGATACCTTCATGGTATTTGATTATCTTAGTAATCATATAAACTAGACAAGCTCTGAAATTCGTGGTTGAAAACTCAGAGGTAGGCAAATCTCATTATCAACCTAATTAGAACTGCAGAATAATAAGTAGGTAGGTACACGTACTTGGGCTAGCCTATAAAATAACCAAAAGGATTAGGTTAGTCAGCCAGGGCAGTTGTGTTTGTTGTTGTAACTACGTACGCCGTTATTTTAACATTGTTATGTAGATGAGTATGTAGAAACTTTACAGTTCAAAAATATTATGTATACAATAAATAAAATTAGATTTAAATACTTCATTTGACAGGAATGTACCTACGTTCTTTGGACACGTAATTTTGAGCTATGAATAAACGAAATCGCTTTGTTAAGTCCTAGTATTTTTTCTAGGTAGGTAGGTAGGTACTACTTTCTTAAATCCGGTTTATTTATTATAATCTTAGTACCTACTATATTTACAGCAAGTTTCGTGGTGATAGCAGCAAGAAAACTTACTTCTCTATACAAACTTCACTTGTGGTCTTCCTAGTCCCTTGGGGTCAAGGCGTGATTATTGTACAAAATTATGTTTAAGAGGCAGAAGGACACTCGAAAGCAAAAAGTTTTATTTAAATACGTCTAACTGTTTTCACATGGAAAGCGTACAACAGACAGACATACAAGAAATTAAATAACAATGTTTTCGGTTTCTTTTGCGTATATGGAGCCCTCCTAACGCGATTATTCAAAAAATATTCAATGTACAGAATTCACTTTGGCTACAGTTTAATTACATGTATAGATAGATATATATATATATTCCCCAAGGCGGGAATATTCCCCTATGTTCCGGGGAACTTCGAGGAATATTCCCGGGAACGGCACATATTATTGTAGTTAGACCTTAGTAAGACCCTGGTTTTTACCCGAGGAAGGGTTATTAGAAACTTCACTACTTACACTTTTTATCATTAATTTACTCATTGAAATATACATAATACGACCCTGTATTTTTTTTAACATTCGTAAACAAGTTGTACTAAGTTACCTACCCTCTTGTTTACCACACGAGTTATAATGCTAAAAGTTGGTATACAATTGTTGTGTTGTATACAAGGTAATGATTGGTGAGGACATCAAAATGATCCTCGCAACAAAATCATGAAACTTGGCACGAAAGCGGAATTTTGTCATCCCTCTTCATAACAGTACACCATTTATTGCGCTCTTTTGAGTCCTTTGGCACATTGAAAAACAGTTTTTCAGGTGTACTAATTGAAGTATTAGTACATTTCGGTATTATACAGTACTTAAAATTCGGCATATTTTCACTTAAAAACTGCAAAACCACAACACCACCCGCGCAGATCGAGGGAATCTTAATAAATGAATGGCGGAGAGCGCGCGCGCGCGGGTGGAAAGGTAATCGTGACGTCACATAAGCTATTTGGCCGCCCCACTTTCGGCTTGTATAAAATGTGTAATATCTTCGCAACCAATGGACCGATTTCAATGATTTAAAAAGTATCGTACCTAAACGAGTTAAAGGAACAGCATTATATAAATAGTATATGCATTTTCCGACTTGATACGGGGACCCATTGAATTACACAAACTAATGATACTATTGTCTCACATTTGTACTCTCGCACGGACAGGACACCTATAGAAATGAATGCAGGAGTTAGGTATGCCCTCTATAGTAGGTGCAATAGGAATTACATTATTAGGACCTTATATTTTATTTTTGTATTTAATAATAAGATAATTTTCTCGCTTAAAGGATATATATCCAAATATACAATCTCTAGTTTAAATCTATATAAGTATAATTAATAACAAACACAATAAGACTGTCTTTCGATCAAAGAAGGGCGAGGCAGCTAAGTTATACGCAAGAAAAAATCGACCATAGGATGCTTTATTTTTCTAGCTCTCCGCATCTATTTGTCGATTTGTCCTCGCGTAACGTTCAGCTGCGCTACAATTCTTCAAATGGCTCTGAAAATGGGACAAAGCAAATTACACGTTAAAGATTATTAATAGTGGCTATCACTAACCGCTAATTAACATTTAAAACTTTTTGAAAGTATTTATTTTTATTAAAGTAAATTTAAAATATGAATGAGTAATTAAAAGAGCATGATGAAAAAAAGAAATACAGTAAACTGGGTTATTACGATAAAATTTACCGAGACCGTAATTCGGACCCAAAATCGGAGATTTGTAGATAAATGATTATAAACCTGGAACGATACGTAGATATAATTTTTAGTCTAGTTAGCGAGTTTCAATTCCTTATTTTCATCGTCTCGTCTGTTATTTCGCCATATCCTGCTTGACAATTAGCCAACAATAATTCTCCTGCTCGTGTAACAATGTGTTTTTCCTACCTTTTCTCCTTTATCTGTAATTCATTGAAGGTATAGGAATACCTATGCATTATTACTGGGTTCATGTAATTAGAGCAATCGTTCATTATAACATTGCAGTTTTATTTTTTTTACAATCACTGAACATACTGTAACCTGTTTCCTCAGTGCATAGCTGTTATTTGCCACGGGTAGTATTGATCATTACCAGGAATCCACTCAATATGTTGATGTTAGGTCATTTACATTGCTTCCTGCTGTTTGACCCCGACTTATGAACCTTTGCTTTTGTATTTACAATGAATGGTGTTTTAGAAAAATTACGTATTATTTTTCTAATTAGTACTATCGTTTTCTTTTTACATGTGAGTCAAAGCAAAGCTTTTGATACCACGGAGACTGCTGTAAAATGTTGCCATATCAAATTTTTAGTTCTTTACTGCAAGATAGTTGTGAGGTTTGTAGGTATTCTTGACAGATATTAGTACTCACGATTTCGTCTTAGATAACACATCTTAATGTAAAATTAATTAGCTAATTTTAGTTTACAGTTAGGTAATATATTTCAATTTAATAATATTTAAAAAGCAATTCAAATGACTTTAAGCATTATTTAAAAAGTAAAGTACTTATCTAAATTCAAATAGACGCCAAAGGGACGGCGTGCTGCAGCGATTACCTTTACTGATATAGGTATGTCATATATATTTTCACACGTTACTAATAAGAAGTAGTTTATTTGGAAAAATTATCGATTTTTCTTCCGTAGGCACGATGTATCTTATTAAGTGTTGAATAATTTGTCAATTTAAACCATTTCTCGATAATCATTCAATTGAAAATGTACATAGGTAAGTTTGTAATCGGAACATAATTGGTGTAACTAGAATGCGATGCGCTTATTGACAAATATGATTCATATATTTTTTGTTATTTAAGCAATTAACTGCTTGATTTTTATATATAATATTTTTATATACTATAAGACTGTAGATCTAAATATTTCAATATGAATTACAACTCGATTCATATAGCTACACGTTCTTAAGCAAAAGGACCACAGGCTTGTGCTTAAGTTTTCTAATATGGAAACAATACTATCGCGTTTAAGTTAAGCTTTTAAATTTAGACCTTATCGCTTTATCATTAAGGTCTATCAAACAAATATTAACTTTAACGGACGGACTTAAAAGTAAGTTACTTTTAGACAGACAGTGAAGGGATTCCTTTTTACCTATATTCTTAAACGAACTCTTAACATTTTATGGGACGTTCTGACAAAAATTCTTTAAAGTTTAAAACATTACAGCGTTTTAAAATTGTTTAAAACATCTCTCATTTTAATGTGACTTCACTTGTATTTCAAATAGCGCCTATTTGTTAATTTTAAAATGCTCATCGCAACAATAAAAAGTAAAGGTCCTGTAGCCAATGTTGTTATTGTTTGGCAATTTTCCATATATACCTAGTCCGGCCATAAGTTCCGTTACAAATGAAAATGCATTTTTTATGAAATAGGTAATGTAATATTATTAAAACTTATATGAACATATTTATTAGTCTCAGCAAAACTATAAAAAATATTCAATTCGAAATGACCACCTTTGGCTTTTATACAGGCCTTCAATCTGTCTGGCCATGAATCTATAGATTTACATTCTGTTTCCATGGGAAATTTCGCCACTGCTTGCTTCAGAATTTTTTTAAGAGACTCGATGTCGCCGTATCGCAGGCCATGTCCTCTATAACTGACCATAATTTGTAGTCTAAAGTGTTGAGGTCTGGGCTAGATGAGGGCCAGTCTTCAGCTCTTATAAATTTCGGATGTTGGTTTCAAGCCAGGCTTCTGTAGTTCGTGCTTTGTGACCAGGTGCACAGTCCTGCTGGAAAGTTCACGGTACATTTAAAAAAAGTGTATTGATGAGAGAGACAAGTGAGAGGTTTCACGACACGATCCAAGACTGTCTCTTGATACACATTGGCTAAAGTTTTCACTCATTTTCACAAAAATGTATCTTTGTGACGCCTTGATAAGACACGCACCACCAAACCATCACTGACGCAGGATGATGACCATGTTGTACCTTTCCGACCACTTCAGCTTTGTCATTTTATTAGTTGTAGTGCTCTTCAATCGTGAAAAATCGTGGTCTTCGACAAAGGAAGTGATGTCGTATCTGTTGATAGTATGATATTCGAACATACGCCAGATAACAATCTTTTGAAGTGTCTGGAATATGACCGACGGCTCCATATCCCCTTTGTGCAAGGCGATCACTGCAATCCTATTTTCTTTAACACCACATTTCATATTGTTATTTGATAATGAACATGAAAAAATATGCGAAATGGTGCGAAATCGAAAGAAGCGTTCAAAATTCAAAATAATTAAAAAGTTCAGAACAAGAAAAGGTTTTATGTTACAGTATTTATGGCCAGACTACTTAATAGGTCGGCGGGCAACCGCTAAGGGCCTTGATAACTGTACCATGAGAACGGCCTATCTTTCTCAGATAAGAGCAGAGACGAACCGCGATTAGGTATTTCAGATAACAACTTCCGCGGTTGAAATGTAGGTAACCACTAACCACAGATTTTTGTTATCTACACTTGTATCAATTCATTAGGTACCTACGGTAAATTTGTTACCAGTGTTTATTTTAAATAAACAACAATTAAAAAATCCAAGAGGTATAATTTAATAAAATGAAGTAAAACTATGGAAGTTATAGGTGGGTGAATAATATACAAAAATATAACACATTTCTTTAACATTTTAGTTTATACCATTGGTCTATTTAGTAAATATTCGTTTAAATTATTTTTTATTATAGCTTTACACTTATTTAAAATATAGTTACAAAAAAAAGAGCAAAAAGTTTGGAGGCGCCGGGTATCGATCCCGGTACCTCTCGCATGCTAAGCGAGCGCTCTACCATCTGAGCTACGCCCCCGATAAACTAACTGACGAAAATATAGACCACGTTGCAAGACAGAAATTGCGTAGCACCTTACGCAATCTGAATACGATATTACTTTCACAAATGCCAAGGTGATGCTATATTATTATGGTTATCTAGTTACTACAAGGTGCCGAGTGCTTCGAAACATGAATGTTAGGTAGGTACGGTGCCGTCAAAAAAAATCTTATAAAATAACACTTTATCCACATTGGTTTTACAGTTAAGTAGAAATATAACCTGCACAGATACTGGTAACGTAATATGCTCTAAGTAATTACATTATTCATTCTTCGTTCTGGTTATTTATTTAAATTATTTATAGTTAAAAAATCAGGAAAATAACTAATTACCTCCTTTTTACTTTAACGGCAATTGGTTTTAAGTAAGCAACTATGTTGATCAACACTAAGTAATTTGTAATGAGAAGTTACATACCTAAATAAATGCCTTGTGATAAGAAAGTACTTGGCCTGTTTACTGAAATATACGTTGGAAGGTCATTATGATTAAAACTTTAAAGGTTAAGTGTAAGTTTTCAAATATGTAAACGTCACCACCGCGTTTGAGTTAATATTTTAAATTCAGAACTTAATATTTTTAAGGTCTATGACACCAATAATAACGCACACTTGATAGTAATTATTTCACATTTATAAAATTCACTCACGGCGGAGAACAGAAGTGAAAATGATGTACCTAATTGCACAGATTTTTAAACTTTTCCACTTATGCATAAAAACGGCTCAAAAGATTCAATGTCATTGGAAACAATTAAACATTAAAAACAACGTCGCTTTTGTTTGAATGTCTTAAAATATTAATTTCTTTGTGACTGCGTTGGCTCATTGCCATTTTAAGTTCTTCAGAGAAATTGCTGCAAAGGCCAGGGAACTATAAATTAACAATATCATTGTATGTAGACATTACAGCATTATTGAAGTCTTTTGACATTAAGTACTTAAAAAATTTAAAAACAAATACTTAATTATTTATTGTTATCTGTGTCCATACCTACGCGACCACAAGACGTTAACATCAGTGCATAAAAAGCTATATACGATTTTGATATAATAAGCTTTTTAGCCCTAACAATTTGTTATTCTGTCACTGTTCAGGTTTAACCTAACATGTTCGCGGCATGATAAAACTTGATGCATACAAAAGGAGAAACGGAAGCATAATTAACTTTATTTATCATTTTTTTACTTGGGTAATACACCCATGGGCAAGTGTATGCATGCGTACACTTTCCCCAGAGAGTCAAAATACAAATGAATATTTATACTGGCATTTGCCACAAAAATAACCATAAAAATGTCATGTCTACAAAAATATCCTGATGATTAAAGAAAACATGACTGGTAAGTACAGTATTAGATCCGTAACTTAGACGTGACAGGAGTTGCCAAAATGACAAAAGTGATTAATTAAACTAATAAATTTAATAAATTGTAAATAAAAAAGTCCAATAAGTTATGCAGAGCAAATAATTGTCTATTAATTTAGGTCAAAAGTGGAGATATAGAAGAAGGGTCTTCTTGTTCTGACATCATTTTTTTTTGCAGCAGAATATTTGGTATAATATTTTATAACGTTCTGGCTGGTAATCAGTGATGTGACTTATCTTAGATAAAAGTATCTGAAATACAGATACAAGATACAAAATACGTATTTCCATCTTGTATTTGAAATACTTTTTAAATTTTTTATTTTGTATCTTATATTTAGATACATTTTTCTGGTATCTTAGTATTTTGAAGATACCTGATCCCTAATATACTTTAACTAAAATGAACTTGGCAGTTTTTCTTTTCGAACGCAACTGAACGCAGCGCGTCGTTTATCTAGTCGATATTGGATTTTTTGGCGGGAGCTCACTTTAATGGTTTTGGTTTTCTTGTTAAATTTTGTGTTGTGGTTGATATTAGTGTGTAATAATGGCGTGTTATTAACCACTGAGTGTTTCTGAATATGCATGAGTTTTGACAAGCCAAACAAAACAGGTTGGAAGGTGTCTTTTCGCGCTCTCTCAAGAAGGCCACGAGGTTTCAGTAAAACCCCACTTCTTTACTGAAACCTAGGAAATTACTCAAGAACATAGAAGAAAGATTATACTTACTTGACACTGGCTAAATGCACAAATTGTGCAAGCCATAAATAAAGAAAATAATCGATATTGTCGGGAACTAAATGACAGATGGCGACACTATCTTTCTACAAATGTCATCGGCTAAGATGTCCCACCCACCATCACTCCTGTCGGTCCTGTCTGACCTCGGTCTTGGTATCTTGGCTATGCTGTACCTAGTAACTTATTCTGGAGGGTAGCGGTATCCGAAGCACGGTTTTAGCCGCTGGCCGACCGTAGTTAGTAGGTGGCCCAACTGGCGCGCTAGCCACGCGTGAAAGGTTCCCCCGCCAACTTGCGAAAAATCCCGAAATGCTCCACCGTACCAGTTGGTGACTGGACGGGAGGACCCGGTGGTCATTTCGGGGGTGTTCGGGCGGCCCCGCAGTCTCCAGATGAGTTCCCTGTTTTGGTCATCTTAGCACAATAAAACTTCCATTTAGTCGACTAAGTAGCGTCTCAACTAAAAATCCTACCCCCCAACATTCACCATCATGAAAAGAAGGAGTAGGAAGAATTTAAAACAACAGTTGAACTTCCTCCCATTTAAAATGCACCTGGCAAACAAGAGCACTGCATTCAAATGTCCATACGGTCCATCACCATCTGGAGACCGAGAAGCCGCACCTATTCTTCTTGACGGACGTCCTAAAATCCTTGAAGCTTGCCAATGTGCAAGCAGTACCCAAAAGGGTAGTCGTGCCGACTCATGTAATTACCGACCGATCGCCATCACTTCCATACTCTGTAAGGTTATGGAAAGAGTGCTGAACAGCAAGTTGCTCTCATACCTAGAAGACAACGATCACCTCAGTGACCGTCAATATGGCTTTCGCCGAGGACGCTCAACTGGGGATCTTCTAGTTTATGTGACGTATTTCTGGGGCGAGGCCCTTGAGATGTACAGCGAAGCACTCACCGTGTCACTTGACATCTCGAAGGCTTTTGACACGCAAGTCTGCTGCGTAAGCTTCCTGCGTACGGTATCCCCGCTAATTTTTGCAGTTGGATAGGCGATTTCATGACTGAACGATCGATCAGAGTAGTTGTCGATGGCTGCTCCTCTGACTCAGTGGCCAATGATGCCGGAATTCCTCAGGGGTCTGTTTTTTCTGCAACGCTTTTCCTGCTACACATCAATGTTAATACCAGGAATTGTTGGGTATGCACACAACAGTATTGTTGTAGAGAGATACCTGTCTAGCACAAAAGTCTGCGGTGACGACGTGATGTTCATGAGAGAGGCTATGGTTGAGCGAATAAACCAGAGGATAAACTACGTTTCCCAGTGGGGCGACAGTAACCTTGTTAATTTCAACGCCTTCAAAATACAAGCGTGTCTTTTAACGGCAAAAAGGAGTTCCTTCCACCTCACTCCTACTTTCCGAGGTACATTTGTACCTGTGACAAAAAAAAACCTGAAAAACAAAAATCGAAGGCTTTAAACAACATCGAAGGTGATATAAAAAAGTCAAAAGATGACTCTTATTATATGTTTCTAGAGGACTCCGATTCCTCTATTTCTGGTGACGAAAAAACAAGCAGCACCAGTGATTTAGAGACACTCCAGTATCTCAACAATAAAGATGCAAACTTTAAGAGCTTGGATGCTTATCCTACAATTAAAAAAATATTTCTAAAATATAACACCTGTTTGCCCAGCTCTGCCCCTGTGGAGCGACTCTTCTCCTTTGAGGGCATGATAACCTCAGGCATGAGGCCTCATCGAAGGAAGGTGAGCGACAATATGTTTGAGGAATTAGTTTTACTCAAATCTCAACTAAAACATAAAAAGTCTAAATTTTAATACCTTTTAATTAATTCATTAATTATTTTGTCTTGCCACATTTCCCTGATACTTGTTATCAACGCGATCTATTCGAAAATTGTTTTCTCGAACAAATAAACTTAAATTCAATTAAATGTTGTTTTCTTGCAAAAGTATTTTATCTTTAAAAAGTATTTGAAAGATAGGTATTTTGTATCTAGTATTTCAGATACCTTTTTAGAAAATTATTTGTATCTGGTATCTGAAATACTTTTTTTTAAAGTATCTTGCATCTAGTATTTCAGATACTTTGTATAGAGTATCTTATACATCACTGCTGGTAATAAATAAAAAAATATTTAACCTAACCAGCAGTGTATCAGTTTATGCCTTTTGAGTTTATGCCAAAATAAATCAGACTATTGTTTTCAGAAAAGCTACTGAGGACAATAGCCCAGAGAAGATATGCTAATTGTATGTGTTCCTAAACGAGACCCATTCAAAAATGCAAATTTTTCGCCTAATGACTTGAGAAACATCCCTTCAAAATTGGTAGGGCGAAAATTAGTCATATCTAATTGTTTGGGAGGGTTTTTCAAAAGATATACGTTTTTTACTAAGCAGCGACGTGATAAGATATTATTATTACCGAAAAATTACGTTAACTAAACAGCACAAGGAGGAAAAAAGTGTTATTCTCAGATTAAAAAGAAAAATAAACATGGTAAATTCATAGCAAAGCGCAATATATAAACGTGTTTTAAATCAGCATACTTTCGAATTATAAATACACAAAAAGCATAGTGAAGCTCGGTGGTATGAACCTATGGGCATGTTCTTCCGGTTGTGGAAGTCCACAATCAATCTCAATTGTCCAGAACATTGGAGGTACAACTGATTCTTGAAGCTTTGGTCGAAGCATGGAACTCAATCCTATTCGAAAAATATCTGCAAATGCTTAAATCGAACCCACGTCGCGTCGTTTCGGACCACGGGCGTAGCCAGGTTTTAGTTTCAAGAAAATAAAACTACTGAAAGTGCATGCAATAATCTTTATATTATACGAAAAATATGAAATATGTAAAAAAAAAAAGAAACAGAAGGTTCATTTGACTACATATGTCCTACAGAATTAATCTTCTCTTTTTCTTTTTAAATATATCCACTACTTCATTCGCATCAATTTCTATCCCATAGTGAATATTCATGAGAGCCAAAACAGACTGAACAGTCTGTTTTCACTCGTTGTGTTCCGCAAGTAGTTTTTAAGTATTCGTAGGCTTGAAAAAGTCCTTTCTGGTGTAGCAGTGGAAACAGGTACCTATGGTAGCCAATATTCGTAACAACGTGTTAATATTTGGACATAATTTTTGATTGCACCCAAAGCAGATTTTGGAGTAGGGGAGGTGATAGTCATAGCTGCTTTCCACACTTCAAGTTCTGTTTTGACGACAGATGTACTACTATGTCAAGAAAGTACCGGGAAAAGATCAATAATATACAAAATAATTGTTATTCATTCAAATTTATTTTATCACCTTAAAATACTTTTAAGTAGCTCCTTCAGTAACGATACACTTACGTCAACGAATAATCCAATCATCAAAACATTTTTTAAACGCTGTTTCCGGAATTGAGTTCAGTTCTCGCCGCGAATTCTACTTTAGTCTTCTACCGATTGAAAACGGGTGCCACGAAGTGGTAATTTGAGTTTAGGAAAAGAAAGAAGTCAGCTGGAGCTATATCTGTTGAATATGGTGGTTGCTCGATGGTATTTGTTGAGTGTTTGGTCAAAAATTCGTTCACAATGATGGCCTTGTGCGAAGGCGCATTATCGTGGTGCAAAATCCAAGAATTTTTTTTTACAAATCTGGCCTTTTTCATGGAATTTGCTGTCTTAAATGCCGCAAAACGCTTAAATAATATTCTTAATTTACCATTTGACTTTCCGGCAAGAATTCCGAGTGCACAACACCGCGATTGTCAAAGAAAACAGTCAACATGTCTTTGACTTTTGATCGACTTTGGCGTGGTTTTTTCGGTTTCAGTTTAGTTGGAAGGCGCCACTCCGAAGTTTGTCGACTAGTTAGTTGGGTTGGAATTGACTCG
The DNA here is from genome assembly GCA_927399485.1 of Calamotropha paludella. Taxonomy (NCBI): domain Eukaryota; kingdom Metazoa; phylum Arthropoda; class Insecta; order Lepidoptera; family Crambidae; genus Calamotropha; species Calamotropha paludella. The sequence goes on from OV656805.1 coordinate 13,959,737, forward strand.
TTCTAGTATGTCCTCAGCGACACTCATGCGATTGAGTTTTTGGAGAAAATTCATGTCTTCGGGACTAGCCGAGCGGTAACATGTTTCATAGCCAAATGATTAGTTAAAATGGTACGGATAGACTTGTGAGATACAAAAAGTTCGGCGGCTATCTCTCTCAAAGTTAAATGAGGATTTTCATTCATTATTTCCTTCACTTTTGCGGTGTTAACTTCAGTTGTAGATGCCCTACCAGAGCGAGGCAAATCTTCCATCACATCTCGACCTCTTTTGAACGCTTTGTACTACTCATAAGTACGTGTTTTTGATAAAATCAATTGACCGTAAGCCTTCTGTAACATTTTCAGTAACACCGAATACGAAATTCCATTGGCGATGCAAAATTTAAGACAAACTCTTTGTTCGATATTTTTGTCCATTATGAAATTCGCAATACACACTAGATGTGATATAACTAAAACCAGCACTGTAATAACAGATTCAACTCAAACTCCGCGCCAAAATCGAAAACAGTTGTGCCGATCTAACAACAATAAAAAAACATAAATTTGAATTTGGAACCATAAACAAATCATCCATTCCCGATACTTTTTGACTGAATGTAATTCTTTCGGGTAGGAATGCCGAATACATAAAAATTGCGTCTTCTATTATAGAACTGACCGCAAAATTTAAAGGTAACACACCAGATAATGTCCCAGGCCCGCGTCGGACGCCGGAGGCCCGGAGCAGACGCCTGCTGCGGCGTGTGCCTGCGCAAGGTTTAGCGTACGCCCTAAATGACGACGGGCAGCAGCAGGTGGTAAAGGGCTAATCCAAAATACATTACAAGTGTAAAAATTAGTAATAAAATAAGTTATGCCGCTGGCCTCTCCTTATTTTGATATTATTGATGTTGATATGTTAACATTTCGGGGGGGAGGGGGGGGGGGTTGAACCCCCAAAACCCTCCCCCTGGCTACGCCCCTGTTTCGGACATTCCATTGATAACACATATAAATATTAATTATATATAAATTGAGTAGCCTGTTAACAGTACCACGTCAATAATATAATACCGGTTACATACACTAATACATTACATAAACTTTCCCTGAATTTTTCTATTAATTCTAATTGTTGATACTTTTAAAGTTAATTATTTAAGGTTAGTTGTTTGTACGAAATTTAATATTTTAACTACAGTAATTTATTTGTTGTTTTTCTAATAAACAATAAGTCATTAACATATTTTTCATTGTTGGTTATTAATCAGACTGAACTTTGTGATGTCTTTTTAGATGAAGATAAATATTACTGTGATAAGATTTAATCTCGATGGCTGACTGGTTGTAATTGTAACCTTCTGTATTTAATTATAACATGAACAGTAAGAAGCATGTCCTTACAGAAATACTGTAGGTAAACTTCGAAAATTTTGTAATTGTTCGATTTAAGTAAAAGTAAAATCGCCTGTTTCGCTATCAAACTCCTTGAGTAAGCAATTGACAAAAACGTCGCAGTATAATATTGCTATTTTAAACTGTAAGGAGTTTCATTCCGTACCAAGCGCACAGCAAAATATTATTACATACTTTCATGAAATACTTAATAGGCATCAAACCAAAAAAAAAATTGCTTGAATTAAGTCATGTTTCCAGTAGACAGTTTACCTTACATAAAATATATAAAAGTGGCATTACGTGCACCGAAAATAATTAACATAGTTCTATTTAACAAAAAAAAAATACAAACAAAACAAAATAAAACCAATCTAAATAAAGGATTTTACTTGAATTAAGTCATATTTCTAGTATATAGTTGACCATAAATTGGGTTAGTGAACCACCAGCTGTCAAAATAATATGAACAAATATCCCATTGACCAGACTAGTCTAACCACTGAGTCTAACCCACAGCAAAACAATAAAACAAACAAACATATAATAATATAACAATAATGTAGATATTTCATGTTTTTTTATGAAATATTTAAAGCCTATATAGGTGACTTTATCATTTAGTAATGGAGAGAAGGGGGAACGGTAATATAACACCTAATACAACAACAATTAAAATATTAAAGTATTTATTTATTTATAAACAGACATTCTTCTTCTTCATACACTATGAGCGGTGTCCACAACTCGACAACTCCAAATGCCTGGTTGCGTCTGGAGGTTGTCGTCTGATTTATTCAAGCCATCCCAGCCCCGCTAAGAGCGGTCGAACCTTTAAAACCTTGTGTCATAAAAATCATGGACTGCGACACTTTTTGCTTGTATCCGACACCGAGAATATGATTGTCTTATTCATAACCCAGATTTCCCACATCCAACGTAAACCATGGTATGTCCTAGTATCTTTCGTGTTCGGCAGCGTCAGCATTTAATAATAGTTTAGATCGAGAAAGCACATTTTGCTCCGAATGACTGTTTATGCGTCGAACTTCTCATAAATCGTAAACTTATCTATATAAAATACCAACTCTAATGCGAAAGCACTAATTGAAAAGGTTTTAAAATCATTCCACAATGTGTTGGCAGAGCAGAATTATTTATAAAATCGTTAGTTCAAGAATTCATTTCGAATATTCAATCCTATTATAACTAAACGTACGTACTGCATGTGGGTTGGTGTTACCTTACATGATCTTAGTCAAACTCTTGGAAATACAAGAGTGACTTATAAGTACGTATATACAATAGACTATGAATCAAAAGGCTAAGTTCTTATTTACATTTTTTGGCAACTTTACCATTTCTGGAAACGTTAGGTTCAATCATGTTTATGATCCAAGAAATTAAATAAGATATTTTTTTAAACAATGTTATTTATTTTGAAACTTTTTTAAAAATAACTTTAACAATTTTGTACATGTAACAAGGTGAACGATATAACAAACTCTCTTATAATATTATGTAAAGATGATATTTAAAAATTAATTTTATACACAACTATTTTAAAACACGATAACAAGGTACTAAATTGGTCCATCACATATATTTTTATCCTTATTATTATATTTATCCCTATCACAATAAAGACTTCAACTACTGCTATAAAATCTGTATGACTTTATACGTTTTTATTGTTTATATTATGTTAAAAATATTGTTTACATTTCAAAAATGTAATTTGAGCACCTAGCACCTACTGAAGAGTACGAACTAGCATAATGCAAAGAGCTTATTGAAAAAATTGGATCGGTGGGAAGGAGAGAGCACTAGGCATTTAGTGACATCTGCACCTTTTAGGATTCGTGAGATGGAGATTATGTACTCTTTTGGAAGTAATCATCGATACCAGCACGTGTTAACTCGAATTTTATTACGCCTGATAAAGCCGGTCAACTAATAGTAGCGGTGCTATGTTTGTTTAGAGGTCTACGACATTAGTGCTATATGCAGGCCCCTCTTTCCCACTGGACACTCTGGGCAAATGCCCAGGGCCCCGCGATCGATAGGGGCCCCTAGTTAATGTCAGATCACTAAACCAATATCCTACATTTATTACTGAAAAACTTATTTAATTAGAGTAAATCGAACCTCAATTAGGGACTATATTATCGACTTGCTTATTAGCTTTTGCATGCGCGAAGTTACTCTACTCTTGCCCAAAATAAGGCTATCGAATTCCAGCATGCTTAGATAATTTTAAATATGTGAGCATCGCTCCATTTAAATTAAAGATTATCTATTGACTATCAATAAAAAAATCTGAAGCCTTGTTTATCTACTTTCATTGTCTATTCTAGCAATAAAAAAGTGTTCTGTCAAAGTCATAGGGGCGCCATTATTCTTATAAGCCTCCAATAGGTTAAAGACGGCTCTGGCTATATGATCCATATTTTTTACAAATTCCACTTGGAGATTGGATGCCAGGACGAGTAAACGAACGATAAGAGAATTAAGTCGCTTTTTGGAAAATTATTTTTTCCTCTTTGATTAGACTCAAATTGAATGGATCTCTCTTAATTTTTGTCTTCTTGCGAAGGCGACGGTTGATCGAGTAGTGAATTGTTATGCTTATTACTAATACCGCACAGTACTTCTTACCAAGAAGTAGGTACTGGTAATGTTTGGTAGTGCTACGAAGAAGTGATATGCATTTATATTGCCGCTGGAAATCACCAGCATCTTACATAAATCCCAACAAACCAGACACAACATTTTAAGTATATAATTTGATAAGAACTAGAAAAAAAAATGTAAAAATTTAATTTGGTATATCTGTTTCCAATTTGGCACACTACACTTTTTTTGTAAGATATACAAAATTATCTTCATAAATTACAGTATTTCTAAACTGTTTTTTTGTGATTATTCTTCACCTTCTAAGACAACAATAGTTGCACCTTTCCCAACAGCCTCTCCTAGATTGATTGGTGTTACACTGGCTACAACGCCATCTCGCGGCGATCGCACCACGTATTCCATCTTCATTGCTATTACCACGAATAAGGGTTGACCTTTCACTACCTGTGGAAAGATAATTAATAAATGAGATAAGTTACGAATGCGAACTGTATAGTGTAGGTTAAATAGTAACTGAATGAAAGTACATAAAATTAATACAACAAAAAAATTAAGTGTCAGTTTTATATACACGATTAAAATATAATTACCATAAAAAATTAAACTGCGTTATCAGTATCGACTACTGATACTATAGACCTAGGTTTAAGCGCAAAAAAAAACATGAACTAATTTATCCTTAAAAAACTTAAAAAATGGTCTATCTCAAATATTTACTACGACTTTACTATCTTATTGAATACGTAACTTACACATAGGTATGTATCGGTGCACAATGACCCAATCCTGGCGCGTGCAAACATAAAACCCCCGCCGCCGCGCCCCTGCCCCGCTGCGCCCCTCCCCCGCTGCTCCCTTCCCCCGCACTAGGGGTGTCCGTTTTGGAAAAAAACATCGATGTTTTTCTCGATTCGATAAATCAGAACTGTACATCGATGTCTTTCGATGTATCAGGTGTAAACAGCGATATTTTGTACGCATCGAGTACTTTTTGAGGGTTCCATACCCAAAGGGTATAACTACTTGTCAAGCCACGGTAGTAATTGCCAGACAACATCCCTCATCAGTCCCGGTAGCAATTGCTACCATATTCAAATTACCGTGTGGCTTTAAATTACGATTTATTTTTGAGTTTTTTTTTTATCGTGAATAGGAAAGCGCTTGACCGCCATCACGCCTGATGGTAAGTGACGATGCAATCTAGGATGTAACGCGCTTGCCTAAAGGAAACCTATTCACTAGTGACTTGAAGATCCTAAATTGTATTTATCAGGCAAAGAGTTCCGCTCTTTAGCGGTACGTATTACAAAATTGGAACCAAAAATCTTAGTGCGACTCTTTGGTATATCAAACAAATAAAGCCAATTCGTAAGTCTGGTTGTCCAATGAAAAAATGGGGACGGCGGAACAAGGCTGTGCAATTCTGCTGCACACCCTCGGAAATGTATCCTATAAAAAACGGATAGGCTATCTAACTTCCGTCTATGTTCAAGGCCCTTCAGCTTATTATTAAAAAGTTCGTTATTGCCGATGACTTTCTTCGCCTTCGACTCCAGCGTCTGGAGTTGATATTGGACGGAACCGTCCTAAAGATACACAGATCTTAATATTCTGTGGTGGATTCTTTATTAATCAGCTTTATGGTAGTATTTTTTGATTGGTCCTGGCTTAATTATTAAGCGAGAAAAAGGCATTTTTATCTAAGAATACGACATCGTTTTCATAATTCGCACTGTACTGGGACTGTTGAGAGGGGTAAGGCGCGGTAACGGACTGACAAGTGGAAAAATGGAACCCTATTACTAAGATTTCGCTGTCCGATTGTCACCAGCCTGTATCTCACGCCAGTCCACTATTGAATCATCAACTTTTCTTTTTTAATTAAACAAATAGGGAAAAAAATATTAGGCAGAATTTTAGTGGTTAAACTTGAGTTTTTATGAAATTCATTGGTAAGATAAAAAATACGTGTGTAAACAACAACTACGCCTCCAAGCCCTCAGATGGGATTTGAATTTATATCTTATAGAAATATTGCATTGTGAATGCAAAAAATTAAATTAAAAACATAATTATAGCTGGTTCCATCTTAATCGATTGTTTAATATTTGTAAAAAATATTCCTTTCGATGTTGAAGGTAGTTAGCGTTCAACATTGGTGGAACGATACTAGCTCATAGTAGAAGTTGAAATACGTTTGTAAAATTCGACACGTTTGCCAGCGTCTCGGTAGCTCAGCGGTCAGAGCAGTCACTCGGATAGCGAAAGGTCGTGGGTTCGTATCCCATCTGAGGGCTCGGAGGCGTAGTTGTTTTTTACACACGTATTTTATATCTTATAGAAATATTGCATTGTGAATGCAAAAAACATCGATACATCGAGTATATCGAAAGCATTTCAAAACATTGGATCGATTCGATGCATCGCATTGTAAACATCAATGTTTTCAATGCATCGATGTATATCGAATATCCCTAACCCGCACCACTCTGCACGTGTATAATCCCGGCATTTTGAAATCACGTGACAGGCGCAGAAGTGAATAATGTACCTAAACTTGCAACTGCGCATGTCACGTGATTTGATGACGTAAATGCAGGGAACATAACCATTTCTTTGACCTTGACCTAATTACTTAGTTACCACTCGTCAGTCGGCCTGTGCGCATACGCTTTTGTGATCGATCAGTTACACTCGTTAAGTACATAATAAAATCATGGCTTATCAGTTTACATCTCGTGAATATGTCATGATGGTTCGTGCTTATTTTTTGAGCGGTGAAAACGTGTCGGCGGCTTTACGGATGTACCGAGAGCTGTACCCGAATGCTCGACAGCCAAACTACAGTACAGTGTTAAGTGCTTATCAACGGCTCCTAGACCATGGCTCATTTTACGTGCCATCGCACGCGCAAGGACGAGGGAGACCACAGATCTCTCAGAACTTGTATGACGACGTGGTGACGTACTTTGAGGAAGATTCACGAAGAAGCACCCATGATGCTGCTCGACGATTTAGTATTAATCAATATTCGGTTTGGAAGATAATAAACTCGGCTGGTATGCATCCGTACCATTATCGTAAAGTTCAAGAACTTACGACCGTTGACCGAGAGCCAAGGATTACTTTTTGTCGTTGGGTAATAAGTAATCCAAACGCCAACGTGCTTTTCTCCGACGAGTGCCTTTTCACCAGAATAGGATTGTTAAACCATCATAATGAACATTGGTGGTCATACAGGAATCCTATGCTCACGCGAGAGCATTCGTTTCAACATAGATTTAGTGTAAACGTTTGGGCCGGCATATTGAACGATGAAATCATCGGTCCATATTTTATTGAGAACCGTCCACGGGCGAAACCTATTTAAATCTACTCCGCACGATGATTTCGACTATGTTGGATGACATTCCACTGGCGAACTTGAGAGGGTTGTGGTTTCAACAAGACGGTGCACCTCCACATTACCATCGTGCTGTGAGAGAGTACCTCACCGAAGAGTTCGGTGACCGATGGATCGGCCGCGGCGGCCCGGTGCCGTGGCCCGCGCGCTCACCAGACCTTACACCTTTAGACTTTTTCCTATGGAGTGAAATAAAGCGTAGAGTGTATGTAAGTGAACCTGACACTATTGAAGTGCTAAAACAGCGAATAATAGACGCTTTTAATGAAGTGAAAATGCAAAGAAACGTATTAATTTCTTTAAAAGGAAATTTGTTAAAACGGGCTCGTGTGTGTGTTGAAAATGGAGGAGGACACTTTGAACAATTAATGAAATATTTGTAAGACAGTGACTTTAATGTGAACAGGTAATGTACATAACAATAATCTTTTTACATATGCTAATTCTAACTATGTTAATACGCCAAAATTACTCGTGAATAATTTAATGACCTATTTGCATTTTGGTTAATAAATTTTTGTATGTTATTTTGTTAACTTAATACTTATCTAAAAGTAATTTTGTCGGTTCTACGCCCAATAAAGTATGAAAGAAAAGTTTGATTCATTATTTGAGTATTTACCTATCGGTGCTTTTTGGTTCTTGAGCGGGAGTGGGGAGGCTTGCTAGCATATATTCTACCTTATTGCCATGTACAGTAAGTTCATTTTCAGTTGAGATGGTGTGATACGTTTTCATTGACGGAAACGGACGGACGGTATTGTGACTGTAAATTTGGCGATATTTTCCGCAATTTTAAAAACTGAATAACTTTACTATTATTACTAAAAAAAAAAAATTCTTCGCATATTTATAATATTGATGCTTTCCTAAATTTGGCATTCCATTTTTTATGGTAATTAAAATTTATAGGTGTATATAGAAGAAGAAGAAGTGTATATATATATATATATATATATATATATATATATATATATAATATATATATATATTATAATTCTAACCTTATCACCCTTGACAACCATGAGCCTCTCCAGTATGCCGGCTGTAGGAGAGCTAGCGCTGTCGGCTGCGGCTGCGGCATCAGCTCCACCACTCAATTGGAACTTAGGCCTAGGCAGCTCCAATACAGTTTGCCCATTCTGTGAAATAATTATATTTTCACCTCACACGTACGGAATAGTTTGGTTTGTTATTCAATTTCTGCGTGGAAAATTGCGATTCATTTATTAAATAATTTTAGTTCCTTAAATTATAAAACCAACAAAAATAAATATTATATTGTTTTAAATTTTCATGGTCACTAACATTATGGTAATATAAGTTATATTCGGGATTTATACCATGTACCTTGTTTTTATTGAGTTTCCGATATTTCGGCACTGTTGCAAGTGCCATGATCACGGAGCATGATCTCCTTGATCCGTGATCATGGCACTTGCAACAGTGCCGAAATATCGGAAACTCAATAAAATACAAGGTAATAAATATTGTTTAGAATATACTATTTATTATAAGTATTTTAAATGTAAGGTGGGTGAGATTTCATAACATATGATTGTATTTCTGACCGCACCCGAAAAAGAACTGTCAAAGTGATTATGGTATTCGTAGTCAAAACACATTTAATAAAAACAAATAAAAAAAAAGATATTTTAACATTACTTATTTTTAATTTAACTAAACCAATTTACCATTTCATTTAAGTTGTTTTTCTTGTACCCTTTACCCCTAAATTTTCCTCGCTGTAGTGAGGTGAAAAATTTCGTGTTCCGCTAGGCAGCAAAGCTTTAAGCGTCTCGTACCTTTAAAACTGTCGCTACACTTAGGATTCTATCTTTGATCCACTCAAAACTCAACTTTGCAGCCTGGCATAACAAATAACTATTATAGCAAAAATAAGCCATAATAAGTATTGGTACAGTTTTTTGTAGTGTTAGAGAACCAGATGTTTCTATGGTATACATTTTCAGAGACGTTTATCTGCAGTTTGAAACTTGTTTTGTCTTTGGTTTAGAAATGTTTAGTTGCAGAATGGTTACATATATTCCATAACAGTAAAAGAAAAAATAATAAACGTTTTGAAACTGTTACAAATGTTTCCAAGTTAATACAACAATTAAAAATTGCTATGCCTACTATCACATAGGTTATGGGGCATTGTTCTTTTTTCAATGAATTTTTTTTATTATTTTTATCAGAAAATATAGGTTCTTTTTTTTCAAGGAATTACCTTTCATATTTAGTGTCAAATTTAGCTCATATAATATACCGCAGTGACGACATAGGACTATAGTGTGACCGCAACCGCTATACTGCTCAACGCGGAAACCAGCCTTCCCACCCCCCACCACCTCGCGGATACCTAAGGCGCGGTACAGCGATTGCGGTCAGACTATGACAGTACATATGCCTGACATCCTATTGTGATAAAGATCTGTAATAATTATTACTTATGTAAGTCAATGTTAACCATTATAGTTACAGTTATGTCAATTGATATTACTAGAGGCCCGTCCCGGCTTCGCACGGGTGGACAAAATTCTTTAAATTTTTTCTATTATTAAATGTTTTTCCGTTAGCGCCATCTAGCGTCCGGTAGACGAACTGCTTGCGGTTAACGCGTTGCTATGGTAACGTTATTGATACAATGGCAAAAGAGCGGGAAAAAGAGCGGACAGACAAACACACAAACCACTGTGATATTAGATTATGGATTCTTTGATTATGGCACCTCACCTCGTCATAAATGTGGACTTGATTATCAAATGTCAGCAGGCCTACATTATTCTTTCTGTCTCCAATTGTGGTGCTTAATTGTACGCCCGATTCCGATTCATTTAATGATGCTTCTACTTGTTTCCATTCGCCATCATTGACTTGCACCTTGTACGTGTCGGGAACACTGGAGTATTCTACAGTCACCTTTAAATCTGTATTTTTACATTTATTAAGTAACAATTATTTACTTAAGATATAAAATACGTGTGTAAAAAACAACCACGCCTCCGAGCCCTCAGATGGGATTCGAACCCACGACCTTTCGCAATCCGGGCGACTGCTCTGACCGCTGAGCTACCGAGACGCTGGCAAACGTGTCGAATTTTACAAACGTATTCCAACTTCTACTATGAGCTAGTATCGTTCCACCAATGTTGAACGCTAACTACCTTCAACATTGAAAGTAATATTTTTACAAATATTAAACAATCAATTAAGATGGAACCAGCTATAATTATGTTTTTATTTAATTTTTTGCATTCACAATGCAATATTTCTATAAGATATAAAATACGTGTGTAAAAAACAACCACGCCTCCGAGCCCTCAGATGGGATTCGAACCCACGACCTTTCGCAATCCGGGCGACTGCTCTGACCGCTGAGCTACCGAGACGCTGGCAAACGTGTCGAATTTTACAAACGTATTCCAACTTCTACTATGAGCTAGTATCGTTCCACCAATGTTGAACGCTAACTACCTTCAACATTGAAAGTAATATTTTTACAAATATTAAACAATCAATTAAGATGGAACCAGCTATAATTATGTTTTTATTTATTTTTTTGCATTCACAATGCAATATTTCTATAAGATATAAAATACGTGTGTAAAAAACAACCACGCCTCCGAGCCCTCAGATGGGATTCGAACCCACGACCTTTCGCAATCCGGGCGACTGCTCTGACCGCTGAGCTACCGAGACGCTGGCAAACGTGTCGAATTTTACAAACGTATTCCAACTTCTACTATGAGCTAGTATCGTTCCACCAATGTTGAACGCTAACTACCTTCAACATTGAAAGTAATATTTTTACAAATATTAAACAATCAATTAAGATGGAACCAGCTATAATTATGTTTTTATTTATTTTTTTTGCATTCACAATGCAATATTTCTATAAGATATAAAATACGTGTGTAAAAAACAACCACGCCTCCGAGCCCTCAGATGGGATTCGAACCCACGACCTTTCGCAATCCGGGCGACTGCTCTGACCGCTGAGCTACCGAGACGCTGGCAAACGTGTCGAATTTTACAAACGTATTCCAACTTCTACTATGAGCTAGTATCGTTCCACCAATGTTGAACGCTAACTACCTTCAACATTGAAAGTAATATTTTTACAAATATTAAACAATCAATTAAGATGGAACCAGCTATAATTATGTTTTTATTTATTTTTTTGCATTCACAATGCAATATTTCTATAAGATATAAAATACGTGTGTAAAAAACAACCACGCCTCCGAGCCCTCAGATGGGATTCGAACCCACGACCTTTCGCAATCCGGGCGACTGCTCTGACCGCTGAGCTACCGAGACGCTGGCAAACGTGTCGAATTTTACAAACGTATTCCAACTTCTACTATGAGCTAGTATCGTTCCACCAATGTTGAACGCTAACTACCTTCAACATTGAAAGTAATATTTTTACAAATATTAAACAATCAATTAAGATGGAACCAGCTATAATTATGTTTTTATTTATTTTTTTGCATTCACAATGCAATATTTCTATAAGATATAAAATACGTGTGTAAAAAACAACCACGCCTCCGAGCCCTCAGATGGGATTCGAACCCACGACCTTTCGCAATCCGGGCGACTGCTCTGACCGCTGAGCTACCGAGACGCTGGCAAACGTGTCGAATTTTACAAACGTATTCCAACTTCTACTATGAGCTAGTATCGTTCCACCAATGTTGAACGCTAACTACCTTCAACATTGAAAGTAATATTTTTACAAATATTAAACAATCAATTAAGATGGAACCAGCTATAATTATGTTTTTATTTATTTTTTTGCATTCACAATGCAATATTTCTATAAGATATAAAATACGTGTGTAAAAAACAACCACGCCTCCGAGCCCTCAGATGGGATTCGAACCCACGACCTTTCGCAATCCGGGCGACTGCTCTGACCGCTGAGCTACCGAGACGCTGGCAAACGTGTCGAATTTTACAAACGTATTCCAACTTCTACTATGAGCTAGTATCGTTCCACCAATGTTGAACGCTAACTACCTTCAACATTGAAAGTAATATTTTTACAAATATTAAACAATCAATTAAGATGGAACCAGCTATAATTATGTGGTTGTTTTTTACACACGTATTTTATATCTTATAGAAATATTGCATTGTGAATGCAAAAAAATAAATAAAAACATAATTATAGCTGGTTCCATCTTAATTGATTGTTTAATATTTGTAAAAATATTACTTTCAATGTTGAAGGTAGTTAGCGTTCAACATTGGTGGAACGATACTAGCTCATAGTAGAAGTTGGAATACGTTTGTAAAATTCGACACGTTTGCCAGCGTCTCGGTAGCTCAGCGGTCAGAGCAGTCGCCCGGATTGCGAAAGGTCGTGGGTTCGAATCCCATCTGAGGGCTCGGAGGCGTGGTTGTTTTTTACACACGTATTTTATATCTTATAGAAATATTGCATTGTGAATGCAAAAAAAAATAAATAAAAACATAATTATAGCTGGTTCCATCTTAATTGATTGTTTAATATTTGTAAAAATATTACTTTCAATGTTGAAGGTAGTTAGCGTTCAACATTGGTGGAACGATACTAGCTCATAGTAGAAGTTGGAATACGTTTGTAAAATTCGACACGTTTGCCAGCGTCTCGGTAGCTCAGCGGTCAGAGCAGTCGCCCGGATTGCGAAAGGTCGTGGGTTCGAATCCCATCTGAGGGCTCGGAGGCGTGGTTGTTTTTTACACACGTATTTTATATCTTATAGAAATATTGCATTGTGAATGCAAAAAAATAAATAAAAACATAATTATAGCTGGTTCCATCTTAATTGATTGTTTAATATTTGTAAAAATATTACTTTCAATGTTGAAGGTAGTTAGCGTTCAACATTGGTGGAACGATACTAGCTCATAGTAGAAGTTGGAATACGTTTGTAAAATTCGACACGTTTGCCAGCGTCTCGGTAGCTCAGCGGTCAGAGCAGTCGCCCGGATTGCGAAAGGTCGTGGGTTCGAATCCCATCTGAGGGCTCGGAGGCGTGGTTGTTTTTTACACACGTATTTTATATCTTATAGAAATATTGCATTGTGAATGCAAAAAAAAATAAATAAAAACATAATTATAGCTGGTTCCATCTTAATTGATTGTTTAATATTTGTAAAAATATTACTTTCAATGTTGAAGGTAGTTAGCGTTCAACATTGGTGGAACGATACTAGCTCATAGTAGAAGTTGGAATACGTTTGTAAAATTCGACACGTTTGCCAGCGTCTCGGTAGCTCAGCGGTCAGAGCAGTCGCCCGGATTGCGAAAGGCCGTGGGTTCGAATCCCATCTGAGGGCTCGGAGGCGTGGTTGTTTTTTACACACGTATTTTATATCTTATAGAAATATTGCATTGTGAATGCAAAAAAAATAAATAAAAACATAATTATAGCTGGTTCCATCTTAATTGATTGTTTAATATTTGTAAAAATATTACTTTCAATGTTGAAGGTAGTTAGCGTTCAACATTGGTGGAACGATACTAGCTCATAGTAGAAGTTGGAATACGTTTGTAAAATTCGACACGTTTGCCAGCGTCTCGGTAGCTCAGCGGTCAGAGCAGTCGCCCGGATTGCGAAAGGTCGTGGGTTCGAATCCCATCTGAGGGCTCGGAGGCGTGGTTGTTTTTTACACACGTATTTTATATCTTATAGAAATATTGCATTGTGAATGCAAAAAAAATAAATAAAAACATAATTATAGCTGGTTCCATCTTAATTGATTGTTTAATATTTGTAAAAATATTACTTTCAATGTTGAAGGTAGTTAGCGTTCAACATTGGTGGAACGATACTAGCTCATAGTAGAAGTTGGAATACGTTTGTAAAATTCGACACGTTTGCCAGCGTCTCGGTAGCTCAGCGGTCAGAGCAGTCGCCCGGATTGCGAAAGGTCGTGGGTTCGAATCCCATCTGAGGGCTCGGAGGCGTGGTTGTTTTTTACACACGTATTTTATATCTTATAGAAATATTGCATTGTGAATGCAAAAAAATAAATAAAAACATAATTATAGCTGGTTCCATCTTAATTGATTGTTTAATATTTGTAAAAATATTACTTTCAATGTTGAAGGTAGTTAGCGTTCAACATTGGTGGAACGATACTAGCTCATAGTAGAAGTTGGAATACGTTTGTAAAATTCGACACGTTTGCCAGCGTCTCGGTAGCTCAGCGGTCAGAGCAGTCGCCCGGATTGCGAAAGGTCGTGGGTTCGAATCCCATCTGAGGGCTCGGAGGCGTGGTTGTTTTTTACACACGTATTTTATATCTTATAGAAATATTGCATTGTGAATGCAAAAAAATAAATAAAAACATAATTATAGCTGGTTCCATCTTAATTGATTGTTTAATATTTGTAAAAATATTACTTTCAATGTTGAAGGTAGTTAGCGTTCAACATTGGTGGAACGATACTAGCTCATAGTAGAAGTTGGAATACGTTTGTAAAATTCGACACGTTTGCCAGCGTCTCGGTAGCTCAGCGGTCAGAGCAGTCGCCCGGATTGCGAAAGGTCGTGGGTTCGAATCCCATCTGAGGGCTCGGAGGCGTGGTTGTTTTTTACACACGTATTTTATATCTTATAGAAATATTGCATTGTGAATGCAAAAAAATAAATAAAAACATAATTATAGCTGGTTCCATCTTAATTGATTGTTTAATATTTGTAAAAATATTACTTTCAATGTTGAAGGTAGTTAGCGTTCAACATTGGTGGAACGATACTAGCTCATAGTAGAAGTTGGAATACGTTTGTAAAATTCGACACGTTTGCCAGCGTCTCGGTAGCTCAGCGGTCAGAGCAGTCGCCCGGATTGCGAAAGGTCGTGGGTTCGAATCCCATCTGAGGGCTCGGAGGCGTGGTTGTTTTTTACACACGTATTTTATATCTTATAGAAATATTGAATTGTGAATGCAAAAAAATAAATAAAAACATAATTATAGCTGGTTCCATCTTAATTGATTGTTTAATATTTGTAAAAATATTACTTTCAATGTTGAAGGTAGTTAGCGTTCAACATTGGTGGAACGATACTAGCTCATAGTAGAAGTTGGAATACGTTTGTAAAATTCGACACGTTTGCCAGCGTCTCGGTAGCTCAGCGGTCAGAGCAGTCGCCCGGATTGCGAAAGGTCGTGGGTTCGAATCCCATCTGAGGGCTCGGAGGCGTGGTTGTTTTTTACACACGTATTTTATATCTTATAGAAATATTGCATTGTGAATGCAAAAAAATAAATAAAAACATAATTATAGCTGGTTCCATCTTAATTGATTGTTTAATATTTGTAAAAATATTACTTTCAATGTTGAAGGTAGTTAGCGTTCAACATTGGTGGAACGATACTAGCTCATAGTAGAAGTTGGAATACGTTTGTAAAATTCGACACGTTTGCCAGCGTCTCGGTAGCTCAGCGGTCAGAGCAGTCGCCCGGATTGCGAAAGGTCGTGGGTTCGAATCCCATCTGAGGGCTCGGAGGCGTGGTTGTTTTTTACACACGTATTTTATATCTTATAGAAATATTGCATTGTGAATGCAAAAAAAATAAATAAAAACATAATTATAGCTGGTTCCATCTTAATTGATTGTTTAATATTTGTAAAAATATTACTTTCAATGTTGAAGGTAGTTAGCGTTCAACATTGGTGGAACGATACTAGCTCATAGTAGAAGTTGGAATACGTTTGTAAAATTCGACACGTTTGCCAGCGTCTCGGTAGCTCAGCGGTCAGAGCAGTCGCCCGGATTGCGAAAGGTCGTGGGTTCGAATCCCATCTGAGGGCTCGGAGGCGTGGTTGTTTTTTACACACGTATTTTATATCTTATAGAAATATTGCATTGTGAATGCAAAAAAAATAAATAAAAACATAATTATAGCTGGTTCCATCTTAATTGATTGTTTAATATTTGTAAAAATATTACTTTCAATGTTGAAGGTAGTTAGCGTTCAACATTGGTGGAACGATACTAGCTCATAGTAGAAGTTGGAATACGTTTGTAAAATTCGACACGTTTGCCAGCGTCTCGGTAGCTCAGCGGTCAGAGCAGTCGCCCGGATTGCGAAAGGTCGTGGGTTCGAATCCCATCTGAGGGCTCGGAGGCGTGGTTGTTTTTTACACACGTATTTTATATCTTATAGAAATATTGCATTGTGAATGCAAAAAAAATAAATAAAAACATAATTATAGCTGGTTCCATCTTAATTGATTGTTTAATATTTGTAAAAATATTACTTTCAATGTTGAAGGTAGTTAGCGTTCAACATTGGTGGAACGATACTAGCTCATAGTAGAAGTTGGAATACGTTTGTAAAATTCGACACGTTTGCCAGCGTCTCGGTAGCTCAGCGGTCAGAGCAGTCGCCCGGATTGCGAAAGGTCGTGGGTTCGAATCCCATCTGAGGGCTCGGAGGCGTGGTTGTTTTTTACACACGTATTTTATATCTTATAGAAATATTGCATTGTGAATGCAAAAAAATAAATAAAAACATAATTATAGCTGGTTCCATCTTAATTGATTGTTTAATATTTGTAAAAATATTACTTTCAATGTTGAAGGTAGTTAGCGTTCAACATTGGTGGAACGATACTAGCTCATAGTAGAAGTTGGAATACGTTTGTAAAATTCGACACGTTTGCCAGCGTCTCGGTAGCTCAGCGGTCAGAGCAGTCGCCCGGATTGCGAAAGGACGTGGGTTCGAATCCCATCTGAGGGCTCGGAGGCGTGGTTGTTTTTTACACACGTATTTTATATCTTATAGAAATATTGCATTGTGAATGCAAAAAAATAAATAAAAACATAATTATAGCTGGTTCCATCTTAATTGATTGTTTAATATTTGTAAAAATATTACTTTCAATGTTGAAGGTAGTTAGCGTTCAACATTGGTGGAACGATACTAGCTCATAGTAGAAGTTGGAATACGTTTGTAAAATTCGACACGTTTGCCAGCGTCTCGGTAGCTCAGCGGTCAGAGCAGTCGCCCGGATTGCGAAAGGTCGTGGGTTCGAATCCCATCTGAGGGCTCGGAGGCGTGGTTGTTTTTTACACACGTATTTTATATCTTATAGAAATATTGCATTGTGAATGCAAAAAAATAAATAAAAACATAATTATAGCTGGTTCCATCTTAATTGATTGTTTAATATTTGTAAAAATATTACTTTCAATGTTGAAGGTAGTTAGCGTTCAACATTGGTGGAACGATACTAGCTCATAGTAGAAGTTGGAATACGTTTGTAAAATTCGACACGTTTGCCAGCGTCTCGGTAGCTCAGCGGTCAGAGCAGTCGCCCGGATTGCGAAAGGTCGTGGGTTCGAATCCCATCTGAGGGCTCGGAGGCGTGGTTGTTTTTTACACACGTATTTTATATCTTATAGAAATATTGCATTGTGAATGCAAAAAAAATAAATAAAAACATAATTATAGCTGGTTCCATCTTAATTGATTGTTTAATATTTGTAAAAATATTACTTTCAATGTTGAAGGTAGTTAGCGTTCAACATTGGTGGAACGATACTAGCTCATAGTAGAAGTTGGAATACGTTTGTAAAATTCGACACGTTTGCCAGCGTCTCGGTAGCTCAGCGGTCAGAGCAGTCGCCCGGATTGCGAAAGGTCGTGGGTTCGAATCCCATCTGAGGGCTCGGAGGCGTGGTTGTTTTTTACACACGTATTTTATATCTTATAGAAATATTGCATTGTGAATGCAAAAAAATAAATAAAAACATAATTATAGCTGGTTCCATCTTAATTGATTGTTTAATATTTGTAAAAATATTACTTTCAATGTTGAAGGTAGTTAGCGTTCAACATTGGTGGAACGATACTAGCTCATAGTAGAAGTTGGAATACGTTTGTAAAATTCGACACGTTTGCCAGCGTCTCGGTAGCTCAGCGGTCAGAGCAGTCGCCCGGATTGCGAAAGGTCGTGGGTTCGAATCCCATCTGAGGGCTCGGAGGCGTGGTTGTTTTTTACACACGTATTTTATATCTTATAGAAATATTGCATTGTGAATGCAAAAAAATAAATAAAAACATAATTATAGCTGGTTCCATCTTAATTGATTGTTTAATATTTGTAAAAATATTACTTTCAATGTTGAAGGTAGTTAGCGTTCAACATTGGTGGAACGATACTAGCTCATAGTAGAAGTTGGAATACGTTTGTAAAATTCGACACGTTTGCCAGCGTCTCGGTAGCTCAGCGGTCAGAGCAGTCGCCCGGATTGCGAAAGGTCGTGGGTTCGAATCCCATCTGAGGGCTCGGAGGCGTGGTTGTTTTTTTTTTACACACGTATTTTATATCTTATAGAAATATTGCATTGTGAATGCAAAAAAAAATAAATAAAAACATAATTATAGCTGGTTCCATCTTAATTGATTGTTTAATATTTGTAAAAATATTACTTTCAATGTTGAAGGTAGTTAGCGTTCAACATTGGTGGAACGATACTAGCTCATAGTAGAAGTTGGAATACGTTTGTAAAATTCGACACGTTTGCCAGCGTCTCGGTAGCTCAGCGGTCAGAGCAGTCGCCCGGATTGCGAAAGGTCGTGGGTTCGAATCCCATCTGAGGGCTCGGAGGCGTGGTTGTTTTTTACACACGTATTTTATATCTTATAGAAATATTGCATTGTGAATGCAAAAAAATAAATAAAAACATAATTATAGCTGGTTCCATCTTAATTGATTGTTTAATATTTGTAAAAATATTACTTTCAATGTTGAAGGTAGTTAGCGTTCAACATTGGTGGAACGATACTAGCTCATAGTAGAAGTTGGAATACGTTTGTAAAATTCGACACGTTTGCCAGCGTCTCGGTAGCTCAGCGGTCAGAGCAGTCGCCCGGATTGCGAAAGGTCGTGGGTTCGAATCCCATCTGAGGGCTCGGAGGCGTGGTTGTTTTTTACACACGTATTTTATATCTTATAGAAATATTGCATTGTGAATGCAAAAAAATAAATAAAAACATAATTATAGCTGGTTCCATCTTAATTGATTGTTTAATATTTGTAAAAATATTACTTTCAATGTTGAAGGTAGTTAGCGTTCAACATTGGTGGAACGATACTAGCTCATAGTAGAAGTTGGAATACGTTTGTAAAATTCGACACGTTTGCCAGCGTCTCGGTAGCTCAGCGGTCAGAGCAGTCGCCCGGATTGCGAAAGGTCGTGGGTTCGAATCCCATCTGAGGGCTCGGAGGCGTGGTTGTTTTTTACACACGTATTTTATATCTTATAGAAATATTGCATTGTGAATGCAAAAAAATAAATAAAAACATAATTATTTACTTTTATGAATAAGACTTTTTGAAATAATATTTGATATGTGTTTTTGATGGATGGATACTATTATTTTCTATTAGCTGACCCGGCCATGCGTTGCTAAAGTAACGTTAATTGATTATAAAACTGTTATTCTTAGGCTTATGGTAACTATGGTAACTATATATGGTAACAAACACACAAAGTATTACTTTTATATAATGTACCTACTGATAATAATATCTATAATATTGTTTCATATTATGGATACTAAAGATACATAAATAAGCGATTTCCATAGAAATATAGATAAATTCTCATGAGTCAGGCACAAATGCTCATTTATCACACAAACATCTGCCACTTCCAGGACTTTAGCCCGGGACCGTATGGCTACGCTTCGCCAATTCAATTGTGAAATAGAATAATATTTTAAACTTAAGGAAAAGAATCTATTATTATAATTAACTTTGTTTATTAAATAAAAAACTGACAAAAATATTTCTATTAGCAAAAGTTTACTTTATTAATTAATTTGCGAAAATTGATGTGTTCAATTATTACTTATTTTTCCTTTGTACGGGTGATATTTGTTTTTTTGGCTAGTATAGAAACATGGTTTTATTATGTGATTTATTTGTATTGTGTTATACAGGCAAATAAATATCGTAACTTAAAAGCTTATTAAATTTAAGCTGCTGAAACTATTTAAAAAATTTTGATGAGATTTTTTTGTTAAATTCCTAAATTATTCGTATATTTTTCCCATCTACACTTTGTTGCAGTAATAATATATTGCGTAATTTCAAATAATCGCATAGATAAACTTTTAGAATGTACATATATTTCTCTCGGGAAACAAAATGTTAAGAAAATATTTACCTGTTTCTTCATACTTCAATGGTATTGTTTTCTTTAATTGGTAGTTTGGTCTCCAGCCTGTTGAGTCCACATTTATTCCTTTCCAGCTATCATTTGCTCTAATCAGTCTTTGTGAATATAAAATCTGAAAAAAAATATCGAAATGCAAATTTTAAGAAAAAATAATACCTATTTTAAATCTATACGATAAAAATAGGTTACTAAATGAATATTATCTGTGACAGTTTACGTTCTACGCTCTTAGGTATTACAGTGACATCGAGCATATAACCCAATAGAGTAGAAATGTCAATTATTTTGTTTGAAAACAATTCCGCTTATTCGCCGCTACCACTCACACTGCTCTAACTGAGCTGCGATTGGCTATCCTAAGGTCAACTATCACTCTAGAGATGTGGTAGTGTCCAAGTATCTAAGGTTCATCGATATCGATAGCCAATACATCAGTAATTATAGCAATAGTGAATAATACAAACGTGTTCTCTTATGGAAATAAATGTCTATAAATGCTGCTAGTGATCAAATA
The DNA here is from genome assembly GCA_927399485.1 of Calamotropha paludella. NCBI lineage: Eukaryota > Metazoa > Arthropoda > Insecta > Lepidoptera > Crambidae > Calamotropha > Calamotropha paludella. The sequence goes on from OV656805.1 coordinate 13,980,870, forward strand.
AGAAGATATTAACCGCTGAAGTGCACCTCAACAAGAACCAAACCAATTACCAAATTACATTTATTTAGTTGTATTAAAAGTAAAGATGAAATAATAATTACCCATTCATAGGTTTACTGATTTTTAAAATGAATTAGCTACGTATTAATTCTTCTGACTGATTTAGAGTTTCTCTTCGAGTGTTCTCGAACCGAGAATTCTCGAGAAAATTTTGCCTTACTCGAGACGAAAAAACATTGGTCGAGAAATCGAGAAATTTCATCAAACATTTTAGAACACACCGAAGTCAAAAATTTTAGAACACCAAAATCTGGAAAACTTGTATAAAGCTGTTATGTCAGTAAAGCCTACGTAGACAGAAAATGAACGGGTTTTCTCCTTGTCTGGAAACTTTGTGACGAAAATACGAAACCGATTGTCAGATGATGATATAAATGCCCTCGTATTTTTAAAGGCTTATTTCCATATAATAACAAGACATAGTGGGCTAGCTTTTGAAGCAGTTTCCACTTTAAAATGCGATTGTAATAAGTCTAAGATTATTAATTTATTTATTACGTTGTTATGTTTACTTACGTAACGAAAAAACTCCATTTATAACAAATATTGAAAAGTTGGACTAAACTAAATTACCTGTATCTTATTGTTATTCGTAATTATAAAGCTAGTTTGATTGTTCTTTGTTTGTACCTAATTGAAAAACTGTCGTTTCATGTTACATAAGTATGTAAGGTACTAAATTTTATTGTGGTGTCATGATGACATTGTTTTTAGAAGATATTTTATTTGTTTTTTCCAAAGAAAAAGACTATTTAGTCCTAAAATTGTTTCTAGAAATAATGAAAAAAGATCTCGCTAGAGTTTATTTCGCTTAATTAAAGTTTTATATACTTACTTAAGTTAAAGTCACATGAAAATAAAAATAAATGTTGTTGATTGATAAATGTTGTTGAATATTGCAAAAAAAAGCGTAGATTTATTTTTAAATCACACATATTTTTAAAAATTTCCGTATTTCTCGACAACCCGGGAATTCCCGGGAAATAGTGGTCGAGAATTCTCATGCTCCGAGAAATAAATATGGTCGAGAATTGAGAAACCCTAGACTGATTGTTTCTCATCATATGTCTTTTTATTGCTACAAAAAGCTAACACAAAAAAAAACAATTTCTTTGTTACAAACCGATTTATTCAAAAAAGTATAAAAAACGTTTATTTTAACTACACTAGATACCTAATATATCGGTATAATCGATCAAGATTTACATAATCAATAATGCACAACACTTTCAATTAGATCATTAATGCAAATATTATAATTTCAAAATTACTTTTATGTTTGAATAAAATATGTAATAAGCTACAATAATGTTATTTATCGATACACCCCTTGATCCTTTGAATGCAACACTAGTGTTGAGAGCGTAGACTAGAAAGAGATGGCGTAATGAGAAATTACGTTATGTGGAAGCAGGACGCATAGACATCTGAACACGTGCGTCAACCATTTCGCTTTGATTGTCCAGTTTAACTTGAGCCGTGACATTTTTTTATAAAAAGTAATTTTTAACTATAACTTACCGATAAAAGGTTATTCCGTCGGTTTTATAATTTGAAGTCCTGCTGTTTTTCCACACCACCGAATAGAACAGCACGCCATTATGAAACTATTTAATTTAAATTAAATATCGGAATAAGCAGACACGTACGCACAGATCCAATACTGGTTATGTACTGTTTTAGAGGGAGCGAGCGTTAATATTTATAAGTGAAATATCACTAATCAGTTGCGGAGGCGGACAGCCCAATATTACCACTCTATTGGGGTATGTGCTCGATGTACAGTGAAAACATGTAAAATCATTAAATTAAATACACAAAGATTATTGTGATAAGGTTGTTGATGATTTTAATCATTTTTACCTTTAATTTTACATAGAAAAAACTATTCCGTTAGTTAGATTGTATCATACTGCATTGTATGATGGAGTGTCACAACTCGTATTATATCATGATTATAATATTATTGTTTTTATAAAGCTTCAATATTTGCAATACTTTACTCACGTGACCTAACGCAGCTTGTATGGCTTTTTCCTCCAAAGTAGCGGTACTAGGACGTGGGAACAGTTCAGCTTCGTGTTGGGGGATGAACGCAGTGTGGACGTCTCCTTCTAAGAACGCCTTCGCACCACTCAAGCGTAACAAGAAGTTTACATTCGTTTCCAGACCAGCTACCTATAAGTGAGATACATTATACATTTTTATTATAAAAATAATGAGTTCAGATGCAAATATACAAATTTTAATTTGAGTCCCAATTCATATTACAATTCATTTTAATACTTATTAGGAGGCATAATATTAATTATGATCATAACTGCAAGAGTTTGTAAATTCGAAATATTGTGCGTAGTGTCAAAATCATTAAATCGAGTCATAAGAAAAGCTGGATGGTACCTATTACGTCTTTACACTTTAAATAACAACAGTCGATTTTAGATACGTTACAAATTATACTTTGGATTGTAACCGGATTAATAATGAATAAATATTTAAAACAACTTCTCATAATTTATCTTTGCAGTTTTCTTTTATAAGGAATACATCAAGCTGATATTGATTTAATCAATGGTATTCTAATCTCTATTCAGGTATTCTAAAAGTTATGTATAAAAGCGATTTGGTTTTTTTCCACACTCCAATACATATGAATTCTGAGAAAAAAGACGGGAATATCTTGTCATTTGAATTCAAATTTCAATAAATAATTAAATATGATTTTGTTTAAATAACAATATTTATGGCTAGATTATAAGGTATTGCGCGACTTTCCGTTTGCTTAAATTAAAACATTAAATGGGCGAGTGTTGTGGAGCTCATCTAAATATGATTTATTAAACTTACTTTATATTCAGAGAGCTTAGCTCTAATTTTGTCCAAAGCCTCCGTACGGTCGCGCCCCCAGACTACTAGTTTGGCGATCATCGGGTCGTAATGCACGGACACTTCTTGACCTTCCCGGACGCCAGTCTCCACCTGATACGAACACAACATATTTATTTCATAACTTAGTTTTAAAACGTGAAATTTTGGATTTGGCCTCATTTGATACCAAACCTCTCATATATATGCTACTCACTCGCACATTCTCTTCCGGTTTAGGCTGAGTCAGACGGTGTAAGGTACCAGCGCGAGGTAGGAACCCCGCACCCGGTTCTTCGGCGTATATGCGGCACTCCACCGCGTGACCACGACGAATGATCTCCTCTTGAGTCAGTGGTAATGGCTCTCCTGCTGCTACGCGCAGTTGCCATTCAACTAAATCGGTACCTGCAAACAGAAAAGTTTTAATCCGTCGTAAAAGTATTTATATTTTATGAGATTTTGTTCGTGTTTCCACCATTTCACCTATTCTTTCTAATATAATGAAGATTGTTATCCCATGAAATCATACCTATCAGGGAAAACAATAATTACAGTAGATAAAAAGAGTAATTTTTCGCCTAGTATTTAGCAGAAATGAGAATATATGTCTCGAGTTTTGAGACGAGGGCTGAGCTACGTCTTCATGGTATTGTATCATTAGCAATCCTATTCTTTTTACATATTGCTAGTAACAATCAAAAATATTTAGTATAATTATTTTATTAACTCTTTCTCTAACGATTGATGATCGTTTGGTACAACAGTAACGATCCTGCTTTTCGCACCGATGCATGGTCCGGATTCGAGTCTAGGAAGGGGCAAATATTTGTGCGATGAATACGAGCATTTGTACCTGAGTCATGGGTATTTATATAAATATTAAATATCTATATATAATATCTGTATTTTTATCCGTTAGCCATGTATCCATAACACAAGCCTTACAGTGCTTACTTTGGGCTAGACCAATTGGTGTGAATGTATAAAAAAAAAGATTTGTCTACCTAAGGAACCTCGGATTGGCATAAAGACCGGTATGCACGCCAATCGTCTATGAAAGAATATATTTTTAAAATTTTATGAACTTGGATAAAGTTAAGGGTTTTTATGTGTCCCCGGTTGAACTGTTTGTAGACGTATTTGGACCAACAAAGATCATAAATTACATAGAAATTTAAAAATTATGTTAATACATAGTGCAAATAGAAATAATATATAATATATCCAGCTAATTCATTCGAAATTGATTTTTAGTCAAGTGTAGTATCTACCTACTTATTCTGCTATTACAGATGTTTACAGTATTCCCTCTAGAGTGTGACTTAAAATTATGATACATAAAATAATAATGTAGCTTAATATTATGAGATTATATTACAAAACCCTGACAGGGTTCATGTAGGGTACACAAAACCAATTATTTTCCTGTTTAATCGCATGATTTGACTTGATCATAACATCCAAATGGAATGAAATGGTTTTTTTTTTAAGTGGATCTACGCATGTAGTATGTGCTTGAACGTGTTGACTTCATCAAAAAGCAGCCCTCACCTGTGATCATCTCAGAGATGGGATGTTCAACTTGCAGGCGCGTATTCATCTCCATGAAATGGAACTCGTGCGTTACGCGGTGTAATATAAACTCTACAGTTCCAGCGCCTACGTAGCCGACGGCACGGGCGGCTCGTACTGCCGCCTCCCCTAATGACCGCCGAGTCTCTTCTGAAATACCTGGCTAGATTATAATGATACATTAATATGACAATTATCACAATATGTATATAAAAATCATTTCCACCAAAAGAGGAACTTACAGCTGGAGCTTCTTCTATTATTTTCTGATGACGTCTTTGAACTGAACAGTCTCTTTCAAACAAATGAACAACGTTACCGTGCATATCAGCAAATACCTGAAAATTAAAATTGAAATATGAATCTGAATGATTATATTGAATTTAAACGTATTTGTAATCAATTGGGCGATAGTCTGGAGATAAAGTTTTCCAGTAATAGTATGAGCAGCCTTGAAAGATTTCTGGCCTTCTGAAATTAGGAAATAGGTGTTAAACCGACCTAGATATGACTTTTCAACTTTTTATACTGCTGAGTGCCTTTTGGTTGCATATAAATATCTTAAGCCAGAGTTACAAATTGGTTTATTAACATGTACTGATGCTGTCATCAATCTTGACCCCTTTCATAAATAACCCTATTTTATCTTAATAGAAAATTGTATTAATATAATTTATATGAAATTATTTGATATTAAGATTGCTTTTGGAACATAGATTTAATGAGTCTTCTGATAAAAAAAACATCACTAGATCGGAGCGTCACAATCTTTTCGTAAGTAAGCGCGATGTGGATCGATGCTTCAAAATCTCGAATAAACTCGACAGACCGAATGCATGAACACGGTATCTCATAGGCTCATTTATCGAAATTTTATAAGAAGTAAGTAATAATCATCAATACATCATCATCATCATACTCTTTTGAACGAGAACAACTGTCGAGAGTATGATTTGTCGATTTTATGATTCTTTGAGGAAAGGTTACCAAGCATTTGATGTTCGAGCAAAGGCCATTCGATTCCAATTAGGAATCCCCGTGTTATCCACTAAGTCAATAATTAAAAAACATCAAATTATCCAATAAATGATACTAAAAGTGGATCTATTTATCAGGCGCTAAATTAATTCCCGGCGTGAATTCCCGTCTGAGTATTCACTTGTGAGCCGAGTCAAGTTTTTTTTAGTATTTTTCTATTAAAATAATTTATCTTATAATATAACAAAGAAAGAATGCAAAAAATATATAAAATTATAAAATCCATATCAGTGTTGGTACTATTTTAATAAATGCATAATCTTAACCATTACGGTAAATTTACCTGTACTTCTACATGCCTAGGATCTGTGATGTATTGTTCCAGTAACATGTTGTCGTCTCCAAATGATTTCAATGACTCTCTTTTTGCCGATTCCAGTTGAGGTAGAAAATCTGCTTCAGTCATAGCTATTCTCATGCCCTGAGGAAGACGAGACCCCGTAACAATAAGAGTGAGTGAAATAATGCTGCTAGTGTGTAGCAGCAGCTTAATCATACATACATAAAAGTCACAATAATAACAATTAAATTCTGATAAATCTAAAATGTATAGATAAAATTGACTTAAACAGATTAAAAATATATTTAAACATTGTAATTAGATTAAACATAACTATATACTACTACTAATTTACAGATAATTATTTATATAATAATTTAATAATTAATAGGAGTGCCATAGGCAGAGCGTGAAGTTCTATCAGAAATGGTCTGTAACACCATACTTAAAAGCAATTTTGTTAATTTTCAATGCAAAAGACCAAACAGATTTAATATTATTAATCTAATATAATTATAATTCTAAAATAAAATTTTTAATTTAATTAAAAACATAGAATACAATTTTGTTATAATTAAAAAATTATGAGCATGATAACTGTTATTTGATAGAATCAGACATTACTTGGCGGAAGTCCATATCCATTAGTAAAATAAAAATATGTAGACTATGATGAGCTCTAACTTAGTGCTTGTTATTGTATGGTCTAACAGCCCCTGATTTTGCTCCGTGTGGGGGCGAAACACGTGTAGGGTAGTTGGTGAAGGTGCCGGTGTCTGCGGTTTTTGCATTTATTTGCAGGCGGCGGTGCCCACTGCTTGAGTTTTGTGGAAGTAAGCTACATATTTTTATTTTACTAATGATAACTGTTATCTTATTAAGACGCAGCCAGATCAAGACTGGTTTTAGTGTCACACTGATGGTTGGCACTGAAAGGCCAATATGTTTATACTATGCCATGGACAAAGCAATATTCATTTTCATAGATGACAAAAGTAACAATAGCACTTACTTTACCACCGCCTCCACGAACCGCTTTTATCATAAGTGGAAATCCTATCCTTTGGGCTTCAGCTTGTAATTTTTCAATGCTTTGCTCTTCTCCATGATATCCTTTTACTATGGGTACTCCAGCATTTGACATAATTGCCTTTGAAGTGCTAATAAATACTTATGTCTTATTCGTATTTATAGAAATAATATTTATATATAAATAATATTGTCATAAATGATAAAACAGTCCCAATCCATTGGTGCATAATAACAAGTGATATACAATGTATTTTCATATTTTGAAGTTTACAAAATTAATTCATTATGACATATTTATCTGACAGTATGTTAATGCAATATTTTTCTGTTATGTTTCTCTTTGGGTCTGCACAGATGCACCAACAATAAATAGTATCAGTAAATGTACAGAACAACATGTTTGTAGTGTGAGAAATATATTACATAGATTGTTTAAGATAGATAAACAGATGTATGTAGGTATGTGTAAGGAAGGAAATATAATCTGTGGCTTCTTACCTCTTTATGCCCATATCTCTTATTGCTGATGGTGGCGGACCAATAAATATTATGCCTTCACTAGCACACTTTTCACAAAATTCAACATTCTCAGATAAGAATCCATAGCCAGGATGAATGGCTTGGCTGTTAGACTTCTCAGCCACTTTGAGTATTTTGGATGCATTAAGGTAGCTTTGTGTTGATGGAGCAGGTCCAATATGGTATGCTTCATCAGCCTGAGGATAAAGATTTCAAATGAACTTACAGTATGGTTTACTGGTTTGTGTTGTCTTGTGACCACTCCTAGCCATAATATTAAAAGTAAAAATTTGCTGCCTTTACATATTTATGATTAGGTTAAAACTTAATGATTTTATTCATTTCAAATTTCTATGCCAACAACAGACTTTAACATCATAACCTTTTATTAAGTACCTAGTTCAATTGGCAAATACATATTTCATTTATAGCAGATAGTTTTATTGAATACTGGAGTTATTACCATTTCAACATGCATAGCATGTTTGTCAGCATCAGAATAGACAGCTACAGTTCTAATGCCTAGTTTCTTGGCAGTACGCATAACTCTGCAAGCTATCTCCCCACGGTTGGCAATAAGCACTTTACTAATATGCTGTCTTTGCACATCTTCTTTAAGGGCAGGATGACTGAACCTAGCGGTATACTGAAGGTTGAGATTTTGACTGAAATATCAATTATTTTATTATTGGATATTATAGTCGTTTATTAGTTTTAGTCTGATAAAATAAGAATAGTTTTTGTGGCAATAAGTCTTGCAAAACTTACCAAATTTTATTTATTTTCCTCAAATAAGACATGTTAGCTATTGGACTCCGTATTCAACGTAAGAAATCAGTGTTATCTTTTACGTCACTTAATAATTACTTGGGCGGCCGGCCCCTCAGCTACAATTAAAAAGATAACACCTCGTAATAAGCATGATTCGCTATCAATACCACACACCAGTAAGAGATATAACATAGAATGTTGTGTTGTCGCAGCTACCCTTTTATCTCATAATTAGGTTTTCAAATTAGTAACCTTTGAACGATAACGGGACGTAGCGATTCATGCGTGTGTAATGATACATAGATTTAAACTAAGTTATTCATAAGTACGTCTACGAAATGTTTATTCCATAAATAATATTAATTAGATGGAATAACCATCCATAACATTGCTCATAAATTTATTTTGAAAAATAAACTCTTAAATAACATAATTATCAAAAATGTCAACAATCATACTCTGTTTTGTTTTGGTATATTTATCTTTCTCTATGGTTTTGTTTGATTGATTGAACTGATGATAAGTGTGTCAGTGCTGGGCAGTGTTACCAACTCTTAAAAATATTTAACTCTAAATTAAATTCAAAAACCCCTAAAATTGCTCTAATTACTTGGAAATCCCCCTAAAAATTAATTTTATGTTATAATTTTGTTAATCTGACGAATCAGATTTTATAAGTCATACATGTTGACTTTGAATAAGCCTAATATTATAGGAGATGGGTTGAATATTGTTCAAGATCATTTCGTCCACCATTTTGATTTAAAATTCCAAATACTGTACTTGGATTTTAAGTACACTAGATGTCACTAACTCCGAGTTCGCTAGGTAAAAAATAGCTAGGTCAGCTAGTTAAGACTGTCCCAGGGCCTATACTTTACAACTTTATTTTTCTCGATAAATAAAATATAAAAAAATATGAAGGTTCACAAAAATCCTAAAAATAACCCTAAACATATAACACCCCTAAAAAAATCCCATCTCACTTATTTACCCCCTAAATTTAGGGGGAAAACCCCTAAGTTGGGAACCCTGGTGCCAGGTTAGGCAAGTTAATCTGGGTCAGTCAACCACAATATTTAAATGTTAATACATATAAGAGGCAGCAATAAAAAAGTTCCCGATTTACCGGGAGACATACTAATTTTGTTTTATTTTGCATTTTATCTAGTTATTAGTACTAATTTTGTTTATTTTCTCCCGATATCCGAATCAAGTAACTCCGTCAGTCCCTCAATTTTAAATGAAAATTATCAGCAACTTTTGATGTTTACCTTACAATATACTGTATTGAAACAAAAAGTATTGAAAAAATATTGCATGAGAAGACGCGGTGTATTCACCACTGTGACATCACTTTGTAATGCGTTCCACCGTCGTTCAATGAGCGCCGAGCCGTGTGTAAAAAGTTTGAGTCAAAAATTGTTGAAAATAATAATAATCTTTATTGACCTTTTTCAGTATACATATATACTGTCATTCAGTATACATATATCTTTTTATTTATTTATTAGAAATAAATAAAATTAGAACTTTTTTTACATTTACAGTGCTATATAAACCTATTTAGGTTTTACCAAGCACTGGTATCCATCCAAGATAACTCTAAAATGATAAGCTATAAAAACCTATGTAACTGTTATGGTTTGAGAATGTTATGTATCTTAGTAAGATTACATAAAACGGAACGGTCCAGTTTCCGCTCATTGTAACGGCTGTCAAAGAAAGGATTGCATCATTCGCGGCCTGAGAGACAGGAGTTATGTTAAGTGTTAATTATTTATATTTGTCAATCTTAATTAAAACTCATTAATAAGTCAAACAAGTCTTTTAATCATATGCACGTACAACATAACAGTAACCACTAAAATTTTAACAAATAGTGTAAGGTAATTTGGTCGTTTCAACCCTTTTTTAATTTTACTACCTCCCATATTGGCCCGATGACAAATATGTTAGTTTACGGACTACGAGTGGGTACACACGAGTGTGTACACGCGGGCGGATTCTCTGTCGGCATTCTACTTTTTTTTCGTTTTTATTTTATATTGATTAAGAACAATAATTATTGATTTAATATTATTTAATGTTTAATTATGATAAATAATGTTTTTTTAAATATTTCTTCAATATTAGCTGTATTAATTTCTTTTTTACATGAAATGTGTAATTAATTTGGGTATAATAATTGCATACCATAAAGGTTATTGTATCGTGGAATGATTAATTTAAGATCTAACACACTACGTGTGTGTTTGGTATAATGTTTTTTTATTGCGGTTATTATCATTAAAATAGTTTTCGGTGTAAAGATTAAATTTTACTTGTTCATGTACGGGTAATAAGTTACAGTGGTAAAAGAGTTTATCAATGTTGTCCTTGAAGTGCATTTTAATTTTATCTGGTACAATAGCTTTTGAGATTCCAAATGAGAGCGTCCAAATGAGACTTACCTGTTCTTCCATAACTACAAATACCATAGTTTGTTATGGTTTCGCCCAGTACCTTATACAGTTGCAGACGTATGGAGTACGGAATTTTGTTTTTGACCAACACAAATTTGGATAGAGTCACTCGTAATTAGTCACACACAGTGAATATGTTCGTCCCATTTCAATCTATCGTCGAGTATTAACCCTAGATATTTTTGTTTAACTTTGGCATTTAGTACAAAATGAATTAGCAGACTCTAGCAGGTGAGCAGCTGGCATAATGATCAATTTAAATTAGTCACACTGGCTAGTTAACTGTTTGTTGAGACTTTTTGTGTGTAGCGGGAAGAGCCACTTTAATGGTTTGGTTTTCTTGATGAATTTTGTGTTATCGTGGATATTAGTGTGTAAAGGGTGGATAATGGTATATTATTAATCACTAAGTGATGGTGAAAATACACCGGTGTAGGTATTTGAAGTAACAGGTGTCTTTTCACGCTCTCTCAAGAAATTCATGAGCAGCTTTCAGTAAAACCCCCACGCCTTTACCGGGAACCTAGGAAAAGGATGAATTTCATAATTCATTTATTATTCATTGATCATTCATAAATCAACTCGTATGATCATTCGTCATGATCTTATTAAATTAAGAGATTAATGAAGACGAGGTTGGGTAAGGCTAGTATGGACTGTGTACCTTTTGCCTTATCCTTCAACCTTCCTGAAAACGAAACATAAAAAACGGGGCTGTCTCAGAACAATAACTAAAGCTTTAGTTTTTTTTTTTTTTTTTTCTTTCGGTGTGGCTTGCACGACTTGTGCATTTAGCCAATGTCAAGTATAAAATAAAAATTAGGGAAACGGAAAAGGATTATTTACAAAATATAACAAGGATAGCGGAATTTGGATGGGATCAGGAGAGCTTTGGAATTATACATACTTACTAGTTACACATTATACAGATACTCTATATGTATTATAGTTTGATGTTATTATTCACAAGATAAGATATAATACATTTGTATATAGCGCAATCGTTGGCATGCAAAAGAGTAGCTATATCTGTCGGTAATGGAACACGAAGGGATATCAGTGTATTAAAAAATGCAGTTCTTTTAAATCTAGGACAAGCGAAAATAATGTGATTTAAATTTCCTTCATATAATCCACACTCACACTTAGGATCATCTATTATACGGATCTTCGTAAGATGTGAAGGCGTACACACGTGTCCCAGTCTCATTCGAGTAATCATTGAAGTTTCCATCTTACCAAACTGTATTACTGAAAACCAAGGTTTCATGGGTATAGAGTTTTGTATTAATGAGTAGTATCTACCCTTGTTTTGCTTACTATTATCCCATAACTTTACCCAAGAATCACGTAAATATGATTTAGGGAGGGCAAGGAGATCTTGGCAATAATTTCGAAACGGGAATACATCACCACATAATACTGCGTCCTTGGCAAGTTTATCCGCAACTACGTTACCATTTATATCGACATGACTAGGAATCCAAGCGAATTCTATGTGTAACCCTCTACTAATACATTCTTGGATATTTTTTCTAATGTCAAAGATTAATGGAGAGTATTGTTTTAAAGTAAAAGGGAATTTATCTAGAGCTTGCAAAGAACTTTTGGAATCGGTAAATATTACAGCAGATTTGTTTCATTATTTTCACGTATTCTACAGCCCTTAAAATACCAAAACATTCTCCTGAAAATACGGATGACTCACGAGGGAGCTTTACTTTTTGTACGATTTTATATTGGGAATGATACACCCCTACACCTAAGTAGCCAAAACTTGAACTTTTAGAAGCATCTGTAAAAATATGATGAGTATCTTTAAACTTTAACTCCACAAGATGATAAAAATTCACTTTAGCGTTTGGATCAGATTTATCTATTAAATTATAATGAATTATGGGAGCATAAGTCAATGAGTCGAAACTGACGGAGAACAAAGGAAGAACTTAGATTGGTAAGTTGGAGAATTAAGCAAAATATATTTTTGGTAACTTACTAAAAGACATGGAGCAGATTTGTGTGCCCAGTATTGGGATTCCTGAAATCTTTCATGTAACAATTTGAGTTTCATTAATAGGGGGTGTGCTGAAAACTGTACTGTCCGAAAAAAGAATTTATCACTAAGGTATTGTCGTCTTAACTGCAAAGGAGGATCACAGCATTCCACTTGTAAGGCGTTAGTAGGACTTGACCGCATTGCTCCAGTTATTATTCGCAAAGATTTATATTGAATACGATCCAATTTCCTGAAAGATGTTACTTTACCGGGTTCCAAAAGAAATGTGCCGTAATCTAAAACGCTCCTTATAAGGGCGTTATAAACTAGCCTTAATGAATAAGGATGAGCGCCCCACCATACACCCGAAAGACATCGTAACATATTTAATAACCGTTCACTTTTGCCGATAATATAATCACAGTGTTGTGAGCCCGTAAGTTTAGAATCTAAAATGACTCCTAAGAATTTAATGTGATCCTTTTGTGGTATATTTACACTATCATACGTCAAGATAATGGAAGGAGGTTTATTCATGCGTGAGAAAAGAACGACTACACTTTTGGAAGCAGAGAGCTGTAGACCGTTCCTGTCCATCCAGTTTTTTAAATTAGACAATGCGGTTGATAAATTTGAAATGGAGACATCAATCGATTTGTTAATATTATACAATAAAAGATCATCAGCGTATTGCAGAATTTTAGTATTATTATTGTCGGAAACGTTACGTTGTAAATCATAAGAGTAAATATTATACAAAAGAGGGCTGAGAACAGAACCTTAAGGAAGGCCTTTCGAAACAGTCCTGCACAAAATGCTATTATTAGAATATAAGTTTATGGTTCGCTGTGACAGTATATTAAGTATAAAACGTGAAAGAATAGGGGGGACAAGCAAAGTTTCTAATTTAGATTTGAGGACGTTTAAAAGAACATTATCATAAGCGGAACACAGATCTACAAAAACAGCTAACAGAGAGTGATTGTTAGAGAAGGCGATACGAATGTCCGAGGTGAGAATAGCAATATTATCCAAGGTACTTTTACCTTTTCTAAAACCATATTGTAAACTTGCTAACAGGCCTTTGCTTTCTAAAAACCACTCTAAACGATTTTTTACAAGGTGTTCCGCAAGTTTAATTAAAACCGATGATAGAGCTATAGGACGATATGAAGAAACATCCGACGGTGGTTTGTTCGGTTTTAGAAATGGCAACACTGTCTGTTGTTTCCAAGGAGAAGGAATGTTACCGGAGATCATAAATGAATTTATTAAATCTAAATAATACTGTAAGGTATCATTACAAACGTTTTCAAGAAAGGAGTATGGAATGCCATCATTCCCTGGTGCTGAGGTTTTCGAATTCTGAATGATGCCTTTAAGTTCACGAAATGTGAACGGCGCACTGAGGCCAGATAAGTTGTGTGCGAGTGTAGTATTAAGGGAGATGTCTACATCATCATCCACCCAAGGAGGAGCTAATTTATCCAAAAAAGAATCTGCTAAGGCAGCGGGAATAGATGGGCGAGGTCTGTTGAAAACCGAGGATTTGAATCTTTTTATATTTTGCCACACAAGACTTGGAGGAGTATTAGGGGAAATCGATGAACAGAAGGTACGCCATCCCTCAAACTTCTTTTTTTTGAAAAGTTTTTTCGTTTCTGATAATGTCATTGTCAATATCTCGTAATTACTTTCAGACATATTTTCTCTGTACCTCTTCTCAGCAAGTTTTCTCTTTTTTACAGCACTGGTGCACTCACTGTCCCACCATGGTGGAGATGGAATTTTATTCAAACTAGCTTTATGTGGAAATACTTCATTTGCTGCTTGAATAAGGACATTACTTAATGCTTCTGCACCCTTTAACTCTGTACCATGACATATAACAGGAAGTAAAGAAAGTTTAGACTGAACTCAAGACTTATATTTTTCCCAGACTTTACTATCCTTTTTAGGAAGTTTGTGTTTTAGATGGGAAACATGTTTTTGATTTATGGGATTATCGAAGGGAAAGGTTATGATAATAGGGAAATGATCGCTACCAAGGGTGGAGGAATGTGTATCCCACAATAAAGAACTTGCAAGAGAAGGTGAACAAATAGAAATATCAACTGCGCTATCGTTTTGATTAGGTTTTGTTAAGCGTGTAACTTTGCCTGTATTCAAAATACAGAGGTCCTGAGAATCAATAATATCTATTAACTCTTCCCCAAAATTATTTGTAATTGCACTACCCCAACACTGATGATGACAATTAAAATCACCTAATACTAAGAGAGGTTTAGGCAAGTTAGAAAGTATTTGTTTAACTTCATTTAATATATGAAAAGATGGATGAGCAATATATAAAGAGACTATACATATATTAAATGCTTTTATAGCTATTATAGAAATATCACTGTGGTGTGAGGGTAAAGGAATAGTGGAATGACTGACAGAGTCTTTGATAAGAATAGCTGCACCGCCATAGCCATCATGTCGGTCTTCTCGGAGGGAAGTGTAGCCAATCACTTTAAGTCTTTGATGGGGTTTAAGCCATGTTTCCGATAAAACAAAAATAATTGGATCAAATTTATTTACAAGATAAATTAACTCTGTTGTTTTGCTAAGTATACTTTGACAATTCCATTGTATTAGTTTAGCCTGATAGTCCATTTTGAATGGCTTGGATTAATGTTGTGATTAAAGATGCTTCATTGGGCGGTGATTTATTACTATTGCTAAAGTAAACTGTGACAAGGTTAAGAAGCAATTTAATTATCTCAGGTAATGACATCTGGGATTCAAGTTCCTTGTCACTGGTACTGTATCCACAGCCATCAGACAGAGGTGGCATGTTAAACTCTTTGATGATATCATTATGAGCAACTGCATCATAACCATGGTTTGGTTTAGGTGAGGAACGGGGTTTAAGTGTTACTGTTTTTCTGTAGGACTCTTTTATTGGGGTATTCAGTTGTTTGGTGAAGTCAGGTCTATTTGGTGTGTTTGGTGCTTGTTTAGTAAAGGTGGATCTATTTGAAGTCACACTGGAGTATAGTTTAGGTACAGGAGGAAATATTTTTGATGCCTCTGCATAAGATGTACAGTTATGAGCCATGTGATATTTTATTTCTTGTTGTCGACTGAATTCAGGACAGGATTTACTTGTTGCAAAATGGGGCCCTTCACAAGAACAGCAAAAGGCATTTGTATCTTCTTCTTTATTGCAAGTTTCACCTGAATGATCTTCGCCACATTTATAACATCGAGGTTTTGACCTACATTGAACTTTTGTGTGCCCATAACGACAACAATTGTAACATTGGATAGTGGGATAAATATATAAATCAACTGGTAATGAACTAAAACACATATAAATTCGCTTTGGCAATACCTGTCCATCAAATGTTACTACTATAGATTGTGAAGGCTTCCATATTACAGAACCTTCTTGAAAAACTTTGTAATTTATACGTCTAACTTTAATAATTTTACCGCAGCCGATTGGGACAGAGATATTTTCCAAAACTTCTTCTGGAGACCATTCAGCGGGAACACCATGGATGAGCGCCATTCTTGTTACATTAAAAGTTGGGATAAAAGCTTTAATTTTATGAGTTTCCAAATTGTTATTATTGATAAATAAGTTAGCAGAAGTATGCGATGAAAAAGATATAGAGATTTTATTGCGACCTATAAGTTTTACACTGCCATTAATTATGTTTGCAATATTATTATTTTTTAAAAACTTACCAAATGTTACAGGGTGCAGTGACGAATTATCATTAGGGGCAGACTGTATTTTTTGGACATGTACAATGTATGGGGAAATGTCTGTTTCATTATAAAGTATGCGTCCAATAGGTGTGGGTGTGGGATTAGATGAAGAAGTAGATGCCAAAGAAGGAGCTGACACGCTTGTGTCTTTGTCAAGGATTTGTGTAGCTACAGGCGTCATAAACGCAGGGGCTATGTCTTTCGTAGGCGATAAGTCAGTACAGTGGCAATTACTTTCATGTTTAGTATCTAGCCCATGATGATGACGCCGCTTCTTATTGCAGTGCTTACATACGTGTAAGCGACTACGTTTACGAGACTTGCTTGCTATCGAACCATCGGTTTCCATTCCGGATTCATTCGACACAGTAACAAACAATCCTGCCGGGGGAACTATGTCCCCCGGGTCAGGAGGTTCGTTCATATTAAAAAATTTACAAAAAACTTACCAAAATTCAGCTATATACAATACACAAATTAATATAATATATACACTAGGATACAATTAAATGAAAAGTAAGCAAATCTGATCACCAAATAATTATGAAATATTGCATATACAATTTTAGCAAAAAAAACGCGCCCGTCTAGTCGAACGATTCCCGCCTTTTTCAAAGCTTTAGTTATTATTCTGAGGGGGCTGTTTGGTGCTCAGAACAATAACTAAAGCTATGGTGGGTGCGGGAATTGTCAATATGGTATAATATTGTTATTGTTTTGTTTTACTTGTTTTGTGGTGTGTGCATATTAGTGCGTAATAATGGTGGATTGTTAACCACTAAGTTTTGTGAACATGAAAGAGTGTTGGCAAGTGAAACGAAGCAGCGGAAGTTGTCTTTTCCCGCTCAATCAAGAAGTCCACTGGAAGGTTTTAGTAAAACCCCACACCTTTACAGAAAACCTAGGGAAAGAGTTTACTGTTTATTCGTTGATCATCAATCATTCATAGATGATGAAGAAAATATAACTAAAGACGCTGCTGTATGGGCTTTGTACTCTTTGCCTGCCCATATGGGAAAACAACAAAAAGAAAAGCTGTTTTGTTTTTATTGTGAAAATTTTGAAGTTAACGACTGGACTTAACGCGAAATATTAAATATTTATTACGTAGTAGTTTTACTATGTGTAGTATTTACTACACATTGTAGCGAAATCATGGGAGTTAAAGGTTTGTGGACAGTTTTAACCCCGTATAGTGAGAAAAAATCTTTGCATGAGGTTTGTATGGTACTATGAAAACAATTTGTTATAAGACAAAATCCATGTTTCTTCACTTACTATATTATAATTGTAGATACGCGGTGAAACTGTCGCTGTGGATTTATCCGGTTGGGTCTGCGATAGTCAAAATGTAACCGATTACTATGTGCAGCCAAAGCTGTATTTAAGGTAGTGTTATATGTTTGGGATAACTTTTTAATAGTTATTAAATTTACTAACGTAGGCATTTGATTTTTGACTTTCTTTATATTGAATGGGTTTGCTCTTGAATCCAATCAAGCCCGAGGGCCATGGCAAGGTCTGCGATGGAGCTAAGTACCTAAGCCAGAAAGTGCCTGGTAACACTGATTGAGGGTTATTCTAAAATTGAGAAACAAAATAAAATTATAACCTATACAGCTGTCTAAATTTTTATTACCTAATGCTTGTTTCAGGAATTTGTTTTTTCGCACAATCTTTTTGTTATTGGCAGATATTACTCCTATATTTGTTTTGGAGGGAGATGCCCCAGAGTTAAAAAGAGATGTAATGGCAGCTAGAAATGCTATTCAATTCAGAGGGGCAGCTCCTCGATCTGCCACTACAACTATGAAGAGACCTGATGTTGGAAGGAAAAGATTTAAAAATGTTTTGAAAGAAGTGCGTAATTTTTGTTTTTATATAGATGACAACAACATCACAGAATTCTTCTTTTTCATGTTTCTGTTTCTCTTCTTTCAAAGAATTTGAATAGAAAGTAGGAGATAGAAAGGGAGAATTACTTTCTTGCTGTTGTTTTTATTCAAAATAATGTATTACAGTGTATATTATCATGAAAAGCAATATATTGATATTTATATGAATAGCCCTATGTTACATTATTGTCTGTAGAGAGACTGTGCGGATGCCGGGTCTGTCGTATCATAGAAAGGGAAACTCTGAGAAGATCCTGAGACTTATGACATGGGTGTAGGTTTAAGGGGTCCTTTTCCAATGGACATCAACACACCTTTACTCATTCTAGCATACAACTTTCTGCAGTTCTGGGCAAGTCAAGGTCTTTTAGCAGGTTAAAGAGGGATTTTGCTGGTACACCTATACTACTACTTCTACAGAATATAAACTTACTATATAACCATTTTTTGTTAATTCATTTAGGAGGTCATATTATTTGTTTTCTTTCATCGCATGGTCTTTAGGTATGTTAGTTTCCCACAGCATGGTAAGCTCTACAAGTACTACCAGTTTTGTAGCTCTAGAAAAGAGTAATATGTCCCCCCTAAATGACAAAACACACATCCTATGGGATTTTGAAGTGCTTTTCATGCGTGTCCATTAAAATAGTCCAGTCAGGTGCTTTATCCCGGATTGTGAAAGGCTTGTTCTAGGAATTTGTAGTAGAGCCTTTAATACAGTAAATTAGTCTTACGCTTGTGGTCAGTCCTTTGTGGGCTGAAAGGCTAGAGCCAACTTATGGCTTCATGTACAATTTGAAGCACTCTGTTATGGTGATGTGAGTAATGACCCCTATCAAGGAGCACCTTGTATGGCACGAATAAGTGCCTTGCTATACATATCGCCTCTCCACAAGTATAGCAACATTTTTCAGAGGCTTTTCCTCATCTTACTAATTTACTCTGGTCAGAGAGGGTAATTTGGAAGCACCACTTCAGAGCTAACGGGATGCAAAACTCACCTGTGGTTAAACACTCATTTTGCATTTAATTCATAGCATGCAATTTATAGCTGTCATTTTGGTCTTGTTGTAGAAAGGATTTTACTATGTCTTGGTTTTCCCTTTTCTTTCTCATCCCAACTCAGCTCTATTCACCTATGCACCTCCCATAAATTGTTTGTGGAATTGAAGTCAAGATTCGAGTTCTGTGGAGCTGTTGTCTTTTGGGAGAGATGTTATTAATTCATATTGTAACTTTCCCAAAATATACTTTTTGTGATAGATATGAAGTAGGATTCAATGAAATGCTATTTTGTTGTATCCCAGACTTGTAAAGCGATTTCAGTTTATATTTGAGCTGTTTTTTATATATATTGACACACAGTCTCCTTACATGCACATTTTTGAAACATAGGTTAATGCATAAAATGCAATAGAGTGCTATACAGTATTAAGCTAAGTCACAACTGCATATTTAAGTTTATTACTGAAATATTGGTAGGAACATATTATATTCCTCTTTAAATCAAAGTGGAGTCTGACCTGGATCTGTGTTATTTTTTGTTTTAACAGTGTGAGATGCTTCTGAAAAGTATGGGAGTAAGGTGCATTAAAGGAACAGGTGAAGCAGAAGCCACTTGTGCAGAGTTAAACGCTCAAGGTGTTTGTATTTCTCTGAAAATATCTCTTTTTTCATTATGATATTATCCTTATATTATCTCATCATAATACACAAATATAGTATCCATATGGGACGACATATTATCAGCCTGGAGAACAGAAATCTCTTTAGTAATAAGAAGATTCTAGAGTTCTCAGAGGCTTTCATGTTAGAGAGTTCCTCCTAAGATGTACTTTGTGATCACAGTTCCATTGGAGTAACATAGCTAAAAATTTTACATATATTAATAATAAATGACTCATTTTTGTGCCACGACAAGTCCATTTAGGCTAGTAAGAGCATAGGCAACAGGACTTTTAACCACATTTGTTGGTCTATGTTTTGTTTATTGATGTCAGGCAACTGTGCAGTCCCACATAGCGAAAAGGTCTGGGTTTGAATCCCTTTAAGTGTGAAGAGCATAAACATTTTTTCTCGAGTCATTGTTTTTTATTACAAGTTCTTCTGTTCTTTAGTTTGGAACTAAATTGTTAACTCAACATTATGTTTTGGTCTATTTAGTTGGTGAATGCAGTGATATCTCAAGATTCTGACTGCTTCGCTTACGGCGCTCGGCGTGTTTACCGCAACTTTAGCGTATCCAATTCGGCAGGTGGTGGTGCGATGCAAGGCTCCGTGGATTGCTATGATGCAGATCAAATGTATGCTGCAAGTGGTGAGTTAGACCAGTAAACTAAAGTTTGTTGTTATTGTAAATTTTATTTTTATACCCTTACAGCGGACAATAAAACCATTACAACACATCGAATTGCCATTCTAGTTATATAGTTACAGCAAAACATAAACATATTATAATTTCCTAGTTTTCTGACTAAATAATTGCCAACTTCAGCTTAGGTTGGCCTTTAGCTACTATGGAAGAAAATTGTGATGAATAGCCAAAGTAGTTGGAAACAGAAATATGGTAATATCTTTTTGTTTCTCTAAGGAAATAAATTTGGATTTTTTTGCCATATCACACAAATTCTTATATTATTCAATATGCGTATATTTATGATGCATTAATTGTAAGTGAATAACTATGCCATGGCTTCGTAAGTTTTACGTCGGGAGATCTTGTCCCGAGAAGAAACCGCAAGAGATTCGGCAAAGGTTATTTTTTCTCCCTCAATTGTGTAACAGAATTTTTTAAAATTAAAGAAACCTTGCTAGGGCAAATAAAAATTATTAAAAAATAACTTTACAAAATGTTATTTAGCAGTGTAGTTTTTAAAATAAAGGCCATTCACTCTACGCCTTTTTTTCTTTTAAATAATCATCAGTTCTGTAAAAGAATTTGCGTTCGCTTAATATGGAGTGGATTCGTATTGTTCGTTCAATTAATGAGATATGCTCCACTAATCAATATAAATATCCAAACTATATAAACTTTATTGATAAAGAAATTTTGATGAAGAAAAGCAATTTAATTGTTACTATTAGTTTATTCGATAATTTTAGGTAGGCTTACATCTACTAAGAATTTTATGCGTGCTCCCTTTCCGACTTGAGTACCGTAGTGAATCTATGCTGGTACGGAAATTCCCTCAAGGGAGATGCTGTCCATCTAGAAAAGCACTATGGTGGCTCGCTATTCTTGGCTTGACGTTCATTTAAGAATTTCGCCGTCCTAAAACCCGGTATCGTTGTTGCGGTCATCTGCGACTAACAACAATCACACGTTAAAAAAGTCCAGCTGCACTGATTCACTCTCGCATCAGAACGCCCCAGATCGTCTATGGAATTCAGGAACGTCGAGCTGGCTAATCCGAACGTCGTTTTCCGTCTTCTAGCACATGCACACGCATAAGAGGGGCGGCTGATAAGTTCGCGACCTAAGGTACTTAACGAAAAGGAAAAGGTACTTAAAGAAAACGCCCATTTGTTCAATTTGGTTCATTAACACTTCAAACCTGTAACAAGCAACAATACCATGAATACCGAACTGAAAATTCAGCACCGCGCAGTGATTTATATCCTTGTAAAAAAAGGAAACTCGCCGAAAGACATTTTTGAAGAAATGTCATCGGTTCTTCAGGATTCCAGACCATCATATACAATGATAAAAAAATGGGCTCGACTTTTTAAACAAGGAAGAGAGAGCTGTCGAGACGGCCCCCACCCGGGCCGCCCAGTGACAGTAGTGACCGAAGAAAATGTTCAAAAAGTTGAAAAATTAGTATTGGCCGATCGAAGAATAAATTTTTTGGAGTTGTGTCAGAACGATTTGGATGAAATTTGTAACCGCATTGTGGCAGTAGATCAAACCTGGATTCGTCAGTATGATCCGGAGTTCAAACAAAGAGCCTATGCAGTGGATTAAAAAAAAAAGAAGGACCACCAAAGAAGTTTAAAGTGGAAAAGTCGGCCTCTAAGATTATAGCGACTATTTTCTGGGATAGCGAGGGAATTTTATTGCCTTGCCTAAAGGAACTACTATGAATGGTCAATACTACGCCAATTTATTGGGTCAAGCACGTGAAGCAGTCGTACAGAAGAGACGTGGCAAGTTGGCGCGCGGTGTGTTGTTTCTGCAAGACAACGCGCTAGTTCACACCGCTCGCGTTTCGAGGGAAGCTTTAAAAGCCACTGGGTTCGCAGAAATTGACCATCCCCCCTATAGTCCGGACCTGTCTCCCAGTGACTTTTTCCTTTTTTCGAAACTGAAAAAGCAGTAAAGGGGCGGAAATTTTCGGATGACAATAAGATGAAGTCAGTCGTGGAGAGCCATTTTCAAGAGAAATCTTCAGAATATTATTTCAATTGTTTAAAGGCATTGTATTCACGACGTGAGAAGTGTATTTCACTTCAGGGTGATTATATTGAAAATTGAAATTAAAAAATTAAACTTTCTTTGATTAAGTACCCTAGGCCGCGAACTTATAAGCCCCCCCTCGTACACATCCAGACCGGAGGACGCGAGTATTGTCGTCCGTGAAAGTTGAGTTTTCGGCAAGAGCGCCGATGCGGGTTGTGCATGAGAAATTTACTTTTGTTACGTATCGCTGTTCACTCAGTGTGCAATTTATTCCTGCCCAAAACATAACAGAGCTCGTGACATAAAGTATGATTTCTCTCTGCAACACTTTCTCCACGTCTTCGTAGCAGTCGCCGTACTGAAATATCATACTGGCTTTATCGAAAAACAATACCCTATTCCAGTTGTTTTGAGTCCGAGACATAATTTTGAGTGAAGTTAAGTCTGGCATCTCGGTGCTCACGGACTAATTAAGGTCCCCGGGCTGGCTGCTTTTGACCGTCTATAGACTAATTTGCTTCTAATTATAGTACGCAAAAATCTAGAGGATGCGGACCTCTAAGAAATGCAATTTCTCATGTTTTCGTTAAATACTGTTATTATTATTACCTATTGTTTTTGACGTGATAACGTCTTATAAATCGAAGAACACAGGCTGCATGTACGAAAAAGTGTAACGTTCCGCCTGAGTGGAGCGTACAAACAAATTTTTTTTATTATTTCACACCAGCTTACAGTCTGTTTATTCTGTTTGTAAAAAATACACTATATCATAGTGCACTAAAGGAAATTTTAACATTTAAAAGAAGTTGTAGTTTGTTTTATTCTGATATAGGTTCCGTAGATTCGATTTCGCTTTCGGCTGAAAATTCTTTACCGATCGGACACAGTTTTTTATATTAGATATATTGTCGTTTAATAACATTTGTTATTTTATAATTTATTTACATTTTCTGCAGGATTTGGCCGGAAGAAAATGGTGGCACTCGCAATGCTTTGCGGTTGCGACTACGGTCCTGGAGCATGCGGTAGCTCAATCAACACAGTCGTCACTTTTTTACACACGGTACCTGAAAATGAAGTTATACCAAGGTAAGCTGATTTTATACTTTATTAGTAGTGGTATAAGTTGTTTGTATAAAATTTAAGTACTCTCGAATTGAAATACCGGAATTCCATTGAAGCCATGGCTTGGCGTAACATGATTTAGGGTCTATGTACACTGCGTTTTTAAAAACGCGATAGCAACGGGCGTTTAAGAAATTTGTGTCGGAAGCTAGTCAGCAGCGCTTTTGCAAGTCTAACATGTATAGATTTTACGTTAGCATCGTGTTTGTAGTACAAACTTTGTAGCGATTTCAGCGCGAGACCGAATTTATGCAGGTATTCAAAGGTAGATATTAGAACAAGAGGTGTTACGCATATTCGCATCCTCATCCGAAAATGCGGAATAATTTGTTTAACATGATGCAAGATTCATAAAGTGAAGATAAAGGAGAACCGTGCTCTTCTCCGAAAGGAATTAGCTAGTAATCGCAGTAAAAAAACGGGATTGAAATGAAAATTAATTGGTGGAAAGTTAATCAAGGTGAACTAAAAACTCTCCAGATTCTTACGCAGATATTTATCACCTTCACGTAACCCGTTTTATCGATAAAAGCGCGCGTCCATGGCGCGCTTAAGAAATGTGGTTTGAAAAGTCTCGTAGTGTCTTGTTAATAATAATGTACTTAATTAATTTTCCAGTGTTTAATTTTTGCGACTGCACATGCAGGAGAGGTTAACATAATCATAATCCTTTATTGCCAAAATACGGTACAACAAGATATTAAACAATATGAAATTACCCGCATATTTACTATTGGAGGCATGCTATTTTTAATCACTAATAATTAATAATAAAGTCACCATATTAAAGATACAAAACGAATCATTAAATTAAATGGCTTAACGTAACTTAACTTTATGTAATTTTTCATGCATTCTAAAGCACAGATGAGCTTACAAATTCATGCTTATTCATCCGATGACCAGCCCTTGCGAAAGTTGCCTAACCTTCGCAACCATAGACTGAAGTCATAAGTACGGCGCTGGTGAGCTCCTCATAAATTATGCTTATATAAACGAAAAGTTCTCATTTAAATAGGGCGACACCAAACAATACTTTTTTATTTTAATGCTACAATTATAAAGTTTTGAAACGGAACATTCGTGTATACTGGTATCATATAAAAGTAACGCTCTGAGTTAAAATTCCTTTTTCTGTCCATAAGATTGATATCATGGATCAGTGAACCACAACGCTACGACGAGTTGACCCGTTGGTCATGCGCGCCCGGTCGTTGCGACCGATGCGGTCATGTTGGGCGAACACATCTAAAAAATGGCTGCCCAGTGTGTGCGACACATAAAGGCTGCAGCGACCTTGGGCACAAGTAAGTGCAACTATTTACCTGACTTAAATTTGTTAAATTTTCGTCATCTATAGCTTTATATGCTTTTCGACGACCGTTTGGTGCACATAAGCGATGCTGTCTATCGCAAGGACGGTCCTGGGTTCGATTCCCCGAAGGGGCAGATGTTTGTGTGTTGAATACGAGCATTTGTACTTGAGTCAATTTGTTTGGCATTTGATGGACCCATTTTTATGTATAAAAAATGGACCGTTACTCCAGATTACACGCGACTTTTGATTTTGCTTTATAAATTAATATTAAACAAATATTTTTGATGTCATACACTAACAACATTGTGCTGTTCATCATCAGAGCGAAGGTGTCAGAAGTAAAGCGCGAGTTGTCACTGCGTAGCCGGGCACTGTCGTGCGGTTTGCCGTTTCCAGAACCTAAGATCATGAAGGAGTTTCTGAACACTGTTCCCGAAAAAATTGATTTGGAGAGTTTAAAAACTCCTATACCAAGCCTTATAAAGTTTGTGGTAAGAATTTTATTACTGGTATTTGGTTATTCGGTGTATATAAAGGATTGGTTCTGTTATCTTATATTTATTATATCAACGGTTATAAACACTAAACTCTACACTAAGATAATCAGTGTTGTGAGGTCTGTCTATCCTCCTTCATGATGATATAATTAAATCAAAGAAAATTATTAAGCATTAGTTTAAGTGTGAGCATGCAATGGAAAGAAGGATGTTTGAATGTGTGTGTGTGTGTATGAGTTTATGTGGGTGCGAGCAAGTGTGCACTTACGCATGCATTTGTTATGAAATAGCAATGAGTTGTTTGGTATTAGCATAATACAAATACAACAGCCAAGTGATGTAGACCTATAAACGCATACATAATAAAACAATGACACCCATAAGTGCTTTATAACCAAAAGTCAGAATGCAATTCTGTTTTTTCTCCTACTTCTCTCTTGTGAACGATAATTAATTTGCATTATCATTATTGATGTAATAATGATACATCGAGCTATTTTGTTTTACATTGGCACCTTCGGGCATCCAGACGCACTGCAGGCTACCATCCTTTCTTGGTCGCCATTCCTAATTGTCGCACCTAGTTCTAGATCTTTTATAATGCGCACAGCAAAGCAGTGAAACTCCTTCCTTGCGTCAGTATTTCCGATTGAATATAACCCGTCCGTTTTCAAAGCCAGGGTGAATAGGCACTATCTGGGTTTCCTGTCTTGGCCTCCGGGCTGGATTAGGAACATTCAAGAGAAATAAAAATATAATAATATACATTTCGCACTGAGAATTCCAGAGTTTTGGTAAAATTGCTTGATTGGATAACGAAATCCTTTGTTGTATATGACCATACAAACTGCTTGTTCATTACATTCAGCAAAGATCAGTTGGGCTTAACAGGTAGCTCCTTCAGACACAATACAGTATCCTGGAATTGACTAGTACAAGGATATGTATACAGTTTTCAGTTTTGAGGTGTCTGCAAAAGATTACAATTTTTAAATATACAGGGTAACAAGTTGATCTAAATTCCTTTAAGGAAATATGTATAATAATTTCCTGACTGATTTGACTATGAAACACTATACCCCATACATTAAACGGTTTGTAAGATATAAGACTATTAAGTATTTTTTAAAGAATATTCAACAAACTAACCCAACACATTAAAAACAAAATGGCTTTTAAAGCGAATTGTTTCTCACTCATAGCTGTGTACATTGTGCTCCTCTAAGATCAAATACTCATACTTAATTGAGTAATTACTTGAAAATTAATTTTAATTATTTTGTGTAAAACTAAATTATGTAATAAAATTTTATTTCAGAAACTAATGTCCAGCAAAATTGAGTGGTCTGAAAAATATTGCGTGGTAAAGTTTTTGCCTCTGCTTACCAAATGGCATCTTCAAGACAACGTACCAATTAGAACCATCAAACCTGTTGCTATAAAGAAGAAAAGGAACCCACGAGGTGATTGTAGTTTGTAAAGTAAAGGTTATAGTGCAAAAAATATGTATCAATTAGTAAATAGTCAACATTGTGTCATTGATTTTCAGGTTAATTTTATTAATTTCTAAGTGTTGATCAAAAGTTTGTCTTTGACTTAAGGTATTATATTGTTATA
Source organism: Calamotropha paludella (assembly GCA_927399485.1). NCBI lineage: Eukaryota > Metazoa > Arthropoda > Insecta > Lepidoptera > Crambidae > Calamotropha > Calamotropha paludella. The sequence continues at coordinate 14,008,087 of OV656805.1, forward strand.
TGGATACATGTTTTTGATACTCGAGATATGTTTTCATTCACTGATCATGTTTCAGTCAAGGGTATATGTGACAGGGTTAAATGTCTTAAATTTTTGTCTTACAAACAAAGAAGTATTAGGATTCTTTATGATAATTAACAATGATTAAATATATATATTTTTTATTAGCCTCCCTATTCTTTTCTTCCATATTTTAAGAGTATTTGGACTGAAAAGTATGAACCTTAACTGTAGAATTCAATAACCGTTTTAGTTACTTTTTTCTGGCAAAGTACGGGAAATAATAAAGGTTGTCTAGCAACTAGGTATATAGTATACTGAATATAGGTTATTGGGAATTTGAATTGGGCCTTGTGTGTATAATTTTGCGCTGATAAGATCTGATTATGACTAGTAAAAATAACTATGGTTTACGTTATTATAGGAGTGCCAAGTTATGAAGTGCTATGGGGCGACATTGACGGGCAGTATGAAGCTTTGATACCTGATGACCAGTTTGAAGGTAGTTTATTTTTAATTTATAGTTCATTTCACATAGCACGGGTATGGAGTTTGTAGAGATGTATAATAGCAAATAGTCCAATAAATATTTAATGGGATAGGTAAAAATCGAATGAAGAGTCGACTTTGATAACAATTTTTTTGTTGGAATAAAAAGCAATTCACTTACAATTATTTAAAAGAAATACTTTTAGTCACTTAGTGACTTACGTTAATAAATGTTTGTGACATATCTATCTATAATGCTATATTATAGAATACCTCTAAAGACACTATCAATTTAAATAATAACTTTTTAATTTTGAAAGATTTAAACAAAGTTACAAGGTTACAATGAATGATAAAATCGCTAACTGATTTGTTTAAATTAAAAACCTTTCATTGTAGCAATGTTTATTAAACAAATGTTGCAATTCACGGCTAGGAGTTATTGTTCAATGATAAAATTATATATATTTTTTTTAATTTACTACAATAAATTTGATTTAAAATGAATATTGACATGAAATAGTAGTTAATAAAACAAGAATAGCTCCTCATGGTCAGAAATTAACATCATCAGCCTCTTTATTTCACTACCGCTGCATGCGCATAGACGTTCCAGCATATGGATACTGCAGATGCAAAATTTATGAAATGTCGGTCAATTATACAATTTCAATATTCTACAACATGTTTAAACTATTTAATGCTTACTATATTAGAGGGCTTCACCAAGTTATTGTTATTCCAATTTTGATTATTATATATTTCTTTCTTATGTAGATGATGAACCATCAGCTGTTTGGACAACTACAGAGAGACAGGATCTTATGAGACAATTTTATCCAGATATAGTTGAAGCTTATGAAGAATCTATAAAAAAACCACCAAAGGAAAAGAAAACCCGACTTAAAAAGAAAAAAGATGAAGAAATCTCAGAGAAACCAAAACGTAAATACAATAAAAAAATTAAAAATCTTATTGACACAGAAATGGTGAATCTAAGTGGGTCCCTTAAGAAGTTAGATTTATCAGGTAAAGAACTTAACCTGAATGCTAGCAAAGCTAACGTTAGTATAAGTGTTAATAAATTGAAGAGAAAATATAAGAATGCCGCAAAGAAAGGTAAACAGAAAACTATAGACAGTTTCATTAAAAAAAAGCGACGGAAATCTTCAATAAAATCCTTGAATGCAGCAGCCTGTAATTTTAACGAAATCTGTGAAGATTATGATAACGCTTTCGATGATTTAATACATAACGTAAAAGTTTCCCATACAACAGACAATAAAGAAAATACGCACTTGCTAAGTTTCTTAAACGGCAGTGAAGGTGATTTTAACGAAAGTGATTTATCTGATATAGTAACCAATATTGTAAAAAGACCCCCAGAAATAAGTACCATCAAAGTTAATAATCATATAATGAATCTGGTATTCGAAACAAGAAAGACGCCAAGGAAATCAATGTTAAGAAAAATTATATTAGGTGACATTCAGAATAATTGCTCTACTCCCAAACAAAGTCCCGTGAAGAGCAGAGTTAGAGAGGACGTTAATAACTCTATTCAAAACGAATCGGTAAATTGTAGAGTGAACACAAGTTATTTTTTCGACAAGTTGACTAATGATCGTGATGCCTTCGAAATGTCTCTTGAGTATAAGCATAAAAGTGCTATTATTGTGGACTGCGATACAACCGAGGATTATAGTTTGCCTGACGTGTGTTTGTGATATATTGATGAAATTATGGAATGACTAGTAAATTAAATTATTTATCATGATGAAACATTATGTTCTGATTGCTTGGGCAAAGGCCTTCCCTATAATAGTGAGAGTCGAAATTGCGGGTGTATCTCATAACAAAATAAATAATACCAATTCCCAAAATTTAACCTAAAATGTAATATTTAGCACCTAGCTCAATAAAGTCTGTACCTCCTTCAGAACGAAATTATTTCGAAATTAAGGTACACCCGCCATATTGACATCAAAATGGAAAAACTACATCAGATAAAATATAATTGCGCCAAAAATATGTACCTAAAAGTACCTCAAGTAAAAACAAACAGACAATTAAACAGTTGGGTAGCTCCTGAGCAATACCTCTACATCTAGTTAGTAATATTGTTTATGTTGTACACATCTACATCATTGTGTACAACATAAACAATATTATTAACATGAAATATTGTTACTTGTATATTATTCATGATAATTTTACAGATATTTTTGAATTACGAAATATATGAACACGTATAATTTGAAATTTAATGATTATCGCTAAAAATCAATACTCAATAAGAATTGTACAATCACGCATACATAATACATACATTCCAAATGGGTTGAACAGAAATAGAAATAGGTTGTTTTATTTCTCAGACACTACCCGTCTGATCAAGTGTCTGTTTATTATTGTCTGTGTTTTATGTGTAAAAGTTAAATATTGATATATATTATAGAACACTCTGTATTTTAACGTCAATATGGCTGGTGTATTTTAATACTGAAATAGTTTCGTACTAAAGAAGGTAGGTACATATTTTTTCCCGAAGCCTAGTAGAGTGAAGTAGCACTGCCTCTACACTCTTAAGGATTTCGCAAAAGGCGACTAATGAAACTGAAGGAATCTCCCGTAGATCATAAAATCGACAGCAGCGTAACCCGAATTAGTGTTTTTCTGCTATTTCCGACCCGTGTGGAGATTATGGCAAACCTTTAATTTTATGATGGTGATAGACAGAACTTGTAAAGCAAAGGGTTAAAAATTTATACACATTTTAAGTTCCAAAGAGTTATCATTTGACAAAAGTTAACTTTAAGTCAATACTACAAGTCTTTTGAATACACTTTTAATCAATAAATGAAAATTGCACCTTAAATTCGAAGACAATGTTGACTTTCGTCAGTTGGAAACATCCTTTTTCAGACTTTCGGGTTGTAATCTTTGCTTTGGACTGTACTACGGCGATGGAAAAACGACTATGACTGAAACAAATTATAGTTGTATGTATGAAAACAACGTAGGGAGTATGTGGGTTGTTGGGTGCTTACAACAGAACATATAGCAGGGACCATCGACTTGATGTGACTTCCGAAGTATGTAGGAGCCTTCACGGATGTTGCTACTTCCTTAATCACAGTCTGAACGAACTGCCCGCCACCCAGTGCCGGATTTACCATAGAAGCTAAAAAAGCTAAAGCTTAGGGCGGCAAAATTAGGGGGCGGCAAAATTGGTACAGAAAAAAGTAAGTAATAGTGCAGTAAAAACAAAGCTTTGCTTTTCTTAGCTTAAAAATATACCCAAAAAGTAGTAAAAATAATCTCGAAACTAGATTATTGCCTAAAAAAGGAATTAACGTTATTGTGAACAGTGAATCTAATAATCTAGAGATCAGTAGGGGCGGCAAAAATTTTTATAGCTTTGGGGCGGCAAATGTGTAAATTCAGCACTGCCGCCACCGAATTCTTCAGTATCTAGTATTGGGTTGATTTAATTGTTACAATACCATCAGAATAACATCTAAATTAAACCCACATAGTTGCGGTTTATCAATATTGATATAAACTTTACAATTTTTGCCCCTGTCACATGTTGCTGTGCCTGTGAAAGATACATTGTTGCTAATGTAACTTAGCCAGAGATAATGACTTAAAACTAATAGTTAATATATTTAGTTCTTACACTTCCGTACACATTGAATTGAATAAAACAACTTTTTTTACGGATTTTGCGCATAATTTATTTTATATTTAATCCTTTACAGGAGCCGTGATCACAGTGTGACTACGGCAATGGTCGTTATATATTTTCAACTAACTTCACAATATTTTAATCGGGCACTTTCCTAATTGTTAAAATTTTATATAAATCAATTTGTTTAGTTTCTTTTTATTTAGTTTTTAAATTTTCGCTACGATTACATTGTGTACTACCTAGTCTACTACCAGTTTGGAAATTGGCAGGCCCTTCCGAGAAGAACTGGCGAAAGAAACTCAGGCAGGGGAACCGATCTCCATCTTACCTTGATTATTTGCAAAAAGAGCTAACTACATCACTAGGTCTTGCAATGTGTGTCTATAAATATATTAATTTTTTGATTATTGGATCCCAAGCAGGTGGAACGGTCCAACCTTCATCTCTATTGATATTATAGGATGTTTCCTTATTTCAATAGCCTTGCGAAGCATCCTAGGAACAAATCTTTGTTATCTAGCGGGAATTTGAGATTTGTCGAATCGAACGTAGTAGTTTAGCCCCTCGAAAGCATGCTCACACGCTGCAGATCTATTATCGCGCCTGTGTTTTATGTCGACTACATGTTCTTTAGCCCTTTGCCCAATGTATGAGAGACCACAGTCACAATAAATTTTGTAGCCTGGAGGGCAGTGGCGGATTTACCAGGAAGCAAAGGAAGCAATTGCTTGGGGCCCCGCTTGGAGAGGGGCCCCCAATATTTGAAAAAAATTTAAAACTTATTTGAAAATGTAAAAATAATTAAAAATATTAAAATTTTTTGAAATTAAATAAAAATGACATTGACATTTTCAATTCTTCGATGGGCCAAGAAAATATCAGTGATTTAAGCCTACTGTTTATCGAAAAAGACAAGCTTCGAGAACTTGACTTTGATGATATTATTAATCAATTTGCGACTGAAAAAAGTAGAAAGAAGTTGTAATGGAGATGGTTCAAATAATATATTGATTTTGCGAAATTGATCTGTTTTTTGTTATTTAAAAAGAAGAGGGGGGGGGGGGGGGGGGGTTATATTAAAACGAGGGCCTCAAAAATCAGTTGTTGCTTAGGTAAATCCGGCATTGCTGGAGGGGTAAATTACACTTGACAGGTAGTTAGAATTGGTTTATCTTCCTGGCTAGTTTAAAGTAAGTATTAATGAAAAACCGCTTCAGAATGTTCTCAATCTTGTTTATTTATTCTAATCGTTAATGCAATAACTAAATAAAATTATGTTTACATATTTAAATAAACACATTTATAAAAGTGAAAATATTTATTCCCAAATGTTTAAAAAAAATCGTTGTTAGCACTACTTCTTTTAGAAAGCTGTCTCATGTTTTTGTACAGTATTTCAGTTTAATAAGAATGTATTTTACTGCACGGTTTTATTTGGCACATAGCCAGAGAAGGAATTAATGTTATACGGTGTGCGAATATAAGTGTATAATGCTTGTCCCTTTATTTTTATGGTCGTGGGCGTTGTGTGCACAAATTTTGTTATTGTTACAAATACTTCACTCTTGTTTAAATACACATATAGCGAAAGGTATCATGATAGTGTTACCAGTTCATTGTAATTTCTACTTTGTATCGAGGACAAATAATATTTCTTTAACAAACAACGGCCAACTTATCGTATACGTTACGTGCCAAAGATTAGTGATATCTGATGCCGTCTTCACAACAACCATATATCCTCGTCACTAGTGTTGAGAAAAGGAAGAAGTTATTTCCTATTTTAAACACCTATGTACCTCAGGGATTTTTTTTCGAATTTCGGAATTTCGAAAATTTTGTGTCGGAGCAGTGTGACTTTGATAGGGCCAGCATTATTTCAAGGCATTTAGTCAATTTTGTCATCAGACCAAACTTGAAGTATAACTGATTTAACCACCTGGAATTACTCTTTCCTGTGGCGAAAAGCTAAGGCAAATTAACAACTAGTGATAAAGTGTTGGCAAAATTAAAAAACACAACAGTGTTCCGATCCCGATGTAATTGATATTTATTTGAATATTTGATTTGAATTACGTCGTTAGCCACACTAATACTTGCATGTATGATGGGCATATCCCTACTAATATTATAAATGTGAATGTAACTTTGTGTGTTATGCTTTAACGCAAAAACTACTAGTCCGATCATCATGAAACTTCGTACATTTGTTCTTGGAGGCATTAGAAGTAACATAGTATACTTTTTATTGCAAAAAATGTGGTCGAAGCCGCGGGTAAAAGCTAGTATTAAAAAAAATGGAAAAGTGTATGAATACAGAGAGAATGAATGAAACGCGGCCCGCGCTTCCCCCTTTTTGCTCAAACGTAAAAAAACATGCTATACATATTTACGCAAAAAAGGGAATCCGATTGCAGCCCACCTACCGGTTTCAAATAGCATTGTTGAAACGACGAAATACATTTACACTTTATTTTTTATCAAAAGCCTAAATGTTTATTTCTGTTATTCTGGCAGCGCCACACTCTTGGATTTTGAAATGGATCAGTTCGTGAAAAATTGTGACATTTTGCCAAGTTAACCGATTCGTTGCTACATACAATTACAGAAACGAAGGCTACGAGCTTGATTTACGTGCAAAATGAAGATAGTTTTTTTCTGGGTTGATTTCCCTAAAACTTGATTTGATGGAGTTATCATCGATTTAAAAATGACACGGTTTCAGTGGCTAACGCCACACGCAAAAAAAAGTGATTGCACGACAGACGTGCCATCAGCAACGAATCGGTTAAGAAGTTTCAGAGATAAATAACAGTCTGTGGCGCTGCTAGTCTGACGTTGGGGCTCTACATTATCTACCTAAGTATTTATTGTAATATTATAAAGAATATTTTTAATAACTTTTATTTTTTGTTGGCTATATTTGCACAACGCTTAGGTAAAACCTGATCGATTATAAGTATTTACATATCTCACGAACGCAAAAATAATCCCTTTCAGTGTCAAGTCTCTAGATTCAGCGGTTTAGGCTGTGTGTTGTCTCTCAGTCACTCAGGACAATTAGTATCATATGTAATAGTGGGAAGATTTTAAAGTAATTTTGATATAAATATTTTTGATGAATTGTGTTGGTACACAGTCCTACGGTATTGTACAATATGTAACATTTTCTCATGATTAAAAATTAACCTAAAAATTTCTTAAATCAGTCAATACGTTTAAAAAAAACCTTCACCAGTAGATAGCTATCTACTTATATCTTTTAACATAGGCCAACTGTTCTAAACAGAGTCTGTCATAAAAAGAAACAATCAAATAGATTCACGATACCATATGTCCAAATACTATAGTTATGTGAATATGTATATGTACTTTTTATGTTTAAAAACTTAATAGACGCGCCGGTAATATAAATCATTTCGTATTCAAGATGTTTTCGCAACTAATTTAGATTATTAACTCCATTCAAATGAAATCATGATAAAATACTGATATCAAAATAAAACGCTAATAAATAAACAAATCGAAATGCTTCGGACAGTAATATTCCACTCCACAGTAAGGAAATATTCAAAAATTCCACATTAATCAATTAATCCATTAAAATCACAGAAAAAATTCAAACCCCTGAATAAAAAAAAGTCTCTTACCTTACATTTCCTTTTAAACATACTAAACAGATCGTTTAACTACTTAGGTACGTTTGATATTGGTTGGTGATTAAAATTATAACAAGTGGAAAAGAAAAGGAAGAACAATAAGTTACTATTCATGGCGGATGTCATCAATTCTCCCAGCGCTTGGCACCCCAGAGATGTCACAAAATATTAGTCAGCCGCCAGAAGCGAATATAGTTTGTTAAAAAGACCACCTCACAGAAATGAGATTAAATGAATTTGACGAATTTGCTCCAGTCAGTGCCTTGCTATCAAATTGCATATAAGTAACTTGCAATGGCTTTAGCCACCTTCACTTATCTATTTTGTGAATAATTTCTCGACATTGGTTGTATAAAATTAGTTATTTGGTTCACTAATTATTTTTTTCTATAGTTAGGATTTTTTTTTCAAAGCCTCCCTTTTATTTCAAACCCGATATTTGAGGACAATATCCAGTAAAACACCAATCAAACGGTCAAAGCGAGTAGTCGTTAATTATGCAGGTCTAAAGCAAACGTAGGGCGCGAATAAATTAATAAAGTTAAACTATATTTTCCGTCTGTGTCAAAAAGCCTCAATAGTTATTTATTAATTAAAAGGACTTGTCGGAAAGTGAAATGACTACTAGCAACAGCTTTTAGCTGTGGTTTTTCACCCACAAATCCATTTGAAATGCTGATTGCCGGGCTCTCGCTACCACGCGTCACGAATCACGCCCCAAATATAATTAATTCATATTATTGTCGAGATAACCGTGCCAAATAGTCTACCATAACGATACGGAAGATCATTATCTCGATTTCTTTGTGTTTGTTTTACCGCCTTGTGTATGGGGTTCAGTAGGATTATTTTATTTGCTTGAGCGCCCATTTGTTATTTAACTGCATCGATGTTTTTCATGTCTGAAAAGAATTACAATATATGTATGCGTTTAGTTAAGCCTCTACGGCCTTGTTTTCGGTCAGCGAGTCTGAGCAAAGTTCGATTTTCAGGAGGTAAATAAATTTCTTTACCTCATTACCTTATCAGCTTATTATTGTCCCTACTGTTGGGAAACTGATATTTCTGCCGATAACAGTCCCATGGATGAAAACACCTTAGGGAGAATAGACCATTATCAACCACGTGGGCTCGAGTTTGAATCGGTCCAATCCAAACCAACCAATCGTTAGCACCCGCTAACGACTGCAGATGGGGCCGAAACTAGCGTTCTCGTACACAACCGATTTTTGAAGGATTTTGTGACCGACTCAAGAGGCACGTCCGATGGCCCATCTCAAATCTACTGTAAATTCATGACATGCACTTCCCTCGAGAGCAACCGAAGAAGTTTCGCACGTGTGCGTTGTGTCTGCCACAAAATCAAATAAAAGTTTAAATGCAGGACCGGTGAAAAACTTCGTCCACACGAATGTTTAGTGTCTTCCGAAGCACGGATAAGTTCGAAATAATATTTTTTTGGTCACCCATCCCATGACTGGCCCATGCAAAAGTTCCTTATTATCCGCAATCATAGGCCGAACGTGCTGCGACATCGAGTTCCTCAGTATTAAGTATCGCGTTAAGATAATTGTCATTACATACCATTGTTATTATGTTTGAAATGAAAATATTAACTGCAATTTTTTCATTGAAGAATTTCAAATATAATCTTTTTTTCTTTTTCTTTGACTTTTTACTAAAGGTAATAATGATTGCATGTGCCATTTACTGTCTCGATAGATTAAATATTATGAATAATCTTTAGAAAATAATAATCTAATAAGTATAAGCATAACAATCTCGTGTCACAGTGTTTGTTATTGAACTGCTCCAAAACGGCTTCACCGATTTTATGATTTATTTGTGTATATTTATTAGGTCTGAAAAGAGGGCGTAGGCTATTTTTTGTCCTCTTAGGTGATAAGGATCCACGTTTACGAAATTGGGGTAACAGCTAGTTACTTAGGTATATAATACAGCACTACAGTGCAGCATTACAATTTTATATTATTGTGTGTTATCTGCTATTAAGTGCTATTAAGGGACCAGTCTATCAATGCAAAACAAATAAACAGAGTTCGTGTGCCCCCGTAAGGGGACCTCTCACGCAGACATCTTCGGAACCTAATTTACCTAAATTTGTGAATTTAATGTTGCTCTTCTTCGATGCATCATATATTTAATAATAAAATAAATAGGAAAAGTTTATTTCTATTACTAGCGATCCACCTCGGCTTCGCACGGGTGCAGCGGATAAAAAATGGTTTTTGTGGGTTATCTTGTATAAAATGGTTATATATGTATAAAATGGTAACATCGCGGAATTTTTTGTGGACCTTTTTAAGGTGTAGAACATTATTTTGATCCATTTCGTAAGGTTCAGCCAGCGTTTGCAATGTAAAAGCAAAAATGTGATTATTTACATAACATTAGAAACCTCTAGAATTATCAGTAGTTCCCTGTATGTTATTGCAATGTTCAGGGATACTTACTTTAAGTAAGTACAGATACTTGTTGACTTTGTTGTAATCAACGAAACAACGAAGTAATGATATCATAACACTATTAGTATTGTCATAACAAAATATATATATTTTTTTTTTGTGTGGATTGTGTATGGTGACGACGTATTATATTGTAAATGTCGTTACTTCTGTTAAAGCTGACGAGTTTCTTGCGCCCATTCTTCTTGTCAGTTAAAAGACGTTGGACGATTCAAAACTACTTATTTTTAAGTGCATTTGAATAAAGTTATTTTCATTTTCATTTTTCATTTTCAGTGTTTATCTACTATATTATGCATGTATTATACATATAAACCTTCTTCTTGAATCACTCTATCTATTAAAAAAAACGCATCAAAATTCATTGCGTATAGTTTTAAAGATCTTAGCATACATAGGGGCAGAGACAGCAGGATGACTTTGTTTTATACAATCTAGTGATAGTGATAACTTTAATATAACAAAATTATTATAACCACCTTATATCTAGAACGGACACGGTATGTAGGAGTTTAGTTTTATGAATCGAAAGTAAGTTTCGAAAAAGATTGATAAATATGCCCGGTATTTATTAAAATTGTTTATCAAATTGCAAATTGGGAACTTTTATAAAGTTCAGTGATAGTGCAGTCATTTAAGCAAAAAATAGGGTTAATATCGGAATAAGTGATAATAAGCTGAAAACTCGTGAGATAACTTTTTGATCGCCAAAATGAAAGGTTATTTTGACGTTCAAAGAGCGAGCAGCATACTGTAATACAAGCTCAACATGAATCTCGGGTAACAATAAGTAATATTTCCTACATTCACACCAATTAGCCTAGCCCAAAGTAAGCACTGTAAGGCTTGTGTTATGAATACTAGGGTAACGGATAGACATACATATATGCTACGTAGATAAGTGACATTCATAGAAATATATATAAACAACCATGACTCAGCTACAAATTCAAGTGTTCATCATACAAACATCTGCCCCTACCGGGATTCGAACCCAGGACCGTCGGTGCGAAAGGCAGGATCGCTACCGTTGCACCAAACAGTCATCAAGTACAGTCAACAGTCATCAACAATACCTTGTATAAAGTGATTATTTATATCATATAATTTGATTTATTTGACAGAAGCGATCCTACCATTCGCACAGACGGTTCTGGGTTCGAGTTCCGGAAGAGGCATATGTTTGTGTGATGTATACGGATATTTGTATTTGAGTCATATATATTTCTAGAAATATGTATGTCCATCTGTTACCCTAGTATCCATAACACATGCTTTACAAAGCTTACTTTGGGCTAGGCTAATTGGTGTGAATGTAATAAATATTATTACTTATTGTTATTATTATTACTACTTTCGAGCGAGACATGAGATTGTAGTTGATTATTGAGACAACTTTGAGAACGCCCAAAAATTTTTTTTTCCTAATCTAAGCTGAAACCCAAAATAGGTGAAAATATTTGACTATTATATGAAACTAACTCAGAATCACATGTCATATTAGCAATTCTTAAATTTATATCTCATACTCAACAATACTATTTAAATACACTAAAATAGTAGTATTCGTAGTTAATCCATCATTTACTATATTTCAAGTGTTGCTTTCCCTATTGAATGACAACACCGTTGGGAGAATGTGCCCTAACTCATCTGTCTTCTTTGTTTAAAGAAGTTGGATATAGTAAATTTTGTTTACCTATTCAATGACTCCGCCATCAGTAAAGTTGAATGCACTAAGCAATACTCCATCGACACAACCATAATCAACAATTGACTATCGGTTGATGTGTTGTATCGGTACTATGTTCAAATCCTGGAAGGATCATGTATGTATGGCGAGCAAAAGCATTTGTATTTGTTCCCGAGTCATAGTTATATTACCTAATAGTTATTAATGTCTTATATAACTTGTTAAGCACTTATGGTATAACTTAACTTAACTATTCTTAGTTTTAACTAAATATTTGGTGAGAGTTAAAAAAATGTTACGCAGCTGTTTTTTATAATAAAAGATTAATATTATTTTATTGCGATAAGGCAAACGAAATGTTCGAGTAATATTTGTTGCTGAGACGGTACGATGGGTTGCGCGGCCGCATCAACTATGTCCACTTTAATTAGTCCGTTACGTAATTTTGACGATGCGGCCATAAGTTAATTGGTATTTAGAGTAAAAACATTTTAAATTATTTGTTCGCTATAGGCTTTTCTATAAGTCAATCTAACATTGAGCGCTGCTATGGGCGTTAAATGGTTTGCTTCGTTTGAAGTACTGATTCCAGTAGAAAATAAGGTAAATTAGTTTAAAGTTTAGACGCACTATTGGTGATTTAATAAGTTTAGTAATTACGACAATTAAAGATAGGTATACGAATATTAATTACGAGGTTTTACTTATGCGACTTTTTTTTTTAATAGAAAATAGGCATGCGCTTGACCACTATCTCGCCTGATGGTAAGCGTGGATGCGATCTAGGATGTGACGCGCTTGCCTAGAATATACCTATTCACTCGTGATTTGAAGACCCCTAAATTGTATTTGTCAGGAAACACAGACTCACGCAAAGAGCTCCAATCCTTAGCGGTACGTGTCATAAAATTGGAACCAAAACGCTTAGTGCGACTCTTTGGTATATCCACCATATAACGGTGTCGCCAATTTGTAAGTCTGGTTGTCCGATGAAAAAATGGGGACGGTGGAACAAGGTTGTGCAATTCAGCTGCACACTCTCCGAAATGTATCCTATAAAAAACGGATAGGCTCGCTACCTTTCGTCTATGCTCAAGGCTTTTGAGCTTTTTACAGGCAACTAATTTAGACAATGACCAACACGCATATAGCGCGTCTAAAATTCACAATGAAGTTTTTGTTAATTCGTATCATAAGAAGCTAATTTTATTCTAAAGAAAAATTGTGATCTGCAAAGTCGGTTAACGGTCAATAATTTTATGTGATAACGTCATAAGAAAACATTGATGAAGCATTGCATACTTTTATGAACTGAATTAATTTATTATCACTGAATTATCATTATTTTGTGTAATACAAAGAAGGAGTTAATTGAAAATCACATTTTTTTCATTAAGATTTATTTAACATTTATACAGATTAATTACAAGTAACAATGTGCTATTGACAATTTATTTACAATTTATATACATGTGTTATATTATAAATAACAATTTATAAAGAACCTCCACAGTTGACTTTTGATACGATAGTTTATATGAGTCATAATAATTTCATAGTCAAAATTGTAACATAAGCTATTATTACTGCACTCGCCGACCGATGCTACTTTTTGTTTAATAATCAAAGAACAAATATTTGAGATTATATCGCTACTCAAATTCTTAAAATGCGAGAATTAACTACCCTTTTTGCCGCAATTGTTGTTGTAATAAACAATCGAAACCACATTAACTTTTCACTTTACTTTGTAAACAGTTGACAAAACAGTTCACGTTAGGAGTGGATACATCGATGTATTAAAAACACTCGATGTATAGTATCGATGCATCGAATCGAATCGATGTAATTATTGTCGATTATTCAAAATCGAGTATACATCGATTTTTTTATTTGATGCATCGAAGAGGCAAACTTGCTACAAATATTTTTTAATAGATAGATTCTCTGTCTACGATTAATAACTATTTTTTGTCTCTTTTAATTCAGTCTACAAGCTTCATTTATTGGTACACGCACGGTCTTACGACCAATAAAGTTTAAAGTTATATTAAAAGTGTCTACATCTCCCAAGAGTCCCAAGCCAGCCAAGAACTAACTTGAAAGTAACATGAGAAAGTTGTAAATACATAAAAGGTTACAAAAGTAACATTCTGGCAACGCCGATAATCATATTAGGTCGGGGAAAAAGTCTTTTCGCATATAGTATGTGTAAACTTGTAATAAAATATCTTTGGCTGTACTATTTGTATCTGGCCGGTTTTCATGACATTAAAAGAGGTGACATTTAAAAAAAAGAATCAAATTTGGAAAATTTTGTTTCCCACTATATTTCATTTGTTTTTCTTTGAATGAAAAAAAAAGAAACATTTTAAATTAAAAAAAAGGAAAAAATGCAACGCAAGCCGCGAAAAATATTTGTGACATTTATGGACCTAATGCAGTGTCAGTAAGAGTAGCACAAAGTTGGTTTTCAATCCGGGAATTTTGATGTCAAAGATGCACCTCGCTCTGGTCGCCGTGTTACGAATAAAATGAACGCTATTTTTGAAAAAGTGGAGCAAGATCGGCATATCAGCAGTTACGACATAGCTGAAGAACTGGGAATTGACCGTTGACAGTTGACCCATTTGAAATAGCTGGGTACACAAAAAAGCTCGATATTTGGGTGCCACGCGAACTCACTGAAAGAAACCTAATCAACCGTGTACTCATTTGCGATTCTTTATTGAGACGTAATGAAACTGAACCGTTTTTGAAGAGACTGATAACTGGTGATGAAAAGCGGATCACGTATGACAAGAAAGTGCGAAAAGGGTCGTGGTCAAAGGTCGGTCAGGCTTCACAGAGAGTGGCAAAACCTGGGTCAACTCGCAATGAGGTGATGCTGTGTCTATGGTGGGATTGAAAGGGCATTGTTCATTATGAGCTTTTACCGCTGGGCAGAACCATCGATTCTGATCTCTACTGTCAACAACTGATGAGATTAAAGCAAAAAGTTGAGAAAAAAGCGGCAGAAATGGATTAATAGAAAGGGTGTGGTCTTTCATCAAGATAACGCTAGACCACATACATCTTTAGCCACACGGCAAAAATTCAAAAAGTTTGGCTAGGAGGTGTTAATGCATCCGCCATATAGCTTTGACCTTGCACCTTCAGATTTCCACCTATTTCGGTCTCTTCAGAATTCTTTAGACAGTGTCAGGTTAACATCAAGAGAGGACTGCCAAAACTACTTGTTGCGTTTTTTTATCAGAAGTCCCAAAACTTCTACAGCAACGAGGACAAAATGACACATATATACTGTAATTAAATGTAAATCAATATTAAAAAAGAATGTCTTGAATTTTCATATAAAATGCGAAGAAAGTTATTCCCCAATCTATTATATAATCACAAGCTATGGTTACCTACCGTAATGATTATGCCAAATGCAAATAGTCAAAAGTAACATTATCTTTTTGAAGTTTATTGGAGTTTAACTCTTAAGGAATCGTTAATAGCAGACGGTATGAAAAATTGATGGGTAGTAAAATCAAACGTTAACAAAAAGTGAAGGGTCACATTTCCTGTGCGCAATATACTCGCACATCTTATAGCACTCCCCGCTCCTCAGTCCAAAGTACACATTTACTCTCGTTCTCTTTTTTTCTCACAATAGCATTCAGTATACATGTAAAATATCATAAAAAAACAATATAAATAATGATATCATATTGTTGCGTGCTAGGGTTCGCTGGATTTGGAGAGAAAGACCTGCTGACTCTTTCGAAGACTTTATTCTCGAAGCACTAGGTCCAACACAAAGCACTAGGTCCAAACACTAAGCACTAACCATGTCCTAGGTCGTAGCCAAGTCGTAGGTTTCACTAGTATCACTCTTGATCGTTGGTTTTCACGTCGAAGTCGCCTCGAAGGTAGCTCAAACTGAACTGACTGGCTCGCCTCTCAGCGGTTATTTATATGGGCCGAGACGAGCCCCAGACCATTCCAGTAAGTTCCTTTCTGGAACGTACCCGACTCGCGCGAACGTGATCGGCCGTGTCTGGAAAGTTCGCGCATGTACCCGGTTTTCGAGACTATACTTCTATGTAGTGCCGCGCTCGTTTGTTTGCGCTTTGTGTGTTCGTAACAATATTATATATTACCGTAAAATATTTTATTAAATTAATATGAATAAATAGCTATTATTTCTCGTAAAAAGTAAAGGATTTAAGGTGTACAATACTGTAGTACAATATTTTGATCTATCTCGTAGGGTTCAGCTAGCGTTTGCAATGTAAGAGCAAAAAGGGTTTCTTTACAACATTACATTAGAAACCTCTTAAATTATCAGTGTTTCTCTTCTATGTTATGTTATGCACGTATTATAGGTATGAACCTTTCTCTTGAATCACTCTATCTATTTAAAAAACCGCATCAAAATCCGTTGCGTACTTTTAAAGATCTAAGCATAGACAGACAGACAGCAGAAAGCGACTTTGTTTTATATTATGTAGTGAAACGACTCTTATGCTATAAAATAAACCTCGCTAAATACTTGTAGAAAGGAGAGCACAAAACAAAGCAAAATTCTACGGCTGTGCTGGTTGCTGGTTTCCTGAGGACAGAAAAATAATCGATTTATGGAAAACATCGATGTATTTTTTGATATATCGAGATAACATCGATGCTACTATCCGATGCATTTCATCAACAAAAGCAGCTATGTTTTTTTTTCAATGTCTGTCACTAGTTCACGTGTAGATTTTGTGCTGCCGCTGTCTCTCTTCTACTCGGACGCATCGGCCGATAGAGTGGAAGAGAGAAAGATGCGTCACAAGCTGAAGGCTTAGGCCGATCATGCCTCTCTATCGCTTGTTCCGCAGCCTCTCTTGCACGCACGGCTCTGGCGGAACGTGACAATAAGTATTGCTTTTTCGTGTGTGCAGCCGGCATTCATCGATTTATAAGACGTTATCACGTCAACAAGTTTTTTAGTGTTTATAGTGTCCATTAAATAGCCACTTTACTTGCCATATTTAATTAACACTGAAATGTGAAAGATTAGTTTCTGCGATAACAAGGCGGAATTTCGTAGAGGACGTGCGCTAGTTTTGCATACAAATTGGAATGTAATTGCAACGGTTATATTACTACTGAATATTGGATTAAAAGGTGCACTCAAATTTAAATATTAAAGTAGTTAATATAAAACTGTAAGCATTCTTATGTGAAAAGTTAAATACTTATATAAATAGGTTTTTTTCACCTCCACCATTATTATGTGTGTACATACAGTCACGAGCAACAAAATGTATACGTTTACAAATTATCGAAAGCATATCAAAACAATATAATTATTGCAAAACGAAGTATATAAGTTTTGCAATAAAAAATATCTTGTTTACATTGGAATCAATATTATGTACATATTTTTATTAAATCGTTGCCCCAGAATATATTTAGATTGAAGGGTACACGTTTCACACTATACAGGTGACCATACACATTTCAAAAATAGTTATACACAACAAAGCTTTATCAAAATGTAAATAGGCGTTATTGAGAGTCAATTTTAATGTGTTTGGAAATTTGCATTAATTTCAAAAATATGTAAACATAAGCAGGTCTTTTAATTAATGTCGATCATGTAAGTTATTTGTTTTGAGATCCTACTAAAATTACACCTAACCCTTTAACGTTTAGATAGCATTTCTTGTCATTGTAATGTTATAATATATATTGCATTCTTTATTGCATAATTCTTTATTGCATTTATAAAGTAATTAAACAGTACATTTACATATATTTGTGAGCAATGGTGGGCTTATCTCGAAAAGAGATCTCTTACAGCCAACCAAGGGTGTGTGGGTGATTAAACAGGTAAGCGGGACAACTTAAGAGTGCAGATCATATAATATTCATAAAATAAAATAAAAAAGATAAAAAACATAATCTCAATCAGAATTAAATAAAAAGCTATCATAATATGTCAATATGCTATATAAATAAGAACTAACTACATACTACATAAATACAATAAATAAATAACATTACACATTTAGTAAATAGATAAAGTAGATAACTATAGTAAAGGTTGTAAGTAAGTTGATTATGTTCAGACACAAAGTAGATAATATACAGAGACACCACTTAGTACAAGAAAATGGTTACACCCTAAAACTGGTTATTCAACTGGCTATATTGCTTTCCTTCTATTTTACGATAGATGACACTAGTGAGAACACAAATAACTCGATACGTATTGCCATCTAGTGAGACACTAAGAATACGGTTATCGCTTGTTGTTGTTAGATGGCGCTTCGTTATAGCCTACTCACAGACGTTGGTGGATGCGTAATCAATCGAAGTTTCGTATGTCAGTAACAGTACCTACATTAAAATATCTTTATTCACGGTCGCGGGGTTTAACGTTCCAAAAATATGCCGCGAATATAGAAACCGTGAATATTGTGTGAACAAGTTACAAAATAAAACGAATATTTATAAAAATAAAATCAATTTGAGCTGTAGCATTATAAATTTACCTTTTAAGAGTAAGGCTCCTTTCCATAGATCGATCAGCTTTCATGATCACAAAGTTAATTTGCGTATAAACCTTCACTCAGACTTTTTAATTTAATGTAGGTATTCCTTACCAAGCGGACCTATGAGTAATTCGATCCTCGTCGATGTACTACGAACGTAGAACTACTCTATTACCACAAGGGGTAATATTCTTTTTTTAACTTGCTTTTGTATTGTGACGGTAAGGTTTGTTTTAATTGACATTAGTCCACTTGGTCAAATCTTTCATGAAAGCCGCCTGGGCATATACCAGAACTCAAATAATGCCGCTACTTTAATAAAAGACTGAATCTCTTTCTATTTACTGTTTTCATCCTCGAATAATGAAATTTTTAGCCGCGAATACAGGAACTGTGTTGGAATTTTTTCTCTCTCGGATAAGGAAACCGTGAATGGGGAACTTTTACTGTATTGACGGAACATTGCGAACGATTTTAGGAAACCACTTTCTTAGCTATTCTAACTATGTATTTTTTACTCATGTTTGGCTCAGGTTTACGAACGTGTCGCGTATTATACCTATTTGGAAAATTGTTTTTTTGTTTCAAATGAAACTAAAAAAAAACTTTCTAGTTTATTCCTTTGTTATCAGGTCAGGGCCAGGTGACGTGATCCTGGAGAAATTGAGGGAAATAAAATATTAGAGGCACACCTATCGAGATTTAGGTATTTTAAATAGTAACTGGTGCAGTTGTTACTGAAAACACCCGTGGCCGTAATAGGTATGGTTGCATTTTATTGACGGACAAAACATTTGTCACTATCACATGTACGTACCTACTTTTCAGTGACTGAGAGTTATTTTATTCGTCGATAAAATGTCGACCATATGTACTTCCGATTGGTCTAACATAGCACAGTGTTTTATGGAACCAAAAAAATTTACACAATACAAATTGAGGTTTTTACATAAATATATTATTTATACCCTAAAAAAGCATGAGTTCAATTCCCAGAAGTCTAACTCCAATACTTTTTGAGAAAAAAAATCATGAACTTATCGTGACCTTTGACCTATGAAATCTAAAATATTTTTTATAAAATGAATAGAAAGTGAATAGAATAGTAGTTTATGAAATTGGTACATAATGAGGGGTGTAAAACCTAGTTATGTGCAGTTTCATACAATACTTTATCTAATCTCATACATTGAATATATCAAATAAAAGATAGAGATTGATACAGTTTATTTATTGGTTATTGTAAGTGTTAACATTTTGTATATTACAATGACTTTACTGTTAGTAGATTAAGAGTGACTGCTGCCGCAGTCTCTAAAATGTCGGGCTGCGTTAAATTTTCTTCACTTTCAGTATCAGATATTTTAATAAACAATAATAATTATCCAGCGAAACACAACAAAGAATTGCAAGAAAACGTATTATGGCGCCAAAATTTCCGATATCACCGCGCATGCGCCAAAGCGTGCTCAGCCACAGATAAAAAATGAAAAAAATGAAACAGTGCTATACGAATTGGCGCAGTATTATATCAATGGTCTGTAATCAAAACGTAATGAAAAAATAGTAGTTTATGATACTGTTGCATAATAAGGGTTCTTATAACATGAGTGTGTTTTAAAAAAACGAGCCGTAGGCGAGTTTTTTTATAGTATCACACGAGTGTTATAAGACCAAGTTATGTACAGTGTCATACACTACTTTATCTACTCTCATACTATATTACGTAAAACAATGTTGCAAACAAAACCAAACTTTGTTTAAATATTGAAAAGATTTTTTAAATGTCAAATGTTGGCGCCAAGGTGCAAACATCGATTGTGAATGCGTGTTGCGTCGTCGCGGACTCGTTCATTGAAACCTTTTTAAAGTAGAGGTTCAACCTCCTTGGTCCAGCTGGAGGTTGTATAGGTGTATCGTTATGATTAAAAAGTTATATTATGATACAGGTGTCCATACAAGACCTGTATCGTAATTAAACTTTTTTTTTTATTATTTTTGGCCTGTACGTAATGTTTGTCATAAGCATTTTGTTTTCAGTTTTAGAATCTTTGTATTATAGTATCAGAGTCATCGAGTTATATGTACTACGTACTAGAGAAGACGGCCCATAGCACGATTTTACGCAACGCTTTGCGGTACGCTGTACCGCAACCGTCCAGTGAGTGTCCATCGCCCGTCCACAACACATGTCTTTTGCTTTGTTCTGCTCGCATTAATAAGTTGCAAAATATGCCTGGTTGCGTTCTTAAAAACTGCTCTAAACACTCTAGAACATCTAAAAAAGTGATGGTTTAACATTTCATCGGTAAATAAAAATAAAAATGTTTAAAACACTGATTAAATATTTTTTGGTACTTTACGACGTCAAGTTGTCAACGACGCCATTTTGCAATACAAATCATAGAGTAATGAAAACAGAAAAGACAGTTGCGTAATATAACTTTATACCTACGTTTATTTTTTTTCAGTTTATAGAAGATAACAAATGATTATACGAGCAAACGGCAAAAACTCACTAAACTTATTTTGTTTAAAGGAAATTAAATAATAATTACTCTTGATTTCTTTGTTTTGTATAACGAGCGTTTTGTGTACCGAGCGGAGCTAATAAATACGAGGATTCGAATCGAAGTGTGAACCTGGGTAAAAATTTATAATTCATCATAAATAAACGTGTATAACAAATTTTATTTACGTATTTTAAATTTAACTCAAAATAAAAAATTACATGAATTCTAGTGACGTTTGGTAGGCACAAAACTGTCCATTCTGTAATACAATATTAATAACTGAGCCATGTGATCACTCTATGTTTGACGAAACGCGTAAGCGCAAGGAAATACACGGCGCTTATGACCTTGTCGACGCGAGAAAACTGACACTAAAAGCGATTCAGCGCTACTTGCTTAAATCTTTGTTTAGTTGACATAGTTATTGTTTCAGCGCTGCGGCAAACTTTTGCCTTAAATATTTCAACAGTGGAGCAATGGTTTTGTTGAGGATGGCTTCTCTAGTACGTAGTACATATAACTCGATGATCAGAGTAGATAAAAAATATTATAACATTATTTTGTTAGACAAATAGTGTTGTATTATTTTTTTTTAATTTCATTACGATATACTATTTGTAAAGTTCGTCAATATAAACTCGTTTTGAGTTTAATATTTTGAATTTTACGATGTGAGAGTAGATAAAAGAATATATATTTTAATAAATACTAGCGACCCGCCCCAGCTTCGCACGGATGCAATGCTCTACTATATTATGCATGTATTATACATATAAACCTTCCTCTTGAATTACTCTATATATTATATTAAAAAAAACCGCATCAAAATCCGTTGCGTTGTTTTAAAGATTTAAGCATACAAAGGGATATAGGGACAGAGAAAGCGACTTTGTTTTATACTATGTAGTGATGAGTGAATCGGACATAATCACACGCATATAAACGCGTTTCTTTAGCTTAAAAATCCATTGGTTTGGGAGCAGCATTTTTTTTATTTCGTATTTATTATTGTCTCTCCCTAAAAACGAAAAAGTGGAACCTACAACTTAAATAGAAATATACATAAATGAGCCACGTCCCACTATTGCGGCGATTAGAAGATATTCATTTTAAAATTTTTATGCTAGGGTTGTCACCGAACTTGATCTCGACGAAAATTTTTAAAATATTAATATGTGTATTATTTTTGAACGAGAACATCGATTTTCGTTTTCGGGTCTGGGTGTTAACTGTTAATTGTTTGTTTTGTGTGTTTCGGAGACCCAATTAGACACAAGTTCATGCCTGCTTGCTTCTAAGGTTTTTTGTTACAAAAATAGGTACATACCTGTTAACCGATTTATGCCCACGACTTTGTACTATGCTTTTATTTTCTGATCGAATGCAATTTTTTTTAAAGATGCGATCAACTGATTAGATTGATTTGTATGAGAAGTTACTTTTTCGCGGGGTCACAGACCCATGGCACCGTATTGCCTCAGCAGGGGCTTACCCAACCTACTGAGAGCCATAGCCAAAGACTATACCTCACCGGGCCCATCTCAGCCACTGGTAAAATTATTAAAGCCTTCGCCACTAGTATTTTTTCGAGCGATGTAGAAAGGCACAATAAGCCTACTTCTAAAGCGGCAAAGCCACAACCTTATACGCCTAGAGAAGCTCTTAATATGATAATAGATAGACAGTTAAGTGACATGTAAACAAATAAGGGCAGATCTTAATAGGAGAGGATACCCAGCCTATCCCTCATTACAAGGCGACTGAGTCCTGAAATAAATTCTGGCGTCAAGTTAAAGTAGACGTGGTGCACTAAAAAGGTGCCGGCAGGTGATGAGATTTACCTAGATCGATTTTAAATGTGAATGAATTTCTAAATCTAAAATTTCATCACAATCGTTAGACCCGTTTCCAAGAAACCAATTACATACCAACATATTTATATAGGTACATGCAAGAATTGCTCGTTTAAAGTATAGGATGTGTGTATATGTGTTAAATTATTTCAATCAACATAGTTTATTTTTTCGATCATTTGGCGTGTAAGGTACAAAATTAAAGATGTGGTCGAACATACATAAAGTATTCCTACATTATCACATCTACATTAGGTAGGTAGTATATGTAAGTATATTGTATTCGTCTATAAGTGTTGTTAATTTATTCAATTCATTGACGGTATCAATTAACAAACAAAAAATGAAACATTTTCATTTAACACATAGTTGATCTTTGTGACAACCCCAGATCATGAAAGTTGACCTTTATGTAAATTCTATCATAACTTCTTAAAACCGCAAAAGTGGGATTTGGTTTATAGAACCTTTCTATACTAAATCCAGGTTCCACTTTTGCCGATTTTTGGAGAAAAAAAATAAAATCAAAATTTAAAAAAATACGTATTACTCAGAAAGTAGGACACTTATGAATAAAATAAAATTGCGACATTATGCCTTCAATAATTCATTATCAAGTGGCAAATATCTCATGGACAGATATGGAACCTTTTTGGATAGAAGAGAGATGGAAGTCGTTTGAAGAAATTAAATTATTTTTTTATATGCGCAAATTTTAAAAACTTTACTACTTCATATAGTTTTTTACTGAAATAAGTGATTTGGAAATTGAACTCTTGCCTTTATTAGGGTATAAATAATCGATTTATGCAAAAACCTTAAGGTGTAAATTATTTTGTTTCCATAAAACACGCCATCTAGCGTTACAATTGCAAAACACTTCGTAAGCCTCATAGCTGAAAAGTAGTAGCTCAATTGATTATTTACGGTGTTTCTTATCTTCAAATTTAGGAGTCGAATTAAGGTTGATGTGAAGTTGTATATATAAAATATGCTAGTCTTTATTTTAATCTCAATATTTTTACTTAATTCGTCTTATTTCTAAACATGTGAAATGTTATAATTTACAAATGTTAATGGTAGTGACATCTATTGCGGTTTTTTAGAATTAAAAATCTTTTGTATGAAATGGTACCCCATGGTTCAGACTATGATAACTGTGCTAGAAAGCTTTAAGTTTGGTTTTAAAGGAAGTGATGAACGGAGAGTCTTTAATAGTAATTATATCTTTAATAAATTGTATGAACCAGACGAACGCGTACAGTAAGTCTTTCTAGAGCACCATTATGTCCCACTCAAGCAAAAAGTAGTCCGTAGGCCGATAATTAAAGTTGGGAATTGAAGTAACCCTAGCCGTGGGTATCTATATATATACTTCTATGAATATTATATATCTATGTATCATATATTTATGTTAATCCGTTACCCTGGTATCCCATAACAAAAGCCTTCGGTGCTTACTTAGAGCTAGGTTAAATAGGTGTGAATGTATGATTTATTATTATTATGTAACAGAACTGCCTTTAGTGACTTTTTTTGCTTGTATAGGTATATGTAAAAAGTTGTTAAAACACATATGAGACCAAAAGCTATTATAGAATTGATGATTATTAAAAAGACAAAAATACGTCGAATTACTGGGTGTTACTTTAAAAACTAATTAAAATTATGTAAAGTATATTTTTCTGATGCATCTTTAAGGACGATAGAAAATTTTCTTTAATTAAAAAATATGTAACACATATTTAAAAAGAAAAAAACAGTCCTTTCCGACTTTGTTTTGTCTTCTTCTTGGTACAAGGTCTCCCGACTTAGGACTTAATAAGCCATGGTATATTTGTTAAGTTTCAATGAATGCATTGTACCTAAATGCTCATATTGCAGAAAAAACATTTTATTTTTATCACATCTTATCATCATTTAATTTCATCAACTTCAGTTAAACGAACTATTAGTGAAATGGTGTTAGAAATCGGTTACGATATGTTTTTATTTTGGTTTAATTTTTACGGTTTCTTATAACAGTTTATTCAATATAGTCAAGTGAGGATCATATGTCTGTTTTATGATATTTAAAAATACACATACTCGTGGGTAATTGATAGTAACGTAATCCCAAATTAACTGCTTACCTAGCAGAATTCATTAATTTCAGATTATACAAAAAATAATTTCAATAATCTTTGTATCGCCGATCGTTCTAATACAGCTGAAATGACAACGGAATTATAATGAGAACTGAGTAATTATAAGTTTATCAAATTAATAAAAGCGGAACTAATCTATATTAAAATGCCGAAACTCTAGAAGTATTTGACGACCGTTTGGTGCAACGGTAGCTATTCTGGCTTTCGTACGGACGGTTCTGGATTCGAATCCCGGAAGGGGCAGATGTTTGTGTGACGAATACGAGCATTTGTACCTGAGTCATGGATAGTAATTTATATCTATTAATATTACATATCTATGTATCATATGTGTATGTCTATCCGTTACCCTAGTATCCATTACACAAGCCTTACTTTGGGCTAGGTTAATTGGTGTGAATGTAAGAAATATTATTATTATTTTTTATTTATTTCACAAACAAAAAAGTTGCAAAATGAGCTTACAATTTAGTCCCGCACAACCGACTAGTTGGTTTGACCGAGGCATCTTCAGTGTCTTTTAGCTTTATAATAATGTAAAAATACAGCTAATTAAGATAACTGGAGCTATAAGGTAGTGAATAATTATATTGAAAAATTAAATTAGCAATATTATGGTTTACACTGCAAAGGTTAAATAAAACAATAACTTAATGGAAAGTTTAACGGTGAGTATTATATATAATACTTGTTTAAAATAGTAGTGATCAGATATTCGTCTAGAATCTTCTTTGAGTTGTAGTAATATATTCAATTCACGCTTGCCCAGCCAAAGTGTTAGTTTCCTAATATTTTCTTAGAAAAAGCCATATACTACACTAATTTCTACAATTGAGCTTACAGAATGCATTATAAGCTGGAGTTTACCTATTGAAATATAACATTGTGTGCTTTTGTTTGTAACAACATGTATTCACTCGCAGCTGTGCAAAAAGGCGTATGTGTGTTCTCAACTCCAGTGAAATATGGTCTACTGTGCATGCATAAATTATCAAAATGTTAAGACTGTCTTTGTTATGTTGTTTAAAGCTTGTATTAAATGTGAAAAAACATTTATTCCGTTCCATTGTTTTAAAGAGAATAAGGTTGTAGAAGGAAATTTTTGTACGATTTTTTTTTGTCTTAATGAATGATTATACTTAAATATATAATATTTACTATAGAATAGATTCTCAGCTATGTGAATTTATTAAACTATATATAACCGATAATTTTTTACACACTTTTATGAGTATAACCCACTGCAATACAAAAGTAATTTAAGTTTACGGTTACGCAGAATCGGTACTTTTATACTTATTCCAACTTTCTAAACACTTTCATTTTCACTTTATTTCTTTTGACCATACTGTTTAAAAACATATTCATACAAATAGGCAATTTTAAGGCAATATGCGACAATGAAAAAATGAAAAAACTTACATTCCAAAAACTAAGTAATCAAATTACTAATCCCCTTTTTTGTTTTACTTACGTAATCAAGAGACACTTGTTTCTTATAAATATTATTCTAAAACATAATTGCTCAACCTTATTTTGCTCATAGCCTACTTTATCTAGAACTCCCAATTTTAATTCTACTTTTGACATGAATTTTAGCGACGACTATTGCCTCGATAATACGTGTAATATTTATTATATTGTAGCCGTAAGATAGAATATGACCTTTATCATATTTCTGAGTTTAAAAGTAAGAAAGAACAAAGTTCCAATGGGAGCAATTAAAACTGATGAGGAGAAAATTTAGGTATAAGCATGGGGTACCATTTCATACAAGAGATTTTTAATTCTAAAAAACCGCAATAGATGTCACTACCATCACAAAGTAGATAATATACAGAGACACCACTTAGTACAAGAAAATGGTATCACCCTAAAACTGGTTATTCAACTGGCTATATTGCTTTCCTTCTATTTTACGATAGATGACACTAGTGAGAACACAAATAACACGATACGTATTGCCATCTAGTGAGACACTAAGAATACGGCTATCGCTTGTTGTTGTTAGATGGCGCTTCGTTATAGCGTACTCACGGACGTTGGTGGATGCGTAATCAATCGAAGTTTCGTATGTCAGTAACAGTACTTTAAAATCTCTTTATTCACGGTCGCGGGGTTTAACGTTCCAAAAATATGCCGCGAATATAGAAACCGTGAATATGGAATGGTAATTAGTATGGAATCATAGGGGATGCGTTACAAGTTACAAAATACAACGAATATTTATAAAAATAAAATCAATTTGAGCTGTAGCATTATAAATTTGCCTTTTAAGAGTAAGGCTCCTTTCCATAGATCGATCAGCTTTCATGATCACAAAGTTAATTTGCGTATAAACCTTCACTCAGACTTTTTAAATTTAATGTATTCCTTACCAAGCGGACCTATGAGTAGGGGAGAGGTATCCTCGTTGTCACAAGTACTAGTTGTCACAAAGTCAATATCTATTTAAATACAAGAATTAATAGAACGCACCTATTGAGGTTTCGGAACGCATCTCATTGCTACCAACATAAGAAAGTGTCATGGCCGCCAGCCTTTAGTCGCGGAGGTTATTGCAAAAAACAAAAAATAATAATTGGTAAGTAAATTTTATTCTCTTTTTGTATATTATGTCTTTCCGGTATTAAGTAAGTTATTGTCAAGATTTTGAGGGATTATGAGAGTAAAATAAGTCAGTTTTTACGTAGTAATGAATAACGTTTTCATTGGTAAACATTTTAAGGTTAGTTTTGAATATTTACTGATTCTTACCGTCGGTACAAGTTGTCTCAATGTTTTCGGGTCTAGTTGTCACTGTGACAACTAACCCCAGTAGGTATTGATATGGTGTTATTCAGTGTAATTCAGCTATAACTTTTGTTAAAGGTAGTAAATATGCCTAGAAACCGAAAAAGGAAAACTGAACGAGGCCAGACGCCTGCCGATGTCATGATGCAAGCCGTTAACGCTATCGGGCCTAATAACTCTATCAGAAGTGTTGCCAAAGATTATAATATAAATTACAGAACACTTGCTCGATATTTAAAAAAACATAAGAATAATGAGAACGCCCCACTATCTGTCGGGTACGTAAAGGTAAGACAGGTTTTCAAGGACGACGAAGAAAATAATTTGTCAAAATACCTACAAAGAGCTGCAGATATATATTTTGGTCTGACTCCACTCGAAGTACGTAAATTGGCATTCCAGTATGCATGTGCCTTAGACCGTAAATTTCCTGACACTTGGTCAAACAATAATATGGCTGGCGAAGAATGGTTGAATGGTTTTATGTGTCGGCATCAAGAACTGAGCATTCGAAAACCAGCAGTCTTGCACGAGCAACTAGTTTCAATTCTTATAATGTAACTCTGTTCTTCGATAATTTGGCAAAAGTTTTAGACAAATACAACTTTGAAGGCCAAGACATATGGAATGTGGACGAGACTGGTGTTACCACGGTTCAGAAGCCCCAGAGAATTGTTGCACGAAGAGGTATGAAGCAAATCGGTGCTCTGACTTCTGCTGAACGAGGCACACTTGTAACATTAGCTATTGCAGTATCGGCTACAGGAAATAGTATTCCTCCGTTTTTTGTCTTCCCTCGAAAAAATTACAAAGACCATTTTGTGAACAACGGAACAACAGGATCAACTGGCAGCGCCAATCCATCTGGTTGGATGAATGAAGAATGTTTTTATAATTTTATTCAACAATTTGTACGCCATACTCGCTGCAGCTCTGAACGTCCATTGCTGCTGTTGTTAGATAATCACGATTCACATCTCTCCATCAAAACTATAGATTTTTGCAAAAAAAATGGAGTTGTGGTATTTTCCTTTCCTCCTCATTGCTCACACAAGCTACAACCGCTAGACCGCAGCGTTTATGGACCTTTGAAGAGATATGTAAACACTGCGTGTGACGACTGGATGCGGAATCATCCAGGCAAAACTATGACAATTTATGACATCCCTGCAATCATCAAAGTTAGTTTGCCTTCAGCCATAACTCCTCAAAATATTATGTCTGGTTTTGCTGTGAGTGGAATATGGCCATTTAATCGAAACATTTTCACTGATGTCGATTTTGCGCCGTCTTATGTAACGGACAGGCCCGCAACTCAACAAAAAAATCGTCAGCCTGATCAAAATGTTGTCAGTGATGCCCCAATCATAGAAAATGTCTTAGAAACATGAAGAACTCCATCCCCAACTGCTGGACCCAGTGAAATGATCATTCCAGCACGAAATATACCAACACCTGAATTAATTAGGCCATTCCCGAAGGCCCCTGAAAAGAAAACCACTTCAAATCGTAGAAAGAGAATAAGCGCTGTTTTGACGGATACCCCGGTAAAAAACGCCTTAGCCGAGCAACAGAAAATGAAAAAAAATAAGCCAAAAGTACCACAAAAAAAAAATCTAAGAAAAATAGAAAACGTAAAGATCATACGAGTGATGAAGATGATTCAGGGGATGACACATGTTTAGTTTGTTGCTTCGGAACATGGTCTGAAGCAAAACCGTACGAAGAATGGGTACAATGCACGAAATGCAAGCTTTGGGCTCACAGAAAATGCGTTGGGAAGAATTATTTATTTTATTGCTGTCCAAATTGTGACTCAGATGAGGATAGTGATGCCGGTAGTGACCTGTGACAACATACACCTACTCTTGGGACAACCTACCCCAGATCGGGGGTAACTTGTCACAACAGAGTTGATTTTTTCAAAACATAAAAGCTAATATAAGAAAGGATGTTTTAAGTATTATTATTTCAATTAATGAAGGCTGAAATACCAAATATATGATTAACATAATTAAACTGATTGTTTTATTTAATTTGTTTATAATAAAAATATAAACTTGATTTCTGAGACAACTAGGACACCTCTCCCCTAATTCGATCCTTGTCGATGTACTACGAACGTAGAACTACTCTATTACCACGAGGAGTAATATTCTTTTTTTAACTTGCTTTTGTATTGTGACGGTAAGGTTTGTTTTAATTGACATTAGTTCACTTGGTCAAATCTTTCATGAAAGCTGCCTGGGCATATACCAGAACTCAAATAATGCCGCTACTTTAATAAACGACTGAATCTCTTTCTATAAATAGAAATAGAAATTTCTATAAATAGAAAAAGGATGAAAACAGTAAACTGTTTTCATCCTTGAATAATGAAATTTTTAGCCGCGAATACAGGAAAAATCATGAACTTATCGTGACCTTTGACCTATGAAATCTATAATATTTTTTATAAAATGAATAGAAAGTGATTAGAATAGTAGTTTATGAAACTGGTACATAATGAGGGGTGTAAAACCTAGTTATGTGCAGTTTCATACACTACTTTATCTAATCTCATACATTGAATATATCAAATAAAAGATAGAGATTGATACAGTTTATTTATTGTGTGTTAACATTTTGTATATAACAATGACTTCACTGGTATTAGATAAAGAGTGACTGCTGCCGCAGTCTCTAAAATGTCGGGCGGCGTTAAATTTTCTTCACTTTCAGTATCAGATATTTTAATAAACAATAATAATTATCCAGCGAAACACAACAAATAATTGCAAGAAAACGTATTATGGCGCCAAAATTTCCGGTATCACCGCGCATGCGCCAAAGTGCGCTCAGCCACAGATAAAAAATGAAAAAAATGAAATAGTGCTATACGAATTGGCGCAGTATTATATCAATGGTCTGTAATCGAAACGTAATGAAAAAAAAATGTTATAACATTATTTTGTTAGACAAATAGTGTTGTAATTTTTTTTTAAATTTCATTACGATATACTATTTGTAAAGTTCGTCAATATAAACTCGTTTTGAGTTTAATATTTTGAATTTTACGATGTGAGAGTAGATAAAAGAATATATATTTAATAAATATGAGTGAATCGGACATAATCACACGCATATCAACGCGTTTCTTTGGTTTGGGAGCAGCATTATTTTTATTTTGTATTTATTATTTTTTCTCCCTAAAAACGAAAAAGTGGAACCTACAACTTAAATAGAAATATACATAAATGAGCCACGTCCCACTATTGCGGCGATTAGACTTGATCTCGACGAAAATTTTTAAAATATTAATATGTGTATTATTTTTGAACGAGAACATCGATTTTCGTTTTCGGGTCTGGGTGGTAACTGTTAATTGTTTGTTTTGTGTGTTTCGGAGACCCAATTAGACACAAGTTCAAAAATAGGTACATACCTGTTAACCGATTTATGCCCACGACTTTGTACTATGCTTTTATTTTCTGATCGAATGCATTTTTTTTTAAAGATGCGATCAACTGATTAGATTGATTTGTATGAGAAGTTACTTTTTCGCGGGGTCACAGACCCATGGCACCGTATTGCCTCAGCAGGGGCTTACCCAACGTACTGAGAGCCATAGCCAAAGACTATACCTCACCGGGCCCATCTCAGCCACTGGTAAAATTATTAAAGCCTTCGCCACTAGTATTTTTTCGAGTGATGTAGAAAGGCACAATAAGCCTACTTCTAAAGCGGAAAAGCCACAACCTTATACGCCTAAAGAAGCTCTTAATATGATAATAGATAGACAGTTAAGTGACATGTAAACAAATAAGTGTAGATCTTAATAGGAGAGGATACCCAGCCTATCCACCTCATTACAAGGCGACTGAGTCCTGAAATAAATTCTGGCGTCAAGTTAAAGTAGACGTGGTGCACAAAAAAGGTGCCGGCAGGTGATGAGATTTACCTAGATCGATTTTAAATGTGAATGAATTTCTAAATCTAAAATTTCATCAAAATCGTTAGACCCGTTTCCGAGAAACCAATTACATACCAACATATTTATATAGGTACATGCAAGAATTGCTCGTTTAAAGTATAGGATGTGTGTGTTAAATTATTTCAATCAATATAGTTTATTTTTTCGACCATTTGGCGTGTAAGGTACAAAATTAAAGATGTGGTCGAACATACATAAAGTATTCCTACATTATCACATCTACATTAGGTAGGTAGTATATGTAAGTATATTGTATTCGTCTATAAGTGTTGATTTATTCAATTCATTGACGGTATCAATTAACAAACAAGAAATGAAACATTTTCATTTACCACATAGTTGATCTTTGTAACAACCCCAGATCATGAAAGTTGACCTTTATGTAAATTCTATCATAACTTCTTAAAACCGCAAAAGTGGGATTTGGTTTATAGAACCTTTGTATACTAAATCCAGGTTCCACTTTTGCCGATTTATGAAGAAAAAAAAATAAAATCAAAATTTTAAAAAATACGTATTACTCAGAAAGTAGGACACTTATGAATAAAATAAAATTGCGACATTTTGCCTACAATAATTCATTATCAAGTGGCAAATATCTCATGGACAGATATGGAACCTTTTTGGATAGAAGAGAGATGGAAGTCTTTTGAAGAAATTAAATTGTTATTTTTTTATATGCGCAAATTTTGAAAACTTTACTACTTCATATAGTTTTTTACTGAAATAAGTGATTTGGAAATTGAACTCTTGCCTTTATTAGGGTATAAATAATCGATTTATGCAAAAACCTTAAGGTGTAAATTATTTTGTTTCCATAAAACACGCCATCTAGCGTTACAATTGCAAAACACTTCGTAAGCCTCATAGCTGAAAAGTAGTCGCATGTAGCCTATACTTTCGTATTCTCAATTGATTATTTATGGTGTTTCTTATCTTCAAATTTAGGAGTCGAATTAAGGTTGATGTGAAGTTGTATATATAAAATATGCTAGTCTTTATTTTAATCTCAATATTTCTACTTAATTCGTCTTATTTCTAAACATGTGTAATGTTATAATTTACAAATGTTAATGGTAGTGACATTTATTGCGGTTTTTTAGAATTAAAAATCTCTTGTATGAAATGGTACCCCATGCTACCATTAACATTTGTAAATTATAACATTTCACATGTTTAGAAATAAGACGAATTAAGCAGAAATATTGAGATTAAAATAAAGACGAGCATATTTTATATATACAACTTCACATCAACCTTAATTCGACTCCTAAATTTGAAGATAAGAAACACCATAAATAATCAATTGAGAATACGAAAGTATAGGCTACATGTGACTACTTTTCAGCTATGAGGTTTACGAAGTGTTTTGCATTTGTAACGCTAGATGGCGTGTTTTATGGAAACAAAATAATTTACACCTTAAGGTTTTTGCATAAATCGATTATTTATACAAATTATTTATTATTATTATTTTTTTTTTTTTTAATAAAGGCAAGAGTTCAATTTCCAAATCACTTTATTCAGTAAAAAATTATATGAAGTAGTAGTTTTTAAAATTTGCGCATATAAAAAAATAACAATTTAATTTCTTCAAAAGACTTCCATCTCTCTTCTATCCAAAAAGGTACCACATCTGTCCATGAGATATTTGCCACTTGATAATGAATTATTGAAGGCAAAATTTCGCAATTTTATTTTATTCATAAGTGTCCTACTTTCTGAGTAATACGTATTTTTTTAAATTTTGTTTTATTTTTTTTCTCCAAAAATCGGCAAAAGTGGAACCTGGATTTAGTATAGAAAGGTTCTATAAACCAAATCCCACATTTGCGGTTTTAAGAAGTTATGATAGAATTTACATAAAGGTCAACTTTCATGATCTGGGGTTGTCACAAAGATCAACTATGTGTTAAATGAAAATGTTTCATTTTTTGTTTGTTAATTGATACCGTCAATGAATTGAATAAATTAACAACACTTATAGACGAATACAATATACTTACATATACTACCTACCTAATGTAGATGTGATAATGTAGGAATACTTTATGTATGTTCGACCACATCTTTAATTTTGTACCTTACACGCCAAATGGTCGATAAAATAAACTATGTTGATTGAAATAATTTAACACATATACACACATCCTATACTTTAAACGAGCAATTCTTGCATGTACCTATATAAATATGTTGGTATGTAATTGGTTTCTCGGAAACGGCTCTAACGATTGTGATGCAATTTTAGATTTAGAAATTCATTCACATTTAAAATCCATCTAGGTAAATCTCATCACCTGCCGGCACCTTTTTAGTGCACCACGTCTACTTTAACTTGACGCCAGAATTTATTTCAGGACTCAGTCGCCTTGTAATGAGGTGGATAGGCTGGGTATCCTCTCCTATTAAGATCTGCCCTTATTTGTTTACATGTCACTTAACTGTCTATCTATTATCATATTAAGAGCTTCTTTAGGCGTATAAGGTTGTGGCTTTGCCGCTTTAGAAGTAGGCTTATTGTGCCTTTCTACATCACTCGAAAAAATACTAGTGGCGAAGGCTTTAATAATTTTACCAGTGGCTGAGATGGGCCCGGTGAGGTATAGTCTTTGGCTATGGCTCTCAGTACGTTGGGTAAGCCCCTGCTGAGGCAATACGGTGCCATGGGTCTGTGACCCCGCGAAAAAGTAACTTCTCATACAAATCAATCTAATCAGTTGATCGCATCTTTAAAAAAAAATGCATTCGATCAGAAAATAAAAGCATAGTACAAAGTCGTGGGCATAAATCGGTTAACAGGTATGTACCTATTTTTGTAACAAAAAAACTTAGAAGTAAGCAGGCATGAACTTGTGTCTAATTGGGTCTCCGAAACACACAAAACAAACAATTAACAGTTAACACCCAGACCCGAAAACGAAAATCGATGTTCTCGTTCAAAAATAATATACATATTAATATTTTAAAAATTTTCGTCGAGATCAAGTTCGGTGACAACCCTAGCATAAAAATTTAAAAATTAATATCTTCTAATCGCCGCAATAGTGGGACGTGGCTCATTTATGTATATTTCTATTTTAGTTGTAGGTTCCACTTTTTCGTTTTAAGGGAGAAAAAATAATAAATACGAAATAAAAAAAATGCTGCTCCCAAACTCACTCATATTTATTAAAATATATATTCTTTTATCTACTCTCACATCGTAAAATTCAAAATATTAAACTTAAAACGAATTTTATTTTGACGAACTTTACAAATAGTATATCGTAATGAAATTAAAAAAAATATTACAACACTATTTGTCTAACAAAATAATGTTATAATATTTTTTTCATTACGTTTCGATTACAGACCATTGATATAACACTGCGCCAATTCGTATAGCACTATTTCTTTTTTTTTCATTTTTTATCTGTGGCTGAGCGCGCTTTGGCGCATGCGCGGTGATACCGGAAATTTTGGCGCCATAATACGTTTTCTTGCAATTATTTGTTGTGTTTCGCTGGATAATTATTATTGTTTATTAAAATATCTGATACTGAAAGTGAAGAAAATTTAACGCCGACCGACATTTAAGAGACTGCGGCAGCAGTCACTCTTAATCTACTACCAGTAAAGTCATTGTAATATACAAAATGTTAACACTTACAATAACCAATAAATAAACTGTATCAATCTCTCTTTTATTTGATATATTCAATGTATGAGAAGAGATAAAGTAGTGTATGAAACTGCACATAACTAGGTTTTACACCCCTCATTATGTACTAGTTTCATAAACTACTATTCTATTCACTTTCAATTCATTTTATAAAAAATATTTTAGATTTCATAGGTCAAAGGTCACGATAAGTTCATGATTTTTTTTCTTAAAAAGTATTGGAGTTAGACTTCTGGGAATTGAACTCATGCTTTTTTAGGGTATAAATAATATATTTATGTAAAAACCTTAATTTGTAATGTTTTGTCCATCAATTAAAATGCAACCATACCTATTACGGCCACGGGTGTTTTCAGTAACAACTGCACCAGTTACTATTTAAAATACCTAAATCTCGATAGGTGTGCCTCTAATATTTTATATCCTTTAATTACTCCAGGATCACGTCACCTGGCCCTGACCCGATAACAAAGCAATAAACTAGAAAGTGTTTTTTTTCGTTTCATTTGAAACAAAAAAACAGTTTTCCAAATAGGTATAATACGCGACACGTTCGTAAACCTGAGCCAAACATGAGTAAAAAATACATAGTTAGAATAGCTAAGAAAGTGGTTTCCTAAAATCGTTCGCAATGTTCCGTCAATACAGTAAAAGTTCCCCTTTCACGGTTTCCTTATCCGAGGGAGAAAAAATTGCAACACAGTTCCTGTATTCGCGGCTAAAAATTTCGTTATTAGAGGAAGAGAACAGTAAATAGAAGGAGATTCAGTCTTTTATTAAAGTAGCGGCATTATTTGAGTTCTGGTATATGGCGGCCAGGCGGCTTTCATGAGGGATTTGACCAAGTGGACTAATGTCAATTAAAACAAACCTTACCGTCACAATAAAAAAGCAAGTTAAAAAAAGAATATTACCCCTCGTGGTAATAGAGTAGTTCTACGTTCGTAGTACATCGACGAGGATCGAACTTCTCATAGGTCCGCTTGGTAAGGAATACATTAAATTTAAAAAGTCTGAGTGAAGGTTTATACGCAAATTAACTTTGTGATCATGAAAGCTGATCGATCTATGGAAAGGAGCCTTACTCTTAAAAGGCAAATTTATAATGCTACATCTCAAATTGATTTTATTTTTATAAATATTCGTTTTATTTTGTAACTTGTAACGCATCCCCTATGATTCCATACTAATTACCATTCCATATTCACATATTCGCGGCATATTTTTGGAACGTTAAACCCCGCGACCGTGAATAAAGAGATTTTAATGTACTGTTACTGACATACGAAACTTCGATTGATTACGCATCCACCAACGTCCGTGAGTAGGCTGTAACGAAGCGCCATCTAACAACAACAAGTGATAACCGTATTCTTAGTGTCTCACTAGATGGCAATACGTATCGTGTTATTTGTGTTCTCACTAGTGTCATCTATCGTAAAATAGAAGGAAAGCAATATAGCCAGTTGAATAACCAGTTTTAGGGTGATACCATTTTCTTGTACTGAGTGGTGTCTCTGTATATTATCTACTTTGTGGTATAAGTATTCAAAAGACATGAATTTATAACATGACTGAGAAGATTGAATTTGATGCATTTTAAGATTTTATTTTATATCAGGTTCGGTTCTACTTAAAATCAACCGTAAGTCGCTGCGTTCAGTAACATGAAGTTGATTTTTCTTTTAAATAACGAACTTTGCTACAGCACTGAATTCACTTTCAGCTAAATAGAGATTTCATCATCATCATATCAGCCGTATGACGCCCACTGCTGGACATAGGCCTCCCCCAAGGATCTCCACAACGATCGGTCCTGTGCTGCCCGCATCCAGCGTTTTCCCGCGACCTTAATCAGATCGTCGGTCCACCTCGTAGCGGGCCTACCCACTGAGCGTCGTCCGGCACGCGGTCGCCATTCGAGAACCTTTCCGCCCCAACGGCCATCAGTTCTCCTTGCTATGTGTCCTGCCCATTGCCACTTCAGCTTGGCAATTCTTTGAGCTATGTCGGCGGTTTTTGTTCTCCTACGGATCTCCTCATTTCTGATTCGATCGCGTAGGGAAACACCAAGCATAGCTCACTACTCAATAGAGATTTATGGGGATATTATCAGACATCGTTGAACAATCGACCATAATCTTGGGTAAAATTGTGAAATCGGCTTCTGCAGCCAAAAGTCTATATAAAAAGTCAATTCTATTAGTATTAATTTTTTTATCTGGGATGATCTTGTTGTATACCCACCCAGTGTAGTATGGACATGTTGAAAATGTTCTGGACGTTCCTTGAGATTTCTGTGGAGGTTTTCTAAATGTTGACAGTGTAAAATTAAGTTGTCGTTATTATACGGTACTCCTGTTAATGGTGAGTCTATTAGTGAATTGCATACTGAATAGGGGTTTACGAATACATTTACGGAAAATTAGTTACCCAACATCACTGACTTTATTGACGTTTATGTCAGTAAAGATTCTTCATTTGTCAGATTTTTATAAATGCCAGTAGCACCTTCAGGTTGATCCCGTACCAAGGTTGCATGTCTTCCCCTCCAGGGCAGACTCCAGAGGAATCAGAACGCATTATATCACTAAATCTCCTTGCAATGACGACTTTACATATTTCCAGTACCACCTTCACCACGAGGAGGTGCTCTGGTCGCAAAGAGAATTACTGTGCCCTGTAATATAATATATAATCACAGATAAATTGTAGGCGATATTTTCACAAATGAAATGGGTTTCTGCCATCCTAGTTTAACGCAGTTGACTTTTTTTGCTAACAAAGTATGCCCACCAAATACGCTCATCATATATTAGCTACTATGGGACTAGTCATGGCCCAGAACTTGTACTATCCGCGACACGGTTCTTTGGGATGTTGTTGAGTTTCCGTCTGCCGATATTTCTTCTGTATTATAGTAGTTTGGATACGAAAGCACCAATGCTATTTTTTGTCTTAATAAAATTCTCAAAATAAAACTCACAGTTGAAGATTGACATTATTAAACAATTTATACATGTCTGTTAAGTACCTAAGCAATATGATTGATATGAATGAAATATTGATATGAATGAAAGCATTTTAATGAGGTTGTCGTGCAATTTTGGGCCTTTGTTTCCTAGGGACTTTCAACACGGATCGTAACTTATTGTAAAATCGATTCATTGTACATTTTGACAGACAATGCACCTTTGTACGAAGCAGCCAACGGTTAAAATCTTCATCCATTAGCAAGGCAAAGCTATTTTAGCACTCAATAATCAGATATTGTCTGGAGCTCGAAGTCTGCCATCGTCTTTTTAGAAGTTCACGAAAAAACTTTTGATGTCTTAAATAAATTGTCTAAATTTCGTATTTCATTTTTAAATCTTGTCATTTGATGGTCACATCTTTATCATTCATATTTCGGTGTATTTTATTAAAATGACCTTGAACTGGTCGAAGTAGTTTTATTTTGTCTCGTTTAGTTTATTTTTTTTAATTTGCCCACGACCCTTATACACCATCTCAATGCAGTCTCGATGCCTCTAATATTCGTTTTGTCTTTTAGCACCCGCCTGAAGACCCCACAAAAGCGCGGGCGCAAATCGCGGGCGCTATTGCCCACGTTGAGAACCTACGCTCTAAAACTTATTTTATTTAGTACAGACAACAGCACCTTCTAGCACTAATTGCTAAAACTTTGCAATTGCTTTTGAACTCTTCCAGTAAGAGTTGAAATTCATATAAGGAAGGAGTGTCATATGACCATTCTGATTTTGTTTTATAATTCATAACACAGTATTAAAAAATAAAAAAAAACGACACAATTTTGGTGCTGTCCAAATTTGAACAAATAAAGACGAACTGCTAACTGCCACAAGCCAAATTGAGTTGGATTTTCACACGCTTTTTCGTGTTTACCCAGAAATTTTAAAAGTTTGCGAAATCCATTATACTTACCTACGCTTTTCGTTAGGAAGCTCACTTTATTTACTTGGATAGAAATACGACTACTCTACTCTTGGATTTACAATAATTTTACTGCCCTGTTACCTTAATTTTATTTATTTAAACTAGCGGCCCGTCCCGGCTTAGCATTTTTTCTATGATTAAATATTTTTCCGTTAACGCCATCT
The DNA here is from genome assembly GCA_927399485.1 of Calamotropha paludella. Lineage (NCBI taxonomy): Eukaryota > Metazoa > Arthropoda > Insecta > Lepidoptera > Crambidae > Calamotropha > Calamotropha paludella. The sequence goes on from OV656805.1 coordinate 14,047,702, forward strand.
AGCGTCCGGTAGACGAACTACTTGCGGTTGCTATGGTAACGCATATACAATGGAAAAAGAGCGGGAAAAAGAGCGGACAGACAAACAACAAATTTGTGATCTTAGATTATAGATTTCTATTAAAGAAGCACATTTTACACATTTGTCGACAACATCCAACAAGGCTATTCTTCTTTGTGGAGGTTTTGTTTTGAGATAGGTAAATACGAACTATTTACATTGTTAGAATTATATTGGAATCAGGTTGAAAAAAAATGATAGCAAATCAATTTGGCGCATACGATATAGCTGGTATAAATTATTTTTTCTATTTGTTTTTACAAGTATTAGGAATACGCTACCGAATTGGTAACCGAAGTAGGAATAAGCGTCACAAGACATAATAATTGTTTTTCTATTTCAATTATTTTAATCCTGAAAGTATGGTTCATCACCTTACTGCTGTAGAAACACAATGATTTTCATTATTTTATATTTCTAAGATGATTTTGTTGTGAGAGTGCGTGCTTTTGTCTCATGTTTTGTAAGGTTCACGAATTCTAATATAAAAAAGAAAATAGGCGAGAAATTTTTTTTTTTTGCATTATTGATATAAAAATTGTCGTACAAGTTTTATTATTCAAATATCAATACACATTTTAAGGCTAGGAATAGAAATGCGGTCAGAATATAGAATATGTCTGGACTTTTGTAATTTTTATTTAGTTCATATTATGACTTGTTAAGCATTTTCTTCCTCCTGCCCATCATACAAATGAAAAAAAGGCTTGTAGATGTCCGCTGCATTAGCAAAACCCATTTATTAATTTGGGTCATTTTAGTTGGTTAAGGTCCTTTCTTATTATTATTGTGACGACCGTTTGTTGCAACGGTAGCGATCCTTTCGCACCGACGGTCCTGGGTTCAAATCCCGGAAGGGGCAGATATTTGTATGATGAATACGAACATTTGTACCTGAGTCATGGGTGTTTTATATATTTCTATGAATATTACATATTTATGTAGCATATATGTATGTCTATCCTTTATGTATCCATAACACAAGCCTTTTACAGTGCTTACTTTGGGCTAGGCTGATTGGTGTGAATGTAAGAAATATTTATTTATTTATTTTATTATGGTGTTCCCATTAAGAAGAAACCCTGTACCACAATTGTCGGGAACTAAGAAGGCCGTCGCTATGATATGGTTAGATTTTAATTTCTTAGATGCATGTCCCTTGATAAATAACTTTTGTACGGATAAAAGAATTTCATACAGTTGTGAAATATAAAGTCACATCGTTTAAATAGTATGAATATTTGTATTCTAAGCACAGTAGCATTTAACTGTCGCAACAGTTATTTTGCCTTTTAGGTGGAATGTTTTAGTAGTCATTAGATACCAAACTGGTTCACTTTTATGAGTCTATTAATCTTTAACAAAGCTTTAGCTAAAATTTTAATGCCGAAACATGAGCATTTAAAAAGGTTCATTCCAAAACCTCTAACTGAAAATAGGATGCTTCATTATTACATGTAGACTATTTTCCTATATAGTTAACTAGCGAACCGCCCCGGCTTTGCACGGATACAATGCTCTACTATATTATGCATGTCTTATACATATAAATCTTCCTCTTGAATTACTCTATCTTTTTAAATAAACCGCATCAAAATCCGCTGCGTAGTTTTAATGATTTAAGCATACATAGGGATAAAGGGACAGTTTTAGTTGGTGATACGCCATGAGACCACCTATTGAATAAGTCAATTCTCTTAAAATGGGGGATTTTTCTATGACATAACCTCTAGTTTGGCAGGCAGGTTGGATATTGTAGTAAGAAACCATAATTTGAAAAATGCTATTTTGTGGTACCACGGTTAGTAATAGGCGATGAGACGCCGTTTACGAAACTCTAAAGTGTGAAAAGTTGGTGTTATTTCTACTTTGTCTTTTCAAAATTAATTATAATTGTCATAGTATGCATAAAAGATTAGTGGCGCACAATTTACTAGATCATAACTTTTGACGGTGGTTGGAGCAAGGGTATGATTGTGGAAGGCCCTAGGTTTGGCTGCCTCCCGAGGCGAGCCTTTTAAAATGTTTTCCTGTAAGAATAATTTTATAATAACAGGAAATCCTTTTAAAAGGCTCGTCTCGCGGGGCCTTTGAAGCCATTTCATGGCATACTAGGCAAAAGGTGGTTGATGATAGGTATTTACTGTGGAAATTTTAATACAGTGGACAATTCAACATAGTGGACCTTACGCGAATCAAATATCGGTAGGCTAACCGCTAAAGTAAGGCTTAAGGAAGGTAAACGGTAAAACCTTTTACCGGATAACTAACTTGTACATCATACTGTATAATGTAAAATAAACTCCTTAGGTATCCGTTATTATTATAATGGTAGATACATTTGATGTGATGAGTGTTCAGATATTATTGGTAAGTTGTGGGTTTAGAAGTTAATGACTAGCATCTGCTGAGATATTAATGCAGTAATGATTGCTCAGATATTAATGGTCACTTGTAGCGTATAGAACTTATTGACATTTTAAATTGTTCAGAAGTATTTGGTCACCTTGTCTGCTACGAAATATCTGATGGCGACTGTACAAGCGATCTGTTTATATTTATTTCCATTCCAAAAGCCTGCCAAAGCAAAATATAGTTTTTATTCAGTGGCTCTATATTTGTTGCATGTATTCTCTGGAATACTTACTTGAAAAAATAAATAAACATGATGAGTATTCTTAACGCCTACTTATTCGTATAAATTGTTGGGATTATCTTCATCGTCATTTCTGTTGAGTAAATTTTATGTTTAGTCATGAACATGATTTTTATATAGTAGGTAATATAATATGCAGTTTATTTGAAATTTTCTGCCGGGTCAAGATTTAGCTTTCAGTTTACAAAAATTACTTCTCTTTTCTGATGTAAAACTTTGGTTAATAAGTACTTTTTGAAGTGCTACGAGGAAAGATCATTGAAATAGTCTATAATTAAAGAGAAATCCCCTTCTTAGAAAGTGACCATAAAACTGAGTCCACTATAAATTCTAATTACCCACCTAGTCTAATAGGCGGAGCAGTTCGTAGACGTTCTACGAGCTACGAATTACGAGCTACGAGCTACGACCGCGGCACGACAGAACACTGCCGCCGCCGCCCGCCTGCCCCATCATCTGCCGCTTTCCCAGGGATATCAATTTGCGCCATTTTAATCGTATTCAATAATTTTCGTTCCTATGAAGAATTTAAACGTTGATTTGAATTGCCATTTGTTCAATACGGTGCTTTTAATTTATTTTGGTTAACATTTCGGTGTTTGTTTTTTCCTGACTGCAAAATTGTCTTTTTTACTCATCTACTGTATACATTCTGGCATTTGGAAAAAGGAATTAAATTTCATAATCTTCTATTGCCATTTTTATATAATTGCTATGAACTTTTTATTACTGAAGATACGTTCTGTTCTTTTAAGTATAAATAAATGTAAAGTAGCCAAAAAAATTCTACACACCTAAATGTAAAAAATCTTTATTGGTGGAGTAGTCAGCATCAAAAAGTTAAATAATTTAATCTGTGAAACCGGACTCATGAGACCCCGTCCTTGTTGTAAGTTGGTGATCTGTTGCGGTGCGCATTTTTCGTGGCAAAAACGACTTCTAAAGTAATAGCGTCTAGTTTTCAAAACGTACATACAGAACGAACAGTACGAGCCGTAAAATGCTACGACTAAGTCTAAAGCCTTAACCTCATCACTGTGTTAGAAGGAGAAGCGCGGTGGGTTTGTTCACCCCTGCGTCGTGTTATCTCGTGGGGCGTCGGGGAGATTCGGGAGGCTGCGTCGCAGAGCGCGGGCGCGTGCCCGGCCGCTTCGTCATTGCGACGGAGGCTGTCGTGTGTCGGCGCTGGCCCGTGCGAGCGCTCGTCCCGCCGCTCAGTGCCGCGACGCCCGCGAACACGCCCTCGACCGCGCCAGCCCTCGTTGCCGTCGCCACTCCGACCCGCGCAGTGTATGTGCTCTTCTCAGTGTTGTCCCTAAACTTGCCGATAGTGGCGCGATGTAAAGAAGCTGCGACCGTGAATTCATGTGTAAGTGCGTTGCGTATGTCACTACTCCGCATGGCGATTGACGTTCGCCGGTAACGATTTTCCGCAAGCTAACGCCGCTGACGAGTGGCATTCGGAATAAAAATGAATGAATTAAGCCCGCCCGGGAGCTGCTGTATTGTAACCTCTACCCGGAGGGGATACGGACGTGCACGTGCGCCGTGCGTCCGATCAAACATACACTCTCCTCGATACCCCTCGTCGGCTTAAGAAACAATAAATATTTAGAGGTTAATTAACAGTATTGCTTATTCTCAGCAGCGCAAGGCAACTTTGATTGAGAAGAACGTAACAGGTGTCGACCAAGTTTGACATTGAATCACGAATTGTTATAAAAATCAATATGATTTTGTTCGTACACAATGCGGTGGTGTGTAGATTTATGCTCAGTGGCCGGGCTCCCTGACAGAAATTTAATTGAATTGTTGTATTTTTCTTTAATTGAACTGCAGTGTTTTAAAAGCTTTTTTACGGAAATCCAGTTAAGACGAATTCGTACTTCCATATTTATTTTGCTCTGATTTTATGGCCCATACTATATCTTACTGTGACAATAGTTTAGATATGTGGTTCATTACACAATACATACCCTTTACAAAAAGATTTCTAATTAAATAAAGCTAAGAAAAAAACCTTCAGCTGTTGCGCATATTCTATACAATTTTGTAGGTATAATAGATAATCAACACATGTGCGTAGTCATCCAGAGTTCATTTAATTAAACCTCACTTAGTTAAAAGCTTTGCTGTTTCGTAGAAAGTAATAAGATTATGTGAGTTAATAATGGCTTTTAAATACTGAAACCCAGAGCTGAATTTCCATGTAGGTTAGAAACAAAGGGCAATTTCAGTGAATTCTAAAAATATGGCAAATATCTTATAAGGCCGACTGTCATAAATAATACTTTTCCTTTGTCTATTTCACAAAGTTCCTATTCTGCTTCTTAAATTTTGAAATGGTTGTGTATATTTTGATTTACGTTGACGTTACTATGGTGTTTGAGTTAAGATTTCATTTTAGAGCTAAACTTTACTTGAATAAATTATAAATTTAGATGTTAACGCAACTTTTTTGTATGTTTAAATTGACTTTTCTTAAATAAACTATTATCTAATAGTTTATTTATCTAGATAAAATTACTTTGTTGCAAATATTAGGCTACCTTTGTCCTTTACTATTGGACATAGGATATCGAATTCGATAGTGATAGCACTGTTCACTTAGCACCATAATTCAAAGTACAAATTGGAGGTGTTATCAGAGTGCATAACGTAAAAAATAAGAATCTCTTTTTGTATGGCTTGCAATGGCTATTTATTCATAAAAATCACATATTAATAATGTGTAGTCACTAAGAACGGCATTTCATTCGTTTTAAATTTCTGTAACATTGCTAATAACGGAGTAATGGTATTCTGAATATCGGAAATTATGCTAACTATAATTTTTATGGCTCAGCCTAAATTTACATCTGACATATTTGCAAGTGTAAAATAAATATGCTTTATTCAAAAATAGATAACAATATCGTTAAAACTTTCAAAATTTGTGCCTTCTGCTCTTTTTTCGGTAGGCTATCGAACCGTTACCGTAAGGTAAGGCTTAAAGAGGATTTTTTATTTTGCACTATTGCGTGACATTTTGTTTCTTTGTTTTATTGATTACCTTTATTACAAGCTTTACTTTATTAAGGACTACATTATTAGTTTGAGTTAAAAAAGAGTAATTTATCTTATCTCATTAAGACCTTAGAATTTTCGTTGACACAAATTGTCATCAGTATTACAAAATGAAAAGTGACTGCAAGGCAGCATTTATTACCTGTCAAAATGACTTATTCATTAATAACAGAGATTTTTTTGTCTATACAACGGTGCATTAGGGGTACCAATTTCCGTTTTCAGTTTCGCTCTTTTGGAATCAAGTAGAGCGTAAAGATTCGAAATGAAATATTCTGAAACTGCTAATATATTTAGTAACATATTTTCATTATCTAATAGCTGAATTAGCGATTAGATTAAAATTTCGCATTTCACAGTATAGTTGACATGGTGATTCTACGTCCAGAGTTGTAGTGCAATTATCTACATTAAATGGCATTCTGATTATTATTATTACTAATTGTTTTTGATAGGGTTATTCTGGTGCTGAGAAGGAACTGAAATCGTGAAATCTTTCAAATTACAAAAAATATTTTATCAAGTTGGAATTTTTAAAATTCTGACTATTAATAATTGTAAGAGATTTTAACACACCGGTCTATTTATGTGTCGATTAAGATGGAGAATCGTTAGGTAGGTTAGTTTATGATCACATCTGTTTTAGTATTTCACGCTCTTAGTTAAAGTAAACGTATTTATTTGTTATAAGTTTTGTTATCTGCTTAGTTTAAAGCGCTTGGATTCATTGGGGTGTTGGAATTGTACAAGTGGCCATCGTACTTAACACTATGAGTTTAAGCGTTGGTTCAATTCGAATACCTTTCTATTATCATTATTTCTATTGTCAGTATTTTTAGATAAACTTAGAGATCGTAATTCCTAGGAAGCTTTCATATAAACTGCTGTCCTTGTATCCTAATCCATGCAAGTTTACCAGCATTGCCTACGGTTTCTAAATGATCAGATGTCTTCTGCCCCAATTAATTTATTTGTGCACACGGTATTTCTTCAATTTTGTTCGGTTTGGTAGTTTCATTTTATTAATTAGCAAGATGTATTAGTGGTTATTTATATTATAGTATTTACCAGGATAAACGACTTTGCGTTTTGATTGTCAGTTTTTTGATCTAGAAGTGAGTCTTCATTTTCTGTAAAAAAGCATCAATGTGAATTTTCGCACTTTTAGAGTTTTTTTTCAATTACAAATCAATTACTTGTTTACAAAAGAACACACAAAATGTATATGAGTTTTCGCCTCACATGCGTTAATCCCATTTGTATTTGCTTCATCAATTTGTCCACTTTTAATTTTAAAGTTGCCCTTGCTAAGACTCAATGCCATAAAAAAATATTTTTCAGTCAAGCTCAAATTATTGTTCAGTCATAAAAAGCATGGAACTATAAATTTTGCGTAAAAAATCATTCTACATTTTCCAAACAAATTATATCTTTCAATCTTTGGACAGGGAGCGCAAACAATTTGCATTTCAAACAGAAAAAGTAAATTTATCAACATTTATTAACTGTCAAACGCGACCATGTTCATTAATAAAGAGGTTAATTTGTACATTTCCAACGGGCTTTGTTTCTGAAATGACTGATTCCCTGTAGTTATCCTACCCTTTGTGCTTTTGTTTTTTTTTGTAAGTACTGACTGTATTCATTACCTTTGTCAGACCGTTTGTATGTGTGGCTGAATATTCTAGAGTGCTCTTCTGCTGGAACGTTTCGCTCTTGTTTTACCTTTATAATTGAAATTATAACAAGCTGATATTAGATTTTAGGGCCCAATTTGATTTAAGGATTCAGTTAAGCATTGGGGACTTTATAGTTTAAATTCGTAACCATATACAACAAAACGTTGTATGAAATTAAAGAAATATCATCATTTAATAAATAAAAAACCTTTTCATTGCACACCTTTTTATCGTACAGATTTCCAATATGACAAATATCGAAGCTAACCTAATATTTAGTGTATTTATTTAAAAATCTTATACTTTTTTAAAAAGCAATAGTCAACAGAAAGTCCAAATTTTCTTACGCTTTAAGGTACAGTAGTTAAAGTTTAAATACGAGTATATTTAGTACAATAACTGCGTTGTGTCTGAGTGTTGTTAACTGAGAATACTTATGAAGCTTTATGTTTCTTTAATTCATAAATGTGGTTTATGTTTTAAAAATCTATTTTATTACTTATTTTGGAAACCAATGGCGTCACAAAACGTTTACATCAATTACATTCTAAGAGTACTGCTAACAAGCAATGGGCACGCACCGTGGGTTATTGCCCTACGACATTTTTATCTATAGCAATAACTTGTGCCTCAGCAGTGAGGATATTAGAGGACGATGATAATGAACAGTAAGTCTAAATACATTGACCAATTGATGACAGTTGCCAAATGGAAGTGATCCTTGTGGTGGAAGAGTCTTGGAAGTGGCAGATGTTTATGTGGTGAATAAAACCATTTTTTACCTGTGTCACGGGTATTTATATATATATTTCTAATATTCATACTTATTTTTTATCACATTTGTATTGTATATAAGCCTGACAGTGCTTATATTCGACTTGGCTAATTGTTCGTGTGCAAGAAATATTAAATGATTAATTACATGGAAATGTAATTTCTATGGAAATTTCCTTAATGAAAATAAACAACAATTTAATGTACGTCTCTAAGTTACGGTCGCTCTTAATTCGTGACATTTCTTAACAATGATATACATATTTTGTTTAAATAAATATTTTTTGGTTAATAAAAAGTAGTGGTAAATCTCTTTATGGAAATAAAAATGTTTCTATTGTGATTTAGGAATAGTGAACTTTACCTTGCAACTACAATTAACATGGTAACGATAATATACAGCTTGTAAAAAAAAAAAAAAATATTTAAAATTTTATAGAGCGGCAACAGATAAGGTTAAGTATAGGGAAAATTTAAAGAAACCTTATTTTTATGAAAGTAGATCAATCTTTCCAGTAAAAGATAATAAATACTCGATCAAATAATTTGTTTTCAATATTCGTTACAGAAGAAAAGGTTGCTTAGAGTAATATCAATTAGCGTTCCCATTAAGTATACATAATAATTAAAAGATTCTTGCGTTGCCCCGTCTCTGATTTTTGCATGATTAATCTCCTTGAGAGTTTGTGGCAATAGCGGAGATATTTGGTGAATTGGGAAGTTTGTTGGTGCTTGTTACTAAAATTGGAAAACGTTACGCTTATCAATCATTCTCGTGTTTGCTAGCGTACATTTGTGTAACGTATGCATATCCGTCACTACATTGTTGGAGTATGTAATAAATTATCTACGTTACCAGGTTTCCTTTTGAAGCTATATCTTGTTTGCGAGTTGTGTTTTCGTGGTTTATATTAGAGTTTTCAAAAGTTTTAACACCTTACAGTTTGTATTCGTTTAATCAATTTGTGACATAGCTGGTTAAGTCAGCTTAGGGTTTGAACACCTGTTTCATTCATTTAATTTTACAGTCCGTTAAATGGCTGGTAAATTTTCTGTAATTAAAAGTTATGTTTGCTTCGTTAGTTTTATAGGTGTAGAAGTGTTGATGTGAGCTAACGTATTTTCCTCCTAAATAAAAAAAGATATTATTTTCGTTTAGAAGGTTTTTACCTATTTTAAATATATACCTATCTATTAATAAAGACGATTCAAAGCTTTCATTTGTTTTCTTTAAAATGAGAAGGTTATTGTGTGACTACTGATGGGTAAGGAAGTTCTTCTTTTTCCTACTTAGCTACTCAAACAAAGAAGAGGTTTGATAATAAACCTCTTTTTACCTCTTTTTACAACAAACAAAAAAGAGGTTTGATAAAAAACCTCTTTTTGTTATCGAGATTTTCATAAAAAGTTTTATGAATTTGAAGATTTTCATTATAAATTTGTACACGAAAACTTCAAATATCATTTTTTTAAATCCATCCCGTCTTACTTTCATAGGTGACAGATACTGGCAGCACATTTTTGTTTCACACAAGAAAAACATAGTTACATTTTGAAAATGATGTTATTTAATATTTATATGTTTTGATTTCCCAATTAAATTAAAAACTGATAGCTTTCAACGGCTGTTTGGCACAAAAAAATCAATTTAAATGAGATTACTAATAAAAAAAACTTAAATTCAAATATAAGAATGACAATATTGAAGATGTGATTTAGTGTGAAACCAAACAATTTCCAGTATCAAACAGGAGGAGAACGTTTAATTGACTCACATCAACTGCATGACCTAAGTGTGATTGGAAATCCAACGTTTCCTTCCGCAGCCGATTAAATGGAAGAAAACGATAGAGAAAAAAAACGAGCGTAGAAATGGAGATGAGAACAGCCTTATGAGGCGAAGCCAAATGAATTTCCCGAGGAAATGAAAATACATTTTTGACTGAGTACTTGCCGACGAAGGCTTGGGATTCAGCATTGTTATCGATCCTTATATATTGCGTGTAATTTGGTGGAGAGCCGCGGTAAACATACGAGCTCAGTTTAATTTATGTAGCCTCTTCCTTCCTTCCCTACTCTCGGATTTAGCCTCCTAGCAAACTATAAGAAACGCTATATGCTCTTTTATAGGAAGATTTTCCTTGAATTTTTGCCACCATTACTAAACGCCTATTTTACCTGAACTGTCGAATATGTGATTATTGAAGATATAAGCAACACTTTTATTAAAAATAATATAAACAATTCGTCAAACACATTATAATAGCTTAACGCCTGTGTTACGAATGGGTCAAAAACCGTAGTAAAACACCTCAAAGTCTTGCTTAAACTAGTGATTATGTTAGTAATCATGAAAGTTTAAATCAATATATTGATTATGAACTAGTTCTTATTTAGAACTTTAGATTCAAAAATGATGTTCAATTTAAACACAAGCACATAGGTCTTAAGGGGTAGTTTTCTTTTAGATAGACTCTTAAATAAATATTTTCTCACTATTGATATCATAGTCAGAGAAGTGCCTTATAAGAAAATATTACGCAAGGTAAAGAAAAAATATAGTAACTTAGAAAAGCGTATCAGATTTTTAAACTAAGGAATTTTCCATTCGAAAAGAATTCGTTATTTCCCTTATACTTGTTATTCATCAGGGGTTCCAACTTTGACGTAACTGATGAAGTGAGGAGAGCCTACAGAGTGAAGTTTTAGGCATCATCCCCTGGGAACCATGTTGAAAAGGTAAAGGAGATCAAACCAATGCGGTCTGATTTTTTTTGAAAATTTACTTCACAAAACGCCTTTTAATAGTCAGATAAAACTAGATATGCAAGTCTAGCAAAAATCACAAACGCAACGTTATTTGTGAAATCGGGACAATATTTTGTGCGTACTCATAACTCACCAAAAGGAATTTGGAATTTCAATATTCCAATGGAGGGTGGAAAAAATGTTACTGAAGTACAGGGGGAGAGATATCCCATATACTCTGTTCGAGATGGAACGAAAATTTCGTGGAAAGAGCTCTTTGAAATATAGCTTTTTCTGTAGAAAACTGACGTTGAATGATTTCCACAAAGCAATTTTAAACGGTATTGTATACGTTTCATCGAATAAACTATAGTATCCGTTCAGATTTACCATTTATCAAGTAAAAATATTCTTCAACATCATCAAGCTATCAGTGAAATTATTTAAATGATTAATGCTCCTGAATGAATAATGACTTTTATTTGGACATATAATAGTATCTTATATTTATTATTAATAACTCACCTTGTAGGTGGCGTATCAAGAAGAAACATGCGCTAGATTAAAATCACAGATAAACCTGATAAGATTGCCTGACCAGGAAAACGAACCCTTGACTTTAGTGCCAGCGGTTATAGACTTACTCCACTAGGATATAGATAGTCGGTATTTTTTAACCATCCTACTAGGTATTTAAAAAACGTATATAATTTTTTTACCTCATTTTAACCCCGTTTGAAAAACGCTGAGTCGCGAATCCATCTATTTCTTTTCAGGAGCACGTGTAATCGAATATTGGGGCGTCGTGTTTAAAAAACTATTATTTTCCAAAAATAATAAAATAAAAAAGGATTGGACAACTGCGATCCATAATTAGGAGTAATAAATTGCAAATGTGCTCCACAAGTGGACAGTTTCCTATATCGGCTATGGCTTGCAAGAATGTTACGGCTGCCACGTACTCGTTTTAACAGTGCCCCTGCTTTTTACGTAATATGATTGGGACACTGTTTACCCACTAAACCACTGAGTTTACCCATTAAACATTCGGGTAAAAGGAGGAATAAGCTCTGAAAACTGTAACCTTTACAGACGTTGAAAATTGCGTAAATATGCAAGTCAACATGTTAGCCATTATCGATAGCGATCAGCGTTATCTTTTCATGTCTAAGATCGCAAAATATATTGTATATTAATTGAAGAAACCAAACCGATCAGATGCCGTCGTACTGAAGCTTAGTAGTCATAGAATATATTTTTTTGTCTAAAATTTTGCATTCTCATGGTTAAACAAGATTATAGTGAAGGTATGAAATGATTTATAATTTACAATGCCTACTACTTATAAATAAAACAGCCTGTGACTGCTACTGAATACATCATTTTCTTTATTTGTTTGAACAATAGTTTGCCTAGTTTTGTAGCTATCATTGCCTAATTCGTGTGTTCATACCTTTTTGAAGATTTTTCAAATCGGGGCTAACCTATCGGTTAAAGATGACACCAAGCGTCATAATTTCTCTCAAAATTGTATATGACATATATGAGATACTATAGGTTTCACATTTCTTTGACTTAAACTCAATTTTAGATTATATGTGTTGACTTAAAGGTAAAAAACTTGCTTTTCAGAAAACATGTCACAATATTTGATGACCACTTGCTGAGTGGTTAGAAAACTCAGCAAGTGGTCACGCTTCTGATTCTATTTTATGAAGATCTGTTAGAACGTTTCTATTAGAAAAATTAACACTTAAATGTTATTCTGGATTAAACTAGTACCGCATTTGTTTTTTTTTCTTTTGACGTGACATCGTCTTATAAATTGGTTTGCCGGGTGACACTTCAAGAAACTGCGTTACGCTCCGCTCACGTTATGCGCTTACAATGAGAGCGAGTGAGAGGCACGCGTCCCTTCCACTCGGGCATGGTTAGCCCGCCTAAGAGCGAGAGAGACAGACATAAAAAGTGGAAGGGACGCGTGCCTATAAATTAATGTTTTAAATATAATTCTTTGTATAAATAAATGTTTTAAATTGTTACTATTATTTCATCCTTCTTCCTACTATACGAATGAATATTCAAATTAAAATTATTTTACCACTCAAAGTCGTTGTCACGTAAAACTTTCGCCCGTATACCGACTTTACAGGCAACCAACCAGTTTTTTTCCATCGGTTGATTTCCCTGATTGAGATGAATGTTACTTGTGTAATATTATCCAATATCTTTATTTATTTTTTATTTAAACGGAATCTGATGTATCATAAAGTGTGTTAACTAACCGACGGAACACACTCAAGGTGATCTGAAAATAACCACGTTGTTGCAACGCTGCGGCAAAATGGTCGCCCTTGTTCCCATTATCCGCTATTAAACGTGATATATGTTCACCCTACGAACACGTCTAGGGTGTGGTGGCTATTAATAGGGTGTCTTTCGTTCTACATAAACGCGCCATTATGCTTCCTACTGTAAGTCCTATGGAGAACGAACTGACGACATTACTCGTGGCACCTAATAAAAGAAACCGTTTTCATTTGAATATACAAGTAGAATGGAAGAATAACACAGTGACAAACCATTTAATATGACATCCACTTTTTATACCACATCGACGTAAAGTCGACAGCACATTAAGCAATACGCTATGACTTTTGGCTCTACCTTTTTCTTTTTATTGTTGGAGTAATTTGAAGTGCTATCGAAAATAAATCATTAAAAGTCATATAAATGGTATGCTGTTCATTTTTCGGTCATACATATGCTCACTTACTTACGTACTTATATACGTGGGACACTCAGAAAGAAGTTTTGAGAAACTAATAAAATCAATTTAGAGAGGTAATAAAATCTCTACAAAGTTAACACAATTTTTGTAACACTTATTCAAGCCTGCCAAAGACAAATCTACTACGGACTAACCCTGATAGTAGCCGATCTGCCCTCAGTGTGTCATTTTGTTAAAGACATTTGCTTTGGTCTAAAACAGCGCAACAACCTTCCGATAAATTTAAGCTAACTTAGTGCTCTACTATGACGTAAAGCGTTTTAATCGCACTGATCTAGTCAAGTTACTATTAAAATTAATCATATATTAATAAAACATTTTTTTTTACTCAATAATAATCAAAATTCGTAACAAATCAACACTATCCTTAACAAAGATAAAGCCTGTACAATAACTTAAACTTCTAAAGAAGTACACATCAATCTGATTTTCTATTCTTCCTCTTTCTTTCCTAGCTCTGCTATCACTTTTTCTGTCTGTTAACTTTCTCTTTGCTCATTTTTGCTCCTGGGTGAGAGGTATCTCTGGCCTCACACCTGGGAGCAGTAATTCTATACAATAAATACCTGCACTTTTAAAATAAAACCTCTTAAATTTGAATTTATTATTCATTAAACTTAATAAATAAAATTAAAAATCTTCTACGGCCTTCTTTTCGGCGACGAAGTTGATTTCCTTTCACGAAACAAAATAAGTCAAACGGCCACACAAGACTGTAAGGAGGGTGACCCAAGACTTTGACTAGTGTAGTACCCAGGAAGTCTCTTTTTAAGTTTGAGTAGAGTTTTCCCTTCGCTTCTTGATTGCTTCACCTAGGTATAGGTATTAGTTTGATTTGAAACAGTCAAATTGTCGATTTGTTTCTGGATCGTATTGATAAATTCAGGATTCGTCACTTGTCACAATGTTGAATCGCGCCGGGACCAGCATACTTCAATTGTATTAATCATGTTACTGCAATATTCCACACGGGTCTGCAGCTGAGCTTCGGTGACGTTGTGTGGCAGCCAGCGCGAAATTATTTATCTACCGCAAAAATACTCTTGTAGAACCTTGTAAAAGGTTCCCGATCCAATTTGCAATATATGTTGAATGTCTTCTTAGGTAATTCCCTTGTTTTCTTGAATATTTTTTTAATGTTAGCACGTTTTCGTCGGTAACAGCCGTCGAACGACGACCACACTTTTCTTTATTCCCAAAAAATATTTGACAGCGCTATAAACTGTAGATCGCACAAATAAAAGGTTTTCATCTATAAATGTTTTTTTAAGTCAATCAAATTACTAATCCGGTATGAGGCCATATTTGAAATTATAAAAAATCATAGCAAATAAATGATCCTGACGCAGATTCAACTTCAATAAGACACGACAATTCAAATTATATCTCAAAACAATGAGAAAAGAATTTCGAAATATGAAAATTATATTAGTTTCGAATAATAAAAATTTTGACAAATACAATTTAATAAAAAGTAAAAAAAACCCCTTGACTTAAATAAGAAAAGCGAACATTTAAAAAATCCATAACAGTAAGTTTCAGTTACAGTTCGTATATTTGATTGTTTCTCTATGATACCGTATTAGAACGCATTGTGTAATAATGTTAATTGTTGTACATAAGAATCATATATACTTTTGTAGGCGTACATAAATGAGAAAGTGATGCGTCTAAGGTCTAATTCAGCTACCGCGCTCTACCGCTGCCAACAAAAGAGCTGAAAACCTTGAAACAGTCGAACTCACATTGATAAAACAAATTGAAGTACTACCGCTAGGTTGAGAGTAGGTTGCACTCAAATAAAAAACCGTATCCAAATCGGTACACCCGTTTAAGTGCTACGGTGCCACAGACGAATACACAGACAGACATGTCGTTTGCGTCAGGGTTGAAAAATAATTCTAATCGACTAGGGCCCTATACATAAAAAAACACTTTATCTTTTGGATTGCTATTTTCTGCATGTCGGTGCCTTTGAAGCTCCGGGTTCGATTGCTGTTGGTATAAAAAAACAACTTTTGACTCTCATTGCTGTTGTTGCTTATTGTTTATTTCAAAAGCTAGACTACCTGCTTAGTTATGAGATACAATTTTATACTATTATAAAGAGGAAAGATTTGTATTTTTGTATGTTTGCAATGAATACACTCAAAAACTACTGAGCCGATTTGAAAAATTCTTTCACCATTGGAAAGAAACATCTACGCTGGGTAATATAGGCTTTATTTAATGCTAGAAAAATTAAAAGAATTTTTTCCACCCGTGCGAAGCCGGAACGGGCCGCTAAAATAAATCTGAGAGATACATTAATGGACCACTGGTTTAGTGGAGCGGAACCTAAATTATGACGACACACATTATTTTTTTAGATATCCTTAAAAATGGGCCAAGTGGAAGTCTAGAGGTAAGAGCGTCATTAGGGTGAACTATAAAAAATCACAGAAGAAATATTGTTCAACTATTTTAAAAATTTTGTCGGCTATTTGCACTGTAAAGGAGATAGCGTTATCTGTACGATGCCATACTTAAAATTGACCTTGTAAATTTGGCTTTTAAATCAAGGTTTGTCAAAAATAACTGGTTGGTTGCCTGTAAAGTCGGTATACGGGCGAAAGTTTTACGTGACAACGACTTTGAGTGGTAAAATAATTTTAATGTGAATATTCATTCGTATAGTAGGAAGAAGGATGAAATAATAGTAACAATTTAAAACATTTATTTATACAAAGAATTATATTTAAAAAAATAATTTATAGGCACGCGTCCCTTCCACTTTTTATGTCTGTCTCTCTCGCTCTTAGGCGGGCTAACCATGCCCGAGTGGAAGGGACGCGTGCCTCTCACTCGCTCTCATTGTAAGCGCATAACGTGAGCGGAGCGTAACGCAGTTTCTTGAAGTGTCACCCGGCAAACCAATTTATAAGACGTTGTCACGTCAAAAATATAAAAATATTAATAATTTGAAAACTACGAAAAGTCGCGGAGCGTACTAACATGGGCGTGATTTGGTTAGCTCTAATGATGCTCTAACTCTGGCCTTCCATTTGACTCAATTTTTAAGATATCCTGTAGTTAGTGTTCATTTGTATTTTGTAGTGTCCAATGTATGTGATGAGATGTGATGTCAATAGTAATTGAATAATATTATGGCACATACTAGAATTCATAATTAGAATATGATAAAAAATGGCTGTTTAGCATAATTTTTTTTGGGATACAATAACACTGTAGTATCTCTGTTATCAAGACCCTGGTCTTTCGGAAATACCCAGATTAAAACTGGATAAGAGAGTTGCTCTCTTTTTTAGTGCGATGCGCAGTCATTATTCAGATGAAAAATGTAAAATTAACATTTTATCTTCTTACACAAAAATCGAGTACAAGTTAACAATAAATTCACATTTTTATGATTTCTTAGTCACATTTCCGAAAAATTTAAAAGCCAGAAAGTTCTGTCCTGTTCTGTTCACATGTTTTCTATACAACGTTTTACTTTGTGAACTCGAAACATGCCATAAAAGACGTAGGTTCGAATTCCACGCGAGGCGAATTAATTCAAATGCCACGCATTGCCATCACTTGATGCTAATTGTAAAATTAACATAAAACCTAGATACTTACTCAAAAATCTTACCGTCAAAAATGAATACATTGTATTAAAGTGGCCGAAACGTTTTTTTTATTACAGTAATTAGGTATTAATCGTTTAAGTCTATGTTCTATAAGTCTTCAATAGTTTCGCTGTTAAATTAAAGCGACCCCTTTGCAGATTCTTCTATAAAAAAGTAAAAAAAAACAACGAATAACATACCGGTAAGAGTAAGCGGAATACCAAAAACTGCCACTAATGCAGCTATGCAGCAACTCGGGCAACATTTATGAGAAGCAGTTATAATTCTATTAGAAAGTAAAACCTCATCATACAATTACGATGAAGATTTAGTTAGAGCTATTTCGGATAAAAGACATTTAAAGCGGTGAAAAGTGACTGCATATTTCAGATTTATTTTTATTAGGATACGGGATAACCTTTGCTCACCTGTGATGACGGGGTTTGACAGAAAGTCAACATACGAGTAATTGTGATCAAGTAAATAAATAAAAGGTGTAACAATAAGTATTGGTAGATATATATGTCTCCCATATTGAAACGAATATCAAAAGTAATATATTTCTTTCATTGTAAGACAGTAGTAGTAGAGTAAGCAATCAATAACAGCTGAACACATCGATGCACATTAAAAGAAAAGGCGACCAATAACGATCACAGGAAACGAACGGATATACGTTTCCCGCAGATATCGGCGAGAGTAGGTGAAAATGAAGGAAAATCAGTATGATTAATTTTCACGACCTTACTTAGACTTATCTGGATGTAATTTAGGAATATTGTTTGTAGAGACAACAATTAAGATCACAGAACAAAATCATTCTATCGGATCTACGACGCGTTTAAAACTGTTTTATATTTAATCCTTCGACACCAGTACAGTTTCCGAACCGAACCTTTCTAACGTTTCTAACTACTCAATTTATACAAACAGAATTGTTAATGATTTTGTATTATGCATTGTGATTATTACAATTTAATAAAATTGTTTGATATTGCATTATATTTAGTTACTAGCTGACCCAGCCACGCGTTGCTGTGGCACAGTAGTTATATTTTTCTAAAATTTTTTTTTTTTCAAAAATAAAAGTAGCCTAAGTTACTCCTTATTACATCAGCTACCTGCCAATATAAGTCTCGTCAAAATCGGTCCAGCCATTTCACAGATTAGCCGGAACAAACAGACAGACAGATAGACAAAAATTGTAAAAAAATGTTATTTTGGTGTATGTACCGTATATATATTCATATGCTTGTAGTAAAAAACGGTTGTTTCAATATTAAAAACAGACACTCCAATTTTATTTATATGTAAAGATTATATGGTCGTTTCGATCGTAATTTAAGTTGGATTTTACATGATAAGTATAATAACTAAGGCAAGTAACACCGATATAGCACAGGTATGTCAAATATTTCTTATTAGTAATGCCTGTGCTCTGGTTTTTAAATGTTGAGATAAATATTATGAACAACCAGAAATT
The DNA here is from genome assembly GCA_927399485.1 of Calamotropha paludella. NCBI lineage: Eukaryota > Metazoa > Arthropoda > Insecta > Lepidoptera > Crambidae > Calamotropha > Calamotropha paludella. The sequence goes on from OV656805.1 coordinate 14,066,570, forward strand.
GTCATGCCCAGAAATATTAGTTAACATTAGCTAGATAGAAACTAGGTTTATAAATAAATTACAAGAGGAACATGTTCCTTTTGGATAAAACTTACCAGTTTTATAAATTAATTTCTGTTATAAGCATTTTTTGATTAAATAAATACACGCTTATATTGATAAGAAATAATGTAACTGCTCTAGGGTTTTAATGAAGTACACTCGCGAGCAACCAAATCGACTCAAGCCCTAACTCTGAGTATAGACTCTATTTTCAAGAAAGTTATAGGAGATATTTTTAAAAACTATATATCATCTGAAAGCTCCAAACTGCAGCTTTAATAAGATATCACCATTATCAATATCCGTTCATTATCTTTGTAATTAATGATATCTAAACATAAATACAGGAAAAACAGGAATTTGTGAGAAGATGTTGTGGTTGGGTATTTTAGAAATAAAAGAAAATTGATTAAGAAAATACATAACAATTTAATAAATCAATACTTGGTATTCCCCCCCCTAGCCCTAATCACCGCTTGAAGTCGATTCTTCATTGATCTGATCAACTTTTTGACGTCCTCTTGAGGTATGTTAACCCACTCTTCCAACAATGCTGCCTTCAACTCTTCCACCGTCGAAGGGGCTTGATTTCTGGCTCGTACTCTTCGTTTTAACTGGTCCCATAAATGCTCGATCGGATTCAAGTCTGGACTGAGCGCAGGCCAGTCCATTGTACGCATCTGGACTTCATCCAAAAACTGCTGGGTAATGCGCGCTGTATGACAACGAGCATTGTCGTGCATTAAGACGAAGTCCTCGCCGACAAATCCTTCATAGGGAACAACGTGTTCCAGGAGAATATCGGTGATGTACCGATCAGCTGTAAGCCCGCCTCCTCGGCCTCCACCAGGCACGAAAACGAGCTCCGTCTTTCCCTCTAAAGAGATGCCGGCCCACATCATACAGGAACCACCGCCATATGCTACTGTTTCAGCGAAACAGCATTGGGCAAATCGTTCGCCCGGACGCCTGTAGACTCGGCCTCTTCTGTCGTTGCCATGCAGACACATTCTGCACTCGTCAGTAAAGAGAACCGACTGCCATTGGGCAATGGTCCAATTGACATGCTCTCGAGCAAACTGAAGACGCGCTTGTCGGTGGGCTGCAGTCAATTTGGGCCCCGTCGCAGCCCTTTTTGGAGTGAGATTGGCTGCTCTCAGTCGTCTTCTTATTGTCCACTCGCTTACAGCTACACCACGAACGTGCCTGAGTTCTTGTTGAACATCAACACTCGTCAGATGCCGATTGCGCAGCGATGTTGAGACAATGAAACGGTCGTCTCTGTCAGAAGTACACCGGTGGCGGCTGGTTCTTGGTCTTCGATTGAAGGCACCGGTCTCTCGAAATCGTCTGTAGACCCGGGACACAGCAGACTGGCTCAAGCGAAGCTGGGCAGCGACTACTCGCTGGCTAAGTCCTTGTTCCAACAAGGCAACAACTTGAGCGGCTTCTTCAGGTGTGGTATCCATGGTAACGTGGAAAAAATGATTGCAATTCTCGGAGATGTGTACATGTCAACTTGTGATAAGCGACTGATAAGGTGTGCCGGTTGCGAGAGCTTTTATAGGGGTGGCAGTTAGCGCAAGTCGCGGATAGCGTAATGAGCAAAACGACTCATAGTGCTATTGATGTAAAAATGAATGCGTTAGATTAAAAAAAAAAAAACAATATTAGTGTTTTATGAAAGCTTGTATATTGAGCTTTCTAATGACAGTCTTTTTTTATAAATACCTTGTATACTTTACGTAAAAACAAAGTTTGTAAGCAGAATGAGGGCTTGAGTCGATTTGGTTGCTCGCGAGTGTAGTTCCATCAGACAGTACCATTTTGTTGTTTGTCACACTGACTGTGTAAAAAACGTATTGAAACTATATTATTCGCATTTAATATGGCAAAGAAGCACTCGCTTATTCCGCACGGTCTGGGCAGTGTAAAAAAATGACATTGCACTTTACCTATTGCGAAAACTCGGCGAGGCGGGACAAAGCTTTGCAAAATAAAGAAGAAACATACGAAGAACCCAGAGTAACATATGAATAGATCTTCATTATTAGGCATATATTAACGCATAGGACTAGGGTTTGGGTCCCGGGACGTCTCGTGTCTGGAAGTCCCGGGACTTTTTGTAAATTTCGTTGTCTCGTGTCCCGGGACTTTTGGGTCGAGACTCGAGACGAGACACGATAGTCGTATGTATTGTATTAATTTTTATTTTCAAAGCATTGCATGAGCCTAGCTAGCGCCATCTGTTACTGTAATGAATAATTACTTGGTCTACATACTGAGTTTGCCGCGCCGCCATTTTGTTTATCCTGCCTGACACAAGCTCAGTCGCAAATTTCATTGAGTGTGGTGTGGTGCTTTTGTTGCAGTAGCGATTATAAAAATTCAACGACGGCCATCGATCTCATGTAAGTTCTTGATTTTGTTTACTTCAATGGTAAATTAAGTAGGTAAGACGTTTACATAGGTTTCATGATAGTGACTTGACAAATAATCTTCATATCTGTTATCATGTATTAATTATGTTTAAGTTATGTCTGTTATGGTTTTTTTATAAAATATATAATAAAGTGATAAGTACTCACTCAGTGTATAAACTTATGAAATTAATTTTGGATTATTATTATTTTTACAGATACTTTAAACAAAAATAGATCTTTTAATATGGAGCGTACAGCAAAAGTATGGAAACATTTTAAAAAGATAAATGAATCAACAGCACAGTGTTCGTTATGTCCAAAACAAATTTCATGCAAAGGGTCGAATACTACGGGCCTTGACAGACACCTCCAAAGAGTCCACAATATTTCTGTGAATCAACCGCCGCCGGATGAATCAAAATCAGTTGTACAACCTGGGACATCTTGCGAACCGGAATCAAAAAAAATTAAACGTGAAAATCAGTCTGAAATTACACGATACGTTGCTAGAAAGTCTTTGTCTGAAATAATTTCTCGTTTGGCGGCAGAGGATGGCCTTACTATAAGAGCAATCACAAAGAGTAAATTTATTCGTGAGAGTATTACCCAGCGAGGTTATAAAATGCCTAAAAACGAAACTGAAATTATGAAAATTATATTAAATTATTATGAAGAAAAAAAAGCAGAAATGATTCAGAAATTTAAAAACTTGGTCGCTTCTGGTACACGTTTCAGCCTTTCAGTAGACGAGTGGACCAGCGTCCGAAACCGAAGGTACTTTAATTTGTGTTTGTATGTTGAGGACGGAGAAGTTTTCAATTTGGGATTAATCTATATACCAGGTAAATGCGGTGCTGAAGAGACCAAAAAAATGGTTGAAGATACATTAAAAAGATTTCAATTGGATTTTGAAAAACATATTGTAGCCACCACCAGCGATGGCCCAAATGTAATGAAAAAGTTTGGCAGGGAAAGCCCCAGCGAGATGATCCTATGCTTGAACCACGCAATCCATCTAGGAGTTGTAGATACATTTTATAAAAAGAGACAGGCTACATCCGCAGTTTCGAGCTCCGAAGATACCGATGATAGTGACGATGAAATAATGGAGAACAAAAACTCTTCTGATGACGAAGCGGACGACAATGCCAGCTACGACACAAACTTCCGATTACAACCCATTGATGAAATTAAACGAGTGCTCGACGAAACAAGGTCCTTAGTGAAATTATTTAGAAAGAGTCCACTGAAAAATAGCCAATTACAGAATTATGTGAAAGCTGAATTTGGGAAAGAACTCAGTTTACTACTGGATGTCAAAACAAGGTGGAATTCCATCATTGTGATGGCAGAACGGTTTCTGAAGCTCAAAAATTGCGTGAAGAAAGCTTTGATTGATTTAAACATGTTAGACAAGTGGAATGAAGACAATCTTCTTCTTTTGCAGTCGATTGTTGATTTGTTGCAGCCAGTCAAGATAGCTGTAGAAGCCTTAGGGAGACAAAACGCTACGTTACTAACAGCTGAAGCAATAATTGATGTATTACTGAAAAAAATTCAATCGACAACGACAAATGATGATTTATCGAGTCGGTTCTTAGAAACTTTAAAAGCTCGTCTAGAAGAGAGAAGACCACAACGAGTTATCTGTTTATTAAAATATTTACACACTGGTCATCACACCTCACAGTCTCAAAACACGGACTTTTTTACTTCAAATTTAAGTAAAACTGCCCTAATTGGCTTTGCGGAAGAACTGTATTGCAGGCTTTTTGAAAATATACCTCATATCCCGACACCAGATATGGAAATAATAAGCGCTGAACCTAGTACTAGTAGCTCTCAAGTACACAACGAGCCGGATGAGTCGTTTGTAAATCAAATGGAACAAGCAATAAAAAAAATCAAAGAAAATGTACCCGAGGTTCAAAAAACAACAACAAGACTAACAAGAGCAACATTGAAAAAGGAGTTTCAGTTGTTCGAAGCAACCGGAAAACGTACAGAAAATTTAGAACTACTTTATAAAGCCTTAAACTCAATTAAACCGACTTCTATTGAAAATGAGAGAGTGTTTTCCTTGTCCGGTGGCGTTATTACAAAAATCAGAAGCAGATTGTCGGACAAAGCTGTTAATGCTCTGATTTTTTTAAAAGCCTATTTTATAAAATCAAAGTAATTTTATTTTTTTAACTGATTAATAATTTGAAAGACTGATTCAAAAGTCTGTTTTACAGATAAGGAAACAAATCTGTGATTATAAAAATTACCAAATTATGATTAATATGATTATGACATGATATTAAAGTTAGTATAGTATGATTGTTACTAAGTTTCTTTTATTATAATAATATTTAATAATTGTTTTAAATTAAAAGTTAATCTGTGATTATAGGAATAAACATACCAATTATTTGACATATTAAAGTTAAAACTATTGTGATTATATTTTATGTTTAATAAATGTTGATTTAACCGATAATTAATGTTGATTTAAAAAAAAAATCCCTTTTTATTAATACGTTTCACCAGAAATCAAAGTTCAAATTTTATAATTAAAAAAAGTCTCGAAGTCCCGGGAAGTCCCGGGACTTTGATCGTAGCCTGTCTCGTGTCCCGGGACGTTGAAATTGTCGAGAATTCCCAAACCCTACATAGGACATAACTTTTGCTATATATCGTAAGCACGTACTAAGTCAAATTAGCAGAATAACAAAAAGAGGTTATTTCTCGTTCACCAACCGAAGTATAATGCCTTAATTGACATCAAGACAAACCTTTTATAGCATCAAATGGTGGGGGGGAAAACCCTTACTTTGACAAATAACCTGTGGTGTCTGGTCTTGGTGCTGCGAGACGTAATGTGATGATTGCACTGGTAGAACGTTGACCATCACTTTCACGAGAGTTCTGAACGGAAGAGAATCATGTATAGTGCAGTCCATTATTCCGAAAAAGTTTGTTTGACACGACTTTATTTTCTACAATCAAAAGATTTCAAAGAATTGTTTTATTTATTTACCTAACATGAAAAATTGGTGGTAGAAAAAAAACTTATACTAAAGGTTAGTTCCATTTCATTCCTTTAGGAATTAAGATGTTATAATACATTTGTGGTTCAATAAAAAAAAATAGTAACTTTTTTATTTTTTAATCTGAGAGTAAGCAAAAGGAAAGAAAGGAAAAATTTCAAATTCATAAAACTATTTCTTATCTCAAACGGTGGGCGATACTCTCACTTCTGAAGTTGTAAGCACGTACTAAGTAAAATTAGCAGAATAACAGCAAGAGTTTATTTCTCGTCCTCACCGAAATATAATGCCTCAATTGACAGCAAGACAAACCTTTTATAGCATCAAATGGTGGGGGGAAAACCCTTACTTTGACAAATAACCAATCACAGCAATCGATCAATCACTGCAATCGGCCAATTACACGTAATCGTTTAGTGACTTTCAAACACGACGATACTCATTTAATGATTGTACTCATTTTCATATTTTTGTTTTTTATAATAATAATTACTGAACAATTGCTAGCACACCTTACAATATGAACAAAGAAGTTTTTCTTTCTTAATTAATTACAGAAGCTGTGATTGAAAATAATCGTTAGTAATATACACGACACTAGACAATTAGAATATTGTTGGTTAAATGGATTTATTCGCCTTAATTAAAAATAAGATACTGTTAATTCAGGCGAATAAACCCATACTCATAATTCAAAATTCATAACTGTTATTAATAAAATTAAATTTGTATTAAGATTTCAAATTTCAATTAAAATTTATTGATTTATTTATTGGACAACCAACAAGACCATCACTTATAACAGGCATATACATCATGTTTATAAGACACATTTCAAAGTGACGCCTTAATTAATGGCTGCCTCGATATGCACAAAAATGTTTAGCAAGCTTAGATATAGTTCAAATAAGAGACCATAAAACAAATTAAAAAACTTTAGCTGATTAATAAATTGAAAACGTGAACTGTACTGAACCGATCCATGGCAGCTGCACAGCTCTACGATGCAGTCATCTTGGGATCGAGCTAAACTCACTATTGCAACTGACACATTCTCACAGCATACCTACTCACAATTTAATTGAGAATAAAATCCGAGTTTGTCAAATAGGTCAATATCTGTACCTCTAGAGATTTTATAAAATAAAAATATAATAAAATTAAATCTAAATTAGTACATAAAATAACAGTATAATCTAAATATCAAATTAATAATATTAATCGAAATGCCACATTGAAACTATAAAATAAAAAGAAGTGAGCAGTACAACAAAAACACATGATCGAGTTCATGTAGAAATATTTTTTTGTCGTAGTCATGAAACATGATAATGGTAAATCACTTTCTTGAACAATGATGACTAATTTTGATGACCGTTTGGTGGAATGGTAGCGATTTTGCCTTTAGCATTGATAGTCGTGGGTTCGAATCCCGGAAGGGGCCGATGTTTGTGTTATAAATACGTGCATTTGTAATCTTATATATCGATCTATGAATATTACATCTATGTTTCATATATCGCACCTACGGTGCTATAACGTCACTTATGTAATTTTAGACAAAACTGAACTGAGTATTAGAAAATACTCCTACCTCTACTATACCTCTTTACTTTGCTTGCTTTTACTCTAAAATGAAGTTCAAAGTTGTAGCTTAATTATTCTATTTGTTTAGCCGAGAAAAACTATATGTTGTGAGGATGTTCAATTTTTAAATGCTCCCCCTGAAATATTACACCATTTGCATAAGTGACGTTATAGCACCGTAGGTGCGATATGTATGCATATCCGTTATCTAGTTGAAAGTTCCATCAATTTAGTGACAAGTCATACTAATTCGGTTATTGAACGATGGCGATCGTTATCCTCGGTGAAACAAATTCACATCTCAATTATCTCTCTTCACAGTTATTTTTACATGACGCTAAACGAATTTCACAGTGCCGTTTGTTTTAGTAATAAATTCTTGCTATGGCAAGCACTCCAGCACTCATTTTTTGAATATGTCCTTTTTAGCGAAAAAGTCCTGAACATGATTGCGGTGTAATACAAAGCGGTATGAGTATGACGTATATCAAAGTCTGCTTGGGTGTATAACATAGCGAACATTTCGCGATTGTCACAGACAGACCGACAAATGGCACGCGGGGCGTGACACATCAAATGGCCGTTACGAAAATTTGAAAAGCGCGAGCAATTCGCTTAATACACTTTTTGCGTAGAGAATGCTTTGCGCTTTTGGTATCATTTGTTGTTTAATGAAGGTTAAAAATTAAATGACGGTTGGTTTTGATTTCCTAAACCACACAGTAATCGTATTACCACATGTTATAAAACGTTTTGAAATTAAGAGAAAGAGTTTCGGAAGCCAATAAAACTCACTTTCTGCCGCTCAGGTGGATGTAAAGTATGCGTAACACAGGAAGCTTGCGCACTCGCCTACGGGCGGTAAGCGACTGACACGTTGATGTACCACATTCCTTCTTTATTTGAATTGAATATAACGTTCCAAAATAAGAATTAGTAACATATACATCTAAGATATAGCGGATACGTAATCGCATATTTTAAATATTATTTTTACAGATTTCCCACAAAATTTAACCAGTTTTGATTTCACAAAATTTGTAATTATGAATTAAAATCGTATATATGTAACACTTGATAACAGTAGACAAATAATTAATGAATCATTCAACAAAGAATTACGCTAGTTCATCGTTTTTTATCATTATCTTAATTATCAACAGTTCATGAATAGTTATTTTAAATGAACTATATTTCAATGATATTCTTTTCCAGTTACATCATTCCGACCACCACTCACTCCATTACTGTTTTCTGTTCGGATACTCCTCTACGCAGAGAGGTTAAAATTGGAGGTCAGCTAATTATCTATGATTACATTTTTTACCAATCCTTTTTCCCTAACTCTTAGTTTCTATTCGTCGCTTTCCTTTTAAGATTTTTTGTTCATTTACAGATCTCTGGCACTTCTTCCTCCATTGTTTTATTTCCATATAGAATATAGTACCTAGTAATAATTTATATGAAATACAGCAATGCATACAAAATTCACAAAAAAGAACATAAAATTTAAAATACGTCTATAAAAACAACCACATCTTCGCCACCGAGATGCTGGCAGACGCGTCGAAATTCACAATCGTATTTTAACTTCTACTATGAGCTAGTATCGTACCATCAATGTTGAACGTTAATATTGACGAAACGATCTAACTATCGATTTAGATGGAACCAGCTATAATAATGTATTTTTTTATTCATTCCGCACCAACAACGCCCCACCCTCACAAGATTCAAAGTACGCCTTAAAAATAATATATTACATTCCATGGAAATATGACACTGCGAATGCAAAACAAACAAACGCAATGAAGAAGATAGTTAAGGGATATTAGTAAGCTGCACTGTCTTTATGTGTGGCTCGCACGATTTGTGCATTTAGCCAGTGTCAAGTAAGTATAATTACCAGTTCTTGAGTAATTTCCTAGGTTTCAGTAAAGAAGTGGGGTTTTCAGTGGTTAAAAGCCCACCATTATTACACTCTAATATCAACCACAACACAAAATTTAACAAGAAAACCAAAACAATTAAAGTGACGCTTCACGCTCCCGCCATAAAGTCCCGTGACTATTTTCTGATGTGCCAGTCAGTCAGATTTTAAAAGTTTTTCTCAGCTTTGATATTACGGTATTTTAATTTTCTTACAATATTATAATTTTCTCTTCTATCTTGTTGTAAACGGTTAGGTTGATATTTCTCATAATGTGAATCACAAATAACTTTTGTTTTTCTTTACTTATATTCTCGTCGCCACTTGGAGTGACTCGGAAGCCAATAAAACACACACTTTCTGACGCTCAGGTAGATGTATGTAAGTATAATATGCGTAACTCAGGAAGCTTGCGTACTCGCCTACGGCCCGTAACTACGGTAAGCGACTGACACGTCGATGCCCTTCGCATACACTAAAGATATAAAAATTATGTGCAGGGGAAAATACATTTTATTTTTATTATTATTAGTAGAAATAAAATAAGGTTTTATTTTATTTCTACTAATTAAAAAAAATGTATTTTTAGATTTATATCACGTCTATGTCGTGATGAAATATAAACATTGTCAAATTTTCGAAAGTCGACAGGCTTGCATAAAATTATGTTAAATTTGATGGTACAAAATCACATACATTATTAGCAATTTCACCAGACTGAAAACAGGTGTAGGTGTATACGATAAATTAAATAAATCGAATTGTTAACTTTAGAGTACAATTAAAGACTAAAGTAATCTTGATTGCCTGCGCTGACGAATGGGTTGCCAATTGAGTAGGGATCGTTTAGCAGAATTATGATCATATTTGCGCAGGCAGAAAATAAAACGGATAGCGTTGTTATAGCGTGGCGATCCAGTTTATTAAGAAGCTTTTTATTTAAGTCATTAGCATAATTAATGAGTGGGAAGATGAGGGAAATAACTAGTGCGGTTTTCGTTTTGATGAGTAGAAAATTTCAAAAAACGCAAAGAAGCTGTAACTGATCGGCTCATCTCAGCAACTTGAGTAGTCCAGCTGAGCGTCAGTTGTTATTTAAGCCAAGATCTTTGACACTAAAGGTGACAGCTATATCTATTTTATTTCTCACAAAACTATTCTACGAATACAACTAAGTCACATTATAGATAATTAATATATTTTTATTCAATCAGGTAATATCCCGTAAAAAATAACCTTTAACTAAAATTCCGTCTTTCAAGAAATAGTTATCTTTTTAAGAAAAAATTGACAGAGTATATACCTATTAGAAATATCTATATCTTTCCGTAGATTATTTATTATTACTTTGTGGGTTTAAGTTTTTTAATATTAAAGTGAAAGTTAGTGATCAAGGTCGGTCTGTATCACGTATTGCACGTAGTTAGGTTAGCAACAGGTGAACATGTTGTCAAACGTCAGTTCCGCCAATTGACGTTTGATGACGTCAAACTAATTTTCATGAGCTGCTAACCACTTACAAGATACATGATGAGGAGACCGTTGTGTCCGGTAGTGACGTTAAGGTATGACGAGGGTGTATCCGGAGCGTTACATGCATCTAAGATTGTGGCTTGCCGCATCCTGCTGCGATGTTCCTGGATATTGCGGTATACCAGCTACAGACGAATCAATATGTTTTGTCGCCTATGATTAGAAAACGTACGACTAATTGACATAAAATTGATTTTAGCTTGAAACTTAATAAATTGTTTTCGGAGTTTACTCCTTATGTATTGTTTTTCGTTAAACCTTTTGATTAATTAATGAATACGTTTCATTAAAACTTTAATTTTCATGAAGGATATTTTTAAACCCTGTGTAAGTATGACGGTCTCCGTGGTTAAGTGGGTCGCACGCTGGTTTTCATGGTAAAACTACTCTGAGGCCCCGGGTTCGATTCTTTTCAAGTCAATTTAGAAAACAAACTTTTCCATATTGGCTCGGGTCTGGGTGTTGTGGTACCGTTGCAGTTTCTGCATTCAACAACAGCTTTAGTTATTTTAATTGAGTTCAGAACAATGTATGTGAAGTTACCTTATATTTATTTACTTATTTATTTTATTGTAAAAAAAGTTATAAAAAATTTAACGAAATTATTAAGCACAAAGTGTGCCTTTTTCGTAAAATAGTTATCTCGAGGTTCCCTCTACCCCTTCCTGGCGGCACCTGCTGTTTTTTATACCCACCAATCCGCATTGGGCCTGCGAAATGTTGCTACTGTGTTTTTATTCATAACAAATGCTTGTATCCCAGCAAAGGGGACGTTAATAGACAGATGATTTATTTATTGATTAGAACAATAATAAGATCATAAACTACACACAAAGAGAAACTTCAAAATATTAACTGCTTAAGCTAAATGTAGCCTTACTTAAGGTTTGAGTGGGAATCTAAATTACTTTTTGAATTTTTGGGGAAGATAAATCATATCATAAAATTGATAAAGATTATGCAATATATACTTTGTTGTTAACTACGCTCATTTCTGTTTTATGTTTCGCTTAAGACATCTTTGTTTAAAAAGGCAATTGGAGCTGCTAGCTTAAGCTGAATTCCAAATGAGATCGCATTTCTGTAATTTAACTATTCGTTGCATAGACGTAATCGTCTTAAATATTATTGCGTTCTCGATCTAGTAGTTTTCTTAAAGAGTTGTACGTATTTTAATTTCTTTAATGTAGTTTTTTGTTTTTATATTTATCAATTTATAAGTAAATACGAGATAATATAATTATATAGTCAGATCTAAAAGTATAAGAACATAAAAGCTATTAAACAAAACTTGCATTCCATTTTATTGTGAATCCAATAGTGACTCTTAAAAGAATATATGATAAATGATATCAATAATTTATGTCATGCTAATTATTTAGTCTCGAATTGAGCAGAACTTATACAATGGGTATTAAAACCGATTTAATACATAAATATCAGCCATCACATAATTACAGTTATGTTCTTAAAATAGCCACTGTTGCAGCAATCTTTTGTTACCATAAGCAAACTGTATCCACTAAGACCTTAGTTTTTAGGGTTCCATACTTCAAACGGAATAACGGGACCCTTATAGGAACACTTTGTTGTCCGTCCGTCTGGCTGTCTGTCAAGATCCTTTATCTCGGGAACGCGTGGAGGTCTCGAGTTGAAATTAAAACCATATAAGTCTAAAGTCCTTTGAGGCTGCGAAAATATTAAACTTCTAAGTTACCGTGAAAAAAAGTTACGGCCCGTTACGAAACTCTCAAGGTAATCAAAATATATAGGGTATTGTTCGTTGAAATTTGGCACTAAGCAACGTCATGAAGCATAAGTAAAGGAAAAAATCCGAAAATAGCAAATTTGTTGTTGCATCACAAAAAAAATTGCGATCATAAACTTACTTGCAGCTGATAAACTAACCTTGACCTATGTTGATGTATGGGTACAACAGTTTTACAACGGCAAAGTTAAGTTTGCCCTTCAATCGGTTTATCTTGATTCTTGTGATGAACGAACTATTTACTTAACTAAAAGTTTGTACGGAGCCCTCGTTGCGTGAGTACGATTCGCACTTGGCCGGTTTTATTTACGTCATTTAATTTCCTAAGAAGTTTCAAAAGTTACCAATATAGATCCTTTAAAAAAAGAACTTGAATGACGTAATTATGAAAAACAAAGAATTTAATGAGAAAGAACTTGTTGTTAGCTTATTGTAATTGCAGAAGGGACATAACTTGTTAAAGATACCTATCTAAATATTTTTCTATTTTTGATTATTATTTGACAAATTCTTTAAGACTTTAAGTGGCTATGTTGTACGTATAATGGTATTATAATTTGACGACTTTTATCAAACATTTGTCGACCGGTTTGGCTGAGCGGGATCCACTTTACCTTGGAGTCCATGAAGGGGCAGATATTCGAGACTTTGCACCTAAGTCATGAAAATATATAGGTATTTCTATGAATATAAGTTAATATATAAATACTAGCTGACCCGGCTACGCGTTGCTGTGTTATATATTAAATTGAAACCTATCCTATATTTTAAGTTAGATCAAATAACAGATAGTTACGAAGTTTGATCAAAATTGGTTAAGTAATTTAAGAGTCCATCGCGGACAAACAACATGACACGTAATTTATATATATTAAGATATATACACATACGTTTAAGTCTATCTGTTACTATAGTACCTTACAGTGCATAAGTAGTATTGTGTAACTATACCCATTATGAAATATTGGGTATGCCTGCAATATAAACTCTAGCTGGTCTCATCTTTTTTATCTAAAATATCAATAACTTCTTTTATTTATAATAGAGAGAGAGAGAGAGAGCGAACTCTTTGTCAGATGAAAATAAGTTTAAACTTTTCTGTTTGATTTTCATATATAACCAAGTTCAATTTAACACGCATATTAATATCTGCGTCTGCAGAGGTCCTAAATTAAAAAAGAGACATTGCAAATTTAGAAAACAGTTTCTATTGTCATCATATCCACTCAAGCCCTTACACCGTGTAAATTCAATTCAATTCAAAAGCCGTAACGGGTTCAGCTACAGCTTTAGTCGGCTGTCCATATAAATAGATAAGGTCACCCTCTGGCCAGTTTTAATAATATCCCGCTATTGATTTGCTTCTGAGGCACTTAAAATAAATTTGCTATTTACACTAGATGGCTTTTGTTTTATTTAGAGCACGTCGACTACGAATAGGCGTTTTACATTGGTGACTGCAGCGAATAGTTAGGTAAGCATGCGGTGTGTTAGACGACAACATTCTTTCGACCAAGCAGGCCAATTGAATTTAAATAATTCAAAAAATGAACACCATTGTGATAATTTCAAAATAGTATTTTATTAAATAATATACTGAGAATGCAATAACGTTGAAAGGAGTTTAATTGTTAAGTGAGATATTTATACGTCTTATCGATTTTAAAAATAGTTGCCTTTGAAGAAGTCAAAATTATTATGATTTTCTTATTACAAATGTATTGTCAGTTCAGACAAGAAAACATATAGACAAAATGATGTAAAATACTTTCCTTAATGATATAGAAAAATTTGAGTATTGGTGAAAGCTAAAGAAACAGAAGTTTTAATATAACCATACTATAACCATTTTAAATTATTTTTGTTTTTGTGCGACTGTGGTTTGTAATTATTATTGTTAAAAAGCGGTTATTGTGAGCGAATTTATAGATGTTATTTTTTTTCTTCTTTTCGGTTACCTAAAAAGATCGATTACTATAGGGAGAAATCCGCTTGCCTGTGACCGATCTTACACTTACTCGTCTGTAGTCTTTAATATTTGATTTAGTTTTCAAAAGGCAAGAGATACTGAAATTTCACAGGTACCTATATATATATCAACTCAACGGGAACCGATTAATTATTAAAATATTAACTTTCCTCAAAATCATAGATAAGGCATTCAAGTCCTCCAGATCTTCTTTTACTTGTGACGGCATGGCACCTTATGTTACGTAAAGAAAGTTCCATCTTTGAAACCTAAAAGAGAGTAAGTAGTTTTATCACCGTCAGAGAGCTAACTAAACCTGTTTAATTAAGGAAGTTCAAAATACCCTGGTGAATAAACTTTTACTAACTACGATTTCTTTTAAGTGTGTTTTGTATAATTGCAACCATTTAAGGGCGCATAAAATCTTGCAGAACAACCCTTAAGAAGTGTGGTTTTATTGGATTGGAAATACTTCTAGGTACGCGGTTATTTCCCGAGAGCTGCATGTGTTAATACTGCAGTGTTTGTTATTAGTTCCATTTGTTTTATTGTTACTGCTGCTAAAGCTGATACCATAAGTTTAAAATAATCTTGTTTACTTTTGTGTGCATCGTGTGTTCAGCATCGGGTCTTGAATTATTTCAAAGTGGGGCAAAAACTGAATAATGTTGCCACTGTCCGCCAATATTTTACCTTTATTATAATCATCTTGTCAGTGTGAATTGAATCTATCGGCTATAATCTTTAAGATGCTGTTGTCTATCCCGTGTTCTACGTATAAGGGATATAGTTTATTTGTGAATGACAGCTGGATAGCTATCAAACATCCTTGACACTTTGCAGAAGCGGAGAAATCCCATCATCAGCGATCTTTTGGCACAGCCGAACTTCAGGTTCCCCATGTACAAGCTCTGGCAAAACGCCTTGAAAAGTTTTATCTTACCAGATTAATGACTTTGCAGTCGTCATTCACAAAAAAACTATATTCCTGATCCTTAGAACACGAGGACAGTCGCAATAGCATCCAAAAGACTAGCCGATATGTTCACATCGGCACTATTTAGATGCCTTGTGTTTAGGGTGTTTACAGAAACCTGGTCCTTTCCCTAATCCCTCTTGGCTTGTGGAAGTAGATCTGCATGTTATGCTAATATTTAAAGTGCTATGTGTATATTGCTATTAACTTACTATAAGCCTTATTACCATACTATAGATCCTTAACCTGTTAACCGGGCGGGACGCATAAATGCGTCAGGCGTAAACAATATCGGGTACGGGTAGGACATAGGAAAACGTCCTCGAAAATTTTGTTGCGCCCTGGAACGGGTGGAATAAATAAGAAATGACGGTCTCCGGGCGTGAAGTATTGATATGTCCTAGTGAAAGAGGACTCGCCCGTCACGTGTTGTATATTTAGAAAATGAACTCCCCGGTTAACAGGTTAACTTGTATACAATAATCATTCATAAATAATTTTTCTATTTAGTATATTTGCATATTTACGTAAATAGTTTAAGGCGGCTGTTAATGCTAGCAGTATACATTTCTGGCACTTTAACAAAACGAAAGAAGTAGACACTACTTGTTTACTATATAATTAGATTGCAATCAATGCAAATGGAAATTACAATCAATTATCAATAAATATCTTATGTTCTGCTAATAATATCTTAATAATAATGTTGCTGAAAGAATGCCTACAAAATTAGTTAGGGTTTGTTTGGTAAAAAGTCTATATTGTGGTAAAAGATTCACCCAAAATATGCACGTAGATTACGAGTATGTGTTAGCTTTGTTACTTTAATATAATCCCATTGTTATTGACATCGAGTCAATTTCACTGTTCCTGTGGCTATCTGTACACGTTTTGGGTTCATTTGCAAGAGTTCCAGTTAAGCCTTGTGAGCCTGAGATTACGAGGGTCAAACACCCCACACGAGATGTCACTGACGATAATCGGTTTAGTGCCATACACATGTGTAAAATTGTCTTACCTAATAGAATACGTATATGATAATGTCTTAAAACATTTTCGAATTCTTTATGTAGACAACGTGTAATGAGTACTACAAACTATGTCATTTTTCTGTCCTAATAACTTTACTAATTAAAATATAATAATTTAAATCAACTGACATTATCTGAAATCCCTAAAATGAGACGGGCAAACACTACTTCTAAGATGGATTGACCTCACTTAAAGCGCTGCTCAAACGTAGACACTTTTTGTTGCCGACACGACACACCTTCACAGGGAACCGTGGTTGTTGTGTCCTATAGCGGTGATCGGACACAGTCGTCCTTTGCTACTACTGGTTACTGGTAACCGTAGCTGCTGTGTCCGGTGGCGGCAATCGGACACAGTCACCGGTCGATACTTTTGGCCACAATTCGTTGCTTGTTTTCGATGTCGATGAAGAAACATTATCTGTGCTGGTTGTGTTTATTATACGTCACCGTCGCCGTAAATACTTACAGGCAAATCAACTATGTCAATGCTAATGGTTTCGTCAATTCTGAATACATTATTTTCTTAGATATCGAAAACAATTTATAAATAATTTTTTACGTTAATTAAGATTATCTACGAAATCTTTTGATGAGTTATTGCTTCTGTTACAAGATGATTTAAAAAAACAAGATACGGTGATGAGATAGCATTCCACCATTATATCAACCTACGGTAAGTTGTTGATTTGATTATCATAGATATAAGTTTCTGAATGTAAATTCATGTTTTATACATGAACAAATTCGCAATTTATAAATAAAATTGTTTTATCATAAGTAGGTTTTATATTTATTCAAGGTCAGTAATCATATTTTATATTATATCAGAATCTTGAAAGATATATATATATCTGCAAGTGAAGCAGTAGTATTTTGAGAGAGTGAGATTGTAGTTCGACTATTTGAGAAATATTCAAATTGTTGTGAATATTGGTTGTTGCTATTATTTAGCCGATTGTAATTGAAGTATTTTTTCAAAGTATACAAAATTTCCGACTGAAGATTCAATTTAAATTCATCTGGAACTTTCTTAAAATTTGGCAGTACTGATTTTAGGAAATGTTGGTCATTGTCGATCACCAGTTCGTGCTTCTTTCCAATGTTTACTGATATATTGTTTAATGCTTTAATGCTTTATACAATATGCTATGTTGATTGTCTATTAACATTTATCGACATAGGTTCATACGGAAATCATCTGATTCAATTTTTATCAAAAAAAGCAAATTATTTAATGACATTCGAAATGGAAGTCTTCAAATACCACAGCCAAGACTAATTCCACGATTATCTAGTCCCGTCAACTTTTGTTTCATTGGCGAGGAAATCAACTTGATTATGAAAAAAGATTTTTTAACTACAGGTTGTCTAGAGCTAGGCGCTGTATTGTATGCGCTTTTGGTTTATTAACCAGCAAATGGCGGATATTTCAATCTTCAATAAACGTTTCTGTGGATTTTGCTGAACATATTGTAAAACTTTATGAGAAGGAGGGAAGAATATCGTTTTCAGGAAACAAACTTTACCCATAATTTAGAAGATGTTTCATATATCATACCAGATCAATAAAAACTCGAGATCGAATCAAAAACTATTTTATGATCCCGTCAGGTTCTGTACCGTGGCAAGATTAAGGATAGTAGATTTTCCTATGTACCTTATTCTTAAAAGAAACTGTCCGATATTTACGAATACTATTTATTTATGAGTACCTAACGTTAATTTAAATGTCATTTTCTATTTGCAGACAGTTTAAATTAACAATACTGAGTAACAAAATTCTTTGGTGTCAATCTAAAAAGTTTCTTATACCTATAGCATTATGATTTTAATTACTATTACATATAATATTACGTATATTTTAGTAATAGATAAATAATTGCAGGTATGTAAGTAGGAAATTGCATTGCTTAAGGAGCGAATTAAATTTTATGTTTATGAAGATAATTTGATTGAAACAGTGATTTGATTACAGTTACTGATTCTGTTAATTAATTTCAACCAACAGGATTATTTTTATCCTTCTACACTTAATTAAAAATTAAGATATATAGATAATAATTTATATATTAAAACAGGAAACAAGAGGATATAATACCTTTAACTGTAAATATTATATAATAGATCGATACCAAATTCGTGGTCGACGTTACTATCTGTATGGACAACAGTCTATGAATCTAAAATATTTTTTTTTATCGATATTGAGTTCTGTGTATTGGATATTAAGTTTAAAATCAACTGTGAAATCTTGAAAGTTTTGGATAGGTGACTGTTGACTGTCTACATGCAGTTTATAATAAATAAAAACAATATGTTACACAACACGTAGTCAAACACCTGTGCGCAAACAAGTTAACTGGTTCAATCTGAACAATGTTTTGTTCGATCGCATTGTTGCAATACCCCATTGCGCCAGTCGTGGCGCTACGCTTACCTAATTTTGGTTTTGTTTAAATTCTTCTGAACTTCTATTTGTTTGCTGTAAATTGATGTTATACCATCCTTGACTGTACTTAATGAAGATAAGAAGAGAAGGCAACCAAATCTTGGCCTGCCAGCGTGAGATTAAAACTAGCCTTACGAAGGCATGACATATTTTACTTTTAATGAATGCATTGTAAATGCTCATCTATACTAGAACTATAAAGAGGTGATGTTTTTTATTTTGTATGTAGGAGGTAATCTTTGAATCAACTCATCCGATTTGAAAAAAATATCTTATTTAGTATAGAATTTCGGGGTTAAAAATTATACTAGATTTAAATAATCTAAAAATCCCACGTTTTTCAATGTCCTAAAAAGAATAAAATAACCCTGCGGGGCAAAGCGAGGGGCCACTCAAAACGTGGGGGCGCATATTACTAAGAGGAGATTTTAAAGAGATGAATGACATGCATTGATGCCGATTATTGTAAAGATGCGCCCCCACGTTTTGAGTGGCCCCTCGCTTTGCCCCGCAGGGTTATTTTATTCTTTTTAGGACATTGAAAAACGTGGGATTTTTAGATTTTTTAAATCTAGTATAATTATTTTATGCTTTTTAATTATTAACTCAACGAAGTAACCATGTGTTACGCAACAATCGGATAAGCCCCATACAAAAGTGAAAGTTGCCGAAAGTGGACCTGAAAGTGCATCTGGAAAGTTGAAAGTTGCTTTAGAGTGCATTGTCATCGGGTTCTGAACTATCCTGAAAGTTTCAGCTTTCTAGCTTATCGGAAAGTGCCTCAAATTTAAGTTGCAAGATTTTGCCCGGACAGACAAACAAATAAGAAAAGTGAGATAAGAAAAACTTGGTAATAAAAGGAATTTTGGTTGTAGTGTATTTTGATTACACTACAACCAAAATTCCTGGCTGCGGGCTGTCTACCCGCACGCACTACGCACGGGCCAGTGTGACCAAGCCGGATCGTCGGTATAAAAAGGTATCTGAAGACCATTCCGAACAAGTTAAAACCCGTTTTTGTATAGTTTTTGTTAATATGGAACGCGAAAGCTTGAAAGTATTTAAAATAATAGTATTTTTTGTGATAAATCGGAATAACTAGATTGAAAGCTAAAATGAAGTATGGTCACGGTTATCTTGGCAGTCACAATCTTTTTTGGTTTAGGTATTGTGGAATATAGCGTTTGACCTCCAGGCTGTGTAGTCGCTTGCAGCTGTTCCAAAAAAGCATAAAACAGAGAGCCAATGATGTAGTGTCAGTAAAGAAAACACTCTTAAAGCACGAGGTGTTAAATTCTTATTAGGTGAGATTGTATATTTGGATGAAATTGGTGGCTGAAAACTGTTTAAGGTATTTTGGTAAAAAATTTCTAGAACATGGTTGTGACGTATTAATAAATTGCAAGCGACACACGCCCGTACGCACGGCCTACAGCTGTAGTGGGGTATTGCTTGCTCGACCGTCGGCCGGTGCGGACGTGCGTGTGCTGCTTGGTGAAACCACTGACTGCTTTCATTTGATGGATACCCTGACAGTAATCGAGGACACCACACGTGGCGACGAGCCTTCTAGTAAGTGGTCTATAGAAAAATTAGCTCGTGAAAATCAAATTAAAGGAGGTAGATATCGAACCCATCTGCAAAAAAAAGGCTGTCTCATAGTATTGAGAAAAAAAAAATGTTAAATAGTTTATCCACCTGATTCTAAGAAGAGTTGAAAAATCATTGACTATAGCAATGCAAATATCAACTTGAATAACGGCAGTGTTAATTGCAATTCTAAAGAACTTGTGTAATTATAGATAACTATTTTATTTTAAGAAAAGAAAATAAATGAAGTCATCCTATTTTGCTATAAAGAAAATCTTTATAACCTTGTAATAAGCACTCTATTGAATAATGTATGTGTTGAAATTATTTTTACCTGCACGGTTATTTCTGCCATGTTATTCTAGTAATGAATGTCTTGTTCTTGCTTTTAATAATTCTGGCTTGTGCTACCTACCCACACCAAACCTAATCTTACTTACGATTTAAATCGATCGAGATTTTAATTCAGTTAATAGTAACCCTGTACGGGTTAAATATTACATTGCATTACACGGGTTAAATAAAATATACTATGATACTAAAAAAAATAGATTTTTAAGTTGTTTCTTATATTCCTGAAACAACGATTTGAATTTCAATGGTTATTACGTCAAAACTTATATAAAGGTTGTACAGACAAGTGGATATACTACAATACATTAATTTGAAAAGATATGTACCAAGGAGTACAAGAATATATTGCCAAGGTGCAACAATAGTGCCAAGGTGCACAAAGGTGTTATTGTGCCAAGGTGCACAAAGGTGTTATTGTGCCAAGGTGCAACAATGGTAGCAAGGTGCACAAAGGTGTGATTTTGCCAAGGTGCAACAATGGTTATAAGGTGCACAAAGGTGTGACTCTGCCGAGGGGCATCGATTTAGAATTAAATCGTTGTAAAGACATTCAAACATATAATTACCTACGATAACTATCATATTTTATAGTGATATTAAAAGACATTAGTATTTTACACTTATGACTGAAATAAACAAATAATATTTTCGAAATTATACGTAATGTTATTCCTGAATTGGATATTCATTGGATAATAGGTTAGGTTAGTACTATTATATATGTTGAAGCATTCGATTATTTCAATCAGATTAAATTAAACTCAAGAGGTTAAGCTTAAAATAATGTTTACAAGGTACGATTTTATCGAATGGAAAACGTCAGGTTAGTACCTGGCTGAAATCCTAGATGGCGTGACCTTAAAGAGGCGTTGCAAGTTGGCAACACTAAACGTTTCTGAGATGACTTGAGAAGCAGACTGTCAGCGTGCTATAAGTGTAAACGTTTAGTTAGCATGCAATAAGCGTGAAACGGTTAGTTTATAGTGACCGTTAGATCGCTATAAGGGCATAACTTTTACTTCATAGCTTATACCGAACGAGAACATTACTTTTCGTTGGACCGCCACGCATGGAGGTTGTTACGCCGTCTCGGGGATCACCACGTTTTTCATCCATTGAAATCTTGTGCATCATTTGCGATTTTAGACTGCAAGTGGTTTTAAATAATAAAGAAGTCTATCCTACATCCATACACGTTATTATTTTAAAGATCGCTGCAACTCTTTTTGGATAATTAAGAGCATTATGATGACCGGCGAGAGGCCTCGCCGTCATATATGTAAAAAAATATTGTATACAAGTTAAAAGTTATCGAATTACAGTCAATCTAGAAGATTTAATGTTATCGGCAAAGTATGTAATTTGGAAATGGTATAAAATGAATATTCGCTGGTTAATTTATTTCTGAATACACTCTTAACCGTACGGGGTAAGGGACTGCACATGCGTAAGGTGACTCCGGAAATAGATCGGAGTTATCCTATATTCTTCTTAAAAAAGATATAGATCCAGTGATTATCCATATCCGACAAATATATCCGGACTAGTAGTTTAATTCTTTGAAACCATAGCAAATCATACCATATATCCAACTAAGGTGTTATTATATATATTTATCAATATCCGCATCTGTTTATTAAATCCGGACTAATAAGATTTCGCAAAATAAGAGCACATGAAGCGCTTCAAATTTGCTACTGTTTTATAGAAACAAAACTTTATGCAGCGCTTGTTTCGCTTATAATGACGCTTGCCACCTCAGTCATCATCATCAGCAGTATTGCGTTTTACCGTTGATCGGAAAACACAGAAAACACAAAAAGCGTTTTCGGCGCTCTAAGTCTTTCGTTCGACGCTTTCGCTGTCAATATCTGTTATGTAGTTAGCCAGACCAAATGATTTGGAATTGACCCATGTGATTGGATTGGATATACTGGATATGCTTATCCAGTTAAATGATAAAGATATCCTTATTTTGAACGGAATGATTAGATAAATAGCCGGAGTGGCATAAAGCTCCAGGATATAACTGAGTTACACAAGTCTATAAAAGAAAATATATCAACAAAAATACCAATACATTTTATTTATTAGCATCAGACATTATTATTAGTAAAATTATTTCCAGTAGGAAAACACATATAAAATAAAGGCAACTTTTACCAAATATTGTTTTTATGTGGCTTCACAAATATGTTAATGTATTGAAAAAATTACATACAAGGTGTATTTATACACTATACAAATTTTGGAATTTATAAGAAGTAGGTACATGAAGGAAAAAGAGTTATTGGTGTTAGATGACATCTATTATAGTAAATTGAGCATAGAAGTCAAGTTACAAGTACAGACTGCTGATAACATGTTAAAAAGAAACTTGGGCGTGTTACCGTTAAATTTGTTATAATGCATAGGTATAAATGTGACACACCTTATTCAATGGCGCCAAGGGCGCAAAATAAAGGCGTACAGACATTGTTCTGGGTCGCCTAAAATGTTCAGCCTGCCATCGTAAAACCATTGCAATGCGATGACAATTCGATGTCACTGGGGTTACGCTGGGACAAATAGATGACGATACTGGGAATATATCTTTTGACAACGGGGGTAGATACAACAGTAAAGAAAAGAGCTACTCTTCTCTTTATGAGATGATAATGAGTAACAGCTACTTTTGATGTTTATAAAATAGTAAGCAATAAGCTTGACGAGTTTCTGTTATCGAAACAAAGTAAGGCACCATACCTACAAGCTAACTTGTACAAGATTGCATTGATGTCACTATGGAATTAATGACAGACAATAAAATAGCCTTCCTAAATGTTCAAATCAGCAGCAATCTAAATCAAACCCTTAGTCATACAGTGTATAGAAAGGCAACTCATACAGATAGATATTTAAATGGTGACTCTCACCACCATCCTATACAGTTGGCTACCGTTGGGAAATCTTTGTTTCAGAGAACTCGCGGCATCTGTGCCTAACAATATCTGACTGCTGAGCTTCAGCATGACAAGCGAGTACTACAAGATAAAAAATTGCGAGTACCAAAACTACGACACAGAAGCCGCACCAACCAGCCACAGTAGAACGTCAACCTGCTGTACATGAAGGGGGTCACTGACAAGATTGGGAACATTCTGAAGCGGGTTTCCATTAATACTTACTTTAAACCAGCCAGGAAGATTAACCAATTCTTACGACCGGTCAAATGCAATATACCCCTCCAGACAGCAGGTGTCTACAAAATCGATTGTGACTGTGTTTTTCACATACTTCGGACAACCAAAGAGAAGAATAGGGACGCGCATTATAGAACATGTAGCTGACATAAAACATAGGCGCGATATTAGGTCTGCAGTGTGTGAGTGTGAGCATGCTTTTGAGGCGCCAAACTACTACATTCGTATCGATAAACCTTAAATTCTCGCTAGAGAACAAAGACTTGTTCCTAGGACACTACGCGAGGCTTTTGAAATTAGGAAACATTCAAATTTCAATAGAGACGATGGTTGGAGCGTTCCACCTGCTTGGGATCCAATAATTAATAAATTAATACCTACAAAAACACACATTGCAAGACCTGATGATGTAGTTAGCTCTCTTTGCAAATAATAACAGTAAGATGGAGGTCGGTCCCCCTGCCCGAGTTTCTTCCGCCAGTTCTTCTCGGAAGGGTCTCCCAATTTCCGAACTGGTAGTAGACTCAGTAGTGTACAATGTAATCGTAGTGAGAATTTAATAACTAAATAAAAATATAGAAGTGACGGTTTTGATGAACTACGCTCACATTTGATTGTGAATGTGCGGTCGAACTTACCTTCTCTTTCACTGTCAATCAATCTATGCAAGTAGAAGTTTATCCTGACTCATTAAAAAACATCAGTGATTACCATTACATGAGAATAACCAAAAAAGTGACCTAAATAATTACAGTCAGTCAACTTTATTAGCTTTTCTCAAATACATTCAAAAGATAATAAGTAATTGGACATTAAAAATATGCTATTCGAATATTGCTACATACGTATGTACAAGGCGTATGACCGTGTGCAACATAAAATATTAATAAACTAGTTGTATCCCAAATACAGCTCACAAATGGTTTATCTCTTATTTAAAAGATAGACAGCAATATGTTGAAATCGAATATTATAATCATATGAGTAGAAAAGTTTATAGAGTTCGATTTGATATTGAAAATAATAATGCCTCAATATCACAAGGGAGTGCCTAAGACTCTCTTGTTTTTAATTTACATAATAGACCTGCCGAAGGTTATGAACGAACCGTGTATTTTATTCGTTGATGACGTAACAATAGATTGAATAAAACCCTTAATTGGTTAATTGAACATAACTTAGAGAGAAACTTAAATAAAACAAAATTGTCATCTCCTGCATATGCACTGCATGATGCTATAAATATATAATTATATATATTGTTTTATTAATTTGTGACTCCCTAATTAGGAGATAGCCGAATAAAACGACATTTTATCATTCACAATCATTTATCTTAATAGGGTTGGCATTCAGATACTACAATAGGGGTTCGTGGGTTCACACACTGAGTGAGCTCACTTTAGTAATACCTAGACCAATTTTTCCGTGTGAAACCTTTGTTAGCTTTTTAAGTTATATAGCTTGTAATTAAACAATATTGTAAGCTGATGTTTCCTCGAAAACTAAATAAATTAATATAAAGAAACTGATACACCTAAAAAAAGGTAAAAGGAGAGTGGCGGATTCAAAGAAAAATAGAGGACACGCAAGATTAGAGTATTTGGCTGCAAGTAATAAAACATAATTTAAAAAAAAAAATTCTTAGTTAAATAACAATTCAAGATATACTATTTAAGAATATTAATTACATAAATGTATTTTAATTATTTTTCATTGTCTCAAATTATTCGAATCAATTGAAAAGGAAGAGGTGTGACGTATTAATAAATTGCAAGCGACACACGCCCGTACGCACGGCCTACAGCTGTAGTGGGGTATTGCTTGCTCGACCGTCGGCCGGTGCGGACGTGCGTGTGCTGCTTGGTGAAACCACTGACTGCTTTCATTTGATGGATACCCTGACAGTAATCGAGGACACCACAATGGTCAATCGTGAAAATTCCGCAATAGTTTCATTTGGTGGCTATATGGTTTTGCTGAAATTTAACTATCATAATAAGGTAGTTAATGCATTTTGTTAACATTCATGCCTATAAAAAACAACCACATTTCCAAGTCCTCGGGTGTCTAATAGAAAGTTAATTTTCTAGTTTTAATATTCTGTTATAAATTGGGAATAATTGATAATGAAAAAAATGTTTAAAACAAAACACAAAACGCTAATCTGCCGGGTCATTTTACGCAAACAATACGGTTTTTGTTTTGACAGTGTGTTGCACTGATGTTTTGTATAATTGATTTTATATCTTTGACGATAACGATCTGTTTGTATTGCCCGTTGTGCTACCATAGAATATTCGTTGCATAACAATTGTGATTTTTATATTACACTAGTTGACCCAGCCACGCGTTGCTGTGCCGACTGCAGCGCCATCTGCGGGCTGATTTGTGAATCTAAACCATTCTCAGATCCCCTTGAACACACACAAAAAATTTCATCAAAATCGGTCCAGTCGTTTAGGAGGAGTTCAGTGACATACACACTCACAGAAGAATTATATATATAAAGATAAATAAACGAGTACAATGACAAAATAACGTAAGCAAATACACCCTAGGGCAAAGCAATCAAGCAAGCGAATTCACTTTTGTTATGAAGCTGCAGAGCCTAACCATCACATATACGTTGACTTATTTTAAGGTTAAGTTTTAAAATCAATATAGGTATTATCCCTTATTTATAAGTATATCTTATCATTACAGCTTTATTAGAACATTAAAAATTCTAACATTCACTTCATGAAGCGATACAGACTTCTTTGTGGTTGTGACAATACATAGGCTTATGCCCTTCTCCTTTGTGTATTGTCTAACGTTTTGTAATGTATCGCGTAGGTGCAGGGCGGTGAAAGGAGGCGCGCGAACGCGAGATGGCTGCGCCGGCCAGCTGATAGCATGCGGGCGGCGGCGCGCCGGCCCGCCCCGACCTAGCCGATCGCATCACGAGCGCCACATTCACGGGTGAGTATTCATATCGTTATCAGCCTATTACTTAATTCACCACATTACTCCTATGATAATAATCATTTACATGCTAAAGAATAACCAGCTTTTTATGTTTATCGGCAGTATTTACTATTTTATTTACAATATAACATTAACGTATTTTATTAATTCCCAAGATTAACTAGATAATAGAGCATAAACCGAAAAACTGCGACTTCACGTTAAAACAAAAACTATGATAATTTTTATTGGTCCGCGATGGGCTTGACATATTTAATTGAATAATGCGATCATCTCTCGAGTCATTTAGATTAGTCCATTGGATATCAAAGTTGTTGCCAAATAAATAATGATATTGGTGTGCATAATACAAGTTCTATGAAGAAATAGATAAAATGTGCAAATACAAAACTACCTCACTCAAGCTTCCCAAAAGTTTAACAACAGAATTACAACTTTAAGTCCAACACATAAAGTTAGGTTTGGTTTAAATTGAAACTGATGTTGTCTTCTTTAACAAATAAAAGTTAGTCCACGTTGTATAATAAGGGGTATAAAGTTCTTAATCAATTTAGAGCAATTGATACATTGTGATATTTCCATAGCTATGTTAATTTAAGTTTAACTGTAAAACATGCAATAAATTTAGTAATAAACCTACGCATATTGCGTAGGCGCAATTTTAGTTGAACTTTGAACGATCCTTACGAGGGCGGCACTGAAAATTTCGGGAATCAAGGAAGTGACACAACATTACAATTTAAAAATGTATTCATTGCTTTTCAAAGTATTCTCCGCGAAATTTGACACATTTTTCCATACCAATCATTGAAGCAACTATTCCATTCGGAAGTTGGAGTCTCAAAAATGGCCGTTTTGTAGGCGTCCACAGCTTCTTCAGGTGATGAAAATCTCTGACCACGCAATTTATTCTTTATTTTAGGGAAAGTATAGAAATCATTAGGGCTTAGGTCGGGGCTACAGGGCTGTAGTAGGATGGTCTAATAATTCTATTGTTTTCTTGCTCCAAAAACTCTTTTGTTCTGTGCGCGGTGTGAGAACTCGCATTGTCGTGATGGAGGATGATGCGGCGGTTGCAGTTCTCTTTACGGAATTCAAAAAACAAATGCTAGTATACCATTATGCATTAACCGTTCTTTGTCCCTCAAGAGGAATAGTCACAATATGGCCGGTTTTGGAGACAAACGTGGCCACCATTTTTTTGCAATACTCCGTGAACAAACAGTTTTTGTTGGCTTTAACTCATTTTCGAACACCCAAACTGGTGACTGGTTTTTTGTTTCGGGTTCGTACGCGTATATCCAGGACACGATGTTGTATACAGCATTTGAGGATCCTGCGTGGAATCTTTCGAGAGTTCTGACGCACCAAGTAACGCGAGCTGCTTTTTGTTCTTCACAGAGCGAATGTGGTATCCATCGGGAAAACAACTTATTTTTACCTATATAATTGTTCACGCAAGATTATTTGTATTTGACTCATGCCAATGTCTAAAGTTGCCTGAATTTCGCGGTATGTCACATGTCGATCTTCCTCAATCAGCTTACGCACAGCATCAACGTTTTCTTGGGTGACTGCAGTTTTTGGACGACCTTGACGGAGATCATCACTGAGCTTGACGCATCCACGTTGAAATTCAGCAAACCAGCGATAAATTGTGGTTTTGGTGGTGGTTTAACACAAAAACACACTGTTTTTGTATTAAACCACTTCGAAAGTTATAATAAATCATCGCTCTTGAATTTTCTTGAGTCAATTCCATTTTCTCAACGACTAAACAATTTTGATAAGACCTAGAATCTTTTTTTTTTAAATAAATAAATGGTAATCGAATTTTGAAACCAAGGAGTTTTCAATTAAAAAGATTTTAATATGATAGGAACAGTGGAAATATTCCATTCCCGATACTTTTAGTACAGCCTTCGTATAATCTTTATATATATAATTCTTCTGTGAGTGTGTATGTCACTGAACTCCTCCTAAACGGCTGGACCGATTTGAATGAATTTTTTTGTGTGTGTTCAAGGGGATCTGAGAATGGTTTAGATTCACAAATCAGTCCGGCAGATGACGCTGCAGTCGGCACAGCAACGCGTCGCCGGTTCAGCTAGTATATTATAAGTCAATGTATTAATATGATGTTGTTAAAGACGTAATAATTCAAATTTGGGTTAATAACCATTTTGGATTTTAGTTTTTCTCATATTGTTAGTAAATTTTAAGTTAGAAAAAATATATTTTTTTACTTATGAAATTACTTATAATACCAGACGGATTTTTTCTTTTAAAGTTCACATCATAATCATAGTAAAAATTTGAACTACGCTTTTTCTGTACCCAAAAATTTTTTTACCCACCCAATTTTTACCGTGTAAAAATTGCCTATCTCTAGTTCTAGTCCTAAAAAAATAATACGGTGACACGGTTACTGTTTATTATTACTTATAAAATACTATTTCTACCTCACGACAGATCGCTTTAATTCGCAAACTCCTTAACAAGGGTTGTCTTTATCAAATTAATATACACAAAATTTAGTTGACCTTGAAACTATATCTGAAGGTGGGATTTTATCAAATCAGTAATTTCAACTTTAACGTAAGTAAACAAAGACACTCTAACTAAGATTTTGATAATCAACTTACAAACTTTTTTAACGTACAGAGGGGCTTTGTGTTTGCCAAGTAGAATTAAATTTGCTCCGAATATTCGTCCCAAGTTATGAAGGATCGTTGCTGAGATATGAATGAAATTTTTGCAATAAAATCTGGGAGGACCTCTCGTACCTAAATATCGCTTTGAGAGCATAAATTTTCCATAACAAGGTTTATAGTGCAAATTTTACAAGTCTTCGTTTCATTAAAGTTGAATTCTATCTAAGGAAGTCAAGTGTTTTACCTGTCACTCGTAAAATTAATTTTAAACTTGTCTGCTTTTTGATGGATATCCGGTTCGGAAGTACCTTACACGCTTTATTAAATTTACTTTAGTTCCATTTAGGAAAAACTAAACATTTTTTTCTTAAAATGTAGCCATAGCATGTCTAAATTTGCCTTTAGCCGCCATTTAGACATAAGTTTATAAACAAAACACACGAACTGTGATCGCCTGTGACCTCAATGAGACCCATGGGAAATTCTAGTTGTTGAGTCGAGCACTAACAGGTCGTATTATGCGAACTGTTTAACGCACAACTCTCCTTCACACGTCGTGTTCAGCTCAAACAATGGCTCCAGGGAAATTCTGTCGATAATTCATGTTCGCCTCGTTTAAACTTACATGCTCGTTTATGAAAATCTCTTCTTGGTGCGGCACCGGTCGTCAATAGTTGACGGCCTTTATTAGTGGGATTATGGGATAAGTATTGTTTAATTACTTTTAGAATGGTGGTGGAATATGAATTGGCGTAGTTATGAAGTTAATTGTTAAATTAGGATATCAATTTCAAACTAAGGTTAATAATTCAAATTTCAATTAATTATCAATCTTTATTTATCTATAGCTATACTAGTTTATTTGACGACCTTCGTATTCAAGTAGCCAGTCTTTGGTTTTATGGTGTCGATATTTTTGAAGTGATAACTTCTTCATCATATCAGCCGTACGACGCCCACTGCTGGACATAGGCCTCCCCCAAGGATCTCCACAACGATCGGTCCTGTGCTGCCCGCATCCAGCGTTTTCTTATGGGAGGGTAAACCGCTTCGTTACGTAACGCGTTACGGCGCCAGTCTGTCTGGCTTCCCTTCCTCCCACTCTAACCCGCAGCGCTAGCCGTATTTCGGACAGACGTTTTCCCCCTCTCTCTAGGTACTCAGTGTTTGGTGTGCGTCAACATATACTGTTGACAGTGAGCATATAACCTAAAACTACCACCGTTTTTGAAAGTGATTATAAAAAATATGAACAAAAAAATAAGTAATAACCTAAGTTATTTCTTTAGTTAAGGAATTTCAATCTAATTCGAAATGGTCTTGGGTATTGTTGTTATTTCCGAATAGCATCATACAAGACATTAGCTACTAAGTTTAGAATAGAAGCCTCGAATGTGATATTGGCTTATATGTATTTAACTTCAAACCAAGGAAAGGTGTAGTGCTTGGTTCCTGTAAGTAATATAAAGAACTTGCTTCTTTTTACGATAAACCTACCGTGTACTGTATATTCATCCTTGTTCATCGTCTCTTTTAGGTAAGTTATGATCCTACGTCACAGAATGTTGTCAAAAAGCATTATTACAATGGGGTCATTGTCAATTTGAAACAGATGTAGCGCGCTGGGCGCTGTTATCATTTCTCATTGAAATTGTTATTAACAGCAACTTAACTGCTACAGAGACTGTCACGCTTAAATATTTTGAGCAAGGGCATACTTTTATGTCTGCTGACAGTGTTTGTCACTATGTTAAAAAGTCCTTAGAGATAAAAGGGAAAGTTTACTATATCTATGATTTTGTTAAACAAGCACAAAAGTTAACTGAAATCAAAATTATGGAAATTTCAAATTTTTATGGCTATTTAGATCTCTCATCTCAACATGTAGTGCGGAAGTTAAAGCCTAGAATTTCTTTTAGAGACAACATGATCATCTTAGCACAAAGAGGATACTGCACATTAGGTTTAAACATTGGATTACTTGCAATTAAGGTATATGAAATCACGAAGTGTTTCTGAAGCATTATTAGCTTCTTCTTCCCAGGGGATTAAAAGAGTTAACAAAAACGGCAATAATTGAAAAGTTGGTTCCCCTAATGCCTGACAACAGAAAGTCAGAGGGAATTGCCTCTTTTAAGTAGCACGGAGGTAGAAGATGACCCTGTTGACAAGTAATTTATTTTATATGGGCACTATAAAAGTAAGTTTAAACAATATTTTAAGGAAGCTTAAACGGTATTTAACAAAGTTCATATAAAAATACGAGTATATACAAAAAAATATGTTTTTATATTGTCTACGTTTGACGTAATATGACTGTAGTAACTGTTTACGATGTCATAATTGAGCTGTGATTAAAATAGTTAATTAGATTTTAAATAAATCTACAAGTACCTAAGCATAATTTATCATAACAAAGAGGTTGATTGTAATATGAGTAGCAATTAATTAGGTCATAATTTTAGAATACGGTTATTTCAATGTATTTAAAACTTCCACTCAAAAATGCATGCTTTAGCATTCATTTAACTGTTCCTATTTTGTTTAAGACGTAATTTAATTGGTTTGATCTCATTTTATGTTTGGTTAAAATTATTTGAATATTCTTCATCATGTTACTTTTTATTCTTTTTTTTGGTTTGAAGAAGATCCCTACTGAATAAAGAAAAGATTTTTTATTTTATTTTATTCTAGCTTAGTATATTTACACTAATGAAGTTAATTGTGAAGTTTGTTTAAAGTTTATAGGTGTACAAAGCTTGGTTTAAAGCTGAATTACCGCATCGATATATTATATTAAAGATATAATAAGAAATCTGCACTAAAACATAAAATAATTGCAGTATCATAACTTTGCTAGTAATAAGTGCAGAAACTCCCATATTTACTGCACTTAAAGTTGTAAAATCAAAATTGGTTTCCTATAACTATACTTGACTTAAATTGTTTTTTATTATTACATTTTTAATGAAGTTAAAATAATAAGGATTAGGTAAGTAAAATAAGAACTCGTTATACATATCTTGGGTAAAAAAAAATGAAAAAATTCTATTCATGAGTGAAAAAGAAAAAAAAACGAAAAAAAAATTTATCCGCCCTTTTCTCAAAATCACATCGCTACTTCTTACTGCGTTATTCATTAGGATGAAAGAATATACTCTAATACTATTCATATTTCTAAGTAAAGTATTTCTAGAACTATTTATATGAGATAATGTTATATCGGACTAAATCAGTCTAATGCGGAACGGTCACTCAAATGCCAATAGCACGCGTATGTACATAACGCAGGTCGGTGGAATGGGAGTATATAAATACACCTTATATGTTGCCTTAGAAACATAGGTATGAACATGTCGTTGATAAAAAATTATGACCAGTGTTTAATAATTGCTGAGGTGTAATAATAATTGAAGTAGTTCAGTATACTTATTTAGCTAAACCAAGTTATACTTGTGATATGTATGTTACAAAATGTATAGTACATAGTAGATATTTTCGCTTTTAAATTAAAACCAACTGAATAAAAAATTTTTGTTCATAGTTAAATGACGCTTAGTGGTAAGTACTGTATTTCTGTCCATGAATAGGGTTGTCTACATGCTAGCAATTATAAATATTGCCTGGCTATGATGATACTCGGTTTAATTTATTGACTTTGATTATTTGCATATTAACTGTTTATTATGTGTACTATGTACCTAAATAGGTATATATTATTTTATGATTAATAGTAAAAGAACAGTGGATATAAATTCCAATATTTTTCTAAATAATACGACGTAACGCAAAAGTCATATTATCTTTATAAAATATTGGAAAACAGGTATTGTCAGTGTAAAAAAAATTCTAGACCAAAAACTTAATTTTAGAACTCTTTGGTTTAGTTACTGGGCGACAAAATAACTAAGTACATACCAGGTATGTACTTTGTTTTATTGAATTAGATCTTATTCCCTAATATATCAAGAGCCTATTTCAAAAAAGTTCTTGTTTTTGCCTTCAGAACAAATGTGCTTTTATTTATTATACAATAAAAAAATGTTCCGTGTTGTGTCCGGCAGAGTAGAGTAGCATCAACCTCTCCGTTTAAGGGTGTCGTTAAATGCGACACCTCCCGTACAGCACAAAATGGGTAGCAGCTTTTTTCTAATAATGGTATTTTACGATTTTATTATCTACTACTCCCCTGGCAAGGACAGAGATCATAGTGATATCCTCCAGTAATAAGTACTTTCAGTTCACTTTTTTCACTTTCAGTTTTATAAAAATATTTAATAAATTCCGGATTTATTAAAAAATTAAAACGATCATTTCATATTTTAAAACAGCTATTTACTAGTAAATGCTATTATAATACTAATGATTTTTAGGGTTCCGTTTCTCGAAAGGAAAGAACGGAACCCTTATAGGATCACTTTGTTGTCCGTCCGTCTGTCTGTCTGTCAAGACACTTTTTCTCAGGAACGCGTGGACGTATCAAGCGGAAATTTATATCAAATACTCAGGTCTACTTTCCCTTGGAGCTGTGAAAAAATCAAACTTCTAAGCCAACGCAATCAAAAGATACAGCCGTTTATGCCGAAAAATTCCGCAAATTTTCGACACTCGCAAGGGAATCAAAACCTACCGGGTATTTCCCGTGAACTCAGAATCTACAAATTTGGTACGAAGCAATGTCTTATGGCACAGATGAAAGGAAAAATTGCGAAAGCCGTAAATTTTTTGTTACATCATATAATAAAAATATTTTTCGGAACCCTCGGTGCGCGAGTGCGACTCGCACTTTTCCGGTTTTTTTTATAATAATACGTTTAAGTTAAACAATAAATAAAAATTACTTTTTTAAAGTGAAATACGCTTCCTCTCTCTTAGCCCCCAAGTTGTGTGTTCAACAGGACCCATAACACTGGTCTCATATTATTTTGTAATATTCACCTATGTTCACTATGGTTTTGCAATAAATTATTGAGTATTGAGGCTTCCACCAAGCAGTGGATTTTCGACTAAGATGAAAAAAATGGATACTTTAAATTATCTGATGTCGGGAACAGTTAATACCTAGGTAACATGTAAGCGGTAGCTTTTTATTTAAGAAGTAAAGTTTCCCCTTCTGTATGTATCTGATTTATTGGCAGTCAAAGATCTGGGGGCACGGCAGTGCCCCCGCCAAGTCAAGCAAAAAAGCGGCACGGACGTACCATCCTTTTCTCGAAGCAATTCAGGCCATTTTCGACCCCCTGTAATTTCGTTGTGGATAAAACTAGAAGACTGAATTTTCAGTAACCATGCAGGCATTGTAAAGACACGGTATATTTCAAATTTCATTCAATTTGAACTAGTAGTTTAAGAATTATAACGCGTCAAATTTCTTAATTTTGTCACTCACTGACTCACCGATCATAAAAATTCTAAGACAGTTCTAGCAGACCCAGAAGCTTCAAATTTGGAATATAAATAGTGTTTGGTGTATGAATCAAGGAAAAACTAAAAAAAATACAAAAAGCAATGACATCCCGTCAAAAACAATACTTGACTGACTCACCGATCATCAAAATTCTAAGACCCTTCTAGCAGACCTAGAAGCTTCAAATTTGGAATATAAATAGTGTTTGGTGTATAAATCAAGGAAAAACTAAAAAAAATACAAAAAGCAATGAGATCCCATCAAAAACAATACTTGTAAAAAAATACTAAATAATTTAATTTTCACGTGTTTTCATGCGATGGCCGAGTCAATATATTTATATAAAACAATAAAGATTTTTAATATTGATATGCGTCACTATAAGATGCTGTTAATTATTACGTAACAACTTAATGCTTCGAGTACGGAGATTCCAGACACAATTGCTTTTCAATTGTTATGGACCACGATCGTGGTCTTAGGGACTGGACGTATAAGACAGAAATTCGCTTAAGTAGGGACTGAATAAATTAATAACCGACTTGGTATTACATGGATCTCACAACTTTTTACCGTAGAACAACTGAGTTGCGAGACTTGGTTTTTTTTTACAAGTATTGTTTTTGATGGGATCTTGTTATTGGAGAATGTAGATGTGACCGCGGCGTGGATAACGTCAACACAGACTCCCGACGTAAGATCCCTAATACAAAGAACACCATAACTGGGCTTGTTTATAAAGACGCGTGATGCCGTCCAAAGAACTTCAAAATTTTACGAATGGAAAACCCGCCTTTTTCTGTACCAATTAAGTCAACGCTCGTGTCAAAGGATATGTATGAACTCTCTCATATTATATAGGTTTGAATTTAAAGCTGATCGTCATTAAAAGAACCTGATTCTAATTTTCTCTGAATATTCACCGTTGTCCACTGTGAAATATAAGCGCGAGGCTTATTAATTTTTCGAATGAAACAACTGTCTAATTAAGTATTCGTCACCAAACTGCCTTTTACAAAGTTTGTAACGCTCCCTCGGTGCACCAGCTGTGCTAAGCAACTTGAAGGGAAGATTATATTGTAAGGTTAGTCCACTGTTAATCCTAAGGGGGTAATTAATTATTTTTTGCGTAATAACATTTAATTTTGCTCTAGACCAGTTTATTCACAAGGTCAATATTATGTTTAATGCATTTTGGTTTTCGGATTTGTTAGTTATTTTATTAACTAAGAATTTTTTTTACATAAGATAATAAAACATGGTTATCATATTTCAAGGTACTCAGATGCCTAAACTTTCTCATACATCATGAGTTACAACCAAATGTATGGTTAAATAAACTAGGCGAAACAGTCGCTAAGCACAAAGCTTCATTAACACCATGTATAGGATCAAAGTGTTATACTAAAAAATAATAATAAAGAAAATCAATAATTTTAGTAAATTTTAAATTCCATAAGAACGAATACTTTAGAAAAGTGCTCGCTTTTTGTTTCAATGGGAAATCCCATAGAGCCAATGTTTTTTGGTCATAATTTTTTATTTTTGTGAATTTTGAAATTCGGGTTTTTACAACCTGGTCCCAAATGTGTTGATTTTTATACTTTTTGTGTGGAATCAACCACACAAAAGGTATTAAATTCGGTAGAGAAAATCGGAGAGAGGGAAGTTATGGCGTAACAGACTTTGCGTAATTAAAGCCGATCCATGGGAGCTCTGCTCGCTTAGCTTGGTCCGCTCCAATTAGGGTTAGTATAATATAATTAAAGAATCATAAATAAACAAATTAAATAAAGACAATCTATGTTAACTATCAACCAACTAAATACTTCAAAATGTATCCCCTGTAATAATTGTCGAAACTATCAAAACTATTTTATTAAAATAGCACAATCACATACTTATTTAAAAGTCAATTAAGTACCTATCAACCTTCATATTCAACCGCTATATATTTTTTTACTTCACTAATACCTTTAAAGCTTTAACATTTTCTTACTTGATTTTGAACCCTATGTTTTTGACTTTAAAACTTAATTTGACATTATAAGAAGATTGATTTGCTGTTGCCTATTTCTATTTTTTTTCCTATTTTTGCTTTGGCTTTTATATGCTTACTTCTGCCTGGTATCTCTACATTTAAGGCTTTGGCAACATTTGAATTCTTTTTCAACTAACTTTCTTTTTACCGCCATAGTATTGTTACTATAATAAACAATTGTCATTGAATATGTTTTCCATATATTAGGTAAAAACACAGAAAATACAGCCCGTGGCGTGGCTAGAAAACAAAGATGTAGGTAAAGTATATATGTACAGTCGACATGACATCGAGCAAACGCGAAGATCAAACGGGATCAATAGCGAACCCATTCTAATTTAAAAAAAAAACACTTTGACCTTACTTAATACGTAGGTACTTTGTGCCATCGTAGTAAAATCATTTTATTTTTAGATTATATTGTTTGATGTGATAATAACGTTACATTAATTAGTAGTTAAAACTTCAAACTGAGACTTAACATTCTGACTATTACACTATTACTTCTAGACAACACAAAAGTACTGTTAAACTTCGAAAACACTGGTCAGATCACGAAATTATTGATATTTTTTGTTTATTATTATATTAATGAGTGATAATGAGCAATGGTAGCTCAATGAATTTTTTTCTTTTTAAACTAATCTTGATATGTATGGTACCTACCATATATCAGCTGTCCTAAGTCCAGACGCCAAAGGTGTTCCTGAATCGGTTCAGTGGTTTCTGAGATTGGATCTGCTTCCGTATGCATTGTTGTTTCCCCCGGGATTGTCTTATCGGTTCGGGCACAAAGGGCACGTATCGGGACTGATACTGAATTCTTGGGAATAGCAAAAATAAAATTGACATTTACATACATAGGTATGAAAAGATGGAGAAGATGCATTGTTGACCCAAAATGTAAGAAAACTTAGTATTTGTAATTTAAAAGCTTTTTTAAAATATCGATTATTCGATTATTTTCTAATTATACGTGTGATTTGTGACTCATTTATATGAAAACTTGTGTTCGTGAATGAAAGGTCATTGGAAAGTGCTTTCACTTAAAATTTAATCTTCATTCATTCAGGCCATTTTCGACCCCCTGTAACTTCGTTGTGGATAAAACTAGAAGACTGAATCTAGAAGACGATCGTGGTCTTAGGGACTGGACGTATTAAGACAGAAATTCGCTTAAGTAGGGACTGAATAAATTAATAACCGACTTGGTATTACATGGATCTCACAACTTTTTACCGTAGAACAACTGAGTTGCGAGACTTAGTTTTTTTGACAAGTATTGTTTTTGATGGGATGTGTTTTATTAGAACGCATTCGCAGATAGTTATAACTCTTGCCAAACCTCTATAGTTCGAAAATGTTGACAAGATTTATTAGTTATTATTAATTTTTATTGATACTGATACTGGAGGGAGACTCTGTACCAGGGTCGTCTGCTTAGGTACCTCCGTCTTACCTATTTCTGCCGCAAAGCAGCAGTGCTTGCATTGCTGTGTTCCGGTTTGAAGGGTAAGATATGGCAGTGAAATTACTAGGTACAGTGACTTTACATCTTGTGTCTCAAGTTGGCAACGTACACTGTGGTTCTTGTGGGGGTTGCAGTTTTGCTGCGAATCTCACAAGAGCCACATGTATTATAGGTGACTGTTACCACTTACCATCAGGTGGGCAGTTTGCTTGTTTGCCAACTTTCTGCAATAAAAAAAAAAAAAATATCAGCACATACCTTAAGGTACATAAAATAAGTTAAATTAAATATTCTTTTGATCATTATTAAGGCTTGTTTTTAAAGAGCGCACATTTTTCCGATATGCTGAAGAAAATACTTCTTAACAATATTTTACTTGGAACAAACAAACGAAATTTATATTATTTGTGTTGATACAATTCCAATTCATTTCAACAATTGGACCAGACATATTTAAGCTTTCATTCAAGATCGGACTACAAAGACTTAACTTCTCTGAGGGCACTTTCCATGCATGAGTGGATATTTGTTGCTTAGCAACAGGCACCTTTTCTTACAACATGCATGAATAAGTAAGGCACTTGTCGAAGAAAATGAGAGATTTCCTGGCAGTTAAGTTAAAAGGAAAGCGAACGAAGTAGAAAAGGTTGGGTTTATCAACAAAGTATACAAAATAGGTATAAAAATTGCATATGAGGTATAAGGATGATATTCGAATCTGTTATGTACCAATATTAAGTAATTTGTGAACTATATTTTTACTATTTATATCGTGTCCTTTTTTACATTTTTACATTCAGTAAAAAAGAAATTACAAAAAAGCTAAAAAAACACAAAGGTAATTTTTAAATAAAGTTCGGGTAAAACTAGATAAAAAATATATATATGGACTTATATAAAGAAAGTAAGTAATAATAATATTTTTTCGTTCACACCAATCAGCTCGGTCCAAAGTAAGAACTGTGCGGCTTACGTTATTGGTATTTGGGTATAGATATAAATATATGAAACAATGATAGGTAATGTTCATAGAAAAATATATGAATACCCTTGACTTTGGTTCAAATATTCGTATTCATCATAAAATATCTGCCCCTAATGGGAAACACGAGACCATTTGACTTCGAAGGTAGGATCACTACTGCTAAGCAAATACAGTAAATACATTACTCTTTAATTCTCCAGTATATAGTTTTAAAATCCCTTCAGGTGTAGTTAAAAAAACCACCTGTTTATACTTTATCAATGATTAATTTAAATAATGTTATGAACTGCTCTATGATTACTGCTCCTTCGTGACTATGACCACAAAACTGTGTTGCTACAAGGCTATTGCATGTTAGTTTATACCTACAGGCTGTCTGTTTGACCCCTACCACTTTCAAAGTTGTGTTGTCATAATATTTTACCCAAAGAGTTTTTCCATAAGTGTATCAAGCAGAACTCTTTCATCTGCTTTTGTGTATTTAAATGTGTACCAGCCATGTTTTCTAGTTAAAATTTAATGCCCCGGTGAAACAGGCGGACATAATTAAAGCCGTGTTGTTCCCCTGTTTGCAAAGGACTTGAGACGATAATGTGAGAGTAAATATATTTAACCCTTTCGCTCTTTATCCGCAGTGCGTTACATAACGGAAACAACTTGAATGCCTGGTATAGACTAAGCATGTATAGGCTGCGAGTTCCGATTTAAAGTAATTAATTTAATGCCTCGCATTTTAATTGCTTCTACCGCCACTGTAACAGGAAAAGGGCAGACAAAGAGACCATTGCAGTTATAGACCTGACTATAACGGGGATATCAGTATTTTATTTGATAAAAGTTGTTATATGATATTCACCTATGCTTGCCAGAACATATTTATATTTATTAAAACAGGTTACGTGTTTGATATTTCTCTGGCATGTTGTTCTATAAGGCGTATTATTGAAGTCTTATGTCACTCCATGTATATGGATTGTTTCTATGTTATATACCATTGAACTAAATTTTATTATTTACTCGCAGCTTCTTTTTGGAATTTTCTTTATTGTCCGTAACTAACAAAAGTATTGACAATAATTTAATTTATTTCTTGTTATAAATACATAGTGATTACTCAAAAAGTTATCATTATTATTTCGGACAACTCACACCAATCATTTACTCCTAAATTAAACACTCGTACTATAGGCAATAAATAAAGGATAGATATAACTGTAACTCGGGAATAAGTGTTTATGCTTATCACACAAACATGTCCCTACCAGGATTCGAGGTTTTTTTTGCGCCCCGGGCAATTGGGCACCCTCCGGAACCGGGGGAGGGAGGTGGTGAATCCATCATGGATACATCGGGCGACCGAGAGGTTATGTCAGACTCGTACTGACTAAACACCACCTAGTAAGTGCCATAGCCTAGGAAGGCTGTATAGGCTTCATTGAAGCGACCGCCTCGGGGGAACCCGCGGTGGCGCAGATGATTCGAGGCCAGGGAGGGTAGTCTCGACATAGTTTGCGATCGCTAACTATCGGATTCGGTCGCTAACTACCGATAATCGTATATTAACGATTTTAGCAAGTCTCGACAGTGACAGTTATCGATTTTTATCGCTAGCCAACCGACGGCATCTGTCAAATTACCGAAATTCGTTAACTTCTTATCGATGAATTTAGACAGCCCGCTAACCGATGTTTGCGATCGCTAACAGAGTATATTGTTTGAAAGTTTGTTACGAATTTCGAACTAAAATTATTATAAACGCAATGGCGGAAGCTTTTTTAGCGTTGGACTTAATGGGGCTTGAACATCGCCTTCAAATGGTGATGCGAGGGCAAGTCGCGACAAATAGACGAAGTCTTCAGAATCCGCTGCTATTGGATGACTCAGAATTCTTACGGTTATACAGAATAATCAAAGAAATGTTTAATGTTTCTCTCCCAAATCCTTCCACGCCGCGGCGTAGCTCTGTCGGCCTTGCAAACCAGAGAAAGGCCTTGTAGCCATGCAAGAATTTTCTTCTAGCTTGGTTAGCAAGGCGTCAATTTGGCTGCTGGTGGCGCGAGTCGACCGCTTGCGTCTGCTAAAAAATTAAATGCGTTATTTAAATAAATTAACTTCGTTCTACAAATAAAAACTTTTGACAATAAGTTTTAGAAATATGTGTGTAGGTTAGGTTTACTTACTTAGCCGAATTCGGCGGTTGCTGGGAACCACTCGAACCCTCTTGAGAGTTTAAATAGCATTCGGAATCCCCCACCATTTCGTATCTTAACAAAAGACCTCACAAATAGTAAAAAAAAATTAAACTGTCTCAGCGAGCGAACTTGTGTCAGATTTGTGTTCAAACTTTTGACATACAATGATAGTGTTGCTATAATATAATTTTGAATATCCCCGAGCATTATATGATATTATTGGTATAACAACATTTCTTAGGGCTTTATCATACTTTTTAAATAAGAAAAAGTTTTGTTTATTGAATGAATAGCTAGAATCCATTTTTTTGGCGCATCTAACATAAAATTATTAATCGTAAAATAAATCGCCGCTATTTATTTTCCTTACATTTGAGGGCTTTTTTTTTAAGAGCATCATTGTCTTCAAATTAGTCGTGCCTATGAATACGCTTTGTCGCTAAGTTAACGACGAAAAAGATATCGATATTTGACGTTAACCCGGCAGTAGAGACTTCCAATTGTCATTGCGATCGCTACCGCAAGCGAATTTTTTCGTTAATTTTTAACGTTCGCAAAGTTTGCGATTCATGTCGAGACTACCGGCCCAGGATGGTTGGTGTAGTAGCCAGGATAGCTACCATTGCATCAACCGGCCGTTTTATACCGGGGAGTGGCGTCACCATAAAATCTGATATGCAGCTGTTCGACTACAGAGTTTGTTAAATGTAATATCTATAATTAATAAATATATTATATAAATATTGTTATTTAGTATATTATCGTTCTAAATGATTCTATATTACTATATTTATGATTTTCATCTTAATATTGTATTAATCACTAGGTGTTTCTTTGTAATGTGTCTCAATTTGTTACTCCGAACTTTCCATTCAAAAGAATTCACAATCTTTTACTATTTATGTATCCGGTTTCCTTGTTGATGTGTAAAAAATGCGTAAAGCCATTAAGGCCGCCATTTGAAAAACTCTGTGTGCAGTTTATAGTTGAAATAAATGCAATCTTAGAGTTAGAATATTTTTTATATATTTTGAGTGCACTAAAGCTAGTTGTTTAAAATTTTTTATTGGAGTCTTACTGAAAAGGTAGTTTTATTTTCCCAAAAATGTGCTTTGCAGATTTAAAGTTGAACATATTGAATGAATAATTTTAATATATTTGCAAGGAATTAAGATCATTTCTTTGAAACAGTCTCCACCGAAGTTTTGAAATATAGATCGTTAATCAACATAAGTTATTTCCCATCAACGACGATGAACAGCGTTTTAGAAGCTCGTTTTCAGTAAAATATCGTTCGCTGAAGTTAATGTGGGAGATATTTCCAGGAAATATTAATTATGTACGGCGCATTGAAATATTAATTTATGATACTATGTTTAAATCTCCGTAAAAACGGATGTGATTGGATGACTTGTGGCGGAGTGGTTTTAGCGAATATGATTCCCGGACGAATTAATCCTACTGGAATACCGGACCTTTCAATAGGACTTTCCAATTGGGAATTTGGACTATTCACGTACGGTTAAGAACGATTACGTTGTTTCTGATTTCCGTTAAGTTATTCATTATAATTATAATTTACAGATAAAAGGATTGGAGGATATTTGGAGCCAATTATGATGAACATACATAATAATTTTACAAAGATATGACTTCATAAATTGTCAAAATCTACTTTAGTATAGAACGATGTAACAAATTTCGTCGTTTGCATATAACATCGAGCACATACATTGGGGTATGTGCTCGATGGCATATAATGACAAGCAGTTTTGACAGACAGCGTCACGGATAGCCATAGGTACTGGTATTTCCAACCGGTGCCGGTATTCAAACTTATTTCAATCGCCCCCACTTTAAGATTGAAAAAAATATTTACCACAACACTATTTAATTTCTTTGTTTGGTCATAGTACGCCAAACTATACTGATTGAACCACATCAAAGCAGTCGATTCGATTAAGTAATAACAACCTTAACTCGGTGCGTTCATGACAACCAATTTGTCGATAAGTCAGTAACGTTGCTTCAGTACTAAATTCATATACATAAATAATATCAGAATGAGAAAAATACTTGGATTCGTAATACTGACTATAACGAACAGTAAGTTGCAAATTAACGTCGAATTTCATTTATAAATTCTTTGCATAGTCTGTGCTGAAACTTAAAAAAAAGGATCTAGCACCCGGTATCGTTTTCCCTTGAAATCGCAGTGGAGCTTATCCAAGTGCTACCAGGAAATACGCAAGTCATCGTTACTATAGGACACTTTTGATAAATTGGAGAAGTTATTAAATTATGCCGATAATCCTTATAAATATAGTTAGCA
Source organism: Calamotropha paludella (assembly GCA_927399485.1). Taxonomy (NCBI): domain Eukaryota; kingdom Metazoa; phylum Arthropoda; class Insecta; order Lepidoptera; family Crambidae; genus Calamotropha; species Calamotropha paludella. The sequence goes on from OV656805.1 coordinate 14,110,491, forward strand.
GTTCGGCTATAAAATTAACAACAATAATTTTTGTTCTTATCAAGTTTCAGTAGTCTGTGGCCTAGAAACTGGAGAATTACATCATTAAACAATTTATAAAGGCCTGTCAAGTACGCAATATGGTTGAGAGCCTGCCTCGTGTTTGTTCGCCGAAAACTTTATCAGAGAGTTGAATCGGTTGTGAAATTGTCACAGACAACTATACTAAGATTTGCATTGCTAATGGTGAAGATTATTACTGATTCACTTTCTAGGGAAGTAAATCAAGTTGATTGCAGACAAACGCAGCGAAGACAACTGAATGTGGATGATCTGATATAAATTTTGTAAAAAAATTCTGAGCAAGCAATACCCATTATAAAAATATAAGTCTTTTTTTCGTTCTTAGTAAAAGAAACTATTACTTATTAAGATTCATTTGTTATAAATACTGAGAGCTCAACTGTTTATGTCGAAGGGTGAGTTAAAAATCGCAATTTAATACATAGGATTTATTTGGTATAAACCTGCAAGGTAAGCTGTTCATTGGGGCTTCGTTGGTGACTGAAAACACCATTGAAAAGTCAAAAGAAAACCAAATAGACAACTTCTTTTACGTAAATGACACTTTTTTAGTTATTGTTATATCAATACTAAACTATTAAATCGATTATGATAAAGACTATGGGCCCATCTTAAAAGAAAGCTCATTCAAACAAAAAACAATTATTGAAATCGGATCCTAAACGTCAAAGTTATCTGCGAACATCGAAAAAAATATATACGCTAGAATTGAGAACCTTCTTCTTTTTGTGAAGTCAGTTAAAAAAAGTATAAAAAGACGTTGTAACAGAAAGAAAAAAAAACGTGAATAACTTTGTTAAAAGACAACAAAAGGGGGATTCATTATTGAACTGTATTTTCTGTGCATGTGTTAGTTTCTTGTGACGAGGATACCACCATCTGCTGAGGATCCTAATAATCAGCAATTTTAAGAGAGTTTCAACAAATATTGTGTTTGATTTTGATCAAGACTAGGGGCCCATCTCAAAGTTTTTATTTGGTCCTTTACTTTTACTCAGTTCTGCTGTGCCTAAAAAGTGCTAGAAAACTACAAATACTCAAAACAACGTATAAAAATCTGTTGGCAAGTATTTGTTTTGTTGAATACCATACCATGTAGGTTTCACAGACAGAGGCTATGTTGGCAGAATCTCAGACTATGGGATATCCAATACTTACATATTTCAACATTTAACAATACGAATTAAACTATTAAACGGAACGGAGGTGCCGAATTATTGCTTAACAAAAACAAAATTTTATAACACGTGATAGTTAAATCAATGATAAGACTCATATAAATCGTACCTAGTATAAGTACCATGAACCATCGTTGGTGCCATTAGTTATTGGCAATCCGAATTATCTAACTTTTCAGTTAGATTTTAATTACTATTTATTATTAAAAAAAATAATAATGATGGAAATAACTAGTTGCATGGCACTAAGTCCTAAAAAGAATAATTAAACTATTTTTACTCATTATAGGACGTGGTCCTTAGTCTTATGTACATTCATGAAATACTGCCTCAGATGTCATCCCGTAATTTACACAAACATAATCTAACATTGTACGTATTACTTAATAAAATCATATTTATAAACAAAATATTGGCGATTTCATTTACTTTGAACGAAAATCAAGTAATAACCAAACTATCACACAAATACCACTGACCAAGAAAGTTAAATGTTTAAACATCTTATTTCGTATGTTATAACAAATACATACACACATAGGAACTTCAAAACTCTACCACACAAAAGCGTGTATCTACTAGAAACACTAAAATTATATCACAGACTGCAGTTAAGGGAATGGAATGCAGAGCTAACTTCAAAGCAGACGAAATCTCCCATTGTTTAAAGCTCTTGTCAGCTCTGTAAAAGAGTATGTCACCAAGGTCTCCAAGGTTTTTCTTCAGCAGGTTGTCTTCTTGTAACTAGGGCAAGTGGGACTGGTTCATCAACAGAAGGAGGAGGACTTCCCCAACCTGAGCTAGCAGGGGAATAGTTAAATTAAAATTAATAATAATTAAATTTAATAATTTAATAGTTAAATTTAATAATTTAATTATTACCAGCGAACATAGTTACCAAGGGTTTTCAGAGCCAATGCCAATACATGGGACACTCAATAAGTTTAGAGAAATTGAAAAACCAAGTAATAAGGATAAAATATTTTAATTAGATCTTTCCAAAGAATTCTTCACGAGTCTCTTTACAAAGTTTCATGCGTTTGAAGCAATTTTCGAAACATTTTTTCATTCCGCCAAAGTTCCGAAATTGAAACAACCAAATTTTCAATTGACGCTTTTTTATGGACCGTAATAATAAATCTTACTAGTCTGTTTCAAATTTTTTAATCATGTCAAGGCTCCATTCCATACTGGCCTACTTCTGAGTCTCTGTGAGGTTGTGCGGCATCCAGTGCGAAACTATCCTTTTCACGCGAAGGTACGCCTTCTTTATACGCTGAATGTCCAAATAAACAAATTCCAAATGAACAGCCTTGATTGCAAAACACACAGCGTATATAGCTTTTACCTAATAACATTCGCGTAAGAGCTTTACATCAATTTGGTTCAGCGAAAATCTGTGGCAAGCTGTTTATTCACTACAGATTTTTGTATGAAACAAGTTGAATTTTCATTTATGACTTACTTTTCTTTTCTACCAAACCATTCATAATCTAACCTTTGATTCAAGTTTGTGAGGGCTAGGTCTGCCTTTTACTGCTTGCAGGCCTTTTATGTTCTCTTTCTATAAGCAACACAGTTACAAGTGAAGTTTGACTAGTAACTTTTTTTTTGTAAATAAGTAACGTCCGCATGATGTAACCTACCACCTACGAGCAAAAGCACTAAACTGCCTTTAGTGTATTTACTTTTTCTTAGAGCCAATTTCACTTTTATAAAACTTGTTCATGTTTAATTACAGTAATTAAAGCATCATTTCATTAAGACCCCCGTAATAACTTGTACTTTATCTTTGACTTTATTGATATTGAAAGAAATTAATGACGAAATGTCAATATATATGCGAATCATTTTATTGATATGTGATAATTTATACAAACGTTTGAATACAAACACAAATGTATTTATAAACTGAAACGCAAAATTGTCGATAAACACCAGTGTTCAAAGAGTGGAAAAATGCTCATACCATTGTGAAAAAATCCTGGCCCAACTCAGCGAGCAATAGCTCTTGTTTCTTCTGTCCAAATACCTCTGATAATGTGCCGGCTTTTTGTTCGTGTTTACGTAGAGTCAGCTATGACATATAAGCGAATGACATCTACTATATTCCCCCACATAATGAATGAAATTTTGTTATTTCAGTGTTGAACAATGCAAGAACAAGCTTTTAATAATTAAATAAACAAGTAGCTTTTATGTAAACTTCCAACTTTTAGCACAATTATATTATTTGACAACTGTTCATATATAATTACTAAATGCCCTATGTAAGAACAGTAACTTCGTGACGCCATTGTGTAGTGTTGTATTTGGTTCGCAAACACAACATCACACAACCTCTCTGTCTAATGGTTAAGCATAGTAACGTTGTGTGCCCAAGATAAGTAACTGTCAATACACTACAATTATATTGAACGTTATTATAATTTAAAGATTTTTCAAAAATGTTTTTAAAAAATTAGTAAATCTTGTCAAAAAGTCAATATCAGTCAACCTTTAAAATGAGGTACTGGCTCGTCAACATATACCAGAAAACTAGTTAACTAAACAATTGCAGACTTTAAACTCTTAAAATGCAGTGAAATTGTTCAATATTCTAAACTTTCATCATCTAACTCCTCCGAAACGGCTTAACCGATTTTTATGATTTTTTATATACAGGGTTATTATATAAACACCATCCAAATTTTTTCTAGGCATAAGATATTATTCAAACACTTCATTTATGAAAAAAAATTGGGAGGTAAAATTTCCGCAAAAAAAAATTTTGTCCGAGCGAATTATTACAACAGCTTAAAGACTTAGACTTAGGTTACTGGCAAAATAGGTACTTACAGTTGAACGACCGACCGCCCGAAGCGCCCCACCGAGCTGCGCGCGCAAGTTGTAACGACATCGGCGCAATGAAATCAGTCACCCGCGGACTTTCCGCGATGTACAATGTTGCGTTCACGCATTTATGGCGCATAATTATCTACCTAACGAAATGTTTTCACACTTGCAATTGAAATCGAGGGCGAAATTGAACGACGGGTTTATGTGAAGAAGGCCCAAAGCCTCGAAAACTTAAATATGAATATAATCCGTGCATTTAACGAAGTGACAAAGTGAAAAAACAAGTAATACAATTAAAGACAATGTTCATAAACGTGCAAGACTAAGACTTTAGAGAGAAATTACCTACACTTTAAGGTAAAGTGATTGTTTTCAAACTTCATGTAAGTGTATTTTGTTTGGATTTTTAATTAATTATTTTGTTGGAGTAAAGCAAAATGTGTTCAGGGCGGCTAAGACTTGTGAAATTTTTCACAAAAATATTTTTAGAACTATTAATTATACATTTCTTTATCCTATCGTGAACAATAGACAAAAATAACTTAGGTAGGTAGGTACTAAGGTTTTGGCACTGCATTTTTTTTTGCGATTTTCGAATTGCCTTTGCGATCCCTGTGTTTTTTTAAGATTCTGTGGTTAAGAAACAACCTTTGCTTTACTCCAACCAATTATTGTACATAAGTTGATTAAATTTAAAAAAATGCGACGTAAGTGCATAAGGTGTGGCTTACTTTTATGTTCATTTTTTATTTATTAAAAGTGTTATCGATTAATATTGTTATAATCAAAGAACAAAAAAACTTATCTCTTCTTCAATTTGACGTTCCTATTTTTTTACGTTTAAATTTGCAACTTATGAAAATCATTGTAATGTATCAATGAAATACGGGAGGGCGGGGCGGGGGTCGTGTTATCATCTGCTACAACACCGTGCGTAGCGTGACTATGACAGCAATCGGTAGTTTTCCTCGGATAACTTTGTGTAGGCTTAACTTAATATTTTAGTACTGAGTGATATTAAAAGAAAAAAATCTTGTTTCGTTACTTTCTTCAAAGAATATAATATATAAATTTGGATGGTGTTTATAAAATGGCCCTGTATATTTGTTAGGTCTGATAATAGGTCATAGGTTATTTTTTATACCCTTGGTGATAGGGATATCCCTAATCCACACTTGCGAAGTCGTGGGCAACAGCTAGTATTTTATTACTATCATCACTCGCCAGTTGTTATATTGTGTTTTTATTAAATTTTTGCACTATGGCTGATTTTATTGGCATTAATTGCAAAGTTTAAAAATACTGTTATCCTTTAAGAAAAATGTAGTATGATAAATATGACTAGCCTCCTTTAGAGCAAATGACAAAATTTTAGAACATCACGAGTCAAGCAAATGCGGAGCTTATTGGAGCTCAATTAATAAGTAGTTTCCTCCAACTATTTCCTGCTATTCCGTCCAGGTCTGTGACTGAATTAATACAGCCAACGCTTACCCTGAAATCAAATCTTAAGGTAATAAACAAGAAGGATAATTTTAGTTTACACTTTCCTAGAAGATTAACTCGGTCCAAGCTTGGCCTCATTCAACTTCTGAATCTGAATAACGTCAGTAGTCACGTAGCTACTTACAACCAGTTGGGTAACAAAGACAACCTTAGGGCGGTTGTTATAAAACATAGTGTGATAAAAATGTGAACGGTAGTCTGTTTTTGACGGGCTATTTTGGTTTAATAACAATATATTGAATTAATTTTTGTCCTCAAGTATTTGTATTCAATCTAAAATAGTATATAGGTCAGAGCTACTTTCTAGAAATGAATAATTGGGTCAGAGGTTACTTTTAAACATGAAATGCCGAATTAGTTTTTCTTTTTAAATGAGCTGTATGAAAAGTTAATTTTTTCCACTATTTCAGTGAGGAAATTCGCGCTGGGTGGTGAGATTGCAATCTTTTGTTTTTGCTACTTTTTCTTTATATAAGCTGTCAGCGTGTTTTAGGTTTCCTTTGTATTTCCTTCAAGGCACACGTCACGACAGATCTACGTGCCTTTTTTATTACTTTATTTATTTCTTCGCTTTTCAGAATTTCTTAAGTCAACCGCTGCACGTGCTACGTAAAAAACATTTAGAGGTTCATAAACGTTAATGTAAATAAAAGAAAACATAGTTCGATGGTTACATAACTGCAGTTAAGTAATATTAGTATTTATTAATATACAGTACAAAATTATCATCACGTGTGGTTTCAGCTGTCTAAAAGTGCTGCAGGCTTATCATGAACAATAGCATCGTATAGTTTTATCTTCAACAGAGAAATCTATTATTCAATCAAAATAATCAAGGTATTTTCTTATCGATAATGTTACTGATATATATAATTTTATTTAAAATTTTCTCAGAGTTTATATTGTAAACATCATTTAAAAGCTTCTAACACAAAATTCTAAACACGAAAGCACGGACCCAGGACGTTATTTAAAAAAATTGAAAGCGATTGTGAATAGTAGTCCCTTTCAGACGTTAAAATAGATAACATCAATGGACCGGGGCTTATTGTTCGATGAAATTTTACTTCTCAAGGTTTGAAAATCTTTAACACAGCTCGATAAAAAATACGAAACCACACTTCAAGGAAAAGATTCGATGTTTGTAATATCGTAACGCTTTTTGGTCCTTCCCTTGAGTGACAACGGTATTGGCACGGCATCATTTGGCAGAAAATACATTAAGTCTTTAAGGCATTTTTTATGCTTTCGCTTCTTTAGGGTGATTATATACCGAGAGTCATATTTACCTTTAGGGTGATTTTATACAGCCAGAATGCTGGGCGTCCTAAATCAGGTCAAGCGATATTTTTACGCCAGGACAGCTTTTACACTCTATAAAGCTCAAGTCCGATCTTGCATGGAATATTGCAGCCACTCTTGGGATGGCTCAGCAAAATACCAACTTGCTGCACTGGACACGATTCAGCGCAGAGCTGAGAGCAAGCTTCACACCTTAGCTCATCGCCGCAAAGTTGTCTGTCTGGCGGTCTTCTACAGACTCTACTTTGGAGAGTGTGCTCAAGAGCTGCATCTGCTCATACCGCCATCTCCTTTTTTCCATCGGACATCCAGACGCACTGCAGGCTACCACCCTTTCTTGGTTGATATTCCTACCTGTCGCACCAAGCGCTTTTCAACATCCTTCATAACGCGCACAGCAAAAGAGTGGAACTCCCTCCCTGCGTCTGTATTTCCGAGAACGTATTACCCGTCTATTTTCAAAGCCAGGGTGAATAGGCACCTTCTGGGTTAGCTCGTTCCATCGTGGATTCTGTCATGGCTCCCGGGCTTGATTGGGACCAAGAGCAAACCCAGCCTAAAAAAAAGTGTGACTAAACGTTATAAAAGAAATCAAAGCGTTCATTTGCCTTTGGGAGTTTGTTATTTAGATTATCATAACTCGTTCAAGGTCAATATGTATCACCATATTTGAAAGAAAGCAACTTATAATCCAAGAAGTTTTGTTCACTGATCTAGTAAACTTTCACGACTTTTACTAAGAGGGTGGATTAAAAAGTTCGCGGCCTTGTCAAGAAAACGAAATAAAATATGAACAAAAATATTTTAAATTATCGACGTAATCTCCATCTCGCTCGATGCATTTCTTTCATCTGCATTCTAATGCTTCTATGCTGGTCTTAAAGGAAGATTCTTCGTTGTCTAGAAAAAAGTGATTTTCCCAGTTTCGACCTCTTCGTTCGATTTAAAATTTGACCTTTAAGTTTAGGAATGTTTCGGACATTTAGGGGAATAAGCTGGGTGGGGCACAATTATCGTGATGACCACCATGATTACACCCTCAGCATCTAAAAACCGACGCTATTACCTTGCCAGCCGATAAAATTGTCTTCTCTTTCTTTGGTATCGGTTGAATTTTTTATTCCATTGCTTAGATCGTGGAGTAAAAAAACTAGATTATTTATCATTGTCGCAAATCTGTGAAAAAAATCTTGTGTATCTGTCTCAAACATCTCTAAGGACTCGCAAGAAATCGTGAACCGTATTGCTTAACTGCAAGCAATCTGCGGACCCGCCCAGTGGAAACCTTAGAACATCCAAGTTCATTGACTATGATGTTTTGTGTTCGTTCATACGAGATGCCTGTAGGTAATGTCAGGTATCTTTATCATAGTCAAACTCCGGTCTACCATTATTTGATCACTGACATTGCCAACATTTTCTTAAGTCGTGCAAGTTATAGGCCGACTGAAGCAAGGGTATTCTGTGATGTCCTCTCGTCCCCATTTTCATTCTGGAACCCGGTTTTCACCATTGTATGTGACAAAGCAGATTCTGTTAAGTTTGTGAAAAATAAAACCTTTACAAATTTACTAAATATACTATGTCAGAAAAGAAAACCGTATATAAGCTGTACAAAAATATCACTGACGGTTTTTTTATATTTCATTTGATTGACAAATTAGCTTTTCTTTATAATTACAAGCTAGGTGTAGATAATAAGTATAAACTTGTTCTTCTGATTCACATGACGTGTCCGTCTTCTATTTTCTTGATTAAAATTAGCAAAATCAGATTTATTTATTGATTAATCATTAGACAAAACTAGACATATTTTAAGAGTCTTTAAACAAGAAAAATGTTGATCAGTTATGAGTTACTTATTTATAAAGAAATAAACAAGTGTTGTCCGGCAAAAGAAGCAAATTAATGTGTATAAACGCTCAAACTAGGTGAAGTTAATTTTGAAGAAGAATCAAATCGATAACACGTAGTCGCAGATTAGAACTCACCAATGTCATCGCGTTTTAAAGTTGCCATATAAGTGGCAAGCTTCATTGGAAAACCAGCTCACATTTAGATAAATATGTTATAAGATAAGATCACAGAGCCCAATTGCAAGTAAACGAGTGCAAGAGATATGTAAAACATCCCGTGCGATTTATATCCATTTTAGCAATTAGTTGATTGAAGAATTTTGTTTAAGGTTGATTATTGAAATTTTGATAAAAAAATATATTCTTCTTAAAATGTATGTGCTTGTAGTTACATGATTACAATTGCTATTGCTTGAAAATATAGTGTGATAATAATTGCAATGTATCAATAGTGAAATAGATTTTATGCTAGCGTAAGCCGGGCTTCTCGGCTTCTATAAAGGTCTAAATATAGTGAACAATATACAAATATTATAAACCATATACGAAATAATTGAAATGCGAATATAACATTTGCGAAATCGCGTGTCTAGTGAATTGACACACAAATTTCCTTAACACCTTATGAGATTTTGCACCCACATTATTACTATCAAAATTGTTCTCGGTTCCGTCACTTTGCTATATGTGAATTTGCCTTTCTTGCTTGTGTAATAAATAAATGGTTTTTGCCTTGGATAAGCGTCAATAAATCGCGCGGTTTGTAGCTTATTGATGATTGTTGTTGTTATTGTTCGAGGTTTGTGTTTTGCATGGAGGCAAAGGAGTTTGTTTATACCTACTTGTTGAAATTCTAAAAATAAAAAAGTTGCATTTTATAATAATATTGTACTATAAATGGTTAGCCTTATTATAAATATTATGGTTTGTTCAGAAGAAGGTAGACATACAACATTAATTATTTTGTATTTAAACATCGTAATTGTAACAACGTGTATACGATGAAACAGATTCGACCACCGGCGGCCGTAAAAGTTCCGGATGTAAATTTCATAAGGCATTTAAGCATAATCATACGGAAACTAGTTTAATGATATACTGTATTATGTTATTCGAGAATAAGATCTCAGTTCTTCCGTGACGACGGTGCATGCAACTGCGCCTGATATCGAAGCCTCAAATATAAAAAAAAACCTATGGTTATAATTAAACTACAGTTGATACTAATTTTCGATAAAACAACTATAAAATAACCGTAAAACCTATTTTATTATATTTTTATTTGTGTCGTAAGAATTGGTACACACATTAATACCTATTTACTTCTTTAGTTCTTACATTTCAAAATGTAATGCATAACTACTCCGATAAAAGTGGTTTAATTTAAAAGGCAGTTACTTGTCAATTCTTAGATTTAAAAAAAAATAATGAAATGTGTCTACGTTAATAATAATTATAGTATAATGATAATATGGTCACTTTAGTCACTTCAGTCGTTAACCATCGTGGTGGAACTGTTATTATGTCGGTTTTAGGGTGTCGCTTTCTTTTAGTTTCGACTCATTTTTCAGTCATCCTATCATATATATTTTATTAATATTTATATCTATGTATCATATATTATCTTACCCTAGTATCTAAAACACAAGCCTTAGAGTGCTTACTTAGGCCGAGGCTAATTGGCGTGAATATAAGAAATATATATTTTTATCAGTATCCTGTGAATAAAGTTTTTAAAGTCTAAACAAACAAAAACGCGATATCAATATTCGTAAAAATTGGTTCCTTTTTATTTTAAACTGAATATCATCACAATGTGTTACATGTCACTATTCAAGGCTCTATCATAGAGTTCGATGATGGGGACGATTCCTCCGGGAGGGTGCAATCGTAAACTGCCCATGTTTATAGCAATATGCTCCGTTACTACTCGTAAAATGAAACACCTTTGTAGATTATGTATTTCACCTATGCCTAGTATACTCGTAATAAAGATTCTATACTTTTAAAACCTTCGAGGGTTGTAGTTGATGCTACTTTGTAATTGAAATTGTAAACATATTTATTACTAAATGCTCGAATGCGATTTAAATTTTTGCTTTATTTAGCGATTCATGTTTCGAGTAATGTACATTTGAATGAATTACTCGTGACAGTATATTCCTAATCATGTACTAAAATATGTAAATGTATTCCGATTGTTTGTAATTGCTTCCTAAATATTGAATAAAGCTACTTATGTCGTAATTTTGCAATACTTCGATAAAACATCATTAAGATAAATTATTAATCAGAGAAAATTGTCTGAAATGATAATTGACAAAAATGTTATCATTTGGCTTATATATCTGATGATTGCAAAAAATTGCCTCAGGATTTGGAAAAGAGCGAATGGTATGCCCAATAGCAGGTCTACAAGCTACACACGCTACATCAAACACGAGATGTCAATATTTTTATTGATTGAACTTTAGGTTATTTGTCGGACTTTAAAATGAAAATCGGATTAAGGATCTAATATTAAACTAAGGAGGATTGTATAGATTGGTGTGTTATTGAATTTACCTTTTAAAATCCATATTATTCATTGAAAAAACAAAAAAGTAAAGGCGGAAACACATTATTAAAACGCGACGCGACCCGACGCGACGCGATGCGTGTTGAGTCGAATCAAATGTAAGGTGGGAACACATTTTTAAAACGCGACGCGACGCAACGTGTCGACACCCGATATGCACCGTGCACATTACCAACACGCGACGCCACGACATACTAGCAATTTTTGAATACAGTTTGCTTACAGCAGCGGAAGTGTATGGTTATATACAATGGCTTTAATAAATAACGAGAGTCAAATGCAGGCTTTGAAGAAGATTTGATGCAAATTTTGTGTTCATATATGATACTTAAATGACTTAATAAAAAGAGAATAACTAGGCGTTACTGGGTACATGAAATAAATCAAAAGAGAAGTATTATACTTCAAGATACTGAAAGATTTCATATGAAAGATTTCATAAGATTTCACTATCGGTTTATTCAATTTCTTGAATTGGCAATTTCTTCCCATGCATATAGCGAAATTCATGTCATATAGAACAGGATATTGTTTTACCAACTTAATTAATTTTTCGTCGGTCATTTCGCTAAATAAATGCAAGAATTTATATTAATATGGCATAAATTCCGTTCCACAGTTTAAAGAATAGGGATGGTGTCAAAGAATTCGTATATGCTCTTTGACAGTTCTCGGACGACTGACGCGTGGCGTAGGGTGTTGTCTAGAAACATACCACGCGCGCCGCGTCGGATGGCGTGTTTACCCCCACCATGGACAACACACCGACCTGGCCCGTTTGGATCGGGTGGCGTGTCCGCGCATGGCGTCGCGTCGGGTGTTCATAGTATGATTCTGGTCTATAGAAAACAATACATTTGATTCAACTCAACACGCATCGCGTTTCGTCGGGTCGCGTCGCGTTTTAATAATGTGTTTCCGCCTGTATTGTTTTCTATGGACCAGAATCATACTTTCAACATCCGACGCGACGCCATGCGTTCACACGCCACCCGATCCAGACGGGCCAGGTCGGTGTGTTGTCCATGGTGGGGGTAAACACGCCATCCGACGCGGCGCGCGCGGTATGTTTCTAGACAACACCCGACGCCACGCGTCAGTCGTTCGAGAACTGTCACGGAGCATATACGAATTCTTTGACCCGATCCCTATTCTTTAAACTGTGGAACGGAATTTATGCCATATTAATATAAATTCTTGCATTTATTTAGCGAAATGACCGACGAAAAATTAATTAAGTTGGTAAAACAATATCCTGTTCTATATGACATGAATTTCGCTATATGCATGGGAAGAAATTGCCAATTCAAGAAATTGAATAACCCGATACTGAAATCTTATGAAATCTTTCATTATCTTGAAGTATAATACTTCTCTTTTGATTTATTTCATGTACCCAGTAACGCCTACCTAGTTATTCTCTTTTTATTAAGTCATTTAAGTATCATATCGCACCTTTAATACTATAGGGGCACAATTCGAAAAAGATGATTGTTGGAAAAACACCTTTAAAGATTTTTAAGTCCCTGTATTGTCACAAAATCGATCATAAGTAAATTCGTAAAATAAACTATTACTAGGATAAATTTAATATGCGATAAATATTTCATGCTGAGTGAACATGCTCTTATGATGTTTTATGATTTTGCTTTCAATAGTTTAATTTACTTATGACCGATTTTGTGACAATACAAGGGCTCAAAAGTCTTTAAAGGTGTTTTTCCAACAATCATCTTTTTCGAATTGTGCCCCTATAGTATTAAAGGTGCGATATATGTACACAAAATTTGCATCAAATCTTCTTCAAAATCTTCATCTGACACTCGTTATTTATTAAATCCATTGTATATTACCATACACTTTCGCTGCTGTAAGCAAACTGTATTCAAAAATTGCTAGTATGTCGTGGCGTCGCGTGTTGGTAATGTGCAAGGTGCATATCGGGTGTCGACACGTTGCGTCGCGTCGCGTTTTAATAATATGTTCCCGCCTTAAAGAGTTATAGGATCAAGAAATCGTTTATTTTCGTGTTTTATTTAATCTTGACGTTTCCACTCCTCCTTTGAACAACTTTTAAAAAGAGTTGTTATTAAAGATAAAGTACGTTTCGTGATTCGTATTATTTTGATTTTTTTCACATAGACTAATACTATTATTTATTGCAATAACTTCCTGTACGTTTTTGCTAAAATACTCACATTATTACTTACTATGCTCTACAACATACTGTTCACTAGTTCGTGTCGCGAATGGCGCGAATTTAGTTACAAGAAAGGCTATGACGTTCGTGAGGGTAGAATGTTTGCATCGGTTAGTGAAAAAAAAACTAGACGGCAGACGCAGGCGTTCAACAGCAGAGTGCGGTAGCTTCAAGAAACCTCAGTAAGTGTTTAATATTTCTCATTTATATTGCACTAATAATAACTGTGTTACGTTTAGCGTCTGTAAAAATGTGTATCATGAACTTAGGTTGACATAAGGAATGGTTTCTCAGTGTATCTCAGGTATAACTCAGAAGCATACAGTTGTATGTATCCTCAGCTCAGATCAGTATGTATATCTCAGGCTTATTCTCAATTCAGTTTAAGTATGAAGTGCTCAGATCATTAACTCAGATAGTTGAGTGGAAAGGGGTCGCTATAAGGGGTGGTTTGGAGGCGACTGTTGGCTTAGGCCATTCATTTCATACTCAGTAGATATCAACAGGACTCAGATGCTCAGCAACATAAAGAAACTTATTTATTTATATTTCCATCAACGCCAAAATAGTTTACACATTCCTCAGGAAATTATAGTAAGTGGCGACATGGTGGAGGTGCTGGGATCGATGTTTATTGTTGTTTACATAAGGTTTATTATTGCTCGTTATAAATAAGGCAAATGAAAAAATTCTCTTCGATTTTTGTTTTTTATGTGCGACCAGACTTGCTGCCGCTCGGCGCCGACACGGCGGCGCCGGCGACGGCGGCACGATATCAGTTATTGTTTTACCAAGTACCTACTACTTGAAAATAAAATAATTTTGTTGTGTTTCTTATACCTTAATGATAAATTATTTTTATAACACGAGCCTTCCCACCTAGATATAACTACTACAAATAATACTTATATTAATTCAATGAACAAAAATAACGTTTGAATAACTGTTTTAAATTTTTAAACGATTCTATGAAAAGATTTTTGATAGTGTCTAAATATTCTTCTTTAGTTTGTACCTACGTTTATCACGGAAATAGTTGCTTAATTGTTTTTTTTTCACATTGTTGCAGTCGGAAGCAACTGCATTGATCCGATTGTGTCTCAGCAAAATAAAAAAAAAAATAATAATAATAAAAAAAAAAGTCTTTTTACAATAAATAAAGAGGTGTTGTTAAGAAATGGAGGAGATAGTCCGAACCCGTTTAAGACTACTTATAGAAAATGTTCAGTCCCTCATAGGTGTTGCTCAGAATACTCTTGAACGTACGAGATTCGACACAGTGACTGTAGATGAGGCAGAATTAGCTTCAGCGAAATTAAAAACCTCTATAGATCGCTTTGTCTCAGAAATGTATAATTATTATAAATTGATTAATAATCCTTCTGCTGACGACTTAGCAGGTTACACAGAGACTCAGATCAAGGGCGAGGAATTAGTAACGGAACTTAATTTATGGACTCAGAAGCTTATTCAGACTAAGGTTGTTCCTAGAACTAGTTCAGAAGGTCTCAATGTAGCTAGTAAATTACCCAAAATGGAATTAGCCAGATTTAACGGTGATGTTTTAAAATGGCATCAATTTTGGGATCAGTTTGCTTCTAACGTCGATGATAGAAATTTAAGTGACGTTGATAAATTATTGTACTTACAGTCTGTCCTTGACGGAGAAGCAAAAAGAGCTATCGAGGGTTTAGACACTACGACAAGAAATTATCAAATAGCGGTAACCACGTTGAAAGAGAGATACGGGAAACCTGGGGTAATTATAGACGCGCATTACTCAGCCTTATATCGTCTGAAATGCGCCGACAAATCTGTGACTGACTGTCGAAGAGTTTTTAATGAGATTGAGAGGCATCTTAGAGTTCTTGACTCGTTAGGTGAGGACGTCAATCATAATCACCTCAGAGTTCTTATCATGCAGAAATTCCCTCAAGATTTAATTTATGAATTACGCATGAAGATGGGCACCGAAGTTGATAGTATAGAGAATATTAGGAAACACCTTGGGCACATAATATGTGCTCGAGAAGCATCCAATCGAATTAATGAAGAAGCTATCTTGGACAGTGCAAGCTGTAGTAGAATAGAGAGATTCACGGCAGAGACCCTACACACCAAATCCATTGCAAACAAGAATGTACATTGTGCTGTGCAGAGAAGATCCACAACCTCTCAAGATAGATTCAAACGGAAAGAGGGTTCAATGAATAATAAGTACTATAAACAACCAGAGAAGCGGCATTTTGATCCTAATGACAATCGGAAAAGAAGATTTATTAAGAGCGAAGACGATAATAAGCAGAATGCAAAAAGAGTAAAACCTTTATGTATATTTTGTGGCAATGGGCATTATAATGACGAATGTAATGTGTTCAAAACCTTGTCGGACCGAAAGAAAAAACTAGATGGTCGATGCTACAATTGCTTGTCGAAGGGACCTAAGAAAGATCAGTGTAGATCACACATGAAATGCAGACATTGTGACAAATTTGGGGACCATAATCGCGCTTTATGTCCTAGTAAAGTAAAAATGGCCATGGCCATGGATTGATTATCCACCTCTCTTGCCATCAAATTTTGGTTTAGCTTATGGAAGACTTTGCGGATTATTGAAAAGGCTATCTCGACGTACGATTGAACAATACGATAAAGTTATTAAAGATCAATTAGATAAACAGATTATTGAAATAGTACCTGACTCCACCCCACTCAGCTTGTTAAATCATCCTGTTCACTACCTTTCTCACCATTGCGTCATACAAGCAAACAAGTTGCGAATAGTTTATGATGCCTCAGCTAGAACGAAAGACAACAAAAGCCTCAATCAGTGTTTATATCGCGGTCCACTTATGTTAGAAGATTTGACAGGGTTATTAATTAGGTTCAGGGAACACCGTGTAGGAATAGTTGCGGATGTAGAAAAGGCTTTTCTACAGATTGGTCTCCAAAGTAAGGACAGAGATGTCACTCGATTTTTATGGCCCAAGAATGTACTGAATAGTGTATCATCTGATAATTTAGTCCATTTAAGGTTTTGTAGAGTTCCATTCGGTATTATTTCAAGTCCGTATTTATTAAACGCAACGATTCGACACCATCTCATGAAAAATAATGATTTTTGGAGTAAGCAGATAGCTCAAGACATTTATGTTGATAATCTTGTTACGGGCACAAATTCATTAAAAGATAGTATTGCATTGTATACAGTTGCCAAAAGAGCATTCGATGATTTATCATTGAATCTTCGCGAATGGAATTCAAATCTGTCAGAGTTCAGAGAAATTGTTCCGCCCAAATTTCGAAGCAGCGAAGTCAAATCCATGAAAGTTCTTGGACTAGAATGGAATATGGAAAATGACCACCTTAACTTAAAATTTAATTTAACTACTAACGAAGCTTGCCAAGCCAGGACCAAGAGAGAAGTACTAAGACTCATTGCATCTGTTTTTGACCCCTGTGGTTTCGCAGTTCCTATCCTATTACCTGCAAAATTGTTTCTCCAAAATTTATGGCATGAAAAGGTTCAGTGGGATACAAAACTTACAACCATAGAGTATGAAGAGTTGAAGACGAAAATCAATAATTTTTCAAATATATCAGATATATATGTTCCGCGTTATTTAAAAAACTATTTAGTTGATTCAGATGAAAGTGAAAGATCGTATGAACTGCACGCTTTTAGCGATTCATCCATTAAAGCATATGCAGCCGTCGTTTACTTACGTACTAGCGAGAAACAAAATGTTAGCCTCGGGTTTGTCATTGGAAAATCACGTTTGATTGGGCAAAAGGAACAAACTGATTTACAAATTCCAAGACTTGAATTACTTGGTGCTTTAATAGGATGTAGGTTATTACAATATGTACAACGGATTTTGAGAATCAATATTAGCAAATGCTATTTGTGGACTGACAGTCAAATTGTAATTAACTGGTGTGATTCAGATAAATTACTGCCACCTTTTATTGCTAAACGTGTAGAAGAAATAAAGAAAAACGAAAACCTACTCATTCGATTCGTGCCCTCTCAATTAAATCCAGTGGATGTAGCTACAAGACCAAGTTTTTCTACAAAAGATTATGATTTTTGGTTGAAAGGGCCGGAGTTTTTGTTAGGAAATAAAGAAATATGGCCATTATTTAAGCAAAGTTCGAAAACTAATTGCTTTATTGGTTCTTCTTTGATTGGGCAGGATCCTACGGAAAGTGAAGACCAACTTACCAAAGATTTACTTCGTATACAGGCAGAATGTTTTCCTCGGGAAGTGGCAGGAGAACCTATTGACAAATCAAAATCTTTGGGATTGTATAAAGATGACGATAAATTATTACGCTGCAGGGGCCGACTGGATAACGCAGATTGGGAAGATGATCAAAAATATCCAATTCTTATCCCAAAAGATAATGATGTAACTAGGCGATTAATAGAAAAAACTCACAAAGAAAATAACCATGTAGGCGTATCACATACACTTTCGTTGTTGAGAAAAAGATACTGGTTACCTCAAGGTCGTCGACAAGTGCAAAAGGTCCTTAAAACCTGTTTAGTGTGTCAAAAATAAGGAGGAGGGGCTTACAAATTACCACCTATGCCTCCGCTACCTTCCGAGAGAGTTAAGTACACTGATCCATTTACTTTCGTAGGCTTCGACTATTTCGGACCACTCATGATAGATGTAAACGGATCTTTAGAGAAACGTTGGATTGCGTTTTACACCTGTTTGGCTGTGCGTGCAATCCATATGGAAGTAGTAGTTGATATGACAGCAGAAGAATGTCTCATGAGTTTTAGACGTTTTGTAGCAACTAGAGGTATTCCTAATATGGTTATATCTGATAATGCATTGTACTTTAAGCTAATTGCTGATGTATTGGCGGGTGAATATTGTGTGTCTAATAGAATTAAATGGAAATTTATTCCAGAGCTAGCGCCATGGTTTGGCGGATTTTATGAGCGACTTATCGGAGTTGTAAAGTTTTGTCTAAAGAGAACCTTAGATAAGCATTTATTGAATCATTCCCAATTATGTACAATTATTAAGGAGATAGAAGCTGTCGTAAACACCCGCCCTCTTACAGCTGTCACTGGAGAATTCGAGAAAATTTTATCACCTGTCGATTTTCTAAGGAATGGTGGTAATTTCTTATTTGATATGTCACAGAAGGAATTCATAGAATCTGCTACAGTTACAAAAGCCAACCTTATTGAAGGTTGGAAAAGAGGTCAGCGCATACTCAAGGAGTATATTAAAATGTTTTCAAATCAGTACCTTTTGAGTTTAAGGGACCGTAAGAGCATACACCGTAGGTACATCCAGAGGGTCAGTGAACGCCATTCCCAGAGTGGGCGATTTGGTTCAGGTGAAAGGAGACACTGCCAACAGGAGTGTGTGGAAAGCTGGCAAGATATCATCAGTAGTCGCGGGTTCAGATGGTCAAATTCGTGTTGCTAAGGTCATAATATCTCCTGATGAAACAATTACTCGTTCAATATCACATTTATACCCACTCGAAATGCAGGATTCCGATGTGTTAGACGAATTAAGACCTAACTCCTCACAGCATACTGAGACACCCTCCAATGCAAATTCAGAAGACTCAGAAAAAATCGGCGATTGTAGTAATTCATCAGACGCTCAAGAAATACCGGAAGATACAGGACGTAAACGTAGATCAGCTCAGGAGGCACGCGAAAAGATAAAGCAATGGACTGCTCAACTGATCAGTGTTCTTCAAATTGATCCTATTTAAATGATCACTTATCAATTAATTATGATAATTTTGTCAGTTGATTAAGTACAATAAACATAAGTTTATTTACATACAAAATGATTTTCTTTATGTCACATTATTACTCTTCTCGTGGGGGAGTGTCGCGAATGGCGCGAATTTAGTTACAAGAAAGGCTATGACGTTCGTGAGGGTAGAATGTTTGCATAGGTTAGTGAAAAAAAAACTAGACGGCAGACGCAGGCGTTCAACAGCAGAGTGCGGTAGCTTCAAGAAACCTCAGTAAGTGTTTAATATTTCTCATTCATATTGCACTAATAATAACTGTGTTACGTTTAGCGTCTGTAAAAATGTGTATCATGAACTTAGGTTGACATAAGGAATGGTTTCTCAGTGTATCTCAGGTATAACTCAGTAGCATACAGTTGTATGTATCCTCAGCTCAGATCAGTATGTATATCTCAGGCTTATTCTCAATTCAGTTTAAGTATGAAGTGCTCAGATCATTAACTCAGATAGTTGAGTGGAAAGGGGTCGCTATAAGGGGTGGTTTGGAGGCGACTGTTGGCTTAGGCCATTCATTTCATACTCAGTAGATATCAACAGGACTCAGATGCTCAGCAACATAAAGAAACTTATTTATTTATATTTCCATCAACGCCAAAATAGTTTACACATTCCTCAGGAAATTATAGTAAGTGGCGACAGTTCGTACCGTCGTTTTGAATTCCTTTATACGTGAACGTGTTTACCTTGAGGCCGTCAAATAATCTTGCTTCACCTATACACTGTCACACGTTCTTTTTAATTCTTTCTTTGCTGTCCAGTCTGCCAGTCTTTGGAACTCCCTTGACGCAACCATTTTTACGAACCTCATGATGAGTGACAGATATGAACAAATTTAATAAATACACTGATTTTAATAATTGTAAATTACTTGTTAATAAATGGCCGTGAAAAATTTGTTCCATGGTTTTTGTAGTGATAATGTGTTATTAATATAATCGTCTTATTTAACAAAGTCCTTGAGGTAGCAAATCCTTTAACATATACAAAGATATCTTTATGAAACTAAGACAAAACGATCCTTTGTAGTAAACGTTTATATATTAAATGGCCCGAGGGTCTCTCTATCTCAATAAGTACCTTAGCACTGTTTAAGCCAGATAGAACGGTCTTATCTTACCTTTGTAGGCCGTATGAGCGATCACATGAAGTATTAACGAATGGTTATTTAGATTACATCATCAAAATCTCAAGACATCTTTGACGATATCAGTTCGGATGATTGGAGAGTCAATTCAATATTATTACTTGTATTATGTACCTATTTAATTTTGCTAATGAGTTTATTTGTACATATGTTACGGTAAGTGTGATTAATTGAGAATTATTAATAGATACCAACAATTATTCATAATAAAACTTCTATAACCTTTTTTTTTTTTTTTACAAGGGGAAATGCATAACCTAACCTAACCTAACCAAACAACGATTATTAATAGCCATAGTTTATTTACTGAAGAACGCCTTTTTTATTGTCTTTTCTGTCTATAAGATACCTTATAATATTGTAATTAAGAATATTGCGTGACAGACAACATCGGTCTGTAATATTGAACGTAGACTTAGTTAATATGATCTACAAAGTGTTTTACAAACAAGTTGTCCTAAGTGGTTTCAAATAGAAGAAAAGGTAAGGATATTGGTAGATAGGTTATTGAAAAAATCCTCCATTTGCCGCGGTTTTATTTTTTATATTTTGACCAAAACTGAAAATCGGATATAAAACTAAAATATATTGCTTCATTTGTTATTCATGGTACACCACTAGGCAATTCATAGTAAAAAATGCTACGTCGGAAATTTCAGTTGCACATTTTAGAGAATTGGAAAAGCCCAGCGTAAATTATCATCGATTGGCCTTTTGATTATTAAGTTTCGGTAAAAATAAAATGTTATCGACATTGAATGTATATATTTAATCCTTTTTTATTAAAATAATTTATCTAATAAAATAGCATTAAAAAAATGCACAAAATATATAAATTTATAAAAAACTAAACGGTTGTTTCATCTTAATCGACTGCCTAAACATTTGTAAAAATGATTCTTTCGAATATGAGAGGATGTTCCTCTCATTGATGAGACAACGCTGGCCTACAGAGTAAAATTAGAAAGGTACTGGAAAATTTCGACGGGTGTTCACAAGGCTAGGTAGTTCAATTGGGAGAGCTATGGACCGGATTTCCATAGGCTGCGGGTTCTATTCCCGCCTGAGAATTCACTTGTAAGCCGAGTCGATTTTTTTTCCAGTATTTTTCATTTTTCTTATGATAGCAATGAAAAAATCCAAGGGTCGGAAAGCCAAGATGTATCCGACTGCTTATTTGAAGCGCCTTAAGACAAAAGAGTTGGCAGTTACTTCTGCTAAAATATTAGTATTGCTATTCAACGAGGAGACTACCTTCTTAATTTTTTCAAAGGTAGCGGTGATGTAGATCTCCATCTTTGTAATAGTCTTTCTAAGTTCTTTATTTTGTTTTTATTTAGATTTCTACTTGTTTCTTTATGCTCTTTTGGTCTTATTTTAAATATTACTAGTGATTAAGCACTTTGTTGTAGGTATCGAGTAACTTTCTTTAATCGTGTAAGCGCTTAACTGTTATCTCGCCTGATGGTAAGCGATGATGCGATCTAGGATGCCTGCCTAGAAGGCACTTATACATTTAAGGTGATATTGATAGAATCGAATCTGCGATATTGCCATAACGTTATTTGTCTTTGACATATCTCTAAACGTTTAAATCGGGAACGGGCTAATTAAAAATTTTCTAGAAAATGTGAATCGTGTAAACTATAATGTTAATCAAAACATTTGCGTTTGAAGAGGCAGGTTGATGCCGCGTAGTCTTCATTTAATTTTACATTAATAAGTCTAAAGAGATTCAAATTGAAAAAAGGGGATCGTAATCTGATTGGAATATAAATCAGCGTCGGATGGGGAAGTATTAAGTGGTATTGACGACTGGCTTGGCTTCGGAGAGGCGGAGATTGCTCAGGTCAGCCTTACAACCGGCTTCGTAATTGTTCCGACTGTTACTTTTAATTTAATCTTGTCATCGCCTCTGGATATTTGCCAAGTTAAATTTTATTGCGTCTATTTAATAGGCTTTTAGCTTTGAAAAAGTATGCTTGTGTATCTTTAGACTAAGCAACTCAGGGTTTAAATTTTACCAGGTCTTAACCTGGTTCACTTATTTTTTAAATATTTGAAATGAAGAGATCGAGTTGTACTCAAAAATCAATGGCGTTGTTCTCTCTTCTCAAGATTGCCTTAACAATTTATGATCTAAATTTCAGACAGTCGATTCTTTCTTCTCATTTCATCCTGTGTTCTTTTTGTTCATGATGATGCTATTCGACTGGTAAAATTAAGTTTTTTGGTGATTTTTATAAATAATTATCTAGCTCAATCAAAGTAGCGTTTTTAGTATAAATAATAATAATGTAGAATACAAAATTAGCACAGGCATTAAACTATGTAAATTAATTTATAAAGTAATGAGTAATCCTAACCTATTTAAGGTTGAACATTTAATTTGAATGAGTCCTGTGAGGCTGGTAGCCTGTTTAAAACGTCGAAGTTTTTATTTTTACGATTGTTGCTTTTTACAAAAATTATAAAGTTCTCCCTAGATAATTTTATTAAAAAAAAATATTTTACTGACACCGAAGACCCGTGTTTTGTGTTACTTTTTAGGGACAAATACATGCAATATGTAAAAGTTCCGTTGCCGTTGGTAAAGTCTCTATATCACGATCAATACAGTTGTGTACAATTTTATACCACAGAACCATAAAGCTTATTAAAACAAAATGCATCGTCAATGTTATTGCATAATTTTAGATGGCTAGTGCTTAAAGTAAGTTAAATCAAGTAAAACTTAATCTCGATACAATAAATTACTTAAAATATTATCATTTTTACAAAAAAATTGCAAAATAAATTAAAAACAACAGGTTATAATATTTTTTCATCACGGAACTTGGTTAAGTAATAAGCATGATCTATTTGCTTGCCACAACGCCGCACCGCTTCAGGTGTCCCGCTGGGCGGTATTCTGCGACTTTAGTTTTTCTTTATTTCTGTCACCTTTGTAATTCTTTTCCTGCAATTTAGTTTGCTCGGATCATATTTTTTTTCTTGAAACTTAAGTTTATAGGTTGTATAATTGACAAAATCGCCAAATCTGTAGTGTTCTCTCCATGGACACTTGCTTAAGTTTAAGAATGTCTTTTTTTGTATCGTAGTAAACTGCCTTATAAATAAACTTTTCAAATGTAGCTTGTGATGTGTTGTAATAGTAATAAGTGTGTGTCTAATACAACAATAGAATTTGGTTTGGTATAAACTTGCCAAGATACTCATATAAACAATTTTAAATATAACTTTTCTGGAAAATAATTTTAAGTATATTAATTAGGCTCGCCGTTGTAGAGGTATGTAAATAGTTAGCAATTTTCTATGTCGCACGATTCGTAACCGAAATTTTACTAAACTGAATGTTTTTGTGGTAAAACAGCTGACACCCAGCTCGATGAAAAATTCTCAAAGGGTTCAATATCTTTATTCTTTATCTAAAATCAATTAACAAGAATAAATTTTCGAAGTTTCACTCTCGTTTTTGAGACGGCTGCAAGAATATTAAATTATACCATAATATACGAGAACGGTGAAAGATGAATCGCCGCCGGCTTGCAACTCCCGTAATTTATATTTTAATCAACGGCCAGTGCTCCACAGCGGATATGACTGACATCCTCTTCGAATGCGGCAACTCCATTTAGCCATAAAATATTTGAGGCATTACTTCAAACGGGCATTTCAATTATGCACCTTATAAATAAATAAATAAATAATAAATAAATATTTCTTACATTCACACCAATTAGCCTAGCCCAAAGTAAGCACTGTAAGGCTTGTGTTATGGATACTAGGGTAACGGATAGACATACATATTTGATACATAGATATGTAATATTCATAGAAATATATAAAAACACCCATGACTCAGGTACAAATGTTCGTATTCATCATAAAAACATCTGCCCCTTCCGGGATTTGAACCCAGGACCGTTGGTGCGAAAAGCAGGATCACTACCGTTGCACCAAACGGTCGTCAAAAAAAAAAAAAAAAAAAAAACCTTAAGTCTTTGCAAATTAGAACCGTTTTACAAAAGTTTAAGAAAAATCTTTGTAGTATACTGGCAGTGTTTATACCCTATTAACTTCCTTTAACAGTTTTTGGCGCGGTGCCAGAGGAAGTCAGAAGACAAAACTTTGTAGTTCCTAATCAACTACTTTTTAGTGACTTTTTGTGGGCCTCGGTACTCGTAGTTATCATAACTAATGGTCTGACTGCAATTTCAGGAAAGGGGTTTTCTTGTGAAAATTTGACTAAAGAACCTAACTTCTTAAACGACCTCATTCTTTAAAATTCAGTTGAGATTCTAAATATGGTTGGAGTCTTCATACCATTGAGTTGAAACCTTTTTTGATAGTTCGGTATTGACTAAAAATATTCGTTATGAGAATATAATTTTTTTTTGTAGGTAAAATACAGAGAATCGACAACCCTGGACAGAGGATAGAACGCGAAAGGGGGCTACTCTCGACCCACGTTAGCTCTGTTAACTAATAAATTTGTCGAATTGCGTTACAGACCTCGGATCCGCCCCGGGCTCTCACCGATAACTCTTGATTATGTAAGAGGAATATATTCTGGTCGGTATAAATAAAATAGGAGTTGATGATTTAATAGTAAAATTATTATAATAATGGGTGAGTTGGGATGGCGAATCATATTTATTAAATTATTTTCGTAATGGGCTGATTCGAAGATAGGATTAAGTACCGAACTGTATACAGGGTTATCCTGCAAGGGAAATGAAATCGAAACATTACGTTTGATAAAAAATAAGATCATGTTATATATGTTACTAGCTGACTCTGCCACGCGTTGCTGTGTTATGATTTAAAATAAAACCCATTCTATCTTTTAAGTTAGATCAAATAACAGATAATTACGAAGTTTGATCAAAATCGGTTAAGTGGTTTAGGAGTCTATCGCGGACAAACAACGTGACACGTATTTTATATATATTAAGATATATATACACATATACTCGTACAAGATGAATATGTAATTTTATTAAAAATTCATACCAAAATTCTCTATGTAATGAAGAAAAGGTGAATATCAATTAATTGTAATTAAAAATGTTTTTGTGACGATAACAATATCAATAATAAATCAAAAATATATAAGTAAATTCATTTTCAATATATATAGTTTATAGTGCTTACTTTGGGCAAGGTAATTCGGTGTGAATGTAAAAAACATTATTATATATTATTGTATTATCCTGAATGTCAATTTCTGAATGAGATTACTTTATTGACAGTAATTTATCTTATCAGTTTTGTTGTATTGACTTTGTCAATTTTTAGATAGAAAAAGTGTTAAAAAGAATTTCCATTTCTATCAGCTTTGGCTCTAAATGCAGGTGAATAATGTGGGTTCGCATTCCATCTAAATTTTAATATCTCTACAATCAATAATGTTAGTGTATTATTTATTATGACTAAGTTTCAACAAAGGAATGATCTTTTCAAAATATATGTACATAATATCTCTATAAAAACTTGAAGTTGCAGAAAAAATAGTCTACCGTGTATTAGAGTTAGCAAATATACATAACTTTCTTCGTCTGAATGAGAGCGAATCTCACAAAAATAATATATTTATAACCCCTGTTTAAGTACTTCTCATCTAACTTTGCGGAAAAACCGCAGAAAGGGGAATTCATTTCACAACTTAGATGCATGTTGGAGGATAGCTCCAATTATTTATGGTAAGTAAGTACAGTAACGAAACTTGAATGAGAAAATACTTGTGGGTTGCTTATTTGTTAAGTTTTTGGGTTAAGATTCATAAAAAATGAGATTTTAAGTGTGTTTGTTACCATATTGTCAGTAAAAGCCTAAGAATAACATTAAAGAAGACTGAGAACGGTTAGCTGTATGTGTAGTCGTAGAACCGAAACGTTATCGCGATTCATTTCAGTACAGCGACATCTAGTTAATAATTAATAAAACAATTGTCAATAGTCTACTTTTGCTTATTAAGATAAAATGTCTGCAACGCAACGATTTCGTCAAGTAATAATAATTTGTAAGTAATTACAGTGAGTTATGCAAACGCGTTTTCCATGTCGCTCTGCCAGGCTGCTAGTGATGTGGTAAACTGTTATGAGTCGACTTATAATGTAGAATCTCTATGTAGTGCCCAGAGCTGTGAGAAGCCGTGTAAATCGCTAACGCACTAAGCTACACTGGTGACTATTGTCACCGTGAATGTTTTGTCACTTCTCTCTGGTATGGAATTGCACTCACTTTAAGACGTGATAATTTGGTGCCTTTACTTGCATGTCTAAAGATCAGAGAGAAGTGACGAAAAAATCAGGGTGACAAAATGTCAACCGTGCGCGCTAGCTTTTACTTGTGTCTTACTCCTGTTTTGTTTTATTTCTTTTCGTTCCCGGGGCATTTATTTTTACGTAGACTGATGTTGGAAAACTGTTATTGAAGTTGCTTCCGCTTAGTCAATTATTCAAAAGCCGGCAAATGAATTCTAATGGCTCTGTTTGCTAAGTGCTTGGCGATTCAAATTCTAAGGGGCCGGTCAATTTTCCTAACTTAATCACGTTTCCAAAGCAATAATAGCCTGGTTGAGTGCCTACAGCTAAACCTTGTCAAAACTTTAACTGAATGCTAAGCAATTTGTATAATATAATATTTCATTAGAAACCGTCTTAAACTTATTCGAAGTAATGAAACATCGTTAACAACATCATATTGCTGTAACCATGGAATACGTTTTCATAAATCAAAATCTATAGAACTAGAATCACCTTGATTCCACATAATAAGAAACCTAAAGGTAATAAATATACTATGCGAAGTGATTTTATATACCTGTTATTGGTATTATCTTCCGAAAATTGGCTTCAGTTATAACAGATACTTTTAAAATAGAACAATCTAGATCCGAGTCAATATAGAAAAGCTTGTTTCTTCTTTGACCCATCGGTGGATAGAATCCGCGACCTGGAAGTGGCTTTACCATCAAGACTTACAGGGCTTACTTTGGTGGGCTATTGGTGTTAATATAAGAAATTTTATTATTTTATTTCTCTTGATATCCTAGTAATGGAAACAAAATATTTAAAGTTACCAAGTTTGCACTTAAGTTTTACAAACTGTGAATCTTAAACAGATTTGAGAATAAGAGGAGGTGAAATTATTATTTCCAAATATTATTATCATTTCAATTTCCTTCTGAAAGATTGCATTTTCAACCTTATTTCAAATGCTGTTTACGATAACATATTGAAAGACTTTGGACTGAGGCATGAAGCGACACGCAAAAAGGATTCAGAAGATTCGAGTTCTTCACAGCAAAATAACGAAGCATTTTATAGATTTACTCAACGTGCAAAATATATTATTGAAAATATTTCCTTGTTTATATTTTGTTCTCAATATTATGATTAACAACGTTTCCAAACACGAATTGCCTTATTTTGAGTTAAGCTATAAAAAAGAAATGAATTCATAAAACGAAACGATCACAACATGTGCTTTCAGAGTGGCGGTAACAATATTTACAAAAATATTGCCCAACGGAAACCGTACGTAAAGAACATTTGGATACACCTATAAATTCCCTTTACATGAACCATAAAAGCAAAGGACTGGACTTAGGGAAATAAACCGTTGTCATTGACTGGGTGAAATGTCAGTGTCTCTATTACAGCAGGTTTAGTATAAGGATTGTGTTTAGGGACTCTAAAACTTAGGGCATAAAAGATTATTCCACCTAAATTATTAATAGCATCATAATTATCAGCTATTTATTGCTGGGGTACAGGCTGTTCATATGGATTAAAAACCATAAGGATAATTTGCCTATACTTTTGGTGTACCCTCCGACGAAGTTTTTTATTGCGTTCGGAGGGTAGACCGATATGTCTGCCAATAACAGCCTACCCGCAATCACTTCAGTTGCTCCGTGATCATGGCGCTTGCAACAGTGCCAAAATATCAGAAACTCAATAAAAACAAGGCATATGGTAACAATCCTGTATATAACTTATATTACTTTAATGGTTTAGCACGCCTTCCAAAGCGTTTACAAAATAATGTTTTACTAAATAATAATAATAATTTCAAATCTTATAATTATTATCAATGTTCCAAATCTTGTCACTTTTAGCCATTAAAATGCTTTTATTGTAAACACCTGATTTATTAATTTATGGGATAACTTTAATATTTATTATACAATAGACGTTAAAGTTTGTCCAAATTAAATTATTTTGTTTTATAAGTATTTTAAACTCTATAAACTCTTTTATAAATACCCTTTGACCGCTTATTCGTCGACTTACGTAACAAAATTGTTCTTCAAAAGCTGTTTGTATTTTAATAGTGATGTAAATACAGGTTTGACTTTAAGTAATTTTTTTAATTATACTACATTGAAATATATTATATTTTATATCTTGAATTAGTACTTAACTTAACATTCGTTTCCCTTGCAGGCATACAAATTATCATTACATACATACACTACATTAATTATTGAAAATTATCATGTTATAATAACCCCATTAGAATATTTATAGTAATGATTAAATATTTAAATATTACATTTAAATATTTCAATACAGAATAAATGGGGTTTATTCGTCGACTTACGTTACGTACACTCAAACTGACAAATGTATTTGTTTTTGCTGTCTCAATATAAACGCGCCATGTTATAGTTTGTGTTTTTTATTTTAACAAAATATTATTATTGTGTTAAATACATAAATAACTACTAACTCTACACTATAACTATTCTGATTAACTCCCTGAAGTAACAGATAACGAAGTTAGTATATATTTCAGCGCACCAAATTATTCGACCATTCAGCGTGAATGGGACTGATCAAAAACAGACAGACGTGGCTTTATCAGAAAGTTTAACAAAAAGCTAACTCGTCCATTCTCCTAGTGTAGATGGCTTTATAAAGAGAAAGATTTGAGCTGCAGCGTCTGAATTGGAACGTGCGCATTATACAGAATAACATAATATAACAGTTAGCAATTGTGACTATCTTAATTCGTCTGAAAGAATGATCAAGTTGATCATGTAGATTAGATGCTTAAAATAGCACTTTTACAGCTAAATAGCGGCGAAAACCACTTTTTTTATAAAACCATTTTGTTCATAGTGTAGTGACAGTTTCACCACGCATTTTTATTTTCGGTTCTTTGTTTCCGTTTATATCGTTTTCCTTTTTTTGTGTAGGTAAATTTTTAGTTTTTGGCTGTCTGAATCTATTATTGTTTAGTGGTTCTGGTGGTAGGTATATTTGTTTAGTGATTTGTCGCACAATTGCTGCATGCCAGCAATTCATTTATGTAAAGATTTTAAACCAAAATCTTTGTCACAGACACATGCGGTATGAATATTAAATTCCCGTTGGCAGAGTTTCATTATACAACTTTGAGAACGAAGCCGTAAAAATAATATTTGAATTAAGAACCTTTTCACGACAAGAAGTCTTTTAAAAGAAGTATATTTTAGCTACACAAGCTTTTCCTTTTATAAATTTTATCTCAGTCTCGATGTCCGATTTTATATCACGTTGGAATGTTAGCCTTAAAGATTGCTCTGCGACGACTAAAATAGGGCAGGAAATTGATAGCCCTTCTCGGCTTCCAATAAAGAGCGTCATAGGGGGACCTTACTTCACATATTGAAACGTAAACGAAACCAAACTGAATTCGTCATAAATTGCGAAAAGCTACATACAAAATCTCAAGAATAGAAATGTAAATCCTATAATAAAATCATGCCGTATTCTTCTTGGCGTTTAGTTTAGGTGAAGGCCCACTTACAAATATATTTTAACAAGCAACTATCGTGTTGTTACTTTAAGCGAAATAATAATTGTTATTTGAAGTAAGATTAAATATTTGTGGTACTTAATTTAATACAAATTGTTAGTCGCAAATACGTGATCGTTGTCAATGTGTCAAAACAATTTGTGATTTCAGCGGCAGAAATAAAACCATTCCTTATTTTTTGTCAATTTTAATGTAGATATAGCGAAGAATCTAATATTAAAAATATCAAATATTAGAAAGGTAACATAAGACGTATATATCTGTAAAGGAAATATTAACGGATGCACATAACACAGCCAGACAAAATATAGTCACATTTTACTCTCCCATACCCACGAGGCTTTCTATGAACCTGTTCAAACTAAGTTTAATGACAACGAGTTGGTTCGACTGTAGTTTGTTTTTTCACATACGTTTTTTTTCTTACTGTGTCACTTTATATTACTTTGTCTGTTGTATCAGAGATGGAATTGCATCGAATCGAATTTATCATAAAATTTTCTGTCTGGAATCAGCTGCTGTGTGATAACATCTAAGCTGCTCTAATAGTATACTTTGCCTAATGTAGGATGATACTTTTGACAGTTGACACCTATATAGAGCGTATAAAGTTAATTGCAATGTCAAGCCAAACATAAGGAAACAACGCACGCAACCTTAGTACGTAGCAATAAGGAAGTGACACCTGTCAAAAGCATCATCCTATATTGGACAAAGTATAATAGAATGAAGCTACATGCTGCGTTTTTTGTAAAAATGTCTACTGGTATGACAATTTTAAGGAGCGCTCCCAGAAGTTTTTACTATAATTGCAAACATTCTATTAATGATCTGTCGAAGTGACAGAACTAACGTGTTTTACAGTAGGTATATAAAAGTTTCTAGTAACTCAATTGACCTATTTTAATAAGATAATGTTTCCTACGCTGAGAGTATCAGTGTTTTTATTGTTATATTGATTTATTCACGACGACTAAGTTTGGTTTTTATCTCACAGTATTAGGTATAATTATGTTGTATTCAAATATTTTTGTGGTAATTTCAACGTACAACAACCATACAGTGATAGACTTCTAACATACATTGCTGTCAAATTGCAGATGTTAAAACAATAAAACTAAAAGGAATCTTATTAGACATTTGCCAAAATTTCAATAATAATAAGATATTTAGTTATCTTCGGCGTTCTGCCCTCGGGTATTGCGGAATTGAAATTATTATGGAGGACATTGAGTATTGGCTTACCACCCGCTCTAAGAATTTCTGTATTAATTCCGTTATTACCCACCGTCTTATTGTTTTTCGGTTGCTTGAGCTTACTTTAATCGAAGGGGAGGAGGGGAAAAGTTAACAAACTGAATATACCCGTGCAGATACCTTGTGTCAACTATTTATTTATTGATAAAATCTGAGCTATCTGTACTTGCCAAGATTCAAAATCCCGAGAGCTTTCAACTGTTTCGAAGCCCTTAAGAATTCCACAGATGTGGATGATTTAAATAATATGGTGGTAGATATTGTCCGTACGGTAGGGTAGGAAGTTAGGTAGGTAGGGTAGTATTTTTTACCCGACCTCTTAAATTAAGGAATCATACCAATCAATCAAGATATCAAGATACAAATCACACACTCCAACACATGGAAAAGACATGAAAAAATATATACTCCGCAGATGCTTATCGTTATCGGTAGCTAAATGAACAGATATCTAAGTTTTCATCAAGCACCCTACGCCTATTTAATACAGTATTTAATACATAAATTAACGATTTAAAGAGGCTATTGAGCGCTACAAAGACTGAAGTATTTGTGAGAGATTTATCTACGGAGTAGAGCAGATCGAATGGACAACTCTGAAAACTGACGACGCGATGGTAGCATCATTTCGTCGAAGCTTAAAATCATCAAGGAGATCAAGAGTTTCAATAGACATTTATACTTGACAGTGAAATCTGTTGGAAGCAAGACTAAAAACCCGAGAGCCAAATTAATAATTGAATTATAATACGATTCCTTTAATTAATATTCTTTAAAGATTTAAAATTTTCGGCACTAAGAGATGAGATATTTGACAATCGAATAGAGAAATTTGACAATATTATTATATGATATATAGGTTGATGTAAGATGTATTGTTGATAATGTGGTTTTAACTGTCAGTGTGTATTTATCTGTCACTAGCATTGATTATATTTTCAATATACGTGTGTACGACTGCAGAGGGCCTACCATCATCTTTTAGCGCGATTCAAATTGATTGTCAAAGTGAGACACCGCTATACGCGGTCTATAGTGGCGTCTCTTTTCAACAGATAAACTTGAATCGCTATAAGACGTGATGGTAGGGCCTCAGGATTTGCATATTGTGTGATGAGCGTCACAGCGTGCCCATCACATACTAGCTATTTAGAAAGGAGGATAAAAATAAGGCATATTTTTGTCTATTCTCAATGCGCAATGACAGTGAGAGACTTACATGTATGTTATTCTCGCCGCCTCTCTTTTTCGCCAGTTATAAATAGTACATTGTTCACCGAAGGAAGAAAGTGACCGATCACTGACAAGGGCCCTGAAAGGAGCTTGAAAGCACCCGAGATCGGGAATCGCACATTTTGAGTGATAGGTTGTCGTTTATACTACACCTAGGAGGGAAATGAAAGCAATAATTTCTTTAAGTTGAAATGCAAATAATGACGCAGTTAGATCGTTTTTCAATTACATGAAAAAAAATCATAAATTTAATTATTAGTCAAAACGGTACAAACGACGGACTTAATGCCATCAGCCATAGTCTAACATTCCTTCGTCTATCACTACATAGTATAAAACAAAGTCGCTTTCTCTGTCCTTATATCCCTATGTATGCTTAAATCTTTAAAACTACGCAACAGATTTTGATGCGGTTTTTTTAATAGATAGAGTAATTCAAGAGGAAGGTTTATATGTATAATACATGCATAATATAGTAGAGCATTGCTTCCGTGCGAAGCCGGGGGCGGGTCGCTAGTAATATAATATATTTGTAAAAATATATCCATAATTCCAGACTTCTCAGGAGGTAAGTTCACTATAACTGCTTGATTTTTTAGTGCTAGCGGCGTCTTTATAAAATAATAAGTTGTTACTATCACAACTACTGAACATTTTGGATAGTTATTATAATTATTGCAGCGATATACAATATTAATAAAAAAAATTACCCAACAATTTATCGACAAATTCTCATTTTTTTAAAATTAAGAATAGAATCTATTCACTAAAAAAACCAAGCGACAGATATAATTTGTTAAAATATCTAAATAAAAACTATTTGATATTTAAGTTTATTTTAAAGTGTTCAATATAAAAAAACAAAAAACAACAGGCAACTTATAATGCTGTCTTAAAAAATTATAAAGGCTGTTTATAATATAACTTTACCTCCCGAGCTTCCCGTTGTAATGTTTTTTCATATAATACCTCCCACGTATTTGTATGACCATCAACGTACAGTCACGAGCAACAAGATGTATACACCGTAGAACCATGCCATACTTAATCGGCCAAAAGCAAATCAGTTATAACATTGCATCAATTATTGCATCATATATATCATCTATACAAAAGTATAGAAAAAAATAATTGATGCAGTGATATGGCATGATTCCAAGCAGGTGTAGTATAAAGATTGTTTGCATATAAATGCTACTATTACTTGTATATAGATAGAATTGCTTGTTAGTTCAATAACTGAATGGATTCTATTGTCCGCAGGCGCGCTGGAGGGCGGAGCGCTGGGCGGCGGCGGCGGCGGCGGCGCGCTCGGCGCGCTGCGTGCGGCCGCCTCGCCGCCCGCGCCCAGCCTCGGAGCCAGCCGGCACAGTTTGATCGGTGAGTATAACCGTCAATTAGTTTTTCGTCCACCGCAGACAAAGTATTGTCAGCCCGAAGGAAAGGAGATCTCTTGGAGTTAAGAATTTTCTAGAATTCCTGGAGGTAAAAGTTACTTTCACTTAGGAGGCGTTTAAAATAGACCTTTTACCTCCAAAACTGATACATATGTATATAATAATAAAATTACCATAACACATATACTGTCCAAGAGAGCAAAATAGAATCAATCGTTCATACTTTGGTTGGTCTCGTTAAAGGCGACTAATATATTAAACCACACTTTTTCTCATACTACAAAATGGAGAGCAGCTTTTACAGCATTATATTCAGCATCTTTAGTTGTGATTTCCAATTGTCATGCCGAAGCCATAGTTGTTAAATTTCAATTGTAATGGCTCATCTATACTAATATTATAAAGAAGTAAAGTTTGTGTGTTTGTATATTTGTTAAATTGTAAGGGGTAATCTCGGGATCTACTGAACCGATTTTAAAAATTCTTTCACCAATAGAAAGGCACATTATTGCTGAGTGTCATAGGCTATATTGAATGCTAGAAAAAAATTAAAGAATTTTGTCCACCCGTGCGAAGCCGGGACGGACCGCTAGTATTAAATGAAAAGCATTTTAACTTCATTCCCATGCCGAGCGAAGAGTTTAAGGCAAAACCCTCTTATTAATGGAGGGGGCTTCCGTCTGGCAGTAAGCGTCTAGCTGAGAATTTGATATTGAGGATGACAATAATATACAAAGTAAATTTCCAGAATCTTCATCGTTATCATTGTCAACCTATTAATTAATGTTCCTACGGCGGCTGTTCCTTCCTTTTCCTTATGGAAATGGTACCAAGGGATTTGAATAAGAGTTTTGTGTAGTAATAATTATTTTCTTGTTCCTTAATATCTGCACTATGCTCGGTAATGGTCTCCTCACTCTCTCTCTCTTTTGAAAAGGCGTATAGAATTAAATATTCCTATTAAGTATCATTATGTTCACTTCCTAATGTCCTTATTACTGATTTGGTATAGGCTTCTCCTACATAAGGATGTATTCATATTCATATATTATATTTTATTGCTTACTTCTTCTAAAAAATAAAATTACCAAACAAGAACCCTATACCCCAATACCCTTATTAATGCAAATTTCTTATAAACTAGGCAAATTATATGAAAACACCATAGGAAAAATTAGCCATAACCTACACGCAAACACAGTGTGAATTAAAGGATGTTAATGATGGCAAATGCAACTGGTACCAGCTTTACTTAATTTACGCAACACAAATAATTTTGAGAATCATTACAATCCCCTAAACGATGTCCAGCCTTGATGAAAGCCGTGTAGTGACTAGAAAAGTAGGATGTCACACCCTCACAGTAAAGGGTGTCATTAAAGACGACTAATGATACCAGGGCAATCACCATACACCATAGATTACTAAACCGCTATTTCCGACCCACCTGCCATGTATGGATATTATAGCAGAACTCCCATTTTCTGGGCGGCTTCCGTCGAGCAGTAGACGTCTTCCGTCATTTATCCATACGCATCTAATAACTAAGTTAAGAGAGCCATAGCTTTCCGACCAGGTGCTGATACTATTGATAGTGTTGTTTTCTTTTTAATTAATAGTCTTACTATCGGTCACTATTGATCGAGTATTCCAAAGAATAAATGTAAAATTCGTTTTATATAGGTGCGTTTCTATCGCATACCTCATAATCATAGCATATTCTCGTAATTGTATTAACGCTCCATCCCTTTTACTCTTATTGATTATGTGCAGTGTTTTAGATAGCGAAAAGAGTAGGAATAAACTCATATGACACTTACTAGTATCGGTATACAGTACTATCACTAATATATACTACAAAGATCGCTATCGTATTTACTAAGTATTTACTAGTACATTGCTATCTTCCCATTACCATAGGGTCCGCGCAAACCTTACGGCTTAGCGAATATGTCCTGAGGGACCCTCATATGAATATATTTATCCCGTAAGCTAGATAAGAGTAAAAATAGGTAGGATATAGTTGAAACATTTTTTTAACATCTATTATTTGATGCATATGCTCTTGTATGACTAACGTTAAAAATGTCACAGTAAATATATGTCATGACTAGCTTCCGCCGCTGTTTCACCAGCGGGGTGTTCTGCTTATCACAGAAATGCGTTATCGTGCTTGTCCAAGGAAAACTGAGTTTTAGCTAGTTACAGCTTATTCTGCTTGAGGGTTAGCTAGTTTATATTTATAATCGGGATAAAAGTAATTGCCCGCATAGAAGTTTGAAATGACCTGTTTATTATTGTATGAAGATTAGTACTACGGAGAGGTCAAGATGTGTCTCCGAATGGCATCAAAATTACACACTTAAGGGTGTCGTAAAGGGCGAAAAATTATCACCATATGCGTCCAGTAGGCCACAAAATAGATGACAGTGTTTTCGGAAACCCTTTTCATATTTGGGAGAGGTTTTGGTCCAGTAGTGATCGTCTTTCAGTTGAAATGATGAATCCTGTGCTTTATTACTCATTTATTGCAACGGGGATTAAACCTAAAGGTGAGTTCACACTACCAGGCACTACATTTTTAAACGTTGATCGTAACTACTTATGAGATTTATAGGCAAACAAAACCCAGTTTGCATATAAATCAGGTATACGCGTGGATGCAGGGTTTGTTCTCCCACTATGAAGGGCACCCTGCGTGAAATTACTATGTAACAACCTGAGCGTTGATGCAAAGCTGTGTCACCCTCACCGAATGTGTGAATCTGCCACCCTATTGCGTGGCGGTGTGAAATCCGTCTAACATGGTTTTCGGTACTCGATACTGAGCCTCATCGCATCAAATATACTTCAATTTAAGTATTTCATAGTAGTGATGTACTAGAAATAATGTTTATTATAGATCCTTATCAAATTTTACCCCGGATTACCCTTTCTACAAAACCTATATTGATGAAATCCAGGTGAGGTCATTTACCACGTAATAGATTGAGGTGAAGATTAATGGAAGCGAAACACTCGTAATTGTATCAGAAGCCCACCGTATTGTTGCGAATTGGACGCTTCGACCGCGTGCCCGAGATTCGGGTTACGTGTGGTTACAGGCGGAATCAGCCCTACACGATCAGTAATTGTGAGATGACCGAACGCTTATCGCTTGTGGCAGGAAAGTGTGTTGTGTTCTACACACTAGTGTAACGGATAGATATACATTTATGATAGAAAAATATATATAAACACCTATACCTCAGGTACAAATGCCCGTATTCACCACACAAACATCTGCCCATTTCAGTACTCAAACCCTGCATCGTTGCAGGCAATCAAGGCAGGGTTCCAACCGTTGTGTTAACCTTTCTCAAATGTTTTATTTGAGAGTTCGTTTAAAAAAGTTTAAAATTGTTATAAGCTTAATACCTATAGCTAATACGAAACCTAAAGCCACGAATTTTCTCAATACGAGGATTTTTTGTATGATAACCACACACACCTAGAGTCTTCAATTCAAAAAAATGAATTCAATATTTTTTAAGCTTTATCATAAAATCCCATTTTAAATCTCATTATTTTACATTCCAGTTACTAACATGCATGTGTGTTGCAGTCTTTTGCTACATGCATTCCAGTGCGTGTAAAACATGGTATTGTCTTTTTCATAAAATTTGATAAGCATCAACTATCTTTGGTGGTCTATTCAAATGTCGCGTCTTCGTTAGGGTCTTTTTGCGTTCAATATACCTATAGTTAGACGAGTCTACATGGCTTCTAGTTAAGTCGAGTTCGTCCCTTCTTGTCAATAAAGCTCGGTACCAAAAATAGTTTGCATGTCACCCGAAATTTATATACGATTCTGGAGTCGCGCTAATGCGAATACTTTCGGTGTAGGCCACAGGGCCGTTTTGCAACTCGGGTTTATTCGGCATAGTTTAATTAACAAGATTCCAGGCAGTATATCCTGAGGAAATTGATGAGTTGTATGTATACGAAGGGAGCGCCTAACCGTTACCAAGGTCATTACGCCTTAGACAAAATCATTTGTGTCCTTTACGTTAAAGGACCAGTCTTTATTCAAGTTATTTTTATTTAAAGCGAAATTATTGTAAGTTACTTTTTACTAATAAATTTTTCATTTGCCCTGCATAATCATAGTAAGGAAGAACATATTTTAAAGGAGTAGATATTAACTTATGTAACGTTTTATATTATTAGTAAATGATATTTGAGCCTAAGCCTTTGTTAAAGTGTGATTCGAAATCATAAAATGCTGTGACGTAATAAAAAATAGATGTAATAGAAGATACACCATAGAAACTGTGTAAATATTAGAATGAAAATATTATTTGCCAACCCCTAAGGAAACTTTTTTTCACTACAATTAATAACTTTTAAAACAAAAGACTGATTATAGTGGCGCGTATTTCCGAATGTTAACTAATAGAGTTGTTGCCTTTTAAGACAAAAGTAGATATCTGGGGGCACGGCAGTGCCCCCGCCAAGTCAAGCAAAAAAGCGGCACGGACGTACCATCCTTTTCTCGAAGCAATTCAGGCCATTTTCGACCCCCTGTAATTTCGTTGTGGATAAAACTAGAAGACTGAATTTTCAGTAACCATGCAGGCATTGTAAAGACACGGTCTATTTCAAATTTCATTCAATTTGAACTAGTAGTTTAAGAATTATAACGGGTCAAATTTCTTAATTTTGTCACTCACTGACTCACCGATCATCAAAATTCTAAGACAGTTCTAGCAGACCTAGAAGCTTCAAATTTGGACTATAAATAGTGTTTGGTGTATGAATCAAGGAAAAACTAAAAAAAATACAAAAAGCAATGAGATCCCGTCAAAAACAATACTTGACTGACTCACCGATCATCAAAATTCTAAGACACTTCTAGCAGACCTAGAAGCTTCAAATTTGGAATATAAATAGTTTTTGGTGTATGAATCAAGAAAAAAATAAAAAAAATACAAAAAGCAATGAGATCCCATAAAAAACAATACTTGTCAAAAAAACCAAGTCTCGCAACTCAGTTGTTCTACGGTAAAAAGTTGTGAGATCCATGTAATACCAAGTCGGTTATTAATTTATTCAGTCCCGACTTAAGCGAATTTCTGTCTTAATACATCCAGTCCCTAAGACCACGATCGTGGTCCATAACAATTGAAAATCAATTGTGTCTGGAATCTCCGTACTCGAAGCATTAAGTTGTTACGTAATAATTAACAGCATCTTATAGTGACGCATATCAATATTAAAAATCTTTATTGTTTTATACAAATATATTGACTCGGCCATCGCACTAAATAATTTAATTTACACGTGTTTTCATGCGATGGCCGAGTCAATATATTTATATAAAACAATAAAGATTTTTAATATTGATATGCGTCACTATAAGATGCTGTTAATTATTACGTAATAACTTAATGCTTCGAGTACGGAGATTCCAGACACAATTGATTTTCAATTGTTATGGACCACGATCGTGGTCTTAGGGACTGGACGTATTAAGACAGAAATTCGCTTAAGTCGGGACTGAATAAATTAATAACCGACTTGGTATTACATGGATCTCACAACTTTTTACCGTAGAACAACTGAGTTGCGAGACTTGGTTTTTTTGACAAGTATTGTTTTTTATGGGATATTATCTTACATTATGCCTAAATGATTGTATGAAATATAAGGTTGGTTTATGGTTTTAAAACATATCCCCAGGTTGCTCAGAATGTAGCGCCTCCACAAAGCGTATTGCTCTTAGCGCCCTTGATTAATTGACTTCCGTCAATCCGTGTAAGTCTGGAAGTGTTATAACTAGGCGCCGATCTACCACGTGTTTTCTTACTTTAATTTCATAAGTAAGCTATGCTTGTTGGAGAAGCCAATGGGATGGAGAAGAAAGTCAAAATTCAACCTGTAGTAACCTTATATTATCTTAATAATGTCCCCTTTGTTGAAGCACAGTGCGTAAAAAAACAATGAACGGGCCATGACATAATTGATCATTCGTAGCCAGTGCGTATTGATACCAACCAAAATGCACTGAATCGAAAAAGAGAACAAAAATGTTTACCTCTGTCACTGTGTTTTATCATCACATAGATTGTATAGCCTACAATAGCTGTTTCATCACATAAAACTTTCTGGATACCATCATATGCAGTTCAAATTGTTTTTGTTCACCGCTTTCTGTTTGCTTTGCTCGACTGTTATACGAAATTTATTTAATAATAAATTATTTATATTTACCGAGAAAGTTAAATTCTTTTAAGAGATCTTTCATTCTACTTCTGCATTTAAATTCCATTAGTATAATGCAGGCTAATTTATTTAATTCCAAATTTAGCATACCTTTACACATTTGGTATATAATAATAATAATACCAATACCAATCACCCTAGCCCAAAGTAATCACATTATGGCTTGTGTTATGGATACTAGGGGAAAGGATATAGATATATAGATGATACATAAGTAATATTCATAGAAATATATGACCCATGACTCTCCTTACATATGCTTGTAATCAACAGGCAGGAAAAGCAGGATGGCTACTGTTGCACCAAACAGTAGTCAATATAGCCAGCCATAACTAGAAAACAATTGCTTTTGCTCACTGTAAACTCTGTAACTCTGTAAACACTGTAACACATGTAAACTCTGTTATGCTGTCAGAATTCGATCTCAGGATAGTTGGTGCAGTAGACAAAATAGTAGTGTACAACAAGTACGTTATTTTTAGTTGCGATGCGTATGGGCACAGTTTGTATCATAGACAGTTACGTGTAGAGTGTGTTTCCATATTGAGCACTTCCATACACAGCTATATACATAATATTATTAAATTTCTCATAAATAAGAACCGGTTAACTCTGTTAGTGGACAAAATAAATTATATTTCATGAAAAATATCTGCCTTTCACACATTTCTCAAGTTCCACAATACCCATATATTTATAATCTTTGGTAGAAGTAAGCGATCCTCAATTAAATCATTGTTTTATGAAATGGAATAGTTGTGTATACTTGTAATTTCAATTTCAAGATACTTTACGTATTTGCCAATACAAATCAATACATAGAAGATTATTAGTACTTAGATATACCGCTTATCTAAATGTTTATCAAATTACGCCTTGCATCTTCTACGCAACGATTTTTCGTTCCTACGTACGCAATGATTAAATTATTGTTATATTGAATTCCGGATTCGGTAACGTCTTATAGGAATTTCGAGAAGCTTTCATATTACAACGTTTCATTTCCAATTTCAGCTTTGCTTATATAACGGAATGGCTTTAGTAATAGAATATCTGTACAATTTGTTTACGTCTATCATTCTTTGTATTCAGTCTTTCTTTATGAGAAGATGAAAATTCACATCTCAGCCAAGCCGAAAGACTGCTGTATTCAGACATACAGACACTGTTGGACAGAAGCCTCCCCCAAAATATTGTATTTTTTTTCAACAAAGAACGACTTATTTGCTTATAAAATAAACTCACTAGAGGCAGTAGCTATCATGTAAATGAAATACCAAAGGTAAGTACTAAACAAGTTTTATTTCTTAGTGCGGTTACTCAAAATCCAATACAGATTAACAAAAATAGTTCTTTTAGAAGTAGTTGCCTTGTCTTTCAATGGTATGACAATAATGTAATCAGCCTTAGCAACACCAAAACGCAGGTATCTGTAACCGAGAGTCTGGGTCTTCTTGGTACGATGCTGTTATTCGATCATATGTGCAGCGACTTAAAACTGCGGCAAAGAACTAATTATAATAAAAGTTTTTTTGCGATATTTCACGCTGGATGAGTTTTTAATCTATACATATAAAAGAAAAAGTTCACTTACTCATCACGAAATCTCAGAAACTACAAGTGATAGGCGACTCATATTTTGCATGGGACATTCTATAAGAATGTAGGTGTTCACTAAGACGGAATCTGTGACATTCAACTCTTAAGGGAGTAAATCGGGGTTGCAAAGTTTGTATGAAACTTCTATAGTTTAAATAGTAGAAAATACTCATTATTTAAAGAACTAAAAATGTAGTTAATTATTAACCGACTTCAAAAAGGAGGACGTTATCAGTTGGGATGTTTATTTTATTATGTATGTCCGGGCATATCTTCCTCATATATATACGGATTTGCAGAATTATTTTCCGTTTAGAAGGGGGTTATTCCGAAATGGTCCCTTTTAAATTTCATTTAAATCTGGTGATAAGTTTTGGAGACAAACAATGGAATTCTTCAAAAAATGACAGCAAATCAACCACGATTGCTGCCATATATGACATTTCGCCTGTACCTTCAAAAGAGGTACAAAGATCAGAATTGAAGTAGGTTTTATTGTTAAAAATTTAAACTCGAATTATATTTATCCCACATTTATCATCGTTTTCTGTAAAACTATAGATTGAATTTTTGAAAATCCTCATATAAAGTCATTATCGTCTATCATAATCGAAAATGCTATATTTTTAAATAGGGCTGGAAAAGAAAGAAATGAGTGACATTTCAGATTTAATAATCGAAAAACGATGAAATCATAATTAGTTTCGAAGACGTAGTGCGGGATGGCCCGTCATTAGGTATGGCTATTCCGTGACGACGTACGTATGACGTCGACTGCCCGACGTTGTCGTGCGTATCGAATATACGATTTTTTCTGCGCATCATGCTGCTTGATTGATCTTCACTTGTTCAGATTATTTATTTCTTTGCATTAAAATATTTATTTGAATTTTTGTTAAAAATTCTGACACCAAATAAATATTAAAATACCTACTTATTGATTTA
This sequence comes from Calamotropha paludella, assembly GCA_927399485.1. Lineage (NCBI taxonomy): Eukaryota > Metazoa > Arthropoda > Insecta > Lepidoptera > Crambidae > Calamotropha > Calamotropha paludella. Next base: position 14,153,466 of record OV656805.1, read on the forward strand.
GATGTTTTTCAAATTTATTTCAATTTTTTCATTTCAATAACTAACTTTTATTTTTGTTTCTTAATTATATTTACGTATGTTTGTAAAGCAAATAAGACAGAGACGAAAACAAACATGCTCCATCGCCATGATGGAAACCAGTTTTGTTTGAAACCAGGTCTCTGATCTGACAAAGCATTATCAAACTTTTACTTATAGAGGGAAGGGGGGGAGCCTTAAACCTTGAGGGTCAACTCTATGAAAAAAAGATTAATCAAAGTATTGTTTTCTCATGGCCTCGAATATAAATTTTAATGCGAAAAAAATCGCGGGCAACAGCTAGTTCTGTATAAAGTGCAAGTCCGATCGTACAAGGTGTATTGCTGCCACCTTTGTGACGACTAGCCGCGCTTAATTCGGTGTAACGAAGCTAAGCTACGAAACTTTTAGGTAATAGGATTAACTTGTGAAGACAAAGCTACAAAGTCTAGCTCACCGTCGTAAAGTTGCCCGTTTGATAGTCTTTCACAGAGTAAACTTCGTAAAATGTGCTCTCGATCTACACGAGCTCACGCCACCTTCCCCATGCTAATCGGGAAGGTGGTATGAGCCTGCAGTAAGCACGATGATAGCTTTTCATATAGATGCTAGCTCATATCCTTAGTTGGTTGATGTTACTCTTAAGCATACCAAGAGCTTTTCATCATCATTTATAATGCAACAACCTTGGATTGTATAACCCTTTCCGTGTCTATATTCCTGAGATCATTATAGAACCAAAAGATCTTTAAAGGTTGTGCGAAGAGAAACTTTGTAAGTAGTACTTTATCCCCTTTGTATGGCTCTTTCATTGAGAGCAAGGCTTCAAAAAATCTTGTCATTCTGGCGAAGGTGAGAAAATATTTCACGCCGGTACAGTTGCTCATCCTTTACCAAGCACAAGTTCGTTCGTGTATGGAGTATTGTTCTCATCTTTGGGACGGTTCCGCCCGATACCAGCTCCAGACGCTTAAGTCCATTGAGAGGAGGGCCAAGAGGCTTATCGGCAATGATGATATTTTTTATAAATAGCTAAAAACCTTGAGCAAAGACTGAGGGTAGCAAGCCTATCCGTTTTTTATAGAATGCATTTCGGAGAGTGTGCAGCAGAATTGCACAACCTTGTTCTGCCGTCCCCATTTTTGCATCGGACAACCAGACTTACCAATAGGTGACACCATTATATGGTAGATATACCAAAGAGTCACAATAAGCGTTTTAGTTAGTTCCAATTTTGTGATACGTACCGTTAAGGAGTGGAACTCTTTGTCTGGATCTGTGTTTCCTGACAAATACAATTGAGGGGTCTTCAAGTCACGAGTGAATAGGCATCTTCTAGGCAAGCGCGTAAAATCCTAGATCGCATCGTCACTTATCATCAGGCGAGATAGTGATCAAGCGCAAGGCTATTTTTCTATAAAAAAAAAACTTATTGATCCAGAGTGCAATGATCTGGTATAAGTAGAGACGCTCTATTTATAACGAACGGTCGAAAACTCTCCCGCTTGAGTATACCAGCCTTGAAAGGCACTGACATAACTCATCTCGTAATATCACAAAAGGTGACTAAGAGAGTCAATAGAGTCTTCTTATATCTTGACCAATCTCAATAAAATTTGCACGCCATCCCGCCTAGCAAGCGTAGCTATTATGGCAAAAGACCTAAAATAATAAAATAACTATAAGTTTCATAGTAAGCACCTAATGGGCAATGAGGAGAGCGATGCTCGGCGTTTTCCTACGTGATAAAATCGGAAATAAAGAGTTCCATACGACAATTATAGTAATCATTGCCTGAAAGATTGCTCAGCTGAAGTGGCAGTCGGCGGGCACATAACGAGTAGTACCGATTGTTTGTATATAGCGACCACGACACCAGACGACGCGACGCTAAATGGGTATGTCCCATACAAGGTAGACCAAGGACGTGGTTAATGTCACGGAAAGCTACTAGATACGATCGTCAATTAGATGCTTGCTTTAGTAGTGATTGTGGCTCTCATAGTGGGGTCACCGATTGTCACAGCACCTCACATCCTTACAGTGATGTTGTATGGCGTGTAGTATAATGCAGATTACAGTGATAAAAGTATTGTGAACATTAATTTGTAGCATATTAGGTCGCATATCCAGCGAGGGCCGATTTCCATATACAACTTATTTTGGCACGATTTGTCGATACTCAATTTATTCTTCAGCAGCTTTTAAAGCCCTGGGCGACTCGTTAAAACTTTCTGTCCCGTATGTGTTTGTCTGTTGACATATTTAAAGAAGTCGTAGCGTGTATCTTTTCTATATATTGGGTATATTTTAGCATTGTGACATGTAATAAAGGAACAAGAAAAAGAAAACAGAAATTGAGGTTTACTAAATTGTAATACAGCAGAAAAAAGAAACAAAGCTGATGAAATCGTTTGAGTAATTTTTCATTCAAAAACTTGTACCCTACAATAATAATATTAAGTAGTACTTCTTACTTGTGGCGGTTTTTTGTTAGGCAGCTTATATGTTTGATAAAAATACTTATATAACGTTTATTCTCATAAAAATTATAAAAATAACATAAAAATATCACTTCATACAACTCGAAAAGCTTTTAAATATCTATACAGCATTAGTTGGCATCAGCGTTGTTAAAATATATTGTACTGATTTAACCTAAAGATAAAGATGAGTTATCTTGGGTTTGAGAAGAACCTTGTGTTTAAAATTCTTTGATTGAATAGGCTTTTTTAGTTCTCTTAGGGGTTTAAGATAAATAAAAACTGTATTTACAGATCACAAACGAAATCCAAAACAACATTATACATATATATATATATATATATTATAAGAATCAGAAGATCATCAAATGAAGATATGATTCCATTTCATATTTGAGTGAAATTAATGTGTGAATTGAAATGTCCTGTTTAGTTTACCTGAATTATGTATTAACGGCGCAACCCTTCCCAAACCATTTGTTAATGAATTCTTGACAGGATATCTAACAATGATTTCGTAATTGATAGCTGTTCTAATAGTGAAAGATTTTATACTTGGGTTCTGGTAAGATTTACGAACGAACAATATATAACATATATATATATATATAAATTTGAAATAAATGCCAAAATGAAAGCAAGAATTGTTTTTTACGAACCTGGTTTTGGAATCAACTTGCTACTGCGCATGTCATGTGATTTAAAAACCAGATTCAACTTATATGCCGAGGACTATATGTATTTTTGTTTGGGTGGAATCTTGCAACTCAATTTTGAAGCAGATATCTTCAATCGAATGGCCCAAATTTTGTATTCGCATTCAGTTTTAATGACATTGCACGATTAACAGAGTGACGTCATTCCAAATTCAACTTGGCGGCACACCTAAGATGGCGGACTAGTTATTTTTAATGCACTCCTACAATAACGTTAATAAAATTAATGAATGCCGTTGTATCCTTAGGCTCGAAGCTCTTCGCTGCTGGTAAAGCTTACGTGGCTTTAGTAGGATAAAATCATTAGAAGGTCTCCTTATCGAAGAGCTAGACTGTTCGAAATTAACGGGCAAAAAACCTTGCAACAATTATGTCTTGAATGAGATGAACCGACTGAGAAACGTGCCCAGCAGAAACTAAAAATAAATTAAAAGTAAAGAACCTTTTTAAAAAACAAGCTTTTATTTAATATAAATATAATAGTTTCTATTTAATGCCCTATAAATAAACAACATAAACTTAAACTTTTACTATCATCTTATAACGTTATTACACAGTTTATATTAAAGCTTGTGGCGAGATTTATTTGTGTAGATGAACAAGTAAATAAATTAAAAAGCTAGTTGTGATTGATTTTGACTATTATTTTTTTTAACTAACTAAGTAAATAGTAGTTAAATCTACTATACGTAAAGAGAGCCATTATTCTTTTCTTCCTAAATTTTCTATTTTCAAAAGTAGATAATTAAATATACCGATTCTTTTTGTAGGTTGGAAAATGGGAGCTCAGTTAAATTTCGTGAAAAATATTACCATTAAATAATTTGAGTACACTGTTTTATGAAAACTTAAAATCGTTTAGTAGAATTTAACAAAACTTAATTTGGAAACGAATATGGCATTAAGAGAAGAAAGAGTGAATTAAACGTTGTCATTGTGTATTTCTCACTTCACTCCATCTCCACATTAAACAGAAAGCGGCAAAAACAGCGCTGAGGCTTAGACTCTTACAACTGGTAAGATTTGAAAAAGTGAAACACCTCAACAGCTTACTTACAACAAGCTTGAAGGATTGGCTGAACACTCCGCTTGTCGATGCAGCCTGTGATAAAATAAAGCTTGCTTTTGCCTTTGACAAGAAATATAGAATCCCTCTCAATGAGGATAATAACCCTGAGGTAACACACAAGGTTCTTATTAGAGTTACCGATGGATTCAAAACAAAATTGGGACCGGCGCGGGAGTATTCTCCGAGGACCTAAACATAAACATCGCCTTCCAAGCGGAGTGCATGGGCATCACTATAACAGCAAAGGCGATATAAGCACGGGAGGCAAGGGGTTGTAATATCAGAATCCTCTTTGATAGAGAGTCGGTTCTACAGGCTCTGTGCAACTATTGAGTCACGTTCAGCCTGCTCCACGAATGTCATCAAACCTAAATGCAGCAGGAGCATATAATTGGTTAACTATTGTTATCAATGTTTTGTACTTACTTTTATAGAAATTTATTTAACGGGTAAAAATAATCGCACGAAAGTCATGTTTAATATTTTCTTTCACAATCAGTAATGAAATCATACTTTTCAATGATATTAATAAGAAAGGAATTCAAATAGTCGTCACTTAATGTTTATTTAATCTATATGTAAAGATTTATTTTTAATTATTAAATAATGACTGTAAATTCACTTAAAATGTTATGTTTCCGGTGCACGTTCAACTGACCAATCAGCATTCAGCACGTTCAGCAAGAAGGGAAAATGGCGGGGGCTGAAGTCAGTTGAGCGCCACTCGGATGCAGGAAGCCCTCTTTTCTTCTCCGACCGTCGAAGTGTACACATGTGTCATAGTACTGAGAGATTTCAGCGGTGTAATCTGGCAACTAATAAAACTGGTCGTTCACACTATCCAATGGATCAAGGCAATAATCTTTTTAATAGTAGGCACGGAGGGCATCCGACATTGTGCCAATCGGCCCAGAACCTATTATCCTCATTCCGATCAGCTGGCTCAACAACAGAATTCGTGAATACACATTAAAACTGCATTAGCAACAGTGGAACTCTCAGAAGATGTGCAGACAGGCTCAGCTCTTACTGCTGCGGGTGGAATCTCCAGATCCCTACTAAAGCTAAGTAGATCAGAACTACGCCTAACAACAGGCGATTTTACTGGTCATGGCAATTTTAACAGGCACCTTTTTGATTTAGGTATCACCAACAGCACTCTCTGCAGAGGATGCTTGAAAGTGGAAGAAACAGCCACCCATGTCATAATGGAATGTGAATGAGTGGCACACCACCGGGCGAAACATCTCGGCTCGCTGGGCAGCCTCCGGGAAGCTCTCAGCAAAATGAAGGCGCTTGGAGCGTTCCTGGCGGAGCTAGGATGGCTGGAAAAAACATCCGGCAGATGCAAAATAGGCGCTTAAAGACGTCAAGTTGCGGATACCGCCTGTATTGGATGAAGAAGAAGAATGTATTCAATTGTGTGAACTGAAAAATCACAAGTATCATAGTTAAATATCTTCTTTTTATAATTAAAGATATAATAAAATTTTAAGTAACGACTTGGTATTGAAAATAACCGAAAGATCAATAAGGAGCAAATTTTTTTATAAAGAGGGAATGTATTAAAATTATAATATATTTATCTTCTCGGAGTACTTGAACTTCTACGCGCGGTTATTTTATACGGCAAACGTTGATTGCTTTACGAAGAATTTACAGGAAAAAAAAATTACTCATCAATTTATCCCTTAATTATTATAATTGAGATGACTCTAAGTAAAGTACAAAAAGGTACGCTTTAGCCGATATGTGTTATACGTAGCGATTGTTGGTTAAAATAACTGGTTAAATGTGCTATAGAGCGATTTCACATTAAATTTCTAAAATGAATGTTTTAATGGGTCCGGTGAAGGGTTATTCAATACTTATTGACAAAGAATAAGTGATTACTAAAGTTTTTCAATCAACAACGCCACCTTCTCAGCGTATTAACTGAATAAATCGTTTTCATTGAAACGTTCAAAATACGTATACCTACTATATTGTTGGTGTTCTAACGATTGTTCAAATGTTTGAACTCAAACATCGTGGAATAAGTGAGTCTTACGCTGGGTCACTTGAAATTCTTGTAAATAAGAAAAATATGTGTTCCGACAGGCCGTTTGTTGTAGTTTTAAATTCTGGTCACGATTTGACGATTAAGATTTTTTTAGTTCTTCGTGTATTTTATCACCGCCAGCCTATTAATATCCCTACCACAGGGCAGAGGTCTTCTCTATGGATACAAACACCACAGGGATAATGGGCCTTAAACCACCACGCGGTCTCTGCGTGCATTGGTGATTGAACTGCCGGCGAAACCAACGATCAACGATTTATCGCGTGTTTGATGTGCGTAGGTACTTAGCACATGTGAAAAGAGTTTAAAATACGAATCATTGGGCGAATGCGCTAACCACTGCGCCATCTAGCTGCTTATTGGTAATTGTTATCGTGATGCTACATATAAAGAATTCGATCGAATATTAGAGATATCGGTGAAATACATTCAAACAAGACTTCATTTTGTTAAAAATAGTTTCTTCTAGAAGCTAATTAACATAATTTTATTGTACGCTGTTGTATTGTAAACAAATATACCTTAATATTTTGAAGATATACTTTTAAATTAAAAGTGGATTCGTTAGAATATGAATTGTTCTGTTCCAAAAAGTCTTGAACAAAAATGTTTTCCTTAAAGGAAAAGATCAAACATATCTGGACCTTGTTTTTGAGATAACACATGAAGTGGATCATGTTTGGGCTTAATTGGGCTTATTTCATTGCGTTCGCTATCTGAGATAATCTGCTCTATGCCAGTATTCTTTTTATTCTTTTTCATATAAAGTAAGTAACAAATAGCTTTTTCTGATATCTTTGATCATAAAAAATGACCTATATTACTGCAACTAATTTAATCCATTAGTCATCCTGTAACCATGGCTCTTGAAAGTGAGTCGAAACATGTTTTTTAAAACATGATAATTTAAATATAAATGCTTTGGCAATATCTGTAAAACCGAATAGTTTTCCATTTATATTTCTAGCAAAAAAATAGTTCCAACGTTGCAAAATTATGATTAAGCTACTCTATAGATATTACATAATTTTTGCATGACATTGTCGTTGAATAACCACGGGCTGTTACTGATAATGACATGTCAGATTTATCGGAAATACGGGTGGTTTTGCAAAACGATGATTTGTAACTGGGGATTCATTTGTGATATCAAAACTGCGATCTGCACAATATTCGTTGAATATTTGGGAAATGGCAGTATCCATCACCTAAGAAATTAAGTCCGCTAATTTCATTAATTTTAAAGGTTTTCATTTTTCTAAATCTTACAACTTTGCACCTAATTTCGTTAGCATTTAGGGTCTGCCCTCAATTTACAAAGTTGGTGTTATAGATTAATATTTGTCTTTCTATAATATCAACTAGATTTATGATATGTATATTTTATGATGATGATGATAATGAACATCTGTTGTGGATTATGTTAAAGTATGATTTATCTTCAGCGTATTTAGACTCATCTTAAGATAAGCGGACCTTTCTAATCTTTGTAATTTTAATTAAAAGCTGGCTAACATTTTTGCTGACATAATAATGCCTAAATGATTTGAGATCCATTTAGAAATTGATATGACACGACGACAATATTGTACAGCGACTTTTAACGTTAACACGTTCATATTGTAGTGCTTCACGAGTCGTTTCACATTTCCAAGTTACTACGTTATTAATTTTAACCCCAAGCATATTATTATACACGAGGAGGAACTTTTTGAAAGGTCATGGCTCGAAGTCATGTGACACTGAGATAAAATGTAAAACAGCCTTAACGTTATTTATACTGTCATTTCTTCGCGAGATGGTTAACTAATCATTTTAAGCTGTTTAACAGTAAGAAATAATTAATTTCTTGTTATTTTGATTATGTCTGAACATATATCTACAGGGTTTTTAGGTTGACATCTGGATGAAAATAGTTTTGAAATTATCTTATCTATTTCTATTTCATAAAGCTTTTTTAGATTCAGCAGTAAAATCCAATAAAGATTAAGTTTTGTTACTGTCTCTATGAATCAAAATGGTCCGCTTTAAAGAATTTTATTTTCTTATAAGACAAATTCTTTGTTTCCTAACCTTTACACCGTGATGTTTTGCAGTTACTTCCGAGTTTACAATATTTGTTTTCAAATTCGATAAAGATCTGAATCTCTTGGAGATGCAAGAGAAGTTATTGGGAGGCGTACCACGTTGTCCGCTACGTGTCTCCTTGATGCGATGGAATCAGCATAATGGCGTGGCGGAGTGTAGCGGACGTGACGCCATGTCTCAATATGCCCCTTATTTGGCGCTCCCTTATCGTTCCAGCTCGTTTCGGACCGCTTTGCGACATAGCCTTTTGTCTCGTTTAAATGAACTGTATTGATTTCAGTGATACCACATTCTTTTGTTGCTTGGTGATTTTTTTGTTTTGCCATTTAAATAAATAAAAAAGATTATCTCTTCAAAATTATTTCAGTGTTCAAATGGCCTGTCATATCTTTTGTCGCTTATCATTTCGACTAGAAAATAATTGCTGAACATTTACATGTAAAATTACATAGTTCATAGTATCAATTTTTACGCCACAGAAATTTAATTAAAATAAACGATTAGAGAAAGCGTGGACCCGATTGTAACTCATTTGCTTTGACGAGTTAGATCAAACGATGTAACTACTAGAATGAGTGTATTTAATCTATATTATTTACTTTTCTTGCTTTGTGTGTCTTGTTAGTTAACTATGTCATGGTAGACGATTTAAAGACCTTTTAAGTTATTCTGAATATCGAAAGTAGCGTATGTATATTCCTTGGCCTGTGGCAAGAATAATTTTAAGAAAAATACAATGGTCGAGCTATTATTTTCAAATCCTTCATCTAATCAAAGCGTTTATAAGGGAAAAATAATAGGTGTGCTGGTTTGACAATGATGGGTAAAGCCTTTTGGGAGAATAAAAAGACTATGACTCTCCAAACTGAGCTACCAGAAACGGATAGCTGATGTGACAATTCGTAGCATTAAAAAATTAATGCATTAAACTTCTCTCAGTCGAAACAGTGTAGTTCTAACATAATCTCCACGATCAGCGGGAGGGTAAAAAATCATAACTTGAAAAACGCTAGTGCCAATTTTGTGGTATAGGTGAGGTGTAGGCGATTACCTAAATTATTATTAATCACCTTTTCTTCTTCTTACAACAACCTTAAGTGTAAGGGTTAGTACTAGTCTACTCTGTCGGACACGATACGCTAACCACAGTGCTTTCAAATGCGACCTAAAAAAAATTAAGTAGTAGTGCCATTGTGCATCTACCAATTTTCATATAAGGCGTACACACGTTTTCACAGTGTTATCAAATCACGACGACAGAATATTAATTCTTTCTAAATATTAAATGTTGATAAAAAATAGATATAAGAAAAATATGATTTCATTATTAACATTATAATATAATCGCGTGGCTTTTATGATAATGCACAACACGTAGTGAGGCATCTACGCGAAATGCAGCGATTCTTCGAGTCCTTGACTGGAGACATCCTTAAACTATGACATAATTTGATATATCGATTATAACACGACTGCCCACAAAAAGTACTCCTTGCGTTTTAATACTTTTTGTTATTTAAACGTTTAATTGCTAGATTTTGACATGTAACTAATATGTAGGTACTAGATTTTTTACTAGAAAATAATTATAAGCTATTTAGATTGTTTAATCTTTCATTACGAACGGGAGTGATGCCCTTTGTGTGGAAACAGTCCTTTATTACAGCTGTGTTTAAGTCAGGTGATAAACATGATATTGGAAATAATCGTCCGATATCCAAATTGAATACTATCCCCAAGCTCTTTGAAAAAATTGTGTACAATGCTATTTTTGTGTTTTTTTTCTTTGCTTAACTTTCATTGTTAACACCATAGTATTCTTTGCTAGTGTATGTTATGTATATAATATCTGTGGAAACTTTATTGTTATATGTATATTCAATATGTGTTGTGTATAAGTATAAAATTAAGTATATTTCCCTCGAAAATAAATAAATAAATAAATCTGTGAGATAGAGTTTCTTTATATATTTGAATGATAATAGGTATTATGTGGAGCCCACAGCGACTCTTAAAGCTTCTATTATGATGGCACCCTTAGACTGGGGACTGTTATCGTTGTTCATTCAATATTCACATTTTGTAGCCCATATAAGCAAAGATAATATAAGTTGTTCGTGGCCCAGTTTGGGTAGCATAAATATGATTTATTTGTGCTGTGTATTTATATTTCATTTGATGATTATTCATGTTTGATAATTTTCGTACAAATAGTGCTATTATAATTTCTTGTTGCCTAGGTACTTTTTCACTTGTTGCAGTCGTTTGCTTATATCAGTTGTAAGTCTTATAATATTTTATTATAATACATAATATTTTTAAGAAAGACCCTACCTACTACGATAATAAGATTGGAATTGGATTCGATTTTAAATCTTACACTCAGCCCTTAAATAAAGCTTGTAAATGATTTCGCTTCGCTGTCTCTAAGTAGAAATTTCTCAGGAAACTATTTAACAAATAATCACAGGACAAAAATTACAACAGTTTTAGAGTGTTTATTTTTTGAGATTTTTTAGGAATAATACCGGCCTTCCTAGACAAGTGGCAAACTTTCTATTCGTTTGATCGCTAAAATTATTTCCAAAATTAAAAAAGTAAGGACAGATTAAATTACATGTCGTAAGTTAATGTCAACCACGTACGAGGGGCAGCTGAAAAGTTCGCGGCCTAGGGTAATTAGCTTTTTACTTATATCACTAGTTGCAACACTCAGTAGTATTATCAATGCAATCACTAATTAAGTTTGCACTTATAGTTCAATTATTTATTGAACAAAAACATCACCATGTCAGCCGAATAAGGAAATTCTCGGAATTGTGAACACAGCGCCCTGATAAAATTCCTCGTAAAGAAAGGAAATACACCGAAAGACATTTTTGAAGAGATGTCAACGGTTCTTCATGAATCTGCGCCTTCATATACGATAGTGAAAAAATGGGCCCGCCTATTTCAATAAGGACGAGAGAGCTATGAAGACGGCCCTCGGTCGGGCCGCCCTGTCACGATACTGACCGATGAAAACGTCAGAAAAATCGAAAAAATAGTTCTGCCTGACCGGAGAATTAAATTGTGGCAGATTGCTAAAGAACTGCAGATCAGCAAAGAACGAGTTGGAGAAATTTTACATGAATATTTGAATATCAGAAAAATTTGTGTTTCACACTGTTTCACAAGCAACGTCGATTCGCAAGTTGCGAAGATTTTTTTGGAGCTAGTCGGCGCTAACAAGGAAGACACTTGGAAATGGATAGTCACCGTATATGAAACATGGTTTCGCTAATATGATTCGAAATCCATATCAGAATCCATGCAATGGATAAAAAGGCGAAAGGCCGCTGTAGAAATTCAAGGTGGAAAAGTCGGCGTCCAAGCTAATGGCGACTGTTTTCTGGGAGCGAGGGAATTTATCGACTACCTACCCAGGGGAACTACGATAAATGGCTAATATAATGCCAATTTATTGACTGTTCGCGAGGCTATTGTACAGACACGACGTGGGAAACTGACACGCGGAGTGCTCTTTCTGTAAGACAACGCGCCCGTTCACACCGCGCATGTTGCGAGGCAAGCCCTGAAAGATATGGGATTCTGAGAAATTAACCACCCTCCCTATAGCCCAGACGTAGCATCTAGCGATTTTTCCTGTTTTTCAATTTGAACAAGGACTAACGGGGCCGGAGATTTGCAGATGACGACGAAATGAAAGCTGTCGTTGATCGTCATTTTGAAGAGAAAGATACAAAATATTTTGAAGAGAAAGATACAAAATATTATTAAAGGCATTCTATGCGAGATATGAGAAATGTATTTCACTTGAGGGGATTATATTGAAAAATAAAAAATAGAAACCATATATTTTATTTCATTGGGTACCTTAGGCGGCGGAGTTAACAGCCGTCCCACGTATATTTTTTTATGTGACATTATGACAAATTAACGATTTTCGGATTTTTTCCTTGTGTGAAGATTTTGCTTCATGCCAAATGCTTAATGATTCTAGGTTAACGGGAAGTAACCTGTAGGTTTTGTTTCCCTTGCGAGTATTGAAATTTGCGGCACAAATTTATATCTTTTGATAGTGTTGAAGTTTACCTTTTTTTAATTTCATATCTTCTCGCGTTCTTGAGAAAAAGGACAGACGGACAAACAGCCGGACAACGAAGTGATATAAGGGTTCCGTTTTTTTACGGAGTACGGAACCATAAAAAACCGGGCTGTTTTTCCTTACTTCATTCCCTAAGCAGTTATGTTAGACTGTTAATTATTATTAACATAAAAAAGGTAAATCAAGGCATTCTCTGGTGATAAGCTTACTATAACAATATTTTAGTTACTTTTCTATAGATTTAATTAAGTAAATGCAAAATCTTTTAAGGGCTTGAAACGATGTTTACTTTATCGTACTTAAAGCGTTTGTGTATCGCGTACTGATTGAATAAAGGCAGTGACGTGGGTGGACAGTCGGTGACGGAGTGGTCGCGGTCACGCAGGAAATGCCACGCCTACCTCGTGTTTTATGGTTTTATGTATTGAATTTCAGCTTGACACGAGCAACTGAGCACACGATTATACTATAAATACTTTATGATTTATCATTATGTATTTTTGGATAGCGCAGTGAATAGGGAGTTATACTCATTTAATGTATGCAGTTTTATAGTACTATCACTTTTTATTACATAAAAAATATATAACAGAAGTAATATCTAAATGAAAGTATGAAATTAATCAGATATTAAAATTTTAATAATTAATATAATTTGTAATAATTTTGAAGTAAAATGAAAAATCCTCTTATTCTGTCAATAAATAATATTAAATACAACAAGGCTGAGAGGATATAAATTATCAGGCTCTGCTTCACAACTTTGACCTAATATGTAGTTTAACTATTGCCAAGATAAGTAGGATGGGCTTTTTAACTTCAATTTCAAAATGTTTTTATTACTTTATGGTAAACGTATACATACGCTTACGTCAATATAATAGGTACTATATAATAATAGGTATAATAGTATAATAGGCGTTAAAAGATAACACAGTTGTTTAGTTGTTTATTGACAATAGTTTATTATAGCTTTAAAACTTATTATACAACGATATCTTGTAAGTATAAAGTCTCATTTGACTACTAGAACAGATTCGTAATATTTTGTGTAGGTATTAAAAAACGTATTTATTTTTTCATTTTGACAAGTTGTGTAAAAACAAATGAATTGTGGATCTATTATCAAAATAAATAATTTGTACCTTAATTAATATTCTTGTTCCGTGCTTTTAGTAAATCTGGTGCTTAGATCACATGCAACTAAACACAACAACGACCTTTCCATAATCTATTATCTTCTGTTGATTAATTTCAAGTCATGTAACTACCGTACCAAACATTGTCCATGATTTCTCTCGTCTTGAACAATATTGTCTATCCAATCGTCTAACATGACGTGACATCGATTGACGGATCGTTTGAGTGATGCGGATATTACATCTGTGTAATGGAAATCAATTTAGGGCAAATTTTAGGCGACTATTTTGTGACTATTTTGGAACTAGTATATCTGTGTTGATTTTAGGATTGGAAACTCTTAAATTCAGAAGATTAATTTCCGTGAAGTTGGCGCTTTTTAGTGCGATGTCCAACAGAGTAGAATAGCATCAATCCTTCATGCTTAAGGGTGTTCTAAAAAGCGACTAATGATATTTATAGAAATCATGAGGCATAGAGTTCCTATGAACCACAAAATTAGAAGCAGCGCGTCTTTAACCGCATCTTCAACCCGGCTCCATAGCGTAAAGATTATGACAAACCTCCCCATTTTTCGGTATGCTCGGTCTAGCTATGGACCCTTTTAGTTGAGATGATGATGATAATGTACCATAATCTTGACAACCCGTCAGCGATTGATAGATTAAACTGTTGGTAGGTATTCAGCCAGTAGTCCCGGGTTAAAGTGAGCCATGACGAATTCAGCGTCTCTTTGTCCGGTCTATATTTAAAAGAACTTAATAAAATGCCACTCAGCGAGTAGCAGATGTGCCAACACGCCGCAAGTCTCGACTTAAGGATGACGTGCTCAATTAGAACAATAATATTTATTTATTTGCACCATTTTTTGATAAATCTAGTGAACTTTCTTTTTTGTATTGGACTTCTAACATGAAATTCCATGAAATTGAGGGACATTATTGTTATCTAGTTAAATACAGATTTTTTTCGCGTGAGACTTAATTTCAAGATAACAAGTGATGTTCATGTCCAATATTAGACGGTATTACAAAGAATTTTGTAAAAAAACTAATAATTTTATTCCTTAATTTGATTATCATTAAAAAGTATTTTGAATAGAATAAATTTTAAACAAAAAAACTCGATAACTTGAGCTTTAGCGTGCCCAGGAGGATTTCCGCATGTGTTACAGCTAAACGAGTTATTGTTTTATTCATTTGTTAAAAAAAAATAACAAAAAAATTAAGGAAATATTTAAGTTAATTTGACGTTTTTCTTTTTATCGTTGTTTTATTTAAAAATACAAATATTAATTTATTTTGTAGCTTTTTGTATTTATTCATGTAAATAGTACCTAGTAATTGAACAAGGTAGCATTATCAAGAAGTGTTTGTTATACATATATTATACCACAAAATACTTTCAGTTTTACAAGTCATCACAAACTATTTTTTATTGTGTTTTTTGTGTGTCTTTTTATTGTATTGTTGGCAACCATGGAAATGTTCCCCAAAACATGCCAATATTTTATCCAACAATCCATAATGATAGAAAAGTTCCTGATTCTCATGGAATAAATTGAAGTATAGTATTTTCTCTAAGTGGTCACGTAACTCACACAACGTAGACATATTTTTCACGCTATTATGGCTCCCCGGGTTGTCTATACAGACGGAATTGACAGGGGACGACAATCGCTGACAGGAGTCCGCTGCGTATTCTAAAACCATAATATCAGGGAACGCTTGAACTGTGTAAGTTTCATATAACTCAAAAGTGTTACTGATGATTGATCTACATTCTTTATTTCCTAATGTTTTTCCAAAAACCTAATGAGTTATCTATAAATCCTAATAATTCTTATCTTAAAAGAAATGTTTATTCCGTACAATAATTTAATATTTGTGATTGGCATATATATATTTATAAATAAAGTTAAGTTTGTTTTTAGATTAGAATGTTAGATCTATAATAAGTACAATTCGCACTGGTTTGTTTTTTTATATAAAATTGAATATAATTTCTGTTGTATAGAATTGATTATCGTAAATGGTCAACTTTTTAACTTTAACAAAGTAGAGTTAGCAAGTTGGTTCATTTAACTTATAACCATATGAATGAAAGTAATAGAGAGTTAAATGTGACGTCCAAAACAGCATCGATTGCTAACTTGCATCCTATCCATTTTGTGCGTTATTAGCTATAGGAAGTTTCTTATAATATTGTATTAGAATGCCGAAACATAACTAGAGGTGCTAGATATTTTAAATCATATAGTTTCTTGTTGACTGGATTTGGTTCTCTTTATGTCCCATCTTTTGTAATTTAATTTTGAACAAAATTTCTCGTTTTTTGATTTATTGACACTCCTATTGAATTTATTGCTGTTCGATCAAATACACGTATCATGATTCGAGTTTTCAGCTATCACGTGAGTAAACGGGTATTTTCAGAAGTGAACACTGTAGTTTTGTGAGGGTAATTTGATATTGACTGGGTACATACGAGCGTAAATGCATCAACTCTGCCTGACAAAAGCGATAGTGACGCGATACCTATTATTAATTCCAGAAATAAATAGGTATATAAAAAAAAGAAATGAAAAAGATAATTGTTGTGTTGTTTTATTTTGTTTATTTATATCACAAAAAGACTTAAAGTTTTTACATGACTAGAATAGAGTAAGTACATAAAAAATTGACGGCCAATCACGGTTATATGCAAGTAGTAATAGAATTTACACTGAGAAGGTATATATACTCTACAGTGTATCTCAATATATGGTAATTTGATACCCGCCTGCCGAGCGTGGAGATCTTGGAAAATGCTTCCGTCCAGCAGTGGACACCTCCTGACTGACACAACGAAATCGCTGACTTGCGTATGCGGATGGATGGATCTGATTGTGCGGACAGCTCTTTTCTGTATTACAAAAACGTTTTCAGCTATAGCAGTAACAACAAATAGCCTTGTCGATTCGATAAACTAAGCCATATTTTGTAACAGCGTACGCCGCAAAAATAGGTCTTGTAACAAGACCTTAATATCTAGATCCCATTGTAGTCGTGAATGTAATGTAAAAACTAAAGATATCGGAAACAAAAATGTAATGTAGCATTGGCCTGAGAAGCGAGCCCAAAAGAAGGCCACTAGGAATTTTAACTCAATTAAAATATATTTTTTGACAATTATGGTCTGCGATGCTTGCCTGCTGTCAATTTTAAACGAAAACCTTCTTAGAGATCGCCACTGATACTTATATGCATAAGTTTAGAGATTAAAATGATGTACCTACTTTATCAAAAGCCTGCTGTATTTGGTATAAATATCATCCATTTGCCCTCCGGAATTTATCGCGTTTAAGAATAAAATTGTTTATAAAACGAGATTGGCAAGAGTGCACCGCCTCATGATAAAAAATGCAGAAGAAATGACTCAAAGTTGACTCTACTTGCTGGTATACTACACTAGTAGACCTTCTAAGGTCCACGTGTCTATATCTCTATCTCTGGATAATACAAAGTTTAAAATAAAATAGATTTCTAATTAGAGATAACAAATGTTCGGGCTGCCAGATAAATGATAAGATGATAATTATGGTAAAAATGGTATATTGTATAAAAGTCTTAAAAAAACTATTAATCTAAATAAATAGGGCATGAGTGCGCGCGCCTGGTATGGTTGATAAATGTGGACTGCTTGTTCAATGGTTGAAAAAAAGGGTCAACTTATAAAGTGATGACAGAGGAAAAATGCATTGTACGTAGCTAGCTCGTACATCAGAAGACTTGAACCAGTCTTCTGATATACAAAATTAGGTACTTAATTTATGTAGACTTTTTTCCAGACAACAGGTACGGCACTCTTACTCGATGTTCTTTTGAGAAGTATGGTGATAGAATACTAATCAGTCTGATAGGATTAGGAAGTGCGATAATGTCAGAGCATGAGCATGAGATTAGATGAGATGAGAGATTAGCATGAGATGAGCAGCTGGGAGCTGAACTGGTCTCGCAGACTTTGCTGGGTCAAGTTGCTTAAGCATATTTTCGCTACCTCACATCAAACTTACCGTGGAAAGTATATGTATGTATACTTATAACACACGTGATCCGGTTGCCAGATGAAACCAAAATAGTAGATCAAAAATAGTCTCGATATGCCTCACATAAAGATTTACCAGTATTGTAGGTATTTTT
Organism: Calamotropha paludella; assembly: GCA_927399485.1. Classification (NCBI taxonomy): domain Eukaryota; kingdom Metazoa; phylum Arthropoda; class Insecta; order Lepidoptera; family Crambidae; genus Calamotropha; species Calamotropha paludella. The sequence goes on from OV656805.1 coordinate 14,171,331, forward strand.
ATAGGATTTGTTTAAGATACTAGGAAGCGAATAGATTGTTTTTACATTTAAATGTTAATTCATGAAAAGATTGTTCGACAAAGTAAAGTTATTGATACTATTATTGGACTTGTCTTCTACAAATAATGATGCTAGAAGTAAGAAAAAGTTTTTGTAAATACTGAATGGACAAAAACGGATTACCGTGAAATTCTATTTGCCGGTGTCTATTAGTATTAATCCAATATTTGTTCGTGCAATCGGGGATATGCCATGTTTGATCGCATCAGATGCGTTGCTTTTCGCAAATTCACTGGACGAAATCTGATTTATTGTAGAAAGTCATAATGTTCGAATTTCCCAGCTAATTGGTAATAAATAGATTTACTTTAGGATTATTTGTAGGACCTCTTTTATATAACCGTTAATTATTAAGAACGATATAAGCCCATGACAAAATAAAAATCATTCAACTTGATTAATGTTGTAACACGGCCAGATGTACTACATTCGAGGTTACCTGAATTCGTCCAATACTTTTTGCAGGTGTCCACTACAGGCTCTGTGAAGGTAATTCAATATTCGTGTCGCTCGCGCGTAAATGCATTGGTACTTTCCGACACAGCGTTTAATATTGGTTAGTCTCTACGTTTTGTTTCATGTGTTTAATGATTAAAAAAAAAATGAAAAAGAGAGATATGGCTATCTCTATTATTGTATTTCTTTTACAAATTTACCACCAAGTGATATATTTTTCTCGATATTGCACGGTCTAACAACTCCTGATGATGCTCCGTGTGGGTGTTTGGTGAAGGTAGAATGTGTTTTTGCCTTGGTATCGGCGGTATCCGTATTTATATGAGAGCAGCGGGTGCTGCATTGTGCTTGTTTTCTTCTCTTTCTAGATATTTTTGTTTTTGTAGATGTATATAGACTTCCGCCAAGTGTCGCGGACAATTGACGCTGACAATTCTCTCAAATTGTTTTACTAGGTAATGAAAACAATTGGGTCACTATATTATGTTTGGATGCTAAGCTTAATTTTATTAAAATATCAAAATATCATATCAATAATATATAATAACATAAAAAAGGCTTACGTTCACGTAATTTAGTCCAATCATGTTAAGAACTTCGCACATACGGTGCTATAACGTCACTTATGTAATTTTTGACAAAACTGAACTGAGTATGAGAAAATACTCCTACCTGTGCTCTACGTCTTAAATTTGTTTGTTTTTACTTTAAAATGAAGGTTAAAGTTGGTGCTTAATTATTTTATTTGTTTAGCCGAGAAGAACTATACGTTGTAAGGATGTTCAATTTTCAAATGCTCCCCCTGAAATAATACACCATTTGCATAAGTGACGTTATAGCACCGTATGTGCGTTATGTCTACTAGCAAACCGGGCCTGTAGTAGTAGTTGTAGTCTTATGGCTATCTTGATAAATTTGATCAACACTTCCCTAGCGCTCGGCTCAACATTCCAGTAGACGCATCTGTATCGTCTTCTTTCTATAAATAATGTACTTTTTATATATTAGAACACTTTTACTTAACAATATATATATATATGTGTGTGTATATAACATATGGAAGAGCTTACTTCTTTATATTAAAGAGAAAATAAGCATTTGGCCATGTCTGAAAACTGATAATAATCAAATCAGGCTTTTTTATGAATAACATAGCTAATTGTTTTAAATTTTATGCAATAAGGAATTAGTATTCAGTCTAGTTTGAGTGTGAACAAAGGGTAATTACTATTTTTTTATTAAACCCTATATTATCTGATACTAATAACTTGGTTAGGTGACTATTTACCAATATAATGTGGTGGGTTAGTCGGGGATAACAATTAAACGCGATTAATAAAGAATAGGCACTTCTGCAATCCCTTACAATTTGTCGCAATTTTCAATTATCACCACTTCATCATTTATGAAATAATATTCGAATACTGTATGTATTGGTATTATATTTGACAGTAATATAAAAACATCTGCAGATTTAATTTTACTACTTCGTAAAATTGCAGTACCTACTTTACAATATGAAACAAAGAAAATAGTTTTATTCACTCAGCATATTAAAAATGGTTTGTGAAATTTCAAAGAATGTTAGTTCCTTTTGCTCTTTCGTCGATTCAGCGACTGAACTCTCAGTGGCTTATTGCAATGTAGATCACATACTAGAAAGTGCCGTTGAACTAATAGTATTCGCTTCACTTAATAGTGTGCAGACATGTGTTGCTAATAGGGCAAAAGCGAGTAAAGTCAAGAAAGTTTGCTTGCACCGAGCAGTTTTATAGTAAGTAATGGTGTCTTTATTTTCAGAACTTTATAGTGATAATATTTAAGAGAGAAGAAGTCACAAAACCTTCAGAGGAAGTTGCGACACGGTCGATCTGGTCTGACCGTAAATTCAAATTTGAAACCCGAATCTCACTAATGTAAGGTCGAAACCACATAAAGCTCTACACTGATCTCTTTTTCAACAGTATAAGGTAGTTCAAAATGTCAAAGTGTTGTCGATTACACTACTGATATTAAAGGTTATTGAAAGTGTACCATCACTGTATAGGTTGTCTTTTATATTAGTTTACTGCAGAGTTTGAAAGAAGAGTTAAGTATCCATTATGGAGGTAAAACGAAGTTTGATAAAAAAAAATCAAAGACGAACACTAGCTCGACTGAAAAATATGCAGTTGGAGCTCCGGCAAAATTAGCAATTTCATTTAAAAAAAATTATCGAGCATATTGACCGATTGCAATATGACTAATATACGTACTTTGAACTTTTCGTTCTATTTATTAAGGGGTTTGATAAATGATACTAGTCTTACTGCTGCGACTCGACGAATATAATATCTAATGACAATTTTTCAATTAAATATTTGTTCAACAACGGGATCATAACTCAATTGAGGCAGGGCGTTTGTTGGATCGGTAATTTAGTCATAACAGCGCTGTATTAAACGTTAATGATTATACACGCTAAGAAAGTTGAATAGACCATAATTTAATTAAATGTGTTTTTATTTAACTCTTAGGATAGATGTTTCCATTATTTTGGAACTAGACTAAATATTTTCTTCTTTTAGTTAATAATACCACAATGTAAGAAGCATACGGTGCGCAAACGTTTATGATGTTGGACAAAAAGCCGACATCGAAAGCCACTAGTCAGGGTACAGGGTAGTTTACCTAGTTGTCTTTTTATAATAATATAAATAAAATACAGTTACAGTTAAAATTATTTACACAAATTACATTTATTACCTCAAATTGCATATTAAGTATAAAAAAAACCTACAGGGACAGTGTATGCAGCTCTGGCTTGCCCCACTCCCGTCTTACCCCTTATACCCTGCACGATTGCTTTGTTTAGATGTTTTAGTGGGATGACGCCACATGGGATGTACAATATTCTAACAATATCATAACAAGTAGGGATACTGTCTCTTCTGTATTGAATAGATCTTTTTGATCTTAAAATTCAAAGAAAACTTAAAAAAATAAATAATGTATTATTTTGAAAATTAAAAATAATTACACCAAAATTTTTGGTTTAGATTTTACTAGGTCCAATAGATCCACGTATACAAAGAGGCCCTCATATTTAGGGCTCGTCGAGTTGACTTACACTGTTAAATAAAATTAGGCAAACAATTTTGAGACGGTAAAGCTTATTTATTTTAGGAATTTTCATAGTGTATCTCGTCGTCGCCGCGTCGTCTTGTCGAGTTGACACCTCACTAAGGCGTAACCTCTTAAAAAAATAAGGCTTTCAATTGATATTGAGTCGGTGAGGCTTTTTTATAGTTTATCTTATGTGATGCTGATGTTAGCAACTACAAATATTGAAAGCGTTTTTGTGTTACAGAAATGCTTTACACGTAATATATAACTTTGGGCCAAGAAATTATAATTAAACATATATTTAAAAATATGGGAAATATGTCATTATTATAAGAATAGAATAATATTGTTTTTTGTAGGTTATGTATGAAAATGAAATATAATAGTGTACATGTTTTTTGAGCCTACTTTTCAATATGATTCAGAGAAATACTGTGGTAGGTGAAAAATATTGGACGATTCAAAAGAAGTAATTTTAAGTGCTTTTGTGTAAGGCCATTTTTAATTAATATCATTTTAAATCCCCGTGAATCAATCCACGATCTGAATCGTGTGAATCGATCTCATTCGATGTTGCGAGATTATATCATAATGTTATAAAAATATAAATAAAAGAGCATAGTATGGCTGCATATTTTTTATTTAATTTACTATTTTATGAAAAATAGGTTATTTCAACCTCAAATATTTTTGTTTCACAGAAAATAAAGTTTACGAATAGTAAAAGGGACGACGATGCTCACGGATTCTATCCATTTAAAGTTAACAAAGTCTTATAAAGTTTACAAAACTACAGAGTTCAAAGATTTCAACAGTTGTTACTTTGTTGTATATGTCTGCCGCTGCCAAAATGTTAGTGTTTACTAAGATCACAATATCACCGTTTTGTTTAGATTTCGGAGGGCCATAAAAATTGAATAAAAAAAGAATCTTCTCGTAAATCGATTCACACTGCTATGCACGCATCGCCCGCCCCGTAGCACCCTTAACTGGGGTGTAGTATCGTAGCAAAGAAGCTGACTGTGATAGACGACTACGCATAACGTAATGGCGAATGATTTGTGTAAATGTAATATTGAGGACAAGCCATCTACTTCAGGTAAAAACGGTGAATCAGAGTCACGGTAAATTAGAGACGGTTACTTGAACGCTACTTTGGGCGCAATTTATTGGTTAAATTAGGTCTTAAAAAATAGAATTAATTTCAATGCCAGTAAGTGCAGATACATTCTTTGTTTATCATGACTCGACGCGACTTTTTTTCTACAATATTTGAAATTATTTCTTCTTGATATTTCGCCAACTCGTGTTGAAGTAACAGGTGTAGATATGCGATCCTTTCGTCCGACTTTTACGCCCTTTCATTTGTCATTGCTGGGTTGATTATGTCTGAAAGGTTTTTGCGATAGAGTGATGTCGTGTGATATATCGGCTATTGAATTAATCATGCCATGAATCCGCGATCCTGGAGTTCTTTTGTGAGCAGAATCTGATCATGAATCATACGTTTTATCCTGTATATTTGAGTGGTTTTAGTTTATTATTGCTTTTATACGTTATTTTAGCTTTAAAATATGAGTTAAGGCTAGATGTTATGTAACAAAAATGTACGATTTTTTACAAAATATTTGGTTATGCGCCTGTAATACGATGTAATAATATTCATGGTAATGTCACTTGAAAAATGACATATTGGATATCCAAACTTTTAATTTGTGTATTAATATTGTGGCTTTACAAATGCGATAAATTATAATATGGGAAGCAAATCTGTTTAATTTATAAGTCGACTGTAATTCCTAGTTCGAAAATTGATAAGATTTGAAAATATGCATGTCTGATTTAATAGTGTGAATTTTTATCGACAATTTTTTTTCCATATTGTTTTGAACTTTCATGGTAACTAACATTATTATTATAGAAATAGTATTCTTACAATAATGTCACCCTTATTGAGACTCTGATATTTCGGCACATTTTGCATAATTCATTTTAGTTATAAATACGGTATAAGTCCTCATCCAATTAAAAATAAATACCCCTACGCATCGCATCTTTATACACATAGTAAAGCATAATAAAGATACAAGATAAGATGAAGAGAAAATATTTTTTATTCAATGTGAGCATTTACAATGCGTGTATTAAACATCAAAGTTACGTTTGAAAAAAAAAACACTTTTTTTACGGATTTTGCGCATACTGACTGGTACTAGACTAAGTAGTATAAATAAAATGTCCAAACAAAACAATTTGATTTATATAAAAAATTTAACAATTAGGAACGTGCCCGATTAAAATATTGTGAAGGTAGTAGAAAATACATGACAACCATTATCTTAGTCATCCTGTGTGATAACGGCTCCTGTAAAGGAGTCGAAACGTCAGGATTAAATATAAAATAAAACATGCGCAAAATCTGTGAAAAGAATTTTGTTTAAATGTGTAATGTGCGCGGAAGTGTGAGAAAAATATCAAATCTATCTATCTATCAAAGCTGCGCCATAATTTCGTAAATCCTACGTCGGATACCTCGTACTGAGAAGAAGCCGCAAGAAAAGTATATTTCTATATGATATCATAGTTTCTATATGATACATTACATACATAGTTAGACAACATTGTAATAAACGTTTCTTGTACTACCAAGACGTATAATATATTTTTTTTCTATTATTACACAGAACGGATTTTATACAGTTACCATCTCGCATTACAAAAATAAGCAAGGCTATTAAATACACGCATTCTTATCTTTTAAATAATCACCGATATGATAAAAGACGTTGTTCATGAGTGTGTTTTTAACAACCTTTTTAAACTTTTCAAATAGCAGTTCAGTCAGCTTGTGTGGCACTTTGTTATAAAAAGTCAAACCTCTACCCAAAAACGAACCTCTTGTTTTTTGATGCCTGAAACTTGAACCAACAAACTTTTTCTTGTTTTAAGTATTAATTGAATAAGTTTCGCACTTGTTTCATAAAAGTATCGTAGTGTTTATGTACATACATATATATTGAGACGTGAGAGTTTATATTTTAATTTCATTAAAAATGTTATAATATCACATTAGAAATAAAAAAGGAAAATGTTGAAGCTTAAACCCCTTGAACTTGATCTTGTACCCCTTGTGAAAACAAAAGTGTTTTCAATATCTGTGAAAAGTTTCTTAATTGCAATTAAAATATTAACAAACTCAGAAAGCAAATTCACAAGAAATAGTTCAATTATCTCACGTGTCAAAAGGGATTTAAACCGGTAGCCTCTCGCTATCCATTGCTTATACGTGATTGCTAATCCATGACTGGAGATTTTATTCTAGTATGAGGTATAAAAACCAAGCAAGTTAGTCATATTAATAACGACCGAGTGGGAGTGTTCCTTACTTCGATGTCAAACTGATTCGGGTTTCAGGAAGGGGTGAGATGAATACGAATATTTGTACCTGAGACATGGGTATTTATAAATATTTATATGAATATCATTTGCGTTTCATATATGTGTTTCTATCCTTGAGTCCACTATGTAGAAAAAAAAATAACGAACTATTATAGAACAAATTTGCAGTTTTTAATCATCATCATCAGCTTACTCATATTAAATTGACACAGACGCGCCCTATGGATGACAGCATCGTAGAGAGATAGGTATTATTATTTAATTTTAGTTTGGTGTAATATAAAATAAATGTTATTAGATAACATTTAGGAATAACGTGCATGTGTCATAAATCAATACCATAAAGATAATAAATGAAATATTTATTGAAGTATTACATTCAAATATTTCAATGACCCTTATTTGACGAAGTGTATTCATACAACATACGTGTATTCACTTGGCTTAAATACATTAATTAAGGTTACGCACGGGCATCGCTGGACGAGCGCGTAAGCCTTGCAACAAGCTTCGGTTCATTAAACCGTTGGCAATAATTATCGGACTGGCTGTTTAGTAAACACAATAGGACATCAACAGCAACACTTTAAAAGGTCAGATTTCGACAAAACCTTCGTATTTGGACCATAAAAGACCTTTAGTAATATACTTTAATTATACTCCCAAGTTAATAATACGATATTAATTAATGTTATTATGATTATTCATAATATATTCGGCCCTAAAGCTGATACTCTTGTATCTCAAAAGTGAGCACACACAAAGGTGTATAGGTACGTGGAGCTTTGGTGCAAACTAATGTACAGGGACATTAAAACAAATGAACCTGTTGAGGGATTAGATAAATAATTAATATTAAATATATCAAATAATAACACAATAAATTAACTATGCATATAAAAATAGTTGAATATTTAATGTCTTTCCAACTACGAACGAATCTCTATACTCATTACTTATAAAGAGAGAACAAGATATATTTCTACGCCTGCGTTGCACAACCTCAATTTTTTTCTATTTACAAACAAACGAAGACAGAATGATATAAAAACCGTAGACGGAGGAGCCACTGAGTTATTGACAACATCAAGATTCTCCGAAAAGAACACTCTGTCATTATTAAACGATAATTCATTAATTATCGTAGCTAAACTATCATGCCGCTGGAACTTCAAAGTTAATTTTGAATTTGCAATAGGATCGAAACACGTAGATAAGTGTATTATTAAATAGGTACTTTGACGTTGATCGATCAAAGTAAAACCTGAAATATAACTAGGCGATGCAGTCGCTAAGCATAAAGCTACTCTAGAACCATAAATTGGAGCGGATCAGCGGAGCGTAATACCTAAAAAAAAGAACTATTTTTTTTTTGTTTCGATGGTAATTTTTGCGAATTTCAAAATTTGGACTCCGTCACAATCTGGTCCTAAACCTCTTGATTCGATTCGATTCCACACAAAACATATTAAAATCGGTTAAGAACTCGGGAGGTTATGGCGTAACAGACATTGCGCCATTGAAGCTGATCCATGGGAGCAATCCAACAATATTCATATACAATCAATGTTAACTATCAACCAACTTAATACTTCAAAATGTGTTGCCTGTAATAATTGACGAGACTATCAAAACTGAAATCAAAACTATTTTATTAAAATAGCACAATCAAATACTTATTTCAAAAGCAATGAAGTACCTATCAACCTTCATATTCAACCGCCATATATCAAAGTTAATATATTTTTTTTACTTCAACCGTAGTATTTGGTTCGTATTTAACATGCAACATACTAATTAAGTTATATATTTGTTCTGAGTTTAGTACTTTTAGTAAATGAATTAATGTGATAATGAACAATACATTTTCCGATTAATTTTATAAAATTATAGAATAAATATTTTGTATATGTTGAATAAAATACAGATTTGTATTCAAAGTAAGGATGGCGTAAATAATGTTTTGATGCGAGTAGAAGCATAAAGTTTCATTGAGTAAAGAATTCTAAGGCGAGCCAGAGCTTACTGTAAACGAGTACATCTCTGAAGATAAAGATTGGTGGCAGCACTGAAGCTTTTAGCTGGAAAGAGAAAATTTTGCCAATTTGCTACTGCAAATGGTAGCTAGGTGTAAAGCTTATTTTATTTTTATGCAATATTTTTCCCCTTAAGCGTTTTTTTTATATAAGTTTAAAAAAGAAATTGTCGTATTTATCAAGGTTTCTATTAATAACTCGATCTATTTTAATCAGCATGCACCCTAAACAGAAAGAGGTTAAATATTTTAATATTGTACAACATGTAGAAAACCACCATCAATATTTAATGATGAATATTTAATACTTGACGACCGTTTGGTGCAACGGTAGTGATCCTGCCTTTCGCACCGACGGTCCTGGGTTCAAATCCCGGAAGGGGCAGATGTTTTTATGATGAATACGAACATTTGTACCTGAGTCATGGGTGTTTTATATATTTCTATGAATATTACATATCTATGTATCAAATATGTATGTCTATCCGTTACCCTAGTATCCATAACACAAGCCTTACAGTGCTTACTTTGGGCTAGGCTAATTGGTGTGAATGTAAGAAATATTTATTTATTTACTTTATAAATACATAAAAAACGTCTCAAAAAAACTTGGATGGAAAAAATATGTTAAACTCTTCTACTAACATTAGAAATATTGAAAACGATTTCTGCCACATTCATTTTTCATTACGGTACTTGTTCGAGTGCATAGTGCAACTTGCAGATTGTGGTACCACTTTCGAGTACAAAAAGACTGCGACAGAGTAGATAGATAGTCCGTCTGTAACGTCCGACATCTTCTTGACGATGGCGCATTCAATTGCATCAAAATATCATAGCTAAATGTTTAAAACTAAAAATTGAACATGTTAAAAAATCTCATTTTCAATAACACTTATGTGTCATGTTTTTATTAATTCCACTAAGGTTAATGACAGCTTTGTTAGGTTCAGGACTAGATTCCAAAAGCACTAAAGAAGATTTATTATATCTCTATTAATATACCGCTATTCAATTTAAGCAAAATTAATTGACGCAATTGCTGTGTGCTGGTTACGACATGTTATGGAAATGGCCCTATAGGCTTTGATATAATGTCATGTCTCAACTCAAAATAGTTTGCTTTGACATTATAAGTTTACAGATAATTTGAAACAATACTTAGAAAAAGAGAAATTGAAATACTCATTGTTAAGAAGTTATTAAAACAATGGCACAGAAATATTCAACACTTTACCTGCTACAATGATGTATAATGGCAACTGTACGCAGATTGATTAAAATTCATTACATAATTCGTATAACATGGATATCACCGGACATCCCTTAATGAAACTGTTAATATTCGATACAAACGCGTCATCGACCTCGATTTATCAGAAGATCAAAGGACATTGTTTAATTATAGATCTTGTCCACAGATAATATTTGACGTCGGTTCAGATTACTGAAATTGTTACATTTTCATCAAAGGACAATTGGTGCGTGTGATGCTGTTTTGTAAACCAATCTTGATAGCTTCCGCCCGCGGTTTCACACGCGTGGTTTATCACAGAAAGTCTTTATTTATCGTGGTTCCCCACGAAACACCGTTATCGCCGTCGGCGACGGTGGTGGTATCTACTCCTAGCAAAGAGTTATCGGTATGCCTGAGGATATAATTGGGATAAAGGTAATCTTTGCAGTAATAATTTTAAATGCGCTCCTCATTGTATGAATGTAGAAGTCACGCTGTATCTCTGACTCTAATGAGATATAATGTATCTTAGATTTTAGGCTGAACCTCAAGGTACTGAATTCTTAAAATAAATAAAATAGGCATGTTTACGTCCCAGTACGCTATCCAAACCTATTCTTTCTGAAATAAATAAAGTCATTGCTCTTTGGGTTGTGAAAGAGTGTTTAATTTAGTTTTTAGGCCCTTGAAATTAACTTTCATATTTAATAAATTAAACAACAATAGGTAAAATAGACATTACATTTGCAGCACTGCAGCATTATCGGCGTCGAAGTCGGAAACGGGGATTTTTACAATGTGGTCCTTAGTAGATTTCATAAAGTTATGAGTAAGATTTTAACAATTTTTTTTTAGTTTTCTTTAGGTGATTACACCAAGTATAAAAAAAATGTTCAGTATTTGAAAATTGTCATTTTCAAATTCATTATAAAGATAAAATTAAAAAAACATTGTCTTTAGGTTTCTATGGCTTGTTTTATTTGAAACATAGAGAACAAAGTGATAAAGGGAAGTGAAAGTGATAAAAGTGCATTACTAGTAACATATTCTGTTGTGGTTTAAAATTAACTTTAATATTTTGAATAATATTAGTAGTATTGTAATTATTTTGAAATTTTCCATTTTAGAATTAAAGTCGAACCCATACGACTTAGTATTTAATTGTTGGTAATTGTTATTGTTCTCTTAACTGATGAGACGTTGACTCTTAAACAAAGTTATGTTACGAATGACAAAGTGTCCACATTGCAGCGTAGTTATAATTAAGACCGTAAATAATCTAATTGGAGTTATACCATGTCATTTATATTTAAATCGATAACATTTTTATCGCCTGCCTACCCTTGATCTCAATTTAAACTTGGAACAAAGAGAGATTGACCATTAAATAAGTTAGCTCAAAAGCTACCTAATATTGTACAACATAATATATTGTAAGTTGGAAAATTTTAATTTTTCGATTTTAAAGTCGCAGAATTAAAACAAACTAACAGGGTACTGTAGCGCCCTACGCGCGCTCCGGGATCGTTATCTACTTGGACGTATATTGAAATCCTGTTATTTTATATAATACAACTCCGATTACACTCTCAGACACTACTGGTGATTCTCTTATGTTCTCTAGCCTTCAGGAATATTCTATATTTTTAAAAGGGTGACATTCCTTGCCATAAAGCAAATATACGTAAAGAGGTGGAATGCGGTGTCAGATGCAAGGAGGTCACCACAGTACTTAGCGAAAGCTGATTAATATTTGAAACAAATCTTCATAGAAGAATTTCTATTTACACGTAAAAATGTAGAAATTAATTACAGGTCTGCTTCAAACTTTTAAAAGGCTTGCCGAGTGTAGCTAGAAGTCCCTCACGCATCTCGTCTTCAAAGAAAATAATAAAGGATGGGTCGGAAAAGCAATTTTTAATTTTGTAGAAAAATGTGTGGTGAATTTTTATTAAGACTTTATAATTTATAATATACAAAGTGCCTATTTTCCCAGCAGGTTTTCTGCTTAAAATTGAGTATTCGAAAACGAAAAATCTCTCAGTTCTGAAAACTGTACCAAAATGACTCTTTTATGTGGCGTTATATTGCAATTGTATACTTAGTTATTTTATACCACGTAAAACAGCTACGGTGAAGGCTGAGCCCCTTTTTAAATAAAGCTCTTTTTATAATTCTGTCCATAATGAAATATGTAGATGAATTCCTACAACTTGGAAAATTATCGCCATATGATATTTCGCTATATGCTTATGAATGCATGATCAGGTTCCTTTTATGGTCCATTGGTGGTTTGGTGCAACGGTAGCGATCCTGCCTTTCGCACCGAAGGTCCCGGGTTCATATCCCTGAAGCGGCAAATGTTTGTATGATGAATACGAGCAATTATACCTAAGTCATGGGTGTTTTTATATATTACTATGAATATTACATATTTATGTATAATATATGTATGTCTTTACCCTAGTATCCATAACACAAGCCTTACAGTGCTTACTTTGGGCTAGGCTAATTGGTGTGTATGTAAGAAATATTTATTTATTGATTTAAAACATTTTGTACATTTTTAACTTGGAGGTGCATATGCAGTAATTACACTAAAATGAAATAACCGGCGTAAAAATAACATCCAGCTCTATCAATCTTATTATGAGTTTCAACTTTACCGAAGTTTCGCATAACAGACAGAGGGCTTATTTCCATTTCCGACGGGTTGTTGCAAATGCACTAAAATATATTTGGAAAGTTGCAATCGAGTTTGAACCTTAATTAGACTGCCGTAAGTGCATTTTGTTTGTGTGTATGCGGTGTGGTTAACAGGACCACTCCTTCAATTAAGGCTAGGTACGTTACATAGAAGTGACATTAGAATGAGTTTGCTATTTCTGTGTGGAGCAGAATATAATAGGTACGATAAATTAGAAAAGGGTTTTCGTTAAAAATTTTAAATATTTATATGTTAGTTTTCTGACCGTGAAATACATAATGTGGGCTTCGTTCTGCAACTGAGATTTAAGATCAATTCAAGCATCAGCTTCTTTAAAAACAGGTAATTTATTTTAGATTCGAACTATTTGTGTGTCGCAAAAAAGTCTTATTAGAATATTAACGCTGGGGCCATCATGACTTTAGCTTGAGAACTGAGACGCTGGGGCGTTGCATTAAACTTATTGGAAATCTGATCTCTTTAGTCTGATTGATAAGGGTTACGTTTTATTCAACTGAGGTACGGAACCCTAAAAATGAAGTGATCAATTCAACGTATGTGTGTAATATTGTCAGAATTGTACAGTTTTTATATATGCTTATCTTTACCAGCTTTTAAATATTGGTGCCAAATTTCCTTATTGCAAATCTTGCTTTTAAGTTGAATTAGGTAGAGTCTATCTTAACGAATTATGCAAGTTTCTTCAAAATTGGTTCATTAGTTTTTAAGATAAAGTGTGTATCAGTTACTAAAAAAACGTGTTGGCATAACAGCATTATTCTAAAACATGTCATGCATGCATGCATGTTGTTAAGAAATAATTGAGAAAAGGTACTTGGTAAAAATGATTTGGTAAAATTTTATATAAAAATGTAATGAAAAGGAATTTAGCCGACCGTTTACGATCCAGTGTACGACTTGGGAAGGAAATTCCAAATCAATTTCGTCAGTAAAAGCTTAAAAACTCTGAAACGGTAAGTCAGAGTTACTATTTCCTACCAAAAACAAGTAACAAGATAAAAAATGAAAATAATAAATTAATTTTTTCATTTATTACTTAAAAAATGCCATTTTATGCTTTTTATGCACGATGCTATGCACCTTTCTGCATTATAATACATTTTCCACAACTCTGCCAGCTATAACTCAAAAACAGTAAATCCGGCAAAAAATTTGTTTAAATCAATTTTGTAGGTTTTTTCAAGAGGAACAACTTACATTAACACTTGCATCGTAAAATAATTTTTTACATATACAAAACGGCAAAAACACAATTTCATCGACTTTCGCGGCACCTACCGTCCAAATTTTAAGTCGTACGATGTCGCACCAATGAGATAATTTGTAGAGGAGAACGTCCCCAACATTTTTTGCTATATAAACCTTACACTAAACCCCTTAGTTTCTGAGATAAACGCAATACAATTTTTTTTGAGTTTCTGAGCCAGACCCAGAGGTGGGGCGATCGATGTACTCAAGTTAAGTTTTTTAAGGTATTTTCTACCGATGTGCAAAAAATCATGAGTGATGTTATTTTTTTCGCGGTAAAAACTAGATTTCCTGTACTAAACGCCGTACCTTTGTTCCTGTAAATAAAAAAAAAACTTTGCAAAACTACTAGTATTGTAATGTGTATAATAATTTAACCCTTATATGTATTAAATTCCTTTTATTATGCATTTGAGTTTTGACCTGACTGGTAAGTGCAAGTTTGTTGTTTGTGATGAGACACGCGTTGCGGTTGATTCCATGTTGCTGCTCAATCCAATTTATCGCGTAGTTATTATGTTAGAGGAAATTCTAATTCACTTAGTTGCGTTTACAGCTAAGTGACAAGATGAAAGATTAATTGAAAGCGTTTTGTTATGATTAATGTTGAATTTTAACCGTTAAATTTTTGTTAGCGTATAAGGGGAAGGGATTGGTTTTTGTTTTATTTTTTCAATAAGGATAGATAAGTATAGAGTGTACATCTCCCGAATCTTTAAGTATAACAAAACAGACTGTCTTACCTCTAATTGTTCACAAGTGGTATATAAGCTGGTAACAAGTTCATTGAAACTCAAAGAGAATATAATTGAATTCAACTATGAGGAGATTTTGATACTAAAATATGTTTTTTTTTAATATTATCGAATGCATTAACCCCGAGTTCAAGGCTTTTTAGTACCTATTCTAAAAAAAATATGATAATACCCGCCTTTACGCTATAGAATAATTATAAAATTTAATTAGGAGGGTGCGAGCAAGTTTGTAAACTCAAAATAGCCGTTAAGTACTTATCTATATATGAGTTTATCTACTCTGATACTATAATACAAAGATTCTAAAACTGAAAACAAAATGCTTATGACAAATATACAACCTCCAGCTGGACCAAGGAGGTTGAACCTCTACTTTAAAAAGGTTTCAATGAACGAGTCCGCGACGACGCAACACGCATTCACAATCGATGTTTGCACCTTGGCGCCAACATTTGACATTTAAAATAAATTTGTTGTTATATTCAGCGTTTTATTTGCAATATTGTTTTACGTATTATAGTATGAGAGTAGATAAAGTAGTATATGACACTGTACATAACTTGGTCTTATAACACTCGTGTGATACTATAAAAAAACTCGCCTACGGCTCGTTTTTTTAAAACACACTCATGTTATAAGAACCCTTATTATGCAACAGTATCATAAACTACTATTATGTACTGCAAGTAGTAGAGATCACATCGAAATTTATTACGAAGTAAGTAAAGATAGATGAGCGCTGGGCGATAACTATGTGATACTGCAATTATTTTAACAACCTCACAGGCATTTAGCATTACTACAATTTAACACAATGTAGATACTTTGCACTATCACCAATGCTGAAATCCACTTTTATTTTGATTATAAAAAATAATTATATCATAAGATTTCTCTTTCCATTAAGCTACCGATGCCTTAAAAAACCTGTTGCAATATTTAACAAGTTCTTAATTAACTGAGTATCAGCGCTATGTCTACATATTCTAAAAACGTTAAGCATTGAATATTATTACATAAAAGCGCAAACTTATTTTATAAATAAAACTGTAATTGTCGTCATACATTTTTTTACAGTTTTTTATATAGATAAATTTAGAAAGACAAGTCTTTTTCCATTAGATTGTTGCATTTGCACTAAAATGTATTTAAGAAAATAGAAATTGTTCCAACCTGCATACAACGATAGTAAGTGCTTGCTTGTTTGTGAGATAACCGCGTCACAGCTGACGTTACACAGTTGCTATATCCACTTTGTTGCGCAGAGAAAAATCAGAGCGTGCTATGACGGCATCAGTAGCGTATAAATAGAAGTAGGGCGGGCATGTATAGCATTGATGTTCTTTTAACGGCTGTTGGCAATAATATTATTATGATCTCAGCTGAAAGATGACGACAAAAAACTTCTCTCCAACAGATACAGAAGTTTTTTTCAAATAATGGAGGATTTTGCAATTATCTAAAAGCTTGACATGCGGGTCGATTATAGCAGTAAAAGGACATAAGTCGGAAAACGCTGCTGCCAATTTTGTGGTGTGGAAGGTGTATTGTGAACAGCTCCAGTATCATTAGTCACCTTTTATGATACTCTTAAGAGTGGCGAGTTGATGCTTTTTATACTCTAAAATTAGACGGATCTTTTACTGTCGGATAGCAAGGCGATGTTGTTTCAAATCTCGCCTGACACGAGAGACAAGTAGATTTTTTTCTAGTTATCATTTATTAATATTTTTTATTTTTTTTTATTTGTGGCTTGTACGAATTGTGCATTTAGCCAGTGTCAAGTAAGTAGGTTTCAGTAAAGATGTGGGGTTTTACTGAAACCTCCTCGTGGCCTTTGTTGAGAGAGCGCGAAAAGACACCTTCCACTCTTTTGTTTCACTTGCCAGCACTGATGCATATTCAGAAACACTCAGTGGTTAATAATCCACCATTATTACGTACTAATATGAACCACAATACAAAATTAAACACGAAAACCAAAACCATTAAAGTGACGCTTCGAGCTTCCGCCAAAAAGTCCATTTATTTGATATATGTTAAAACATTATTTTCTCTAAGACGCAATGTAACGTGTGCAGTAATAAGGCGCGTGTCTCAGAGTATCCACATGTGTTTAGAAGTACGTATAAATTTGCTTTCATGAAAAAAAATAAGGTCAATTTGATCTTCAATAGCTCCCTATTTATTTCCGGGATATGCTCTCTGTAGAAGGTAAGGTTAGGCAGGTATGTTAAATCTTATTGGTTTTTATTGAATTTAAGCTGTTCGCTATACAGGGTAGAAAAAAAATGACCCCTCGAGAGAAACTACCTTAAATCTTTAAAATAGCTCAATTTACTGAAAGGGAACATACCTTCATTTTTAAAAAGAAACATAGCTTTATTCAGAGATTTTCTCGAAAAGCTTACCCGAACCGGGAATCGATCCGACTAAAAATAAAAAATTAACCCTCGCCATTTTATTTTACTAATCGATGCAGTCGATATTAAAGATAATGTTTCATGTCAAAGATATATATTTTATTAGGTTATATATGTTTGTTTATATTGCTTAAATTTCGTTTAAAACAGTCCATGTACTTGTATTATATGTTTACCATTAAATTCCTGATTTCTTTATTCACACACACACAAAATATTTGTTTAAGAATAGCTACTTAAAATTTTAGTAACTAATTTGTAATCAAGACCCTATTTTTAAACTGCCTCCACAAAAAAGTCCATTTGTTTAAAATTTTTTGATATTAAAAACTAGTTTTATAGTTTCTTTTTTATTTTACAGTAGTTTTTGAAGAAGCTATAAGTGTCTAGATACTTATTGAATTATACGAAATTTGGTATAAAATCGTAACGAAATTTAATAAACTTCAAAAATGTTAAAAAAACTTATACTTATTAGACTTATTAGATCATATCTATACAAATCGTCAATTTTACAGTTACGCAAAATTAGTATTTGATAATGCACCCGCCAATACAATAAAAACTTCGGTTTGTAATGTAATGAATAAAATAGTATTTTGTGCTAGGCAAGAAACACAGACGATAGCCCGCGAGCGGCTGGTGACAGCGAGGCGTATCTGCTAATTGAATCTGCGAACTTCGGCCCAGATGCGAGTTCATGGAATATGATTAACTCGTTATCCATTTTTGAGTGTTTTTATATGAAATAGTTTATATGAAAATGTTATGGTAACTGCATTTACCTAACATCTAATCATATGTTGGAGCATAGTATAAGGCACGGTTGCCGATCGCTTGTTTTGAAATTGATAGTTTTAATCGAAAAGGATCCCTCATAAATTTAGTATGTTTAATATCGATTGTTGTGAATGTTATAAAACCATGTTAATAGATTCGAAAACCATGGGTATGGTTTTCGAATCTATTAACCATTCTTTAAAATGAAGAAGTAACATATAAACAAGCCACGATTTTCATTGAGCACTTTAATGTAAGAAACTTTAAAACATACCTTTAAAATATCGTCTGTAAGTGTTTAAAATACCATCGAATGAACAACTGTCGATAGACCAAGCTCTAACAGATACTATTGATTGAATATTCATTTGCTAAAGATGTTTACTGTGTAGGGGGTCATCCATTAATCACTTGAGATGTAAATAGGTCCCCCCTCGCCTATTTTGGAAAACACTATGGATTACAACTCCCCCTGGTTGCAGTTACATAGGACGTGTATATTTATGTACGTGTATATTTGTTTTTATGCATTATTTTAAATATAATTTAATAGTTCATATTCACCTTACTTTTGCTAAAAATAAATGAAGATCTCATTTCAAACAATCTTCCAGATTGCTAACAAGTAAAATTATAGGCATAACAGATAGTACGGTTCGTATATCTCATAATTGAATCTCGAAGTCGGAGTGACGAAGTTGCGGAATTTGATTAGCTCGTCATCTTCGGGAAGTTTCAGATTTTTTCAGTTTTTAAAGGAGACGAGGCGCATGGGTGTTCCGAAAGTTTGATTAATTTACTCCAAATTACAGAGTGATAAAGTACCTTTGTAATAAAAGACGGTACTTCCCCTAAATAATTCTAAATGGAAAATTTAGTTAACCAATTTTATATCGAAGTAATTTATAAGTAGTTGACATACCCGGGAAATGGGTAATTAAAGAGTTACAGCAGTCGACCATTCCTTTAACCTTTTTTCATAAAATCATGTATTATTATTGCACATTTCAATTATAATGAGTTTTATACACACCCAGTTTGTTGCTGTTTAAGTTAACATCGCGAGTCTTAAGTCAGTTAGGCTTTTGAGTACATTAAAATAAAGTATTTTATATCAATATGAAACTGAAAGTCTATTGCTAACTACGAGTTAGAAGGCACTGCATCGTGCATATATGCACGAAAGTTATAGACACACACACCCACACACATTTATACACACACTTTTACATAGATACATCAATTCAATTCAATATACACGACCCTACATGAAAATAGTTAGTCTGTATTTCTTGTTATAGTAGTAAGAGTACTTTTCTTTTCTTTTCTTTCTTTTGTTAATGTAGTCAGAACATTAATGTAGTCAGAATACAGTCGCCCTGGGGTGGGAGCCTGATGACCTGTAACACAGGCTTTTTCCTAGCACAGGCATCAGTCTCGCACAAACATTAAATACACTAAGAAATGTATAATAATACCCTAGATCATGTAAGTTTGTGACGAGAAAGAAATAAATGAATATTATTAATGAATATTATTATTATTATAATTTGCGGTGTCTTAAAGTAAAAAAGCACCAACCCTTTCATTATAGGTGTCGTAACAGGCGACTAATGTAACCGGAGGAAACAAAATATACAACTCGCAGACTACAAAACAGGCTGCAGCGTTTTCCGAATTATGATCATCTACTGCGATCTCGACAAGCTTGGAGATTATGGTAAAATTCTTCTCCGGTGGACGTAGATAATGATGACATCAATTATATTTTCTTATTTTACTTAGTTTTATGTACAATATTTATGAGTATTTCTTTGTGGATACCCAGATTATAAAGATAGTGGAGAATATTCCATAAGTTATAATAGTGAGCTTTATACGGAAATTATTTATAAGCATATCTGCTGACATTAACATCGTAAAATTTTTGCTGTTTTCGTTTAGCTATGGCTTATATTCTAATCTGTTTCCTCTTTTATTTAATATATAAAGTATTGGTTAGAATAGCTCTAAGTTTGCAATATAGATAAATTTACAAAAAAGGGCTACGCATGTATTCGATATTTTATGAAGTAATTATAACCTTAACTTAACTCTCCAAATCCTTGTTTTTAACACGATAACGTATAATGCTAAAAGTTTTTCCCGCTGTCGTTATATTTAGCTTACAATACTTAACGCTTATTCTGTTATGTAGGGCGAAGTTTTTATCCAATTTACAAGTTTATACAAACGCTCCGGGTTATCGATAACAAGAGCAGGTGCAGCTTTGTTTATTTAATTTTTGTAATCTCATTATTTTTGAAGCGAATCCTGTTAAAGAATAACAAGACGTTATAATAAATACTTGAGCGAAGAGAATATAACTGATACTTTTTGTATGAATTTTAAATGAAAAACGTTAGAATAAGTATTTACTGAATCTTGGGGACTTTTTTCTTTTTTCATGAACCATAGTCAAAATTGGCGGGAATTTATTTCTCTTTACTAAATAAACGTTATTTCTCTTTCAAATACGAAATAAACATTCTTTTGGGAAATCAAATGGTTGAAAATGATTGAATCTTGATAATGAAATGAACTTAAAATGGTTTTTTCCAATCTTCCAACATTTTTTGCCTATCATCCATTCAGGATGGTCTTTCAACTGACAAGAACGGGCGCAAAAAACTCGTCAAATGACAATGATGACAGTGATGACAATTATAATATTATAAATTTCCACCATAGATAATCTACAAAAATATATTATTCTATTATCACAGTAATAGCATCATAAAACCTTAGTGTTAGCAACTGCAATGATACATGTCCCCATAGACGTCGGTACTAACACGTGCCCGAACAAAAGCGACACCGAGTGCTGTTTAGTAAATTGAATCGATTTAAAGGAAATCGATAAAAATAAAATAATTTATTCAAAATATCAACGATACTCAACAAATTAAATAACTTGTCCTAACTTACTTCCTACCATACCATTCCCTACCATATACCAAGGCACCCTTTAACAGACATCTTTAATTTATCTCACTGAAGAATTAACCTGGGTATGTGCGCCCCACTGTACCGGTGTATGCGGACTTACAATAATTTAAAAGATACTGATATCGACATCTTTCAAGATTGCGATCACTCGTTTAAAAGAAAGTGTTTGGCAACATTCGATTCTAATAGTTGAATTATGTATCGTATTGTATAATTCAAGAAAATTTCCAACTTAAATTTATTTAAATGTAAACTTTGTTAAACTTAAAATATTAAATCATTGTTTTTAAAATGTTAGGTAGGTAACTCCTATTTGTAATCAACAAATAATTAGAATTGTTATTGTATTTGCTTGTAAAGACATGCTTTTTACACGTTTCACCCAAAATAAACTTTTCATTGTATTGTATAATTGTATGGCGAATTTGTTACAATAAATGAATAAATATTGAGTACCTACGAAGTCAAAGAAACAAGGAAACAAAACCAACCGAACCACTATCTTACCCAACTTAATCTGACGTGAAACGTTTTTCATTTTTGTTTGTAGGCGGTAATTTGCAAAATCCTAACAAAAACATAAGTTATAACAAGTTCACTTATAACTTTGGGAGTATAGCACATACCAGCATTATTTTATAACTATAATTTAGATTTAAAGCCTATAAGCTAATATTTTGTGGTGCATATGTCGCTGACTCCATTTAATTTACTACTGTGCATTGTGTTTATTTAGTAATTACTCAGTACATTGATCGAAGTTCGCATCCGATTGAGCACACGACATTATAGTAGTTGTGTGTAATAGACACACAAATTATAGTTGTTGATTGTCTATATCGTGGTCTTTAGGTGCTGTAAAGTATAAGCTCTAGTGGTTGATTATCCATACTTTCTCTAGCACGCACAAGTCGTTTCACCTTTATAACTATAGACTTATCCAATCATGACGTTTTTACCTCTTTTTGGAGAAAGTTTTACTTATTCACAGGTTCCTGAAAGTTAGTCGTAATTTTATTTAGAACTAGCGGCCGCCCGCGACTTCGTCCGCGTGAAAAAGAATCTTTACAAAATAAAAGTAGCCTTAGTTACTCCTTATTACATCAGCTACCTGCCAAAAAAAGTCCCGTCAAAATTTTAAAATGTTATCATTAGCTTGTTGTAGCGAATTGACTGATTTCCGCTTTGCCTGGAAGGTTCTAAATGATAAGGTTGACTGTCCATTCCTGTTGTCGTTTTTTAACTTTCGCGCACCCAATAATCCACGTAACAAAATAACACCACTATGCCCTCCATTCCGTAAGACGGTGTTTGGTGCTAACTCTCCTGTTTCACGATTTTGCAAACTAATTAACAAATATAACAATTCATTTGATGTTCACTTTGACTCGCTCAACTATGTCGGTAAAATCGTCATTGATAAGCATAATAATAGTAATAATAATAATCACCTGTTTCATAATTAAATAAATATACCTATATTCTTATTTTGTTAATAAAAATGCACTTACATTATGTTAGTACAATTAAAATAATTAATTATGTTAGTACAATTAGTAATAAATTAATGACTAAATATATTTAAAAAAGTTGCAATTCAATTATTTACAATACAATTATTTGACATTTCTAATGTTTATAATTATTTATTATATATTAAATTAATTGTTAAATTTCTACTTGAGCATGTTGTATTTACCTATAATTGTTTGATGCATTTAGTGTTAAATTTTAGGATTTGTTGTTTATGAATGTTACAATGTACTCAAATGTTGGTAAATCAATAAATAAATAAATAAATAAAAAATAAAATGCGTCCAGCCATTTCAAAGATTAGCCGGAACAAAGACAGACAGACAAAAATTGTAAAAAATGTTATTTTGGTTTATGTACCTAACGTATATTCATATGCTATGCATGTAGCAAAAAACGGTTATTTCAATATTACAAACAGACACTTCAATTTTATTTATATGTATAGATAAATAACAAAATATATCAGGTATATGGTATTTGACATCATTGATATAAGCAAATGTGAAATATAAGCAATAATTTTTTGTTTTATTATGTGCATTTATCGGGAAAATAAATATTTGGCGTAATATGTACTTAACATTAAAGTCTTTATTTATTGACTCATTAAATTTAAAGTAAATAAACGTATTTAGATCAAGTTCAAGAAAAATATTTGCTACGAAATTGTTCCCTGTCTGCAGTCGTGCGGAGATAACCGATTATCTTTTGTGGATACGGCCGAGGGGACAACAATTGATAAAACAAACAAGAATTAATGGAGGATAAGATAAAAAGACGAATTGTAATGTTCAAGTAAAGACGTTTAGACTGGGACATTTTATGTTTCTCTTTGTATTACAACTTCTTATTGTAGAACTGAACTGAAGTATTTTTTATTAATGATCTAATCTTTAGATGTAAACAAATTACTTCTGTCGCCCTACATCTTTTTAGGTAGGTATTATTTAAAGCAGTCCCCAATCTCGACATAGATAATTTGTTAAGCCGGAACCTTGTCATGATTTACTTTGGTTCCGTTTGACATATTGAGTAACCTGCTAAAACAGTTCGCTGCCTCCAGTAATCAGCTTTTATTTATCACGTGCGAGATTACGTCAAAGGGAGGGGAGCCGCAGCAATTAGTCGGCGAACGACTGTCCTGTGAGACAAAGGTCTGATAAATAGCGCTATCGCTCCGGACATAGCGGTGTCTAAAGAGGTTATTAGTATAGCTAAAATAAGAGATGGAATTATATTTTAGGTTCCAAGCTGTTTAGGAAACTAGTCAGTAAAAATAATGAGGTATGTATGTAATGGACAAGAAAAAAACACCGGACTGACAACAGGCCTTACTACAAGGCCACAAAGGTTGTCCCATTATTTGATCTTTTTATTGACTACCAAAAATTTATATTGGAACTTTCGTACGTCAAAATTAAATATGACACTTCAGCAATGATCCCCAAAAAGATCTCTCATCTAAGAATCGTGGACCTAATTGGAGGAACTCTCGTGAATTCCGCATCCAAATACAAAAGAAGACCATTTCATTCAGTTACGCCCCCCTCTCTCTTTGAACACAATAGGGGCTGTGGTGTCCTCGATTACTGTCAGGGTATCCATTAAATGAAAGCAGTCAGTAGTTTCACCAAGCAGCACACGCACGTCCGCACCGGCCGACGGTCGAGCGAGCAATGCCCCTCTACCGCTGTAGGCCGTGCGTACGGGCGTGTGTCGCTTGCACTTTATTAATACGTCACACCTCTTCCTTTTCAACTGATTCGAATAATTTGAGACAATGAAAAATAATTAAAATACATTTATGTAATTAATATTCTTAAATAGTATATCTTGAATTATTATTTAACTAAGAAGTATTTTTTTTCGAAATTATGTTTTATACTTGCAGCCAAATACTCTAATCTTACGTGTCCTCTATTTTTCTTTGAATACGCCACTCTCCTTTTACCTTTTTTTAGATATATCAGTTTTTTTTTAACATTAATTTATTTAGTTTTCGTCGAATCATCAGCTTACAATATTGTTTAATTACAAGCTATATAACTTAAAAAGCTAACAAAGGATTCACACGGAAAAATTGGTCTAGGTATTACTAAAGTGAGCTCACTCAGTGTGTGAACCCACGAACCCCTATTGTAGTATCTGAATGCCAACTATCCTGCTAAATAAGATAAATGATTGTGAATGATAAAATGTCGTTTTATTCGGTTATCTCTTAATTAGAGAGTCACAAATTAATAAAACAATATTTATATAATTATATATTTATAGCATCATGCAGTGCATATGCAGGAGATGACAATTTTGTTTTATTTAAGTTTCTCTCTAAGTTATCTTCAATTAGCCAATTAAGGGTTTGATTCAATATATTGTTACGTCATCAACGAACAAAATACATGGTTCATTCATAACCTTCGGCAGGTCTATTATGTAAACTGAAAACAAGAGAGTTTTAGGCACTCCCTTGTGATGTTAAGGCATTATTATTTTTAATATCAAATCGAACTCTATAAACTTTTCTACTCATATGATTATAATATTCGATTTGGACATATTGCTGTCTATCTTTTAAATAAGAGATAAACCATTTGTGAGCTGTATTTGGGATACAATCAGTTTATTAATATTTATGTTGCACACGGTCATACGCCTTGTACATACATATGTAGCAATATTCGAATAGCATATTTTTAATGTCCAATTACTTATTATCTTTTGAATGTATTTGAGAAAAGCTAATAAAGTTGACTAACTGTAATTATTTAGGTCACTCTTTTGGTTATTCTCATGTAATGGTAATCACTATTGTTTTTTAATGAGTCAGGATAAACTTCTACCTACTTGCAAAGATTGATTGACAGTGAAAGAGAAGGTAAGTTCGACCACACATTCACAATCAAATGTGAGTGTAGTTCATCAAAACCATCACTTCTATATTTTTATTTAGTTATTAAATTCTCACTACGATTACATTGTACATTACTGAGTCTACTACCAGTTCGGAAATTGGGAGGCCCTTCCGAGAAGAACTGGCGGAAGAAACTCGGGCAGGGGGACCGACCTCCATCTTACTGTTATTATTTGCAAAGAGAGCTAACTACATCATCAGGTCTTGCAATGTGTGTTTTTGTAGGTATTAATTTATTAATTATTGGATCCCAAGCAGGTGGAACGCTCCAACCATCGTCTCTATTTAAATTTGGATGTTTACTGATTTCAAAGCCTCGCGTAGTGTCCTAGGAACAAGTCTTTGTTCTCTAGCGAGAATTTAAGGTTTATCGATACGAATGTAGTAGTTTGGCCCCTCAAAAGCATGCTCACACTCACACACTGCAGACCTAATATCGCGCCTATGTTTTATGTCAGCTACGTGTTCTATAATGCGCGTCCCTATACTTCTCTTTGGTTGTCCGAAGTATGGGAGAACACAGTCACAATCGATTTTGTAGACACCTGCTGCCTGGAGGGGTATATTGCATTTGACCGGTCGTAAGAATTGGTTAATCTTCCTGGCTGGTTTAAAGTAAGTATTAATGGAAACCCGCTTCAGAATGTTCCCAATCTTGTCAGCGACCCCCTTCATGTAGGGAAGGACAGCAGGTTGACGTTCTACTGTGGCTGGTTGGTGCGGCTTCTGTGTCGTAGTTTTGGTACTCGCAACTTTTTATCTTGTAGTACTCGCTCGTCATGCTGAAGCTCAGTACTCAGATATTGTTAGGCACAGATGTCTCGAGTTCTCTGAAACAAAGATTTCCCAACGGTAGCCAACTGTATAGGATGGTGGTGAGAGTCACCATTTAAATATCTATCTGTATGAGTTGCCTTTCTATACACTGTATGACTAAGGGTTTGATTTAGATTGCTGCTGATTTGAACATTTAGGAAGGCTATTTTACTGTCTGTCATTAATTCCATAGTGACATAATGCAATCTTGTACAGGTAAGCTTGTTAATAGAGATTGAACATCGAAGCTAACCATAGTTTCATCATTAGTGAGATGTAGATCTCACTAACAAAATGGTAGGTATGGTGCCTTACTTTGTTTCGATAACAGAAACTCGTCAAGCTTATTGCTTACTATTTTATAAACATCAAAAGTAGCTGTTACTCATTATCATCCCATAAAGAGAAGTGTAGCTCTTTTCTTGACTGTTGTATCTACCCCCGTTGTCAAAAGATATATTCCCAGGGTCGTCATCCATTTGTCCCAGCGTAACCCCAGTGACATCGAATTGTCATCGCATTGCAATGGTTCTACGATGGCAGGCTGAACATTTTAGGCGACCCAGAACAATGTCTGTACGCCTTTATTTTGCGCCCTTGGCGCCATTGAATATGGTGTGTCACATTTATACCTATGCAATATAACAAATTTAATGGTAACACGCCCAAGTTTCTTTTTAACATTGTTATCAGCAGTCTGTACTTGTAACTTGACTTCTATGCATACTGGTAATCTATTATTTATTGTTTGGTTTTGTGTTTCACAACAAGATACCTATTTTACTATCATAAATGTCATCTCACATCAATAACTCTTTTTCCTTCTTGTACCTACTTCTTATAAATTCTAAAATTTGTATAGTGTACAAATACACCTTGTATGTAGTTTTTTCAATACATTAACATATTTTTGAAGCCACATAAAAACAATATTTGGTAAAAGTTGCCTTTATATTATGTGTTTTCCTACTGGAAATTATTTTATTAATAATAATGTCTGATGCTAATAAATAAAATGTATTGGTATTTTTGTTGATTTATTTTCTCTTATAGACTTGTGTAACTCAGTTATATCCTGGAGCTTTATGCCACTCATATCTAATCTATCTAATCATTATTATCATTATTATTATCTATATTATATATATCTAATCATTCCGTTCATAATTCTTAGCATATAAAGTATATCCAATCCAATCACATGGGTCAATTCCAAATCATTTGTTCAAATACCGACTGGCTAACTACATAACAGATATCGACAGCGAAAGCGTCGAACGAAAGACTTAGAGAGCCGAAAACGCTTTTTGTGTTTTCTGTGTTTTCCGATGAACGGTAAAATTCTTAAAAGCGCAATACTACTGATGCTGCGTTCGCTCTGACTTTGGTGGCAAGCGTCATTATAAGCGAAACAAGCGCTGCATAAAGTTTTGTTTCTATAAAACGGTAGCAAATTTGAAGCGCTTCATGTGCTCTTATTTTGCGAAATCCTATTAGTCCGGATTTAATAAACAGCTGCGGATATTGATAAATATATATAATAACACGTTGGTTGGATATATGGTATGATTTGATATGGTTTCAAAGAATTAAACTACTAGTCCGGATATATTTGGTGGATATGGATAATCACTGGATCTATATCTTTTTAGGAAGAATATAGGATAACTCCGATCCATTTCCGGAGTCACCTTACGCATGTCCAGTCCCTTACCCCGTACGGTTAGGAGTGTATTCGGAAATAAATTAACCAGCGAATATTCATTTTATACTATTTCCAAATTACATACTTTGCCGATAACATTAAATCATCTAGATTGACTGTAATTCGATAACTTTTAACTAGTATACAATATTTTTTTACATATATGACGGCGGGGCCTCAGAATGCTCTTTATTATCCAAAAAGAGTTGCAGCAATCTTTAAAATAATAACGTGTTTGGATGTAGGATAGACTTCTTTATTATTTAAAACCACTTGCAGTCTAAAATTGCAAATGATGCACGAGATTTCAATGGATGAAAAACGTGGTGAT
This sequence comes from Calamotropha paludella, assembly GCA_927399485.1. Taxonomy (NCBI): domain Eukaryota; kingdom Metazoa; phylum Arthropoda; class Insecta; order Lepidoptera; family Crambidae; genus Calamotropha; species Calamotropha paludella. Next base: position 14,199,844 of record OV656805.1, read on the forward strand.
CCGCGAGAAGGCGTGACAACCTCCCTGCGTGGTGGTCCAACGAAAAGTAACGTTCTCGCTCGGTATAAGCTATGAAGTAAAAGTTATACCCTTATAGCGTGCTAACGGTCACTATAAACTAACCGTTTCACGCTTATTGTATGCTAACTAAACGTTTACACTTATAGCACGCTGACAGTCTGTGCTTCTCAAGTCATCTTAGAAACGTTTAGTGTTGCCAACTTGCAACGCCTCTTTAAGGTCACACCATCTAGGATTCCACCCAGGTACTAACCTGACGTTTTCCATTTGATAAAATCGTACCTTGTACACAAATCCATACTGACAAACATTATTTTAGGCTTAACCTCTAGAGTTTAATTTAATCTAATTGAAATAATCGAATGCTTCAACATATATAATATTACTAACCTAACCTATTATCCAATGAATATCAAATTCAGAAATAACATTACGTATAATTCCGAAAATATTATTTGTTTATTTCAGTCATACGTGTAAAATACTAATGTCTTTTATTATCACTCTAAAAGATGAGATAGTTATCGTAGGTAATTATTTGTTTGAATGTCTTTACAACGATTTAATTCTAAATCGATGCCCCTTAGCAAAGTCACACCTTTGTGCACCTTGTTACCATTGTTGCACTTTGGAAAAATCACACCTTTGTGCACTTGTTACCATTGTTGCACCTTGGCAAAATCACACCATTGTGCACCTTGGCACTATTGTTGCACCTTGGCAATATATTCTTGTACCCCTTGGTACATGTCTTTTCAAATTAATGTATTGTAGTATATCCACTTGTCTGTACCTTTATATAAGTTTTGACGTAATAACCATTGAAATTCAAATCGTTGTTTCAGGAATATAAGAAACTACTTAAAAATCTATTTTTTTTTAGTATAATAGTATGTTTTATTTAACCCGTGTAATGCAATGTAATATTTAACCCGTACAGGGTTACTATTAACTGAATTAAAATCTCGATCGATTTAAATCGTTAGTAAGATTAGGTTTGGTGTGGGTAGGTAGCACAAGCCAGAATTATTAAAAGCAAGAACAAGACATTCATTACTAGAATAACATGGCAGAAATAACCGTGAAGGTAATAATAATCTCAACACATACATTATTCAACGAGTGCTTATTACAAGGTTATAAAGATTTTCTTTATAGCAAAATATGATAACTTCATATATTTTCTTTTCTTAAAATAAAATAGTTATCAATAATTACACAAGTTCTTTAGAATTGCAATTAACATTGCCGTTATTCAAGTTGATATTTACATTGCTATAGTCAATGATTTTTCAACTCTTCTTAGAATCAAGTGGATAAACTATTTAACATTTTTTTTTCAATACTATGAGACAGCCTTTTTTGCAGATGGGTTCGTTATCTCCCTCCTTTAATTTGATTTTCACGAGCTAATTTTTCTATATACCACATACTTGAAGGCTCGTCGCCACGTGTGGTGTCCTCGATTACTGTCAGGGTATCCATTAAATGAAAGCAGTCAGTAGTTTCACCAAGCAGCACACGCACGTCCGCACCGGCCGACGGTCGAGAGAGCAATGTCCCTCTACCGCTGTAGGCCGTGCGTACGGGCGTGTGTCGCTTGCACTTTATTAATACGTCACAGGGGCAAAATGTACTGAAAATGAAAAAGGTCTCCAGCAAGTTGTTATTTATGTTACCTACATTAGGAGTCCATATTAACCCAACTTGACTAAGCAACATAACTTAATTACATCTATTTGGTACTTGACTCTGAATGAATAAACTTTGAATAAATAACTGAATACACTTAGTTGATATTTAAATACCACGTGGTGTCCAGGAGAGTAGAAGGACAGTAAACTTTCACGTTAAGGGTGTTGTAATAGGTGATTAATGGTACCAGAGGTAACTATCAAAAATCTCCCCATGCCAGAAAATGAGCAGAAGTATTTTAACCAATGGTCTTTGCCAAGCAAAGCCATTCATTTTTAAGAGATGCTTCGGCCAGCATTCTGTGTCGGTTGAGATGATGATGATTTAAAATAAAAACATACGAAATATTTATCTCCAAACTAAGCAGTTCATGCACTATGAGTGGTAAATAATGCGTAGGTAACATAAACAAATGGTGCTTCAAAGGCACGCCAATAAGATTAATGCCATTAAGCCATTGGACCAGTCTCTATCTGCAATGTTTATCAGTTACCAATTCGCATTAGACCCGTTTTAAGGATTGTAAAAATGACATAAAAATTGCTTCAAACAAAAGATGATACGCCGAAAAAAAAGCACAGGCTACTAAATTAAAATAAGAAAAAAAGTATATATTTAATATTCCTCCGTTTATTTGCCTATGCCTTGTAACCTTGCAGATAGTCTGTTACAATTTTATGAATTTAATTGTCTATTTTAATAGCAATAGCAATTACAAAACGAAAAGATACCATGGATACTTTTTATAGCAGCTAGTTTTTCTTACTTTCTTAGAAGTTTATTTGCAAAATAAATAAGGCCAAAAGAAAATCATTGGTGAAAGGTATTTAATTTCAAAAACAATTGTTGTAACAAGATCTTGCTTATCCTGTGTGCAGATTGTTTTTCATTTAATCAATTTTAATATAAAGCTTTTGACGTGACAACGTCTTATAAATTGGTTGCGGCTGGGAGTCACTTATGAAAAAGTGTAACGCTCGGTAACGTTACGATGAGTCACCGAACGAGAGAGAGGCCCGCCGAATGTTTTCTCAATATTTAAAAGTTTATTGATTTTTAATATTATAAGTATATATATGAAATTGTAAACTCTTTATGATATATATAATACAAAAAAATTGTTTATATCGATAAATTTTGATAACCATCCAAGATTGTTCCATTTAAATCATTAATGTATAAATCACTTATAATATAAATATTTAATAGTAGTAGATATATTTCCTATATAACCCAAATTATTCATTTATTAATTTTCGAAATATATTACAGGCATTTATATTTAAACATCCTGTTACATAATGATTTATAGTTTTTTTTATCCTCAACAAAATCACTCAAATAGGAATTAGTTAAGTTTAAGTTTACATGTACAATGTTTTAGTAAACAAAATATATTTCTATAGTTAAAATGCAATTCTTATTTTCATTCAATTCCTTGTTCCTATTGTGCAATTTAATTATATTCATATCAATAAATATTCTACCGAGAAAAAGACGTTGTCACGTAAAATCTTCGCCCGTAAAACCGACTTTACAGGCAACCATTTTTTTATATTAAAGTTCTAGATCGAAGAGAAATAATATCTAATCTATCTAATATTCAGGTATTTCATTTTTTTTAAAGTACCACCATATACTAAGAAAAAGATTTAGATTTATATAGAAGAAGAAAGCCTTCTGCAAGGTTTCCTTATGAACATGAAACCAGTGTTATCTACAAACCTATGTAATCTGTAAAAGTTAATTATCAATTTTTGCTCTTACTCAACTTACCGTTCCACATGACCGGCGTTTGTCGGAAATACCAGGAGCGCACCGCAGTCCATATAAAGTGCTTAATTATGGAAGAAAACCGGTTATATCCAAACCGTGTGGGTGGTATGGAAGGTGTTAATAGCCAATATAACCAAGACCAACAATATGACGTGCCTCACACATATCGTGATCAACCTTTGCGAAAGTTATTTAACCAAATTGTCTGAACTAAATAAATAATTATATTTCTTACACTCACACCAATTAGACTAGCTCAAAGTAAGCACTGTAAGGCGTGTGATACGTTATATATTTTTATAGATATCTTAGTTGTTACCTATCTTTACGGAAGCTAACAGATTTGAAAATGTTTTTAATTATGAAACGTTGCTAACCGCGTGTCACTGTCAACCTCATATAGTATAACAAAATGCTTTCTAATACCAACTAATACTGTGAATATATTTAATTTAGTTAATTCATGTCTACCATACCCTTATGTTACTCATAATATTGTATGAACTACAAATTAAGTTACACTCAATTACTCCAATGATAAAGTTAGCAGTAATTACACAAGTTTATATTGTCTCCAGTCAAATTAACTGGTTTTTGACGTGATAACGTCTTATAAATTGGTTGCGGCTGGGAGTCACTTATGAAAAAGTGTAACGCTCGGTAACGTTACGATGAGTCACCGAACGAGAGAGAGGCTCGCCGAATGCCTTGCGTCTCTCTCCCACTCAACTATGATCGGTCTGCCGCGCGCATTGTGCAATTTAATTATATTCATATCAATAAATATTCTACCGAGAAAAAGACGTTGTCACGTAAAATCTTCGCCCGTAAAACCGACTTTACAGGCAAAAAAAAAAAAAAACCGACTTTTTTATCAAGTAATACAAGCATCAATGTAACATAACAAAATTAATATAAATATATCAAGTTTGATAAGGATTAAACACTTAAATTACACCTTTATGTTATTTTCATTGATCAATAATAGTTAATAATATTTCTTTTTTTTTAAATATATAGTAACAAACTAATAAAATAGAATACAGTTATTATTATACTGGAAAACATTGATAGTGAAATTCATTTTAGTTTCTCCATTGAATGTTAGAAAAGTAAATTGATTCTGGAACTCTGTAAAAGTTTGCCGGTACGAACAAGTTGTTAGTTTGGTTTGGGTCGAAAACTAAAAATAGGTTAATATCTATAGAAGATAACTAGCTAGTTGTGCAATATATAAACGTACTGGCACATAGTACATAAATGTATGAAAATATTAAATGCATTTCCAAAGAAAAAAAACGGGCATTTTTATTTTTTGCCAATCTTAAAAAATAGGTTATAAAAAATTATCTAAACCTTTTGGCATTCAAAGTATTGTTATATTGCTGTTTGACGGTCTATAAATTAGGGCGGGACGGGCGTAGTTTAACGAGAATTGCAGTCCACACTTTGTGGTTCAAAGACTAAGTGTGAGTCGATCGACAATATAAAGATACTTGCAGCATTATCAAAAGATGGTTTCTGACAAAAGAGTGCCTGTTTTTAAATAAAAATAATGACTGAACTCCACGATGATCGTTTTCTGGTGAGTCAATAATAGAGAAATTGCAAGTTCTTGAGAATAACCATGGAATATTCTATGGACAACCAGGAGGAGCCTCCTTGCTGCCAATATGATGAAAAAGCGCTCACTCAGATAGAAAGACACTGTCGGTTCCGGACCCGCATTAACTAAATTGCGTTTTCCTTGTAGAAAATTCTTTACAAATAAAATCCAACAGTTAAATGTTTAAAAAATGTAATGAAAAAGATCAGATCTTATCAGAAGAAGCGAAAGTCTATGTTTGTTTGTATTTCGCAGTTTAATGCACGTGAACAAGTTTTATATGGGTTTTAAAAAATATTCCTAACTAGCTGTTGCCCGCAACTTCGTCCGCGTGTATTTGATTTTATCACGCGGTTAACTGATATACAGCAAAAAAAAAATGGTTGCCTGTAAAGTCGGTTTTACGGGCGAAGATTTTACGTGACAACGTCTTTTTCTCGGTAGAATATTTATTGATATGAATATAATTAAATTGCACAATAGGAACAAGGAATTGAATGAAAATAAGAATTGCACAAATTTTAACCATAGAAATATATTTTGTTTACTAAAACATTGTACATGTAAACTTAAACTTAACTAATTCCTATTTGAGTGATTTTGTTGAGGATAAAAAAAACTATAAATCATTATGTAACAGGATGTTTAAATATAAATGCCTGTAATATATTTCGAAAATTAATAAATGAATAATTTGGGTTATATAGGAAATATATCTACTACTATTAAATATTTATATTATAAGTGATTTATACATTAATGATTTAAATGGAACAATCTTGGATGGTTATCAAAATTTATCGATATAAACAATTTTTTTGTATTATATATATCATAAAGAGTTTACAATTTCATATATATACTTATAATATTAAAAATCAATAAACTTTTAAATATTGAGAAAACATTCGGCGGGCCTCTCTCTCGTTCGGTGACTCATCGTAACGTTACCGAGCGTTACACTTTTTCATAAGTGACTCCCAGCCGCAACCAATTTATAAGACGTTGTCACGTCAAAATTAATAAAACAAAAATACAAAGTTTGGATTAATGCGTAAATTATAGATAAAAAGGAAATGTAAAGAATTAGAGACACAGATTATTTTCCAACTTAACCTGGCCGGCGATTGAACCCGGATCCCTGCAGGCCAAAGGCACTTGCGGTACCATAAATGACCACTGTGCCACAGAGGTCGTTTGATCGACACGATCAGCAAAAATAAAAGCGGCCAAGTGCGCGTCGGACTCGCGCACGAAGGGTTCCGTACCATATGTAGCTAGTACCTTATAATGCCTCTTTATAGACAATGTTCGATGTGGTTTAGTTCGGAACATAAACAAACAGTTTGTTTGGTTGACTTACACTGGAGAAAGCGACATGGAGCTGACTGTGTGAGAAACAGCCGACGCTGAGGTCCACGCCGACAACACGTAGCGTCTGCCCTTGGGCTTTGTTTATAGTCATTACATAACACAAACTCACCGGGAACTGTACACGTTTGAAATGCTCTTATCTCGTCGGTTTTTTTTCCCCGTGGTACTACTGGCAACGTTTGTCTAAAATCCCCACAAAACAGCATCGTTACGCCACCTATGTTCGGACGTCATTTTGACGGATACCTTTGAGAGTTCTATTAACTGCTTCTACTGCTTTTCGGTGTGCCATAGTGCACTCTTTCCAGATAATTAAACAGCAATCGCGTAAAACCTTCGCTTTATCACTGCTTCTAAAGAAACCACATACAAGATGTTTACTAATGTCCAAATCTATGGGGATTTTAAACATTGTATGAGCAATTTTACCGCCGGGTTACAAAGTGGCTGCTATTCGAGACGACGCCACAGCAAGAGCTTTTTTGGTTTAAGCTCGTAATTGTGCCAAGATTATTTTAGTGAGAAAGGTTTTTCCCGTCCCCCTGGGTGCATCTAGACATATAATTTCTCCTATAGCATTGTCAATACTGTGACATACACGGTCGACAGTGCGCTGTTCTACAGTAAGACTATGGACTCCGGTTTGTAAAGTTTTAGCTAGTTCAGCTGGATCATAATTTATTTCCGCAGTGTATTCTCTATTAATGCGTTCCCTTTCTATGGTCAGCGCTGGCAAATCACACTGAGGGAGAGAATCACAACCCATAGATGTAACTAAATCTTGTAAAGCTACTAAGAATTGATTGAAAGCAATATCTCGTAACCTGTGGTTATAGTCACCGTCAATATTTTGTCTTATATTCCTAAAAAAGTCTTCCGCTAATCTTTCTTGTTATTTTAGCCACTATTGCTCAGCATTCGAAAGACCACAAAATACCAGTAATACAGCAAATAAATGACGCAAGCGGTGTGGACTATCACTGACGCATTCATTCATCATGGCTTAGGCGCTGAATCCCGTCACTTTTATAGGATTTTAGTTAATTCGAGCGGTAATATAAAGTATCAGCATAAGGTAAGTACATAAGTTGTGTGTATTAAGATGTCCAAGGTTTTTTTACTATCCCTCGGGAACCCTTTAATTTTCCGAGATAAAAAGTATCTAAGATGTTGACCAGGGATATAAGGTATCACCATGCAAAATTTCATTGAAATCGGTCTAGCCATTTCGGAGATTAGCCCGTACAAACAGATAAACAGACAAACAGACAGACAAACAAAAAATTTAAAAAAAGCATTTTTTTGTATTTTCCCTCTTTTTACATCCCCCTGACTTGGTTTTAACCATTTTTTTTCTATGTACAGAAATTCGACCTCTACAGTTTTATTATAAGTATAGATAGATGTCTAAGAACGTGGAAAAACCCAGGGTAGTTCACAAAATTGCCACTAAAAAGGAAATAAGTTTAGGGTTGTAAATTTTTATTAAAGTTTACAGCCAGTTCAAATCTGATATCGACGGTAAATCCTGTATAGTGTTGGTGACTATACAATGTAGCAGTATATTTCACTTATTAGGTACAGAGTACGTGGCAAGAGTTGATCTGGGAGCTTTGTGAAAGTTGACCGTAGCGTACAAGTTGTTTGAGTGAGCGTCGGTCGAAAATTGCAGTTGTTTTGTCAGCCGGTGCACCGTGCACGTTGACCTCATAGTTCAATTAAAAGGTTTCAACTTGCCTAGAAGAAGAGGGAATACCTTATCAAAAAAATCAACACATGCAATAATGTACATATGTAGCAAATTTGTATGTAATTGAATGATTTATTGTCATAAGAGAATGTTATAAAGTTTAAGAAGTATTAAGAGAAATTATAAATGAAACACCAGAAATTTATGCGAAAATTTTTTATCGCCGCAAACAAAAACTTCATGTAGAATAAACCAGATATGACTGGTAAGAAAATTTGGAACAACCGACTGAATTGGACGTCCTTTGGTAGTCTCTGAAGGCAATTTATTAAAAATCTAACCGAAAAGAGTAGGAAGTTATAAAAAAATAATCCCATAAGAGCAAAGTATTAAATGACGACAAACTGACTAAAGTTGTAGGACTAAAGGGAAAAATGCGCTGATTCATTTCCAAATTAATAAAAATGCAGATACTTACCCTTGCTTATACTCTCAATTTTTATTCTTGACGATATATAAGATGTACCAAGGCATGAAAAAGGAATGCAAAACCAAGGGAAAGAGTAAAATGAAAATACGCTTCTTGTATGTTAGAATACTTTAACCATATAAGACATATAAATAAGAAGAGGGAAAATATCTTTTAACACACTGCTCCCACATCGGTCATTTTATGTATTGGTTTCGAAATTACACGATCGTGACACATGTGCGTGTATTCACCATACAAACAAAGAAATACAATAAAAACTGCAAAAGTTTAGCTTTCTAAGAACAAACAAGAACGATAAACTTTTGCACCAAATCACATGTAATCTGTTGTAATAAAATACATGTATAAAGGCAGAATGCCAAACTGTAACACAAAATATTTTATTCGGCAGTAATGAAGACGTTACCATAGCATTTTCACCTTTTCACAGAAAAAAAATCTAAAAGAGAAATAATGTAAATAGTTTTACTAAGAGCCTTGTAATAAAAAAAATATTATAACTAATAACTATTCACAAAGAATAAGCTTAATTAAGAAATGAAAATCCATCTCCATTTTCCGCTATTTTTCACAATAATAAATAATGAACATGGTCAGGGGGCTATTTTTGTAAAACACAACCTGTCACGTCTAACACGTATATTCCGACTGTCCTTTCACCCCATTTCGACGAAAATTGATCTTTGTTTTATTTGACAAATTAACGAAACAATTTGTCTTTGATCATGCCACATGGTCTCGCTTTGAAGCTTCTAACAGGAAAAATGCTGCAGAATGCTCTCTGCAGTATTAGGCTCTCTGCAGCAGTTTTACTCAAACGATCATTAGACGTGTGTACGTGTGAGACATCAAATTGGTAAAAAAATTAAATTCTTTTTCTAATATTTCTTGGAGAGGATGGCCGTTCATTAAAATATTAACACAAATAAAAAGTGTGGAGTCATCAAAAAGACAAGTGTGTTATTTCAGTAGTGAAAAAAAGCAGTTGTTCTTCTGCCTCGACTTATAGAAAACAACACAAATGGCGATGATAAAATTTTCGATTTACGTTAAAACTTAAATTATAATTGTAATGTATCAAAAGTTAATAGTTAAGACTAACATTGTTGAGTTAAATGAATATTGATTTTGAGTAAATTATTACTTTTGTTAATTTGCAAATATATAGTAATAATATTTTTAACATTCACACCAATTAGCCTAGCCCAAAGTGAACACTCTAAAGCTTGTATTATGGATACTACGGTAACGGGTAAACATACATAATAATGTAAATAATCATAATATAAATCAATAATGGCTATAACTCATGTACTAATGATCGCATTCATCACACAAACATCTGCCCCTTCCGGGATTCGAACCCAGAATCGTTAGTGCGAAAGACAGGATCGCTACCGCTGCACCAATCGGTCGTTATACTTATATTACAATATAGGTAAATAAGAATGTTTTTATTTGCTAAATTATAAGTAAGAAGATACAACCATTTTTTGAGATGATACTGTCTCAAGTAAAATATCTTTTGTGGACTCTCCGTATATTTCAACGCGAAAACCACATTATATATTTTCATCAGTTTCAGTTTAATTTCAGGAATTATCAGTTTAGTTATGTTTCGGTTACATCAGTACATTATATTATGATAATACTTTGTGTGTTTGTTACCATATATTGTTATCATAGTTACCATAAGCCTAAGAATAACAGTTTTTATAATCAATTACCGTTACCATAGCAACGCGTGGCCCGGTCATCAATTAACGTTACCATAGCAACGCGAGGCCGGGTCATCAATTACCGTTACCATAACAACGCGTGCCCGGGTCAGCTAGTTATATTTAAAAGGTAACTAGGTTTTTCTGTAAGTGATTCTTATATTTAGTTTTTCCCCATTCGTGCCCATTCATTTAAGTAAACCACTTTTTTGCGGATTCCGAAATTAGTTAATTGATGGGTATTCTTCGTATAGTAGTTTTAGAAAAGATATAGAAGTTATACTATAATTAAATATATTGTATCCGATAGTATTTTAAGTAGATCGGTCAAAGAGAAATATTAAATACATATCTTTGTCTATTTATGATCTTATCAGTAACTGTCACTGTCTTTCATTCCGAAAGCGAGCCAGCAAATGTTGACTTTAGAGTTGTTGTTAGTGAAGTTGCGATGTTTCTATAAGTTGCGATCCTCTAGAAATGCTGACGCTTGAAATTATTACTACTTCCACTAAACTTAAAATTTGAAAAGAGATATTTTTGTAATAAATTGTAAGCGTCAGCTTTCACACTCTAACAATGACGGCGGGTAGAAGGCGTACGACGAACGGATCGTTCGTCGGTTTCCGCGCGATCGGTCACAAGCCGACTCGGTGCGTCCGCTTCGTTGCCCCTCCACTTTTCTTGATTTTTCACGGACATTTTCTCTTCGAGATAAAGCGTGATTCTTTTGTGAGCGTAAAAACTTTTTATCGCTTAAGACGAGTGCACATGATAGAAAAGTTAGAGAAAGTTTCTCGGCCATATGCACCGCGAGTCATGTGACTTCCATTTTTACGAGGAGGGCTGTTTGTGGCGTAAAACTAAACGCCTTTGTTTGACTCTTCTATCACCTTCAAAATGTTCCTTAATGAGGAACATTTAAAAGGTTGTTTTCATGTTTGTTTCTAGGTAGGTTCTTTATCTGTATTATTTTGAATTGAGACCACCAAGATTCAACAGGTGCTACTAAATTGTTACTCAAATTTTCAAATCAATCAAGTTTTAAATTCAAGACACGGTTAATTATGAATTCTGGAGGCAGGTGTACAGTTATTAATGCATTAAGACGGTATCAAAAATGACTTTATATGAACACCATTAATTATGTCAGGCTGTTAGGCAAATCTTAACGAGCCCGCGAAACGTTCTGGTAATTAGGGAAAAGAGGAGGAACCAACTATATAAATCATTCCAGTCGCAAAACCACCGAGTTGCTTGTAATTTACTTGGTTTGTTTAATGTTAAATAAGAATAGAAGATTCACAAATACAGTGTGCTTATATATTTGTAGGAAATTAATCTTTTCATAAGAATGTATTCCATATGGTTTTGAAGTATTAAAAATTCCAAAAATTTATAAGGATTTGACATGATTTTATATTTTCTTTTGCTGTTTAAATAAAATCTTCAATTCTTTCGATAGTTTGTAGCTTAAGTTTATTTTAGTTAAATGATCTTAATGTACTTACTACGTTATTTGATTTACGGGATTCAAAACATTTTTATAAGGACAAATAAACAAATCATCCTTTTTACGTTTCTATTCCTGTGGCACAGACTTTCCCTATTAATACAAAATACCGTAAGGAGACTCTGCTGTAAACTACCACGCGTATTGCAGGCTGCAGGTGCAGCTGAGACTGACAGCTCGATCTGCCTCAAGAAACACGAAGAATTTCCATTCACCCGTCTAATAACTGACCTTTGCCAAAGCTGCTTTACCCGAAATCATAGACCGAGAGCGCTAACCACAGCGCCTCAACCTCTTCAAGTATTTTCTTCGACAACAAATTTAGGACCAAATTTTAAATAACTTGCAAATGAATGAATATTTGTCAATTGTCTTTAAATAAAGTTTATTGTTTCTTGCTTTAGAAGTAATGAGATGGCGGTAATATTACGAGAAATTTATCGCTGCCATCTTAATCGACTGCTCAAACATTTGTAAAAATGTTTCTTTCGAATACGAGCGGATGTTCCTCTCATTGATGAAACAACGCTGGCCTACAGCGTAAAATAGGAAAGGTACTAGAAAATTTCGACGAGTGTTCACAAGGCTCGGTAGCTCAATTGGGAGAGCATTGGACCGGATATCCAAAGGTTGCGGGTTCGATTCCCGCCTGAGAATTCACTTGTGACCCGAGTCGATTTTTTCTAGTATTTTTCTATTATAATAATTTGTTTAAACATATTTGTTGACGCATTGGCATCATGAAATGAAAAAAGATTTTGCTTTTTCTCTATAACTTTGGTCTTTTGTGTCTTTTATTTTATCTATTATTTTACATGTAAATGAGTTGGTTAGAATAACTATAAGTTTGCAATATAAATAAGTAAATAAATAAAAGGTCTTATGGTATTTTATTGCGATCTCCAATCTACCAGCCAATGTAAGAGATTATGGCAAACCTTCCTCCTCCAGGGAGAAGCCTCAGTTCAACAGTAAACTGACTGGCTTTACCAGCTTGGCTGAGATGATGATGGCAATGAATATACAATAATACATTATATTATGCACAAATTCGTCAGTTTATTCTATACATATATAAGATATTAAAACTCGATAGCGAAGTAGATAAGAGGGTGAGAAACTTTCGCAAGAGCCAGTTCTCGGATAGGCAATCAAAAATTTCTTATCTCGAGTTCCGTCGGAAGGCACGTTAAGCAGTTAGCGCCATTAGACTGTATCTACAGTTGTTAGCACTCACTAATCCAATACAGTTTCAGTTTTAATTTCCATCAATTAGACTGTTAAGTATATACAACTAAAGAAATTTTACAACAACCTCTCGCTATTCGGACTGCTCTTCCAATTGTGCAAACGAACCTTTGACAAACTCGAAGAATCTTTCCAAGTGTTACCAACGCTACCGCTTCATGTTCTAGGTAACTACTGCCCTCAACTGTTGTAGTGTGTTTGAGTCACGCTTGACTCCTGAGATGAAAAAAATCTTGCGGAAAATGCTTAAATAACAATGGTTATTTGTTATGCAAGGCTAGAAAGTTGAGATTTGGCCGCGAGTTACCTCTATTGAAACCTGAACCAGTAAAGGATTCTTGGATTGAAATTGAATTGTTCAAAGATAGAAACCTAACCGTAGGGGTTTCAAAGGTACGAGACGCTAAAGAATTTGCTGCCAAGCGAAACACACAATTTTATACCTCACTACAGCGAGGAAAATTTTTAGGTGCATGAAAAACAACTTAAATAAAATGGTAAATTAGTTTGTTTAAACTAAAAGTAAAATTGCTTCAATCACAGGTCTGCAAAAAAACAAAAAAGTTCAGCTGCATGAGATATTTTTGCTGAATTATATGTTTTAAGGTACACTGATTTCAAAAATGACTTCTATTACTCTCCATCACGTATAGATTTTTTGCAAAATGATGACAAAATTATGAGAAAAATCAACTATTTATTACAAACACACTGCATAATATTTATCACAACCTGTCAATCATTTGTTTTATTTAATTTTTACATTAATTTATGTTTACTCTCTTTCCTTGTGAAACCTTTTCTTCTTTTTTTGTTGCTTCTCTGAACTCGTTTTTAGTTTCCTTCTTTGGTTTCTCGCTTAAGCATCCAACAGTAGTCCGCTAACATACTGACATCTAATCTTCCATGGTAACGTCTCTCGATATCGCGTATATCCTGGTGAAATCTTTCCCATTGTTTTTCACTGTAGGCGCCCAAGATTTCATGAAAATATTCAATATGGGAGTGTAAGAAGTGAACTTTTAAACTCATCTTGCATCCTTGAGCTTTATACGCAGTCAGCATGCGCTGTACAATACTTTTATATTCGGAATCCTTAGTATTGCCCAAAAACTTCTGCACTACATTTCCCATGCTACTTTTTTGATTTCTTCCATTGATTCAGGAAGGAGGGAGGTGATCCAAGATCATCAAGTATTATTTTGAAGTAAGCAAAATATACCTTCTTCACAAAATCACTAATATTTCTTTCAATGTATATTCACCACAAATATAACAGAAGCTGTCCAGAGAAATAATACAACCTCTATGAGCCATAACATTTATATAAAAACAAGAGCACAGAGGCGTTTGAATGCTGGATGTCAACTGAGTGTAGCGATATAGAGTCAATGGACTTAGTCTGTTTAAATAATGCAACTGCGTTTGCACATGCTTGCATTGTTTACGTCCATTCCTAGATAATTATACTATTAAGGTCTTAATTTTAATTAATATTGAAGCTAAAAAACAAAAAATACAAAATTTTAACTAAACAAGAATTTACACTAAATAAAAATATAAAAATAAGTATACAAAAAAAATTGCTGTGATGGATTTTTTAAAATATTTTTTTCGGTTTTAGGACGTCAAAATCTATAAGAAAATGTATAAAAAACCCATGCAGTTTTTTCATTGCAGACCTGTGTTATTAATGTTGATATCAGTAATTAGTAATGTCTAAGAATACCATAATCACTTTGATAGTTCTTTTTCGGTTGCGGTCCGAAATCATATGTTATGAAATCTCACCCACCATATATTTGAAGTTCTTATAATAAATAGCATATACTAAATATTATTTATTCTTGTTTTACAATAAAAGGAACTAAAACAATTTAATAAAACCAAAGCGTAGTATTATAGCATTAATTTAAATAAGAATAAAATGTTACTTATAAAGACTATAATGGCGATTCGGATAAAAAGCAGTTTTTGTGTGAGGTGAAAAAAATATTGCGTTCAGGTAATTTAAAAACCTATTTGTATGTTGCTCTCGCCGCTGAATAGATTCTATTAGAAGCCTAGATTAAACTTTATCTTAACAGCGGCAAGGGGTTAATGTTTGTACAGCCTAATTGAATACATTCTCGGTTTGGAGTTCTGTGCGCCGGATTTCGTAGTAAATTTCAATGATGTGTTGCGTCGCACTGCGGCTCGAGTATACTGTGTCATGTGCAGAATATCGCCTCTTTTATTATTTTTGCCAAGGAAACAGTAGTTCTCTCATAAATGTATAATAAAAGAATATTTTATTTTTAAATATATAATTTTCTCGTACAAATGTCACATAACTCCTTCTAAATGTTAGGAACGAGTTGATGAAAGTTTTTATAAATGTTTGAGTGGGCCTCTGGATGGTTTAAATTCACAATTGACCCGGTAGATGGCTATACAAACAGGCAGAACAATGTATGTGTTATTGGAGCGGAGCGAAGCGAAGCTCCAATGGATCAGCTTCAATGGCGCAATGTCTGTTACGCCATAACTTCCAGAGTTCTTAACCGATTTAATATTTTTTATGGTGAATCAAATCAACCGGTTTAGGACCAGATGGTGACGGAGCCCGAATTTTGAAATTCGCAAAAAATTCCATCGAAAAAAATTTTTTTTTTTCTTTTTTTAGGTATTACGCTCCGCTCCAATATGTGGTGCTAGCGTAGCTTTATGCTTAGCGACTGCATCGCCTAGTTTAGAAACAATAACAACTTAAGTTACAATGTATGATTATGAAATTTTGTAGATCAATATTGATTCCTATCAAACATATTATATAATACCTAAACTCTTTTATTCGTGACAATGCAATTTCTATATATTGTTCTTAATTTATTAAGGTTACTCAAGGGTAGTCGAAACAATTATTTAAAGAAGCTTCACACCTTAGCTCATCGTCGCAAAGTTGTCTGCATGTCTGTCTTCTAAAGACTGTACTTTGGAGAGTGTGCTCAAGAGTTGCATTTGCTCATACCGCCATCTCCTTTTATTCATCGGACATCCAGACGCACTGCGGGCTACCACCCTTTCTTGGTTGCTATTCCTACCTGTCGCACCAAGCGCTTCTTAATATCCTTCATAATGCGCACAGCAAAGGAATGGAACTCCCTTCCTGCATTTGTATTTCCGAGAACTTATTACCCGCCCTTTTTTCAAAGCCAGGGTGAATAGGCACCTTCTGGGTTAGCTCGTTCCATCGTGGATTCTGCCTTGGCCCCCGGGTTTGATTGGGATGAGGAGCGCTCAGAAACACAATGGGAAAGCTAGTTTTGCAATGAAAAACAATGTCCGTCAATGTCGTATGGAAATAAATAGATCCATAGCAAACATTATTTGGTATCACCATGAATATGGATCAGTTGCGATGTGACGGTGCACGCTATGGATGATCTGGATTTTTATCCTGGCAGGAACGTGTCCTAATATGAAATTTGTAAGTATTTGTTTCAGAGTCATGTTTGTTTAGATATACTTGACAATTAGATTCCCTAAAACGAGCTCTTTAGGTTGGTACAAAATAATTAGTGTAAGTGGTCTGGAATTTATTTATTTGCTATTTGTGTGATGAGACGTATTCCTGAGTAATGGTTATTAGTAATTAAACGCATCCTGTATCTTTCTATAACCGATTGTTTTTTTTTATTTTACAAGAAAAATCTAGCACTTAAATATTTAAATTTTGTATACATAGCAGTTTTTCGTTATCGCTTGTTTTATACTTGTAAAACTTATTTCATTCAGTTTTGTAGGTATGTAGTTTTCTTAAGAATGAAGAGATGGCGTTGGTATTCGGCTAAGAAACACGTGAAAAATCAGCTCTGACAAGGTCTCGGTGGCTGAATTAGAAGAGTACCCGTAGAGAGAGGATATGTGTTTATGTGCCACCTAAACTGTCGTTTTTCATTCATATGCTAGCAAGCGAATGAATGAATCGCCTGCTTTCTCGGCGATAACTTCTAATCGAGATCACGAACGCGGCTTTTCATATGCTCTTCTGATCTTATTTTATGTTTTATAGTTTATACTAATATTACCTATATTGCGAGTCGATATTTGCTGAATTGGTAGGATTTCCTACCGCAAAGTGTTTCCGCATGGTCTGTTACATGAACAGATGCACAATTTTTATGAATAAATGTTTCTCATTTTACATGTTTTCTTAAATGCTATTATAGTATATTACTAGGTGTATAGTCTTTTAAAAAACTATTATGTTATTGTATTATTACATATAAAAATGGTGTATGTGATTGTAGAATCAAAACAGGATATTTTTATACAGTTTTTTTTTAAGTAATTTCTTTTTGTTGAGTTGTACTACGGTTTTAGCCCGGGATCGCATTTCAACTAAAATAGGTCGGACTCTTTAAAAGTACAATCTTAGACAAAGTTGTTACAAGCTTCCATAAAGTACACCGTCTGTGTTAAAGTGTAAATTGTGAGTTTTGGAACGCTGTCCTGTGCTGACGTAGATCTTGCTGCCAAATTTACGACTCGGATGAAATATGATGAAAGAATGAAATGAATGAACTCTTACGGTACATACATACTGAATAACAAAATTTTAGTTATATGTCGCCGTCTCGTCGATTTTCGTATTTTTTCTAATTAATCAAATCAACAGGTTTTGGAGTTTAGGTGACGGATCAAATGTTGAAATTCGCACAAATAAAGTTATGACCAAAGAAAAGGCTCCATGGGACAAGAAAAAAAAAATTTCATTCAAGCTTCAACATATATATGTTACGGTAAATGTGATTACTATGGTTATTATAAATAATAACCAGTAATTATTAATACTTACCTCATGATTTGGTTAGGTTAGTTCAAGTTATTGAAGTTTTATTATTAATAATTGTTGGTAATTATTAATAATTTTCAATTAATCACATTTACCGTAACATATACACCGAACTCTCTAGAGCTTACATTTTCGAAACCACTAATCCGCTCCGCTTCAATATATAGTGCTAGCGAAGCTTTATACTTAGCGACTGCATCGACCATAAATTACAAAGACTAATATTTTTGATTAGAGGAATATATCAAATATTGTATTTTTACTCGTTTTACATTTTCCACCGCAGCCTATATTTATGAACTATTTGATTTTATGGTATTCTTTTCAGAAAAAAAATAATGGTTTGGATATCGGGCTCTCGATCATGAGCAAAGAATTTTCATCATTTATTTCGAGGTAAACGTTTTTCCTAGTGTTGGTGCTATAAAGTATTACATTGCATTTTTCACATCACTGTGGCACTTGTACAAAATATAACCTACTTTCCAGATGTAAGTAGACTTGCCGCTTCCAGACATCAGTAGGGTAGCGAGCCGTGTGAATGTGAAGTAATCAGAGTCGGGTCCTCGGCATTATCTCGGAGTGCAGCCCCTCCGAGTGTCCATTCAGTCGCGAGACAGTCGCGTCTGGATTTCTGTTCTTTTGTTGAAACTTTTATGTGGCATTTTAGATAATGAAACCAAAAAATCTGCAAGTGAATGGAAATTGGTATTTTGGTTTTGTTTTAAAAAGTAGTTTTATGCTACTTTATATTGTATCCGAATTTGATTTGGTTGTGGAATGTGTTGTGTTCCAACTCCAACATAAGAAAAGGTTTGGTAAGCTTCGTACCCGTTCACTGGAAAGATGAAGTTCGAATTACGACTGAAGAGAATTAGTTATCGTATTTTTTCTATATTGGGATTTGTAAGGTTCTTCGAAGGAAAAATTCTTACATTAACTTACCTATTTCTGCCGCAAAGCAGCAGTGCTTGCATTGCTGTGTTCCGGTTTGAAGGGTAAGATATGGCAGTAAAATTACTGGGTACAGTGACTTTACATCTTGTGTCACAAGTTGGCAACGTACACTGTGGTTCTTGTGGGGGTTGCAGTTTTGCTGCGAATCTCACAAGAGCCACATGTACTATAGGTGACTGTTACCACTTACCATCAGGTAGGCAGTTTGCTTGTTTGCCAACTGTCTGCAATAAAAAAATAAATAAATAATGAATTATATAAAAAAATACATTGAAATAATTCGTCCTTTGAAAGACTTAATGCGGCCGCTTTTGGTTCCTCTTACCAATCTGTATTCAGTTCATGTGATGAGTCATGGTTCATTTTATCTAAGAGTTTTTCATTTAAAGGGAT
Organism: Calamotropha paludella; assembly: GCA_927399485.1. Classification (NCBI taxonomy): domain Eukaryota; kingdom Metazoa; phylum Arthropoda; class Insecta; order Lepidoptera; family Crambidae; genus Calamotropha; species Calamotropha paludella. The sequence goes on from OV656805.1 coordinate 14,219,165, forward strand.
GGTCTGTGCCCCAGCCCAGAACATTACTAGGCGGATGATGTAGATAATCACAACTTAAACATTGATGATCATATGATGCAACACATAAACACAATCCTTACCGGGTTCCAAACCCGGGTTGGTGCATCAACATAACATTACCGGTTCACAAATTTGTTGATTTTTAATACTTCATCATCATCTTTCAATCTCTGTGTGCAGATTATAAAAATCATTGGTTTTTCAATATTGTACTTCAGTATTTAATAAAAGTTTCGTCGCCGCGCTTTTTGAAATTAACTTTTTGCTGGTTCAAAGTTGGACGTTAGTTTTAAGCTGCGCCATTACGGTCATACTGCTCTCTATTTTTAGTCTTAATTATCCGCAAAATACAAAACAAAAACTCCAAATAAAAACTTTTTGAGTTCGTTGCTTTTCAGAGCTTATTTAATTAGCAACATATTTGCAACAGCACGACTAGTTAGCAAATTATCGGAAAACAAAGCCAATTTTCTATTTCCAAAGTTCAGAATTTAAGTTCACTCTTGAAGTCGCTTATAAGGTTATGACGGTGTATATGAGCTAGAAAAATAAGCCCTTGAATGTAATTCAAGACGGGTTTAAAATTTCTCTGTAAATTCTGGGTGTCGTTTTCTGAAATCTACTAACATACTTAGTCGAATCACAAGCTCGTTTGCTACAAATACTAAAAAAATAAAATATACTTTTGATGAAAATTTTAAAATATAAATATGTAGTGAAATGAAGATTAAAATTGAATTGAATTTTAAAGAGGTTGTATAACCATCTATTGGATAGTATTAACCATCCAACCTTCTAATTTCAAGTCTCCAGGTTCAGCAGTTTTAGCTATCCTTTGTCTGTTAGTCAGTCGGTCACACGTCACAAAGCTTTGAAAATATTTATCTTTTACCTTATTCAAATAGCCCAAAAAGGTAGCTAATAATGAAATACATATCTGTTAATTTAAGATTGAAAATTAAGTTATTAAAATAACTACTAAATCGAGTTATTTATCCATTTTCATTTAATGTAGAATTACTATTTAGTCTCCTTTTCGCCTCATTTTTCGAACTCATCACGAATTCTGCACACCAACCTCATTTTTGCTGTGAAAAACAAATAGGATCAGATTAAGTGCAGTTTTCACGTACGAACATTGAGAGGCAGCAAGCAATCAATGGCCGTATTATACTACTTATGAATTTTTGATTGCTTGATTTTAATCGGATTCTTGACGTGAGTTGTTTATTAATTAAATTGCATGCATTTTAATTATCATTGAGTGGTTGAGCGGATGTATTTGAGGGCCAATGTTGTGTTTAAAATTAACTGATTGGAATTGTTTTGTAGATGTTTATTTGAAAAATGGTTTTTACCTATTTTGGTTTTTATTTACTTATTTCTTAGGCTACTTATTTACATGCTACTAGTTTTCTTGTTTCTTCTAAAGCGATCCGAGCCAGTAAATATGCGAAGACACTAGTTAATTAATACCTAGATTTTGCAAATTATGCCCTACGTTTCCTTCCACAATTTGCACACATTTTAAAGACAGATTTTTATACACACATTTTGTATATGTGTAATTAAAAATGAACTAACTACTGCCCTGGCTTCACATATTAGTCTATATAGGTCAATTGTACGAAGGTTTAAGCATGTTCCTAAGGTCCTCCCAGTTTTCTGTTGGATAGTACCGAGGTGGGTAAACTTCTTAATGCGTTCTACATAGACCTAACAGAAAAACTACAGTGTACCTACTTTCTTTATTCTTCTGCCACTTAACTTGAGACTTCAATTGTTTTGTTTATGACATATAATATATGATTAATTGCTAATAATAGTTTTAAGTATTACGAGTATATCAATACAACCGAGTTATTAAAGCTTTTGTGTGTTAATAAAAACTAGTAAAATACTGTTTCGCCAGTTGCTCGTACTTACATGAATTTTTACAAAATTTTAGATAATTAACTATTTATTAGCATATATTTTAAAAAATTGGTGCATATTTGAGAATGCAAAGGGGAATGTCCATACTGGGCCCACCGTGGACATCATTAAGCAAGGAAACGATTTTGTAAATTAATTTTGACATTTAAAGTTATGAATTTTACATATATTTAAACATGCGCCACTGCAATAAACTATATTTCGAACCCTTCATATTCCAGGAAGCATGTATACATGAGTGCGAAACCGATACGTAAACACCGAGAGCTCTCCGGATATGGGGGGTTAATAAAAACATTTATTTATACAAAGAATTATATTTAAAACATTAATTTATAGGCACGCGTCCCTTCCACTTTTTATGTCTGTCTCTCTCGCTCTTAGGCGGGGTAACCATGCCCGAGTGGAAGGGACGCGTGCCTCTCACTCGCTCTCATTGTAAGCGCATAACGTGAGCGGAGCGTAACGCAGTTTCTTGAAGTGTCACCCGGCAAACCAATTTATAAGACGTTGTCACGTCAAAATGTTTTATATTATAAATCGTCATAAGTTAAGTGGCAAAATGTTGCCAGCACGTAAATTACGTTTTAGATATAATTTCACATTAAATATCGATACGAATCGATTGAGACTAAAATACATTTAGATGAATAAATAACTAAAGTTTTGCATAAACAACGTAGTTCATAAACCATTTTACAAAAAATATCAATGAAAATAAAGCTTAGGTAATTTATTATATAAAACAAAGAAAGTAATAAAAAAGACGACTAATCGATTTCGTGTTTTTATATTTTTGGTTTCCTTAATGGCAGCATTTGTTTGTCAGTCAAATGTCAATAATTCAAAAAATTGTCAGCTGTCATGTCATGTCACTCGTTGCTTACGCTCAAGCTGAAGTGTTTTGATTGCAATTTCGATTTCTTTAACTACGACCAGACTTTCCTGTATGAACTTGATTCTGATCTTCACCGTCGACTTCTGCTTTGTTTCACGGACTCTGTGCTCACTATTAACGACGACTTTGGCTCTGGAATCAAAAATCACTGCTACCTGACAGTATTTTGATATATTGGTTGGGCTAGACATGAGTCGAATATATTACCATATGTACCGTTTTTAGATGGTATATTGGTCATATATGATAATGAAGAAAATATACATACTCAATGTACAAAAAGTTATTTTTTTTATACTCCAATGACTACAATTATATAAAATAAATGAAAACATGTTTCTAGTTATATTTTACACACCCCCTCGAGCATAGAGCCAAGAGAAATTTTTAATTTGCCTCACATTAGGACATATTTCCTATCTAAAAATGTTTAATTTTCTAGTCTTCCTATAACAATGGCGTCATTTTTTATATTTTATTTAGATATCTGGTACACTTAAGATTTTAAAGTACTCAATTATTATTCTAATTTTTGCTGTCCATCCTGGGACCAAGACACTATGGAGCGTAGGCATTCCCCTTTATACTTAAACGCGTATTCACGGTTTGTGACATAATAATTTGAACTAAAAATTAAACAATTTCGTCAAATCGTAAACGATGCGCCCTTCCAGTTGGATTCAAACCCGCTTGTATGTAAATAGTCATAAAGTATGATAAGCAGGCGAACCCTGCCGTATGGTAAAGACCCGGATTTCCGCAGTGCGACGCAACACGTCATTAGAATTTACCGAAACGGCTGCGATTCAGCAAATGAAACAATCCACGTTCCACATTTACATACTACGGCTGTATGACATCATTGGGATAGTGAAAGGACGCTTAAAATCCTTCGAGTAGAATAAAAGTGGCTGGAGCTGTAATGGACAGTGCATATGGAGTCATAACTCATTTGTTAACTTCTTTTTTCGTATATTTTTTTACTTTTAATAGGTATTTTTCTTGTTCTATATAATAAATTTTAAAATGAGTGTTGATGTAGTTTGCAGTGAAAAGAGATTAAAATATTAATAACAGTTAAATTAAACCTTATTTGGTTGAATTTTCTAGTTTAATGATCCGTATAAGCAAGGAAAGAAGCTAAAAACTGTAATTGCAGCTGGGAGTATCAGAGGAGCTCTATTGGTCACTTATGCGATGACCTACATATCTATGTTTTCTATACCTCTGTTATTACAGGCCGAACTCGCTAACCACGTAACCTTCGAGTTTTTCTTAATTTGACGACTGTTTGATGCAGTGGTAGCGATCCTGTCTTTCGCACCGGCATTCGTGGGTTCGAATACCGGAACGGGTAGATGTTTATGCGACGAATACGAGCATTTGTACTTGATTTATGGGTATTTTTATATATTTCTATGAATATTACATAGATATGTATCGTATATGTCTATATATGTATGTCTATTCCTTCTAATATCCATAGTGATTAAGCATAGCATAGTAAGCACTACAAGCCTTATAGTGCTTACCTTGGACTATGCTCATTGGTGTAATAAATATTATTATTCTTATTTAAGTTACAGCTTTTTTTATCTGAATTAGGTATTATGTCACAATTCTAACAGCCATTATTCTTAAAAAGAAGAAAAGTAAATAAGCAGTAAGTCATTTGACAAGTGAATATAATTTTAAAAACAAACCTCTGGCAACTTATCTGGAACTTCACATTTTGATCACGCGAAGTAAATGATCCTAGCTGCAATAGCAATCGTTTACACCTAGCAAACCGCATTAGGGTAGTTTATAGCCTGCTCCAATGGGGACACCCTTAGATCAACAAATTATCGGTAGAATGGTGCGTAGTACGGCACCGAGATCAACAAACTTGGATGATTTAAATTCCTGTTTTTTATGCGATTTGTTAGTGCTAGCAAGATATCCAAAAAGTCATTACACTTTATCACAAACATAATTAAATAAAACCTTTAAATTCTTTTAATAACTATATAAACAGTAGGTGGAAATAATGTAGTTTTATGCCTTAAACCTAATCAATGCACAGTTTCTTAGTACAAATACTAAGAAACTGTGCATTGATTAGGTTTGTGACTGCTTTGTGAACCAAAGTTCAACCAATATTATTCAAAGTATTGAAAATAAAAGATAGATAATTAGGTCTTTGGAAAATCAAGGAATTATCAATATATAATTTGGTAAAAGTCAAATAATAACAAGTAGAAAGTCTTCAATTTTAGATTTATATATTGTAGCAACTGTAATTTCGCTAAAATGTTCTTAGAACTTGCAGATACTCCAGTTTTGAAAGTACTTTTTTACTTCACTTAACTTGTTTGCTAAACTTTAGAGGTACAAATAAATAGTACTTTAGAGTACAAATAAAAATAAATCGTCTAGACCGGAGTTTCAAATAGTTACTTGTCATAATTGCTTTTCTTCGTTGATAACTTAGTGGCACAGAGACGATATAAGTTCCACTTTTGAAGACATTATACACCGCCTCTGTCTCACTTTGACAATCTTGAGATAACGGTAAGGCCTCTTAAAATCTTTTCTAGGCTCCAGCATCTCATAACCCATGTTCAGATTCCGTGTATTATGCAAAAAACACTGCATTGTGATATATATTAAGAAATAAATAAACAAAATTACAACCCTGCTTCTGAAAATGTGCAACTTATTATGTGATAAAGTCGCACATTTTCAGAAGTAATAAATAGTAATATTTAATTCATATCCTCGTCAATTCAAACCGTGATAGAACAATTACTATAAGGGATTGATTTAAAATTTAAACTAACATCTTTTTGATTGCTTATTATCAAAAAATAAAATTAAGTTTGTGTTCATACCGCCTGAATTCATTGAAGTTCAATGATTCGTTCATTGAATTTGTGGCGGTGACAAAAGAAAGCATTTGCGTCGTCATTCACTTTATGCGGCGAGATGAGTTCCGTTTATTGTCGCCTTTGAACTTTGGAAAGAATGATTTGTGTTGGTTGTGGATTTCTTCACTATATCATACCGGATTTTTGCTATGCCATTAGACGTTTTGATGGCTTCCCTGAAAAGGAAATGATGATGATGAGCAAAATGGTAACAGTTGCTTTACGATATTTGTTCATTTTTATCTTTAACTTCGCCGTAAATTGAGTATCATTACATTTGATAACTCTAGTTAATCACACTTGGAAGTAAATAAATCGAGCCGTTGTTTTTCTTGCTATTATTTCTAGTATTATAAGTGAGGTTATTGGAAAAACTAAACGTGTAAAAAAAAAGCTTTAAATTTAATTATAAGCTGGTAAAAGTTTATTTTTTAAGGTTACAAATGTATTTATCTAATCACGACATGTTAAGTTATACGGTATCAAATAATAAAAACTAGAAAAATAAATTCACTTTGCTTTATTCCACTGGCGTGTAAAAGTTTTTATGAAAATGTAAACTATCAAGTAAGAATCGTATCTTGATTTTTCGGAATTCATCTAAAGATGAAGCTAAATCATATTAGTATGATGTCTTTTACGACCAATATAGAAAAAATTAAACATTTATATAGATACAGAGGGTAATAATATTCTTGGAACCGAACTCAGCATCTGGAACGGTTTGCCAGGAGACAAGTTCGAATTATATTTGGAAACATATTTAACACATTGTTTTTCTTTTCCATTATATCTATTTAAATTCTATCCACTAAATTAATGCCTTCAAACTCATTTTGAGTACATTTTTTAAGTGTTTTAGAATTGTTAAGTTTAATATATACTTTGAAAACTTACCTTGAAGATGACTATAAATATAATTTACTCTCAAAAGATTTTTCATTCAATTGGACTTAAGATAACTTTTTTCTTACACTGCAATCATTATATTCAGAGGGATTTATAGCAACTTCGTTTATTTGCAAAAATTCTTAGAAGTCGTCCCAGAGTCTTACTGGGTTCCGAGATTTTAGCTCCTTTAAGCTGATTAATGCCTATCCAAATGGATGTTCACTTTGTCGTTACTTTTTGTGTTACAAAAGGACAATGGCAGTCAGTTTAAACCTTGATGACAAATCGAATCCAAACGAGCAAAACATTGGGTAGTCCTTAGTTTTTCGCATAATTAACAACACTGAATACTCAAATCTGCTAGAAGAAAATTCAGTAGGCATAAAATGGTAAATTGTTGCCTCTAACAAAACCTGTCGCAATATTCGATTTGTGCTGTTATTTCTCTTAAGGTGAGTATAGACTAGAGTATTTTCTCGAGAATTTCAATGTTATGTATTTTTTTAAATGATACAAAACAAGACAAAGCTCCTTAGACTTTCCATAACATTTCTCCTTTGAACATTCCTTTCTATATTGCGTTCACTGTCGAATTTCTTCAGTTCTTCTGTAAATTCTTTACAGAAATAGATATTCATAATGTGTTTCAAAAATAATAATACAGCTCAATGATCTAGAAATATCTAATCTAATTCACCTGTAATTATTGATATATCATATTTTAAGCACTGTTTTGTTTTGTTAAATAAATATAAAAAAACTTAGAGCTCTGTGCTCGCCTGTAGGCTCGTGAAATAGTGATACATTAGAGTGGCTCGTTATTCTATTACAAGTATATATACGTACCCTTAGTAGCGACACAAGTTGGCTTATTTTTATTGCCTTCATTGTTTTTCCTTTGTGGGGTAATTGACCATTGCAGTGTTTGGGAAGACAATTTCAACAATTGTAATAGAATATAGTACACACGTATAAATTTATTTGCTGTTCACCATTTTTTTTATATTGTTATTTGAATTAGAAATTTCAAATCAATGTCAGAGTACAAACTATATTTTACGTGGCAGACTTAACTTACTTAAAATACTTACCTTTTGAAAGAGAATAGAGAAATTTGAGAGCCAAGAAAATGGTTCGACGGTAAGTGTCAAATCACTACATTCGGCATGGTTTATTTGAGTTCTAGTTCGAGTTTGAAAGAGTCGACACGCTGTAATCACAAACAACATTATGTTTAAGTTTGTTTTGAAAAATCAAGCAAATATTTTTATACTCAAATATTTTTGTAGGCATAATATGATACTTATTATATATAAAACCTAACGGTTCAAACAACGTCCTTATGAAGAGGTCTATAGCCCAGTACAGTAACTAGTTTTGCAAGGGTTGGTCACCAAAAATGTCGTAATTTGTTTTTAAATAAAAATTGTACAGTTTATGCCGGCGTAGGATGCCATAAACCTTTTACTAATAAAATAATGTCTCAAACAAAACACACTGCGCGACCAAGTGGTGAGGAGAGCTCATTTTGTAAATGACAAATAAAAGGTAGCAGACGGTCCCCCTATCCGAGTTTTTGAACCAGTTTTTCTCGGAAGGGTCTCCCAATTTCCAAAGTGCAAGTTGACTTACTAAGTCAAGTTGTTAAGTTCACGGGTATCTTAGACATAACAAAATAACTATATAAAATGCGGAATATAACAATTTAATTTGTATGCATCAATAGCCTCGCGTAGAATTCTAGTAACATTTATCTCAGTTCGCTAGCAAGGATTTGTGACTTATCAAATCTAATCCAGTAGTTGGGCCCTTCCCGAGCATGTTTTATATCGGCTTCATATTCTTTAACGCACGTCTCTATATATTTTTTCAGAAATGATGACTTGCCGGCTGGGTTCGCGACGGCTGGGCGGGTCGCGCGGCTCTTTACAGGCAGGCACCGCGTGCACCGCCGCCAGTGAGCTGGATCTGTCCACGCGTTCAAGAAGAGCACATAAAGCTAGGTGAGAAAACCCTATGGAACACAACAACTTTATAACTTACATCACAAAAAAGGGATATGCAATAACAGATAATTGTTTAATAATTAGCGTGTAATAATGGGTGGTTTTATCGTCAAAAGAGATCTCTGCCATACAACCTTTGAACGGAAAAGATTATCTAGAAGCGAGAACAATGGCAGTGTCATTAGAAATAAAAATATATGCAGAGTTATAAAAACAATAAAACATCAATATTATAATTAAGTGAGTATATAATATATATACTAAATATAAATAATATATACATGCACAATGAAAAACATATTAACTATAGATTGTACTATATATTATAGATATGGCACAATCTGTCTACGTTTTTGCTAATTATGTTAAGGATTACTAACTAAATTAGTAAAAACATTATTTAACTATGGCTACATTATTTACATAATTTACGTAGGAGGAGGTACATTATTTAACTATGGCTATTTGTTAATTGAAAGACAAGACTTACTATTAAAATTCTGAATAGCAAAAGAAATATAAAGTAGGTATTACATGATTGGCCGATTGGAATCTTTTTATCGGTCGGCAAAAAACATTACGCATACTCCGCCGCGGGTAAACAGCAAAGTTATGGGTGACTCTCCTCCATGCCCCTTCCCGGCCTAGTGCCCGATAAAGGTTAACTCTGCCATGGGTCCGGTGGGTCAGGAGTAGTAATTACCATCATGGACGTTAGCAGGCAATTTTATGACCTAAATTTGAGCATCCTCCCAGATGGGCGAGTTGTGCAATTCTAGCGGTTGGACCACCCATTATTCGCTTTCGAGCCTCGCTGGGAGGCATGGAGCCATGCGCTGCTTTCAACCCCTCACCGCCCTTAGAACGATGCGGTCTTAGAAAGTTCTGTCCCACATTATTTTTCTTGAGCCCAGATGGGTCGTTCTTTACATTGCCCGCTTTCGCGAGGGAAAGAAGAGGTGAGAAGCGATCAACCGATAAAGAAGCCGGCCAAGAACGCCGATACCACCTTTAAGAAGACATCCTCCGAGACCGGTAGTCATATTCCGCCTGAACCATTTCTGCCCTGAAAGCTAGCGTCAATTTTATCCTCTCATTTAGTGTCTAGCTGGCAGCTTCACTGCCAGGCATTCCATGCACTTGTGCTCTGTGTAACACGCAATAGACCAGTGTCCCTCTGCGCCATATCCGAAGCTAGTGTTGGAACGGTCCTGCTTACACGGACAAAGAAACCGCGTATGTCCTATGCCCATGCATTTGTAACACCTCATCGGAAGTGGTTCAAGCGTACGGACTCTTGCCTCACTCCATCCAATCATCAATCGCTCCGCATCAGCAAGAATATTTGTTGACGCAATTGGATACCTCGTTGTTGTGACTTTATACACAGACACAATTATATGTTCTGGAGGAAATCTCCGCTTTATTTCCTCTGTCTCTACCGAGTCATCGAGCCTGGAAACGCGCAAACATGCACGTTTCAAAGGTTCTCGTGATAATCGCCCACCCACCAAGGGCCTCCTTCATCAGATATGCTGGCTATTTCCAAACAGGCAGGGACGAGTATTTTGTCCTTTGCCGGGGCAATAGATTTATTGCCCTGTTTGGCTGACTCTTGTGGTGTGGTGGAAACTATCGTTGCGTCCTTAGCAGGGGTCAATTGGAGACCCTAAAGGTGCCGGTACGCACGGCAGCTAAGCCAAGTCTTCTCTCATTTGCTTGTTTTGTACCATGAGGCACTTGTGGTGCTCATCAGCAATCAGTCGTAAAACTCCTGAGCCTTTGACTTTAGTATATTTCTGATCTTGATTTACATTAATGTTTGGGTTCACTTTGTATTCCGTGATTGGGAGCTGATTTCAAGTATCGACTCCGTCTGCTCTATCGTCTTGTCACAGAGTGCTTGAGAGGACAGACCTATTTTCATTGGTGTTTGTAGGCGTGAAAATAGGTGTTTGTAGGCGTGACAAAGGTCATAGGGGATGACCCAAGGGTCATCCCTTTGTATCTTTACAAATACTCCCAACATCTATGCATATCATACATCTCATTACATCTCCATAAGTTACATGCGCCCCACGTTTTGAGTGGCCCCTCGCTTGGCCCCGCCGGGTTATTTTATTCTTTTTTGGTCACTGAAAAACGTGGGATTTTTAGATTTCTAAATCTAGTATTATTATTTCATTCTTTTTAATTATTAACTCAACGAAGTAACTATGTGTTACGCAACAATCGGATAAGCCCCATACAAAAGTCATAGTTGCCGAAAGTTGACCTGAAAGTGCACCTAGAAAGATGAAAGTTGTTTAAGCGTGCATTTCAACGGGTTCTGAGCTACCCTGAAAGTTTCAACTCGCTAGGTAGTCGGGAAGTGCCTGAAAATTGAGATACAAGATTCCAACCGGACAGACAAGACGACAGACAAGCAAACAGACAAGAAAGCGACCTAAGAAAAACGTGGGAATAAATCAGTCCAGATGAACAGACTCCAACATCATGAATACTAAGATCAATCCGGATGAAACACTTGATGGTAACTGTATATAATAAAATACAAAAGACAACTTATAATGTAAAATCAAAATATTAAGAAATAAAAATTAAATGAAACTATAGTACCATACTTATAAAATTACAATATACAGGTATAAATAGTGGAACACTCCACTTGCTTCGCTTGTGCTTCGATTTTATATCAAATTGATTAATGTCATCTAAACGTCGTTTCAGTGTGAATTAAGCTTAAGATTGTCAAAGAGTTAAAAACTACCTGAAAATACTTGGGTAAAGAAAAAATATCGTAAAAACGATATTCTCACACGACAGATCGTGAAAATTCTCCGTTGAAGTTGGGCACTTCGAGGGTCTGTCGTTGTTTGGCAAGGGAAGGGCCCTTTTCTTAAGGGCTGTTTTAATCATAAGTGTTGACTCGATGAGCCTCACTGTGCTTGGAAAAGGCTCCAGTAGATTGGCTTCGGAATACAGTTTAATGTAGGGTACTTAGATAAAATGGTTTTGTTGGATTTGAGTCAGCAAGGGCATTGTATTTTGTAATTACATTTTAGTGAGCAGATACTTAAATACCCTTCAATACTTTAAGTGTTTTTTGTGCTTACGAAGTATGTTTTTTGTTAAACGTGTTAATTTCTTAAATATTGCATTATGTAAAATTAAAAATAAATACATTGATATTTTGACTGCCTATAGAGAAATACTCTACATAGCTGTATTTGGATTTTGTAAACTTTTCATGATGATAAAGGCAACATTATGGCATTATTAAGGATAAGATATAAAATTATGGTTTTTGTTATTGTGTTTGTTAAAATCTTTATCTTTGAAGACAAAATTGTCTAAAGGGATTTGATGTAGTGATGACATATAATCTCTTATATTGCTTAGCCTAAAATTATCGTAAAACATTAAAAACATTAATATAAAATAATTTTATAATGTATTTACAGTTAATATTTTCTTATTATTGAAAAGTTTAACCCTAAATTTAAATTTACATTTATTGTTATTGCTATAATCCAAAACAGAATACACTCTTTGTTTATTTGTGGGTAGTGTGTAACCAAATATCTTATAGGTGTGGAACTTTTTGCCCGAGTCTGTATTTTCTGATAAATACAATTTAGGGGTCTTCAAGTTACGAGTAAATAGGTATCTTCTAGGCGCATCAAATCCTATTCGCATCGTCTTTTATCATTAGGTGAAATAGTGGTCAAGCGCCTGCTTATTTACTAAATTAAAAAAAATACTTATATTACTTTTTAAGTGTATCGTTGTTTGTCCAATGAGTTTCAGAAGATGCGGCAATGTCTGTTCCAAGCATATTTTTCGTTGGTAATTAGAAGAGTATTTACTTTGTCTGAAATATATACATAGTATATATAAAGTCTAGTTACTGATTCCAAAATCTTAAAATACCATTATGCCTATTAGTTTCCCATACATATTTTATGTTTGTACTGCTAAATTGCATTGTTCTTAACCATACCATACTATCGGTGTCAATTTAAAATAAAGTCGTATGTTATTTATTTTTTTAACATACGCGTCTAACAATTGATATCCATTTAAGAAAACTATATATGCACACAATAAGGTTAATGTGCGTATCTCATATTACCCGAAAATGAATTAAAGTTTATTTGATCATTGACTAAAGGTTATTTTACGCCGAATGGCAGAGATAATTCTAAATATTCGATTAAACTATGCGAAAATAGAGCAATTACAGTTCTCATATCACCGTCAGAAACACTGCTCACAACAAAACAATCTACCCATAAATCCGCACATGGCAAAGTTACTAAATATTTCCTAAAGTGTTGTAACATTTGTTGCGACAAATATTTTCGATGGAGAAACGAGCAACGGCAACGGAACCGATCACATTTTTGAGCGGCTTATATCTCATTTCACGGTACGACAGCTAGCATCGAAAGCTCCTTTAGCCCCAGTCCGCTGTCGCATTGGGAAAACCAATTTCTGGCGTTAGCCGCTCGTGTGCTACTAAGTCGATTGAACTTCAAACGAATATCCTCTATTCCGAAAATCTCATATCTACATAACTTCGGAGATTACCAACGATTCATTTTTGGTGGGAGCTAACCGCTTGTGGTCAGCTTTTCACATTTGTGTCATTAACACGTGCCAAATTAGAGTTTTATATGGCTATCATTTTGTATTTTGTAATGACTAACGAAACTGCTATGCTTTAGTTACACCCTTAATGTGTTTAATATAAAATAACGTCGTTTGACTTATTTTATGATGCGTTAGATCTGTCTCGTATAAAAGATACTTATAAAAATAATGGGAGCGTGTAGTGGGAACTAGTATCTAGCTATCTTATTATTCTCTTGCTGACAGCAAAAATATACATAGAATTGGAACAAAGATGATGTGAAATGTGTACACAATTAAATCGTACAATCACATATGAATGGCAGCACTATGAAAAAGGCATTTATCATTTCAGACTATACTTTTGTTATTATACCTGTTGATAAAGATATATGGACTTGATATGTTGGGCGATGGATAAAAGGAAATTACACGTAGCAAAGCATAGAATGTGTGGAGTGAAAAGAATGAGAAAAAGATAATAATGATTATACTATCATTGGGACCTTAGATGTAACACTATGTAGGACATAACTCTAAAGAAAAGCTTTTTTTTAAACGTATGTTGCTAAGGGCGTGATGGTAATGGGTATTGAATCCATCAATACTCATAACGGAATTCCATCCGGAATGGAAAAAGATGCCCTCAATAGAGATGAAACGATTATATTATGAATGCTGCGGATGTGAAGAAAGTGAAATGATAAGGTGACAGCTAACAGAAGAAGGAAAAATATTGCTAATCCCAAATAGTTCAAGACAGGAACACCACGATGAAATAGTTGAAAACATGTTTTTTTAATTGGGGTTATTTTAACATTGGATTTATTTTTTGAAATAGCATACGGTCAACCAACGTTATAATACGTATATACAACAGACATAATTCATTAGGCCTGATCTGTTATGATCTACATAAATGATAAATGGGATGTTCAAAAGATGCATTGCGTGATCATAAAATTTTATGCAAACTGACATCTTCCTATATTATATATTATCCTATATTATACATGAATTCATTGAGCTAAATGATATAAAAACAAAGTAACATGATGATTTTTAAAGACCAGAAAGACCAGAATATTTTTTTAATACTTATAGTATTACTCTATTGAATTGGAAATATATATTTTATAGAATCCGCTTGATCGTCCCGCTCCATAAAAACATTTACGACTAGCATTTCATTGGGCGATGTCTTATTCCATTGATGCCCCGCGTTGCCAAGCTAAATAGACTAATAACACCGCAGATGGAAAGTTATTTTACCACTGTCTATTTCATTTTATATTTTTACACGGTTTGGAACTGGCCGTAACATTTAAAGTCTATATTTTCTACGGTATTCAATAGTTATTGATTTATAATAGATGAATTAACTAAGCTGTTGTGTAAATAAAAAAAATACAAATTTTACCCAAGGAGATGAACTGACAGAATATAGGGACTGCAAAGTAGACATAGTTCTAAGTAGTCTTAAGTGAAAGATTTTGCACATGCAACGAATACTCCAAACACATATGTTAATGGTAACAATAGTAATTAAACAAAAAAAGGGAAAGCAGTGGCCGACATATTTGGTCTGCGATTGCAATTCAACCATTGAAATAAATGAGTTTGGGAAAGCATTTAAAAAAATCTTTTACTAGTTCGCGATCACAAACTAGTTAGTTAACATAAAATACAACTGACAATGGAAATAGATTTATTTTGTTCTAGAATATTCACTATTCTAGTACGAAGTTTTGGATTTAAAAATACGAGTCCCCAAAGCCGACAAGCTAGCATGCTGAAATCCGACTTTTCACGGATTTTATTCTCGGTTCCATATTTGTGGTAAAGTTACCGTTGTCAAAGTTATTTACTTGTTTTAAGATCTACAACGTACACATTGTTAATTTTTATTTATTTAATATATTGTTTTACATCAGAATATGCAGGTTGAACCTTATATAAATTGCTTCAACACGATTTCTATTTACTTGTTTATTTATTTAATATATCCTAATTATTTTGTACAGATTAAAATTACTGGGTGCTAGTGGTGAGGCGCCACTGTTGAGCGGATGGCGGAGCACACCGCATACACCGCATGCACCAGCCACACCAGCCCCGCATCATTCGCACAATCACTTAGCGCCACCGCACTGCAATGGCACAGACAGGTATTGATATAATAAGTATTAAGATAAACGTCAATCGAGCATTTAAATGAGAAGCATATGGCTGTTCGCAATGGAGATATTCTTCAAAAAGTACAATGCCTACTGTCCCATTTAGTTGCCTAGTTCTATTAAATCTAGGTGGTTCTTTTCTAAATTCAGGTGATTAAATACGCCCCATTCAGATAGATGGGTCAAGTCAAGTTTATAAATAGCTAATTAAGAGATGGAAGCTGATCGCAAGTGGTAAAAAAGCGTTGTAAAAATAGTATAAACTTAATTTTTAACCATAAATAATAAATATATTAAACGATTTCGGGAAGCTATTACACAGGTTTCCATAAATAGTATATCTTAACATCAATCAATATTTTTCTGGCTAGTTTTTAAGGCCACTATGTTATTGACAAATTTTCTAGGATCTGATTCTCCTAACCCATTGAGCTTACACTCAAATTCACTTTCATTTCACATTTAGTAATACTTTGTTCCTACAACTTTTACTTTAATGAAGTGAGAACTCTATCCTCCATCACTTGACCATTTATAAATTATAATTATTATTAGACCGTGGCGGTATTATTGCCTCCATTCCAGTTATGTTCGATACTATATCTGTTTGTTTGTGTGGTATGTCTAAATTCAATTATCTCTGGCTATTATTAGGCTACGGTTTGATTCGGTATATTGCAATTACCATCTTATTATTGAACAAGTTATTTTTAACTTCAGGGATTATTGAGCAAATGTGTGTATAAATAGTAGAGTAGCTGTAGACAAAACATAATATTAGCTTATTTATAAAATTAACGTAGTAAATTCTACGCCCTAATTAAAATTTGTAATAAGTTTAAATAAACTCATTTGCAAAAAAAACGGGCACCTAAGCAATGAACCACTTCAAATGTTAATATTGCTTTGTTTGATAATTATAGGTAGTTTTATCCTCACAATTTGGTAAATTAATAAGAAAATAATCGTTTTCATCAGTATTTGATAAAATTTTGATACAATTTATGGGAAAAAATGCTAAACCTCACTAGTAGTGTATGTTCGCTAGTAGTGCATATGCTCATGAAGTAAAAATAAAAAAGCTTTTTTGTTTGTTTTTCTTTAATAAAGTAAAAGCAAATAAATGGTTAGTATCGAGTGTGACCCCCTCTAGCTAAAATCACTGCTTGAATTCGTCTGGGCATGCTAGCGAGTATATCCTGGATACTTGTTTGCGGAATACGTTCCCACTCCGCAGTAATCACATTCTTCAGCTCTTTGATGGTCTGCGGAGCCGGTTGTACTGTTCTCACACGTCTTTTCAGAACGTCCCAGACATGCTCTATGGGATTGAGGTCGGGACTTCGAGCTGGCCAATCCAAACGACGAATGCCGACCTCTTGCACATACGCTTTAACATCGCGAGATCGGTGGGCGCGAGCATTGTCGTCCATAAAAATCGAAACTTCACCTAGAGCGGCAAATGCAGGTTGTGCATGAGGAATTAGAACTTCCGTTATGTATCGATGCCCAGTTATTGAGCCGTTTTCAATGAAGACTAACTCTGTACGATCCATTGAATTTATTCCTGCCCAAAACATAACAGAGCCCCCACCATAAGGTGTGATTTCTTCGAAACATGCCTCTGCAAAGCGTTCTTCTTGTCTTCTTAGCACTCGCCGACGTCGATCTTCACCGAACAGAGATATCCTGGCTTCATCAGAGAACAAAACCCTATTCCAATCTTCTTGAGTCCATGATTCACAATTTCTAGCGAACCTAAGCCTGTGAACTCGGTGCTCACGGAGTAATTTGGGGCCGCGGGCCGGGTGGTGACTGCGTATATTGGCAGCGAGAAGCCTCCTCCTGACCGTCCATAGACTAATATGCACATTTCTTACTTCTTGGAGGTTGTTCTTAAGATCCACATACGAAGATTTGCGATTTCTCAATGCGCGACTCACAAGAAAACGATCATCACGTGGTTGGGTATATGGTTTTCTTCCAGAACCAGGCCTTCTCTCCACAGAACCAGTCTCCTGATATCGCTGCCAGGTCCTTTGAACCGTCGAGCGACTAACATTTAGCCTCCTAGCCACGAAGCATTGGCTCCAACCCTCTTCAAGGAGCGCGATAATTTTGGTAGCTTTTACCACTTTATCTACCATTGTTGATACAGCCAAACAGCAATAAATAAAGCTTTGACAGTCAAGGATATGAAATTAATCGATAAATATTGAATAAAAGTTATGAAAGTCGATGTTAACTTCTGGAACTTCACCCCAAAAATGTAGGATAAAAAGGGGTTTTCTGTAAAAATGAGCATCAAATGAAAATTTGTATTTAGAACGTACTTTTTAAAATACCACGGCATTTTTAAAACCGGCCTGTAAAGTGTACAAACGATTGAAACCTTTTTTGTATTATATCTTTTTAAAGATAAATGAAAATCAAAACCGCCCGTTTTTTTTGCAAATGAGTGTATTTTGTTAAATGAAATCAGGTGTTTGTGTATTTTTTGTTAGGCATTGATCTTAATCTATAATCTAAGATTTGGTTTGTGTGGTTGTCTGTCCGCTCTTTTCCCCTCTCTTTTTCCATTGTATCAATAACGTTATCATAGCAACGCGTTAACCGCAGGTAGTTCGTCTACCGAACGCTAGATAGCGCTAACGGAAAAATATTTAATAATAAAAAAAAATTAAAAAATTTTGTCCACCCGTGTGAAGCCGGGACGGGCTACTGGTCTATAATCTAAGATCACAGTGGTTTGTGTGTTTGCCTGTCCGCTCTTTTTCCCGCTCTTTTTCCATTGTACATGCGTTACCATAGCAACGCGTTAATCGCAAGTAATTCGTCTACCGGACGCTAGATGGCGCTAACGGAAAAATATTTAATAATAGAAAAAAATTAAAGAATTTTGTCCACCCGTGCGAAACCGGGACGGGCCGCTAGTCTATAATCTAAGAACATAAATTTGTTGTTTGTGTGTTTGTCTGTCCGCTCCTTTTCCCGCTCTTTTTCCATTGTATCAAATTAACGATACCATAGCAAAGCGTTACCGGGTCAGCTAGTAATATATGAAATACATAGCGTTTTTTTCATACACTATAGCCTTAGGTCCTTAAATATGGAATTATCGTTTTGTTATAGTGGTCACTTGGATCTGAAATATCTCCCCTTTGGCTAAAAATTCCAAGTTGAAATTAATAATTTTGACTTTCGAAAACAGTTATTTATTTCATTTTCCTGATTGGTTTTTACTTTTGCGTCGCTCATGTGATTACATATAAAATTGGCGTTTTGTAATACAAAGGGATCAATAAACTACCTATGAGATGAGAAAAGTGCATAAATAACAAAGGTGCATACTGTGAGTAAAGAAATACATTACAATTACAAATATATTGTTTTAAACTTTCATGGTCACTAACATTATAGTTATATAAGTTATTTACGGGATTGTTACCATGTACCTTGTCTTTAGCGAGTTTCCGATATTTCGGCACTGTTGCAAGCGCCATGATCACGGAGCAATGTCAATTTCATGTGTAAGAACCTTTTATATTGTGGTTTGCGGAATACATATAATATGTACCCCTTTTTTTCCCATATTCAAGAAAACATTTCTGTATAATAATTATAAAATTTTAATAGGCATAAAATATAATGTCATTGATCTAATATGTATAAATATAAAGTCTACCACAGGGTATTTAACTTCATTACAAAATATATTACAATTGGTCATTGCAATGAAATTGAGCTAAAATGTACTTTGTTTCAGTATATATGTATGTATGTATCCTTTCAATTTGACTCTTACTTTCCGAGGTGTATCCGAGCCGATCACAGACCATATTGAGCTTCTCGGCATGTCATTGTCACCAACTCTCAATTTTGGCTCTTTCATTTAGAGTAAGGCTCAACTAGCTTCAAAAACATTTGGTATTCTGGCGAAGGTGAAAAGGTACTTCACGCCGGAACAGTTGCTCTATCTTTACCAAGCGCAAGTTCGATCGTGTTTGGAGTACTGTTTTTATCATTGGGACGATTCCGCCCAATACCAGCTCCAGACGCTTGAGTATATTGGCCAGGGCCATTGGAGGGCCAAAAAGCTCATCGGCAATGACGATCTTTTTTATAATAAGCTCAAAAGCCTTGAGCAGAGAAGGAAGGTACCAGGCTTATCCGTTTTTTATAGGATACATTTCGGAGAGTGCTCAGCAGAACTGCACAGTTTTATTCCGCCGTCTCCATTTTTTCGGACAACTAGACTTACAAATAGGTGTTATATGGTTGATATACCAAAGAGTCGCACTAAGCTTTTTGGTTCCAACTTTGTGATCCTTAACGCTAAAGAGTGGAACTCTTTGCCTAAGTGGGTGTTTCTTGATAAATTCAATTCAAGGGTCTTTAAGTCACGAGTGAATAGGTATCTTCTAGGCAGGCGCGTCACGTCCTAGATTGTATCGTCGCTTACGATCAGGCGAGATAGTGGCCACGCGCTTACCATTGTTATACGGTAAAAAAAGCAATAACACCCGTAGACCATTAAATGGACAGCCGAATCCATCTATCAGCTTAAACATTATTTATGGCAAAACCCTCCTTTTTTTGGGGACATCCTTCGTCCAGGCTCGAGAGTCGTTCGGCTGCAATGATGTTGATCATGATAATGATGTACACATATAAAATAAGGTTTTTTTCTGTAAAAAGAAATGTAATTCATGTTATTTTTGTGACTTGGGTCGTAATTGGAAACTCTGTGATCTCTGGTGACGTCACACATAAGTGACAGGTGACAGGTTATCAACAAAGTTTCTTATTACGTGCTCTCACGACTTTTTCGTGTCCATCAAGCCATTTTTGTGTCCTATACTTATATTTCTTTTCTATAATAGCTTTTAGTTGAATTAAGTTACGTGTATTTTAATAACCAAATTATAGTGCAATGAATTAATGCACTCTGGTTTATGTCAGTGTAACAAATCATATAAAAGTATTTTCTCAGTATTAAATATTGTATTGAATTTTCATCTGATTTTTCACTTTATTTAGGTTAGTGCAAAATGTTATATCCCCATTTATTAAATATTAATTAGGAATTGTATGTTAGAAAACATATAAATAAATAAAAATATTGTCAGCTGTTATTTCGTGCTCTGATTTATCTTCAAATTTTTTTTTCTATTAGATAGGAGCGGCAGCTCCAATGTTTTATTAACTCGATTTTTATTTATTTTGAACACCACAAACAGGAACCAAACTGCTTGAGAGCCACTACTGTACCACGTTAGTAAATTTATGTATTTTATTGAATTATTGATTTCCACGAGGTGCATTCATCTTACATTATCTTTTCCTTAATTCTCTTATTGCTTTTGATTTCTGTAATCCGAAGTCTGTAGAAATTTTGTAGGAATCCCACTCACGACATATCTAACGAAACCGCAGCGTTTAACAAGAAATCAATATTTATTTATATAACAGATAAGAAAGAGCTATTTATAAATGTACCGATTTATATTCCGATGTTTTAAGGTACGGTAACAAGGGGTTTGCTATAATTCTAAAGGTATGTAAAAGGAAGAATATTATATTTACTACGTTAATTAAATCAAGTTACTTGTAATTTTGATAAATTATTTCATTACACGCCACTAAAATATAAACTCAAACTCACTATCAAATTAAAAAAAAATGTATATTACAAAGTTTATTGATTGTTCAAAGTTACAAGCAAAATATTTGATGGTAATTAATGCTAACAAAGACTCTCGTTACCAATAATATCGGTAAATTACTAAATTTAAGTATTATAATAAATTTGATAATTATATAACCATAACTATGTGGCAGTTTATGAACCACAGAGGGCGTATTATAAGTAATTTGTGTTAAATATACTAAGTTTATTTCATTTCAGTTTGTAGGTACGTACATTGTTTATATGTTAGTATGAAGTTATTGACGAGAAAGTTAAAACAACCGTCGTAACGAAATTGATCTGTTTAAAAACTGCAAACACACAAACATTAATGTATTCAGGCGGGAATGGAACACGTATCCTTTGAAAGTCCGGTCCAATGCTCTCCCAATTGAGCTAACGAGCCTTGTGAACACCCGTCGAAATTTTCCAGTACCTTTCTAATTTTACGCTGTAGGCCAGCGTTGTCTATTCAAAGAGAGGAACGTCCTCTCGTATTCGAAAGAAACATTTTTACTTATGTTTGGGCAATCGATTAAGATGAAACAGCCATTTAGTTTTATAATTTAATATATTTTGTGCATTTTTTCAATGCTATCTTCGAACATAAAGTGAATTCTCAGGCGGGAATCTCATACAAAATTATTTATAGGACTTTTTTACTCATACAAAATTATTATTTTAACAATTTGATCGTATTTCAAATTTATCTTTGTATAAAATTATACAACCCAAAATATGTTAATTTTCCTGTGATTATTTTATTAGAATATAGTTGAAATACAATTGACAGATTTTTAGCAACAGTTCCTTAAACACATGATTTACTAATAATACTTTCACAAATAGTGCTACAGATTTTAATAATCTAAATGGATATTTCCAAGTTCGTAATCAAATCAAGTAATACAGTTTAACTGAGAACGATCGGTACGGTATACCAATAGCCGGATGATGCTGATGATAAATTGGCCTTCAGAGAATGTAGAACTTAAAAAAAACTAGATAAAATATATTTTTAAATGCTAGTCTCTAATCTAGTTTTGTTAGATGTGTTACTCAGCGTGAATAGTGAAAGAATTTTTGAAATCGGCTTAGTACTTTTTGAGTTTATTCATTGCAAACATACAAAAATACAAATCGTTCCTCTTTATAATATTAGTGTAGATTAAATGTTTACAGCTATTAGTGTTTACCGATGAAAATGCCAATCGGGAAGAACGTTTTCTGAATAGTTTTATATTTAAGAAACATATTCTTAATTTTTTAGTAACTACATAGGTACATGATCTTTCGTTGCGTAATCTACTAGGCAAATAAGGTAAATGGAAATAAAAGATAAATTTTATATTTAAAAGTTACAAAGCAATAAATCTGTGAAAGTAATAAAGATACCATAGAATGGTTGACAGCCCTACCCTACGCAAGCTCTTACATCTGAGTGAAGACTAAACAATCAACTAACACAAATGCCATAGGTACAACTAGAGAACCCTGAGTTACCTGCGGTTGTGTTGCTTGCATTATTCACACAATGTAGTGTATGAATGAAGAGTGGAAAGCTTATTAAGAATTACATGATTTAAAATGCGCTTGCTTTCGCGTACAACATCTATTTGTATATTCTAGTGCTGCTTTGTTCATCTTTGTGTCTTATACTTATAATTCAATATAGTATAGATTTTGATAATGCTAATGATTCAATTTCATTACTTTTTTGTTAGATCGAATAGCCTATGGATAATAAAGTACTGTAAAAATTCTGAACCTAACACGATTTGTGTAGTTGGTGTTTGTATGTTGTAGTTGGAAGAGCAACTCTTTCTGGCAAAAGCGTCTTAGCACTTAAAAGAAAGAGATCACCTTTTCTTTGTTAATTTCTTTTGTTAATGAAATAAACATTTTTTTTTATTTTTCTTTAAATATTTCTTATGTAACATTTACGTATGTCTGTCTATCCGTTACCTTATTAACCAGAACACAAATCACGTAGTGCTTACTTTGCACTGGACACATTGGTGTGAACGTAAGACATTTATTTATTACTCGTATATATTTGAATGAAATAGTATTTTATTATATATAGGTACTTTATTGAACAACGAATGGGGAAATGTAAGATCTAAATAAGTGCTGTTTTCAACTTTATCAGGGCTTAATAAAGTTGAAAACAGCATATTTAGTTCTTAATTTTAGTAGAAAGCCTCCTTAAAAGTAGAGTTTTTATAATTTATGAATCACTTAAACAAGCTTTTATTCAATCGAAAACTAAGAAAAGTTTCTGTTTCTAAGGAACTATGTAATAAAATATAAGTGCCAAAATTTCACCCATTTCGCTGGAAGGTGGGAGATAGAACTCTGGGCTGCTTACTAGGAAACTCATGTGTATGAGGGTGGGTCAAAAAGTTCGCGGAATGAGGGGCATGGAGGGGGGAGAGGTGACTTTTTACTGCCTGCACTAGTTGTGACACTCATTAAGAGTATAAGTACAAAGTTTAAAAAAAATAGATCATAATTACCTGAGCTACACATCAATCAACAAGTCAATCCGGAAGAAAATGCGCAACATGGAGAAAATTGAGTTTCGCGCAGTCATCAAGTTCCTTACCAAACAAGGAAAACCTCCCCAGACTATTTTGGAAGAGATGTCTTCTGTTACGGGGACTGTTGCCCTGGTAAAACCATGGTTTTCAAGTGGCACAACCTGTTTAAGCAAGGAAGGGATTCGATTGAAGATGATCCAGGCCAAAAACTTATGGCTACTGTTTTCTGGGATTCAGAGGGAATCCTCCTTATTGATTATAAAGAAAGGGTGTCTCTATCACTGGAGAGTACTACGCTGCACTATTAGAACGTCTGCGAGATGCTGTGAGAGAAAAAAGACGGGGAAAATTGACTAAAGGTGTGCTCCTTTTGCACGACAATGCACCCGTGCACAATGCGCAAGTTGCGATGGCTGCTGTTCAAAGAGTGGGCTTCGAAATCTTGGAACATCCTCCTTATAGCCCAGATTTAGCCCCAAGTGATTATTATTTGTTCCCAAAAATTAAAAAAGAGCTTCGAGGGAAAGAGATTTTCCAGCGATGAAGAATTGAAGAGCGCAATTTCGGCCTATTTTGACGACAAAGAGAAATCATTTTTTTTCGAAGATATTAATAAATTAATTGATAGGTCTAATAAATGTATTAGAGTTGAGGGGGAATACATTGAGAAGGAAAAATAATTTTGTGTTTTATTTCTTACTTTTTACCCTCCATTCCGCGAACTTTTGGACCCTATTGGAGTATCTATAATTTGTAGTAGATGCATAGTAATAAGAATTTTTACCCTTTTTGGTGCAGTTATGTGCATATATAACCATTTTTAATGTTTTCTATTTATTATTAGTTAAAAATAGAACCATTGTAGGAATAGTATGTGTACGCCATCAAATAAGCGAAAAGAAACGTACCCCCGTGCTAGGTGTTTATAATCCAGGGCTTCTCTAAGACTATTTTGTGTTGAAACTTGTATTTATGTTAGATAGCGTCCTTTGAGCGAGATTCAGGTTTTCCTTCTATTTACTTCACGTCACACAAAAAATAATTCTTAAAATATAGTTGATACATAGGTTTATTACTATAGATATTGTTAAGGTAGCAAGAAACAATCCTGTTTCTGCTTGCTTTTAGCCCTTATTTTCTGTAAGGACCAAATTTCACAGTAAAGGTTTAGAATTTTGATGAAAATGTTTAAATAAACAAGCACACACTCTGCTTGCAACATTACCCGGGTACGGTGTGACGTGACCGTAGTTAAGGACATAATTTTACCCTGGGCAACTGGAAGGAAGGTTGTCAGAATAAATTGTTGTGCTATCGCGTTTTAATAAATGGACTTCATACCATCTAACCGGTATATAGTTGATAGTGTACTTGTCATGTAGAAAGCGTTGCCAAATCTATGGAAAATTAATTCAAACACCAGAATCTATAGACACCACATTGAAAGCTCTATGAAGTGATATAACCGTCAAAAGATTAAAGATTATTCCGAGTTTTAAGCAGATTAAGGTTAATTTTGATATTCTTAAACGATCTCACTCACTGGAATAAAATTTGATGTAGGTACTGAAAAGCCTTAGTGTTAATGTTTTTCATTCTGACTCGACTCCTTCTCAGGAGCTATGTACACATGGATACACTATATAAGCAAGTTTTGGGTTTAGCACACAACCGATTTTTTAAATTATTATTTCGAAGATTTTATCATCGATTTCGTGACCGGCTTAATGCATACGTCAGTTTGTTAATCATCCTCTGTGCACTTTCTACATGAGCTATCAACAAAGTTTTGGACGTGTGCGTTAAGCCGGAGCTCTTGAGGAAAGTGCACTCCAAAGGAAAAAGGGAAATCAATAAGTCGGTCATTTGCGGGAATACACTTAAGTAGGCCCAATGCGGTGATCATTGGTTTCTGTTGTCTATGAAGACTCGTTTCGGCATGTTTGATACTTGGATAATTATGGTACTCGCGTCATTACGATGGACAATTGTCTGATATGTACATTATATACTTACAGAATAAATAGACTTTTTATATAGTTATACCATTATCTCTTGAATACAGTCAACAGTACATCAACCCATACAAAACTGTCATATTATTCTTTTGGATTATCAACACATTGAGTACAATAAAAGCTGTGAAATAGTTAGCAGTTCGTGGTAAGTTAACGTGTTGTTGTATATACTGTTACAGAAAACGCGACAAAATGCGACAAAGTAGGAACACGACCTAAATTACGGTAATTTTCGAAATTAAAACGAAATTCTCTATATGTCTAAAGTCTGCAGCCGCATTATACTATTTTGCCATAATCAATGAACCATCTAGATGTTTAGCCTACCCAAGCAAAGACAAACTGAGGTACTGGATTTTTTTTGCATTTGCAGTCGTCGTCTTCTTCTTATGGTATTTTAGTTCATAGGTAAGGCTTGTGCCGCTGCAGCGGAGGCGTTCATAAACTGATTATATATACTGTAAATGATTTTAGTCTCTTATTCACTTTTAATTTTAATATTAAATCTTATCATAATTTGAAATTTGTCAAATCAGACAAAAGTTAATCAATCGCTAAGGTATTTTGAAATAAATGATAATTTATTTACTTTATTTATTGAACATTGTAAAGCAAAAATAAAAACGAAATACTGAAACCCGGAATAGTGTACACTTATAACAGTAACAAAGCTAGTATGAATGAAATATTGCCGAGAAAATTCAGCATCAAAAATATGTCATAAAATGAGAGAATAAATGAGACATAACCTCACCATTTTCACCGCAATGGGTGTTGTTCCCGGTATGAATAATGAGGGACGACACTGAATTTAAGGGGCACGTGATAGGATATCTCGGTCCTTTGGCACTGAGACGTCAACTCGAATTGCGTGCTTGAGTATAATGTTGACATTATTTCGACTTGATTGAGATTTATGAGAATCGAAAGTCTAATTCAAAGTCTGCTATAATCGCCTTTGCTTGTGTAGGTACTACCAGCAAACCCAAGGTTCTTCCCACAAGTAGTTGTTATTCGTTGTCGCCCGTGCAGTGGCGTACGATGCGACGACGGTTCTTAAATTCAACTAATGCCATCTTTTTTATTTGACTTGATTAAAACAATGTGTAAGCATTCGAAATTTTAATTATAATGCTAAATTCTTAATTCTTCACTCATTGTTAGAACCTCTAATCAGCCCGTATTAAAAAATACGGCTCATCCTGGTTTCGCACAAGTGGACAATTTTTTTTTAATTTTTCTAGCATTAAATATAGCGTATGTTACTCAGCGTGAATGTAGCTTTCCAATGGTGAAAGAATTTTTGAAATCGGTTTAGTATTTTTTGAGTTTATTCATTGCAAACATACAAATCTTTCCTCTTTATAATATTAGTGTAGATACGTCTAGAAATCTATATCGGTTTATTAGTTTTTATAAACATTAAGGTTACAAATTTTATTAACTGTATTCAATCCTTCTGTGCGTAGTGTTTGAAAAACTAAATCTAACAGGTATTAGCTCAAATGTGCTGTATTGTGTTCACAGTAACTATTCGTAATAAACAAATTATATTGTAACTAACATTTTTGTACTGTAGATAAATATACAAAAAAAGGAGTCTGATATTGGGCACTTGTTCTACAAATTATTGTCAACAATTCAACGACAGTTTAAACTTTCTTTTTGTTCCCAGTGGCAGCAGAGGAGGCCTCAGACGGAGGTCGACTTACGCGAGCGGCCGTCTAAGGGTTGGGCCGCACTGGTCCTTCGTGTTCGACCCAGCGGGTCGGCTGTGTTATTACTGGTCGATGGTCGTCTCATTGGCTTTCCTTTATAATCTTTGGGTCATCGTGTACAGGTTCGCCTTCCAGGAGATAAATGGTGGGTAATTTCTATATTTTTAAAACTGACTGTGATTTAAGTTTCTTTTTCTTTTTACTTCTTATATATATATATATCCCAATAATTTTGAAAATAATGCAATTCTACCTTATTTATTTTTATACGTCTGCAATTTCTTCGAGTATCTGGAATATGAAGAGATAGCGCTGACGTCAGCTTAATGAATATTAGGAAAAACTCGACAGGTCTGTCAAAGTATCAGAAGTTCAATTGGCCGAGTATCTAGTCACCCAGATAACGAGGGGTTGTGGGTTTGAGCCCCGCCGGACACAGATAAGTTGATTTTTTTCTAGTAATAATTGGTTTAGTAAAATAAAGTTGCTTTTATCTTGTTCAGTCAAGAAATTTATCTTTCAATATGCAATTCGCACATAGTTTGTGTTACCTCTAACTGCCTGAAGAAATGGGCGTAGAGTTTTGAATCCTTTGGAAAAACTTAAGTATACCAAGATCTATTACTAGGTGTCATATAAATTCATTTAAAAATCAAAATTATGTGTGTAAGTCGATTCTATAGCAACTAAACAATACTGTTTAAAAGTTAAAACTAAATAAAAGTGTGACCGAACAATGACTGCGATGAAATCTGGCTTAAACAATGGCTTCTAAAAACTAGGTACCAAAGCGTGAGAATATTATTTATAAAAAAAATTGCATTGGCGGTATCCGGTAAAATAATTTCTTTATAATAGCAATAAGCAATAGTTTGACGGGTAAGAACTAAATCGTAGTGTTTACTGCAGTACTCATATTCTCCCTTTTAAAAGTTTTTGTACAAAGTCCAAGTTTTACAAAGTGTAAGTTCATTTGCCGTTGTATAAATTTAAAATGTATTATGAAAAATGGACTAATGTCCAAAGATGGTAAGTAAACGACTATTTTGCGTCATTACTTATCCACAATAACCTTTACGAAATCATCTCTCCTCCTGTGTAACATCACCGAGCCCTTAAGTAGATGGTTGTTCTTTACAGGAGTATTTTAAATTTCATAGGAATGTGGCATCGAGAAGGCGAAAAATTAAATAAATACATTAGTCAAGTATAAAATGAAACCACAACACTGCTATTACTCTTTTAATATAATAACTTAGTTTATTTTGTATTTTATATAATATAGGAAAAGTCGTAAATTCTGTTAAAACTGACGAGTTTCTTACATCTGTTCCTCTTGACAGTAAAAGACGTTCTGAATTGGTGGTAAATAAAAGTAATTTGATCGAAGCAAAAGCACTTATTTTAAGTGCAATTGAATAATGTTTATGTTCATTTCATATAAAGGCCCGTTCCTTAACAGTGGGATCATTAAAAGACTGATGATGGCTGCAAAAAAATAAAATTTGTGCCTATTACAAAATTTACTATATTATTTTTTAAATGCACCACTATTTTATGCTTCGATTGCGACACAATCGTTCAGGTGTCAAGTAAACGCTTTATTTCAATGCGAGATAAAGTATCGCACTCACTGCTTGACAGCCATCGAGGAAAGAGCTCTTTACCAATTTCATTTGAATGATACTCAGATTTGATTTGATATTTTATTTCGATGCTTTCACACTTTGAGTTAAACGTAGTATGATTATTTTTAGACGCAAGATTTCTTTTTAATTTTCTGCCGTCCTTTTTCATAACACGGATGATAAAAGAATCAAATCACAACATAATAAATTCATAGAACGAGATGATAGCAATAATTTTGGTATAATTTTTATATTTTGATATAAGCATAACATCACACGAACTATAAACAGGCAGCAGAATTAATTTAACATATCCAAATATCCGTAATTTTCTGTGAATTCGTGACGCCCACTTCCCTCGAGGATTACAAAGTTTCGGCGTATGTGTGGTGTGATCACAAAATCGCTTAAAAATGTGTCATTTGCAGGAGGGAATGTTATAGAAGTCATATAAAATGAGACTAGAAGAGAACACAGCTCTTTCTTGCTGAGATTTTTGTCGGATTTTCTTAGTAGAAGACCTTCTATGTCTATAGTTTTATTTTTATGCTGTGTTTTCTTTTTATTTTCATTTTAAATATAATAATATTTTTTACATAACTGAGCTAAGAATGGTTAACATGTCACCAGGGTTCGATTCTCGGTTCTTTTTTTACAATGGTAATATCATTCGTTTTTCATATCTATAAACTGTAAAATATTAATTATATAAAATAAATTATAAAAATCGAAGTAATTTATATCACTTTGTTAGTACATTTAATAAACAACGTGACTTACGAAATATCAGTACCTAAATATGACTTCAAATTCCACGGGCGGTAATAAACAATCAATGTGCACCAAATTATCACTCGTCTTTAAAATGACATTTAAGTGAATTGCATAAAGCACTATATATTATACTAATTATTTAAGTTATTCTGCATAAAGCTTTTCCACAGTAATATTTTTATACGGAAACCCTCTAGACATTTTCGTTTAAGCTAAAACTTTAGCTTTTTTCGAAGTACCCTAATTTTGCCAGATTTTGCCTTTTAAGCAGATTGGATACAATCTGCTTAAAAGGCAAAATCTGGTAAATACCTATCCAATTTAAGTGTCCAAGTCCAAAGCTTATGCAAAGGACGTCTCTCTTTAAGATGGCGAGCGAGATTAGTGGTGGGCTTCGAGTGCAACTATTAATGGCCTTTCCACATAGAGCGCGGTTTTGTCATTAACGAGTGAATGCATTGTAGCATATTTATGCAAGCTAGTAGGCGTGTGTTTTAAATCAAATATTAGTTAAATGAATATTATGTAAATCTCTAAAATTAAAAACACTCGTCGAAATAATTGCTGTAAGTTATCATGTACACACATTCATGTGCTTACCATCTGCGTCACTAAGATGATCGAATAAATATGTTGCCAAGTGATAACAGTAACTCACCCTAAAAATCTTATATGTGCATTTTTTATATAATTTTACAAAGAATACACTTGGTATATCTATGCAGAGTTCAGTACATGTGGCCAAAATATCATTTTGAAAGTCCTGGTTAACTATTCTAAGCTTGCACACGTTCTCTTGTGAGCTATATAGTGTTAAGACATTTATAAAAATAGGTTTGGGGTTTATTTATTGCTTTAATGAATCAGCCAAATAGCCAAAGTAGTTCTTGTTGGTTATTTCGACAAGTTTGATTTGGTTGGCTAGTTTGTATAAGAATTATTTTTTTTAGATTTTTGTTCTTATAAAATATCATAGTTAGCACAGTTATAATTGATAATATGAAACTCGATATTTGGAAAGTGTCTGTATCAAAGCACAAAAACGCGCAAAATAACTTCAATATCGCTGTGGCACTCAAAGCAATTATTTTACTTATATCTTACTACTTTTTTCATAAAATGTAAACATCTTCATTGCATTCAAAGACAGAGAGATAATTTTCCACTGCAACTCCCATTCGGTCCCACTAACGCGTTCTGTGTAACCGAGCTGTAAGTTTGCGAGCAAGATTACTGGGCATCGACTGCTACGACTCACTCCAGCATAGTTCCCGAACTTACCCCGCGGGAATTTAATTACTTATCTAAATAGCTTTCCTGAGGTAAAATGTCTGCGCGACGCTTAAGCAAACTCTAAGTTCGGGTTATGAGCGTGTGGGATCTGTGTTGGCGAGCTTTTACTTAAAGTTTTACGGTAGAATTCGCGTAATCAAAATATTTAAAGCTCAAGTAGTTTCTGTTTAATGTTATAATCTATTTATTTTCTTATGTAAATGGATATTTCTTATAGAAATTCGGTTTTAATAGGTATGTGTAGATAAGGTAATTTCCGGATTTATGACCAGTTGGTGCAACGCTAGTTATCTGACTGTTGCACAACAGTCCTGTATTTGTATCCCGACATGGCCATATTTTTTTGTGTGATAAGCAATCTTAATATATATAAATTACGTGTCACGTTGTTTGTCCGCTATGGACTCCTAAACTACTTAACAGATTTTGATCAAACTTAGTAACTATCTGTTATTTGATCTAACTTAAAAGATAGGATTGGTTTTATTTTAATTTATAGCACAGCAACGCGTGGCTGGGTCAGCTAGTAATAATATAAATCAAGGTGCCAAGAAGGTTGATAGAATTATATTGTTTTGATAAATTTTGGGCAAGGTACAAACTAGCCTCCCGATCACCTGACCTCTAGATAACGTTTTTTTAAACTTAATAGGCAGGCATTTGACCTCTATATCGCCTGATGGTAAGCGACGATGTGATCTAGGATGTGACGTGCTTGCCTGCCTTGGCTTGTCGCCCTTACCTTGAAGGCCTGACCTTTGCTACAAACGTAGAATCCCCCAGGAGCTCTGTTTCAATACTGAGATTTCGTTACGCTAAAACAGAATAAATCATAGGTTTTATCATACCTCCCCAAGTTAAATGTGAACACAATCTTTGAATTCTTAATAAATACCTCCGACATCATATATATTGATAGAGGTGGTAAATGCTAAACGTATATAACTTAAAGGTAGAACTCGAAGTGTTTCTTGCAAGTTTCTCATTGTTCTTACGCGATTCACGCTTTCTCCAGCCCTGATGAATTCAGCACGTAATCTCGTTCGCAACTCACTTTAAAGTTTCCGGTTTTGTGTTGGAATTGGTCATAATTTTTGGGAGTTAACCCAAAAAGTTTTTATCAAAGGAAAAAAGATTAAACTGTTTAACGATAAGAAGGTAAATTAATTTTAGAAACCACTTCTTTGTTGATCAAGATTCGTAAGTAGGTACAATAGCCAATTATAGAAAACTCCATAGAGATAACTTGCTTCTTAGGTCGCGCCGGTGGTTTCCGATTATTTCTTTTATATATTATTCATCAGCATAAAAAAAATTACAGCTAAATCTAGACGAATAAATTTTTTTCTTTATTTTTATATACAAACGTAAAATCAGTGAGGCTTAGCGTTATGGATATAAAATCGTTACCCCTATGTCTATTTGTTGACAGAAATACATAATGATACATAGTTAGGTCACATTCATGGAAAAATGTAAATACCCATGGCTCAGGTACAAATGCTCGTATTCATCTTAGAAACACTCCTGTACCTACAGAGACTAGACGGGACCGTTAAGCTTTGTAGGTGAGCTTAGCATCTAAGAAAACAATACCCAAATTCTTTAAAATGAAATATTGTTTTAAAAAGTATACTTCTTGTGCATTTACTATTGTCGGTATATAAAGAAGATAAAAAATGTGTTGTTTGTTTACGGTTTTGTATTGCATTTCAAAAGAATAAACTGTAAACTCTTAAAAAATATCCCACATTCCATTCACTGTACAAGAAAAGCTGAACTTTCAATTTATTTTGTAACGAAATCTTTTTCCATTGTTTCAGGCGAGACACTAATAGTGTGGTTCTGTTTGGACTACTTTTCGGACTTCCTGTATCTGGCGGACATTTTGTTCCACTTCCGGACGGGGTATTTAGAAGATGGCGTTTTACAAACAGACGCGGCGAAGCTAAGAGCGCATTACATGAATTCTACAACCTTCTACATCGATTGTCTGTGTCTTCTACCGTTGGACTTTCTATACCTCTCCATAGGATTCAATTCCATACTGCGCTCCTTCCGTTTAGTGAAAATATATCGCTTTTGGGCATTCATGGACCGAACTGAACGGCATACGAACTATCCAAACTTATTTAGATCAACCAGTTTAATTCATTATTTGTTAGTGATATTCCATTGGAATGGGTGCTTGTACCATATAATATATAAAAACAATGGTTTTGGTAGTAAAAACTGGGTGTATCATGACACTGAGACTGCGGATGTGGTGAAACAGTATCTGCAAAGTTATTATTGGTGTACGCTGGCGCTCACTACAATCGGTAAGTCTTTTTTTATTTTCGTAGTTGTAGCAATGGTTGTACGTAACTATGGTGTTTTTTGAAGTAAATAATCTCTTCATAAGCTTTCGTAAAAATAAATAAAAAAACGATTATTCAATTATTGATTTTTTTAATGTGTATAAATACCAAATATAAACGATATATTTAAAAATATCTTCATATATCCATTTGTGAATTTTATATATACTTGCAATCCTAAATTTGACGCGTAATTAAATGAATTGATTATTAAACTACTAATTTAAATATATTTGAAAATAATGAGAGGTTACAAACAAAACCATTAAGTAGTAAAAATATACCCTTTGGTAAAATACTTCACCTAAATTAATCAACAACGATTCCATCCACCTTAAAGATGGCGGCACGACAGAGGTGAAATAACAATATTGTATCCGACCGCAAATTAGTGACGAAAGCTTTAAGAAAATACAGTTATGCTTTGAACGAAGTACAAGTTCACTATCAACGAAATACAGAACGATATTAAGATAGCGGAAAGTGGGGTTGACATGCCGCAGATACGGCCAAGAAACGTAATCGCTTTGACTTATCTTCACCTCTAAAATTGAATTAAACTTTAATAAAAGTATCTTA
The DNA here is from genome assembly GCA_927399485.1 of Calamotropha paludella. NCBI lineage: Eukaryota > Metazoa > Arthropoda > Insecta > Lepidoptera > Crambidae > Calamotropha > Calamotropha paludella. The sequence goes on from OV656805.1 coordinate 14,253,239, forward strand.
CTCAACGGACGGCGTTAGACGTTAGAGTAATAGTTACTTTCAATATTCATTACTGATATTTCTTTTTGTAAATGAGAAATAATGACGCACAAAGCAGTTTGTTTAACGTGACAATGACAGGCTGCAGAAAAAATGCAGATGATCGTTTAGATAGGTTGTGTAGGTATTTTGTAAACAGTATTGACAACAATTTTAAATTGTATATTGTAAGTTAATCATTAGTTTATGAATAGAGTTTTTTATGTGAATGAGGATGAACAAATCACATAATGTTTGACCATACAAAATTATGTAATAGTACTGACAACATATTGATTAAGAAGGAAAAGTGAACGAAATGGCATCGCTGTTGGTGGATCTTAAATAGTAGAAGCGTAGAGTTTATGGCGGCGTGGAGTGATATTGGAAAGAATTAAATCAATATTCTAATAATTCATTCATATTTGTTTTTATTCAAATTGCAACATTCTTTTATGAGCTTATACTGCCACAATAAAGGGCAATTATTACTTACAATTATCGAATTTATTATCAAAATGAACATAAACCTTCGTCAATTACGAATATATAATACAATTGCGCCCCAGTTTTCGACACAATATGATTTCACACTAGGTACATAGTTAGGCCTCCATATCTTACCAATGTAATAATAACTTTCACACCCTCTCTAATTGATATAATTTCGCTTTGACCCTTCCATTTACCTTTGCAAATGAAATCGCTTGTGGTTTAAAACTGCGCCAAGTAATTCATAAAATCAGTCGAAAACGGTAAATATCTGTTAAAAATACGAGTAGAGAGAGGGAGTGGGGGAGAGGGGTAGAGGGGGAGAGAGAGAGAGAGATGGAAACATTTATTGACCAACACAAAATGGAAATAGATTTTACAAATAAAAGTTATAGTATAAAAGCACAACAGGTCAATCAGGTCCCCGCCTCAGCTTGTATTGATACTTCACGAATGCGTGTCGCAGCAACGCTGGTATTCTGACGCCTGTTAGGTGCGCGGAAGACGGAAAATAAAGACTAAACAAATAAAGAATATGCAAAGATTAAACAAATAGTAAGATAAATTAAAACAACGAATAACACAGAAGTCTTAAATAACACATATACAAATAAAATAAACATAAAAACACAAGCCTGCACCTGTAAAAATGTGATAGTTTCATATTCATAATAGAGAGTACTAATTATTACACTTTATTCAAACATTTTGCTTTCACTGATAATTGCATTATTCTTTAGTTGAACAATGACTTGTTAATATCTTTAAAGAAATACTTAAATTAAAGAGCCAAGTGCCTGTCGGACCACGCGTAGGTACGAGTTACAATATGCGAACTTAGAACCTCTTTATACTAAGAGATTGATAATTGAGTATAGTTGACTGTTACTCGTTAACTGCTATAAATGAGCATATTTAGTTGCGAGAGTTTCGTTTCGACTTCGTGATATACTGTAGTGATTTGTTTTATTTATCCTAGTTTTCACACACACGCCGTGTTTATGAACACATGGAGTGCCATTATATTATCACGATAAGATCATCTCTTTATGTCTAATAATTCTTTTTCAAGCCATATGTCAATTACTTCTTGTATGGTTTTTGTATACGAAACGTCTTCAGTCTTTACAAAAGCATTAAAATTATAAGATATTTTTGGTTAATAATAAAGTTGTACTTTGAAAAGAGAGTTGGTTATGAAGATTGGTAGAAATGCCTTAATGAGGTAGAACATAAATACACGCACCAGCTATTATAAACCTTACATGAAATAAATAGCGTTCATCATAAAGTTTAATCTTTAAATTAGAAGTTTAGAATACTTTTAAGTGCAACTTATAATGCAGTATATTGAGATTCTAGAATCTTGGAATAACAATTCGTAATATATTAGTACTAGTGGGAATAGACCAACATAGCCAAATTCGATGCAAATTGAATTAAAATAAATTAGGTTCGCACAAATTCAGTTTGTTGCTTCTCATGTTTTCAATTGAGATATACAAATTCAAACTATTGTGTAGTTTGGAATTGTCTATTCCAGAAATTCATTAAAGCAAACGCGTTCAATTAATTAATAAACGACAAGCTATTGTAGTTTATAAAGAATATTGAATCGTGTAATTCGTGTTGTTTCTATAGATTGTATAAACAAACAGGTCACAGTTCCATTTAACTATAGTTTTCGATGTGTGTTATTTTATAAAATTTAATAGCTTAAAGCATTTTTCAATATTTTTTCCTCTGCTGGCTGAGAAGAATGTATCAACATTCATCTCAACCGGCAGACTTCGATTGCTAGATAAAGGCCTTCCTTAACAATTTTTAGTCATTATCTCCACGCTTGGCAAACGGGTTGGAGATTACGGTAAGAGAATATAATTTGATTGATTGATTATGCCCGTTTTGTGGTCTTTTCGAGATGTTTGGTAATATTACCTTAACTGATGTTATCTTTCCAGTGATTAAGATGTTAGTCCCGATTGCATCTGCAATCGTTAATATCCACCGCAGTCTTCATCATTGAGCACCTTTTTGTTTTGCTTATATAGATAAAACTATAATTTCGAAACTATCCACTTCCTCTGTCTGTCGATAAAACAGTGTTATATCGATAAAACATCAAATAGACTAAAAAAAAGTATAAGACCTGCTTAACATTTCGTTTATTTACTTAGTAATAGTTTTTCTTAAATACCAATTTAAAAAAGGACTCAAACCTACGCCTCCTTTAAAAATATTCAGTTAGCTTTTCTAAATTAAAATTAAAAATAGTAATAAATAAGTAGTATTAATATTTTTCTTCTTCGTCGTGATACTCTTGCCAGAGCGGTCGTGGTCATGAGGTCGTGTCTTCAGCCGAGACAGATGTTACTCGCCTCACGATCATTCGCCATTTTCCCTGCTGGTGGACATCCTGCCGCATTCGTTTAGAGAGCCACCCACAGCAGACTTCACTTGGTCAGTCCATCTCATGGGCGACCTCTCTCACCCTCTGGTACCCTCTATCTTGCACTGTACGACGAGGCGCTCGATGGAGTCGAGAAATATGTCCAAAAAATTAAATGCTAAAAACAGTTTTAAAAATAATTAAGATTAACAGAATTTTAATTTCCTCCATTAGTTATTTTATAAATAACATATGCAGAGAAATTAGCAACGAATTTCCTTATCATCGTGCCCCTTTTATTGTAGCAAAATTAACTTTCGACTTGTCTTTAACAACTTACTTTATGACGTAGAATGTATTTCTTTAGAGTAATAAAGTTTTGAAGAGTATAAATTAACTTTATCTGGCTGGCACAAAGGGTTTATAACTTTACTTGTAATTGCAGCTTTTGTTTTGAATATTTTTATATTATTATACCGGGACTTTAATCTTTAAGATGACTATAACCTTTATCCTCAATCATGATTTTCAAATTATCCATAGGCAATTAAATAATAGGTGTCTTTAACGAAAAGATCTAAAAATGGATTTATTGATGAATTCAATGACTGGGTATTTTTTATTTTCTTATAATCGATTGCATCTATGAGGAATTGACTGAGAATAATCTTATTTTAATTTGTAGAAACCAACACTGTAAATTTATTATAATTGATATTTTAACGCTTGACTTGAGTGTGGAGACGCACAGGTGGTATGTACACTCGTTTTAACGAGTATGATGTTCCTAAGTTGTTTTAAGAAACGCATAAAGAAATAACTCAAAAACCTTAAGAACCTTGGCGGTTCAACTAAGAGTGGAATAAAAAAGATTCTTAGGTTTTCAACGTTGACGCTGAGAGGAATGGAAGAATTTTAAAATGAGACAAGCAAGAGCGAACTATTATGAATCTTGGTTGCCTAACTGAAATACAAGAATATTACAAAATGCTATAATATTACAAAATGCTACAATATTACAAAATGAATTATAACATGTTACAATATTGAATTACTCATCTTCAATTTTCTTTCTAGTTAATGTTTATCAAAAAGAAATTTTAATATATTTAAGAACATTAAATATAAATAACAACCTAAAGTCACCATTTTACTAAAGATACTTATAGATTTATCAAACGTGGTGCGGTTGAACAAATCCGATTCGACTCCCTTCAAAGATCTTCACAACAGATCACACTTCCAGTTGCATTAGTTGGTTCAGTCGTTTCTTTGTCAACTCATGAGAAATTTATCTTGTCAAATCATAAAATCAAATTTCATCAACATCAAATAGAAATGAGAATGAAACAAAGTAAACTTCAAAATTTTATAAACCTCCAACGCAAAAAAGCGAACATTTATATTGTGTTTTAAAATGAATGAATGAAAGAATTAGAAAAACTTTATTTACAAACTGAACACATAACATACATATACAAATATTTAGAAAGAAAGAAAAAAAATACAGTGTACAGAAGGAATTGGTCACGACTTAGCATATACGAGTATGTCGAACCAAATAGCTCGACGCTGATTTTCTGTCGTGCCAACATCGGACGAATAACAATATCACAATTAAAACATACAAATCAGACATGCTCTAAAACAATTAAACGCCTAAAAACAAAACAAATATACAATGAAAATAAGACATAAATTGCAACAGGTGAGGCTTACAATAAAAAAAGTAAATTAACAACATAGATAATACACACAACTTTACGAAATTGAATAAAAAATAAATAAATATTTATAATTATCTGGACCACTAAAGGGAAACACAAAAATAATAATAATAATAAGAGGCTTGTCTTCGTCACCATCTTAGACAATACTTTGGGTAAGCAATAAATATAATCGTAATTTTCACTATTATATATAATAACCGTACATATATGAGAAAGATAAGTTAATTTATACCCATTATACGTCTATAATTTCTACCACAGCTAAGTAAAGAGTTGATGACCTTAAAACGGTTGAACCGATTTTGATAATGATAGAAAAATACTTGAAAATATCGACTCGGCTCACAAGTAAATACTCAGGCGAGAAACGAACCCGCAATATATATCAATCATAAACTAAATGGCTGTTTCATCTTAATCGATTGTCCAAACATTAGTAAAAATGTTTCTTTAGAATACGAGAGGATGTTCCTCTCATTATTGGGACAACGCGGGTCTACAGCGAAAAAAGTAAAAAAAAATAAGGAATTTTGACAGGTTGTCACAAGGCTCGTAGCTTAAATAGGAGAGCATTGGACCGAACATCCAAGGGTTGCGGGTTCAATTTCCGCCTGAGATTTACTTATTAGCAGAATCGATTTTTTTTTTTAGTATTTTTATATCAAAAGATATTATTATTCAAGATAGCATTAAAAAATCCAAAAAAATATCTAAAAATTATAAAACGATTTAGTTAAAACAAAATGCAAGCCACCGCTAGAAAATCTGCTTTAAAATAAAAAAAATCGCAACCATTGATACGTTTAAGAGTTACGTTGCCATATATTAGACATAGACTACACACGTAGACACAAACGGAGACAAACACACATAGCGGTCGAACTTATAACATCCCTTTTTTCATCAGGGGGTAATAATAATATTAAAAAATAGGACGGAACGAGAAAAGATACAAAGGTAAAGTAAGACGTTATGAGCGTTTCGACTGCTATAACTTTAAAATCCTCCAAATGTAATTTAACCAAAACCAACATAAATTATTGTATAAAATTTGACACCTCCGTCTCGGGCGAACACAAGAACATCAGAAGAAGAAAAATAGGTATTATAAAATAGTTATATCTTGACAAACTGGGCGGTTTAGTGAATATCTTTGGCACAGTTACGACTCTATAAATTCTCTTTTAACCTGTATTGATCCTTTTTCCTAGGGATGTAAGTATTAAATTTATATAAGTCATCTCGTTGCCGTGGTTCGATTTATGCAACATTGGCAGCATAAATAACCTGTCGTTTGTGCAATTATGTTTAAGGCAAGTAAGCCGTGCGGCGGCAGGGATGCAAGTTTATTATTTTAATCCGATCCGCCGAGCCTTGCACTCCACTCACTTCTCACTACGTAAATTGAAATGATGTCGGTGATATCGTAATACTGAATAATGTTCCAGATAAACTTGGAAGCGAATAGAAGAAAAAAGAATTTTCTTTTTTCTTCTACAGAAAATAGTATCATGTACAGTCGATACCACATCAACCTATACACTTTGACGTTTCGACCTTCATTGAGTATGCCTAATGGCATTACATATTTAAGTTCATAATTGTACTAACAGGACATGAACATTTAATTTGAAATAAATGAATTTATTATTAGTATAGAGTCCATTTCGTTTTTATACTAACATGCCGAGTGAGTGTAAAACCTGACGTGCTGTCAACATTACTTGATAACTTGGCAGTTCTCGTTAATTCTATGTGGGCTACCCGTAGATGTAAGTGCAGGAGATCAAATCAAGACAGCAGTCGCATTGCTGAACCACAATTTGCATAGTAGGTCAACTTTTTATGTTTTATAATATTGCATTTCTTTAAATTCTTAATAAATATCCTGTTCGTTAATCCTCACATTCTACTTATTGCTCCGTTAATTTTATCATGTCTCTTTATATTTGTCTCAGCGTATCTCGCTCCCAATCTGTCAGCGCTGCCAGTTAGGATTGCTGTGCTTACGCTTCTGTAACCTCTTTAGTCCATTCTCCAAAATACTTGATATATAAATTCCAGTATCTTGTAGTACTCGTGTTCATCAATATTGATATATCAGTTTGTAAGCATTCTTCATTCCTCTTGTTCATTTCAGCTTTATCTTTCCTTATTATGCTACTCGACTTTGGAACAGCTACCCCAAATCTCATCATAGAATCTCCCTAATAATGTCTTTTGTGTATCTTAAAAGCTCTTCCAAACGTTAATTGTTATCTGTCTCTTTTGCCTTTATTTTATTATTTATGTTTGTATACTTGTTCCTATCTAATCTATATGTATATATTAATACGCGAAACATAAACTTAGTACATCTTTTTTAAAGGTAAAAAATTGCCTTTCCCTCTATATTGTTTGTACAATTAGTTTAGATTTTACTTTCGTGCTTTAGTAGTGAGGAAGGTGAAGAACATGGCGCGTTAAAGCACAAAATAGGTAGTTGCGCGGCAGTTGCATGATCAGTGTGGTTTAACAAAAATATGATTACTTTTATTGATATACTTGGTAATATTTTAATTAATTATTGAACTTCTGACAATCACAAAAATACAAAACAGAAAATTATCGTTTTACATATAAATTTAAAATTAATAATAAAAAAAAAATATTTAAATTGAAGAATGTTTTTAGAAGAAGATCAATTTGTCTAAAATGTCAGGCGGGACCGGAACCCTTCGTTATCTGGATGAGTAAACTCCCAATCGAGCTACTGAGACCGAGTCCAACGGGACGTCTGTAACAAGCGGTGTCACCTGGGACAAGTTGATTTTTTTCTAGTTATAATTTTAATATTGTAATTAATTTATATATATGAGAAGAGTGACATAATTTAATATATAGATAAAGAGAGAAATAGAGATTCCAGAATAAGACTAAGGCGACTGGTCAAAGCGGAATTTTAAAAACTATGTACTATCGTATACATGTCAACAGATAATAATAACTTTTCTCACATTCACATCAGTTAGACTAGCACAAAAGAAGAAATATAAGGCTTGTGTTATGGATACCAGGGAAAAGGATACACATACATTTATAATATTTAGATAGGTTATATTCATAGAAATATATATAAATACCCGTGATTCAGGTACAAACGCTCATATTCATCAAACAAAGTGCCCCTTTCGAATTTGGACCACTGAACCGTCTGGCTTCTATAATGGCATCACTCCTTCTCGCACAATCCGTTTGTCAAACAACAATAGATGGTGCTGTAAGGTAAATAATATATTTAAAAATCGCGCTTGCATGGTTTTAGAATTTAACGCAATTGTTAAGTGGCAAGAGTTTAATTTCTTAGGGAAATAAAATGAGAAAAATGGGGTGTCAAAAACTAAAAATCTACGCGAGAGACTACGGTTTGTTATGTATTTCGTCGTTTTGTGAATTCTTTTTCGCAAGGTCTACTAGTGAAGAATGTTTTTGCCGCCTTATATACCGAAGTTATATTGTGATAAATATTTTTTTTATAAATAATAAACATTTACAGATATATAAATAACTACTAACTTCTAATATTTATGAATATCTATAAATTTAATAAATCTGTGCAATAACAGAATGGTATTTTTGTTATTTTTATTATAAACAGGAAACAGTAATATAAATTAACATTTACAAGCATAAGTTACACACGAAATGTGAGAAATTTTACAACCAAACTACATTCTATACATATAAACCGAAAAACAGATTCATCGGACAACCGATCGAGTCTCAGCCGATAAGCTTTACTTATGCACTCGACTCGACAGCGCTTCAGTCGAGATACTCCCGGAGCGTCTTTTTTGTTTAACGATGATCGTAATAGCGATTACCCCTATAGCGATGTCGATGTTTATTTATACTATGAACCAATTAGCTTTAAAGTTATTATTGAGCTTTCACTTCATACTCTTTCGTAGATTTTATGATAATTAAATAAACAATAACAGATCACATTACATTTACGATTTGGACGATTATTTCAGTTAATTTATTTAAAAAATTAACAGCCTATACACCAAGCACACAGCTACACTTATAAACATCGAGTAACATATAGCTGTTTCTGATTCGAGTAGCGATGATAAGGAAAGATAAAGATAAAATATAAAAGAGGAATGAAGAATGCTTACAAACCGATATATCAATATTGATGGAAGTGAGTGAGTACTACAAGATACTGGAATTATTATTTCAAGTATTTTAGACAATAGAGACTGAGGAGGCAGGAGAAGTATAAGCAGAGCAATCTTAGCTGGCAACGCTGACGCATTAGGAGCCAATTATGTTAAGACAAATATGAAGAGGCATGATTAAAGTGACGGAGATAAAATACAATACAAAATGTACATATATAGGGATAACAGATATCAGCATAATCAGTGAGTGAAAATATTAGAAAGCAATAAGTAGAATCTTAGTATAAACAAGCAGAATGTTTTGAAGAATTTTAAGAAATGCAATAAAGAAAAAGAAATGACGAATAACCTCAGCAACCTGAGTTTGAACTCTTATCCAGGGTTTTTAAGAATTCTCAAACAAGACAAACAAGAGCTATTATGAATCTTGGTAATACGATAATACGGTAAAACGAACGATCCTACAATGGCCGATTGACATTTCGAATGATTGACAGATTGGTATACGGAAATCAGTTGACTATGCACCAATACTATGCAAATTGCGGTTCAGCAATGCGACTGCTGTCTTGATTTGATCTCCTGCACTTACATCTACGATCATACTCAATGTAGTTCGAAATCTCAGTAGTAGTCAAATGTATAGGTTGATGTGCTATCGACTGTACATGATACTATAAACATAGTTGACTAATTAATAATTATACATGACGAGAATTTTAAAACCAAAACAAACTTTTAATTCTTTTGTACCCTTGATTTATGTATGGTTTTTTGTAGATAATTGTATGTGTTAATATAAAATATAGTATCTAATAGTAAAACATTATATTAGAATAAATAAGAAGCAAACAGCTATATCCTATTATTAGCTAACTTTAAGTATGTGAATCAGTAATTGAGATATTGAATTAGTATTTAATTAAATTAACTCGTCCAAGCAAAGATATAAAACTCCATTCTAGGAAAGTATTATACTTATAAACAAAAAGTATGGCGGATAACAGGTTTCTCTAATTTAAGATTGTGCAAATCATGTTGGCAGTAAATTAAAAGGAATGACTTAATAAAACTCTTTCAGTACAGTTTTTACTTTGCTTGTGTATATATAAAAATAGAAGAATAAAGCAAAAACTTTGTAAAGCCTGGTACTTTATGTATTGTTACTCACTTCATAATGAATAAAAATATATGGTAATATCTAATTTCAGTTATTGTATGAAATTTTTCTGAAAGTAAGAATAAAATTTGAGAATCCTTTGCTTACTCAGAATCATAATTTTTTATTGGTATGGGTGGTATGGATTTAAACTTCGTTCATTGTCATTAGTAGTTCTATTCGGACAACTAAAAAGGTGAACTTTCAAGTAACTTTTCATTTATATTCATTATAGGAACGTTTCATAAGAAACGTTCATTAATTATATTCTTAGATATAAAGCTACAATATACATTTTGTATTTTGTTCGTCAACCGGGAAATAGTGAAAATAAAACTCAGATAAGGAAAACAAAATATTTTTCCTCCGCTGAAAAGGCACCTGTCGACAGATGGACGCACAAAGAGGGCCAGAGATAGAAACGGTTACTCCAGAATTCGAAACTCCTCCAACAAAAAGTCTCACACAATGCAGCCTGTTGACACACGTTTACTATCCTATTTCATTCCCATCGATATTTGCTGAATAGAAAAATGCCTGTGTATTTTTAGAAGATACGACACATAGGTATGGAGTGTGGGAATTAAAGCTTCCCAGTGCTGTTTGCATTAACTATAAAGGTAGTGAATTTAAAGTTTTTAAACTAATGAAATATTGTTTGATGAGGTTATATTACTATATTTGCGGTAGTCCTAAGTAACACCTAGATGTTATTCAAGGTGGTATTTTGTCGAATATTTAGAGGTTTACGGGGTAATGAAAGTTTGAGGTGCTAGCGAGCGAGAGGCTCCGGTAGAGGTTGGCCGCGTCCGAGAGTTGGCTAAAGATGACCCTTGATGACAAATCTAGAAGTAACTGTCTTTGGGCCTTGTACAATTGAAGTAATGGGCCCGGTATTAGGAAAGTAGTTGACTTGCGACCTCATCTTCTGGTGCAGATGGACCCAGCTTTGATCGTTATCGGGTCAAAGGACACGCAGAAAGGAAGCGGGAAATGAACGGGTGCGCCCCGACCTAATCGGGAGCCGACGTGCCGGTGTGTGTAAGCACTACGCCACACAACTCCTAAGTCTGCTGTGTTGGCCACAGCAACCTATCTAAGCTGATTAGATCATAGTTTTAGATTGTATTAACTAAACTAACTATCAGCCAGACGCATAAACGAACCGAGAAGTTAATTTTGTCTGCTCGTGTACTTAGTGTTCGCGATAAGAGTTAAGTTAGTCACGTTATGCCCCCGCCGTCTGGGTCAAAAAGTAGGTGCTCTCATGGACAATTTATATTTACAATGAAGACAACTTATGTCAGTATTCCCTTGTTCTAATAAAGAAATTAGACCATGATAATAAAGTTTTTAATTTAATGTTTTGCATTAACAATGCTATATTTCTATAAGATATAAAATACGCATGTAAAAATCGACCACGCCTCTGAGCCCAAGGGTAGGACACGAACCTACGATCTTTCTCTATCCGGGCGAGTGCTCTGACCGCTAAGCTACCGAGACGCTGGCAAACGCGTCGAAATTTACAAACGTATTTTAACTTCTACTATGAGCTAGTATCGTTCCACCAATCGATTAAGATGGAACCAGCTATAATTATGTTTAAAATTTATTTTTTGCATTCACAATGCAATATTTCTATAAGATATAAAATACACATGTAAAAAACGACCACGCTTCCGAGCCAGCGTCTCGGTAGCTCAGCGGTCAGAGCATTCGCCTGGATAGTGAAAGGTCGTTCGAACTCGTTGGGTTCGAATCCTACCTGAGGGCTCGTTTTTTTACATGGGTATTTTATATCTTATGATAATAAAGGTTAACAGATATGGAGCAGGGAATCATGTTGTCGCCTCGGCGGTGTAATTTCATTGAAGGTAATTACGTACCCTTTTGTGGTTAGTTACGGTATCTACGAGCCGTTTTAAGAGCAAGATCTGGCGTATAAATGCATAGCTATTGGTTTTAATGCGAGTGCTCTGACGTGAAACTGAATGGTGGTCGTTAAACAAAATGGCAGCGGCAATTAAACACCTTACCTTGCTACATAGTGATTACTAAAGCGTAGTATAATACAATATAAAACATAATTTATATGGAATACTAGCTGCCCGGCCACGCGTTGGTGAGCTATAGATTAAAATAAAACTTATTATGTGTCCTAAGTCGGAACAAATCCAGAAAAATGAAAAAAAAAATACATCAAAATCAGGTGAGTAATTTCGGAGTTCATCGCGGTCAAACACCGCGGTTTTTTTTTTATATATATATAGATAAAAATTTCTAAACTCTTTCCCTTTTTCAGACTTTCAATGAAAAAGGGCCACACACAAACTTGGGCTTATGGAGAAAAAAGTAAAAAAAGTTATTTTGAAAAGGTAATGCGTTAGCCAATTATTCTTGAATCTAGCTGATTTTGGCAATCTATTAAATTTAATTTATTGTTAAAATATATTTCATTAAACAAAGTATACACCACCGTTATCTGTGCACTTATACCATCTCATGGGTAGTTAATTGATCGCTTTACTAAAACACCACGGGGGCGTGAATCAATAAACTGTCTGAATGCGGTTTGGCCTGCCGCATCGGAGGTGATTCTTTTTTTACTTTTAAGAAATTCCGGAAATAATACTAATTTGTTGGAACAATATCCGGGGAGTACGGTGGATGACGCAGATATTCCAATTGCAGCTCCTCTAAATGAGCAACTGTCGGTTGTGCAGTGTGTGGTCTAGCGTTGTTCTGAAACAACAGTGACCTACAGTGATCGACCAGCTTCGGTTCTTTAGCAGCTAGTTCTTCCATCATTGTTTGCAATTGCTGATTTGGTAATCATTTGGCCAGATTTATGTTGTGCGTGTCACCAAGCTGTTGTGAACTATACCAGCACTAGTACACCAAACACTTACAAATAACTTTTTCTGAGTCAATTTTCACTTGGGGCAGGATTTTACATCACATGTAATGATCCGATTTAAAATCCCTTTGATAGTGTGTCGGTTGAGCAATGGAACGCAGTAATCGACGCTTGTTTGTTGGTTTGATTTACCAAATTCATGAGGTACCCACCTTCCAAGCTTTTTTTACTTTCCCGATTTGTTTCAAATGGATTAAACAGTTTTATCACTTCCACCGAAGCCTGCCGTTAACTCTAAAGTAGTTTGCGATGGATACACTTCCGCAATAGCCTTTAATTCTTCATTAACCACTTTGGCCTCCGGCCGTCCACAGGGCTTGTTCTGAAGGTCGACATTTTCAGAACGAAAACCGTTGGAACCAAAAACGTACCCTGTTTTCTTTTGCGACACCACTGCCATACACATCGCTAATCTTTCGAGCTGTTTCTGCAACACTGTTGCCACGGTAGAGCTCGTACTCATAAATATAGTGATATTTCATATTTCCATTGTGCGATTTGAATGACGCCAAAGAATATTTCTTTAATTTCTTGTTTCTTATTTTTTGGCTCTCTTCTATGATTTAGGCAATGTCAAGTTTTGAGTCAAACTATTTGTCATACGTTCATTGTACAATAATAAACTCAGCTTGAAATATAAACGAGGTATACACAGTGAACAAGATTATTTAATTATTTTCAACTAGCTTTGTATAATTATAAATTTATTTCACATATCTTGGAAACGTCTCTAACGATTTGGATGAAAATTTGTATTTTGATGGGGTTAAGCTTTTTAGTTATTTTGCTTGTCAAACCGCAACTTTACACATAAAGCTTTTATTTGAACTATTTGAACGAATTTTATCTACTTCGGTTTAGTTGCTTACCAACCTACGGTATGACGAACGAATAGCGGTCGCCTAGGGGCCCGTTTTATAAAAAATATTGCTCTGTGATTGAGCTCTAACTTCGGGTTTCATATAAAATGAAACAGAAAATATATGAAATATTTTGCCAAGTATGTTAATTTATACATGATTGAACTTTGTGAAACAGGCCCTTTGCTTCATGTTAATATAAGTTATTTTAAACGAGTTGTTCTAAATTAAGCGAAAACAATCTTATCGTAAGACGTCAGAGGTTATTTCGGAGGAAAACTTTATAAAATGGCATGAAATTGAATAAATCTTAACCCTATTTTTACCCAAGTCCCAACAAAGTTTTCGTAATACCTTTACAACCCAAATGTATTCTTCTCTCGGCTTCTCTGTTCAAGTTATTTTTGCCTATAGATATACTCCTGAATAACTTTGTGAATGTTTTTAATTTATACACTCAACGGTACAGTCAAAGAAACTATGGTTAATAATATTGCGTGTAAGCGTATGGTTTTACACTGTAAATTTCATTCCTACTCTATTTTGAAACCACAATGAATTACACGTAATGAGTGCGACAAATGGACACAGTGGTATAATTGGGATTCAATGGGAAACTCAATTTACAGCTACTTGCGTTGAATGCAATCGGGAAATGTGGATAATAAAGGGCAATCATTAAATGTTTGGTTAACATAGCAAACCTTAACATTCGAACTTAATTTGACTACACTTATGTGAATAAAACTATTGGTTTGTATTAATCTTAATATATAAAAATCCAGTGTCACAATGTATGTTCCCAGTGAACTCTTCACCAACTCAACCGATATTGATGAAAGTTGCTATTTATGTGTAATTTGGTCCAACTGAAGAGATAGGATAGTTTTTTTTTTGTTTTTAATTCATAACACAGCAACGCGTGGCCGGTTCAGCTAGTATTTTATAAAAGGTATGTTTTTTTATTAGTTCCTCTTCTTATAATGATCTAACGAAATTTTGTTTGTTTCATTGGTCATTATCTAGGCACGTATAGAAAAAGCACGTAGAAAATAATTTTACTAATTTAGAAAAGTCATAGATTATTCACCATCAATAATTTTTAAATACTGAAGTGCATTTTGTTTGTAGCACTACCTTCAAAATATAGTCTGGGTTACAAGTTAATTATACAGGCTGAAGTTATCATTCACAGTTAATTGCATCACTATGATGCTATTAGAGTAGAAAAAAAACGTCATTTACATAGTTGACCACCTAGTATCTATATATTAAGACGAGAAAACTTAGTAACCTTTTCAAGAAAATGGCGTGAACGTAGGAGTGTGAAATTTGGTACGATTAAAGTTTATATGGAGCAGAGTGGAGAAAGCTATTATTTTATATAATATGCCTGAGAAACACATTTAAATAATCAATATACTAGGCGATGCAGTCGCTAAGCATAAAGCTACGCTAGCACCATATATTGGAGCGGAGCGTAATACCTAAAAAAAAAATGTTTTTGTTCGATGGGATTTTTTTGCGAATTTCAAAGTTCGGGCTCCGTCACATTCTGCTCCTAAATCTGTTGATTCGATTTCACACAAAAAATATCAAAATCAGTTAAGAACTCGGGAAGTTATGGCGTAACAGACATTGCGCCATTGAAGCTGATGCATGGGAGCTTCGATTCGCTCCGCTCCAATAAATTACATACACTACCTTGTGTATGTACACAAAAATATGTCTGTAATATTTGCTTATGGTTCATCTCTGCAAAAAGTGTTCTCAAACAGAGAAGAGATTAATATACTTTCTACACTTTTTTCCTTGATTGAACTTCAGTTCTTACCTTACATCTTACTTTCAGGACGTACTTGTGAAAAAACCATGACAGGAAGTTTCGTTCTTCAAAACAATCGTCTTCTTTGGCTAGTGTTTCATTGTTACCACATCAACTGTATTATTTCTTCTTTCTTTTTGCTCTATTCTCTTGTGCTAAATGCTCTCCCAATAAACACCAGAATGACTGCAAGTTGGTTGGCATTTAAAACAAAGGTACCTGCTCTCTAAAGGGCACAATTTTTTACTGATTCCTGCAACTAATCGGCCAGTATGTCATATAATTGTCACAATATTATGTACTAGCGGCCCGTCCCGGCTTCGCACGGGTGGACAAAATTCTTTAAATTTTTTCTAGCATTTAATATAGCCTATGACACTCAGCAATAATGTGCCTTTCTATTGGTGAAAGAATTTTTAAAATCGGCTCAGTAGATCCCGAGATTACCCCTTACAATTTAACAAATATACAAACACACAAACTTTACTTTTTTATAATATTAGTATAGATTGATGTAATATACGTATATTTGTATTTGTATATGTCTCTACACGTACTCAAGCATCTGTATTTACAATTCTTTATAAATTTAAATCTTATCAGTTTTATATAACACATTAGGTAGGTAACGCAACCTATAACTTTTATTTCTAAATTACCTTGAGGTTAACTGAAAGAGAATGAATGAAAGTTTAAATAAACTAATGATCCTATTAAAAGGTCTTACTAAATAATTATGCATATTGATATCAAAATATTCATAATAATATTTTGTCACTGATAGGACTGCATACAAGTTAGCATGATGTTAGTGTTTCAGTCAAATAAGTATTTCAAACAATTGTAAAGTTTTTATTTACAATTGTTTGTAAATAAAAACTTTACAATACAATTTTTATAAGGATTTATTTCAAATAAACATTCCATAAAAAGTAAGTGGATAAATTATTGTGATAACATTCGCAAATACAGTTCTTCATTTGCAATGATTAGCTCGCATGGTAAGATTACCGATGTAGTTACGAATGGAGTGTACGAATATTGAGATCTCTTTTATTTTAGTCTTAATTTTTTGGATTTATGTTTAATTTAGATTTTAAATAATTCGTTCGAAAAAGATGGGTAAATTAATTGGGTAGCCTTGATTATAGAGGTATAGTCAGGGCCGGATTTAGGGGAGGGCAGGCTCTCTTAAAGAGGCCTACAAGTAAAAAATACAAATTGCGATGGTTCGACAACTATCACCATATTTTTCTAAACAGATTTTTTAAAATTTTTAATAGTGGAATATAGAATTTTTTACTTTGTTATAACAACTGTTTAAGCCACAATTGCAATAAACGATTTTTATTTAATTAGCTCTCTGGATATTGACAAAAGAAGCTTAATAACATTCAAGTAAAAAAATAACTCAATTACAGTTTTATCTTAAACTGCTGATAAAAAATGACATTGGCAGAAAAAACTATTTCTAATCTAGTGTAGATAAAAATTAGTCACTATCCATTGACGACTGGTTTGAGCGGGAGTTACCCTACCTTTGAAGGCAAATGGTGCCTGGTTCGAGTCCCGGAAGTTGCAGATGTTTGGGTATTAAATACAAGTATTTCTACCAGAGTTATGGGTATTTAGATATATTTAAATAAAAATATTTATTTATGTATTTTAAATGAATGACTATCCTATACCTTAGTATTCATTACACAAACCTTTACGTGCTTACTTTGGTTTAGGCTTAATTAAAAATTTGGCTTTTTTGAAAAAAAAATTAATTAATCATCTTACCGGTAGACGCTGATATTTCATTGTCTACCCAATATGTCGGAACAATCTTAACAAGTAATTAAAAAGAAACTTTGCAGTAATTAGGGTGATGCTACTAAGTTTACCTTAATTAGATTACCCTTCCAACTGACTAGCACGCACGGTCATCTGCTGTTACCTGTTGTATAAATTTGGACTTTATCTCTTGTGCTATAGACTTTGGTTCGAGTTAATACATACCGTTCGTGTTAATGGGGAAAGTTTAAATCAACATCAAATCCTTTGTGTTCAGCGGGAGGTTTTGTTATAATATCGGTTTCAGCGACTCTGTCTTGTTAATTATATTGGTAACTGGAAACACACCGGCTGTATAGGCATTATACATATAATAATATAGCAGTATATTTGTAAAGACTGGCATTACAATGTCAACTGTTGTGTTTGGCTGGTAATATAAAACACCCTTGCTAATTATTATCTCAATTAAACAATTGCTGGGCGGACCTGAACAATATAAAGACCACCATCTACGCTTGGTAGGCGGGTTGGAACTAGCAGTAAAAGATCATAATTAATAAAAGGCTGGTCCCTTTTTTGTGATGTAAGTTAGGTGTGTGGCGATTACCTTCAGTATCATTAGTAGCCCTTTACGACACTCTTCAGTGTGTGGCGTTGGTGCTATTCTAATCTGCTGGACGCTAAAGGACATACGACGACACTAATATATGATAATAATCTCACTTTAATGTAGTAACCTGAGTTTGAAAGCAGTTATAATTATTTCGTTTACCGTCCCTGTTACCTCTCACTATGTTAAACATATAGTTTCACCAATAAAAAATTGTGTCAGGAACGTAGCGCCATCTAGCGTGCAGCATGGTGAATTCATCGATCGATATACCGGACAACCAATAAGCGACGTCCGCCAACGCCATTTTGTAGGGCACCAATCTCGGGTGCGCCTTTGAAAAACGTTAACAATTTTATAATTTTGCACACTTCTTTTCGCGCTACCACAAGAAATCTTGAAAATCTTAAATCTTGAAAAGGTCTATTATTCAATAAATTGTATCTGCCTAAAGCCTAAATATACATATAGGTTCTATTTGATTTATTTTATTTGTTCATTTACACATTTTATTTATTCTGGCTATTATTTCAACTAACATATATTTTATCCATAAATTGAAAAACCAGTCCTAAAGCTTATACGCAATCTTAAGTTCCACAACTTGACGCAGGCACGTTCTTTTAGGTTCTTATACTTACATCATTATTCCTACACTGTCCTATATTTTGGTTCCCCTCATCTTATTTGCATAATGCCGAGAGCAGAATGCCTCCTGCGCAATTTCCTGTAATAAAAAGGTGAAACAGGGTCGCCAAAAACTGATTGTTCTGCGTGCTTACCTGGCTAGCATCATGAATTCAAATAAACCGGTTGGTATTGAGTATACATATCTGGTGCTATTTATAATTTTTTATATTGCACTTGTACTTATTCGCGATATTAGGGTAAAGCTCGTCGCTTCACGTATATATGATTTATCAGAACTTTCCAATAAATTGCGAAGTCCTTCTCATTTTCTAAAAATGATCAAGAACCACAACCTCATTTATAATATTATTGTTTATATTACAAATAAGGATGTGTATATCTTAGCTCACTTAGCTTTATTATATTATTGTTTAGAAGAGTTGGCTTTTACGAAAACTTAAGTGCAGTATTCCATAATGCAGCAGTTAAAGTGTTATAGAGGTGAAACCGGAAGCCACTTTACATAATAAGAAAATTACTTATTCCATTTAGTATATCAAACTATAATAAAGCACGATAATGATTTCGCAACGACGGTGCAGTTTTGTTAGCGTAATAAAACCCTATAAGCAACACAACATAACTTTCTTATGATTACTGCGATAACAATATTGTAGTGGCGACATCTGTACTCCTTACTTTATCACATTTGTGCAAAACTAACATCTCAGATGGCACTATATTCAAATCATTCATACAAAAACGGAAGTTTGTATAGCATTACATTGGCAAAGTTTTTAAAGCATATGAAATATTATATATTTATGTAGGAAATCTGCTCGCGACAAATGGAAACGGGAAACTCCTTTGATTAATTTATTTGTATTATTTAATTTACCAAAAAATATTTTTTCCATATAATAATTATAACATTAGTTTTCAAGTAAATTGTCAGGCAGGCAAAAACTTATGAGCCGAGTCGATTTTTCTATTAAAATAATTTATCATAATAAATTATCATTGAAAAATGCAAAAAATATATAAAAATCATTATAACTTAATGGCTGGTTCATCTTAATCGTTCGTCCAAACATTTGTTAAAATGCTTCTTTCGAATAATAAATAACAATAAATAATAATACCAGAAGATGTTTCTCTCATTGATGAGACAACACTGGCCTACAGAGTAAAAAGTAGAAAAGTACTAGAAACTTTCAACCGGTGTTCACAAAACTCAATAGTTCAATTTGGAGAGCATAGGGCCGGATATCAAAAGGTTGCGGGTTCGTATCCTACCTGAGAATTTACTTGAGATATTTTCTAGTATTTTTCTATTATTTATTTTCATTAGTGTAACAATCTATAATCTAAGAACACAAATTTGTTGTTTGTGTGTTTGTCTGTCCGCTCTTTTTCCCGATCTTTTTCTATTGTATACGCGTTACCATAGCAACGCGTTACCGGGTCAGCTAGTCTATAATCTAAGAACACAAATTTGTTGTTTGTGTGTTTGTTTGTCCGCTCTTTTTCCCGTTCTTTTTCCATTGTATACGCGTTACCATATCAGCGCGTTACCATAGCAATGCGTTATCGGGTCAGCTAGTTATAACTATAATAATAATATTTGTTACATTGACACCAATTGGCCTAGCCCAAAGGTACTGCAAGTTTTGTGTTATGGATACTAAGGTAACGGATAGACAAATTTTTCCTTAGACTCTGATATGATTGCTCGTATTCATCATACAATAATCTGGACTATCTGTGCAAAAGGTAGGGTCGCTAACGTTGCACCAAACGACAATAATTCCAACTACTGGAGCATATATCGTCAATATGGATGGACATCCTGTAGGAAGAGTCAAAAACCACCTCGTGGGACCAGCCTGGGTCAACGGTATTAGCGTGTCTTATATAGCGCGGCGAAGCTTAAAAATAAATTAATGCCAACTATATAGTAGTATAATGTTCCTGGTTTCCTGACCTTTTTTTATTTCTCGAAGCACGAATTCTCGTGCTTCGAGATTCTCGCAATCAGGATTTTCCGAGGCTCTCGAGAATCTCGAGAAATTATAACATATTTAATTAAACATGGCGTTATATGTAAACTTTAGTTTATTACAAATTAGACTGATAGGTGAGATCAATTAAATCAAATTGTTCATTTTTAGTTAACCTAAATTACATTTATTAATTAGAAAATCTACAACAAACAATAAATCATATAAGCTATACTCGAAGATCTATATCCTAATTATATTATGACAATAATTTGTGTGTGGGTTTGTTACCATATTGTCAATTTATTCGGTGCGTTGCTATGGTAACGGTTTCACTAATTCTTACACGTCAAAATAAGAACGTGAAAAGTTAAATAAGAATACTCACCTGCCTGTTTCGATGGGCGGGTGACGGCTAGTAAATATTTTAGAGTAGGGTAGTACTTAACTTTTATATTATTATTGGGTTCCTACCAGTTTTAAATATACAGACAGTACAAGATTAGCAAAATTAAATCAACAAAATTACTAGTACTTATTTACTTTACATATTTATATATCCATAAAAATAATATATGTTAAACAAAACAAACGTTTTGCTGCCAAATTAAACTAAAAATGCTTTTTATATTTATAATCTACTAGCTGATCCGGACACGCATTGAAATAAAACCTATCCCATGTCCTAAGTCGGAACAAATCCAGTAAAATGAAAAAAAAACATCAAAATGGTTGAGTAGTTTCGGAGTTAATCGCGATCAAACACTGTGATACGTAATTTATATGTAGATTATGTTAAAACATTACAGTCTTCCCATTGAATTTGTCAAATGTAATTATGCGTGTTTGTTTTTAGTTACGCACGGAATTAATTCTTGAGTTCTCAAGGCTCTCACTTTTTTCCATCTCGACCAAAGACAAAATTGCTCGAGCAGAAACCCTAATATAGTAGAGAAGCATAACGTATTTATCAACATTATTGGGTAAGCAGATCTTATTTTTCCAGTAGGTGGTAACGTAATTTGCCCGTAAGAACGTTTTTACATATCGTAATATTCACATATCATTAAATTAAGTGTGTTCAAATAAAAGTACATTATGTAACTTATACATTATTCAATGATCAGATTAAATTGGTTTGTTCACATAATTTTTCCATAAAAATCTGTTTTCATTTAATTTTAACTTCAGGAATGTCTTTCATGGATACCTTTAATTAGCCTTTTAATTTGTAAACTATGTAGATACCAATATAATTACTTAGTTTTTGTCTAAAATATAATAAATATTAAAGTTTTAGTCAACCATTCTGACTTCAGACTGAACGCGCTCACTTTTCCAAAATTATCCTTTAAAACTTCTTTTTCTTTTTTATCATACGTTACCTAACGCATATATATAGCACTATCTTCAGAATGATTATCATCAATATTTACATTCTGTGTATAACTTTGCAAAGTAAGAATGTTCATACACCGCAAAGAGAAACTAACACAGAAACAAAAGGACAATCTAACTTTTGACGGGTACGGTGTGACAAAACTTTCACTTGTAGAACTTTGCTTCTCGTGACCCAACTGATAATAGTTTAACATAACTTCGAAAGATTAACTGCTGTAACTCTAAAAATTCGGAATTAATTTTTACAAACAATTAAATTCGCAACTAAGCTAGTGCCTTGACCTTTTAGTGGAAAATCAAAAGCTTATAGTTTGGACTAATGTGTTAAAGAGTTCTATGGCTCAGTTGTTAGCACGTCCTACCTTTGATTTTGCAAGTTAAGCAATTCTTGCATCATTGGATTGTGACCATTAGATTATTTTCGAGCTCCTTCCCGTTTCGAAAGGCATGTAAATAAAGTCCCATTTTCACTTGGTGTTTTCATACATATTTTGTTCCAGCAATGAGGACATTAATAAGCTGATGATGATGATTTTACAATGGGCGCACTAAACCGTATCAATATCGATTTATATCACATATAACTATAGCTTAGTTGTTATCGTTATGATATAATAACTATACAAGTATAACGTCACAAGGGAACGTAATTAGATTTAAGATTGGGCTATTTTTTAATGTCAGTGTCTCTCCAAGGAACGCCACAGTCGCCCCTTTGTCTCCTCATTTATTTGGAAATATGTATGTGTTAGTGAGTTACTAGTAAATTCATGCGACTAACTTTTTCCCGAATGTACAGTAACAACATCTTAGTAATAAAACTAACATCACAAATATTTACTACGAATCACGCAATCCACTGGCCACTACTACTCACAAAGCATGCATGCACGTACTATATGTGCCAATCGAAACATTTCAAAAGTAATTTTATGTTCTTAGGTGAAAACATATATATTATGACGAAATTGTTTCTTATATATATTTAGAAAGATATTTAATAACAGGAAAAAAAGTAATGTTAGTAGTTATCATATTAAATAAAACGATAAAAAATGGAATTTAATGAAAATTTCTTCCTTTGGTTTATTTATCTTAAAGACTGATAATGTAATGTAATAAGACTTACAATGACAATTAGAATTAAAAGAAACAAAGATAACATGACCTGTTGTACGCATTTTCATCAAAGACAATGATATTTTTTTCAAAAACAGGAAGGGTTTCTATTTTTAGTAATTGGTAGTTGGTAATTGAGTGTTACATAGTGACATTACCGCTATACGCAATACCCGGGTATTGGATATCTATAATATGTCAAATAAAAAGCCCACACTAAGTAGCACAGGGAGAGACTAAAATTCAACCCGTAAATTTCACCCGGATAAACCCTCGCGGACCACAATGGCCCTGTAAATAATAACAGCGTCACTTTATGTTCCCAAGGGAGACGCACAATTGACTTTAAGAACGCTATCCATAAAAGTTGATTCGAGGCTCTTTTCACTGACATTTCCGCGGAAGCCGATCTGCCTAAGCTTTTATGTTTGAAGCGTATGTTTCAGTCAATTTACAATGTAACAAGTGTGGGAAAACTCTATGTGAACGACTATCTGGCGCCGTTGGTGCTGCGATAAGTATAATTATTATAAATACGACACCCGTTTTAGTTAGTTGGTGCTATAAAGGCTATTCAATTTCGTACTCATAAAGCTAAAAAACTGAATCTCGACCTAAAGCATGAATATGAAAAAGTTGAAATAGTAAACTCTACACAATTCTTGGGTATTATTATTGACGAAAACTTAAGTTGGAAAACCCACATTGATGATATATGTATGTACAAAAATTAATAAATTTGTTTTCGCCTTGAATAGAATCAAAAGAGTTGCATCAATACAAAGTGCATTGCAAGCATATCATGGATATGTTTCCTCCGTACTTCGCTATGGCTTAATAATCTGGGGAAACAGTGTAGATTTTCAAAGGGTATTTAAAGCTCAAAAACGATGTATAAGAGCACTATCTGGTATACAAAGTTGGGAATCTTGTCAACCGTGGTTTAGAAAATATAAAATATTAACATTACCCTGCATGTATATCGCCGAATTATATCTTTTTGTAAAACGATACCCAAAATATTTTGTCACCCACTATCGAAGAAATGCTAACGCACGTAAATGTAGACAGAACAAATTATGTATGCCAAAAAGCAATTTATCACTTTTTATAAATAATGTTTACTGCATGGCTATAAACATATATAATAAGTTACCACCGAACTTGAGAGATTTACCCGTGGCGAAAAATATTTTTAGGAAATCTCTGCTTTCTTGGCTGTCAGAACAGGGTTTTTACTCGATTAAAGAGTACTTAGACCATAAGATTTCTTGACATTGTATTGATAATTTTATTTTCCTTATTATTATTTAATCTAATTGTTGTTGTTTGATTTTTTTTTCTTTTTGATTGTATATCTGGGGCACACAATGATATTTTAAGTGATATTTGTATACTAATCTATTTTTATTATTTGAGCTTCGCCAACCTAACCTAACGGATCTAATTAATTATTGATATTTATTGTAACATACCCAACTTCGTAATTTAGTCAATGTATTTGTTGTCTTTGAGTGCCTATAATCTTTCATCACTCAACCTAAATATTTGCATGCCTACATTAAAAAGGCTAATACTGTAGACCTGCCAAATTATTATTTTGTAAACTTATGTACTCAGTATTTCGCAAATAAATGACTCTATACTCTATAAATTGAAATATTTAACGTCACGATTAGAGATGGCCACTTTCACGACAAAGCTTATTTTTTTTAACTAGGTGCCCAAATCATACATATACTTACACAGTTAAAACTTATTTAACTGTATAAGTATATGTCGGCTCTTCGTCAAAACACAGCTTTGATATAAATCAGAATTAATTTTTCGAGATTACAGAACAAGTACAGAGCTTACGTTTCGGAAGACTGATAAATAATGTATTTAATTGGAGCCTTTACAATCTATTTATAGAACAAAAATGAAGTTCAATTCCTAATAGACTCTTGAAATTAATATCATTACAATAATTTAAATTATTATTTAAAAAACATAGAAACGTTAAATAACCACCAACTACCAGCTAAAATGTTGCAAAGCGCATGTCGCTTTATGTCATAGTAATAAATAAGGTTCCATCGGTAATTACGAGGAACAAGAATAATAAGTTTTAGTGTTTTAATATTGATTTGTATATTACACCTTAATAAATATCAGCAGAGAAAGCATAATTGTATGCCACTGTATGGGGTATAGTATCATTGTTGAGTTGGTCCCCGTAATATAGGGCCACGTTTTTGCTCTTTAAGTAATCAGTTATGATCAACATAAGCTGTGTTCACTGAGAATACTCTCAGTTCACAAGTTTTATTTAAATTGTGGCGATTATTTCTCACAGATTCGCCACGATTTGAGGCAAAGCTAGTATAGTATTAAGGTTGAAATAATCTGCATGAGCAAAGTGATCACTATTACAGTATTCTATATCAAAATTGAAATTTTGTATAAACGCCCACAATCAATGAACTGGCGGGGTCAATTCTCGCTTAAGTCGAGAGGCTTTTAAGGAATTAATTAATAACAACTAGATTAATAATCATGGAGAAAATGATGGAAATGTTTAATTGCTTTCACTTCTGCAACTCATGAGAGATAACGACTGTTGCAGCTAGTCATCCTAGCACTGACACCAGTGTACAGTAGTGCGGCTACCAAGCCAACCGCTAATGGATTTTATTTTTGTGTTTTTTTTATTTTTATTTATTGCTGAAAGTTGGCAAACAAGCAAACTGCCCACCTGATGGTAAGTGGTAACAGTCACCTATAATACATGAGCTCTTGTGAGATTCGCAGCAAAACTGCAACCCCCACAAGAACCACAGTGTACGTTGCCAACTTGTGACACAAGATGTAAAGTCACTGTACCCAGTAATTTCACTGCCATATCTTACCCTTCAAACCGGAACACAGCAATGCAAGCACTGCTGCTTTGCGGCAGAAATAGGTAAGACGGAGGTACCTAAGCAGACGACCCTGGTACAGAGTCTCCCTCCAGTTACGAGATGTTTGAATTACGACAGTGCCATTACCTATTGAGCTGGTATCCGTGTGAAGTTCCGTAAGGAACTCTGTATTAAATATAGTCAGCAGTGGAGAGGGTGTTAACCAATGAATAATTTCTTGTAGACCAAGTGAGTGAATATCAGCTCATTTAAAAGCTTCGTAAGTCTTTGTGAATTCATATAAAGGGGCCATCATTTTATGCTTATTTTACAAATTAGTAATTAAGTTAGCCTATATCTAAAGAGGATATCACATTTATGATCTGATTTAATATATCCTATATCCATTTTTCATTATTTCCCACATATTTTAAATTAATACTGCTTAAAGTTGATTTTATTTAAAGCATCTAATATATTCTTAAGCTTGTTTTTAAATTGCAATATATTTACATTCTGTGTTCGTAAAAAGTTTTTTTTGGTAAGGTGAGAAATGGGTTGGATTTTTGGCTGTATGATTATATTTTTGATAAATATATTAATTAATTAAATAAAAAATCATCATATAATATTTTTTAAAAAAGGTAACGCTATAAAAATACAGATTTATAACTTTGAATTATGAAATTACTCATAACATTTCATTTTTAGCAGCATATCATGAAAATCTGTATTAAATCCAGAAATAATTTTTGGATAAGATATACTCGGTAAATAAAGGTAATTATTATTTTTAGCTAGCGTTACAATATTTACCCACCTTATTGCTGTTGGGTAGGTAAACATTGCCCATCACTAATTACGATACGTAATATCATGTTTTCGCCATTACCATAACATCGTCAACCTAATTAAATCAACGGCCCAACTTCTGGGTTTCTGACCTATCCTTTTGACGAAAAAAATGTAGAGCATATAGAAAACAACTTAATAGAAAGCGAAAGAGAAGATCTTCCTAGTTGTCTGTGTTCTAGAATCACAGTCGTTCAGATGTAGATCGAACTCTATAACAGTGTTTGACATGCACTAGAAACTGCGAATTAATTATCCTTTGGCCATCTTATGTACGATAGTGTGTAGATATCGTCGATATCGATAGTCCGTCAGTCTGTCTGATTCAAACTGATCTGTTATTAGAAATGCGTGAAGTGGTCAATATAAAGTTCATATTAAATATTACTGTTACGTCAATATCACTTTTGCCAATAGATGAAGCGCTTAAGTTATAAGCGCATAGTTTAAAAAACGGCCGCTTACACCACAACGTGTTGATCAACATAAAGCTTAGCACAAGAAAAGAAAGAATCCGGTAGACATAAATTAATGTGTACCTATAGTGACCGTAAAAACATTTTTTAAATTTATGTTTGATCGACAGATCTGAATTTTGGTACAGACTTTTTGTTACAGTTTCATATTCAGTATCATTGCAAATATAAGATAGCTGTCTCCACATAATGACGGATTATATATGTTTGAAACCCCTCAATATTTTTCTTCTTTTTTTGGTAACAAGAATAATTTGAACAATTTTAGACATTTTTGGATCAAAAATTTAGCATCAAAATTGCATCTTGATTACTATTTTAATTAATACCCTGTTTTTATAAAAAGTAATATTTAACACGCAGTTTTTAATAATAAGACTTGAATGATCATCTGTTGATTACTTCTCGGAGACCCTTCTGAGAGTTTTTAAGAAATTGAAAAACCATTTTTCACTCCTCAATAGACAAACGCCACAGACGGTATTCTTACCAAAGTCACGTTTTTGTGGACAATTTTGTGCGCAGCCACGACTGTCAGTTGGTTCATTATGGATGAGACTAATTGAAGTTACGTCGAAAGCGTGACTTTAAGAACACGACCAAGTTAATAAGAATTTGTTTTGTTCTAATTATTTTTATAATGTGACAGTCGCGCTGTCTGTTCCAATTCTAACATTCCCACTGACTACATTGAAAATTAATTTTGGAGAGCTCGTTGATGCCTATGTTGGCAGATTAGCCTCAACAGCTGAGGTAAAACAACTTTATTAAAGGTTGATCATCGGATGGGTAACCATGACTTTTTTCTCGCGCTTTACACGTCTTTTACGTTAAGTTCCGGCTTGGTTCCTACTGAGTTGTCACCTAACAATTCGCATTGGGCCCTATATCATGTAAGAAGGGCCTGTAACTTTGATTTTTAATTATAGTGACACGCAAGCCATGTATATTTTGCATTTAAATTGTTATGATAGCAATATAAATTGTTATTTCTTAATATCCTTGGATTTTATCAATCTAAACTGAATTATCGTTATTTTACAACATATAATGACAGTTACATCTGTAAAATAAATTTCACTCAACGTCTACCTATATCTCTTTAATTTCAACCACAAAGCCAGAAAGTCACTCAATAAAGCCATTTATATTTTAAAAATATTTTCTTTGTGGCTCAAAGTCAAGTATTTTTTTTAAAAAGTTCAGGATACGACAAAAAATGTTTGACTTAGCTCCATCATGGCACGGCAAACTATTTTAATCTGCTAAGCGTGTCTGTATAATTACCCTACGGATAAAAACAGAACAAACTTTCCAGGTGTGCTTGCTACCTGACCGTAGTGTTTATGCAGAAAACTTGGCCATTGCATTTTTAGAGGAAATTAAAGCCGAAGTTGGAAAGGTACCTTAATATTAATAATAGTCCGTGTCGTGTGCCAACCTTTCTGCAAAGTATGGAGAGCTCCGCTCCAGCAGTTTACATCCTTGGTGTTGCTTCACCACCACCATCTCAGCCGAAATCACCTACAGGTGATATTGCGATGAGATAGTCTCCCTGAAACTTGATTAGTAGATGGATTAAGTACTGTTAGAAAAAAAATGGTCCCAAAATGCCATTGTACGGCATGTGGGGCACAGCTAGTCTTTAAATAAATAGGTAAATAAAAACGAGTTCAGGTACCTTTCTTACTTCAGTTTATCAACCGATTTTTAATTTTTGACTTTAATATCTATTGGATAAGTTTGACTGAGTTCGAATTTCGACTTCTGTGCGATCACAATTTTTTGAAAAATCAAAATTGTGTTCCTAAAATGTACCTAAATATCGATAAGGGCTTTTTAATTCTCTATTATTACCAGGAATGTATGTCACGCCTTTCCTAAATAGACTGATACTCCAGTCCTTTGAGAAAACTTTGACATCTTGATAGATGTCGTAGGCGCGTATAAATAAACTATTCAAACTGCAAAACACGCGAACATACAGATAGCTATGTCGATATACATGTCATTTGGTTCAGATAAAGCAGTATGACTAATAAAATTACAGACTCAATTCAAAAGATTTTCCATGTCAAAAGAAGGCTTTGCTGCTATGACAATTTGAGCACATAAAATAAAAAAGTGTTACAAAGTGACAAGTATGAATGGTAGCTTTGTATGTCATTTTTGCTAAGACCCCTCCTTTTTCTTCGTTTCCATATAGGTAGCAAATTTTAATTGAGTTTCTTAAAGTATATAGGTATACTATATTCCCTTAAAAATCTTTTCTTATACTCCATATGGTACTTTAAGATTGTCTGTAAAAAAAAATCAATAATAACAATAAATAATTAATGTTCCTTCAGAGGATTTTTTCGTGATCTCTAAATAGTAATGATGCTGTATTATTTCATTGAGCAGATGTAACGTTAATTGGGATTTAATAAATAAGGATCTTATACTCAGTGTCTTAAGCTATATAATAAATTGCTGAATGATATTAAATTCACAAACTTGAAATTATTTAAGATAAAGTTATATAATTGACTCTTCAATCACAATTAGCAGTAAAAATTTTAGATAAATGTATTTTAAAATATTTGCATGCCTTACTCATAATGACAGAATATTTCCCTCAAAAACTATTGTTAATCTAAGTATCTAGTTAGAAGCAAATAAATTAATATAAACACATAAAAACTCCACAGAAAAATATGTGCTCTATAAACTTAAGTCGACGTTCAACAACATGCCATAATACAATGTGTCGATTCGTGATTATGTTTAAAATATCAGGTGTACTTAACAAAATCTAATAATATGTTACTACACTAATTTCTGTTCTTGTCCGTAATACACTCTTATAAGTTCTTGAAAAAAATTACTTCTAATATAACCATACGAAGCACGTCCCCGTTTTCGATCTCTCTACATTTACGAACTATAAAATTTTTGTTAGCCAAATGCACAAAAAATAAAAAGATCAGCGTTAGCTTAATCATTAAACTGCTAAGACCAAAAAGCTAAAATTAAATTTTTATAGTTTATTTTTAATAATATATTTTTTTTACTCATTAAATCGAAATCGAGTAAGGAAATCATAAGATCGAAATGAAGTATTTTTACAGGTTTGTTATGTACGGTCAATAGCACATTAAGCTGTACATTCTAAAATGAAATGGCCTTTATTATAATCGCATAAGTCGAAATGTCAATGTCTACGTTTGATGTGCTTACTGTCAGGTGTACGGTTGCAATACTTTATTCAGCGTTCTTCACAAAGACAATGTAAATCATTAACATGACTCCAACTCCAAAATAAGTTTTTATCTACTCCACCAACCTCCATGACAATTAGGTATGGAAATAAAACATAACAATACTGCTATAAACATTCAAAACAAAGAGAAAATATATAAAAAAGATTTTTTATTACACTGACCCTGGTCAGTGTAATAAAAGTAGTGTGGATGCCTGCCGTAGTGGATGCCTGCATCCACTACGGAAATCGTCAATTATTTTTGTTTTTTCATAGGTGCCTAAAATTTTATCGTAAAATACTCCTTATTAATGGAAGAATCCCAAATAATTTTATTATCTTAAACGAGGAAAATTTTCATCTATTGTGTTACGGTACGTTGGGGAACATATTTGAAAAAGCTTTCTATTTTCATTTGATGAACGGAAATTAAAGTCCTATTTTATGAGTTCGTTGTTAATTTTAATATTTATCGATAATAAAAGCTTCGAAAACGAGTGAATATTGTTTCTGATATTTTCATTAATTAAAGTACATCGTCGAAGCCTGGCATGCAATTACTGAGTTGATGAATAACAACAATTATGTGAGCGATTCGCACATAATTGGCATATTTACTTATTTACATAAATTAATGATGATGCAATGCCAGATTGAAAAAGGATGAGGGCTGTAGCAGTTAAACCCTCTCCTCATATTTCCATAATCACATTTTTAGTAATTTTCCACCATACCCACATTTTATACAATAACGAATATAAAATTAGCCTTTTCATTACATTACAACACATTTAGAATCTATGGGTAAAAAAAGTCCAAAATAAATTTAAATTTCAGTCAATGAATATGATTATGAAAAAGTTGTTTAAACTCTTATATAAAGCGGAATTGGGCCATGATATAACATTTGAATTGCCTCAGGAGCCATCTTGTGGTCTCATCGACGTCTTTTAAAATACATAAAATTATAAATTATATTTTCAGTATAATTTATGTTTTATATTAGTATGTAGGAATGCTCTTTTAAAATTTAAACATTGTATTGACGTTAAAAAAATACAAAAGAGTCATGTAATGGTTAAGCAACAATGTGTTTAAGTTGTTATTTTAAATATAAGACGGATTTAAGTAGTTATTTTGTTCTTCATAAACTTTATAATAAGTCAAATCGATTATCATTATTAATTTAATATAGCGAGGACCTGTTGTGGTAGATAGAGACGAACAAACTTGGGCATTAATGTTTTTAAATAATATATTATGGTCTTTTGGTAAGATTTTAATAGGCCTCTTTTATATCGATATTTCAGTATTGTTGTTTAAAATGAAATACTCTATTAACATAAAAAGTTTCCACCATATTGCTACCAAAGCATGGGCTGACCGCATTATAACGTTTAGATAACAAGCAACATTGCACAAGCTAAATGAGTTTCTTTAATTCCCCATAACGTCTTAATAATTTAACAGATTTCAATATTCTCGTATGCTTAGTATGATGGTATCATTAGAGAATCCTAACAACATTCCAAACGAAACTGGCTATTTTTGAAGTGAAAACTTCTTATGGCGCGTTGGGCACTTTTGTGGGTGAGCATTTTCAGCCGTTCTCGCGACAGATGAGATTTTACACAGATATATTCCGCGTGTATTCTTATAATATATGTATACTATACGCGCTCTTTGCATGGGCATTCGTTCGTGCTCTCGCGACAGACGAGATTACATACCTATATGTATACTCAGAGTGTATAGGTATGCGAGAGCGCTGCATGCTATACGCAATCTTTGCATGGGCATTTGTTCGTGCCCTCGCGACAGACGAGATTGAGAGTTTTTTATATTTATTTTATAAATGAATATTAAACGGAAAAATTATTTATTTAAAACTGTCATTATGAAATTTTAAAATGGCAGGTAATGTCATGAGAACGCATGCGTTCAACTGATTTTAATATTCAAGTTTTCACTTCTGCCGGCACTCCCGGAGTGCAACCCGTTGTTTTTTTTTTTGTTAAAATTCAATACTGTTATATTATTATTGTGCCGTATTGTTATTTATATCCAATGTAAATGTAAGTGTGTACAATGTTGGCATCAAATTCAAGGCCTTTCCTCCAATACCTTGAATTTGAATTATCTGATATCAAATAATTAAATATCCGTAACTTTAAAAATAACTTCACTATGGATAATTCTGTGTGCCTCTGTTAGCAACCTGTTAACAAGTGAAACTGTCAAATCGTTCATCTATAATCGCAAAAGTAACAATTTCATTGATTACAAACGTGAATTGTTAGCAACAGAGTTACTTAATACTCTTCTTCTATCACTAGATATAAGAAAGGGCGTGGAGGCTCAGTTAGTCTTTATTATTCTTCTCATTGATTTTTCTAACACTTATGAGGGGTGATCCAAAAGTAATGATAATTGGTTATTTCCAGTGCACATAAAAATCCAATATATATAAGTATGTATTGCTATACTACCCACTAGATCAGGCTAGAAAAATCATATAAAAAGGCCATGATTTCTGGGAGCTACATTTATCTGGGAGCTACAGAAATGGGATTTGAATTGGTTGAACAACCTCCCTATTCGTCAGATCTAGCTCCCAGTGACTTTTATCTATTTCCTCGGCTCAAGGAACACCTCCGAGGCAAGAAATTTGAAGACGATAGTCCTGGCTGGATAGTGATGGCCGCTGTAGAGGCTTTTTTGGAGAAGTCAAGAAAAAGATTTTTTTTCAAAGGTAATTTTAGGTTTAGAAAAAGATGGACTAAATGTATCAATTCGTTAGGAGACTATGTAGAAAAATAAAATTAAAAATTAACTATAATCATGTTTACTATTCATTATCATTACTTTTCGATCACCCCTCGTATAATATAGTCAATCACGATATTTGCTTATCATAATTAAATCTCAAAATTTCTCTCTACTAGTATTCGCTGGTTCTTCAACTATCTTTACAATCGTCAAAAAGCGGTGCGTATTGGCCGTGTGGTATCGCATTAGAAAGCTCCATCAGTTGATATCCAAGAGAGGGGAAAGAATACCCCAAGGAGGTATTCTTTCCCCTCTCTTATTTTTCATTCTTATCTCCTTTCCTTGTCGTTGTCTGCTCTGACCACTTTTACTCTAACGATTTACGGATTTATGTCTGAAAAAGTTCCGAAAATGTAAATTTAGCCATCTCATTGTTGAACATGAATCTTTTATCTATTCAATAACACTTGCCATTGTTATCAAGATTGGTTCATTGCGGTCACTGTCAGGTCAAATGTCGATACATTTTTCAAATATTGACAATTCGCCCCATTATGTTTCTGTTATGTTAAAACTTGCCATCCCTGTCAATTTCAGCGTCAAAAATCTTGGCTTATCAACTGCTCCTTTAACAGGACTACTTATGTTGAGGGGAGCCGTTAAGTTAAAGATTCTTTTGTTTCTCTAACCTGTTCTGTAATGTTCCTGACAACATTTTGATCATTAAAACCAAGGCCACAGTAATTACTTCCCTGATCTAATGTTTGTTCATTCTAACTTGTCCTATTTGGAAAACAATCTTGGCACAACTTTTTAACGAAATCGCCCATTTAAAAATAAAATAATAACAAAGTCAATAATCTATTACAATTAATCGTTATTATAGACTGAAACCTATTGAATCTAGTTGATTTTTAATGCTGCATTTTTAATAAAAAGGAGTGCCAAGATTGTTTACCAAATAGGACAAGTTAGGATGAACAGACTGTACTTTTTTTTTTACGTGGAGAAAATGCTTTCCGCATACCCCACCGTTGGGGGACGGTGGGGTTATGTGGGACTCTCCCCTACGGACTTACCTGACGATAAAAGCTCGTCAGGCATGTGCGCAGGGGCCTACCCACTAAAAACTCCACGACGTCCCCTCATTCACCTTAGTGCCATTGGTTCATCGAACCACTCATCATCATCAGACGATAGGTCGTTCGACGAAGCAATGACACTAGGCGGAGTCACAGGAACCCTTACGGACACTTCCGCCGCCCCGCCGGTGGATGTCCTTCTTTATTCTCCGGGGGAACGGAGAATGACGGAGTGTCCCGGGACGTTTGGGACACTCGGCGTCAGCAAGGGCCTGTGCAGTGCAGGGGACGAGCCTCCCGAGCCCAGCCCCTGCAGGCCTCCGCGGGTAGAGGGGGGGTTGCCTACCCCACCACTTCCCGTGTTATCCAGTGGGAGGAGTCGACCATATTGCCGTCTCCCCCGTCCAGTCCGTCTTCGTCTACGCGGATCTGCTAACGGGTCATTTTCTCTTACCCGCTCTGCTGCTTCCTTGGTCGACATCACTTCACCGCAGAAGTCATTTACCGCCTCCCATTTTCTATCATTCTCGAGCATAGCTTTGACTAAGCACGAGAGGGAGAGATCATGTCCCACTTCAGCCCTGAGTATGTTACGCTGCGATGTCCATGCCGGGCACAACTCTAATGTGTGCTGCGCTTATGTGCGGTGTCGGCTCTTTCCTTGCAATCTTGTGCAGGTACTTACCAAAACAACCATGCCCGGTAAGCACCTGCACAAGATGAAAGCTGAGGCTGCCGCGCTTGCGGCTAGTCCACTGCTCTAGTACCGGTGTTATTGCGTCAAGAGTTCTTCTGCCAGCGGTAGAGTTCTCGAGGTATGTCGTCCACCATGTTTGACAGCTCTTCAGCTGTGGGCCGATCATCACGCCGTCGCGCTTCCGCTCGCTTACTTCCGCTAGGACCGTGGCTTCGATTTCCCACGGAGGCATACCAGCGAGCGCACCTGCTGCAGCGCCAGAGACAGTGTGATAAGCTCGTATGGCGCGCGCCGCAATAATTCTCTGCGGTCTGCGTAGCAATGCCTTCGCTTCTGCGTCCAAGCATCCGTCCCAGATGGGGGCGCCGTACAAGGCCATGCTTTTAACTACTCCAGCATATAGCCTGCGGCAGTTGATATTTGGCCCCCCTAAGTTTGGTAGAAGCCTACTCAATGCTGCGGCGATTTTAGTCAATTTTGGGGACAGCCGCTTAAAGTGCTCGTTAAAGCGCCAGCGGCTGTCTAAGACGAGCCCCAAGTATTTGAGGTTAATCCTGATCGGTATGTTTTGCCCTTCTATAACCATCTGGGCGTTTGCAGGGGGCCTTTCCCGAGGACCGTGGAAGACCATGGCTTCGGTCTTGGATATGGCCACTCTCAGTCCTAGCAGTTCTATGCGACTGATGATGAGGGCAGTACCCACTGCTGCGCGGCGTTTGATCTCGTCGAAGTCGCTGCCCTTGATTAAGACGAGTGTATCGTCCGCATAACAAATCAGCTTCATACGCGGTCATCCGTCCGTCGCTGTCAACGTATAGGACGTTTCGAGCCTCCAGGTAGCTTTCTATCACTCGCCGGATGTAGGGCGGCACGCAGTGATATCTCAGTGCCTCCATGATGCGTCCAAACGGGAGGGTGTTAAACGCGTTAGCGATGTCAAGTGACACCGCTATCACCTTTTCTCCTTTCTGGACCGCCTTCTCCGACCACTCCTTCAGTTCGGCGATGGCGTCGATGGTGGATCGTCCTCGTCGAAAACCATATTGGTTCTCGGACAATTTCGGCCCTTCCGCCTCAAGATGTCCGATGATGCGAGCCGCGAGAATCCTCTCTAGGAGTTTGCCCGCTTCGCCCAAGAGGACGATGGGGCGATACGCAGATGGTGTGTCCAGTGGGCGTCCTTCTTTACAGAGGAGACAGAGTCTACCGTTTTTCCAAACGTCGGGAAACTTTCCAGTCGACAGGCATTTGTTGAGTAACTCTAGAATACGGTTCCCGAGGTTTTTCATAACGAGGGGCAAGATTTTACCGGGTATGCCGTCGGGTCCGGGTGCTTTCCGCCACGTGCTAAGGCGATCTAGAGCATCCTTTACTTCGTCCATGGTAATAGCTGGGAACTCAATGTTGGGTGACAGGTCTTGTGCCGGGGCCATGATTGGGGGCCCATCGTTCGGTCTATCTCATACTCATTGATTATACTGTTCTATATTATCCTGAATTGAATAAAAACCTCATAATAAATTAAACCGTGTTATCAACAGTGTTATGCGTTTTGTTTTCTTTCTACGTAAATACGATCACATTGCTCCTTACCAATTTTTTCTCGAAATTAAATACGTTGTATATCACGTTACAGTCTATTGTTATTCCCAAAGTTTGACTGGCTGAAAATGCTACTAGCATTAAGTCTGTTGTAATGATTTTTAATTTTGATCAAATAAGCTTTTTGAATAAAGCTCCGACAGCTCAATGAGTATACCAGTGAGATAAACTAATAAAAAAATAAACTTTATAACACTTTGCTTGATCTATAAGAACGTAGAGGACAAGGAGGTCGATAAGATAAAAAACCATTGAATAAGAAAATACAATTACAAAAAACGTTTTATAGTAAAAGGAATGGATATTTAAAGAAATCAAATTGACCACAAACAAAAAATCTTTAATTTACAGTAGTGCGTGTTTCACCTTCCTTTTGCGGTTTGCGTACATGAAGGAAGCCTCCTCGTGGCGTAGGTAGACATAGCATTGTGTTGCCCCTGCTACTTTCTGTATTTTGTTCTCTGTATTGTATATGCAGGGATTTCAGTAACAGTAATTGGTTTTTGTGACTGATTGAATAATAATATGTAACCTTGATAATAAGCAAAGGGGTTGGTGTCGGCAGGGAACTATTGATTTACCTGGTACCACTTCCGCTTTTATTCATTGACATGATACATTATTTACTTGACTGTTATCGCAATAATTTGGATGTTTTAGTTTTTTAAAAAACCTAATACAGAACATATCCATATCAACAGGTATTATAAATACGAAATAACTGAACCGATTCTGATAAAATTTTGTTTGAAGATTGTTTGACCCTGGGATACAGTCTATCTTATACGCGCAAATAAGATTTCGTTAAAATAGTAAATTTATTCACACAGTCGCAGGCACCCATTAATCTATACTATAATGAAATGGTAAAAGGCCTACATACACGGCTTCCAGAAACAACAAACAGTTGGGGTAACAGGGTACTAGGAGGTTAGCGAGGATATTTTTTTAAGAATTTTTGTCTTTATCTGTGCCCGCATCATGCAAAAACCGCTAAATAGATTTGCACTCCAGATCACCAATCTAAACCATGTTGAGCTTGACTTCTTCGTACTAATCTTCATACAATAAAGAGGTCATTGAAAATAGTCGCAGCGAGAAAGGTTACCTTAAGCCCGATTATACTCTTTCTGCATATCAATAATATAAGCTAGGGCCACCACGTGGTGAAGTTGGTATAAGTTGTAAACTGGCTAAAACTCCAGTGTTCCCTGGGGAAGCGCGATAAACACTTTCTGTGACAAACCGAACACTACGCCGGTGAAACCGCGAATGGGGTTCGTAGTATATGGGCGAGATTTAAATTTGGTTAACTTAAAGGCCTCGGTTTATTCACATGTTTACACATCACGAAATACTTTATTAGAGTATTGTATTTTGTGAATATTAATAGTTAAATAAGTAAGTCAATTTCTACATAAACGTACATTTTTTTATTTCAAAGAAAAATAGCTACAGCATTTGTAATAAAGGAATCGGAAATTACATCGGAATTCAGATCGGAAATCAATTCATATACATACACAAGCGCTATACTACTTTATGAACTCTTTGTTCATTCGCTAAGTTGGCTGTTCCTATGAGCAACCACAGATTGATAATTATACGTTTATTAAGCTGTACTTATTCTAAGTTCTCAGTTAGTATCCTACAACAGAAGGAAAAAAATAAAGTAATCGACTGAGTCTTATTTTATGTTTAAGCAAGATGTTGTTATCACCTCTCATTTAAAAAAGCTTTTTAACACCTTTTTTAAATGAGAATAAACATGTGATAAGTATATCTAAAGCAGCAATGATTTTGTTATAAGTGTTAGCCTGACGCTGAAAGGATCACATTTCCTTGTAATGAAAGTTGTTGTGTTCTACAGGTACTTAATAGCAAACTTCAAAATCAAATGTCATAACCAACAATTACTGTATTTTAAACTTAAAGTTAAGCAAACTTTATATTTATAACAAGATTAAATAAAGCAAACACTACGGCATAATTTAAAATAAAACACAGAAATATATTTTACACTTTTTAAGGCAATTCAAATTGTTGTAGTAAAACAAATCGCAAATCAAAGTGGAACATTTAAATTATTTGCGTACCTACTGTGAACTTAATAGCTAAAAATAGGTGCTAGCGTTTAAATTCAGTGTAAACTTTTGTATGTATTTTGTATTCTCTGCATCAGAAGTCAATAAGCGCAGAATAAAAGGAATAATCACACAGACCAATTAACTAATTACACATAGTGAATCACCCTTGGAAACACTAACCTGCAACCTATTTGTTAGTACCTCGACAGACCTCCTAATAAAAGAGCGCAAGGGAGGGAAAATTAAATATTACGGCCAAAACGAATCAAAAACACATTCTCAAGATGTTGGCAGACGTTAATACGTCCACTAATTTAAAAAATATAGGGCCGTTGTATCCTTCTCGCTATATTCAATCAACTTTATTCATGAATAAAGTTTGAATAAAGTTGATTGAGTATAGCGACCAGCGGCTTCACTTGTTTTAATGTATTCTATGTTTCTGTACCCCTAAAAAGTGTATGCAATATTTTATGATGATCAACTGACAGCGTGCAAGTGTAACAGACAAACAAACTCACTTTCGTATTAATAATATTGTTAGGATAGGAATTTGCGTGTATTGAACGTCGGAAAATCTTGTACCGAGACGACGCAATAAACTCTTCTCCTATATCTTCTTATCACATTTTGAATTTTTCATAAAATAGATATAGGTAGAGCAACGATATTAAACGCTGTGAACCCGCGGCCACGGTCGTTGTTACCTCACCGAAACGTCAATATAAAAATGTAATTTAATACCATTTTTAATGTGTTTAAACCCGTTTCCGCACCTATAGTGTTCCGTAAAGAGGAAATTTTAAAAGTGTTGTTATATAAAATTCTAATACCGATAATTTAATTTATCCATATTTACAGCAAATAAAGTGTTTGTATTCAAATACAAACATTCAATTCAAATACATGTCTTCTAGTCAGTTTCTTTGCTGTTATTTACTACGGATATTTTTATTTTATTTTATTTTTTATACACAAGACAGATCACAATTATTACAAAGATACATATAGAATTACATAATTAGAGTCTGAATTGCAATCGAAGGTGTGTGTAAACAGAGAAACCTTCTACATAGACAAGAATAGAATTGCATGTAGAAGTTGACTTCATAGACTAATATTACTTAGCAATCTGCAGAGTTCAAACGATCGGCTGTAGAATAGAGGACATCTTTGAGTACTTTGATATATAGGTTAGCATTTAATTTCTATCCATTGCAAAAGTCTTCATGTTAATACAACAACCATCAAAGATTTTCATTTGAGTAAAGACAAGATCTGTAACAATTTTTCACTTTCTAGGTGACCTGCCGAGACCGCGGAGCAAAGGGGAATATGTGTTCGTGATTGCACAACTACTCTTTGGGCTGCTACTCTTCGCAACTGTACTAGGTCATGTAGCCAACATCGTCACCTCCGTTAGCACCGCCAGGAAAGAATTTCAAGGTAACAAGAACATTGTTAATTTATTAGTTAGTTACTATCGGCCCGTCTCGGCTTCGCACGGCTGGACAAAATTCTTTAAATGTTTTCTATTATTAAATATTTTTCCGTTAGCGCCATCTAGTGTCCGGTAGACGAACTACTTGCGGTTAACGCGTTGCTATGGTAACGCATATGCAATGGAAAAAGAGCGGGAAAAAGAGTGGACCGACAAACAACAAATTTGTGATCTTATATTATAGACTAGCTGACCCGGCCACGCGTTGTTGTGTCTCAGTTATAGATGTCGCTGTACCGAAATGAATCGCGCTAACGTTTCGGTTCTACGACTACACATAATATAACTAACCGTTCTTAGCCTTCTTGAATGTTATTCTTAGGAACTATGGTAACGCGTATACAATGGAAAAAAGAGCGGACAGACAAACACACAAACCACTGTGATCTTAGATTATAGAGTTATATTAAGCTAGCCACAGCTATGGGTATATAATAAACTTTATGTCTTTACGAAATTTTGTCAAATAAATTAAAAACAGTTGCGTACAATAAGAGTAAAGTGAATGATTCACGTAAAATATAATGGTCCTGTTATAAACTTTGAAATTTAAATACAACCGTCACAATAAGATGAGGTTCCGTTAAATAAAGTAAGAGCATTGCATTATAACACAAATGTTTCCTATACAAAAAATATTCACCATATAAATCATCCTAAATGATTTATCTTGTAGAGCGATATATGTCATTATTCCTTTGAATAAAGAAAACGCTCTTTTATCTGAAATGCCGGTGACCGATCATTCATGGCGTTCAAGGAAAAATATGGAGCAAATGCTTATCTGGAACTTATGTAAATAAGTTTTTGTTACATTGTGTAATGTGCTGACCCAATGACATCATATAACAAACAATTAATAAGAAGACTTAAAATATATCATTGAAGTATTTGCACAACAGAAAAAGAAACAGCAATTTTAAAAACTTTATTAGATTTACGACTGATATGAGAAACAAGAAATTCTAAAATACTCGCAAGAAAGCTGCCAAAGTAGTTAACAACATTACTAATGTATCTAGTTTAAAAAAGAACAAGTAATCTGTCAAATTATTAAACAAGTAACAATAATCTTGTACAGTAAAAACCTTTTGGAAGTTTGAGATGTCCGTTTCAACCGCGCGGCCACCTCATGATATTTGATGAAACTTTGCCAGGAATTAGTGCTAATTTGTTACTTTACACACCTCTTTTCGTGAATTTGTTACAAAAAAAACTAAGACGCTATCACAAAAAATAGGTGGCCGCTAGAACCGCCACTTGCCGTAGTCATCGTCCGTGATTACACAGAAACTATATAATGCAGATAGACGAATGATGCATCAAAAGAAAGGTCTTAATTTGTTCAATTTGTTACAAAAATAAAAAACGTGAAAACGTACATAAACAAAAAGTTATGCAATATTTAGTTTTCAGGTTATGAGTAGGTAGGTATGTCACCATAAATATCAAATTAATAGAGGCTAATGTGTATGGATAATTAGTTACTAATTTGTTACAGCGAGTAAACGTAAAAAAATACTAGAAAGTGGGTTCAATAATTTGTTAGAGTCGATTTTAGTTGGCCGCTCGGACGGCAATATGCCTAAAATACAATGGCATTTATCTCGTTATTAAAAGTAGGTTTA
Source organism: Calamotropha paludella (assembly GCA_927399485.1). Lineage (NCBI taxonomy): Eukaryota > Metazoa > Arthropoda > Insecta > Lepidoptera > Crambidae > Calamotropha > Calamotropha paludella. Next base: position 14,295,160 of record OV656805.1, read on the forward strand.
AGCTTAGTTAGAGTACTAGTCGACGGGTAACGTAATCTAGTTTAGATAAATATGGCGAATATAACTGCAGCATTCATATTTTAGAAAATATTTGCAAAAAACGGTAATATGAAACCGTATGAGAGTAGGGTGACTATGATTATTGGAATTTTCGATATTCATATCTTATTTTTTTAGGGAGAGTGCTTATATAAATACATTTTAAGTTAAGACATACTTTATATTACCATTTTTGATATTTGCTTTAAAATATGCTTATAGTATTTCTGTTAATAATATTAGTGTGAGTGGAGTAAGAAATTAAGCTATTATCTATCTATCCTATGTATACAATGTGTCCCGTCACCAGTGTCGGAGCCTTTAATGATGTGAAATATTTGGCATTTTTGGCTCTGACGGCCGCCATTTTGTTTTCTTGATAACCAAGACCTGGGCTCTCAAAATAATTCGACCACCACTACCCATGTAAATAATCAGCATTAAAAAGGTGTCATTTGATAGCTCAACATGTAGACAACAGTTACACAGCCATCATGTTTCAATTGTCATGGAATAAATAATAGAAAAAAATAATGAAAGAAAAACAAATATGTATATGCAACCAACGTTTAAATAACGCGGGCGTTTACGGCCGGCTGGTATTGAAGGAGAAATATTACGATTAGTTGCATCCAAAGGAATAGAACTCCACACACAATCACATAGAGCGCGTGGGGGCACGGGCCAGTTGCGGCGCAACGGCATCGGCTTGGATCGCATGGCTACTGTAAAATTTTCTTTTATTAAGGCACCAATATGTTAACAAGAACATATAATTGGACGTATTTACATGGTAAAGATCCAACCCACAACTTCACTTAAATTGACGTAAGTATGACAAAATGGCCTTAATGTCATATACTTACACGTCACGAAAACAGCTGTCGCAATAAAGTAATAACTTTATTCACGTCATCATAAAATTGTAAAAATCAAACTTACCGTAGTCAATTTGGATCCCTCTGCAATACACTTTTTGGTGGTGACTTCTATATTAACAAATCATATAAGTGGGCACAACTCATAGCTAAGCACTTTTAGACACTTCTGGATTTACTGATAATTGTTACTTAGTAGTATGAAAATCACGGGAATTAAATACGTACGAGCACACACTTCAAAATCCAGCACAATAATGACAGACAATATTCACAACGGACAATAATCGCTTTTTAAACCCCTTCCGACAAATATTTTTAACAATAAATTGGAAACAAAAGAGATCCTTTTTCGGGAATCGTGGCCATCATAAAACACCTGCGGAATGTCAATGAAACGAAAATCTTATCAGTAAATACTTTAAAGAATTAAGAACAATAGACATCAATATGGCTGCAAAACTGCATATTCCTTCAAACAGAGTACAACATTAAAAACATGCCTTTGTACTAATATATTCATAGTCACCCTACTCTCATACGGTTTCATATTACGGTTTTTTGCAAATATTTTCTAAAATATGAATGCTGCAGTTATATTCGCCATATTTATCTAAACTAGGTTACGTTACCCGTCGACTAGTACTCTAACTAAGCTTAAACCTACTTTTAATAACGAGATAAATGCCATTGTATTTTAGGCATATTGCCGTCCGAGCGGCCAACTAAAATCGACTCTAACAAATTATTGAACCCACTTTCTAGTATTTTTTTACGTTTACTCGCTGTAACAAATTAGTAACTAATTATCCATACACATTAGCCTCTATTAATTTGATATTTATGGTGACATACCTACCTACTCATAACCTGAAAACTAAATATTGCATAACTTTTTGTTTATGTACGTTTTCACGTTTTTTATTTTTGTAACAAATTGAACAAATTAAGACCTTTCTTTTGATGCATCATTCGTCTATCTGCATTATATAGTTTCTGTGTAATCACGGACGATGACTACGGCAAGTGGCGGTTCTAGCGGCCACCTATTTTTTGTGATAGCGTCTTAGTTTTTTTTGTAACAAATTCACGAAAAGAGGTGTGTAAAGTAACAAATTAGCACTAATTCCTGGCAAAGTTTCATCAAATATTATGAGGTGGCCGCGCGGTTGAAACGGACATAATCTGAATGGTTATCGAAACTTCAATGAAGAGTGTATTTTTAAATACTTACTTTGTATTTTACTTAACAATTAATAAATCAATCAAAACAACAACAAAAAATCCATGATTCAGTAACGGGTAATCTGCTATATTATTCTCGAGTGTGGTTTACTGCGATGTAAGGGGCAGAATTTTAGAGTACAAAACAGATACACTCCTCATGAGTACTCGAGCAGAAGACGAGTTGCTATTATTACTAGACAAGTTATGTTAAATAAATTAGTTGCAAAGAAAATGGTTCAAAAGTGGTACATGAAAACTGACAGCACTGTAAATTTTATCACTAAAAAGTTTAATAATAATTTTAATATTACCGTTATTTTTTTTATTCTTCCCCGTTTAATTGTGTATCGTCAAAAAGATTTCATATTTCTTGAGTTACTGCCCATCCTGATTATCATTATGGTAGAATTGTTTTTTGTAGGTTTGGTTGTGTATTACCACAATGACTTTATAATCTTGTAATTACCGATTTTATTATCAATAGTCATATTAAAACTTTTATCTACTCTAATACTATAATACAAAGATTCTAAAACTGAAAACAAAATGCTTATGACAAACATTACGTACAGGCCAAAAATAATAAAAAAAAGTTTCATTACGATACAGGTCTTGTATGGACACCTGTAACATAATATAACTTTTTTATCATAACGATACACCTATACAACCTCCATCTGGACCAAGGAGGTTGAACCTCTACTTTAAAAAGGTTTCAATGAACGAGTCCGTGACGACGCAACACGCATGCGCAATCGATATTTGCACCTTGGCGCCAACATTTGACATTTAAAAATTTGTTGTTATATTCAGCGTTTTATTTGCAATATTGTTTTACGTATTATAGTATGAAAGTAGATAAAGTAGTGTATGACACTATACATAACTTGGTCTTATAACACTCGTGTGATACTATAAAAAAACTCGCCTACGGCTCGTTTTTTTAAAACACACTCGTGTTATAAGAACCCTTATTATGCAACAGTATCATAAACTACTATTATCTATTCTAATACTATAATACAAAGATTCTAAAACTGAAAACAAAATGCTTATGACAAACATTACGTACAGGCCAAAAATAATAAAAAAAAAGTTTCATTACGATACAGGTCTTGTATGGACACCTGTAACATAATATAACTTTTTTATCATAACGATACACCTATACAACCTCCATCTGGACCAAGGAGGTTGAACCTCTACTTTTAAAAGGTTTCAATGAACGAGTCCGTGACGACGCAACACGCATGCGCAATCGATATTTGCACCTTGGCGCCAACATTTGACATTTAAAAATTTGTTGTTATATTCAGCGTTTTATTTGCAATATTGTTTTACGTATTATAGTATGAAAGTAGATAAAGTAGTGTATGACACTATACATAACTTGGTCTTATAACACTCGTGTGATACTATAAAAAAACTCGCCTACGGCTCGTTTTTTTAAAACACACTCGTGTTATAAGAACCCTTATTATGCAACAGTATCATAAACTACTATTATCTACTCTAATACTATAATACAAAGATTCTAAAACTGAAAACAAAATGCTTATGACAAACATTACGTACAGGCCAAAAATAATAAAAAAAAAGTTTCATTACGATACAGGTCTTGTATGGACACCTGTAACATAATATAACTTTTTTATCATAACGATACACCTATACAACCTCCATCTGGACCAAGGAGGTTGAACCTCTACTTTTAAAAGGTTTCAATGAACGAGTCCGTGACGACGCAACACGCATGCGCAATCGATATTTGCACCTTGGCGCCAACATTTGACATTTAAAAATTTGTTGTTATATTCAGCGTTTTATTTGCAATATTGTTTTACGTATTATAGTATGAAAGTAGATAAAGTAGTGTATGACACTATACATAACTTGGTCTTATAACACTCGTGTGATACTATAAAAAAACTCGCCTACGGCTCGTTTTTTTAAAACACACTCGTGTTATAAGAACCCTTATTATGCAACAGTATCATAAACTACTATTATCTATTCTAATACTATAATACAAAGATTCTAAAACTGAAAACAAAATGCTTATGACAAACATTACGTACAGGCCAAAAATAATAAAAAAAAAGTTTAATTACGATACAGGTCTTGTATGGACACCTGTAACATAATATAACTTTTTTATCATAACGATACACCTATACAACCTCCATCTGGACCAAGGAGGTTGAACCTCTACTTTTAAAAGGTTTCAATGAACGAGTCCGTGACGACGCAACACGCATGCGCAATCGATATTTGCACCTTGGCGCCAACATTTGACATTTAAAAATTTGTTGTTATATTCAGCGTTTTATTTGCAATATTGTTTTACGTATTATAGTATGAAAGTAGATAAAGTAGTGTATGACACTATACATAACTTGGTCTTATAACACTCGTGTGATACTATAAAAAAACTCGCCTACGGCTCGTTTTTTTAAAACACACTCGTGTTATAAGAACCCTTATTATGCAACAGTATCATAAACTACTATTAATATGCAATATGTTTAATTTTATTTTAAGCATTCACAATGCCATATTTATAGAAGATATACAGTACGCCCTTAAAAAAAAACAACAACCAAACCTGAGGACTCGGAGGCGTGCTTGTTCTTTACTGGCGTATTTTATAATAATACACCTTGAAGATATAGTATCATATAATAATTGTTGTTATAGAATCATAATTAATATTAATTCGTTTAAGTGACGTAAACTGAATTAATAATTAAATCCTTTAAATTTTGTTGTTTTTATTTAAACCAAATTTTCGCCAAAATCGACTTTACATTCGATTATGTAACTATCTCGATCAATGTTCATTAAATAAAATTTGATTCCATTTATTATTTCACCTCTCTAAGAAATTGACATCTCCAACGTTACCGTACTTATTTGAAACATAAAAAATTGCGAAAGATGCCCAAGGGAAGGGAAGGTAAAACCCCACAACTTAATAACCTAGGAAACTAGGAAAGAGGATTTTTCATTATTCATTTATGATCCGTTGATCATCCATCATACATTAATCATCAACCATCATCATCTAAATAAGAAAATACTACAAAATACTAATTACTAAGAATTGACTAAAGCCGAAGGGCTTTGCACACGGAATAAGCTTTTAAGATAATTTTTAATAGAAACGTACTACAAAAAATCAACTCAGCTCATAAGTGAATTCTCAGCCGGTAATCGAACGCGCAACCTTTGGAATTCCGGTCCAATGCTCTCCCGAATGAGCTACTTAGGCTTGTGAACAGCCATCGACATTTTCTAGTACCTTTCTAATTTTACGCTGTGTACCAGCTTTGTCTCATAAAACAAATCATGTTTTTTTAAGCATATTTTGCTCATAAGGGTGACTATTATCGTCACGAAGAATTCGCCAAACTGCAACATGGTTCATACCCAGTCTTGCTGCGACTCGCCTCTTACTCGTGGTTGGCTCTTCTTCAAAATGCTGAAACACTGATTCATCCTCTCTGGGGTCGACCATGCTTGGACGTCCACTTCCAGTAGGTAGATCGATGAAAGGACCCGGTGGAATGAAGGCGTCTTAACATGTTGAGGAAGCATTGGACGAAGTTCAACGGGGGTCTACCATCAATAAATCGTTGCCGATACAATTCGCGAGCGCGATTTAAGTTGCCATCTTCATGGCCTACGCATAACATCGTATCGTAATATTCAGAGTTAGAAAAGATAGGCATTTTTTCACTTTCGAAATAATGTTTGTTAAAACACGAAATAATTGTAAGATAATGGTTGCGTTTGGCAGAAAAAAGCGTTTGACGGCGCTCGCTAGCGCTGAGAAACAAACTATACAGTTTCTAACTTTTGCAGCGCTGACGTTTTCCGCCATTTTGCTTAGATAAGTTTGTTTACTAATAGGAGCAGCGATGTGATCACCAAGAATATCGTCTTTCTCGTCTTCTTCAATATCGTCATTCACTAAATTATTTAATATATTATTCATAGTGTAACATCTTTCACTGCCAATTTGATAAAAATATATTTAATTGAGGTTATGTTCCCCAGTGACAGCTAAGTTTGCGCCCTAACAAAAAATAGTCATTAAGCTGCTGAGCGGTCGCCATTTTGCTTTTGAGCGCTGTCGAACGCTTTTTCTGCCAAACGCACCCATCGATAAGAAGATTTGAAATTGACAAAATAACGTTTTTTTTTCGCCTTTACGTTTTTCGAAGCCATTATTCCTCTTATTGAATTTGCAATCCTTTTAAAAAAAATTAAAATCCGTTAAAGAATATACTCTGTTAATCTATGATAACTTCAGTTCTATGCAGTGACAGCTTACTAGGGTTGACAATATTTTTCGCTTTGATAATTTATTACATTCTCTACGGGGTTTTATTTAACACGTTGTATTTTTATCAAAAAGTTTTTCAATGTCCAAGCTCGTATAGCTTTAACCGAAGATTACTGAACTCAACGCTAAAGACTATGGGAAACTTAATGCAACAAAAACAGACATAAGCTATGTTAAAAAAATATTGAAAACATCGAACACTGACAATCTGAATCACCAAACAAACAACCAAACGAACAGACTTTTTGTACTCTTCTTCCATACGTAAAGGCAAAGGGTACAAAGTCCATACAGCCCATTTTTTTTAATGTTTACACCACGAACCAAATAGCATTGAAATACTATACAAATCACGAATACTAAATAACTGATTCAGCCAAAAAATAGGACAGACACTTATTGAACTGCACTCACCAAATAAATATTAGCAGAGTATATTGGATTACAGTTAATAATCATATTATAACAATGTGAATCGCTGTCATTATTATTACTGTTGGATTCATACTGCTTTTTAATAAAATAAAATAATAATACATTTACAAGAAAATATGTTATGATATAAAAACTACTGCCAAGAAAATAATGGCGTTCAATAGAACATGAAAATGAACACAACAAATAAATATTTTTCACTTATAAAGAAAGTCATTATAAAAAAAAGATGAAGAAGAAAAGAGTTTTTAAGCAGTCAGCTACTGGTTTACATATTTCTTATTTATGTAACAATATTGAAACTCATTATATTCGTGGCTGTATATATATATAGATTCTTTTCCTTCCAATTAATGGTTTATGTGTAATAGAAAACAAAGAAGGACCTAAAAACTTGAGCAGGAACTCAGTGCAGCATTTAAAATATAATTTTGTAAAGTATATTGTGCCTTAACATAAAAATTCACAATGCGAAGCCTGAATTCAACCGCATTTTTTGAGGCACATTTCATTATTGCGCTGTAAAGGCAAATTGTGTCATTCTCTTTTATGAATGATGTCACGGCATCATTCCACACGGGCCTTCTTCTAAGCGGAACCCAGCGCGAAGCTTTTTATGTGAAGGTACTCGTGTGGAATTTTGCAAAGTCTTCTCGATGCAAAATGCAATATATGCTGAATCTTTTCGTGCGTAATTTGCCTGTTAAATGATTTTTTTCACTGTGAGCACGTTTTCTTCGGTAAGAGCCATCGAAAGGCTACCTTTTCTTTCATCATTCCCCAAAGTTAGATGACCGCGCTTGAATTCGGTATGCCACCGGTAGATTGTTGCTTTAAAAGGGCTCTCATCCTTAAATGCCATTTAAGTCAATCAAACGACTCGTCCGATTGAAGGCCGCATTTGAAATCATAAAAAATCTTCGTCCGAAAATGTTCCCCTTGTATAACCATTTTTCAATGAGACACGATACTTCAATTTTGCTGACAAAAAATGTGGGGGAAATTCGGAATTCTAACGTCAACTTTTTCTTGTTTACTTGTGTTTTTTGTAACAATTATAACCGGCCTGGGCATCTTTAATAAAAAAAAAATTTTGAAGTGACCCGGTACGTCTCCTATATCAATATATTTTGGTTTTAATAAACCTATGTTTTAAATATCTATGCTTAATATCAATTGGTTCTCCTTCAAAGGTGTTATTATACACGATTTGCCACGTGCCATTAATTAGATATAGTATTATACAAATACATCTCAGGTTGAACATAAATATGTATTTATGTAAATAACATAAATACAACATATGTATTTATGTAAATAACATAAATACATATTTATGTTTTTAATTTATTATGCATTATTTCTACCTTAATTTTAAGTTTATGCATATACAAAGGAGCGTTATATTATTATAATCGATTGTTTTCTTGCAACCAACTGAGTGACTGATTGTAAAAAGGTCAATATATAGTCACAACGTGACCAGAATGTGTAATTAGCTATTTAATAAGAACACAACTGTCACCTGTAGAGATGAAAAGCGGGTAAGTCTCCCGTTTATTTCCCGTCTTCGGTAAGCATAATGATTGGCGTTAACTAAACACAGTAGGTAGTTTAATATACTCTTGTTACAAATTTTAAAAGGAAGAACTTAGTCATCAATTGGTTTTGAACTTAAAAATGTGTTGATAATTTAACTTTTGTAGTATTTGACAAAGCTATCATACACTAATACGACACAATAATGATAAAACCTTTAAACACCTGAATAAAGAATAAGTCAAGCATAAATAAAAAAATATTTCCCTCATTTGAAATCCCTCATTATCTTGTCTAAATGTATATTTATAAATATTAAGTTTTTCATAATAATTGTGTACCAAATAATGACGTAGTTAAAACGTGAGACAATTTCGTATCCGAAGACATTAATCATGAGGGATAACTGTTACATTAACGTATTTCAGGTGTCGGCACGCGATGCGATGCTTTCAGTTCTTTTCCATCACTCACCTGCTTAAGAAAGATAATCTCTATGATTACTCAACGATTTTCACCTCCTAGCTCTATAAAGCATGAAAATGTATAAAATATATTTTTAATATTTTTAGAGTTTTGTAAAAAAAGAACCATTTAAAGGAACACTTTTATATCAAGACTCATTATTCTCAATAATGTTTAATAATACCTTCAAGTATTAAGTGGAAATTATTATGAAAAACTTAAAGGTCAACAGTTACCCGGAGCTATTATAAAATTAGGCTCAAGACAACACTGTAAGAAAATTCGGTAATCTTTACCGTATTTAGAATAATAAAATTTGATACAATACAGGGTCTCACAGCACAAGGTAATGAAAAAAAGGTAGAAAATGTTTAGTTTAACATTTTAAAAAGGCCGCAACATAATTTATTAATACTAGCTCAGCCGGTAACGCATTGCTTTGGTAACACGTTGCTATGGTAACGAGTATACAATGGAAAAAGAGCGGGGAAAAGAGTTGACAGACAAACACACAAACAACAAATTTGTGTTTATAATATTATTTAAGAGAATATATAATATCAACTTTTCCATCAATCTAGCTTCCATTTTGATTTGATTTTAATTTAAATGTGCCATGTGCCAAATAGGGATTCATTATTTGGCATTCTTAAATTATGAGAAAATATAATCTAACTAAATTGATATCTAGTAATTTTGTAAGACATTCATCGAAGAGCTTGATGACGTAACACTTAGTGCGTTCGGCTTTTGATTGCGAAAGTTAAGCAACATTTGCAGAAGCTAGTGATTGGATGGGTGACTAAAAAAACATCTCTAGCGACATGTCGACCTTCGTTGTAGAGTGACTTGCATACCGGTTTTCAAAGTTACGTCTCAAGGTCCCGGATTCGATCCCCGTCCGAGTCAATGTAGGAAACGAGTTTTTCTACATTGACTCAAGTCTGGGTGTTGTGAAAGCGTCGTTGTGTCTAATTTCCATAACACTTGCTTTAGCTACTTAATTTGGGTTCAAAATAATAAAAAAACATGTGCATTCGTTAGCACCAACCAATCCGCACTGGGCCCGCCTGTTTGGTTATGACCCATTGTTCATTAAAGGGGACATAAATAGGGTAATCATGCTACACACATTTGATTATGATATATGCTTTTTAGTGTTTTACTTTTATGCAAATACCTATATATAATTTTTATTTTTGTATGTTAAACCAAACCGCTTGTTACTGAAGGAGTTCTATCTCCATCGAAAAGTCGTAGATAGAAATTGCTTTAAACTATAAGATCGTTCATTGAACTACTCGTGGCATTTTTATTTTAATGTTTATTGAATAAAATAATCTTTTTGGTGTACAATAAAGTATATTTGTAATTGTGATCGGTTCCGAAATTTTAGTTTTACATTTATCCCGTTCTGTGGTACGTCGTTTAATTATGTGCACATGGTGATTCAAATCTAAACTCGGCGCTTGTCACGTGGCGGGGGTTGAAGCCCGCGTTCGTATTAGCGTGCAAAACAGGTGTACGTGTTAACATGTTCCTGTGTTACGTGCTATCCCGTAACACTCGTTAAAAAGAGATTGATTATACGAACCAGTGAAAAGCAATCGTGAAACCAACCAACCGAAACAAATTTCAACTTTATAGAAATGCTGCCGCTAGGCACTGCAAATATTATGGGGCAGGTTATAATTGTCTGTGGAGTGATATAGTGTCTTATAAATTGTCACAGCCAAGTAACAGTTGTTTGTTATCACAGGGAAACATCATATTAAAGCTAGCAACACAGTCTATACAACTTTTCAATAAATTACTATGGTACAACAAAAATATTTGTTTTTATATTTTTATTGCCTACATCAATTATTTTTAGGTTGAGTTAACAAAATTTTCGATAGCAAAAGTAAAAAAAAAACTTGTGTATGTACTTATGTACGCACGTAAGAAGCGAATACTTAACAAAAATAAACAAAAATATCCTTCTGTGTGCCAAAACAGATCGTTCCGGTGAAAATAATGATACATTTGTAAAAAAGAAATCATGAAAAGATTAATTGATTTTCTGTATAGGTATCTCTACATAAAATCAAGTAATATATCAAAACCCATTAAAATAAATAGTTAGTCCAATATTAATGTAAAAATAGAAACAATTTATATTGTAAACAAATAAAAAGAATACATACCGACAGTTAACTTTAAATCAATAAATGCACTTTAATAAGTTTATAAACTAAAAACTACTTTTATTACAATAGTATATACATGATTGTTAACCACCATATATAATTGAAAATCATACACACATTCATAAATATATAAATACCTTGAATAAAATTATCAGTTCTCACGAAAACTTGAGACAATTAGTGGCCAACTTTATCCTGTTGGTTTATTCCATGTCGCTTTTAGGTGTCGGTGTGCGCGCGCATCGTAAAAATTCACTCTCATTATTTTTCCCAAAGGCGCCAAAAGATGTATAACTTAAAAAAATATTGTTTTCCAGTCTACCTTGTTTTCCAATTTGCGCATTGTTTTCGTCTATTTTTATTCTATTGATGGATTTTTTTTTGTATGCTTGCTACTATTGGGTAATAAATTCAATACAAATATACATTTTCAAAGATTAATTATTGAACAGAAATACAAACAGTATATGTGTATTGTAGGATAAATAAAATTACATATTTAATTTTAAAATTATCTTCACTAAATTAGAGTGTCTGAACTAAAATAAGGCAACTAGACAAGACGATAGGAAAATAATATAAGGAGAATTTAATTACTTAAAAACAAAAATTATTCGGTCAATCTCTTGACTGTGTTAAAATAAAAGTAGAGCACCTTGTCCGTTTATCAAAAATAAAATTATAATCGCTGTTTTTTTATAATTCATGAAATTGGAGAATACTGTTGCTAATTTCAGTTTGAAGCAAAATTTATTTCAGGCTTCTAAAATCTCTTAATAATATCCTCTACACCGTTTGACCAAAACCATTGCTTAGTATAATTTATGAGGCAGGGGTCGCAATTTGGCAAATTATAATGTTAAGCTTGACCCTTATAAAGACTATGATTATACACTCAGATATTGTACCGCTTATACCAAATGACCTTTCTTAAAATGAGTGAAATTGATATGTATAATACAAAATATATGTTTAATCTATATGATTTCTATGATAAAAAATTGAATTTATAAGAATACCTAAAATAAATTTGAAAAAAAAGTATATTTTAATACCTGCCTATAAAAAAATATCACGTACCAACTGTTTCCGGTGTGATTTAAAACGCTTTGATTATTAACCATACATAAACCTTCTTTGGTACCCAATACAATAACGAAAAGTTTTTTTTTAACGTTTTTTCTTCATATTTGCATCGACAAACAGTTTATACAATAACACATAGCAAAAAAAATGTTACAAAATTAATAATAAAACCTACACCATCAACCACAGGTTAACAATTATGAGTACATACATTATGTGTCACAATGCTTGACAGAGTCATAAATACAAATAAAGGATCTTGGGACACCAAACTAATACTTGATAAACACGTTGATAACGTCTGTTGCACAGATTAAAAAATGTATGGGTTGTTATGCGTGCTTGTACTAATTTTAAACGCCCTAGCACCTATTTATTATTATTATATTCTTTATTGCACATAAATAATAATAATAATATATACATATAGCTACTTATATAAAAATAACATAACATAATAATTATTTCTGTTGTAGATACCATAATTATGGATATCATAATAATTACAACACTTTTTACTTTTCAGGTTGAGTTAGTAATTTTTTTGTTAAAAAAAGTAAAAAACATTTGCCTTAAAATCCAAGTAGTACATGTATTAATGTTAATATACATACTATTATGCGCACAACTATTTACCGTTACCCAGTAATGATTAACTGATAATTTGATATTTGGTAACTTTTTAAACAAACAGTATTTATTTTTATGTCCTTTTGTCATACTTGAGTATTGACCAATAAAGAACATAAATTTTGTAAAATTTCGTAATTCGAGCCTGACCAATGGATCAGGCATGATCACAATTTAGCCATCACCTGCATACCTTTTATTTAAAAATATAGGACACACGGAATTGTAAGAATGGAATGCCAAAGCTGACATTTTAATCAATGGACTACGCACGCCTTTTATATACATCATGTTTATTCTTACAATTCCGTGTCTCCTACAGTTTTAAATAAAACGTGTGCAGGTGTTGACCAAATTGTGATCATTGTGTAAAAATAGCTACGGCAAAGTAGACGAAATGAACACGCCGGGATTAAATTTAAAAAACAACAAGTAACACAGTTAATACGGTTCAAATTTTTTAATTTTTGCAAAAAGTCCAGCCTCGGAAGTCTATTGTCTTATTGCAGTTTTGCAAAAGATTTAATTCAATTTAATATTTATATGGAAATTTAGATAAAACTATGTATATCGCGGCAGTGGTACCATATTTAATAGCGTGACGCTGCCGAAGGACAGCGGTGTCGCATTGTTGCGCCCTGTACATAGATTATTTTATCAAAATCTATTTCAAACATAAAAAACAATAAGTAATGTTTCAAACATCCAATGTGGATTATAAAGAACAGTATGCGTCGACAGTCTTTCCATTAACCTTATTGCAGCTATTTAGAAACTCAAACACGATTGAAACAATAATTTGCACAAACAAACTTTTGAAACAAACCAATAAAGAGCGGTAAAATTGTCAACTGCGTTTAATTAACGCTGCTCTGATATCGCTGGCGCTGCATGGAAAGATTGAAACTCGTAAGACTAAGCTATAATTTCCTAACTCATGTTTTATGTCGGTTGAAAATTTGTCAAGTCGGTTTAAAACTAGTAATATCGTTCGATAAAATTTTCACTTTCCCTTAAATTATTACTTTTAAAAGAAACAATGTTAATTTCAATAATGGCCTCAAAATAACTGACGTGGTTAACGTATATAGCATTCCCATACATTTTATTAACCATTATTCGAGAAGTCTTGCTACAAGCAATTAAAAGCTCAAAGACGATCGAATCAATAATCTGCAAATCAATCGTTGGACGACACCGCCGTATAGAGCGGCAAAGTGTCAACAACTTTAATTAGCGCTGCGCTGGTAAGACAATAGCGCCGCGCCGGCAGAGCGACGCTGAATCCATGACCTTCCAGAGACTGCAGCGAAATAGGTCAGCGGCTTGAATTCTATAAATAGCTCGGGAAAGTCGGGCGGCACCCCATCCCTGGGCCCCTATGGGGTGTCCCGCCGCCCCACATCGATCTGCCAGCGCGGCGGGCGAGGGCCTAGTATCCGACAATAATTGATCTACTCGAACCCCAAGTTGTACAGTCAGTAACAGTTTGTCAGTCTTAAGGTTATAGATAACTTTTGGACCTACCCAACGTCGAGTTAACTAGGCAATTGGGCGAAGTGTTTGATAGCCGCCTAGGTCTAACTTTAAACGTACGTAAAGTTTCCAGCTTATACGATTTTTTTATTCTTCTTGTAGAAATCATCTCAGTTTTTAAAGAAAATTATTATTAAAAATAAACTTAATAATAATTTTCAAATAACTTAATTGTAGAGTGTTATAAATTCGTTATAATTAAAAAAAATATATCTGTAGACGTAAATATATTATGGGAATTTTTTGTCAAATTAAGGTCGCTACTTGTTGGCAGTAAACATTTATATCAGTGATTCAATTACAAATGGATGTCGGATAATAGAAGTTTTTATAAAAAGAAGACAGGCTTTTGTTTTATATTTCATCAGAAGTGATCAAATGACGACTAACTTACCCACTTTTACAGATAAATGTAACTTTCTATTAAGGAAAGAGAAAAGACGACAATTAAAAAATACAGTTTGCGATTTTTGTTCGAGTTGAGGCGGTTTCGTTGCTCGAACCAATTTGCCTTTGACTTTAGCTAAAAATAAATGAAATTAATTGCTTTAGTACAATAAAAATTTATTTCTATTCTTTTTGATTAAAATGAAGCTTCTGCCAGCGGTTTCTCCCGTGTGGTGTTGGGTTTGTCCTAAAATCCTATGTTTTAACCCAGGTTAAAACTATTTTTTTTATATATAATTGTTTCGGCCGTTTTTGCGTGAGTGAGTAACAAACACATCCATAGTACTAGCGGGACTTAAACATTAAATTAACAAAGTAGGCCTACTTTGTTAATTTGATGTTTGTTACTTTTCAATTAACGAGTCTGTAGCAAATTAATATAAAGAAAAGGTGAATCTTTTGGAATTTTTTCTTAATCGTAGACTTAAATTATTAAGTCAGCTTAGCTATGCTTTAGCTGGGATCGGAGCAATATATAATCAAACAAACCAGACAACTACGTGTCTGATTAACATAATTGTTTCGGGTCTGGGCGGTAATTGAACGTCGAAGCTTACTGAAAAATAAGTGATACTATCGGTGCAATAGCTTGTCTTATACAATTAAATGTTTAAGATGCTGCAAAACGCGACTCACGAAAATTTTTTAACATATTATCAACCAAAATTTTACAATATTTCCATTTTATTCGAATTTGAAGAAGTCGTCACCATTTGTCCGAGGATGTAGCCAAAAAACCTATAAGTAATCAAAATCTTTTTATGCCGCAATATAGAAATATTGGGAAAAAGGTCAGACATGCCTACGCTGCCAGTAGAAGTTTTACTGCTGCATGCGAGCCGGAGTTATGTGAGGAAGGTAGTTGCAGTAACCGTCTCCATGCCATTATACAATATGTGTGATGGCCCACTTTTATATAAATTGTATGTGGTTTGTGACTTAAGTGCAAATGTAGTTTTGCGCTCTAGATATAAACGTTATTGTGATCAAATATCAATGTACTAGTACTAGTCGATTTATCCAAAAACTACTAATTATTTAATTATTAATTTTATTAATGCAAATTTTATGTATAATATAAAATTTGCATCGTATTTTTTTATAGTCAATAAAATTTATAGTCAATATAATTCCGTGGTCTCCTGCAAATTAATTAGAGAAGCTCGCAAAATTGTTTCCATAATTATGGTTTTGACTGCAACTAGTATTCTTTGTGTAACTCTTATACAAATTCTTGTCTTAAAATTCTTAGCTTACTCTTAAATCATGATATAAGTAAAAAAATTAAAAGGAATATTGACATATGATAGGTTTCAGATCTAGGTGAAGCTAAATTGTTGCTTCCGTTTCAAATTTATACACCTATCTTCTGTTTCCGGAGTAATTTTTATAACTACTGTGAGACTGTTACGGTGGGCAACATTTCAAAATGGTAGAAAGTTGTAATTGCAGTTTAAAATTATTAAAATTGATAGTATTCTACATTCAAATATATATTTTTTTAATTTGAGCTTTTGAAAATACTTACCCTTTTCCTAATGTACATAAATGACTCATTATACAATTAATTTATAATTATTTATACCATATAAATAGCAACTTTGCTTGCACCATACTTATGGGGACGATATTATACATTATATTTAAAAAAGACTTTATTATATCTTTTTTATACCATTAAGGTGGTAATCAAGAATTACAAGGATATTTTACATCAACTGTAAAACCATCCACAAATATCACATCCCAAATACAGATTTTCGCTTTTTATTCTTAAAATTGCAAGAAGAAAGCCATTCTAAATAATAAATTGCATAGTTCAGTAAACTAATCCAACTCCGAGGCTCAGCTCCTATTTGACCTCTTTTTATAATGAAAAAAGAATCGCGAATGAACCTCACCTTTGCCACAGTAGGTAATCATTCGCAAGAAGCTGGGATCCAATCTCTCTGCACACATAACTCAGTACTTTGTGACTGTGAACGATACCACTTAAAGAGTTTTAGCTTAGCAACTAAGTCTTTGTAGCGACAAAGAAGTGTGTTTTATTCCAAAGAAAATTTTTCATTGCACCGATATTCCTTTAAATAAAATACTTCAATCTCGAAATCATTACAGCTGAAAAACACGAAAACATACATTCCTAACTGAGACCTAACATTACCGATAGCTAACAAGATAAAATAAAGATAAAATGTTTTTTATTCAATACGAGCATTTAAAATACATGTATTTAAGCTGCGTCATGGTCCCTTAAGCCTTTGAGCTGAGAAGAAGCCGCAAGAAACTCGGCAAAGGCTCTTTTTCTCCCATTTATTGTGTTACATTAGGTACATATACAATGGTGGTCGTATAATTAGAAACACTACCAACGGTCATTGACATTATGTAAGATACTTCACCGCAATCGTTTTTATTTTGAAATTAAACAATAAATAGGACAACAATATGTTCAACGACTTACCATTATTAAGAAAAAACAATATAAATCCCATTACACAAGTGCATTTTCAATACTACATTACGGACAAACATTTAAATCACATTTAAGGTATGAACAATAATGGTCAACTAATTAGAAACAACAACAAAAAAGTATAAAAAACAATATTTTTTTAAGTATTAGTAATTAGTATTGTTATTTACGAAATAGCTACTATCTACAGCCTACCAATAGTTATAATTAATATTTAGTGGCGTATATTATACCCTTATTTTCAATAACAGCACTGCAACGACGTGGCATTGATTTAATCAATTTCATACATTTTTCTAGGGGGATTGAATTCCATGCTTCAACAAATGCTGCATACAGTTCATTTTGACTGGTGTAACGTTTGTTTGAGACTTTCTTTTTGACAATATACTAGAGATTTTCTTTCGGGTCCGGACAATTTGCTGGCCAGTCTAAAACGTATATACGCTATTCTCTAAGGAAACATTTGAGGCTATTGGCCGTGAGTTTAGATTCATTGTCATGCTGAAAGATCCAGGTTACAGGCAAATGATCGTCCGAGTAGGGAATTATTGTGTGCTCTAAGATATTTTTGTATTATCATTGGTCCATTACCTTCAATCTTCCGTGGGGTCATCTTTCCTTCAAACGGGTCCAACTCCACATCCGGAAAAACACCCCCAAACTTTAATGTTACCGCCACCGTGCTTGACTAAACTCCTTGTGTATTTATAATTAAAAGCATTATTTACAGGACGTCTAAAATAGCGCTTTCCATCGGAATTTACCATATTTATTTTTATTTTATCTGAAAATACCACTTTTTTCCATTCTCGTCCGTCCAATTAACATATTTTTAGTGAATAATAATCGCTTCTCTCGGTTTTGCTTGGTAAGATGCGGTACCTTTCGAGAGATTCTTCCAAACAATTTAGCTTTCACTAATCTTCGGCGTATCAGTCTTGACGAGATGTTTCTCGGGTCATCAGGCGAAAAAACTTCATTTATAATCTGGTTGGGTTACTTGTGTCTTTTTTAGCAACGCGAACGATTATCGTATCTTCTCTGGGAGAGCTTTTTCTTGGCCTAGCCTTTCTAAGAACATTTTCAACAGTTCCATGTGTTTTATAATGATCAATTGCATTAAAAACTTTCTTAACAGAACAATTTAAATGCTCAGCTATTCGTCTGTACGCCCACTTATGATCTATATGTACATTAATAATAATTTGCCTAGTTGACGTGTCACAACTTTTATTTTTGCCCGTTTTGAACAAAGTAAAATTCTGATTAAATTTTGCATTGCCACCAAAATAATAGAAAAAGCCAAGAAGAAAGGAAACAGTGCGTAAATCCATAGATTCGTGGCCAGAGAGATTATATAGACAGATAAAGGCCTATATAAAAGCCAAAGGTGGCCATTTCGAATAGAACATTTTTTAGTTTTGCTGAGACTTTAATAAATATGTACCTATTAGTATTAGTTATATTACATAACTTCATATAAAAAGAATTGCATTATCATTTGTAACAGAACTTATGGCCGGACTAGGTATATTATGGCAACTTTACATTGGAAATTACTTGAAAGTATTAGGATTTCATGAAAAATAAGAGTAGGTATTGATGAAAATTTTAAACTATATATTTATACTTACTACACCTGCTCGAAAAATGCGTTGATACTTGTGCAATAACGGATCAGAGACTAGGTCTTTATTGTCATACAAATATTCAGGAGATAAAATTGTATCAAATTCTATTACTGTTCGACTAAACGAGCGCTTTTAAAGGAATAAAAATAACTACCACAATGTGAAAACTATTTATTTTAAAAAGAAATTATATTGGTCGCTTGGATTTTCTGCCTAAATTCCGATATATGCCAAATTTAAAAGAGAGGATGAGCGTTATTTAGTTGGTTGAATTTTCCTATTGCTTTCGTTTATATAACTGCAGTGAATACTTAATAGATATTCAATATGAAATAGTAGCAATACTACGAGTATATATTAGGAGTAATTTCATACTGATGCCACTTTGATCTGAAATATCTCTTCTTTGATTAAGAATTCCCAATTCAAATTTTTTTTTTTCTGATTAGTTTCTTTTTTGGCGTCGCTCATATCGCACATTGGAAAACATGAAATATTGCTATATTTAGCTCGAAAGATTTACAATGTGTATGGCAGTGTTGTCGCAAAAGAAACACAGTACGTTTTTGATTGCAACGTTTTCGTTCTGAAATGTAAAATAAAATAATATGTTCGTCATAGAGACTTTTGCAGGAATTTTAATGACCCAGTGGTTTTCCCAGCTATACAAGTGCTGTGGCATACTGGAAGATGTTCCACTTTATCATCCATAGACCTATGCATATGTGGGATATTATTGGGCTGTCGATGATAACGTCCGTAATATTAAACATTACGTAATGAAATACAGTACCTAAAGGAAATAGAAACATCATAGATACAGTACTTATATACTGATAACTTATATATGATACAGACTTGTTAAAAATTAGTTATTACGGAGCAGTCGCGATCTTTTATTCCCTAACGAGTGAAAAGTTCCCATTCGTTGAACTTTAAAGTTCATCGCGTTCCAAATTGTGTTGGCAAGAGAATGAACGTTGTTCGTACGGAATTTCATATTTTATTTCATCTTTATGCGTACTCTATTGTCCAAAGGTACTTAACTAAAACGACCAGCGAATGAGTATCTTTGTTATTGTTTCTACATAAAGCGGAACAGGCATCATCATCATCGTTATTCTATTCCTTTCCCCACTATTGGGGCACAAGCTTTAGATACCACATGGGTTCAGCGTAGGAGTCTCCCTTTCAAACTACAACGGTGCTTGAGATAATCTTTTTGGTTTCCCATCCTATGAGCGGATTTTGTTATAGATGCTCAATATCTCCAATCGCCAGCAATCTTGTCATGGAATTCAAGTCTACTCACGATAGTATTATCATTTATCACTCAACGTTAAGAATGTACTTTAATCAGTAACTTTAACTTAAACTTGGGAACAAAGCGTAAATTTAATTGGCACATTATGCACACAAGATCTTTTATGTGAACATCACTATTTTGTTTATCTTTTAATATAAACAAAAACCAGTAATACGAAACGACGCTGGACATCACTGCAATGTTTGACAAGGGAGGCTAACAATTTGAATATAAACCAGACGCTTAGCTAGCAGAAGCGATTGCGCGAATTGTTGACATTGCTCTCGCCAGCTGCACCCCTGACATCCGACATAAATACTTAAAAGGACTTCAGCTGGCGCGGCAATAAAACTGTTGTTTTTATGTCATTTCAAGTATTTAACTATTGGCCACGTCCAAATGGTAGACGCTCGCTCGAACATGTTTTCTGTGACAAACTGGGATAACGGTCATACTCTAACATGATTAAATTAAAAATGAAAATCGGTATAGAGACTGCTTAAATATTGTAAGGTCTTTTTAATTCTGTTAGTGAGTATTAATCTTAAGCGAGATTTCTAAGAAAACAATCGAACAATAGGTTATAGTGATAGTTGGAACATTATTAACTTATTTGTTGATAACAACTGAAATGAAGTATTTAAAAGCTGATTACAAACACCATGCCATTTTGGTTGCTTTTTTTACAATAACAGAAGATTGATAAAAGCTTTATTAAGCTTTTACTTAAACGCATTTTATATACTGTAAATCCTTATTAATAATAATTATGATGTATAGAAAAATAGCTTTCGTTTTATCCTAATTATTTTGTTGCTATCTATGGCAGGCGCCGTTCCGCGACTCGTGGTTGCATCAAGAAATCGCGTCTAGGGTAAATATTGCCCCACGCGACTGTAAGTGCTACTTTTTTTACAAGTTAGTTTTATGACTTTTAGTTGTTTCAGCAAACAATTATTGTTAAATGTTGTGTTTTTACTTATCTTTTATTTTATGCCTTTTTTAGGTCATAAAGCTCCAAATAGCTAGCCAGTGGCTTTCAGATCACTAAATTGTCAATTGTTTTATTTTATTACTCTCTCAACATCGCTGTTATCTTATGTCATTTATAGAAAAAATAGACCCAAAATATCGAGAAGAGAATTTTCTAAACACTCTGTATTTAAGCTGACAAATGCTCACCAACAAAATCGATCTACAATACCACAACTACCCCATACAAGAACGCCTCAAGAGAAGTGCTGATCTTCAAGATATTATTGACTTCACGTCCAGAGGTGGCCCAACTACAAATTATAAAAAGTGCCATATATGTCAAAGACAAACAAAATAGATTTGTATATGCCAAATGCCAACAGCACATTTGTCATGAGCTCTCTATCATAGTAAGTGATAAATGTACTGATTAAATAGTCCCTAAAAAGATTGATATATATAATACAAATAGTTACAAGCATTTTTATTGTACCTTCAAAATTGGGGTTACATATACCCCACGAGAGGATAAGTGTAACTTTTTTGTCACTAATGATTAAGGGTTAAGTAAATAATTGGTTTTTTATTGTTACTAACATAATTTTAGTTTTTCGGTCCGATCAGAGATCGATTTTGGAACCTCTGAGTGGCGTCACAATGAAAATCTATATGCAAGCAATGCGATCTCGGAGATCGTCAAACTACTTTTAACATGTTTTGTCTTAACTCATATCTTTTTAACTCATTTATATTAATCAAACATTAATCTTAAAAAAAGAATACATATAAAATTCTGAATGTCAACTTACCTAAGTAAAGACTTACAGTTTTCAAGTTCTGTCGCCAGCTTTATGCTTTTCGTGCAATACCCTCATTTTAGTTTAGTAACCATGTCCGCTTATTTTCGGGGTTGCGACTGACCCCCTCGCCAGTGTTTGAGCAAGATTAAATTACCTCGAATATCTGCACTCTTGTAATACTGTATACACTGCATGGAAGGGTTAAGTGTTGACTTGCTTTTATGTTATGAGGATTGGTACTGGTTGTTTTGCCCTGCGAGAATGATGATCAACATTTTTATATTATATTGTGTTGCTTTTGCGACCCCTTAAAGAAAGCGAAAAATTAAATAAAACACTCATATTTATGTATATTTTTTTTATTTGTGGTCTGGTACTGTGTTTTAAACAAATGTTTCTTAGAACAGAAAAAGAATCACCAGTAAATTTATTACCTATTTATTTCTCAATAATATTTTATCAATTTTTTGTTAGCACATGGCCAATTATCAATTTCAAATTAGTGTTATTAAATATAACTACAAATCAAAAGACAATATAGGAACATTTTAATTATAATAAAATCACAATACAAACTAAACAAGTGTTAAGAATATTACTACATACCTGTTTAGATACCCAACGTGAAAGTTTTGCTTGTTGGTGCTCAGAAAGCGAGGATATCGCATTCAATCTTTGCATGGCTATTCCACAGTTGATGCATCTAATGTTGACTCAGATATCATAACTTAAACGTCATGCAAATCAGTCTAGTATCGGCAGCAGAGGTAATTCAGTGGTAGAAGGTATCAGTCCGTGGAGATAAGCAGGAGTCTTTAAACAATATCTGAAAATAATCGCACAATAGGTACAACAACTAATGCAAGTGAAACGAGGAGACTGCAAGACTGCAAGTATAAGACTGGCCGCCATTTTGACGTACATGACATAAGTTGTTGCCAATTACAGCAACACGTTCGGTGTCGTTTTTTTTTTATGATAATATCAAAACAGCAGGGCTGCATTTCAAATTATAACCAATATTTTTAAAAGAAAAATAAAAAAGAAATCTTTAAAACAGTTTAATATATTGATTAAAAACCTACTTATGATAATATTGTATTATGATGGTATGTCTGGCTAGGAACGTTGATAGGATAAAGAAGTAACGGAAATAATATATAATTACCTACTTTTATTTTTTCATTGTGACTTTGTTGTGCACGATATGCCGGAAATTAGCCATGTCATTTAAAAAATACTGGATTATTTTATCGTATTTAAATGCGTTCATTAACCGTTGTTTGAAACACTCACACGTCTAAATAATTCCATTTTATTGTGGGACCCGTTTAATGAGGGAACGATTTTATGAGACAAACATTTCCAACGTTCTGTGCCCTTGGGACATCTGTCGATCGACGCTGGAAAATGTCGGATGCAGTTTCGTTTTAAATTTTATTTTTATTTGCTTAAAAAGTTTACAATACTGCAATGATTGATTATTGTGATTTTACTGCGTTTTAGTGTTTGTAGGTAAATGAAAATAGTATGTTTGTTATCATTTTGGAAAAAAGATAAGGATTAATGTTATTTCGTAGTTGGAATCTCTAGACAATATGATTATGTTATATATTCTATTATTTTCTAGACGTCTTCTATCTTTAATTTTTTTTTTAAGAGTGAGAACTTTTTTCCTAATTCTGTGTCTTATACTATGTAATGGTATTTATTTTGGCGGACAAAAGAATTTGACTTAATTTAATTTATTTCTCCTTAATATTGGTTTAACAATAAACCTCCTGTCGGGCACTTTGAGAGTTGTCTCAAATTTTTGATATTTTTGTATAATTGATATATAAAACAAAATTTTATTTTTTGGTTGTCCAAATAAATAAAATAAAAAATAGAAGACTATTCATATCGATTTTCAAATATTAACTTATCGAATTTTGTTTTAATACACCACAGCCCTCTAAATTTTTTGATATATTTTACCCAAGATGAAACGGACAACCGTGCTAGGACGTTTTCAAAATTATCATCTAAAGTTAATATAGGAGACTTTTTTATAAACTTAAATGCATGCTTTAGTTGTCATGTCCAGATTATTATTGTGCCATTATTGTAATTAGTTGACTTTTGTTATTATATTGTTTTGGTATTTAAACATTTAATTAAACGATTTAATGAAATTATTACAAGAAAGAAAGAAAGATTACAAGAAACATATTAACATACAAGAAATTAACATACATAGAAACATACAAGAAATTAATAAGTGAATAATTTAACCGAAAAGTTATGTGAATTTTTATCGAATTAAAAATTAACATCTGATGGCTGCGAGGAAGGGTCACTTTTTTATTAATTAAAAAAAATTGCTGAAGGCCCATTTTATAGGCAAAATAATATTCACGAACACCTGACGATCTACTTGATATGTACCAGTATTCTCGTCCTGTTTTGCTGTAACACAAAAATCAGTAATATATTAACGTATAGTCTTAGCTTGATGGTTATGAGATCCAGGATTCTTAATTACCACATGAGCCTCGCTATTGTTCCCATCCGCTATTGTTGTTCTTTCAATTAATCCTTCATTCAATAAATAATTCAATTAATCAATTAACCCTAGAAAGCTAACCTTATTTAATACTCCATTTAAGCTAACCATCCGTCAAAACGACGGGTATTTAAAAGCTGTTGTTTTTTAAGTGTTTGGAATAAAATAGATGAAATTATTTTTAAGTATGTGATACCGGTAGGGATTATAAATAAAATTATTTTCTTAAATTTAAATTATTAGCTATATATTTTATATTACTGTAACATTTAACTAACGTTAGTACGGCAATTTCATATTTGAACCCCTATTTTTACAAAATTCCTACTATACTTGTATTATGCTAAGTCCCGTTAGAGCATCTCAAAGATCGAAGATTATTATACACAGCAAAATCAAAATCTAACAGCATTATTCACAATATAAATATCATAAACAAAATTAAGAAAAAAAATATATAACTTGTCAGCAAAAGATGGATTTGTTATACAGTTCTTATGGCATATTTTGGTTAAACCCTTAATTGGCTATTACATACATCACCACCAGAAAACTAAGCATTAACTTATTTAAACTGAATTGGTTTTCAAAGTCGTATAACTTTTTAGGCTTTAGAAAGACTTTTGCCATCTGAATGACAAACAAAAGTCAGTGGTAATGATTTCTTGAGTACAAAGTCCAGTATAGTAGCAAATACTATACTGGACTAAAATCAGAATAAAATAAACTTTCGAGCGTAGGTAGTACAGATTAGGTTCAAAATAAAAGGCACAATTGCATTTGTGGACCTGCTTTGCCTTGAACTGCTGCCTAAAGAAACTTTTCTTTAAATGTTTTTCCACTAAGTTATCTTCATTTGAAGAAGAATACAAAAAATCTGTGATATGAATATTCTCTTCCGTGATTCCAACCGCAAACACCATATGTAAATAAATTATAAACTACTCTAATTAAACCCATGAAAAGCTACCAAAGTCGGTAAATAATGTAACATTAGGCTTGTTTCAATACCAATTTATTTGTTAATGCTTGCCAATTAAATAAGTCCTGCATTGCTGTGAAGCGAGTTGTTAATTCCAATATTTGGTCATGTTCTGAATTAAAGTTGAACGATGTAAACAAGCATGGATCCGTTTCTCTCGGAGGTAAAATATTTGCTTTTGAATAATCAGTTCAGAAAATAAATTTGTCTTTTTGAGGTATTTTTTGTCTGTAGAATGAAAAGAGCATCTGCAAAGAGCTCTTTTGCACTGGTGGTAGCTAAGCATATACTATTTATGATAGTAAACGCTTCTAAGACAACGCTGCAATGATGTGACATATACTCCATACTTTTCATTTTATCAACACCCTTAAAGTTATTCTATCGCCTAAGCTCTCACTGTCAAAGTATTATGTTAAAGTAGACGCATAATTTCTGATGATATCTATTACTTAAATAAAACTAAGTATATAATAAAGTCAGTAAATAGCCAAGGCGGCCCCGGCTTCAAACGCAGCTGTACAGTACGAGAGGTCGTATAAGTATAGAATATCTTTACATACAACGTATTTTTATATAGTACAAAACACTCATGTTTGGTTTTGAGTTAAATTCATCAACTCTTTTGGCTCTCATAATAACCGGACTGATTTTACGAGAGTCATCAAAGAACAGAATTGTATATATCATCCATAAGTGAGTTTGTGTTGTTCAAATCGCGCATTATCCTATCTAAGACTTCCACGGAAGTTTCGTTAAACATGTGAGCTTCATCACAATTTATTAATCAGTTATGCATCGCAATAGCCATTTTGAACATCGTGCGTACGGTTCAAATAGTACACATAGAGGGTAACCTTTTTTCAAAAGGGTAGCTGTTATATCAAATGATGCAACGGCTAATGCAATTTTGACACAGCGATTAATAATTTTAAATCTGTGATATTTTCTGAGATATGCAATTTACTTAAATGCACAACGTTATTAACGTATTTAATTAGATAAAGATCAATACTGTATTGTTTAAAAAAGCTTCATATATAAGCCATTATGTTTTAGTAATTAGTTAAAGATAAAAATAGCTCGCAGAAACGCGCTTAAGGACTAACGAGCATTAACGAAAAATATTAGTATTTAAACCTTCGCAATAAACATTGAATTCGTATTTTTAAAGTGATTAAGATTCTTAACAAGGCGATTATTTTTACCTTAAGCTCCTTACACTGTATACAACAGCAGCATATGTTGAGTGGAATATAACAAACCGGCGTACAGCTTCTGTAATAACTTCTAAATAAGAACTAGAAAAACCCGATAATTTAATAAATTAGTAATGGTGTCGTAAAAAACTTATTTTTAGGCGCTTATGTTGCCAACGCCAGTAAAGCCTACGTTATAAATAAACTAATTTAATAAGGATTTCTATAACTGAAAAAGATGTACCAAAAAGTTTACTATCGTAAATGTTCATCTTGTTGGAATGGACCGCAGTAAGTGTTTTTATCTTACACATATCGTTCGCGTTTCTCCGTATCCATAAATAGTCATTCTGAGAGCACATTCATTGATATCCCTTTGGCTTATGCCTCTACACTTTCAACAAAGATCTACGCACTCTGTTATTATAATGAAACTTTTTGTCAACAGCTAAGCTCGACGGCGTGAAGACGTACATGCGCATGCGGCGGGTACCGACACACCTTCAGGTGAAAGTTATCAAGTGGTTTGACTATCTCTGGCTAACACAAAAATGCTCCGACGAAGAGAAGGCTGTTTCCTGTCTTCCCGATAAGTTAAAAGCAGAAATTGCCATCAATGTTCACCTGGATACCTTGAAGAGGTAATTAAATTAAGCGTAGTTTGTTAAACCCGTACACGTTCAAAATGGAAACTGCCCAAAACAGAATCTGTGCAATATGTAACCCGTCCTAGATGGACAAAAGACAAAATTTGAGAGAGTCGTTTTCAATATCACAAGACCAAAAGTTTTTGCGATGTTGAATGTGATGATTTATTATTGTATGCTGTTTGTATGCAATAATCCCAATTCAATATCTACTTAGTTTTGAAATAAATAAATGGTTTATGTTCAATGTTTTTTTGGCTGCATTTCTCTTTGCTCATTTCTGCTTAAGTGGACTTTGAAGCGAACCCAGCAGACGATGTCGTGCTTGAGTGTTAGCAAACTTGCTTTATAACTTCGTCAAATAAAGGAAAATCTGAATCTTAATCGCAGCACCAACCTTCTGGATCCAAGTAACATATCCGAAAAAAAAAAGTTTAATTCATTAAGTTATAATTCTTAATTTAATGTTTCTCACTTAAAGACTGAAAGACTTTTCAAACAATAAATATTTCAACCCCTTTTTCACCCTTTTAAAAGTAAAATATTTTGAAACGCTAAGGCGCGTTCGATCGTTTCTTACTGAAGGTCTGTTTATTCAATATTGTATCTATTATTTTAAAAATGACGGACTTACAAAAAAATCTTCTCCTATTTAACCCATCCAAGAAAGGATCCAATGTACGTTTATTTTTTATCACAAGTCTCAATACCTTGTTTTGTTTTATCTAAAGTAAAACATTTTTAATTGTCGCATTTTAGTACGCACGGAATACGCTACAAATATAATTACATTATTGACGACCGATTGGTGCAATGGAAGAGACCCTGCCTTTCTTGTTGTCTTGAATACTAAAATTTGTATTGTATATACAGTCTACACAACACAAGCCTTGCTGTATTTTATTTAGTCTAGGGTAATTGGTGAGTGTATATTATATCATTACACATTTAGTTCAAATTTAGTTTCATTTAATAAGGTGATATTGTTAGGACTCTTATCAAATTTAATTATTCTAGGTTAAGTAACCTATAATAATACCCAGTTTTAAAAGGTCTCCATCTCCTTTAGAGCTACGTTCTTTAAATAAATGTAATGAGTTATTGTTGAAATAAGTGCAGAAGTAACCGTGGATATTTTTTGATGAAGTTATAAGCAATCAGAGAACTGGCTAATACACAGCCCTCATTTAAATACAGCGCATTTTTGATGAAAACAAGAAGAAAAGAGTTGGTATTCTTAGCTCTGTTAATGTCATAAACGGCGGCGTGGTAGGTTCATATGCTTGTACGTATACATATACATCAGAGGCAGCCTTTCAATATACAGTAGCGTGCGTCTGTCAAGTAGACTTTGTCCACTGTTCATTGTGACGCGATTTCCATTCAACGGCAGTTATACTTATTTCTAAGATAGTTTGTTACTACCGCACAAGCACATATTGTGAAACGTGTTTTATTAACGTGTAGTTCTGAAGAGAGCCCTTTTGCGATACCCAGTAAATCGTAATCTTAAACAAGAACCATGGCCGACTACTTAGAAGAAATGACTCAGGTCAAAATGTCTGACTCGGCCAACTAAACGCAATTTACCATTTAATAAGAACGGAAAATCGCCACTTTGTTTGTTGCCTGGCAATTTTGTGAGACAATGCAAGTTATTTGATTATTGTAGGAGCTAAATGAAA
Source organism: Calamotropha paludella (assembly GCA_927399485.1). NCBI lineage: Eukaryota > Metazoa > Arthropoda > Insecta > Lepidoptera > Crambidae > Calamotropha > Calamotropha paludella. The sequence continues at coordinate 14,324,228 of OV656805.1, forward strand.
GAAATCTTGCTGTTGGTTACGTCATTGATGTTTTGAACTGTAGTTTTATGTGTGGTAAAATATGTGAATACGAGGTTTACAATGACACTAAAATATAGGGGGAGATATTAGAGAAAGAGTTCATTAGAATCATAGAGAGATGTATAGGGAAGAGACAATTAAATTATCTAATTTTACAATCTGTCCATCGATGTGATTCAAAAGAAGAACATCGATGGACAGAATATTTAATTTTAATTGTCTGTTTCAAACTAGGGCAAAATCAACTGAGAATCACGGCACGTAAGCATAATATTCAAATAAAAGTCGAGTGCTCCTTGAAACAAACTTAACTGAAGAGTGCAACGATTCCGTAACAAGGAGTTTGCAATAAACTACAGCTTCACAAAGGTTCAGGATCTCTTTATTAGCACTCTACCATCTCATATATGATACTATGTGTTATGAAGTCTCTCCCTTAAAATGCATTCCACTTTTTAATGTTATTCTTCTCATGTTTGTTACAATTTTTGCTTTACAAAATTAAAGTGTATTAGATACAGCCATATAATTTGTGTCGTTTCGTGTATTTGTTTTCGTCAACGACTTTCATTTAGAACTTAGTTAATATTATTAATTATTAATTTTTACCGTATGCAAATATGTCAAAAGTAGATTTTTGATGCAGACTGGTTAAAAATATAATAGCAAGTAATGCATATTTTTTATGTTTTCAACGTTGTTTTCGTATTGGTGAAAACAATAATTATCTTAAAATTATAGTTTTATATCGGTTAATATATACATATTGGATATTTGATATATATTTGATGACATTATTATTAGTTATTAAAATTTTTATTACTCTCATATGTTTATTTTTTGATTTTATAAACAAATAACAACAAATTTTTTATTGATTTAAGTTTTTAGGTTAGTTTAGTTTTTCTTTTAGTTTTAATTTTTTTATCAATGTTCTGTTTTTGTTTTGTATATTAACTTCATGTGTTAGTACAAAATAAAAAAGTGTTTATGTTTTTTTAATCAAATCCTGTAAAGTATACCGTTTCGGTACTAGAACTTTCTGACCCGTAGGTAGCTTTCGAGGAACATTTTTTTGTGGAATACCTCAGGTGCCATTTAGGCTGACGCCCTTAGTAGAATATATAATTGGACGTTTTGTTGTTGTTGCTGCGTATTGAAGTCAAGGTCAAAGCTCTACCAACAGCCCTGTAAGACTATAAACGATCAAACTTTTGGAATTTAATTTATAAAAATAAAATAAATACTTCATTCGCTTATTTTAATACAAGCGAGGAAGAGACCTCACACATAAATACTATGTATTTTTTTTATTTTTCTACTGTTATTTTATTAGGTTTACTTGTTTTCATTGTCACAATATTAAAGTAACATTTGCGGTTTTTAAGTTATAGAGAAATCGAGTTCAATGGTTTTAGACAATGGAAAAAATTTAACAACGCGTGCGGGCATAAAAACTTATTTAAAAAAATTAACACCCAAAAATATTTTCGATACCATGGAAACAACATTAAGGAAATTGCTCCGTCATATACTATAACAGTAAAAAGGTGTGTTAAAGAATTCAACAAGAGAACATCGAAGACGACCCTCACGCGGGCCGGCCCATAACTTGTACGACTAAAGAAAACATCGACAAAAGGTGTGGTCTTATAATGGTAGACCGGGGATTGACTATCAGGGAGATTGCTGACATTACAGGCATCTCGTATAACCGATCACAAAACATCTTAGCCAATGAATTTGGATTTTCTACGGTTTCCACTGACAGGTCCCTTTGCTTTCAGTTGAGAAAAAATGTATACGGATCACCATTTCCCGTGACTGTTTCGAGATGTTTGAGGCTTTCATGATTTACTTTAATTATACTCAAAATAAAAGCAACAATCTTAGCAAAGCGTGAACCAATACCAAAGAAAGCGAAGATAATTTTGTCGGCTGCCAAGCTAATGGCGTCAGTTTTTTGGGTTGCTAAGGATTGTAAAAGCAATTACCTTGCAAAAGGTAAAACTGTAAACTCAGAGTATTATCACACATTTCACGTCGATTACATGAAGAAATCAAAGAGAAACGTCTTAGAATACTCGGAAAAATTGTGTTGTTTCTTCACGATAATGCTCGCGTTAACATTTCCGTTAATCCCATAGCTCAGATTCGTAATTGTGGTTTCCAATTACTGCCCAATCAGATTTTTTATACTGATTTGGCATCTTCGGACTTTCACCTATTTCCAAACATAAACGAAATAAAGATAGGCGAAGATGTTTGGAATGAATTGAACTAGACGGAGATTACATCAAAAACTAAAAATATATCTCTTCATATTTTTTCTTTGGCAGCAAACTTTTCAATCCACACCCGTACTCATTTTTAAGTAAACATCATAATAAAGACGTCTCTTTGGCTGTACGCGTCAAATTATACGACGTGGCTGTTGTAGCTTAATACCCCGTGTTGTATAATTAAAAAGAGAAACATTCGCTGTTTACGTCCATGAATTATGCAAACGCATTTGTTTATACGATCCGTAAATTTTTGTTGCCGACGAGTCTTCGGAGGTTTTCTGTTTTTACTGAATCGAGAGTGCGCTGAGTGCGTATACACGTAAAAGTTACAAAGCAAAATGGCAGCTAAATGGCGTCAAATATTTCTTTTGAACCCTCTATTACTGTGAATGATACACATTGAAAGGTTAATTACAGGGCACTGGAAAAATTAATTTTAAAGTACTTTTATATGTTTACTTCATTTGTTTTTATGTATTTGATAGTTAACTGTAGCTATAGGGTATGCCTAAATAAGTATACTCAATACTCATTGCCAATTCTGAACTGAACCCTGTTCATATATTTAAAGAAAGTATTTCTCTATCTCTTTTCTAACCTCGACAATTCGTTCCTTATCCAAAGTGAAAGATTATTTCATCTAAACGCATTGGTCTACTTATTTTCCAAAGTTTAGGAAACTCCTTGTCGATAAATTTATAATGCTAGAATGTAGCTGTGACCTACAGAAAGAGAAGCAAGAGGAGGAGAAATTAGAAAGATATATACCGTACCCGTAATATACAACAGCAAAAACTATATCAAAAAGTGGAAAAAAAGTTCAATCGCTCTAAACACAGAAGGATAATTATTACATTAAATGGTTATATAACACCGTAACAAAAGTCGCAAAAAAATATTGTACAATTAAAATGTGATCGTTACTTTACATTACTTAAATTAAAACCTAAATTACACAAATATCCACATAAATAATTTCGTTATGATGATTATGAACACAAATGATTTCCCTGATTTGTTTTCCGAGTGTTACAATAGAAATAAAGATTTATAGTTATATCTATAAAACTGTTTTTTTTCTAGGGTGGAGATCTTTCAGAATACAGAAGCAGGGTTTCTCTGTGAACTAGTTTTAAGACTGCGGCCAGTGCTGTTCTCACCTGGAGATTACATCTGTAGAAAAGGTTATTATCAACAACCCTTTTTTAACATTAATCATTTCGAATATTGAGCTTTGTTAAGAACTAAGTGTAGTTTAAATTAAACTCCTAGATGCTGTAATTTTTTTCACAACTTTCAATGAATATAAATATAGAACAAATAAAAATGCTGTTCTTAGGAGAGGTCGGGAAGGAGATGTACATAGTGAATCGAGGAAAACTTCAGGTGGTAGGAGACAACGGGAAGACTGTGCTGGCGACACTCAAGGCTGGTTCTTATTTTGGCGAAATTTCCATTCTGAACATGGGCACGGCAGGTAAACAACTTGGTAAATATCGCCTCGGCCCGAGACGCCACGCCATTATTACTCTTTTTATTATTTTTTGGAAAGTTTTATAAAGCAAATTCGAGGAGACGCTGCAATCAGGCCGAGGGAGCGGCCACGAAGCTAGCGACATGTTTTGGGACATCAACCACAGCTGTTACTGTTTGCCCATGACCAATTTCTAAAAATACTTCTCACCAAACAATAAAACTTGTATAAAACTGGCCATCGACTTCCGGTAACGGCAACTATGAAATTTGATTAGATAAAGCTTCAATTTCATATTAGTTTTTAAAATTATGTATTTTTGTAACTTAGAGCATTGTTTTGATAATTTCTTTTGACGTTTTTTTATATTTTTCTTATACACAACAAAGAAGTGACAATTCTATGCGGTAAGCTGCAATGTTCATTTTATTTTATTTATCATTTAATTGGCTTATTATTAGTCTTCTTTCAAATTATGTAGTGACTTGTGTCATGTGATTTGTTCCATATTTATGTTCTCCTTTGGTTGTATTGAAGGCAGTGTCCCCGATCGCTTTGCATCCTACCCGAGTACCTCATTATTATATTTGGCGTGACCTCTTGGTGCATGTACCCCCTTATTTTTAAGTGTATTATTCATCTACTTATGGAAATCTTTTGTCACTCTGTCAGTTGAGTTCCTGGTGACATTTTTATTTATAAATCTGACTTTAATAATGCATACTCGTAGAACTGCTTAGTTCTTTAAAAAAGTCAAAATATTTAGAATTTTTTCATACCTGCTCTGAACGCTTTATCTGTATGAAGCACTTTTTAACAATTTGATAGAAATGCTTCTTGTAATTGTTTTGAGATTGATTATTTTTAAACTGACATGATTGATCCAATCCACCCTGCTGTCTGATTAGGTAGTTTAAAATTCCATATTTCTTACATCAGCTTAATCCGTTTCTACTGATCATGTGAAAAGTCGACCCGTTATTTGTGTTACCTACCACCGGTGCTGGTCTTCCTCTCCTATGATCTTAAGAGCTGTTTTGGCTTATGAAATTGGAAAAGTTACGTCAAAATGGTTTGTTAACTAAACCATTGAAAATTATGGGGTAACACTTAAATACATTTAGTATTTAAGATCATGAGGTATTTAAGCCAGAACAGTTCTTAAGAAATTTGGACCGAGCACCGGTTGGCACGGAGTGTGTGTGTGACACGTTGACAGGAAACCGGCGGACAGCTTCGGTGCGGTCCGTCGGCTACTCGGATTTGTTCGTGCTCAGCAAGAAGGACATGTGGGATGTGCTGAAGGAATACCCTGCAGCCAGAGTCCGCCTCGAAGCGATAGCAGTCAAAAGACTTGAGAAGTATAAAAAAGCGCCTCTTGAGAAAGGTATTTTACATAATCATATGGAAAAACTATTTTAAATAAACGGTTCCATAACTTGATTACTTTAGAATGTTAAGAGAATTTGAGGTGATGTTGACAGTTGAAATTGAACAACATCGCGCATCAAAACTTTGAGAGTTCAATTATAGGATGCTCATTAATGTGATTCGTTTTAAAAAAATAATCGGCTTTCAGTAGTGAGGCTATCGACAGTGAATGTGCAACATCCGATCCAATTAAAATTAATTGTTAATCGTACTTTGTTTGTCGAATTTTGAATTTAATTGAAATAAAATCTTATTATGGAAATAAATATATTGCATTTAATATTATTACATTTACTACTACTTTTCTTAGGTGAATATATAGTATAATTTTGAAAATTATTATATTTTCGTTCGTTTTTTCATTATTTTCATTTTCTTTATTAAATAAGGCCACTTTAATATTTTTAAATAACTATTATGACATTATAACATGACTTGTCTTGGTTATTATTAATTTAATTTGGAAGTAAAGGTAGTTATAATTGACAGTGAGGAATTTACAAATCGGTCACAAGCTCCTCGAAACTCATGACGGCACGCAGCTCTTAGCAATTATTCGCTAAATGTTTCGCTTATACAGATGTTTCCAGGCATAGAGATCAGGATTTTTAATGTTAATATTTGCAGTGGCAATGGGTCGCTGCCAGTCGACGCCCGGACTCGTGGAAACGAGCGGGCGCGTGCCTATCGAAGATATGCAGCTCCCACCAGCGCCGGCTCCCATGCCGATGCACCCCTCACACCCGCCTTCCTACCGGGACCAGCTTTATAGGTTTGATTCTTTGCGGGATTTTGTGTCTTTCACAACATTTACAACTGTTGCCACTTAAAGAGTGAACGATCGTTTAAACAAATGTCTTGAACAAATCTCAAGGCACTTGTTTACATCGCCATGATTTACATTATGTTCGTATTTGCATAAGAACTTCTGTTCTTAAATATTTTTTCGTTTCGTTATATAGATCGACAGCTTGACAGATAAGTTGTTCTTCAGTTGATATTAAAATATTTGCGTTTAAATCTACAATGGCAAACGCTCGATTTGCTTATATAATAGACAATTATATTTTTATGTTGTGAATAACAGTCACGTATATTGTCTCAATATTGGTAGTCAAAGTAATAGTATAATGATAACCAGTAACATCGTAATTGACATAAAAAATGATGCCTAAAAGAAATACATCAACTTCACGATATACTGTTTACAATGAATAAGCAACAACCATTTCTCTCGAAAACTTCTATCCCCTGAAGAGATTATTTCTACGATGTTCCCCTGGTTTCTACATTCTATTTAAGGTAGACTTCCTAAAAAAATATTTAAATGTATCATTACTTTTACAGTTCGTCAGTAAGCCCTCTTCGTGTAGCATCTCCCGTCGCGTCGTGTGCTTCAAGCGCTAGAAGCAGCGCAGCAGGCGGTGGCAGCGTCACAGCTGGCAGCATGGCACCTAGAGTAATGCTCGACTCGCATGACGCTCTGGAGTGCGAGATCAAGAGACTGAGAGAGCGTTTATACACCGTTGAGACGGAAAACGCTGCCATGTCTGCCAAATTGAGTCAACAACAATGGGAAGTTGACCAGAGGTTGGTTTCTACTGTAGACCTACAGACTAAAAATCTATATGTGTATCGACAACAATAGTAGTTTTTTTAATGCGTTGGCGAGGCGAACGGAATTTGAGAGATAGATATAAGTTAGTAAAGATAGAAAGAGAGAGAGAGAGAGAGAGAGAGATGGAGCTAAAGAAGTTTTACTTCAGTCGTGTGATCACGAAGCACACTCTTTTTATCTAAATAAATAGAGACACTAAGACTGAGATTCAGATTTCTTAGAGGTTTGGGTCTGAGAATTTAGCGTAATTTAATAAGACTATTTTTCAATAGGTTGCAAGAGATCGAGATGCAGATCTGCGGTGGCAGCTCGCTCAGCTCACAGGAGGAGAATGAGCGGAATCGAGAGAGCATTATTTAACGGCGCGCCTCCCCCGCGCCCTCGCGCCCCCTGCCGCCCTTCCCGGTGCTGCAATCCTCCGCCGTTTACTAAACCCACAAACTTAATGTGTAGCTGCCCTAAGCTCGTCGTATTCGCCGCCCCTCTATAGCATACCCCGTGACGTTTAAGTGACAGTGAACTTCTTACGAAGTCTCAGTGTTTTTATGGTGAGTAAATATTATTATGGTATATTTAAATACGAATTAACTTTATCACATTTATATATATATATACGTAGTATATACGACTCGCTAATAATGTCGAGTGTCGTGGAGTGAGATTTTGCCGAGACAATATTATCTTAATTAAACTGTTTAGATTCATCAAGGAGCGCCGAATGTGTGTGCAGATGGGCACAGATGCCCACCCCTCAATTTCTGATGTTAACTTGGGTTTGTCCTAAAGGGCATATTTCGTTAACCACTTTAACCAAAGTGACCGATAACTATTGGTATGATCAGCAACATAGTGCCAAATGATATTGAATCTCATATCTGTAGATGGAATTGTGTAATGCGACTTTTGTCTCTGATCATACTTTGTATCTATTTTAACAAACATTGTTTACTTAGTATGAGTAAGAAATTCAACTTTATTAATGTGATATTGTTTTTCCTGTTTTTGCTGATGTTATCTAATGGCGAAATGTTTCACTCAAGTTGGAAAGTTTGTTTATAAAGTTTGCCGTATCGTGAAAGTAACTGGAACTATGTGCCAAATAAGAAGCCAAAGTGTATGTGCTATGATTAAGGTTTTTGTGTTGACTCATAATTCGAGAAATGGATACTTCCTTATCCATTAAATTTGAGCTTTAATTATAATAAAAATTCTGGAAGACTTAATCAAACTTTCTAATTATTACGTTGTCTTGTATCCTTTGTTAATGATCTAGAGTCTAGTTCTTTGATCATCAATAACTTTGGTATCTTAATCTATGTATATTCGTGAAATATTTAATTCAGACGCAGTTTTGCCCATTATAATAATATAAATCGACCATAGAAAGTTGTAATTTGTTAAATAAAATGGATTATTATCTATATATTAAGAAGGTAGCTTAAAACTGATATTAAGAGTCAGTTTTGGTAAATTAAAATCACTACTGCCAAATAAGAGTTAAGTAGATAAAACAAAATGTTTTAATGTAAAGATATTAGCGATGACAAAAAAAAATGTTTTATACCTAATATTCCTTCTATTTACCTATATCGTTTAATAAGAATTTGTGTAACGTATTTGGGGACTGCATGATTAAATTTTATTGTTGATGCATCATTTCTAGTTTCTTTTCGAAGATGTTCTAAAATGGTACCAAAAATGCGAAAGCAAAATAAATTTTAATAATCAGCAGTAAGAAAATTGTAAATAGTTATTCTAATATCTATAAATCGTGTTTGTAAGCTGTTTTCAACGAAATGATTCAGTTTTGAGAGCCAAGTAGATGATTGTGATGTTATGAGAATCGAGGGATTTTTGCAAATTATTTACTTTTACAATCAACTTGTAATTTTATATGAGAACCTGAATTATATTTTAAGAGATTGAAAAGAAATTATTTCGTTTATTATCGACGATAACACTGCAATGTTCATGATACCTAAGAAATTCAATCTTTTTCTTTCTACACACGCACATAACACATGTAAGGCAAGAGTAACATCAGTTTGGGTAATCCACTTGGAATCCAAACCATATTCATAAAGTACCTTTTTCTACAATCAATTTTTTTTGTTCTTTAAAATTGCTTAAAATGGAAAAAATAAATCTATTGGTTTTCCAGATGTTTTGATATTTTCTTACTTTTTAAATACACAGTTTCTTCTTTAGCTTTACTACCTATACAACAAATATTGACAAATAAAATTCAAAAAATGTTATTACGAAAATCAACTTACTAAGAGAAATAAAACTTTGAGAAAATATCCATAGAAATCATCAATTTCATAGAAGAGCCACCTATGTTAGGTGTACTTACAACAAGAAGTAAACCTAGCCCAAAAAATTAAATTCCTTCAATTGATATACAATTTAATTTCACCTCAACATACAACGATACGGGTTGTAGATTGATGGTAGCTCGTCGGACCATTTGGCTATCAATGCCTGCGTCCCTCAGTAATCCGTACTCTCTGCAACACTTTTTCTGCTTCATATTAATGACCTGCTAATGCCCGGTATTTTGGGGTACGCAAATGACAGCACGGTTGCAGAGAGCTATATATCTGATGCATGTGCCAGTGTTGAACAGATCCAGTGCCATAGCGAGGCGATGGTCAGCCGCATAAACATATTTCCTATCCTAATGGGATGGTGACAATCTGGTATGGTTCAATCAATCAAAGATCCAGGCATATCTTTTCTCCACTGAAAGGAATTCTTTCAACTTGACTCCTTCTTTCCGAGGTGTATCCGTACCGATCACTGACTATCTTGAGCTTCTCGGCATCTCATTGTAACAAACTCAATTTTGGCTCTTTCATTGAGAGTAAGGCTCAACTAACTTCAAAAAAACTTGGTATTCTGGCGAAGATACTTCACACCTGAACAGTTGCTCAATCTTTACGTAGCGCGTATGTATGGAGTACTGTTTTCATCTTTTAAAATCTTGCTATTATGACGAGAGGTCTATGCCCACTAACACATATTGCTCTACTCTCGCCTACATGTGTGTGTGCATTTAAAATATTTTATATTCATCGCTATTATTTTATAAAAAATAAAATAAAGCCCAAAACCGGTATTAGCAACATTGCACAATTATTTCAGCCGTATTTCATAACTACAATAAACTACTTAAATTGGTTCTCGACTCTAAGCAACAGTGACAAGATATAATTTTCCTAAACGCCCAATAATATAAATAGATAGGCGATAAAAATTTTAACTGTAAATAAAATATTTATTTATTGTTATTATATTCCATAAATTTTTCTTCTTACATATTTCTCGATTATAAAATGATAAGAGAGATGCATTAATTGAATATAAATACTAAACGAAAACTGAAGTGCTTTTTATCATTATAATTATATAGTTATTAACTATTGAACATGATAGCATTGCTAAGTCAGTATTTTATAGAAATGCCATTCGCTCTCAGGTTTATTTTTAAGTTACTTATGAACATTTAAATTAGTAAAATTTTATGATTTAAATACCAATGCCAATGGTCGTCATTATTTTTTAATTTTTTGGCCCTTTTTTGTTTTGAATGGGTTCGCTCTTGATCCCTATCAAGCCTGGGGGCCAAGACAGGTTTTACAATGGAACGAGCTAACCCTGGAGGTGCTTATTCACCCTGACTTTGACAACGGACGGGTTATAAGTACTCGGAACTACAGGCGCAGAGAGAGAGTTCCACTTCTTTGTTGTACGCATTATAAAAGATGTTGTTGAGAAGCATTTGGCACATTTGAAGACACTCATATGAACATAGAATATTCAATTTAGTTTTGTGTTCTACCCGTTTCATAGATATTTCTTATCGAATTATAAGAAGAATTACTTCCTGTATTAGACTTACGAAGCCATTCAATAATCGTTGACTTTCAATACACGTTGATTTAATGCTCATATATAATAGATTGTCTTGTTTTTAATTTTATTGACATCTTTTAACCCGTAACGATAGTATAATATTTGAAAACCATTTTAGGTTTCAAATTGTTACACCAGTACACCACATTCGATAAATTTGTAAAACGACGTCCAGACTTATAATACCAATAATTTTATAATATTTTTATCCATAATTACTAACAGAGTATGTATGTTCCCAGACTTATTCTCCTAATCTGTAAACGCAACCGTATAATTATCGAGTGCAAGAGCAAAGTATTGACAGCACAAACAAACGCCATTTAAATGTAATCCAAATATAGATGTCCCACTGAGCTGTAAAAGCTACAGCTATTTGATTGAACTACGTCACAATCGATGTTCACAGCACCTAATGCTGAAACTTATTTTCCTTGGATCGCGCGACCGTTCAAGAGAACTCATTAAACTTTTCCAACTTTATAAGCTTGTCGCCTCGGGTGTATCAATTGAAAACTATTTCCAGGTAAGAGTTCGTTTGGCTGCAAACGACGCATTATTAAAATGTTGGAGAAGTTTACAATGAAATGGCATGTCAGTGTGCAATATTTTCTATCGAGAAAAATATTCATATAAGTTATAATATTACAAAATGTATTAATGTATAAATATGGTTGAGTCGCTTGTCTTTTATTTCGATTTCTAAAAGTGTTATGTCGCATTTGTTTTTTAAAGTTGCTTTAAATTTCCGTTCCAAACTTGATTACGAGTGGCATTTTTATCATAATACTGCAATCGACAGTTAAATCGAATGAAATGCGATTATTTTTAGTAATTATAATTATTGTAAGTAATTTATTTACCTTCAAATGGAGCGGACCGTCTGATGATACAAATTTGTATGAAGTCAGATATTGGTCGGTAGTGTTTTGCAGTAAAAGGCTTGTGCATCTTAAAGTGGAAATTCAATTATGTATCGTACACGATTCATTTTATTGTTAATAAAAAGAATATAATAATATGAATTTGGACTTTAATTTTTGTCAACGATTAGTCTCAGTTGCTACATTTTGACATTCTGCCGTCATCGCTCACGGCGATGCTCGCACCCATCGCTCCCACCCCCACTTCCCCGCGGATACCTAAGGCGCGATACAGCGGTTGCGGTCAGACTATAGTATGATCAACAACACATCAAGCCATAAATGAAATAGACTCTATTACGTATGTCGCAAGGTAGGTCAAAACCTCAAAGTGTACCTACAGCTTTTTGTACTGTCGATTGTCAACGGTGATGATCTTATCTACCAACTTTATAGTAATGGTTATCCGTCTTGCTATCCATAATTATCACCGAGTTGGGTCTCACACAAAAAATATATAGACGTACTCGTACATAGTTTTACTTTTTACCTTACTCACCTTATACAAGTTTAGAATTTGATCAAACGTGATTTAAAAAAACTTAAATCATGAATGCACATATTAATTTAAATTTAATACCACATATTGCAATTAATAAATTCTGTATTTTTAGAAGTTGAAAGTTGAGTTGAACTTGTTATAAATTACAACTATGAAGTATCATAAAATCGGATTCCATACACTTATTTCTCACACATTTAAAACATGTAATTTTGTAAGTCATAATCATCTCGAGGCAAAACTTTAATGTCCATAATAATTGAAAGCAGTGCTATCATATGGCAGAAAGTTTTGTTGTGCTTACTTTGGGCCCTGCTTATTGGTGTGAATGTAAGAAATGTTATATTATATTATTATGCAAAATAAGTTTTGAAGATTCTGCCAGATTGAGCTAACCCATTATTTAGACATGATTCACATAAAAACAACCCTTACCCTAACACATTTCGTGTCATAATAAAAATTGTGCGCCTAATAAAATGAGATAAACCCTCGCTATCAAAATAATGATATGCCACCCGATACACGAGCGGAAGTACTACAGACCGTACTTCACCATTCTTGGTGTTATGCATCCCACAAATGGGGCCATAATTTGTTGGAAAAAAATAAAACGGAAAATTGACAAGACACCATGAAACTTGTTAAAATTTTGTAAAATTCCTCTTTACATTGCGTGTCCACATTCATATATCCATTTTTCCTAATAAGTTGAAACTTTTTTTGCCTAACTTGCGCATATTGTGGATTTTCGTTTTATTATTTAAGTCCTAATTTGTTCTAACTGATGCTAAACACTTCAAATTCCCTCGATTTTAAACTAGTTACGGAGTTTAATGTCATTTGTATATGTCGACCACTTGAATATAAAGTCAGAAAGAAATCGTTGAAAACTTAAAAAATATAGCATTAGTGGTTTATATTTTATATTAAACTTAACCCGGTTACAAATAAATACAAATGTAAAAAAAAATACTTTTTATCTTTCACTATTGAAAAATCGTATCGTCAAAAGAGCTCTAAGGATTTCAGTGAAGTGCACAATATGAGGGTTTACGGGGGTGACAAGTTGATCTAGAATTCGTTGTCGAGTGGCAATTTCGCCACTCAGATCATGTTCTCAACGGCTTGAGTGAACATAGTTACTATGCTCCGGCGGGCTCCGGTCCGCTAGTTTAAAAATTAATTTGGAATATACGATAATGCTTATGATTATGATAACAAAAATAGGCAGAAAGCAACAGTCACAAATTTTTAATACGGGCTATTTCACGATTAATATGGGCTAAAAGGCAATATTTAATTGTAATATATACCGATTTGTGCACTGTATTGGAGTTAAAGTTTATTTGTCCTCATCTGTCATTGTTTTTTTTTTAATGGGTTCGCTCTTAATCCTAATCAAGCCCGAGTGTCAAGAAAGGATCCACGATGGAACGAGTTAATCCAGAAGGTGCCTATTCTCCCTGGCTTTAAAAACGGACGGGTTATAAGTTTTGGGAAATACAGACGCAGCGAGAGAATTCCACTCCTTTGCTGAGAGAAACGCTTGGTGCTACAGGTAGGAATAGCAACCAAGAAAGGGTGGTAGCCCACAGTGCGTCTGGATATCCGATGGAAAAAGGGAGATAACGGTATGAGCAAATGCAGCTCCTGAGCACACTCTCCAAAAACATTTTGTATAATAATAATATTCATATTCTATATATTGATAATAGTATCGCTTCCGAATGCTTAGTTGATTTCGGCTACACAAAACACGAGGCAGATACAATGATCTTACATACATGGTCTTTTCCTATGAAAATGTGAAACTTTCCCTACACTTCCCCATAAAGCAAAAGTAATAGTAGCTTGTGTAGTTAATTTTCCCTCCAGATCATATGAGTATTTCTTCAAAGTTATTTAAATTTGAAAGATTTTTTTTACACAGTTGACGCATTGATGTTTTAAATTACATAACTTTTTTCTTTGTTGACTATTGCTTAACATGCCTGGATAAAGACCAAAAAATCACACAAAAATTCGTACTGTTATCCGTGACGGTTATTACTTACTAAGCAAATAACAAAAAAACATACTCATAGTCAGCTGTATAATTTTTAGCAGTACAGAATAACCAACCCTTAACACTTAAGCTAACTCGTAAAAGGTGACTAATGATACCAGAGGTAATCAATATCCACCTCCCTAAGATCACAAAATGGACAACAAAATTTTGTCTTTTACAGAGATCGCCAACTAGCCTGCGGAGCACGGAAGTTAAGGCTAAAACTTTCTCATTCTTCTTTATAAATAAATATCAGATTATTATTCGTACAAATGTGCGATTTCATAGGTAAGTACCTAATATATTGACCTATGCTAAGACATCTCTTAGTGTCGCGATTAACATACACTTACATTTACTGTAACTAGACATCTTGCGAGATAGCTAAAGCAAGTATTTTTTGATAAATTCTAGCAGTTAATTCCGAAACAACAAAAAAGTCCAGATAGTCAATTGTTAATCCACATCATTCCTATTTGCTATTTTTATGTGTTATTTCGCTGATTCTAGACAAAGAAAAGCAAGGATCAAACAATTCAATCCACTAAGTAAGTAGAACAAAGTAAGCCGGCTCACTCACTTTGCGATGTAGCAGGGGTTTAATGTCTGTTAATATTTGAGACCATTGTAACGGATAATTTACTGTGGCGTATATGCGAGAAGGTTAGTAATATTCTTCTCGAATTTATCAAAATTACTGTCGAAGTGATCTTATTTAAGTAATAATGAATAAATTAAAACTTTCACTTACAACTAACAAGTAACTATAATGTCCGTTAAACAAATAATGTTGAAATTGTTTGTCACTTTATTAAGTTTTTAGACTTCTTTAACTTGATTAACTGTGCGTTGTTATTATTTTTTATATTTAATCTGGATGCGGGCAGCACAGGACCGATCGATGTGGAGATCCTTGGGGGAGGCCTATGTCCAGCAGTGGGAGTCGTACGGCTGATATGATGATGATGATGATGATGAATCTTGACATGTTGACTACTTAGCAGGAGCGATGCTTACAGGATGACTCAGTTGATCAAAGGTAATGGTACGCATATACACAAGTATGTATATGGTTATGATGTCAAAATGTCGGGGGTTAAATATGAAGAAACAAGTTTAAACACTCATTGAATCACTATGTTAATAAAAACGAGCAAGTTTTGAAATTTTAAATTAAAAATAACGGTAAAAAAATCACGTTAGCAACGTCTAGATTATATTAATTTGAACAACCATGATTCCTTAGCGCCCATAAAATGTTTTAAAAGGTTTTGTTTTAGCGTGCCTATAATTATGTTAACAAAACATATGTAAGTATCATTGTAATAGCAAATGAATCTACTTACATTTTTTTACGAGAATAAGTCGTTTAAATAATATCTCTAGTAAGTTATACTAGGTATATCTGTTTTGATGTGTTGTTGTTTCACGTCATAATAAAGAAAAGTCTAAATGTTTTGGTTTAGACGCATAAAATGGAGAGAACAAAGAAATGTGAAGTAATTTATCTCCCAACCTAAGGATGGCACGTGGGTAATATTTTTGATAAGAAATATAATCTCATTACGAATATTTTTCTATTAGGGGCTTGTTTGAGGCGAAACAATTTGGCATACGAAACAAAAGACGGTCTCCTAAATTTGTACCCATTGACTGAATACTGAATAACATTCCATATTGCCGCTGCATCTTAATTTAAATTAGTATTCTCGTGAACATTTCTGAAGATTCAATTTAGTACAAAATTTCCCGTAGATATATTTTGAACTCGTCGTATGCTATCAGTCTGGGCAATAGAACATAAGAATCTGGAAGCTTTGAGAATATTGTGCTATTTTTACATAAAAAATAGAAAACAAAAACATGAGATTTAATTTACATACTATTTGTGAAAAATGCAAAACTGTCCACAAAACTGGCAACAGCTCCAAAAGTAATGTTGTGAAATTGTGAATCTTTAATAGATTTATCATGTAATATTTGATGGATGACTAATAATAATTATATAATATAAAAGAAATGTAATAAAACCATACTGAGAGGACAATCAAAACTGCAAAATTTGATACTGGTGAAGAAAAACAAGAGAATGCCAATAGCCATGCACTGCCTGGCCGGTTTCGTACTAGCGACAGTTGAGCGCAGCAAAGGTGAATACTAAACTTATGATACTTTTTCTGAGCTAAAAGAAAAACCAAGCACATGTAATTATTAGGATCACTGTAATAAGAATTACAGTGATTCTTATTAATACCGGTCCTATGAGTTCAGCACTTCACTAATCTTTTATTGCTTTTCTTTATCATCTGTAATATGAAAAAGGCGTTGACAGCTACAGACACTTGTTTAATAATAGCTCTCTCATAAAATTTGAAAGAATTTATTTATTAAATTAACCTAATTTTAATAAGCTCAAATATTTTGAATTCCGGTAATGCATAAGGCTTATTACATCTCTGTAATAGTATCCTGCCAAGAAGATCAGAAGACATTCCTTCCGCTCCATCGAGCTTAACTCGAACCACATGATAAGGTTCAGGTACGACATTATTTGCATCTATTCAAGGAGGATGCCTTCTCTAGCTTTTGTGCCAAAATGTGGTCCAGGACGATGCATATTGAGAAAATTATCTTTGTGCTGTTTTCATTAATTTTCGTAATCAACTTTGAATTTTCCTGATATTTATTAACTACTTGAACAATTAGTATGTATATTTAGATACTGTTAGGTCTATACAGTAATCAACTAGTCTTAAATGTTAAAGGAAATTTAAGTACCTACATAGAATACGAAGAGATGTCTAATAGCCAGCATGAGAATCACCTGAAAAAACTCAACAAGTCTTTTGGGTCTCAACTTAACAAGATCAATCCCAAATGGTCAAAAGTTACTTTACGGGTGCGTGTTTCATCTGACACCAGAGACAAGTTGATTTTTTTTAATAAAAAAATACACATGTAAAATGTAGAAATCAATAATTTTAAATATATTAAATATAATAAATATGATTGTATGAGGCTCTAAGGCCCTTATGATATAGATACCGATTCATAAGGCTACATAATTAGACGTTGACGTTGACGAAAAATTGCAGTTCGATCGAAAAGTGCAAATGTAAACATATCGCAGGGCAACAAACAATTTGTGGTGACGCTCTGTGGGACGTGATACAAATGAAATCTGAAACACGCTCGCAAAGTTATTACGCCTGTTAACATAAATAAAAGTGCCAACGATGAATACAACTTGTTCCTATAGATAGAATAATAATTTCATTTTATAACATTCTGATGTTGTCGTTGCTTGATTATTTTTAGGTAACACTAAATACACTCATTTTTTTATTTATTTATTGATTTACCAACGCTTGTTTACAATATAACTAACATGAAACGACTTTTTCTTAACATAAAATTAGACCAAATGTAACAAAACCTTATAGGTAAAAACTGCATGTAAATAAAGTGAATAAACAAACAGGACAAAAAACAACTACTTAAGCCAATTGTGAACTTAAGACATCAAATGCATATCTTTTTTATAATTCAAATTAAAATGTACTTAATGGTACATATTTGGTTGGGCATATTATTTGAAATATTTCTCCAGAAACTGTAGTGCGAGTCAAAAAAATGTCAATATGTTCGTTTTCACTATTTATAGATTTACAGATCCTTGAAATAGGGGAATAAGCACCGAACACAGTTCTGCGAAGGGGTAGACGCAAAGGCGTTGATTTGCTGCAAGGATATCTATTAGGGACACATATATTCAGCCTAGCTAGAAGTTGGGGACATTCGATATCTCCATTAAATATCTTCCATGCAAAACCATGCATCACTCTCCGATCAGCCAGCTAGACCATCTTGAAGATTTTTAGTTGATCTTTATAAAATATTCTTCTCTGCTTTTTTTTGACCAAACTGGCAGAGGAAGTCAAATGCTAAACGAAACGGCTGGACTGAGTACAATCATTCCAGCCTCAGAGCGTGATAAGAGAAATATCGCCTCCATACCACGCTACAATACTCAAGGATACTACTCACCTAACTATTGTAGAGTAAGATTTTTAGTCTCTCACTCCTGAAAATCTTGATATTCCTTGTAACAAATATCAAAATTTTTGATGATTTTTTGACTATGTGTGGAACAAACGTTAATTTTTTATCAAATATAACTCCCAGATCATTTATTTGATCGCGCTCGTGAATTGTGTGGTTGCCCATTCTGTAGTTGCATCGATTTATGCTCTGTTTCCTTGCGTATTTGACACGAAAACACTTTGTTCCTATCACACCACCCAATGTGGTCATCAATATCTTTTTGCAATCTTCTGCAGTCATCGATTGTTTCCACCTTTCTACAGAATTTCAAATCGTTTGCATACATATTCACTTCAGAGTTTTTAAGGTACTCAGGAATATCGTTGACAAAGATATTAAATAATATAGGTCCCAGGTGCGATCCCTGGAGTACGCCTGACCATTAACAACGATTAAAAGTCGAAGTAATAATATAAAATTAACAATTTCTCAATAGTTATTTTTATAAACAGTATAAAATAATGTATTATTTCATTGTGCCCTTTAACCTACTGATTTTATTTACCGTGAATAAAATACATAGGAAAACAATAGCAATTGTTCTTTTATGCCCGTATTGAGAATGGCGCAATCGTTACGTTAAGATATTCCGCCTTTTGCGAAATGTATACAAAATAACATCAACGTACATAATAAAATTTATAAGATAAAGCAAAATAAATTTCACATCCGCAATCTATCCATCTCGTCAATATAAGGATATAAAACGAACGAAATTCTCGGACCTGAGCTCATAATGCCAGTAAATTCCTTTTAAGCTAAGTAGAATAGAAAATTAGCGGCAGATAATCCCATCGCCCTTTCAGAACATCCTTTGTGTGAAATTAATTCTATATGAATTTGAAAGTTCGTTTATTTCGGATTCATCATTTTTGGAAGAAGACTTAAGGAAAACTCCGTGATCTTGTTTCTAAACCACTTTTTTTAGTTAAATTTGGTTTTTAAAAATGTTCTCCAAAATTAAAATATACTTCTTGTACCGGCGATCAGCAATCTGAATCTTAAATCAGGTGATAAATGAGGTACTACAGTAATACCGCATTGCGGATTGGTATCTATTATCGAAATGGTTTGTTTAACTAATACATTGTGCTGATTAATTATGAAAATGCACAGAAGAATTAGAGGCAGAGTAACATTTATATTAATGTCAGTAAGAGTCTGAATTATTCTTAAATTTAGAAACATAGTCTGACAGAAAGTTACGAAATGAGGTGTAATGAGACAATTGGGGCAGTTTTTAATAATTTATGCCTTTTGTACTTTATAAGTAAAAAGTTATTTTTAAGTTGATAAAAGTAATTATTATTATATTAAATATTAAAAAAGATAATGTACTTCTTATTCAATGTGAGCATTTATAATATTTTTATGGTATTAAAATCACAAAAAATAACTTTATAAAATCCAATTGAATTAACCTAAACATAAATTCATTCATATGATTTAATGGATCTTGCTACCGGTTTCAATTGGTTTTGGAAAGCGAATCTTCGTCCCTCCCCGGGTTTGGACTGCCTTGCTGATCTGCCCATTCGCTGGTTTTCCGTCCAGTCGATGATACCAAATTTATTATCAGGTTTTTATTCGTTCGCGAGCACAAAAAACGATAAAGAATTTTCATCATTTTTCCTGTCTTTTTTTATCTCGAAATAGTACATCTCTAAGCATTGTATTTGTTATTTTTAAACAATTGACTATTTCTTAAATATCTGTCATTCATATTTGTGCTTTTTTCAGTTTCGTTATTGCATGATCTTAAAAGTAAGTATCTGAACCCGTTTTTTCGGATGAACACCACTATAAAAATCACCTAAGGCTGTAGGGCAAAGTAAGTCTGTTGATAACTTATATTATAGAAATGCCAACCTGTCAGTTACCTGGACCTTAAATAATATGTACATAATTTTTCATGCTCTGATAAAATGTGTCATAAATAAAACAGTAAATAATATTTGATAATAGTAGGTAGTAGTTGTATTTTATTAAACAGAAAACACCCAATAATTCATAACAAATCTCAAGCTGTTACGATTAAAGACTTTATATATTTAACTTTAAATCCATAATATTGGATGCGTTTCAGGGCACTGTCCTCGGTCGTTTGCTGTTTAATAACTAACATCAGTTGTTTCTTAAATCCTATTTTTTAAATGAAAATTATTATTAATTAAAGAAACAATAGGAATATTTCAACGGATCTGCCAGTTCGGTAGCTTAAATAGAGAGCATTCACACGAATTCCGAGAGGTTATAGGTTTGGATCCCGCCTGACTCCCGAATCAAGTTGAATTTTTTCTTCTTTCTACTTAAGGTATATAAAAATCTAGCCGTAAAATGCTAAAACTCCAAAAAAATAATAAGTAGGTGTATTATAAACGTATGTGATTCTCAACGGGCTAAAACCCCATTATTTTTGTTTTACAACACATTAAATTTTAAATTACAAAAGGATATACAAGATTGTTATCTTTAGGAGCATAAAATAAACGCATAATAATTTAAGGACGGTAAGATCCCTATTATAAAAATAATTATGACGAAAAAAGTACATAAAGGTATATTTGAAAGTAATTATATAGGTTCAACAAGAACATGACATTTAATACCTCAAACCTGCATTCATAGAAACAGAAAGAAACATCCAACATTCGTTTTCTCTTTAATTTATTCGGAGACGACGAATGGTCCGAAAGATTGGCAGCTCGTGCCAAGATAACGTTGCTAGTCGGATAAAGTTGTCGACAGTTCAAGATTGGGGTCTATGCCCAATGGGAATTGGCTACTTGTTGTTTTCCTTTACCTTTCAAGTTTTTAGGAAAACTAATGAAGTTTAGTGACTGCCAGTAGTTTCGTTTCCTTTTGTATGAGTATCTAGGTATCTAAAGGAAGATTGAATTTGATAATTCTGAAAATAATAAATATAGTAATTAAAATACGTAACATATTTGTATTATTTTATCAAATATATACTCTAAGAACACAAATTTGTTGTTTGTGTGTTTGTCTGTCCGCTCTTTTCCCCACTCTTTTTCCATTGTATACGCGTTACCATAGCAACGCGTTACCGGGTCAGCTAGTCTATATTTAAAAGATTACTAAACTTGTCTAGTGGTGTCTTAAAATGACTTTATTACATTTAGTACTAACTAAGCTCAGTAGGTATATCTGATAAATTAATCTTCACGCACTTCCTCTATTTATTAAATTGTAGCCAATTAATATAATCAGCGAGTTAGAAAATGTTTAACGCAACTGTACGGCGGGAACAATATTAGTCCATATTATACAGTGGATGTAGGTGATGTAAGGTACTTATATCTTACAGCGGATTTTGTAACTTAGTTTATGTTATTTAGTTCTCTTCGTCTTTGATCCATTGAAAAGTACAAAGATTCTAGAGGGATGCACATAGGTTTTAAATTATGTGAACATTATATTCAAGCCCACTTTGCCCAACCTTACAATCTGTGTATTTTGTTCGTAGACATAGAAGAAAAACGTAATGATTTCTTTTCTTTGTTTTTATTTCTAGGTAAAAACCAGTAGAGATAAGTAACAAGTGGCTTTTACAGAACACACCAGCGGTGTCATGCCTTAGGTTACAATTGTTGTTTATTTTTGGGAGATCGTATTTTATTTGTCACTCTAATCGTGTAACAAGTTATCTCAATGACATTTTGCAGTAGTGGTATCATTTTGTGTAATCGTGTGTTTAAAATGTTATTAAGACAACAAGCTTTCGGAAATCGCATCCATGCATACCGAGGGGATAATGTCATTAGTATACGTTAATTTATTATAAGCCGGCGATGTGTGAAATTGGTCTTCCAACTGGTAAAAACATAATACAGAGTTAAGTTTATTTTCAAATAAAATAAATGTTTGGAAAAGCACTTAAGGAAATATAAATAAGGGTTCTTATAGTGCGTCATAAAAGTGAGAATACCTAATATAATATAAGAAAATGTGATAACTAACGCATAAAAAATAAACACCATATTATCTTACGATATATTTTTATTATCTCCCTCCTTCATTCATCGCACAGATACAAGCACGCATCCACGCTTATACTTAAACACACACACGTATGCTAACACACATCACATTCACATTTACTTTCAATGCTTTGTCAGATTTTTATATCGTATATCATTTTTGTACGTTTTTTTTATTTTTACTTTTGTTCCATATGGTTATTCAAATTATATTGTCTTTACTATTTACAGTTTTTGTAACTTTGTAAACAAAACATCCAGTATTTACCGGAGTTAAGGGTAAACTGCTGATCCGTAAAACGAGTTTTATATAAAAGACGTATCTCAGGCTTTATACTATAATCTATTTATAGATTTAAACTAATGTAATAGTAGTGTAAATTAGCTTAATATTGAAGAGAAATAAATATTATTCTTATATATAAAAGCAGTTGTCTGTGAGACGTTTTAATTATTACGTTTCATAATCGATTCAACAACATTTTTTATTATAAAGTGAGTACTATTATACTTTTTAGATTGTAATTGTTAAATTGTAATATTTGAGCGGATATTATCCTTTGTTACTTAGTTTCAATCTCTCAGTTTTAATTTCTATTTAACACCATAGGTTTTATTTTACTTACCGCCATTGAAAAGCTATTAAAATTTTAATTTCCTGGGGCGGCTTGCGATAGCTTTATGTAATAAAATTTCGGTTTCAAAGCAAAAAAATATTACTTTGAAGAGTTTTAACAACCATTTGAAACTTAAAAGGGCTGTAGATAATAGCCGTATTTTCGTGATAGAATTCGTATTAAAGTTTGATGAATATTGTATAATATTTTGTTTAAGCGATAAAAGTGCATTTAAAATATATCTTATAAATGTCAGGTTTTTGAAATATTATTATCCCTTCACTTGTGACCCGAGTCGATTTTTTCTAGTATTTTTCTATTATGATAATTTATCTTATAAGATCGCATAGAAAATGCATAAAATATATAAAAATTATAAATCTAACATGGCTGTTTCATCTTAATCGATTGACCAAACATTTGTAAAAATGTTTCTTTCGAATACGAGAGGATGTTCCTCTCATTGATGAAACAACGCTGGCCTACAGCGTAAAATCAGGAATGTACTAGAAAATTTCGACGAGTGTTCGCAAGGCTCGGTAGCTCAATTGGGAGAGCATTGGACCGGATTTCCAAAGGTTGCGGGTTCGATTCCCGCCTGAGATTCACTTGTGACCCGAGTCGATTTTTTCTAGTATTTTTCTATTATGATAATTTATCTTATAAGATCGCATAGAAAATGCATAAAATATATAAAAAAAATTATAAATCTAACATGGCTGTTTCATCTTAATCGATTGACCAAACATTTGTAAAAATGTTTCTTTCGAATACGAGAGGATGTTCCTCTCATTGATGAAACAACGCTGGCCTACAGCGTAAAATCAGGAATGTACTAGAAAATTTCGACGAGTGTTCGCAAGGCTCGGTAGCTCAATTGGGAGAGCATTGGACCGGATTTCCAAAGGTTGCGGGTTCGATTCCCGCCTGAGATTCACTTGTGACCCGAGTCGATTTTTTCTAGTATTTTTCTATTATGATAATTTATATTATTATCCCGTTTATAAAATGTTTTGATAGCGAAATGTTGTGCAGTGTCACTGGCTATTGTCTTTCAAATAAAAAAGATAATAGCAATACCCTATATACATATATATGATATCTGTTCATTTAATAATATTTAGCATTTTTATGCAACAAATACTTTGTTATCATCATATATTTTGATCGCAGGTATCCAGTTGAACAAAATAGCACAATGGCAATGCCCCTTCGCGACTACCAACAGATTTGATACAATATTTTTGTCTTTTATAACGCAATTATTGACGAAAGTTATAAACTATTCAATTCCACGCTACGACCCTTAGGGGATAAGCAAAAATAAAAAAGTCAGAGAGAAAACTAAACGTAAACGAAATAATAACACGGATGAGCGATATGAAACAGACAAGAATTTAGTGCTACAGATTATAGTCGAACTATTATAATGTGTTTAAATCAATATACATGCGAGCGAAGTCGCGGTAATCAGCTGTTTAATATTCTTTTCATCAATCATTAGTTTGCCAATCACTATATAGAAAAAGAATTAGGACGTGAGACATAACATTTAATACACACATTGTGTATGCTCATATTGAATACAAATCATTGAATCTTACCTTCTAATATACTTCCATTTGGTTGTGCAAAAAAGAAGAATAGACATCGTAAATCTGGCAAAGTATCGACGATTAACAAAATGATAGCGAAGGCTTTGAGGGTATCCGGCAATCAAAGTAATACCCGTAGAATAACTTTGCTCATTGTTTCTGTTATCATTTCTTATTCTATAATAATATCTTGACTGTTAACTCATGTCAGTATGAATTTTATTTTTTTTTTACTTTTATATATTTTTTGCATTTTTTCAATGCTATCTTGTAAGATAAATTATTTTAATAGAAAAATAGAAGAAAAAATCGACTCGGCTCACAAGTGAATTCTCAGGCGGGTATCGAACCCGCAACCTTTGGAGACCCGGTCATGCTATGCTATGTCAAATTACAAAGTATAGGCGGTCTGTTCTAAAATAAAAAGAGTATCTACGCATTCTTTCAGAATACATTCAAAATCATGTTAATCGATCATCACAAAAAAATAAATATTGTTACATCCTGGTTTAAAGACTGTGTTACATGCGATACACTGTAGTCACAAAGCTGTGAAACGCGACTCACGTTAGTGTAAAATATTTTTTTTTATTTTGTCTATATATTCTTATATGATTTCCATCGCGATGCACGTTAGTATGGAAGTACAGAAAAACGACTAGTTTAAGGTGAAGGCATACTACATGAAAAAACTTCATTTCGAATATTTTACGCAGCGATGTAACGCATGTTTTAATACATACGCATGTTTCAAAAAAATGAGTGACGCTTATATCTGACAAGGGTGCACGTCAATGCGTAGTACAGAAATCGACGTGAAAGGCGTGCTACTTCGCTATACAATTCTTAGTAATGCGATGGTGAATTTGTTGTTTGTTGTTGCTTCACCTCTAAAACTCTGGATCAATGTTCAGAATGATAAAATGTATAATGAAAATAAATGTATTAAAATGCACTTAAAAAGAATTCTTTAAAATTGTCCAGCATTTTTTACCTACCATGATTCACAACGTCTTTTAACTAACAAAAAAACTGGTTGGTTGCCTGTAAAGTCGGTATACGGGCGAAAGTTTTACGTGACAACGACTTTGAGTGGTAAAATAATTTTAATGTGAATATTCATTCGTATAGAAGGAAGAAGGATGAAATAATAGTAACAATTTAAAACATTTATTTATACAAAGAATTATATTTAAAACATTAATTTATAGGCACGCGTCCCTTCCACTTTTTATGTCTGTCTCTCTCGCTCTTAGGCGGGCTAACCATGCCCGAGTGGAAGGGACGCGTGCCTCTCACTCGCTCTCATTGTAAGCGCATAGCGTGAGCGGAGCGTAACGCAGTTTCTTGAAGTGTCACCCGGCAAACCAATTTATAAGACGTTGTCACGTCAAAAAATGGTGCGAGAATATTATATGCTTTGACGGAAGTAACGACATTTACAATATTAAACGTCAAAATATATAATCCCCAATAAACAATATTATTGTTTTTATCAAAATAAAAGCAGTGTTATGATTTAATTATATCTTTGATTATGACAAAGTTAACAAGAAGTTATTTTAAATAAATTTACTTAAACATTGCTCTGACATGATGATTTATAAAAAACAAACTTAAAAAAGTAACACAAAGATGTTACACCTTAAGTAACTGTTATTGTCGACAATACCGGCAGTTTAAAGTAGACCTATCTCCCAAGACAGACCCGTTTGCGAGCATGACGCATGAGACGCTCGAGTTATGCTCAATTATATTACTTCCAATACTATGACTTTCACTCATTACGATGACTGATTATATAGTCGTTTACTTTGTAAACCTTTGGATATGAACCTATCTTCACATACATTTTAAATTTATGTAAAGGAAAATCAACTTCACTTTGAACTTTATAAAAAATTCTTCCGTTTCTCAACAATGTGTTTTTGAAACCTAAAATTTGAAACAGCAAATTTATTTTTATTTCTCGTGGTAACACGACGTACGCCACTATGTTTGTCTTCTATTCCACTATGTTATTCTAGTTCTTTCTACATAGATTATATTCTGATAAATGGACTGTCCCGACAAATCTCTGTAAGAATCTTTATGCCTAAGGTTGGATATTGTGCGGGACAACTCTTATCTGTCGCACAAAAACGATTTCAATATAAGCAGATGAGCCTCCCAAGATAAGATAAGATTAACACAATGAAAAAAACTTAAATAAGTTAGTTTTGCAATATCTCTTTATCCATTTCAATATCAATATCTGTTAGTGTTGGTATAAAGAAAGATAGAACCTTGGAAAAAGACAATGTTAACTTATTCCGATTTTCCAAGTCAAACAAAAGCTAGTAAACAATTAAAATGGACACAAAAAACTTAGGTGATGTCAAGGTAATCAATTTAATAACTAACTTATAAAATGCATCTACAAAAAGTTATATCCGTTAGAGAAAAAATAACAAATAGGCCTCGTTCTGGCAATAGTAATCACAAACAAGAATAAATGTAAAAAGTTGGTATCGCCATCAATCTTATAACATAATCCCAACAAATGAATGCAACATAATAAGGACAAGATTCAGAAATATTATTAGATAATCGAAAACTTTGCATTATGTACTCACCGCCCCGTCGAAACGGAGATCTAATCGCTTGTCGGTTTTTTTTTATTTTCGCACTAACGTGCATTGCGATGAAAAGCATTCGTGGATCGATGAAGCATACTTTCGCACTAACATGCATCGTATAAGGGCTACTGTGTATCACAATTCTGCAATTCCAAATTCAGTATAGCTTAAACAAGTTGTATACAAGAGAGCGTCGTAGCACTACGATCGTAGCTTACATAGTCTGCTACGGTTGATATGCTATCAGTTGCACTTCCATTTACTCATGGTATTAAAGGAAATTGATTGTTTACTGTGCGTTTTGGGAGAAGGGAAATCTCAAAACAGCATGTGGTTCTTCAATGTAAGTTAAAAATATATTTCTACAGTATCAGTAATAGTATAATTTTTAGTTGCTTAAAAGATATTTCTTACAAATGTAATTGGTAGATCTACTAATTACTTTTATTAAAAATCTGTGATTTTTATTTTAATTGTTGTGACATTAGTATGCGATTTGATCCATAATTACGTATCTTATCTCCAGTTAAGCCGCAACGATCGTTTGGTGCAACGGTAGCGATCCTGCCTTTCGCACTTGAATCGGTTCGAATCCCGGAAGGAGCAGATGTTTGTATGATGAATACGCATGCATTAGTACCTGAGTCGTGGTGTTTATATATATTTATATGAATATTACATATCTATGAATCATATATGACTATACGTTACCCTAGTGTCCATAACACAAGCCTTATAATGCTTACTTTGGGCTAGGCTAATTGGTGTGAATGTAACAAATATTTATTTATTTCATTAAGGCCAATCACTTCTTGTATCAACTTCACGGGATATCGACTATTCTGTCGACTTACCTACCGTTGCCTACCATGATGCCCCAATTAGCATTTGTTGATTTGTAAATAGTTATAACAAAGCAATTAGAGGTTTCTAATTTAATGTACGGTTGATGCACGGTTGTCCAAAGAATCTACTGAATGGATTTTCCAGCAATTTTTATCAATAGATGATTTACCTATGTGTTTCAATTAGCATACTCATAGCAGTAAGTATTATATAATCAATTTTGACAGAAGAAAAATCAAGTTACTAACACGATTAAAAGGTAAGTAAAACCAAATAATAATAAAGACAATTTACTTTAGTATCTTGATCACGCAGCGTGCAACTATATATAATAATATGGATAAATTAAGGGTATATTTTTACCAAAGACGACCACCACTGATGCCACTCCGGAGGTCTCGGATTCGGTCTCCGGTCGGTCAAAGTAGACAATGCACTGTTCTATATTAGCTCTGGGTGTTGTGGTGCCATAGTTGTTTTTGATATTCAAAACACAAATCCTTTAACTAGTTAACTTGAATTCAGATTAATGTATGAGATGTTGTTTCATGTTTATTTATTGATCTTTGTTTTCAGTAGCAGATTTCCGTTTACGGACATTTTGTCTTGTTCACAAGATGACTGCGGTCATCACACGTCTGCTTCTATTGCTATTATTGTACATTTTATTTGGTTCTTTGTTATCTCTACGTTTCTGAAAACTACTGAGGCTTCTACCAGTTGGCAAATTTAAATACCCTTTATGAGAAGAATTGACCAAAGAAACTGGTACAGGAGGAACTAATTCCATTCTGCTTTTGTTTACTAAACGAGCGCACTGTGTTAAGATTAAGATATTATTTTATTTATCATAGGATTTCCAACCTTCACCTGTATTAAATTTCATGGCAGAAATCTCTAAGTTTAGGTAAGCTAAAAATAATAGTTTAATTTTTTATTTATCAAATTTTATTTAGTGATTGGGCTTTCAAAAGCATAGACACAGTACAGACTTATTATATTAACGCGCGTCTCTATACTTATCTTTATTTGCCCGATATAGGAGAGTATACAGCCATAATCAATTTTGTAGACACCTGTTCTCTGAGGAAATATCTATTATATTTGTCAGGTCAACTTGTCACTGATAAGATTGGAAAACTTTCGAAGCGAGTTGCCTTCACTTCATATTTTTAACTGACCAGGAACATTCACCAATTCTTAGGAATTAAAATACCCAGTAGATATAGCAGTTTTCGGTTATCAGTAAAGAGATAGTAGAGATGTTAACAATATTACACTCGATGTTGTAGAAATACTTGGAAAAATTCGACGGGTCTGTCATGGTTTCAGAAGCTTAATTGGAAGAGCACTCATCCATCATCCATCCGGGTTCGAGTATCGCCTGACACCTGGGATAAATTGAATCTTTCCTTGTCATATTCTTTTAGATACAGCTGTTTCTCTTTTATCGATTATTCGATACTCGTGAAAATATTACACTCGATATTATAGACAGTGATTCCTAGAACATGAAGAAACGGTGCTGGCGTTAGCCTAAGAAATACTTGGAAAAATTAGGCAGGTTTTTCAAAGTCTGGGAACCTTAATTGGAAGAGCACTCGCTCAAATAGCGAAGGGTTCAGGTCTCACCTGATTCTAAGACACTCAAATAACAAAAATATAATAATGACAAAGCTGTTCTTTCTAGTCAATTGTTGAATATTTGTTAAAGTTGTGACGGGGTGAGGCCAGGAAATAATGAAAGGCTGGGTCGTCACTTATGTTTTAAAGATTATTGAAATTAAGGCACAACTGAAACAATTATATAAAAAAGGGTAAATAACACTGAACACAAAAACAATTTCACATTTAACATGTTTTAAACATATTATAAAAGGTAGGGCTACTTACAATAGTTCCTTAAAGAAACTTATAGACTGTTATTATCAGGAACTGGTGATAAGGATTTTGTGAATTATACAGAAAGTTAGTGTGAGCTTATTATAACTGATCAGCACTGTAAATATATTTAAATAATTGTTAGCGGTGAGTCAACCGCTCCACGCGCTGACTATGGTAAGAATGAACTTCGAGAACAAAACAAATAAAAAGAGACAGACAGTAATTTAAAAAACGGAAACCAAGAGGAAAATGACCAGAGAAGAGCGCAATGACAGCAACGAGTCGCCAATATAGCTATGGTGCCTCGTTACAAAATATTACAGTATTGTAGGTAGTGGTAACTAAAATATGAAGAGCGCTGCCTAAGAAATACTCGGATGAAATCTTCCAAGTATTTCTTGGTGATGACGGAGGTAATGCTGTTTGAGTCCCACTTGTCACTTGAGATAATTTTTAAAAAAAGCAAATAAACGAAGTTCTTAGAAATGTGCCCGATTAAAATGTAGATGGCAACACACGTATGACTATACGATTGACACTATAAACACAGCTTCTGTAAAGAAGTCAAAATGTTAAGATTCAAGGAGGTCATAGCTCATCGGTTAAAAAATCAGCTTTAGATCAAGCGGACCAAGTTTGATACTCGCCTTTGTTTTATGGACGAGCACCCACTTTAAGCACAAGCATTTAACTTATTACTTTTTTTAAAGTACTAAAAATTTAACTGTAAATATATACTAACCTGATTGATTGTTTCGATTGTTCAAACACTGGCATGTGTAATGTAATCGTATTTCACGCAGACGAGTGCTTGTAACGAATAATGTGCCACAAAAGATAAAATATTTTGCGTACCTTTAGTTAAAGTTTGACAGTTACATATCTTGTATATATTTCCATTATGTATTCAATATTTATAAAGAATCATCTTTATTTATATAGAATATTTTATATGCAAAGTTGAACCCACAGCTCAATATTTCGTTACCAAGCGAATACAATTGCATTTTCCACAAAATTATTTAGAAGTTATCGAATGTGCTACTGAACATGCTACAAAGGAATGGATTAAAGTGGTTCTAAAAATGAATGTAGGTAATAAAATCTTTACTTATTATAGCAAAGTTAAAAGCTGCACTAAGTTTTACAACAAACGTGACGTGGAATTGAAAGTACGGTTGATTTCATACGGACAAAGTAACAGAAATACCTATATAATATTTGACCGTTAAACGAACTATAATAAAAGAAACGTTAATGATTAGATCTCTAGATAGAACAAAGACTGGCGAACTTAAAAAAAATATTTCACCTCACACGTTCGGAAAAAGCTTGGTTTAGTCATTCAATTTCTGAGTAGAAAAAAATTATCCGCTTGTGTGGAAAAGTGTTTTAGATTAGAACCTTTCTATTCAAATTAAAACACACATAATACGTTCCGAATCGTCGTTATAGTCTTTATAAGTTACATTTTATTCTTTTTTATATTAATACTATAATACTCCGTTTTAGTTTAATTATCCTTAAATTATAAAGACAACAAGAATGAATAATATTTACAATATACTAATAAGTATTTTAAAAGTATGGTGGGTGAGTTTTCATAACTTATGATTGGATTTCGGACCGTACCAGAAAAACAACTGTCAAAGTGATTATGGTATTCTTAGTCAATTCGTTTCAAAAAATATATTCAACATTACTAATTGAAGCATTATTACTTTTAATTTTAAATTTAAAAAACCAATTTACTATTTTTCTTGCACCTAAAATTTTTCCTCGCTGTAGTGAGGTGAAAAATTATGTGTTTCGCTCGGCAGCAAAGTTTTTATCGTCTCGTACTCGTACCTTTGAAACCCTCGCTACGCTTAGGATTCTATCTTTGAACCACTCGCTACGCTTGTGGTTCAATCTTAAAATCCTTCGTTAGCTCAGGTTTCAATAGAGTTAACTCGCGGTCAAATCTCAACTTTGCAACCTTGCATAACAAATAATTATTACTGAATGAAAATAAAAATATTGCGAGAACTGATTAAGTAATTTTTTTGTCATTAAAATAATTCTCAACGGTCTCAAGAATCAAATTAATACTTTTAATTTAATCCTACATCACCATGCTATTAACATCCCTTTTGCAACGGCAATAAAAATAATTACATTACATTTTTATTTTTATTATATTATTATTGTTATTTTCTAAATATCCTCGCATTTAAAATAACTATACCATGCGGTCCAAGTAAAAAATTGGTAATAACGACTAAACATGTAGCCGAGACCAACAGCTTAAAGCGCCTTCCAACGCATAGTTGTTAAGATTTTGGCACCCGTTCCATTACCAGCCTTTGCGAAATTTGCTTCAGCTCCTCAATCATAGGCTGACATCGCTGACCGCTCCAGTACATTGAACTTAATCACGTTGCGTGTTCTATATAAAATATTTTTATGTTTTTTTTTGTGTAAGGAAAGTTGATTTTATGTATTCTTCTATTAAACATTAAGAAAATGTTTCCTACCAACTAACTACTTTTTCCTTCCGTATCTAAATAAACCAAACACTTTGAAAGTGTTTGGTTTATTTAGATTTGTTGGTTTGTTGGTTTATTTCAAATGGGCTTGTAATTCTTCCACAAGTATCAAATAATCTGTAAATTTATTACTTTTTATATATTTTATTTAAAGATTCAAACCTCGTCTGAAATTTGAAACCAGTTGATACTTTGTAGTGAAAATTGCTAATACATATAATAATCTAGCAGTGAAATGCTAAAATAGTAAAAAAAATCACAGTTCTTTTTTAAAGAGTAAGCTTCAAAGCCTATAAATTATTTACCACACAGCTCATATAGACCCAAGTGTTGGCAAGTAAAACTAGGCTTATCAACTCCTCCTAAAATAAGCAAAACAATTTGCATAAGAAAATGCAACGCAAACTAATATTTTTAACTGCAAAGCTTGCCAGAAGTTGCACCGAGCGTAGCTTGCATAATGTTCACTACACTGTATGTTCAACTTATACCTACGGTCAGAAAAGCCTGTATTTTAGGACTGAAAATGTTTTTAATATTTTTGTATACAATTTTGTCTATATTTTATTTTTATTTCAGATGTATGACCAAATCGCTTAGCTCACTATCGAGTGCTATTTTTTTTATGAATAAGATTTTTTTGCTGTCATAAAATACACGAAGTAATAAAAATACACAAAAAAAGAAAGAATATTATATTACCAAATATCTCTCGTTTTACACAAGAAGTATCTGCGTTTAAATATTTTTTTTATATGTCGGTCAATATTATTTTTGGTTTTGATGCTTAATGACTCCAAAGAGCATGTAAAGAGAAAATACGGTTACGAAGAATTACTTCATTTACTTACGCATCATTAAAAATGTTTTCATTTTTAAATAACCAATTAGAACCAAACATCCAACTACAATATATGCACCGCACGCCATAGCAGTCACGTCACGTAAAAGTAGAGTATAGAAAATTATCGCCTACCTAGAAACTATAAGAAATTAACAGATATAAATTCTGACAACATAAAAATTACAAACATACGGTTTCAGTGTACTTCTTAAATTCAAATGTGAAACTGGACTGAAAATACTTCCTTAAAGCTATTCAACTATTATATACTCGTATCTTTACTGTGGGAACTGGCTTAAATACTGGGATCAGTGTCAATACTATATAATAACTAATAAAACACCAAACCAAAGTTTTGCATTAAAATATAAATAAAAACCATACTTCTTACCTTTACAAAACTCTTTTATCATTATTTAGTAACTCATGTTCTGTTTTAATGTTAAACGCTGACGATGGCATATCATTATCTCTTTCTACGTTTTGAATAACGAATTATACAGTAAAAAAGTTTAATTCCAATTATACTACTATAATTATTTAAATCTGTGCTTTTGCCCACTATCAATGGACGATGCTAACGTATTCAGCTTCTGTTTGTGATGCAGCCGAGTAATCATTGACAGTGACCGCGCCGGTCGGCCTCGGATGTCGCAATCCGCAGTGCGGTGAACCACCACTTGCCACGTGGCTCGCTCCTTAATATTATATATTCCAGATACGTCCGCATCTTTGTACAACGGATATATTTTGGAGTGGAAAATTGTATTAACTACATCGAAGCAACTGCATACAATACTTTTATTAAGTTGATGCCCACAAATAAAAGTAAGTGTTTAATATCCAAAGTGAACTCAGATAAATTATATTGCAAATGTATTCGGTTGATTTTTTGGTAGGTTATTTAAACAGAAATTAGGCTATTAATTACATTTTGTTACTTAAAATAATTAAGACAACTTTTAATTAGAATTCATAACTCCTATGACCGGTGTGCGCTTGTCACATTGGTCCTTCTCAATTTCCTAAACGAATTATAAAGGACAATGCCCATCGTAGTATGGACTTTGGTATCGCTTTGAATAATTTTGTGCCATGATGATTTTTACTATATTTTTAGGTTGCTAAGTGTAGATTAAATTACTAAAAACAGTTTTTCCGTAGTTCGACGCATAAAATGAAAAAATATATATAACAAAACTCATCAAATTAAAACTTTTCCCGGTCTTCATTTGTGTTTTTATTTACATTTGAAGTTTTATCTATCAATACAATGGTTGGATGCGAGCTGGGTGCGAGTATTTTAATGCTTTAGTTTGAATAATACTAATTTAGATATAATATTTCAGACTATTAAGGTTTTCATCACAACACTCAATTGACTATACCAATTTGACAGTTCATCCTACCAGATTGTCCCATTGTTGCCAGTCTTCTAAATTATTAACAATTTTGTATCGATTATGATTGCCAAATGCAAGTTTATATGAATAACTTAAATATCTGTGCGTTGATATTATGTTTTATTAAATATATTCGTTCTCAGAGCATTAAATTAGCAGATATATCTACTAACTTCTTTATAAGACCCCTAATACACTAGCATATATCTATGATCATAGAAGAATCACATTGCACGTATATCGAATAAAATCTGTCATCATACTGTTGGATGAATCTGTGTTCTCTAGACGGCAATGCAGCACTCCTAGACATGCTTTACGTGTTGTTATGCATGCAAGATCGTTTATTTTATTGATAGATACGAATGACATGCAAACAATATGCTGGCAATGGATTGATGGATACCTTTATTTTTCACCATGCTAGCTATAAATGATAGCTATAGCATGCTAGCTATATATGCATGCGTATGTATGTATTGTCTACACATCTACGAGTCATGCACGTTTAGGTACTGCATGTCAGCGGAATCACCGTTTAGGGCCGTACTATGATTGATAGACATCAATCATAATATTCCTTAACTTCGAGTTCCTTCGAATCCAGACGGACTCGAAGGGCCTAATATGGGCTATAATATACATTGTCTACTTGTTTGTTAATGTGATATATTCCATAATAAAGCATATATTCCATAATAAAGCATATTAAATTGTATAAGTCACTGTCGGTGGTTTAATTAATTTAATTATAAGGGTTCACAATACAAAAATTGTATGAAAAGTTAAAAGCACGACGCAACAAGATTATTGGAAAAAAGAGCGCCGTTAAAACCATAGAAAGATGAAATCGACTTCTAGTAACAAATTAGTTTCACATCATGTCTTATGCTTAATTACTTTATATGCTAGAATGCGGACTGCCAATTCGATATTTTAATTAAATACATAGCGTATCGATTTTATCATATTTGGCAAATCGATACGGTCGAAAAGAAAATGGCAATACCGAGGAGACAAGTGCCAATAGAAATACTCGGTAATATGGAAGTGAATTCATTGCTAATTATTATGTGGATTATTGTCCGTCGATGTTATGGCAAAGTATTTTACAGCATTTCGTGAAAAATTAAAACTTAGTTTTTGACATAAATTTGATTTAAGTACAACGACGATCAAAGACGATACCACGAATGGGCATTGTCCTTTAATATAAAACTTTATCGACTTCTTTCGTCTGAAGGTATTATGTTTTCTATGAGAAATTAATCCCGAATGATTGAATCTTTCGATCAGATCGATATCATAAGCGAAGTGTTGTTGTTTCACATGTGGCAGATTTGTTGTGCATTTAAAAAAATATTCAACATTCCTTGGCCATGCAAATTATTTTTAAATAGAAATACCGTTAACATTCATTACATTTTCTTGTTTTAAGTGTTTATTCGTTTTGGACTTTATTTACTTACATTAAATACTTGAATTTTTTGTTAAATTCTATAAATTATTTATTTGCGATCTAACGACGCTCACTGTTGGGAATAGGCTTCCCACAAGGATCTTCGTAACGATCGATCCTGTGACCTTCATCAAATCGTCTGCTCACCTTGTGAGGTCCTACCCACTGACCATTCGTGAGCACATTTAACTTTTCACTTGTAAGTGTAATGTAATAAATATTTAAGGGATTGTTAAGAATATTCGTCTCTTAAATATACTTCGTCAGGTTTTAATTTGATTTTTTCAATTGATTAAAGATGATATGGTTCTTAGTAATTTATTATTCTGCCTTCCGTGAACTAAAAAGTCGCTAAGGCTGTAACTTGTACTGTATGATAAACTGTTTACATTACTAGTCTACATACACTACATGATATTTTTTAGCATATGCAGGAATTTAAAACTCAAAATGAGTCTGAGGCTAAGCGACCTTTTATAGCAGTATTATTCATCGTGAGCATGAGCATCCATGGAGCTTACCATAGTCAGCTCTTTGAGAGTAACATTTGTGCGAGGTTTTGTTGATGGTAGCGCTTATTACTACCTATCTAAGTAGTTAGCTGCCTCTAAGTTCGCGACAAATTTTACTGTAACAAGCCAGCAGTCAGAGGTGTTGAAGAAAAATATTTTATGATCTCATTAAAACAATCTAAAAAACCCAAATTACAGACACTCTTACTTTTCGTTTCAGTGTTTAATTTGTTTTTAATTATAAAAGAAGGTTCGATTTCGGAAACAATTTAAAGGTTG
Organism: Calamotropha paludella; assembly: GCA_927399485.1. NCBI lineage: Eukaryota > Metazoa > Arthropoda > Insecta > Lepidoptera > Crambidae > Calamotropha > Calamotropha paludella. The sequence goes on from OV656805.1 coordinate 14,361,140, forward strand.
AATGGCAATTTCCGGCCTTCTAGAGAAGAGGGTTTGACAAACTATGCAACATTTGAGGTTTATTTTATCTTAAAGTAATTTAAATGTAATAAAATACATAAGTTTTTTTATAGATTTTAATACTATTAATTAATTTCCACAAACACAAAAACACAAGTGACATTTATTATTTTTTATATTTATAATACGCTAAAACATAAAAAATAAACTCATGTTATTTTTAACTTCTTATATTTATATTCATCTCAAATAGTTTTCAATAGTTGTCTTAAGTAATAAAATATTGCTCAATGTTATATAATGTTATACAACATTACATACATTGCTCTGATTTCAAGTTAGGTAGTCAAAACACTTGTGTTATGAAACCTATACTCGATTCATTATAGAAAGACTCATTTTCCATAGTGTCCCGAATGAGAATCGAACCCATTACCCCGAACTGAACTCGACCACGTAGTACTCGTTATAGACCACAAAAGTTAACGCCGTCTCATCGATTTTAAAGGAAGCGATCTTTAATTTTTTTAGTTATCCTTTAATCAGTAATTTACCGGTGACGGTCCTGGGATGTTTGCGTGTTCAAAACGAGAACTGAGCCATGGGTATTTGTATATAAAAATTTAAATATCTACGTATGATATATGTGCCTATATCTATCCTTTACCCTAGTATCGATAACACAAACCCCACAGTGCTTACCTCGGACTAGACTAATTGGTGTGAACGTAAGAAATATTATTATTATTATATAGTTTAAAAACCCATCATATACGAAATTTATTATTAACTAATTCTACACATTCCTTTTTTTTAACAATATCAACTGTGTCACAATAAGTGATAACATTTTTTAAATTATATTTTGAATAAATTTTTATTTATTTATCGATGACCACACAAAAGAACAAAATTCAGTCAATAGACAATAGTATTCGACGTTGATGTGATGCATAACTACTCATTTTAAGAAGCTGTATATATTAGTTCAAAATCGACCGCACAATATGATACAATTCACAACAATCAACGGCTCCATACCCACTTTGTACAAGGTGATAATTGCAATCTTATTTTCTTGAACACCCCATTTAATATAGTAATTTGATAATGAACACGAAAAAAAAATGTGAAATGGCGCTAAATTGAAAGAAGTTGTTAAAATAATAAAGGCGTTTCAAATTCAAAATAATCAAAAAGTTGAAAAAAAGGTTTTATGTAACAGTATTTATGGCCAGACTTGTTATATAAGGAATTCTTGTACTTTACAAGTTTTCTCAAAATGAGTGCAAATTGTTATTATGAATATAATATATATTTCCCACAAATGAAGGGCGTTCCCGCATTGAGCGTATATTGATTTGCCATTTAGTATCAAAAAGTAATAAAAAATATAACCTCGGGAGACTACAAATTCAATAACTTTAGAAGTACAGAAGGCATCTGTATTTCTTTGCAATATATATATATACAAATTTTATTTTTAGACTGTCAACGTAACAATACTTTATTTATTGCATTTTAAAACGAGAATATACTGCATTCATTTATTCACTGCATACATTTTGTTTCCTATATGTTTTAATGACCTAAATATTAACAAGATGACATGTGATGTTTTGTCGTTTAATATATATAGGATTGCATTTAAAAAGCAGATGTGCATCCCTTTAATATTTAAACTAAACTTTTCATCGTGGTATCAAAACCAATTCAATATTTATGAGCTGCTGTGGGATGAATAAGTCGGTATGCGGTTAAATTGGTATTAGTATTTCGACTTTATTTAATAATTCGTGTGTGAAAATCATAAAAGTAGGAAAACAAAACAGATTAGTAATTATTGGTAGTAATAAGGTAAAGAGTAGTAATATATATCGTTATAACTTTGCCTCTACATAAATTAAATATGCCTCTAGAACCATTCAAAGCCAACGATTATTTACTAGATCGTAATCTGAAGAACCACTTGTCATATTATTTAAACACGTTACTGTAACTTTATAATATTACACGCCCGGCCATACCATTAGTATTTTAATTAAATCTATTTTATCACTTATTTTCACTTAAAAAATCTTTACAGGGAGGATGTGTCGGGAGGGTTGTTGGGTTTAATAAATAGTTGAGCAAATCCATAATTCTAGTAAAATAGAGCTTATCTTGCTTGCTGGACTTATTTTTATATTCTATACTTATTATTATATTCTCTGTTTGCGATGTTACTGTATAATGACGATAGTATTGTCTTAGTACGATTAACTGTTGTCAACTCTTTTTTACGGTATGACGACAGACTGTCAAGAAAAAGAGAACATCTAGAAGACAAGATTTATAATTTTTTATATATTTTATGCATTTTCAATGCGATCCTATAAGATAAATTATTATAATAGAAAAATACTAGAAAGAAACATTTGTGAAAATGTTTCTTTCGAATACGAGAGGATGTTCCTCTCATTGATGAAACAACGCTGGCCTACAGCGTAAAATCAGGAAGGTACTAGAAAATTTCGACGAGTGTTCGCAAGGCTCGGTAGCTCAATTGGGAGAGCATTGGACCGGATTTCCAAAGGTTGCGGGTTCGATTCCCGCCTGAGATTCACTTGTGACCCGAGTCGATTCTTTCTAGTATTTTTCTATTATAATAATTTATCTAGAAGACAATACTACGATTGATCACGTTTTATCAATTTTTGACAAATACTGCTTCCATTTTAGTTTTTATTATTTTAAAACTTTACCATTACTCAATTAAAGCCACGAAATACTTGGCCAATATAAATCTGGCGTTATCTAAAATATCTCCATAATTTACGACCATGCCATTTAATACCACCGCCCAACGAAAAGTCTTCTAAGATAATATCGTCAAATGATTTTTAATTTGGCACAAGACCAAAAATTTTAACCAATCTCACAATAAATGCAGAATAATATTTTCAAGGCATTCACACACGTCTTGTTTAATGTTTCTGACGTTTATATTAATGGAGTACTCGTCTGAGAAACCTGTGAATAATGTAACTTCATATTTCACTTACTAAGTCAAAGTATATTCATTTAATATTACGAGAAGAGGATTAATTTAATTATATAAATTTAATTTTGTAAATAATACGAGGTGTATGTTAAAATAACATGATAGTACATCATTGATTTGTTAGCACCATCCCGAGCCGTACGTCTTGTTTTTATACTATACATCTTGGTCCTTGTCGGCTCCTGGCTTGTAATCGTAACTATACGCGGGAAGTAAACTCTGAACCGGTCAGTTGAAACAGAGCAGTTAACGCAACGGATTTAATCAGTGAGCGGCATAGTATTATAGCACTTTTAGTCAAGTAAACAAAACTTGTCAAGCAAAACTTTCTGACTAAATGAGAGTCGATAGATCTATTATCAAAAAGGAGTCTACTACTACGCTCGTACATATCGAAAATTTACGTCAAAACTAATTCAAGATGGTGAAACGAGTATTCAAGAGAGAATGCAGTCACTTCAAAGCAAAATCATTACCATGGTGGAAGCATGATTCTCCAAACAAGATGAAAAGCCATCAAACTTCATGCAAGATGATGATGAAGATATAAAGCGCTCAATCGAGTTTATTATTAACAATTATCAAGATTGAAATAAAAAGACTCAAGAAATCGATCGCAGAGTAATAACTCTAGAGCAAAAGTTTGATGAAACAAAGATATCAACAACAAATTTGTCATCTTCAAAATAAAATTAGTATAGTATAGTCTGGAACAACAAGCCCGCAGCTGCAACGTACAAATTTGTAACCTACCTGAAAAAAGGGAAAAAACCTAGTCGCAATACTTGAAGAGATAGTGACAATTAAGCAGCCAACAACCCAGCAAGACGTTTTCCTAATTCACAGAGTTCCTCAATCCAGTCCCAATAACTCACGCCCCAAAAACGTGGAATTTTCTAACAGACTTACAAGGGACAATTTTATTACAGCTACACGTCGTATGAGGGGCTAACCACTGCTAACCACTGCTGATTTGAGCGTATCCGGAAGACCTCAAAGAGTGAATATTAACGAACAATTAACACATGACAAATAATTTTTATTTCAAGAAACCCGAGAGGCGGCAAAGAATCATAATTTTACCAACGAGTGGATTAAACATGGGACCATTCTTGTCAGAAAAAACGACAGATCCTCGGTCTTCGCGATACGCACAGAAGAAGATCTATTTAAATTCAAGTAACACGATCTTATTAGATAAAAATATTTGTAAAGCGCTGAAGTATCATTTTATTATGAAGTATTTTAGATGTTATCATTTGTCTCTGTTATAATCATTACTTTATGTATTTTCTCAGTGGATTTGTTCGGATACCGGCATTAAAATTTATGTATACAATTTAGAAAAATGTCATGCAAATTTGAAATTTTGAATAACAGGGTGGTTAATAATTTGGGTTTGGCAGTAATTACAGATATCCATACTTTATGGATGGAGAGTGATAAATTATTTTAATATCTCTCTACGACAGTACTGTCGTCTACATACCCAACAATTCCTGGTATCAACAGGTCATTGATGTAAAATATATAACTAGTCCCCTCTGCAGCTGTAATCCTCAGTAGTCTAGCGATTATGTCAGTCTAGCGGTTACCTGGTTTGCCAGTAAGAACGTGGGGTCGCCATCTTAGAAGAATATTCCTCATAATAATTTGAACATTTTAGTTAAGATATAGATGAAAACAAAACACAATAGATACGATTACTTGGATTTAATGCTTAGAAGATTATGGTTTTACTTATATACGAAATAAAAGACAAAACCAATGTGATATACCAAATTTAAAATTAGATACCACAAGCAGCTATAGAAAGTTATGTGGTGTTTGGCACAGTACCTAAAATAGCAACCCTTCACGGTTTCAGGTATCACAAGGGTCGACTAATGATACTGGAGGTAATCACCATACACAACTACAATGATGAAAACCGAAGAAGTGGCTCCAATGAAACCAAAACCAAACCCAATTCTGAATCCTTTTCCTTATTTGTATAGCGTAATCTACAGTTCCTTTTATGAACATTGGAAGTCTAAAACTCTTTGTACTCAATTTAATTGAACAAGCAAAGTTAAACAAATTTCAATTCCACTAGAAGGGTAGATACAGATGAATATAAAAGAAACCCAGAGGGAAACATGTTAAAATGTTGAAACAAAAGCTTGACGTATATTAGGTAAACGTTTTACCATAATACTTTAAGCTGTATTCCACATTTATCTTTCGGGTGAGTGGATAAACATCGTGGATCCTCACTCTCGTCTCGATCACGTGTTTGGACGTGGTAAATATATATGCGTGATGCCACGTGTATGTTTACGAAAAAGTATAATCTTTACCATCGTAATACGCACAAAAGTTTATAGTTAATTCTGGATTCAAAACGTGCATTACTATTGTTACTACGAGTTGCTTACAATCATAACATAAACAGTAAACAAATCAATCAAAATACAAACTATCATAGAAGATTTTGCCAGACTTTAGGGTAATATCGAAGTGAGATGCACTATAAGGGACACTGAAATAAGAAACTTTTTATTTTCATAAATAAAAATAATAATACAACTACGGTTTTTACATAACGTATATTATCTAATTACCAGCGAAATTTTAGTTTTACTAAGACTGATCAAAAATCACCTAAAACAAAACTATAAATACTTATAAACTTACATGTGAATGACCTGAGGCCGAGCTTATAATACTATTGATATTTTTTTATTTTTTATTTATGATGGTTGGTGTTTATATTTTTTGTAAATCAATTGTATATTTATACAATGAGGAATTCATGAGGAAATGTGTATGAATAAAAAACAATAGAGGTTATACTTCCCACGAAACAATGTAGCGGAGCTTTGCTAAATCACTTGATTTTTTGTGATAAGCATTTATTTTCTGTCACATTCCGCGAATAATGGTAAATTAACTTGAGTTCTTGCTTTAATTGGATCTTGTATGCATGTAAGTTCAAGTTCTTATGCATAATTCGCAATATAGTGATCCTTGAAATGACTAATTCAAGTGATCGACGGGTTGATGATTTTTTTGAATCATCTTTCATACTTTGCTTCACAACAGCGATGTTTTGCTGAATGCGAACAATTTTTAGTCTGCGATTTCAATGCCTCTACCTACACTTTTGTAAACTGTAAACTTGTGTTTTCACTTTTAATTTGTCGCAGTGTGAAGTTATAACAGGACAAAGCACGAACAACATGTCTTTGACAGTTTGATGCGAGCTATTGGGTGGATTCCTCCATAAATTGGACGGCCTTAAGTAAAAAGTTGTCATGACTCAACAAATCTATACGACCCTGAGTCCTTGTTAGTTACATAGTAACATGGGTAGTTTATACATATTTACAGATGTTAACATTCAACAATGATAAGTAAGGAGGAGGATAAGGATTTTACTAATAGTTTCTTTATATCTAAAAAAAATATTACAAGTATTAATTCGTCTTTGGTGTCAAGCAGAATACGTGAAACAAGTTGATTTTTTCTTGTAATAATTTCTTTATTAATCCTAATAGTTTTATCACGTTCCTTCATTTAATTTAAAGGCATTTAAGTTTACTGTCAATCGAAAAAATATTTGTGGAAGCACACAATGAATTACGGTCTGTATGGTTCAGCCAAAAATAAAAGGACAAGTTTGTATTGAAGTAATAAATAAATATTTCCTACATTCACACTAATCAACCTAGCTCAAAGTAAACACTTTGAGACTTGTGTTATGGATACTAGGGTAACGGATAGCCATACATATATCATACATAAATAATAAGTAATATTCATAGAAATATATACAAACATCCATGAATCAGGTACAAATGCTCATATTCATCATACAACCATCTGCCCCTTCCGGGATTCGAACCCAGGACCGTCGATGCGAAAGGCAGGATCGCTACTGTTGCACCAAACGATCGTCTTGTGAAGTGACTATAAGAAGAGTTGTGTTTTTCACGTGTCTCTATGTATGCTTGTTTATCCAACGCCAAAAATTGACAGCGTACAAAATTGGGTCCTTGAAGTATTTCTACCAACCATGCAATAATTCTTATATCTTTAATGCTACACAATTACCACAACGTCTAAGATTCTTCTGTAATTATATTATTTAACTCGCTCTTGAACCGACACGTTTCCTTCTGAAGCGAATATGAGAAACATCATAACTTTGCAAATGATGTGCAAATTTCCCTCGTGATGAGACCCCATTTCCATAAAACTGAAGACTTATGTTAGCCGCAGAAAGTAATATTTGGTGCCGTACGCCTGAACATTTTCATATATTTTGTGCTTTTGAATTTTACAACGATAAACCAAAAAACTAATACTTTTTAGATTATTACAAAAAAATGTTGTTAGAATGCGGAATTTGTTGATATAGCAGCTACGGTTTCAATTATTACGTATAGATACGGAATTAAATTAAATAACAATTACATTACTAGAAATTAAAATTAAAAAATTAAATTTAAGTTAAATTTCAAATGAGCATGTTGTGTTAACCTATAAGTATCTGTAACATTTAGCCAATTTGTTAAGAATGTTTTTTTTGTACCTAGTATTATTGTGTACAGATGTTGGTTAGCCTAATTAATAAATAAATAGAACTATAAGGAACTTAAGTCAAGAACTTTGTAGAGCATGTAAAGATTGACAAACAATTTGATCATTTGCTTGTAGGCTTAAGAAGTGACCTAAATCATAAATCACCGTAATACAGCAATAAGTCAGCGATTTAGGGTAGATTAACGAGAATTATTACTCACGGAGAAGATTTCGCGAAATTAAACCTGTACAGTCAATGGCAAAATTTGCCGAACATATTTGTGATACCAAACGCTAGGTTTTTTTTGTCCCTTTAATTACATTAAACATAAAAAAATAAATAGTAAGAATTATTTACGGTGTAAACTAACAAACAAAGAAAACAGAATGATAATAAACTTCCAGCGTTGTTACTGACCATAAAAGGGTCAGTAAACCTTAATAGCCTATTAATACACAGCTAAAGTCAAGACCTTTCCTAGTAATCCAATACGTAAATATTTAATATTAAACTTAATTTTATGTTGGAAAATGAATTAACTAGTAACATTATGCGAATTTCAAGGTGACTGGATTTTATAGCAAGATCATGAAAGTTTGTCAAAACAATAATGATGAAATACAGGATCATGGAAGTGGAAACTATACTATCTATTCACAACATAAGCGTTACAGTACTTACTTTGGGCTGTGCTAGTTTGTTAGGTAAGATATACTATATGGGGATCCTTTGGGGGCTCCAGTTTGGGGATCCTGATGCGGTCATCAGGACCGAACTTGAGTACTACCGTACGTTTTTAAGTTATCAGATTTTCTGTTGAAATTCGTAGTATGACGGATATCATCAGAAAGAAAATAAATGTTATTATTTATTTTAGTAAAGATTTATTTATTTATTCGAACTCCCCCGTGCTTTGGCATACACCTTGTTATATTATTAATCAGGCTGCTTGTGGTTGGTTGTTTATTATGTGTGTAAAGTCTATTAAGCTAACCAGCTTAATACTGCGACGAATTACATAATTTAATTAAAATTATTTTTTTAACTATAAAGTTTTTTTTAAACTCAGTAGTTCAAGAGATCGCACTCTAGATAGGTTAATTACCGCCAAATTTAAAAAATGCATTTAAATGAATTTATACACTAGGGTAAAATCAGCAATGATTTCATAAATATAAATTCAGCAAGTTAACAGACCAAAGAGTTGCTAAAATTCTGAATTATTTAAAAATAGTTTAAACAGAAACTTCTTGTGTTACTTTTATTTAATCGTGTTCGAAAATTTAATACAAATATGAGGATCAACATTAATTCTTGTGGCGCATTGGTTTCCAAGTTTAGCATAACTTTTTATTATTTTATTTGACCTAGTGAATGAGATTATGTTAGGCCTTAATAAAAACATGTACACGACTGCCCTCTTTTTTGACATGTCAAGAGCTTTTGATTTTGTAAGTCATAATCTGCTGTTGTCAAAACTAGAGTTCTGTGGCATTCGAGGCGTAGCATTAAAATGGATCCAAACTTACTTGCAGAACAGAAAGCAATCGGTTGAAGTAACAAAATTAGATAGCAACCAGGTGGTTCAAACTTTTCAATCGGAATACCAAGAAAATAAATTTGGAGTACCACAAGGAAGTGTACTTGGCCCGATTTTGTTCTTAGTTTATGTTAATAATCTACCAAATGTGACAAATCACCGATGCATTCTGTTTGCAAACGACATATCGGTGGTAGTAACAACAAATAGTAAACTTATAGAGAATCACAAGGATGACATTGATAATACAATTACATCTATTATAAATTGGCTTTTGAATAACAATTTAACGATAAATATTAACAAAACTAGCTTTTTAAACTTTAATAATTCCACAAGACATACATTTAACATAAACTATCGAGGACAAATGCTTATAAAGGAAAACGCAACTAGATTGTTAGGTATAACAATTGACCAAAGGCTGGATTGGAAAGGACAGATAGAAATTGTATGTAATAAAATCAACAGATTCACATTTGCTCTTCGTAAATTATCAAAAATAGCAAGGAGAAGTACTGCACTTACTGCCTACTTTGCATATGTAGAATCAGTTCTAAGATATGGACTTATCTTATGGGGAAATAGCACTGATATAAACAGGGTTTTTATAGCTCAAAAGAAATGTATCAGGGCTATATGTGGTTCTGCACCTGATGAGCCATGCAGACCACTATTTAAATGTTCAAAAGTCTTGCCACTGCCTTGCATTTACATATTTGAGACTGCAAAGTTTGTAAAATTAAATCTCCATTATTTCAAACAAGCTAAGGACGTATACCCACGAAACACACGAAATGGCAGTAGACTGGTTTCGGCAGTTACTCCTAGGAGTGCACAATACCAAAAAAATTGTTATTGGATGTGCATACAAATCTACAATAATTTACTTGTAAATATAAAACAGTTTCATGTGAGAAAGTTCAACACTGCTCTTTATAAATGGCTTAGTGATAAGATGTTCTACAATATAAAAGAGTATCTGGACAAAACCCATTGATCTTACTTATGATATGACTAGTATGAGGTATTATTTTAAATTTTTAAGTAGGTATTATTTTGACATGTTAATAAGGTAGTGTTTTGACATTTTAATTAGATATTATTTTAACTGGCATTTCTCTTTTTCTTTAAAATTAATGGATATTTTAATTTTGTAAATCTATTGTTTAAATTAAATATTGTGAATAATTATAATTAACTATATGATAAAAATGGATTTTATTGCTAGTAACAATGTAAAATGAAGAAAACATTGAATTGTATAAAATAGTTATAAAAAATTTTGCATGCTGTTTTCAATGGCTGAATGGGCCGAACTTTAAAACTAGATTAAGACCTACAGTGTACGCTATTCTAAGGCAAATAAATAAATTTCTAATTTCTAATTTCTTTAATTAAGAAAAAAGATTAAAGCTTGTTTTAATAATTGATGACTCTTTGACAAATAATCTCTTATATATTAAAGCATGTTAATAACATATGAAAATATATAACTGCAAACCAATGAAAAACCGCTAAACATATATTCACATGTAAGGGATGACGCAAATAGCCCTAGTGACGCTCTACCTGTGGCCTTATGCTTGATCCTAATTTTTTGACACCCTTAACACAACCCTTACAGTGTTTACTATGCGATAAGCTTTTTTGCGTGAAAATAAGAATAAAAATGACACCGTGACTCTGTCTGTGAGTCAAAATAAGGATAAAGAGCGATTTTATCATATACACTTAGGTATTCGTACAAACTGAAACATAAATAATAAATTTATTCCCAAACGAATGTCGATAGTTTGTCCACGAGTTTTCAAATAAATTCCCGACGACGTTAATATCGTAATTTTGAGCGAGAGTGAGTATTTATACCGTGTCAAGCTTACTGTATTTAATAAACCATAAAAGCACTGAGTTTACTACATTAAAAAATAAAAAGACTGAAAGAAAAATAGTGAATATTGGCGTTAAAAACTTGTCTTCCATATCCCATTAAAACGAGGTTTTGAAGAATAATAGTTGTATTTTTTATTGTATGGACTTAATACTTATTACTTGAATAGCTATAAGGAATAGCCAGACAGACACAGAAGGAATGCAGGGAGACCTTTCGTAAAGAGACCTTTGAGGCGGCCGTAGCCCATCTGTTAAGATGTAATCTACAAGCATTGAGCTCACCACAAAGAGTTAACGGAAATATAAATAATGCGTTTATGGCATTGTCAACATTCTTTTTATACACCTTTTATAGACCTGACTCTTATTTTTTTTAATACGGTAGTATTAAAAGTTGAGAAAATATAACATAGCAAAGTATAGGCGCTGCTATAAATTAATTTTAAATTATCTCTAGAGAATATCATAACAAATTTTTTATAACCTGTACATTCTCTGTACATTTGTGTAATTACCACCCACGCTCACTCATGTGATACTTTTGAACAAAGTGATGGTAATTTTATGTGTCGTGTAGTTTTACAAGCGCAAGAGACTTCTTGTTCATGATATTTTACTTAAAGTCTACTTAGATGTATGAAGTAAAGGAATAACTTAAGTGAACCACATGTAAAACGGCTGGTACTGTCTTGAATGATTAAGTAACTAAATGTTATAAAATAAAAATATTTTGTGGCTAATAATGAAAACTACTTTCTAAAGTATAAAAAATAATTTTATTTAATCCGAATTTATATATAATAATTTATATTTAACATTAATTGTTGTAATTCCTTTAAGTTAAGAAAAATGTCGCTTATTTTGTTTCACTTACTTCAGTGCATAAGTCTTAAAACTTTGTTATAAGCGGGTAACAACCTTTTCGAAATTATCACTGGATCGAATTTCGGAAAATTTGGAAAAAAAAGTATTACTTTTCTCTATACTTTAAGCATTTCTAACATTTTAACCTTTGACATAGAATAAATAAAGCTGATATAGCCATAGCAAGTATAATAAGGTGATTTGATATAGGGACATTTCAATATTATTTTAATAGTCTTAGTGAATTAATATAACAAAGAAATAAGAACTGAGTCATTCCTTCCTTTTTTAATGCTGTTATATCTACTTTTCTAAAAGAAATAATCTCCATGAATTTAAAAACCTTAACTAGAATTTTAACACAAACTTTAAAGGCTGAGTACAATTTTAATACCAAAGATATCTACACCAATAAAAATTATAAAAAGAACTTGTCAACTTTATTTTTTCATACTTTTAAAAGAAGAGATTAAAATGACAACATTTTTAGACTTTCAAAAATATTACTTTAGTTTTATTAACTTAACTTTAAAAACAGTCTACTTAAGTAATTAGCAAGGGTTGATCGTCAACAATCCGCCGTTCACAACGTACACCTGTCACGTTTAAAAAATGGTCAACCCTCAATCCTCCTAGACTAGGGACGGTAAGTAAATCCATAGCAGGTTGGGCATCTTCTTGTTAGAGTCCCTCGATGATTTATCGTCTTGCCGTCTGGATCCTGCAGTTGATTAATTACCAGCGGTGAGAAAACTATCACACTGTCTCTGCCACTGTATTTGTACCAGGCTTATCGGGGAAATATCAATCATTGTTATAGACATCCGCCATTATGCGTTACAAAGGTGTGTTTCATGTATTATTCAAATCACTGATCGCAGACGGCTCGTTACGCTCGCATCTCCCTAATGGGACCATTTGCAGAGATTGTCAGAAAACTGAGGGCTTACTGAACTGGTCTGATTGAAGCTGAAAAACGGTAGAAGCTCCAAAATACCTGATTACGTGTCATCCCTATCTGTTGGATTATCTAGTTTTTCAAATAAAATCTTTAATAAAAATGTATGTAACTCTAACCCACATAACTCATAGCAAGTATAATAAGGTGATTTGATATAGGGACATTTCAATATTATTTTAATAGTCTTAGTGAATTAATATAACAAAGAAATAAGAACTGAGTCATTCCTTCCTTTTTTAATGCTGTTATATCTACTTTTCTAAAAGAAATAATCTCCATGAATTTAAAAACCTTAACTAGAATTTTAACACAAACTTTAAAGGCTGAGTACAATTTTAATACCAAAGATATCTACATCAATAAAAATTATAAAAAGAACTTGTCAACTTTATTTTTTCAAACTTTTAAAAGAAGAGATTAAAATGACAACATTTTTAGACTTTCAAAAATATTACTTTAGTTTTATTAACTTAACTTTAAAAACAGTCTACTTAAGTAATTAGCAAGGGTTGATCGTCAACAATCCGCCGTTCACAACGTACACCTGTCACGTTTAAAAAATGGTCAACCCTCAATCCTCCTAGACTAGGGACGGTAAGTAAATCCATAGCAGGTTGGGCATCTTCTTGTTAGAGTCCCTCGATGATTTATCGTCTTGCCGTCTGGATCCTGCAGTTGATTAATTACCAGCGGTGAGAAAACTATCACACTGTCTCTGCCACTGTATTTGTACCAGGCTTATCGGGGAAATATCAATCATTGTTATAGACATCCGCCATTATGCGTTACAAAGGTGTGTTTCATGTATTATTCAAATCACTGATCGCAGACGGCTCGTTACGCTCGCATCTCCCTAATGGGACCATTTTCAGAGATTGTCAGAAAACTGAGGGCTTACTGAACTGGTCTGATTGAAGCTGAAAAACGGTAGAAGCTCCAAAATACCTGATTACGTGTCATCCCTATCTGTTGGATTATCTAGTTTTTCAAATAAAATCTTTAATAAAAATGTATGTAACTCTAACCCACATAACTGCTCAATATATATCATACGCTTGCCTAATTTTTGTAAGTTATGCCAACGTTATTGTTTAAGAAAATTATGAGATATATTTTACTGAACGTCTCATTTTCTGAGCACGACATATGTCACGACAAACTTTCAAAGTATTTGGGTGAATATCAACATATGCGAAGTTTTGGTGGCACATTTCTTGTACTCTACCTGAATTTCTTCTATATCTACACACAAATATAAGAAAAAATATATTGAATCCAAACAGTAAAGTGAAGTTTAACTGAGTGATCCCAGTTTCGATTTCCGGTGACAATCTGTTGTCACCGGAAATGTGAGACTTTACGCAGCCAAAATATGAACGAGATTCGGAAGACACGTAGAGCAACCCGATTTTTATCGCTTTATAAAGTCGTTGCAAATTACCCATTTAACAAGATGACATTTTTTTATGAAATACGAGTAGGCAACCCACAATTATTTTATACAAAGGAATACCTATTGGTTGTAGTTGTACTAATTTATTTTTCACTCAAAGACTGTTTGGGTATATAAAGGTTTTTTATAGATTCCTTTACTTCTTTCTTTTCACTTATTTCATTTATTAATAAATCAAAATAGTTTAGATTACATTTTCTGCCATATCCATACCTAAATAAACACCAAATAAATATCGGAGTTTGTACGCTTTTGAAGGCTGTCATTAAAAATAAATAAGTTGTAGAACTTATTTAATAATAATATCTCTTACATTCACACTAATTAGCCTAGCCCAAAGGAAGCTCTGTAAAGCTTATGTTATGAATACCAGTGTAAGGGAATAGACATATATTATACATGAATAAGTAATTTTAATTGAAATTTATAAAAATAGCCATAATTAGGTATAAATGCTCGTATTCATCACACAAACATATTTCATTTATGCCATATTTGCTTTACAGCGCGGGAACGCGCGGGCAGGCGACCCGCGCGCAGATTCTACGCGGGAGCGCGGGGCGTGAAGAAGTAGGGTCAACTTGTATTGCTACACCGCGCGGAGAAGCAGATTACACCGCTAAGATAGGCAGATCTGCGCCTCCGTCCCCGCGCGCGTTTTCTGTCGCTACGCGCACCGCGGCGGAACGCATCTCTAGTGTGTGAACCGCCTGTATACCTTACTGAGAGTATCTTATATTATGTACCTAGTTAATTACGTCAGAATCAAGGAATGATTTTCAGTCTTGCAATAGCTCTGACTTATATTCGATCTCGTTGGGTGTCACTGAGAATGAATCTCGGGTGTATGACAAATGTGTTTTTGATTTTGCGAACAAAAGCCAGGTATATGTATGCCATGTATGCCATATTGAGGCTCAAAGCATACTGATCCATTACACTGATACTTTTATTACAGTTATTGTGTCTGAGATATAGTTTAAGCCCCGTGGTAATTCGAACAGTTATGCCTTATCTGGACACATCCCATTTCGAATGAATCGGTTAGTTAAAAGAGACAATGAAGTCGCCATCTATCTACACTGTGATATTTCTTTTGCAATCCTTTCCTCTTGACAGGCTATTGACATAGAACACTTGATTCAGAAATCTACCCTTACTGCTCATTTAGATGCAGTAGCAGCTAACTACGCTCATAGTCATGGTGGCTATTAGCACCGACCTACTCAAAGACTGCCCTCCCTCGTGATTGTTGCATTCAACCATCCATATTGTCTCTTCTTGTTGGACTTTGATGCCTCATCACAATTCGGATACCAGTGACACATGGACCGAACCCAATATTATCTCCTTATCTGAGTTTTTACATAGTCATAACCAAATCCCTAGATATCCTGTATATCCTTTCATAACTTAATTTATCTATCCTATAAATTAAATCATGACGGGATAAAAAGTACTCTCCAAATAGTGCGCCTTAACATGTGAATCTGCAGAACTTTTCTAGCTCATTGACTGGTCCAAATTACTGATAGCTACCGGTACCAAGGAAAAGCTCAAATTATTTAAGCATGAAATTTTAACTATACCAAGAGACTCGGCGCAGTGTATATGGAACGTTCGCGATTGCGTGGTCTGAGCTCCCACGCATATTTAAAGCGGAGCGCGACTGTGTAATTAGTAGTTCTGATTTTGGAAACGCACTTACGCACGCGATTGGGATATTTTACAACTGCTTGAAGAGTTAATTTTGAAAATTTCAGCAAATCAATTGGATATTGATGTTTATTTATTAGTGTTTATTAGCGGACTTGTTTAGGAACGTGGTTAAAAGATCTTTTACTGTGTGCTGTAAGCTTTACCTTTTTAAGCACCCTTTCATTTATCACCTACTTCATAAAGAATTCTTTAGTCTCTGGATAATTTTCTATTCTATGGCTAAAGGCACTAATCTTGTCCTTCCTTTATATCCTTAGCCAGTATCACTGGATTCCTGTTTAATCATAAGTCCACTGCCGCCTTTTTGAAGGTCACCAGGAACATTAGAGAAAATTTGAATAACCATAGAAGATGTCTTAATATAAATATAAAACAAAATCACCTACTTGTAATATGTACTATTATGTACTTCCTATTATTTGCTATTTTTCCCTGCCATACGGATCGAAGTCCGTAATACCACCACGTCCCTGAAGTCTGCACGACCGGGTATGGCAATGCTAGCAGACAGATGATAATGTAAGTCTTTTACAGCACCTGTTCAGATATCAACTACATCATAAATAATTCTTTATTTTTTTTTAATTATAACCTATTCTCTGGCTTAAAGCTAACGTCTTGCCACTCTCCAAAAATAACAATCCTTTTATTTTTAATCATTTGAGAACCATATCCATACTGCCTTTCTTTTCTTAGATTTTAAAAGCGATTGTTCATGACGTCTTTAGAAAAAAATAAACAGAATCATCTACATTCTACTTTATCATACGTACTGATATATAAAAATATTTAGTCACAAACATACAATACATAAACGTACACATGTATATAGACACACACTCATACGCATACGCACACAAACACCAGCACACACACACATATGCTTGCATAATATTACCTCATAGGTAGATGTTTGTTCATAAGTAATTGTAAAAGCTATAATTAATGTTATGTATTAATTACTATAGAATAGCGGAATTTTCAGACATTCTTATATTTGAAAGGAGGCTCCATACGCGTGTTGGTAAAATTATTCTTGTTTTGAAATAAGAGTTTTGTATTTTGTTTACTACACCATATGAAAATTATCAACGACAATAACGCGATATAATCTAAAACGGGTTCAAAATCATGATTAGATAAGATTTTGTCTTTTTTGGTAAACAGTGAAGCATTGTCTTCATCATCATCATATATTACATTCCAATAATTATTCCATAGAGAAATGGAACAGTGTGATTTTTCGCCACACCAGTATGAAATCCGTTGTAAACCACTCTTGAACAGAAAGTGCATTTATCAAAGAATTTCTAGTAACGGTACTGTTAATGTTTATAATTTCTATTAGTTTAATATATAACATTATAAGATTCGGTTTGCACATTACGACTAAGCCTACCTTTCAAAACGACCTAATAAAATGGATCTAAGTCCAATAAGTTTTCTGAACAACCTAATAAAATAACTTTTTTTCAACTAGAAAAGGGCACAACAAATTTGTTATCATGTCCGTCCACTACGAGTTTCGACAAAGCCACACTCCTGTTGATAATCCGAAACATGTTTACTTATATCTCATGGGAAATTGTGTCGCAGTAACCTTTTCATATTAACAAAACTTTAATCCAGCGGTACGTCCCTGTGGGCTGTGGCGGCGCTAAATTTTTGTGGCCAGTAAATTTTCTTTTAAGTCCGACTTGTGGCAGACAGCCAACGTTGCCATATGCTACTAAAGCCTCATTCTATACGTAAGTACTCGGAAATACAGACGCAGGGAGGGAGTTTCATCCCTTTGCTGTGCGCATTATGAAAGATGTTGTGAAGAAGAGAAAAAAAGTAAAAAATAAAGAAGTCAAAGAATGTTATTGTTTGGCTGAAAAGTCATTTTAGTATGTTTTTCTCATTGTTTTAGCAACATTTTTTATTAATAAGGTTAAATAACCGCTCATTATCGTTATAAACGATAGATCCAGGTTGGTTGATGAAAAATTCACGCAAATAAAATTATAAGCGAGCGGTGTTAAAAGCGGTGCTAAAAGAAAATAATACCTACACACACATTTAAGAATATAATTGCATTTTTATAATGGCATTTTCTGTTTACTTTTACTGGCAAGTCGTGAAGTTTAGGAAGCTGGCCGCGTCTGGGGCGTAGCAAATATTTTATACCATATTTGAGTAATGCGTGAGAAGATTCTTCTATCAGTAGGCATTACATTTTCTGATCGGTTCTCACTGTTGTATTATAGTTCAATTAATTTTATTTGAAAGTTTTATTTATTTATTTATTTATTGAAAATGATTCACCAACAACATATCTCTAAACATTGAACAATTAACATACAAAAATGTCTAGACTAAAAGACATGCCTTTATAGGTGAATACAGCTTTTTCCTTTCATTTAATCGTTAACTAAACAATAGATATTTTTAAGATAACTTATTATAAAACAATATAAATTATTATTAAACATTATTAAATATTATGATTGAACATTATTAAATATTACTATTAAACATTATAAAATATTGTTATTAAACATGATTCAACATTGTCAAACATTATAACAGTGATCTCCATTAAATTTTGCCACACACAACCGCTTAAATGCGCATTCAGAAAGATGAAATATGTACGCATGCACCGGTACAAAGGAGCGCACTGACCAAGATTGGTTCTACAGCGAGGCAATCTGAAGCTATTCGATATGGGATGTCTTGGGAAAATATTTGGTTTGGTCAAACGCATGGGTAAACACTTTAAAAATATTAGAACCCTCGTAATAATGTTTAACGCTCTCATTCGCAGTCGCCTCGAGTACGCTTCATGTATATGGAACCCCATTTACCAGGTGCATTCTGATAGAATAGAGCGTGTCCAAAAGAATTTTACTCGTTACCTTGCCTACCGTTGTCGTGACTGTCCACGTGGAGCTGATTACGTTGCTCGCCTTTCACACTTTAAAATAACGTCACTAGCCGACCGACGTAAACTTTTGGATCTCGTAACACTATATAAGCTTATCCACGGCAAGTTAAGTTGCCCAAATCTACTTCAACAGTTAAGTCTCTTTGTCCCTATGGGACATGGCGAGCAACGTAATCAGCTCCACGTGGACAGTCACGACAACGGTAGGCAAGGTAACGAGTAAAATTCTTTTGGACACGCTCTATTCTATCAGAATGCACCTGGTAAATGGGGTTCCATATACATGAAGCGTACTCGAGGCGACTGCGAATGAGAGCGTTAAACATTATTACGAGGGTTCTAATATTTTTAAAGTGTTTACCCATGCGTTTGACCAAACCTAATATTTTCCAAGAGCAACTAACTATTTCGTCGACATGGTCAACGAAACTCAACTTTTTGTCAAACAATACACCAAGATCAAGAGTAGTACTTGATTCTGTTAAATTTTGACCAGAGATGTGATAACAGGATGGAAGGTTGTTTTTTTTCCGACTGAATTTTATATGAGTGCATTTTTGTGGATTAAGTAACATTTTATTCGCAGAACACCACGCATGAATAGCGTCGATATCCTTTTGTAAAAGGGAAACATCGGTGCGCTTGTTTATAGTTTTATATACTTTCAAGTCATCGGCGAAAATAGAACAACCACTATGTTTGATGGAGTCAGAGATATCATTGATGAACGCTAAGAAGAGAATAGGCCCAAGGTGAGAGCCTTGGGGCACTCCAGAGAGAGAAATATAGTCACTTGACTTAAATCCATGCACAGTGACACTTTGAATTCTTTCTCTTAGATATGAGCTCAACCAACGCAAAAGATCCCCGTGAATCCCGTAAGCTTTGAGTTTCGAAAGGAGAAGCCCATGGTCAACCTTGTCAAACGCGCTGGAAAAATCGGTATATATCGAATCTACTTGAGCTTGATTATCCACTGCCCCCATCAAATCAGTAACGTAGTCCATAAGATTGCTGACTGTTGATTTACCCT
Organism: Calamotropha paludella; assembly: GCA_927399485.1. Classification (NCBI taxonomy): domain Eukaryota; kingdom Metazoa; phylum Arthropoda; class Insecta; order Lepidoptera; family Crambidae; genus Calamotropha; species Calamotropha paludella. The sequence continues at coordinate 14,381,142 of OV656805.1, forward strand.
TACAAAAACCGTGTTGAGCTTCAACTAAAACACTCCTCAGAAAATTTGTCAATACCGGATGAATAATGTTTTCAAATATTTTTGCAAACTGACTTAAAATTGATACTGGTCGATAATTCTTTATATCATCTTTATTCCCTTTTTTAAAGATTGGTATGACATTGGAACGCTTCCATTCAGAAGGAAAGGTGCCTGAATTAAGAGATTTTTCAAATATAATCTTTAAAGGAAGTGTTAGAAATCTGGAAGTCTTCTTTATAAATAGGGGTGGAATACCGTCAGGTCCGGCCCCTTTACTAGCATCTATAGTCTTGATAATCTTTGCAATCTGATGTTCGGTAAACTTGACGTTAACAAGAGAGTTTTGTGGATAATGGTCGCCAAGATCGGGAGGCTGCGACTCATCTGGTTGCGAGAAAACAGACGAGAAATGCACAGTGAATAGGTTACAAATTTTCTCACCACTATCCGCCGTCGCGTCGTTTAAGTGCATTTGCTCGGGAATAACCGAAGAGCCACCTTGGTTCTGAGGAACAAAAGACCAAAACTTTTTTGGATGATGTTGAATCGACATTTCTATACCCGCCATGTAATTAGAATAACACGTCGATATCATTGATTTGATACGTTTATTGCAGAGTCTGAGTTCCAAAGCATCTCTAGGATTTCTGTAGATTTTATGTTTCCGACGAATTTTTTCTTTTTCATTGATCATTCTTATCAAACCACGGGTAAACCACACTGGATGTTTAAAATTACGTGCACGCGTCTTTGGTACAGTTTCATCTATAATCGAACGAACAATTTTGTAAAATTTCGATACTGCAACATCGACATTCCTCTCATGTTCAATTTCCGAAAACCAATTAATTTCACTTAATTTCAAATTTACTTTTGAATAATCAGCTTTTTTGAAGTTGTGTGTAGCAAACATCTTACTCTTTAACATAATTTGAGTTGGTACTTCAATATTAATTTCTAAAGCGTTGTGATGTTGATCCAACCTACTCAAGGGACATTGACACTCTGTAACACTAATATTATCTAAATTACTTAAAACCAGGTCGAGAACTTTATTATTACGATTTTTTACACTGTTCAACTGAGACAAATCATTGAGAGATAGAAAGTCAATCAAACGATATCCCAAACTACAAGAGTAATTAGAAGGGATTAATTTCGTATTATCCTTGTCACTAGCCCAATCAATGAACCCTAAATTAAAATCGCCAAGAATCACAGTATTGCATGGACAAGATTGCATAACAGCACTACAGTTTTCAAGAAATAAATCCATCTAATTGGTCTTTACCGGGGGTGGCAAGTAGACGGCACAAAATATATAATCAATTGGTTTATTATTTATTATTAGCTTTACGGAAACCCATAAATCTTCTATGTTACTTTCAAAGTGATCTATTCGTTTGGAGTTTATAGTTTTTAAAACGGCTATGACTACACCTCCTCCGCGCCTACCACTCAAGTAAGTTGAATTTCGGTCCCGTCTATAAACCTGATAGTTAGTGCCAAATATTTCATTATCGTGTATCGTGTCGTCCAACCACGTTTCAGTACCCACAATAATGTCAAAATTACCAGATGAGCATGTTAGCTGAACATCAGTTGTTTTGGTCTTCATACCTCCGAAATTCTGATAGTACACAGTGAATTTTAAATCTTACTTACGGACAAAAAACAAATGAACTCCAGAAGTTACAAGCTAGATAAAGAGTCATAACACTTTATTAATTTCGCAGGAGCCTGATCATCCTTACGAACGAATATTCTTCCGTTTCTTATCCAGACGTACTTATAACACTTTTCGCGAGCTGTTTTCCTGGTGCTTGCGTGTAAAGCCTTGTTATATGGTGAGAGGTGCTCAGAAACATAAATCGGTGAGTTTTTTCCACCATATCCCAAGGTTGAAGTGTTCAGTTTGTCATTCTGGTTCCTCTTATTAAATCTGGATACAGCAGCCAATATTTCGTCCCGTTTTCTGGTAGTTAATAACTTAACTAAGATTGAACGTGGTCTATCGTTTTGCTCATTTATTTTTCTAATTCTAGTACTAGTGAGAATATCCGACTCTTGAACTGGGACAGCAACAACAGAGCATAATTGACGAAAGACGGATAATAAATTTTCTGAGTTATTTTCGGGAATGCCATTTATCTCAATGTTTGTTTCACGGGAGTGTTGTTCAATTAAGTTCAGTCTACTTGTGAGATCAACCAACCTGCCTGATAAGCTTGAGTTTTCTTTAGTTAGTGAGTTGACTTGTTCTTGAGTGGATTTCAAATCAGCCTTTACACGGTCATAATCAGCACTGATGAATTCCATACTTTTTTGTAATTCACGTAAAGCAGTTAATTCTTTTTTAATTTCGTTAAATTCCTTCGCAAAGTACATATTTACCGCCGATTCCACTGATTGCGCAACAGAGCGCTGTATCTCCCGCCGAATTATATTTAACAAGGACTCGTCGCAGGGTGGGGAAGAAATAACCGAATGCATGGATGAATTGCATAGGTTGTCAGTTGGAGGCTTTCTTATTGTTACATTGTTTTCATCTGATTCCCTCTCGGATGAACTCGTATTAGTCTGTATACGGCACCCCTGCAGAGGGGTATTAGTGTTGTCGATCTTCCTTTGTTTACTCTTACAAACGGGACATTGCCAATTATCTTTTTTTTCCTTGGTCATAAGGCTAAACAGTTTATAAGAATAATTAACGCATTCAATGTCATAAGTTCCAGCGCATAAACAGCAAAACAAAAATTTACGATTCGTAATTTTTTTTGAGCAACCCGCACATTCAACAGACTTATTAGGTGCCATTTTTGCAACACAATGCCAAGCGAAAAAGCTCTTTAAAACAATGTAATGAAACCACGATGATTCAATTCAACAGCGTCGAAGTATCCAGTTCAACTCAGGAACTATGAAGGCCGCGAGAAAAAGGTCGTAAGCGCCGTGCAGACCGCGTCGCTTACGCGTTCGCTTTACCATACACTTCAAGCTGATGAAAATGACAACTATTTAGCACTGAATGATTTTAATTACTTCAAAATTACTCTATTCACAGTTGAATATTCACAATTCACAGTTATCACTGGTATTCTGCTATAACCATGCACATATATTGACAATTTCCACAACCAAAACAAAGATTTTAACAGTAAACAAGAACAATTTGTGCGGAGTGATTCGAATGTACTCCTTCTTAGTCAACGGTTCGGACGGTAAGTCACTATCACTAGTAGATTAAGATCTGAGTAACATATTCAGAGCTGTTCTTTAGCCTTTATTCCCATCAAGTTAAACACAAACGGGAGTAACATAACCACAATGGCGAAGAACAAAATATCAGATTGATTTTTTTAGATAATTTTGTGGACCAAAAACTATTTTTCATACATATGTTTTATTTTTCAGAAAAATAGAAACTTAAATACTAAATTCCTTAGTTCTTTCGACAGATGCTTTGTCTACAATAGTTTTAATTTCTTTTACTAAATATCGAAGCTATTTTTTTCCTAATAAAATTTAGACGCTATTTCTTTTTCCACAAAAGCCGAAAAAATAATTACAATCTGATTTCAGTTTTTTTTTTTATAAATAACTATTATAAATAACATATTTATATATATTAAATAGGTAAGAAATCCACGTGTGAATATAACAACATTATAAAAAAATTGCAGTAAGATATTTCATTTGACTTATTTTTAGGGTTCCGTACTCCGTACCAAAAAGGAAAAACTTGTGGGATCACTTTGTTGTTCGTCTCTCTGTCCATCTGTCAAGATCCTTTTCTCGGGAACGCTTGAAGATATAAAATTGAAATTTATATTAAATATTTAAATCTACGGTCCCTTGGCTATGTAAAAAATCAAGCTTCTAAGTCAACCGAATCGAATGATATTACCATGTATGCCGGGAATTTTGTCACTCGCAAACAAATCAAAACCTATAGGATACTTCGTGTCGATCTAGAATCATGAAACTTAGCATGAAACAGCCAAAAGTCTTATAGCACAAGTAAATGAAAAATCCGGAAATTTGCAATAATATCACATTGAAATATATTTTTTGTGTATTTTTTATAATATAAATAAAGGTCTATTCAAACATTATTCTCGCTATTAGCATGATTTTTTTAATAAACACAAGAAAAATCTTCACTTTTTAACTACCACTATGAATTTATTTTTATAACATTTATTTTAAATATTCACGATGGACCGAACGAAGAAATGGGAAATATTGACTTTTAAGTTAAAAAATAAATAAAAAAAACTTTGAGAACACGAACAACAACTCTAAACAAGAGTTTAAATCAATTTTCATTGTTGCATCAGTAAAATCGTGAATTTTAAAACTTTTTTTTATGATTCAGGCACGTATTGTCACTGATAAGACTATCACAGCGTTTATCTTATATCAAATATTAGATATTTCCAGCGTTCATTCGAAACTATATATAACAGATTTTGCCGTTAAAACAGTTTTCCTTTGTGTACCCACTTGCAGTCAAAATGCCATAACATACTCAAGGTACCATCAATAACCTTTGGTTTTGTGTTCTCCGTAGCGACGTTTATTTCGCTTTTGGACAAAAAGAGGAGCTGTTACTGGTTACGGTTGAGCAAGCCCTTGACGAATTGCGAACATTCGTAGCGTGCAACTCGAGGACTTAATAAAAGAAATGGCCAGTATGATATCTACAAATTACTGAACTGGAGAAAAACATTATTGACTTTATACAATTATACATATAAACTACTAGCTGACCCGGCCACGCGTCCCTGTGGCTCAGTTATTACAATTTTCACGAAACAAAATATTTTGGTTATGAATAAAAAAAAGAATCTAAAATAAAAGTAGCCTAAATTACTCCTTATTACATCAGCTACCTGCCAATAAATATCCCGTTAAAATCAGTCCAGCCATTCCAGAGATTAGCCGGATCAAACAGACAGACAGACAGACAAAAAATTTAAAAAATGTTGTTTTGGTATATGTACCGTAAATATATTCATATGCATGTACTAAAAAACTTTTGTTTCAATATTACAAACAGACACTCCAATTTTATTTATATGTATAGATTATATTAATCAATGTAATTTTAATCCTTATGGTTTTGTAGTGAGCTTAAATAACTTTACCTAAAGTACAGAAATTTTACTTAGAGGCATTTGCGGCTCCGCTAATGTAAACTGAAAGAAACATTATCTCTCTGGTTTCTAGCCTGAGCAGCTGTTCTCTCAGCATTTTTTTTTATTTAGGGTGGGTTAGATCTTGATCCCAATCAACCCCGGGGCCAAGACAGAATCCACGATGAAACGAGCTAACCCAGAAGGTGCCTACAGCTTCTACACTTCTCTGCACAGAGAATCAATATCTGCTAGGTTGAAGACATTTCTCATAAAATTACGGTAACCAGTGCGTGACAGCATGAACCACGATAGTTTTGCCTGCAAGAAAGTCTCCAGAGTGTCTCAGTTTTGCTGATACAAAGTTGATATACGGGCCTAATGGTAAAGAACAAAATACGACTGTATTTTTTAAAAAGGTATCTCATGTAGTATTGTAGCATATAAAATCAGACACTACTGAATATCGTTTTAAAGGGTAGGGCGTTGTCTAGACGTCACTTGAGCATGCCTTGTTCATGCTGAAATGTGAGCACTGCTGGCTGTACATAGTTTAGTATTATTTAGCAGTGTAGTTGAAAATCCTAAATCATTAGTATTCCTACAAATGAGGTAGTAAATTAATAATTAGCATCAGAAAATAATACTTATCAATTAAAAAAAATATTTTACATTTATTATGTGAATGACAGATAAAATATAGTAACGCGTGTTTGCGAAACAATTTTAGAATGCTCAATTTCGCCTTCATAAATAATGTATAAATATTTTTTCTAGGTTTGTTAGAAAGAGGGGGGTTCGAATGTAACTGAGATATATTTGGAAAATATTGATACATTAATATATTAATATTTCTTACTTTGACACCAATTAGCTTATCCCAAAGTAAACACTACCTTTCGTGAACCACGTGCATAAAAGTTACATCGCAAACCATGTGGAGTTCGTCAGATACCAAGAATTATCAGGACAAAGAATGCGTTATTTATCTGTTTTTTTTATTTAAAAATACTGTTATAGCGCAAGGGAAAACAAACTCAAGCTGAATTATCAACATTGTAACCTTTTACAACTAAAAAACAAAACATATTAATATTTTATGAACTCAAACATTGACTCTTCTTTAGCACAACTTCCACAATATTAAAGTAATAAAACTCATACATACATCTTAAATTTTCAATATTGACATTCAAAGACTTATAAAGAAGGTCAAAATAAACGAACATTCTAAAAAGACGGTGTTTCATACTAAAATAACTATTAGTTTTAAGGCGATGTCCCAAACTACATGGGGTCGGGTCTGTGGAACCCCAACGCATTTTGAGCCTGTCTGTTTACTGAATCGGCAATACAATTACTAAACCTTTGTCACTAAGCAGTTAAGCAACATCGCAATTCCAACTACTCAAAGTATCGAAAAACGAGCTCGGATTTTTAAAGAGTTGTAAGGTTTTTTGTGTCACCGGGGTCTGTTCTACCCCACATGGTTCACGAAAGGTTAAGGTTTTTGTTATAGATACTAGGGTAACTGAAAGACAATACTTGTATGATAAAAACGATAAATAATTTATAATATATGTATATAAATACCCATTAGTCAGGTACAAACGCTCGTATTCATCACATAAACAACCTTCCGGCTCTCAAACTTAGGACCGTCGGTGTGAAAGTCTCGATCGCTATCGATGCGCCAAATAATCAATAAATATATATCGAATTTATTTTATTGTATTCAGCTTCACAATAACATAAATAATAGTAGTTTTTATAAGTAGTTACAGTGAAACAAAAGCTTGACCTATATAAAAATGAGAACCGAAATAACTTTTCTACTAACATTTATAACAAGCTCAATGAGCGTTTGGGTTTGTGTTTGCTCATTCTGTGCATTACCAAGGCGGCTTAGTAGTAAGTATTTTTTCAGTTGCATATCACTTTCATTCGACGTGCTTGAAGGTCATGTGCGTTTATTAACTTTTAATCGCTAACAAAGAGTGGATTCTTACGTGGATTTTTTAAAATTATTTTTTGTGCCTTACTAACTTCAGACCCACTTAGAGTTCAAATAGTAACGATTTGTACTTATATTTTGAGATAATATTAATATTACTAGGGCTATTATGGCCAATATAACACAGCACAGCAGGCACAAAAAATAGCACATAACGTTACATACATATTACCAATAATTTAAAACATAATCGGTATGTTTATAATATAATTACTTAATTATTTTATTTCATTACTAGCGACCCACCCCGGCTTCGCACGGATGCTATGCTCTACTATATTATGCATGTATTATACATATAAACTTCCTCTTGACTTACTCTATCTATTAAAAAAAAACGCATCAAAATCCGTTGCGTAGTTTTAAAGATTTAAGCATACATAGGGATATAGGGACAGAGAAAGCGACTTTGTTTTATACTATGTAGTGATGCAGTATCAACTTCACACGGGACTGTGGACTTTAAATATAAATGTCTAAAATGGCGCTCAGCGGTTTTGTATTCGAAAAGCAAAATTTTTTTTAGCCGCTTTTTGGACGGCAATCAAACGGATCGTTCGTTTTATGTAGCAAAGCACTGACGTAATGGTGCAATAGCATAGACGCTTTTCAACTCGCCATATTTAGGTTTTATAAATCTATACGTATAAAGTCTGAATCATTTGGTCAATCATTTGGCTAAACCTATGCATTAATTTATGTATTAATAAACATTAAAAAATAAAGAGTAGTCCGCATATATTAAGCGGATAAGGATATACTAACTGGATATATATATTTTTTCGTAAAGATTTAGAGTAGCTCGATATTGCACAGTCTAACAACTCTTGATGATGCTCCGTGTAGCGAGAGCAAAACACGCGTAAAGAAGTTTGTGAAGCTGCAATATGTAACTGTTTAACTTAACTATAACTTTTATTCAAATGAAAATTACGCAAGACAGAGTTTCATAATAAATACTAAATAATATGTAATAATAGTGGCACATACGAGACGAATGATTTAATCAATAAACTAAGCGCGCTGTTACCGTTCTGTACTTACACTACTGGAATCGAATTTTAATTTAGAATTATTCCATTAGTAATAATTGTAATTTGTCCTCTCGATTGATTATAGATTCTAAGCCGAAGCACTGATTTTCAGATAAACTTTCGAAGTTACGGTCATAATGATAACGAGTTGAAGTACCAACATTTTGAAAATTTTATTATTATTTCAAATTTTGATAGTGAGGTACCCAATGCTTTATTATCAACCGACCTAGATGCTATATACATACGTAATACTTATGTATTAAGTATAACATAGAATCCCATCATTAAATTACAAAAGTGGCGTTTCTTGAAGGGAAAGTGATGTGAAATTTGATCATGTTCTTTTTAATTGTGAAAAAAGTTCAAAATCACCCAGGGTCGTATCATACATACCATCATACAATATTAGTCTATGGCACTATCGAAGACTACTTTTCGCCTTTTATATCTGACTCTAGACCTTAACCTGATTGGTTATACCTTGCCTTTGGCTTGAACTGGACGCATTTCGTGCGTCGTTGATTTTTGGGAAACAAGTAGGTAAGTTAAGCGCAATTTGTGTATTTAAGATAATTCAATAAAAAATGCCCTCTTCGAATTGTATTTATTTTGAAGGTCTGGTTTTGTTCACTATAGAAACACTATGGTATAAAGAGTCATAAAATTAGATACTTTTTGACAACACCGGTGTTTTTATAACACCTATTTTACACTTACACAGTAAACGATTGTATAATATTTTGTACACTTGGAATGCATAAGCATTTATTTAGCTGGCAAGGGTGCTAGTATTATAAATAATGCAGATAACATTTCTATTATAATTGGATTGGCATGACGGCATATAGCAACTGGAAACACGTTTTTTTCAGATAACACAAATATAACACGCTGTAACGAAGTAATTGTTGCTCCTAAATTATGACTGGAACTTCTCCAAATGTGCTTTTAAATTTGAAATACTTTGAATTCTCCTATTATCAATGAGGAAGCTTGAGTACCACACATATGATAATCAAACCTGTAAAGCTTCTGGAAATGCAATTTACTCTATGAAAAACGTTTTTATTTTGATAATTGCGTAACTATATAATGAAATACGAAACATACGTAAATCATACATAGGATCTTACTTAATAAATAAAAAAGGAAATCAGTTATTTTAAATTCGTCACCTTTGCTATTCAAATTCAATTATCCGAAAATGGGACAATTTAAATTTGAATAGAAAAGATTCGTAGTGACTACAGATTACCTATAAATAAAAATAATAACATTAAAAATGAGGTTTTCAGGATAAAAGCTTGAAATATTATTTATACCAACTTAAAAATTTGTTGAAATCATTAAAACGTGAAAATATATGGCACAAGTAAGACAACAGTAATAAACGTTTGCCATCTTGTAAAAGCACTGAAATTGAGTTTCTTTTAACCATAAAGAAGATTTTTAATTCATCTCCTAACTCGAAAAACCTGATTACAAGTTTTCCATGCGACAACCACCTTACTTAAGTATGGAAAAGCATTGAAGCGTATTTAACACCAATTTCTTGAATCATAAAAAACAAACTTGACTTCTTAACAAAATGTTTACTACTTTACTATTAACTAACGCATAACGCACGCCTAAAAAAAAATGGATGCGTGTAGTTATGTACGCAAGTGAGAAGTTTTACTTCTTTGGCATCATTAAATTAAATAATTTATATTATAAACAAATAAAAATAATAGTTAGCGACAGTTGACCTCAAATCAATAAACGCACTTAAAAAGTTTATATTATAAAAACCAATTATAATAAAAAATTTATAATGTTATTATATAATATAAAATTGTTATATTAATTATAGTTAACCACCATATAAAATTTAAAATCACACGCACACAAAGAGAGAGAGAGAGAGAGACTCATTCATAAATATTTGAGTAACTACCTTCAGCCAACTAGCGACCAACTTCATCCTGCTGGTTCATTTCATGTCGCTTTTGCGGGCAACTTCAACCTTGGTGTCACTCTTACAATTTTTTCATAACGCGCCTAAAGAATTATAACTTCAATAAAAACAGTGTTCTTTTTTTTCATTTCACTATTACACTTCTGCTCTTCTTTGTTACTAGAACACACTGCAATGCTTTTATTGAAGAGAACTGAGGATGCATGTACTTAATAGAAACATTAAACGGTCCTTTATCAGTGGGCGGCAATCACAAATATCTTATAAATTTCATTTCATTTCATGTAAAACGGTTTTATTTATTAATATTTAGACGATATCAAGACGAGTGATTTACGCTCAAAAAGTTTTATTGGTTTATTTTCTATTGAGGGTCGTTTTGTTTCCAGATGCTGGAGGAATTTTAAGGCTTCATGCTTGGCGGGCAGAAGTTAATAAAAACAACAAATTGTGGTTTGTGAAGTTGTAAATTCCTATAAAAAATACGTTTCATTGTTTAATAAAATCAAACAATAACAAAAAAGAAAAATACTGTTACATTGGTTTAGACAGTCCATTTAATTATTTATCAGTATAAAACATAAGTTACAGAAGTATTCACAATAAAAAACACTTAGAAACCACCAAGATTTATAGTAAGTGCTTTTGAAGCCTAAACATTCGATATAATTATTAAAAGCATTAATTTAATCACTTAATTATTTTATTGAATTGCTAGATTTTAAGATCTACAGAATTTTTATTAAAAAAAATCAGGTTAGCAATGATATTTTTTATCTCTTTCTTATTTTATTGCCAACATACAAAGCTTATACGATTTCAAGCTCGGGTCCAATGATCCGTCTTACATAATTAATTCAATTTACAAGTGGGCAAGTATACCCTAATGAACAAGATTATTGACATAGGTTTAAATGTTCAATAACATCTTGTCAACACACCCGTCGGTGATAATTTATTCAAGATAGAAGATATATGAATATTTTGCGTTCGGAGTTTACAAGCAATTATTTTTCTTTATAAAGGATAATATTGAAATTTACGATGACGTAAAACTCTGTTTAAGGTCAAAATCAATACATTAATTGGATGTCACGTCATTTACTCAACCTTTTTAGACATTTTGTGGGTTGCGACATTGAAAAAAAAAAAAAAAACTATTTTTAAACACAATTATGGTGCACAGGGTATATCATATCTATGCTATGAATTATGGTGCACAGTGTAAATCATATTTGTGTTTTTATCTTTAAAATCAAATTAACAGGGATTTATAATAAAATTTATTTAATTATATCTATTTACTTAGTATTATCACATCAAAGATGTTATAGAACTTTCTTGGTCTTCAAAAATTTGTATGAATAAAACTGTAAAAAGATATGCATATAATAACTATTTACATATGACATTGAAATCCAAATTTTACCATCTAACATTAATACAGCGGTTGAAATTTTAAATTATTCCGATTTCATAACCAAACTTTTGGAACGCAATGAAAAATAAATGCTTCGACGAGTAACCGAGCTCTCATTATGAACAAGTTGTTTTTTTTTCACAAACCAAATTTTTTGCAGTATTCTCAGCATTATGTGTGACTTTTTCTTGCCAATAAGTATCGTCCCCGAACCTCAGGGGACATATAAATATAATGTACTTATATATATTGGTGAGCAGTCTGTGTCCATTTGGAATAATGCACTTTTCAAAGAGTGAAAACATTTTCATATAGATAAAATATTACCGGAGATACAAAATCCTTAACAAATCATAAAACGAAAAGGCGTGAAAAGGTTACTGATTATATAAAATACTATGCTATGAAACAATATCTATCCGTATCTTTATAATGGTTTTAACGATTTTATGAATTTCGCAATATAAGGGATAACAGTAAACAAAAGGATCTAACTAAGACTTTGTTCTGAGGATATTAGCTTTCTCCGTGTTTTCCCATGTTGATTCGCCTGTGCAATATGTTTGGTAGTTTTATGACTTACGTTATCATTCTATGGCCCAACGGTTATAGCGTAGGTATGCCGCTGAATGTTCCTACCTACTTGAACTGAGGTGAAATGAAACAAAGCACTATAAGTGTAGCTTTCAATATATTAAGAACAAATTTATTAGACATTTTAGAATCTACGGCCGATAACGGAATTATCTAATTTTTACATGGTTTCAGAAAACGCAAATCTCCCACTTTATCTCCTGTCGATTACATAGATATCAAAGATAGATTTTTAGTTTAGGATAGATAGATTTTTAGTTGAGCAAAGATAGATTTTTAGATCGGCATAGATAGATTTTTAATCTTTGAATAGCTTCCGTTTCACTAGCTTTTCTTCCACTTCTTTTGCTGATGATGATGTTTGCAAATTTATCTTTTTCATTAAGTTTGTGGCGCTGGCGGATGGATATATTATGGGGCATACTATTCATCTTCCCAACTTTCGAAGCCTTTGACACATGTCATTCGACAAGGCATATCTTTGATTTAGTATTCACATCCTAAATATAGAGGTCACCCTCTGTCGACACCCAGGCACCATCACACGTAGCTGTTATATCAAAGGAAGAGGCAGCTGCAGAAAGATACAAAGTTCGAAAGAATGCAGCCCTTGCAGTTACATCTTTGACCTCTTTGGTGTGTTTATATACTATATACTTTTAAGTTAATTGAATTTTTGTCTTTTGTTCCATCGTATCTCTCGCTTGGTTACATAACCTTACATTAGAACAGCATAGAGCACTTTTACCGGATTAACGACGCCTTTTTTTCTTGTTTTTTTTGTATAAACCTGACGTTTCGATTTCTTTATAGAAGACATGACGACTAATATGCTACTACTTTCCAATAATTAATTTTTTCGAAATAAAATTCTTTAATTTTGCATTTTATTTACTTATTGTATAATATCTACGATTACCTACTACAAAGTACTGAATCTACCACCAGTTGGGAAATTGAGAAGAACTAAACTCGGACAGGGAGACCGATCTCCGTCCTATAATTAACAAAATAATATCTCAGATAAGAACACTGCGAGACCTAGTGATGTAGTGAGCTCTTTTGTAAATAAGAAATGCTAATTTGTAATAAACTATGCTTCCAGAATACCGAGGAAAAGAATGATATGGAAGGGATTACTTCTATTCCTGTTTATGGTGCCAAATTCGGAAGTAATAGGTGCCAAAACTCAGAGTTCAAGTAGCCATACTTGATGTTTTAACCCACGGCCCATTTGTCGTAACTATTGTACACACGTGAATGTAAACAAAATATCAATTAGAATATTTTATTCAATATTTTAAGTCTTTATGTTCATATATTTTACTTATGTATTTGTGCTGTATATAGTAATTTAATAACATTTTAATAAGTCACGCTTGGTTGGCCGGAAAAGAATCATACCTTTGCACAACAAGATATACTTATATCATGTACCATTCATATGACTTTATAAGTGTTATAAAAAAAGATTTATAATAATATTAAAATTATTCTATAACATTATTAAAAAATTATTGCACTTTATTTATTGCACTTATACTGGATTAATAAAAATTAATACTAGCTGACCCGGCCACGCGTCGCTGTGGCTCAGTTATTACAATTTTCATGAAACAAAATATTTTAGTTATGAATAAAAATAAAACCTATTTTATGTCTAAGTTGGGAAAAATCCAGTAAAATTAAAAAAAAAATCATCAAATTGGTCTAGCACTTTCAGAGTATAGATGCGTCGTGGATTCGGTAAAGTGAATTTATTCGAAGTGTAAGAACTAAATGACTTAATAAATGTTTGCTAACGTTTTGTTAAACTCTAAAACCGCTGTGTTGTGTAGTTTAATGTCAATTAATGTGTGTGTTATATGAACGATTATAAAAGATACCTATCAGTCAAAAGTATGATGTAAGCGTAGAAATAAAAATTGTGAAGTTTACTTCTGGACTGATTTTATTGTGAGAAAAGTGATTGTGATTGGTATAAACTAATGAAATATACAAATCTTAAAAGAATTTTTGTTTTACTGGCTTATAAAAACGCATGTTAATTTCATAGGGTAAGAAGTAATTACGTAGTAATTAGCTAACCACGCTCTCAAATGCAAATATCAATATTATATCGAAATAGCTGACCCGGCCACGCGTTGCTATGGTAACGTTAATTGAATATAAATACTGTCATTCTTAGGCTTATGGTAACAAACACACAAAGTATTATTATTATATAATGTTCTGATTATTCTCATGTAGCAGACACGTCACTGAAATCATTTCCGCAATCAATATTCGTTGGTTTCAGCGGTTTGCCAAAGGCGGTTAACCATAGTAAATGTCACGTTTGTGTCACCAGCCTGCGTTATCGCCTCGTTCAAATAACGCACCTGTTTTTGGAACGATTTCAATTAATAAATGATAAAGACATACTATTGATAAAATCATTCCAATTAAAAAATAGTAGGTAAACAGTCTCGGTTCTCTTTAAAGTCAATTTTCAAAGGCACTGTTTAGTATGTACTACAAATTATTTCTGCACATATAATGATTTTAAAATATTAATTATCAAGTAACTAACTTAGTTTCTAGAATTAATAAACACTATATAGTTGTTAAAAAGACTACAGAAGCTTGTTCACCTATTGATTTTTATAGAATCCTTGTAGAACAATAGCCAACCATCAAAAATTGTATTATCAAAAGTTATAACATGTATGATGAAAGTAATAATAAATTATACCATACAACCCTTAATTATTTGATGATGTACGAACTAAATCAACGATATTTACTTACCCACAGCCACAAATTAGCTCAAAGCATAAATTTACATGCCAAACGTATCACTTATAAACATTATTTGATTATTCACCTTTGTTTACAAAGGTGCTAATACAGAGACGGTAAACTAATATTTCAATTGTGACCAAGTTTATACTATTTGTTTGTACAGCCCGCCCAAGTTTCTTCGCTTTTCGCAAGCTTAATGATTGAGTAACAGACGCCTAGGGAATTATATGAGAACGTATACTCGCATAGTTACTTAGAAATTAATATCGTGTTGATTATTAAGATACACTTTATAGTTATAGATAGTTTATTAGAAAAATTGTCAATGTAATAGATATTTTTTTATTTTTGATCTTATAAAATAAATTATTAATAAAGAAAAATACTAGGAAAAATCTACTCGGATCACAAGTGAATTCTCAGGCGGGAATCGAACCCGCAACCTTTGGAAATCCGGTCCAATACTCTCCCGATTGAGCTACCGAGTCTTGTGAATAACACTCGTCGAAATTTTCTAGTACCTTTCTGATTTTACGCTGTAGGCCAGCGTTGTTTCATCAATGAGAGGAACATTATCGTATTCGAAAGAAACATTTTTACAAATGTTTGGGCAATCGATTAAGATGAAACAGCCATTTTCTTATTAAGTATTTAATGTTATTTTTAATAAAGTTGTTTTAAAAGTTAGTGTTTTTCGGGAATGTATTATTTTATAAATGCGATTGTCACCTATGCCAAAGTGAATTTTATAGATCCGGTGTTCTTGTCACTTACAATGTCTTAAATGGAAGATACTAAGCCAGTAAAAATTGAAGCCTCCCAAAAGAGTTTACAGCTATTGTATTTAAAAAAGGTTTTCCAGTTACTCGTATTCAACTTATTTGACTACTTGAACAATATAGTAATAACCTTTTTTATTACAATATACGATGTTTTCATTAAAATGACCTCAATGCTAAGCTTTGTTTACCGACAAAAGCTTTAATCCTTCACGCGCCTACCGCAGTGGCAGAGCAAAGCTGACGTTTCACGTCACCCATGCTTTAGGTTTAATAATTATTTCGGTGTCATCACACAAGGGACATGCAATGCTTTTGATAGCGATATAACCTAAATATATAAAAGACAACTCAGTAAGTCAGTCAACTTACAAATAACGGAGTGCCTTACCCGCTAACATTTGAGGGTTTATACGCAACCCCTTTACCCCTAAGACAGTGAAATAAGGGATAAATATCCGTATGGCAATCTGTTATTTTCAGAGTAAGAAGCATGAATTGCAAAACATACCCTGGTAAAAATTATAAAGCCTTGTAAAAAAATCTTAATCTTAAGAAAGGGTAAAAGGAGTTGCAATTTTATATAACTTTTTAATTAGAACCGTGAAAATAAGTGTAGGTATTAAAGCTTTTCATAAAAATACACATGCTTGCGTTACGTCGTTTTTGAAGCGGGTGGAATCAAAAGGTGGATCAAAAAGAAATAAAATGGATGAAAAAAGGTTTTTTTTTCTTAATTGCATTTTTAAAATATTAACAATGAAGTTTAACTTAGTCTCCAAAAAGAAATAAAGGAATACTTGTTTTAACGTATTACAAAAATCCTAAACAGATATTAATACACAAAATATAACATTTTTAAAGTAAAGACACACGAAATCCTGTACCTAATAGGACGATAAAAAACCACTGAGGCAAAAGCTAGTCAAGATTAAACGAGTCATCATAATCATGATCTTAACTAAAGGACAATCCACTGGTGGACGAAAGCCCGCCAAAATATGGGAGGGTTTTGCCATAATCGTTAATATTAAAAGACCATGATTTAAAAAAAACGCTTCTAGCCATTTTATGGTCTACGGAAATGCACGGTGATCTCCTCCAGTATCATGTATACAATCCAAGAATTTCATTATTAAACGACATAACGATACTCATATTAATAGCGGCTTTAAATATACGACCCATCTCATTACTTTTTTAAACAATATATATATCTGATCTAGGCCAGTAAAAAAAACTTTAAAAATAAGAAAAGAATTACAACTAAGAAGTCATTTGTAGTTTTTACTCGTATTAAGTGAACATGTAAACAATAATGAGTCAATCGCGGGGCCGTCAATTGAACGCGAAACCGTGGGAATTTTTTTTACAATGGCCTCTCGAATACCGAAAGAATAACATTAAATTATAGTAAACTTATAAAATTACCACATATTCGTACACCAGAAATTAGATCTGTATGTATGTTAGATACTTGCAGTACACGATCCTTTATTAGCCCAGAAAAAGCGCAAGAGTTTTATAATCAGTTTAAAAGATATGAACCTTTTGAAGTTGTTAGCACACACGCGTCGAGCAAACATAGTGAGGTCATTAATATAACTTTACCAAGCATATTTCGTTTGATAATTTTCCGGAGTTGCAAGCCAGCATCCCCTAACCGAAATATTTTGTAGTGAAAAAACTTCAGGAACAATACAGGGATATAAGAATTATCAATTTACTCTGTGTAGAGTATTTATCTGTTTGTTAAACCGAGCCGGACACTTTTAACGCTAGATTATATTGAGGTCTTAGACCTGAATTCTACTCTAGATATCTAAAAGCTTTTCTTAATTCAAATAATGCATTTGTTATCTTTATTCATCCTTAATAGTTGATAATATTTTCTTTAACACAACTCACTAGATTAAAACATTGATGGAAGTGCTGTAGGTAAAGTACTAACCTGATAAACAGAACATCGTAAAAAAATTCATTAAAAAGTTCTGCTTAATTTCGAGCAGCAACGTTTCAAAACGATTTCGAATTCGTTTCTTTTTCACAGCAGCAAGACAATGAAACGAACTTAAGATAATTGCAATGGAGAACTTCTGATTTTTACAGTCGGCTCGTTGTATGCCAATTCAAAACCATTACTTACTAATTTGATGCAGCTACTTCGAGGGCTGGAAAACTTAAAGCTGGTAAAATTATTTACTTACGCTTTTCGAAAAAAAAAGACTAGTTTTCGATATGTACTTACTATTCTTTCCATGACTAATATAAGTTTAAGCATGGTGCTGGTGTATAGATATAAGTATTTAAATGCAATATATAAAGTGGAAGCTCATCAAGTGTTTAATAACTGTTTGACCGTTTTCACTATATGAGATACTTACGCAAGCATTTGTACCAATTATTAACTTTTCTTTTATTATTAATACAGCTGCTAGTTTTTAGGAAAATAAATAATTAATGTCTGCATTGCTGACTCACAATGCGGCATATTAAATAATAAATGTTTATTTTTTTTTAATTTTTGGTCATTCATACGATGACAAGCCCTTGAGTGAGTCCCTTTTCTTTTGCCACCGAATGCTGAACGCAATAACCACTGCGTCTTCGATCTCTGCCGTAACTAAAGGTTTTTCTATTAAGCAAGAATGTATTACTTACGATACTTATAATTGGATCGATCCAACTAGCTTTTTTTCAGCATGTGCTAACAGCAAAAACCCGATCCTATTTTAACACATTTATCAAACCTTTCCGATTGGAAATAAAAGTCTTTTCCTATAAAAAAAAGGAAAACATCTTCGTGCAATATCTTAAGGGGCTGTGAAACAGTGCTATAACTTCGAAAGCGAGCCCGATGGCTGGGCGTAAACTTTAAAACGTATTCTAATGACTGAATGGTACAGAGGAGTTCAATTTTGAATCACTCTTATATTAGCGCCTACTACATAAAAAGAGCGATATATAGGAAAACAGCTTCTTGCAGCAGCAACTTTTAACATGCTCATATTAAGACAAATATTTTTTATCAATACTTGCCACTGAGTAATTCTCACAAAGATTTGACACGTTCAACTATTAATTAGACAATTTTAAGCACACTAGAGATTCCGCTGGAAGTCTCAACTGTATGAAAGTCTCAATAAATATCGATCACCGCGACTTTGTTAACACGAAAGAAACTATAAAAGCAAAAATTATTGATGAAAAGATTTCAAATAAATATTGGTAATAGGTAAGTGAGCTCACGGTTATATACGAGTGACTAATAATGAAAAGCTTTATTGATTTCAGTGAGATAATTATATTAGGGGTTAAAGTATGAAATTGCCGATTTGTACTGAAAATCTATATTGTTTATTTTTTAAATTTTTAACAAATTTATTTAATCAAAATAGTTGCCATTATTATCTATACATTGCTGCCATCTAATGGGAAGGTCATTAATGCCTTTGCGATAGAATTCCGACGATCTAGACTGCACAAACTGTGTGAAAGCATTTTGTACTGCCTCCTGGGAAGAAAACTTCTTGTCACGTAGATAATTGTCCAAATCACGAAAAAAATGGTAGTCCGTTGGAGCAAGGTCTGGTGAATACGGAGGATGACGAATGGTTTCTAACTGCAGTTCCTGAAGGGTCAAAATGGTTTCTCGTGCTGTGTGAGGTCTCGCGTTGTCGTGGAGCAATAATGGTGAAGATCGATTCATGAGTCGGGGCTGTTTTACTGCTAGTTTTGTCAACATGGTTCGGAGTTCGGCACAATAGACATCTGCCGTTATTGCTTGACCAGATCGGAGAAAACTATAGTGAATAACACCATGCTGAGACCACCAAACAGTTACCATTACCTTTTTATTGGTAAGTTTTGCTTTAGGACACTGTTGTGGCATTTGACCTGGGGTCAGCCATTGCATTTTTCTTTTCCGGTTATCATAAAGAATCCACTTTTCATCACATGTTACAATTCGATCCAATATTCCTTCATTTCTGTACCGGTTCAACAAGGCAACACAAGTTTCAACACGCGTTTCTTTCTGCAGATCAGTCAAATCATGAGGCACCCATTTTTCGTATTTTTTTATTTTATTGATTTGACGCAAGTGAGTCAATATTGTGGGTAAGGTAACGTTAAACCATGCCGCTAATTCCTGGGTACTTTGACTAGGATCGGCTTCCACTATCTCTCTTAATTCATCGTTATTTACCTGTGTGGGCGGTCTTCCTCGTGGCTCGTTCTTTAAGTCGAAATTTCCATCACGAAAGCGTTTAAACCAAAATCGCACGGTGCGTTCATTAGTAGACCCCTCTCCAAACGCAGCATTGATATTGCGGGCTGTTTCTGCCGCGTTAGTTCCGCGTCGGAACTCGTATTCAAAAATAACTCGAATTTTCGCAGTATCCATCTTTCTTGTCTAAATTGAATAACAAAAACAATTGAAAGTCGATATTCAAATGTTTTACATTTTTTAAAAAAAGAACATCATAGAAACCATTTAAAAAAAGTTTCATTCGAAAACCTCAAACCATGAAGATTCTATGTCAATTCAAAGAACCTATTGCAATAAAACGGCAATTTCATACTTTAACCCCTATTATTTATAATTTTTATTGACATGAGTGCCGTCTTAATACCACCTATACAAAATAATTAAATTATTACTAAAGACTAATCCGATTTTGTTAAAAAAAAACTATGTTCGCTTGACTGAGTTCTTGTATAGTTTAGACTTTAGATTCACCAGAACACAAGCATCCAGGTCTAGAATTACAATAGGACTCGTAAGGTATCGTTGCGACAAGGCAGGAGAGTTTGTTGGATTCGTTAGATTAATTTTGATAGAATTTTGTCAACTATCTAACTTCATTAATATCCCTAACGAACAATTCAAAACGGGATACTGACAACTGTAAATACGACTTCTCAAAAGTAATGTCCATTCTTTTTTATTTACCTCGACGGGATTAAGTAAAAATACACAAAATAAAATCGCTCATTATCCGTAACATATTGGTTCATTTTATCAGAAATGGGCTAATCCGTGAAATGAGGACCTGATGACCAATAACAGCAGGATATATGCGCCTAGTTCAGGCGATAATCTCCCACAATAGTTATAGTTCATAAGTTGCTAGGTTAATTCCATTATCACATTACTGCTTTTTTTTAATTATTGGTGTTGTTGAATTATGTATGTTCATGATAATTAAAATGATAAGTATCTTACAAAATCGGTATATATTCAATAATATACAATATAGTTTAGTAACGAAGATATATCTTTATTTATTAATTTTGATTAGAACCCACCTTGTGTAATTAATAAGGTATGGTTTCGAACCTGTAACACGTAGTCAGTAGGCTTACCGGATCAAACGCTGTAACCGCTAGGCTACTAAGGCTCTTACCAAAGCAGAGGATTTTTTATCAATTTTATATATCATAATTATTTTATCAAACAGTGTTATATTATACTGTTAAAATAAATAACATCCCATTACCTTTACATTCTGAGAAACCAAAACATTACGTTAAAAATGAAAGTTATTTTGCTTTAACTTCATAGTACATTATAGGTAGTTAGACTTATTAAAACTAAACTAGATATACCTATTGCCTTATTTTTTAGCATGAAAAGATGAAAAAAGTTTTTTTTCTGTATTAAGAATTTTTTATGGTTATGGCACAAACAAAAACATTCCATTGCTCACGGGTGGCAAATCAGACAGTAAAGTCGATAGCGCACTGAAGCGTAAAGCTCTGAGTGTCGCCTAATGACGGCCCGGTTTACGCCGTTTGTTGCTCGACCATAAAAATGTTAATTCCACAGAGCCCGAACGACACATAAAAATGCGCTCCACTCCGGACGTCACGCCGGTTTGTGTAAACAGTGGACGGTAATGGGCGACGTGGACGTAAGTTAAAAAATGTGTTCTACTAGAATACATAAAATGAGTGTCGTGTTTAAACGTATGAGACCTTAGCACAGGCTGTACTGCAACCTACTTGGGACGATGCATGACGTCCTTGAAAGCGCTTAGGTTAAAAAAATTTAAAGTCAAAAATCTCACAGCAATATAATTTCAAGAAGTTACGAACGTTACAGAGTCCATGCCTACAACGTACATTCAACAAAATATTAAGCAGTGTGTACTAACGCTTATTCCTACTATGCAATTGTAATACAGTTTTTAATTACGTAAGAACTAATAAAGATATTTTGTAATTATTAAGTAATGTTCTGTCGACTGAAAAGTACGTTGATGTCACTTAAAATATAGAAAAAACAAAAGAAATTTTGACCTACAATGACACAATAAACATTCCTGCTTCACTCTCATAATGATCCCTGAACAAATCGATTTCAACAAAGCCATTCCGCAAAAATATTCACACAGCCGGAGCAATATTGCCGAATTTTCCGATAACCTACCGAATATGTCGAAAAATTATCTATTGAATACCACAAGTTACAAGCTTTTTCTGATTAAAATTGGTTGTAGTAATACTACTTTTGACATATTACTTTTTTGCCATAACTCATTAAAATATACCGCATAATTAAAGTATTTAATTGTTTTCTTGTTTATATATAAATAATATTATCTCGAACCCCTTCGGAGGACACGTGAAGAGCGTTAACGCGCGCAACATTTCATACAAACTTTTAATTTCAAATACTTTATAATATGGAAACTGAACCTTATCAAGTTGCAAGTTCAAGAATTGGTTTCCATATTTTAAAGCATATAGAGTTGAAAGATCGTATGAAATGTTAGGTGGCGTTAACGTGCTTAACCCCTGACGCGCAGTTTTGTGTTAAATGCGTTATTTCTCTCTCTATTGGGGAAAAAATATCATTCAATCATTAAGAACCGTAACCAAAGCCGTAATAAGGATTAAATCAGACTGCGCGCTATAGAGCATTATGAGCTCGCGGATTTTAGGTATCGTTGTCGCGCGCATGATATAATGCTCTCGGGTTTTAAGGGGTTAAGCCATCGTTTTCGCTACAAATGCAGTGACGCTGTGTCCGATTGGTGGATTGTGACTAGTTCTTCTTGCGGTGTATTTATCCGTAGGGAATACTTACTACTTTGCTGTGGGAATATCAATAGGCTGATAATAACTATACTATTAGGATATCTATAAACCTATCTTTTAAATACAGTATCAATTTCAAACTAATAACATTAATAGTATCTAAGTATTAAATATTAAAACGCTCTCTTGTCAAATATTTATGTACCGTAGGGTCTGATATCGTGTATAGAATTATAGTACAAAAAATTATGAATACAAAGTGACGCTTTATTTATTGCTTTTTATAAGAGAGCCATTTAAAAATTCCGAAAACATTTTCTTCGCACATACTATTTTAGGTTACACAGAATGTAACATTTTCTCATTGGATATTGAACTCTATATATTAAAGTTTAAGCTTAAAACAGAATGGCGTTTACAGTTTGTACAGGTTAACGTACATATAATAAACTTAGAAACAGCCCAATAGGTTTCTCTTGTTAAAATTTGTGTTGTTGTGGATATTAGTGCGTAATAATGGTGGATTATTAACCACTAAATGTTTGTGAACATACAAGAGTGTTGGCAAGTGTAACAAAGCAGCGGAAGTTGACTTTACCTGCTCTTGAGAGAAGTCCACGGGGTGGTTTCAGTAAAACCATACACATTTACTGATACCTAAGAAAAAATGTTCATTCATCATCATTAAATTAAAAATCATCATTAAAAAACAGCTCAATATTTTTAATAGACAATTTTTTTTTCGTTGTAAGCCTTAAAAGTTATGTCAAAACGAAAAAGGGACGACTGCTTCGTCTTTTAAGACATGAAAAGAATTCAACGTGCATGCATAATAACATGAAATAAGTGATTTAATTATTTTTATGAGACAAGTAATAATCTTGGCGGTTTTAGAGTCTTTTAAACCGGATCAAAGGGGTTTAAACAAAATGTCTTGTAATAATCATGTGTTTAAACACAACTCTTAGTTAAACGTTAAAGAAGTTTGTTCATTCGAGAGCGCAAAAAGCTATACAACCTTAAAACGAAACAATCTCTTTTACAAAATGGTCCAATTGTAAAAATAAGTAAGTGCGATATATGTGCTGCCAACTGTACTTTAATGAAAGATATAATCGATGAATTCACGTAGGCAATACGGCTTATTTAATTATTATTGGCGTGCAATGCGAGTTTGATGCAATAGAAAATAATAAACAACATCGCAATTAAAAATTTAAATTTAAATTCCATACCCAATCAATTAAAGTCAGAGTATTTTGTAACTTTGGCATCTGTATGTAATATGTTTATATGTACATCTCTTACTAAATGTTAAAGTAAGTATTTACTATACGGTAACTGAGGTCCCGTATATTACTTTTTAAAACGGTTAATTGTTTATGTTGTGATATCACTCAAAAAACCTTAAAAACATATAGCTGAAATTATTAATGCCTTTAGTTCAAAATGTTAAGTTTCTACTTTTTATACTAATACTAGTGGACCCGACAGACGTTGTCCTGCCTGTTATTTTTGCAGTATAGATAAATAACCTAGATACCTGCAGCGCCATCTGCCGGGCTGATTTTTGAATCTAAACCATTCTCAGATCCCCTTGAACACACACAAAAAATTTCATCAAAATCGGTCCAGTCGTTTAAGAGGAGTTCAGTGACATACACACTCACAGAAGAATTATATATATAAAGATTTGTGCATAGTAAATTCGCAGTAGTTATGTCAGGGAACTAATGCGAGTGAAAGTCTTTTTTTTTCTGAAACAAATAAAACTACTTTTCTTTCGTGAAATCCAACTTAAACTGAAGATCAAATTATAAAAAAAAAATTAAAACTATTAACTAAAACGAAAATAACTTCGAACGCAACGATAACAAATTCGCCAGTGATGATGAATTGTCTCACTCGATAAAACTGGTATCATTGTCACCGTTAGTTTTGTTATTATAATGTTTTTTATTTTTTTATTCTATGTGTCTGCATAGACACATTAGACATTTAGACTTATCCAGATTGGAATAGAACCAACATGTGAAAACAGGTAAGGGTGTCATAAACGATGCCTTATCACCAGTACAACTCCCGCAAACCACAAAATGAACTGCCGCTTTTTACAAATTTTGGTTTTTTACTGTAATCTTAGACGACCGTTTGGTGGAACGATAGCGATCCTGCCTTTCGAATCGACGGTCCTGGGTTTGAATCCCGGAAGGGCAGCTGTTTGTATGATGAATACGAGCATTTGTATCTGTGTCATGGGTGTTTATATTTATTTCTATGAATATTATATATCCATGTATCCCTAGTAAGTAGTAGGGATTCGTGGGTTCTGGCGCACTTCCCCCCAACCCAGACCCCTCTCCTCCCTTCCCTTTGGTATTCCCAGCTTCGTATCTCTTACCGTTTCCGAGATACGTTTTTGCTGAACTCATTCCTACTTGATTAACTAATGAACCCCTGTTAATGACACCTCGACGCTAATAACACACTTTATTAGACACATCGTTCATGGCTAATTTGGAATCTGCTCTTCATCGGTCATTCTCGTGATACATTTACTATTATTTCATGCTCCTAAACTTATCAACTACGTATGAAATATTTTTAAAATTATGTTTTATTATTACAAGTAAAAACACCATATTTCTTTGTCTTAAACGTATACTCATTCAATATTGAAATGCTTTATCAACTACCTGTTACCGCAGTCCATGGTAGAGGACAATGAATTTGTACCATTTTTCACCCCATGCATTCAACATCAAAGCAGTACAGATAATGAATTCGAGATCGATGGGTTGAGAATGATGGTTAATTGCACCTTATGCGTGGAGGAAAGAAATAGTGGACGTTTGGTTGCTGGTTACTCACGCCCATCATCGCCGATTCCGATGGAAGCCGCACCAGTCAACCCCCTCTTGCGGGATTGGACCGCAGAGGAAGATGAAGAAATCAACGAAATTGTCGCCAATACCGATACCGACATGTGGAATAGGGAATATCGTATTCTCCAACAACCACTTCTACAACTTTGTTTTAATAAATACGATGTTTGTAACATATATTAAAGAATTGTAAATTAATTAAAGCATTTTTCTCTTTTACTCATCTTATCTACAGGCTACATATTTGGTCATCACTTTGAAAATACGGGACCTTGTCTACACAATTGCAACAATAAAATCTTGGCGATGCATACTATTATTTCATGCACCTAAACTTATGCACCTAACCATGCGAACACCATATTTCTTTGTCTCAAACGTTTACTCATTCAATATCGAAACGCTTTATCAACAATTTGAACTATTTGATTCCGCAATCGTAATGACTCGCCATTAACTTTCACTAATTTTGTTTTCAGAATCTTAATAACCTTGTTCATTATTTTATCAATTATTTGCTTCCAGTATCATGACAAGTTTTGTTTACTTGTATAACTACATTTTATCAATTATTGACAAACACATCTAATGATCTGAACTAGTATAAGAACAATCGCATCGTAGCATTTGCTAACAAAGTGCTATCCACTGCCATCGAAAACGTAGACTACTGCTCAAGTCAAGTCACGACAACCGATATGGATGTGAGTATTATTTATTATCTACATACTTTCATTATGCTTGTTTCTGATTTTGTGACTTGTTTGTCTAAACTATCAACCTTCAGTGTATTCCATAATGTTGATGTGTATTCATTGTTGTACTTACTATTCTTTGTATTCATTTTTATAGCTTACATCATGATCAGAGCTAGACAGATCAAGAGGTACCTTATTTTGAACGATTGCATATTTGAATATAAGCCACTGAGTAACATCGTTAAAAAGTATCATGACTAACGATACTATCATAGTGGATGTGCAAGGCTTTAAAAATGAAAAAAATGAATTTATATTAAAAGAATTAGTTATCGGCACAAAAGAGCACAGTCAAATATTTCTAATAAAACCACCATACCCATTCTCTACTCTGACTCTGGAAGAAAAGAAACGTGTCAAGTGGATAGAAAGAAATAGAGGATACCTTTGGAGTGAGGGGCACATTGATTACATAGAATTTAGAAGACTCATTAAGTCCTACTGTGATAAGCGGAGCATCATAGTGAAAGGTAGATAAAAAGTTGATTGGGTGCGAGAATTATGTGGACACGAAAACGTTTTTGATATAAGTGATAAAGGTATACCTAATTTAGAAACTTTAAGTGAACTCTATTGTAAAGACATATCTACATATAATTGTTTTAACCATACGAAATATTGTGCATTAAGAAATGTTATATGTATTAGAAAATGGATTATAAAAAATAATATATCATTGTATTGACTATTAATAAATAACTGTTTTAATTTATTACCTTTGTTAACATTTACTTGTTTTTATTAATTTCAAGGGTTTTTAAAATAAAGACCAAAATAAATTTAAACATATTTATTACACAAACTTAAAACAGGTCACAAGTAAGTACATCATTTATAATCAAATCAATATAAAAGACTACATATTATTGACATTGTTCAAATTGTAAAGTTAGTAATTTTGAATACAAACTTGAACATTTTTCAAAAATTTGACACAAATCCTGTTTTTCCACTGCCACTAGGCCCAGCCTCTATACAAGTTAATAGATTGTTAAAATGAATCATTGTTACATCTTACTATAAGAACGATTAATTGGGCAGTGCATAAGAAAGGAAAGCCGACTACAATTTACAATTATAATAAGAAAGATATAATTAGTAGGCAAATACATACAAAATTACATTGGTAATAAGATCATTTTTGATACACAATTTCTTTATAAATTAATAAAATACATATATTACGAGCGACCCGTCTCGACTTCGCACGGGATGACGAAATACTTTAAATTTTTTCTAGCATTAAATATAGCCTATGTTACTCAGGGAGAATGTAGCTTTCCAACGGTGAAAGAATTTTTCAAATCCGCTTAGTAGTTTTTGAGTTTATTCATTGCAAACATACAAAATACAAAAATACAAATCTTTCCTCTTTATAATATTAGTGTAGATGTAGATAGAAGTCACAAAGATTATTCATAATTATATGTGAAACACTAAAAAACTGAAATAACACAACATTAAAAACATGCATAAAAGACAAATCTTACATATTTTTATTACAGATATTAAAACTACTTACAATAAAAAGAATACTATAAATAAAAAAACACATTGCTAATTAAATCATGCTATTTACTTAAACACAAAAAAATTAACATTTTCTTAAACTATAATGACCCCAAGATGATATGTAACAAATTAGGATATTTTTGTGTGAATATCACATGTTTGATTGATCAAAAACGTTGCATATTGGAAATCAAAAAAAAAAATTTTTCAGTAAACAATTCTTATAATCGTCCATAGTATATTTTTTTGTTGTTATTTATTGACAACTTTAGCCTTAGCCATAACTTTGTAATAACACAACATTAAAAACATGCATAAAACACAAATCTTACATATTTTTATTACAGATATTAAAACTACTTACAATAAAAAGAATACTATAAATAAAAAAAACACATTGCTAATTAAATCATGCTATTTACTTAAACACAAAAAAATTAACATTTTCTTAAACTATATTGACCCCAAGCTAAAGTGTCTGTTGAGTTAGGTAAAAGGCATCGTTTTGTATCCATTATAAGATAAACCAACTTTGGATATTTTTGTGTGAATATCACATGTTTGATTGATCAAAAACGATGCATATTGGAAATCAAAACATTTTTTTTTTTCAGTAAACAATTCTTAATATCCTAACCTAACCTAACCTAACCTAATTTAGAAACTTTAAGTGAACTCTATTGTAAAGACATATCACAAATCTTACATATTTTTATTACAGATATTAAAACTACTTACAATAAAAAGAATACAATAAATAAAAAAACACATTGCTAATTAAATCATGCTACTTACTTAAACACAAAAAGTTTAACATTTTCTTAAACTATAATGACCCCAAGATGATATGTAACAAATTAGGATATTTTTGTGTGAATATCACATGTTTGATTGATCAAAAACGATGCATATTAGAAATCAACCTAACCTAACCTAACCTAACCTAATTTAGAAACTTTAAGTGAACTCTATTGTAAAGACATATCTACATATAATTGTTTTAACCATACGAAATATTGTGCATTAAGAAATGTTATATGTATTAGAAAATGGATTATCTAACCTAACCTAATTTAGAAACTTTAAGTGAACTCTATTGTAAAGACATATCACAAATCTTACATATTTTTATTACAGATATTAAAACTACTTACAATAAAAAGAATACAATAAATAAAAAAACACATTGCTAATTAAATCATGCTACTTACTTAAACACAAAAAATTTAACATTTTCTTAAACTATAATGACCCCAAGATGATATGTAACAAATTAGGATAGTTTTGTGTGAATATCACATGTTTGATTGATCAAAAACGATGCATATTAGAAATCAACCTAACCTAACCTAATTTAGAAACTTTAAGTGAACTCTATTGTAAAGACATATCTACATATAATTGTTTTAACCATACGAAATATTGTGCATTAAGAAATGTTATATGTATTAGAAAATGGATTATAAAAAATAATATATCATTGTATTGACTATTAATAAATAACTGGTCTAATTTATTACCTTTGTTAACATTTACTTGTTTTTATTAATTTCAAGGTTTTTAAAATAAAGATCAAAATAAATTTAAACATATTTATTACACAAACTTAAAACAGGTCACAAGTAAGTACATCATTTATTATCAAATCAATATAAAGGACTACATATAATTGACATTGTTCAAATTGTAAAGTTAGAAATTTTGAATACAAACTTGAACATTTTTCAAAAATTTGACACAAATCCTGTTTTTCCACTGCCACTAGGCCCAGCCTCTATACAAGTTAATAGATTGTTAAAATGAATCATTGTTACGTCTTACTATAAGAACGATTAATTGGGCAGTGCATAAGAAAGGAAAGCTGACTACAATTTACAATTACAATTATAATAAAAAAGATATAATTAGTAGGCAAATACATACAAAATTACATTGGTAATAAGATCATTTCTGATACACGATTTCTTTATACATTAAAAAAATATATATATTACTCCTCGTGCGAAGTCTCGACTTCGCACGGGTGGACAAAATTCTTAAAATTTTTTCTAGCATTAAATATAGCCTATGTTACTTAGGGAGAATGTAGCTTTCCAACGGTGAAAGAATTTTTGAAATCCGCTTAGTAGTTTTTCATTTTATTCATTGCAACCATACAAAATACAAAAAAAAACAAATCTTTCCTCTTTATAATATTAGTGTAGATGTAGATAGAAGTCAAAAAGATTGTTCATAATTATATGTGAAACACTATAAAACTAAAATAACACAACATTAAAAACATGCATAAAACACAAATCTTACATATTTTTATTACAGATATTAAAAATACTTACAATAAAAAGAATACTATAAATAAAAAAAACACATTGCTAATTAAATCATGCTATTTACTTAAACACAAAAAAATTATCATTTTCTTAAACTATATTGACCCCAAGCTAAAGTGTCTGTTGAGTTAGGTAAAAGGCATCGTTTTGTATCCATTATAAGATAAACCAACTTTGGATATTTTTGTGTGAATATCACATGTTTGATTGATCAAAAACGATGCATATTGGAAATCAAAACATTTTTTTTTTCAGTAAACAATTCTTATAATCGTCCATAGTATATTTTTTTGTTGTACATTTATTGACAACTTTAGCCTTAGCCATAACTTTGTTTTCTACATTCATTACATACATTTTTGATCTTAAACCAACAAATTCCCTAAGTTTTTTTTTCCATTATTTTCATCTTTAAAATAACCGATTTTTTTATTTATCTGAGGGAAACCATGTGGATTATCAGCTGAATAATCGGAAGTATCGAAGTATGAATATAAATCTTGTTTTATATCAACATAAAAATCATGAGTAAAAATTTGATACACGAGGCTGTCGGTATCTGTATACAATAATTTTATATTTTCTCTAAATTTAGCTTTCATATAGTTATAGTGAAAGTTATATATTAAAATTTTTGATAAATCTAAAATACTAAAACCTAAAAAATATATATTGGTTTATCATAAATTATGTTGGTTTTTTTAACTGTATAGCTACAAGGTTTTCGCAAAATACAGCTAAACTGTAAAAATCAGGGCGAGCAATAAGGCTTTCCGCACCTTGACTTTTACCTATATATTTCCAATGAGTTAATAATAATTTCAAATTAACACCTTTATCGACATTTACCATTGTTTTACTGAAAACAGAGTTATCCATCAATTTGTAAAGTCTTTTTCAAATTATGATTTTTGCTCTCTCTCTTAATTGTATATTTTGTAACCACGATCCTCGATTGAATTTTAACACTATGAATTTTTATTCGCAACTTTAAACAAAGCAAAAGATTTTGAAAATGAATAACATTTCTTTTATTATTTATATTGGCTATTTTTTACTATTTCCTGGTGTACAAATATTTTCTGGGTAAAGAGGAAGATCGGAATGAAGGTCGTGTAAATTATCGGAATAGTCTAAATCTACTTCTATTATGTTACCTACATCTGATGTTGGTGAAATATCAGAATTCACATTTGTGTAAGTCCATTCAAAACTACCATATGGAAGGTATTGAGACATCGCCCAACCATAAAGATTGTTTGTATCTAGATAAGTTAAAAAGGACACAGGTAGATTGTCGTCAAAATCATCTAAATATTTATTATTAGCTTCCGCATATCTATTACTACACCGAGAAATACCACCTCTTAAACCACACTTTATAAAAGCTATCATTTCAATATCACTCAAAAGTTCAAATTCAATTTGAGTTTGTTTTAACATAGCATCCCAACTAAGCCCGGGTAAAGTGTAATAATGTGCAGGATCTTAGCGATATGTACTAATACAAATATCAAATGAATTAAATTAGAGTAATTACTCTAATTTATATCTCAAAACGGATGTTTTGCTTTTAACAGACATTTTTGAAAATTTTCGCGATATTTGTATTAGTACATATCGTTAAGATCCTGCACATTATTACACTTTACCCGGGCTTAGTTGGGATGCTATGTTAAAACAAACTCAAATTGAATTTGAACTTTTGAGTGATATTGAAATGATAGCTTTTATAAAGTGTGGTTTAAGAGGTGGTATTTCTCGGTGTAGTAATAGATATGCGGAAGCTAATAATAAATATTTAGATGATTTTGACGACAATCTACCTGTGTCCTTTTTAACTTATCTAGATACAAACAATCTTTATGGTTGGGCGATGTCTCAATACCTTCCATATGGTAGTTTTGAATGGACTTACACAAATGTGAATTCTGATATTTCACCAACATCAGATGTAGGTAACATAATAGAAGTAGATTTAGACTATTCCGATAATTTACACGACCTTCATTCCGATCTTCCTCTTTACCCAGAAAATATTTGTACACCAGGAAATAGTAAAAAATAGCCAATATAAATAATAAAAGAAATGTTATTCATTTTCAAAATCTTTTGCTTTGTTTAAAGTTGCGAATAAAAATTCATAGTGTTAAAATTCAATCGAGGATCGTGGTTACAAAATATACAATTAAGAGAGAGAGCAAAAATCATAATTTGAAAAAGACTTTACAAATTGATGGATAACTCTGTTTTCAGTAAAACAATGGTAAATGTCGATAAAGGTGTTAATTTGAAATTATTATTAACTCATTGGAAATATATAGGTAAAAGTCAAGGTGCGGAAAGCCTTATTGCTCGCCCTGATTTTTACAGTTTAGCTGTATTTTGCGAAAACCTTGTAGCTATACAGTTAAAAAAACCAACATAATTTATGATAAACCAATATATATTTTTTAGGTTTTAGTATTTTAGATTTATCAAAAATTTTAATATATAACTTTCACTATAACTATATGAAAGCTAAATTTAGAGAAAATATAAAATTATTGTATACAGATACCGACAGCCTCGTGTATCAAATTTTTACTCATGATTTTTATGTTGATATAAAACAAGATTTATATTCATACTTCGATACTTCCGATTATTCAGCTGATAATCCACATGGTTTCCCTCAGATAAATAAAAAAATCGGTTATTTTAAAGATGAAAATAATGGAAAAAAAAACTTAGGGAATTTGTTGGTTTAAGATCAAAAATGTATGTAATGAATGTAGAAAACAAAGTTATGGCTAAGGCTAAAGTTGTCAATAAATGTACAACAAAAAAATATACTATGGACGATTATAAGAATTGTTTACTGAAAAAAAAAATGTTTTGATTTCCAATATGCATCGTTTTTGATCAATCAAACATGTGATATTCACACAAAAATATCCAAAGTTGGTTTATCTTATAATGGATACAAAACGATGCCTTTTACCTAACTCAACAGACACTTTAGCTTGGGGTCAATATAGTTTAAGAAAATGATAATTTTTTTGTGTTTAAGTAAATAGCATGATTTAATTAGCAATGTGTTTTTTTTATTTATAGTATTCTTTTTATTGTAAGTAGTTTTAATATCTGTAATAAAAATATGTAAGATTTGTGTTTTATGCATGTTTTTAATGTTGTGTTATTTTAGTTTTATAGTGTTTCACATATAATTATGAACAATCTTTTTGACTTCTATCTACATCTACACTAATATTATAAAGAGGAAAGATTTGTTTTTTTTTGTATTTTGTATGGTTGCAATGAATAAAATGAAAAACTACTAAGCGGATTTCAAAAATTCTTTCACCGTTGGAAAGCTACATTCTCCCTAAGTAACATAGGCTATATTTAATGCTAGAAAAAATTTTAAGAATTTTGTCCACCCGTGCGAAGTCGAGACTTCGCACGAGGAGTAATATATATATTTTTTTAATGTATAAAGAAATCGTGTATCAGAAATGATCTTATTACCAATGTAATTTTGTATGTATTTGCCTACTAATTATATCTTTTTTATTATAATTGTAATTGTAAATTGTAGTCAGCTTTCCTTTCTTATGCACTGCCCAATTAATCGTTCTTATAGTAAGACGTAACAATGATTCATTTTAACAATCTATTAACTTGTATAGAGGCTGGGCCTAGTGGCAGTGGAAAAACAGGATTTGTGTCAAATTTTTGAAAAATGTTCAAGTTTGTATTCAAAATTTCTAACTTTACAATTTGAACAATGTCAATTATATGTAGTCCTTTATATTGATTTGATAATAAATGATGTACTTACTTGTGACCTGTTTTAAGTTTGTGTAATAAATATGTTTAAATTTATTTTGATCTTTATTTTAAAAACCTTGAAATTAATAAAAACAAGTAAATGTTAACAAAGGTCATAAATTAGACCAGTTATTTATTAATAGTCAATACAATGATATATTATTTTTTATAATCCATTTTCTAATACATATAACATTTCTTAATGCACAATATTTCGTATGGTTAAAACAATTATATGTAGATATGTCTTTACAATAGAGTTCACTTAAAGTTTCTAAATTAGGTTAGGTTAGGTTGATTTCTAATATGCATCGTTTTTGATCAATCAAACATGTGATATTCACACAAAACTATCCTAATTTGTTACATATCATCTTGGGGTCATTATAGTTTAAGAAAATGTTAAATTTTTTGTGTTTAAGTAAGTAGCATGATTTAATTAGCAATGTGTTTTTTTATTTATTGTATTCTTTTTATTGTAAGTAGTTTTAATATCTGTAATAAAAATATGTAAGATTTGTGATATGTCTTTACAATAGAGTTCACTTAAAGTTTCTAAATTAGGTTAGGTTAGATAATCCATTTTCTAATACATATAACATTTCTTAATGCACAATATTTCGTATGGTTAAAACAATTATATGTAGATATGTCTTTACAATAGAGTTCACTTAAAGTTTCTAAATTAGGTTAGGTTAGGTTAGGTTAGGTTGATTTCTAATATGCATCGTTTTTGATCAATCAAACATGTGATATTCACACAAAAATATCCTAATTTGTTACATATCATCTTGGGGTCATTATAGTTTAAGAAAATGTTAAATTTTTTGTGTTTAAGTAAGTAGCATGATTTAATTAGCAATGTGTTTTTTTATTTATTGTATTCTTTTTATTGTAAGTAGTTTTAATATCTGTAATAAAAATATGTAAGATTTGTGATATGTCTTTACAATAGAGTTCACTTAAAGTTTCTAAATTAGGTTAGGTTAGGTTAGGATATTAAGAATTGTTTACTGAAAAAAAAAAATGTTTTGATTTCCAATATGCATCGTTTTTGATCAATCAAACATGTGATATTCACACAAAAATATCCAAAGTTGGTTTATCTTATAATGGATACAAAACGATGCCTTTTACCTAACTCAACAGACACTTTAGCTTGGGGTCAATATAGTTTAAGAAAATGTTAATTTTTTTGTGTTTAAGTAAATAGCATGATTTAATTAGCAATGTGTTTTTTTTATTTATAGTATTCTTTTTATTGTAAGTAGTTTTAATATCTGTAATAAAAATATGTAAGATTTGTGTTTTATGCATGTTTTTAATGTTGTGTTATTACAAAGTTATGGCTAAGGCTAAAGTTGTCAATAAATAACAACAAAAAAATATACTATGGACGATTATAAGAATTGTTTACTGAAAAATTTTTTTTTTTGATTTCCAATATGCAACGTTTTTGATCAATCAAACATGTGATATTCACACAAAAATATCCTAATTTGTTACATATCATCTTGGGGTCATTATAGTTTAAGAAAATGTTAATTTTTTTGTGTTTAAGTAAATAGCATGATTTAATTAGCAATGTGTTTTTTTATTTATAGTATTCTTTTTATTGTAAGTAGTTTTAATATCTGTAATAAAAATATGTAAGATTTGTCTTTTATGCATGTTTTTAATGTTGTGTTATTTCAGTTTTTTAGTGTTTCACATATAATTATGAATAATCTTTGTGACTTCTATCTACATCTACACTAATATTATAAAGAGGAAAGATTTGTATTTTTGTATTTTGTATGTTTGCAATGAATAAACTCAAAAACTACTAAGCGGATTTGAAAAATTCTTTCACCGTTGGAAAGCTACATTCTCCCTGAGTAACATAGGCTATATTTAATGCTAGAAAAAATTTAAAGTATTTCGCCATCCCGTGCGAAGTCGAGACGGGTCGCTCGTAATATATGTATTTTATTAATTTATAAAGAAATTGTGTATCAAAAATGATCTTATTACCAATGTAATTTTGTATGTATTTGCCTACTAATTATATCTTTCTTATTATAATTGTAAATTGTAGTCGGCTTTCCTTTCTTATGCACTGCCCAATTAATCGTTCTTATAGTAAGACGTAACAATGATTCATTTTAACAATCTATTAACTTGTATAGAGGCTGGGCCTAGTGGCAGTGGAAAAACAGGATTTGTGTCAAATTTTTGAAAAATGTTCAAGTTTGTATTCAAAATTACTAACTTTACAATTTGAACAATGTCAATAATATGTAGTCTTTTATATTGATTTGATTATAAATGATGTACTTACTTGTGACCTGTTTTAAGTTTGTGTAATAAATATGTTTAAATTTATTTTGGTCTTTATTTTAAAAACCCTTGAAATTAATAAAAACAAGTAAATGTTAACAAAGGTAATAAATTAAAACAGTTATTTATTAATAGTCAATACAATGATATATTATTTTTTATAATCCATTTTCTAATACATATAACATTTCTTAATGCACAATATTTCGTATGGTTAAAACAATTATATGTAGATATGTCTTTACAATAGAGTTCACTTAAAGTTTCTAAATTAGGTATACCTTTATCACTTATATCAAAAACGTTTTCGTGTCCACATAATTCTCGCACCCAATCAACTTTTTCTCTACCTTTCACTATGATGCTCCGCTTATCACAGTAGGACTTAATGAGTCTTCTAAATTCTATGTAATCAATGTGCCCCTCACTCCAAAGGTATCCTCTATTTCTTTCTATCCACTTGACACGTTTCTTTTCTTCCAGAGTCAGAGTAGAGAATGGGTATGGTGGTTTTATTAGAAATATTTGACTGTGCTCTTTTGTGCCGATAACTAATTCTTTTAATATAAATTCATTTTTTTCATTTTTAAAGCCTTGCACATCCACTATGATAGTATCGTTAGTCATGATACTTTTTAACGATGTTACTCAGTGGCTTATATTCAAATATGCAATCGTTCAAAATAAGGTACCTCTTGATCTGTCTAGCTCTGATCATGATGTAAGCTATAACAATGAATACAAAGAATAGTAAGTACAACAATGAATACACATCAACATTATGGAATACACTGAAGGTTGATACTTTAGACAAACAAGTCACAAAATCAGAAACAAGCATAATGAAAGTATGTAGATAATAAATAATACTCACATCCATATCGGTTGTCGTGACTTGACTTGAGCAGTAGTCTACGTTTTCGATGGCAGTGGATAGCACTTTGTTAGCAAATGCTACGATGCGATTGTTCTTATACTAGTTCAGATCATTAGATGTGTTTGTCAATAATTGATAAAATGTAGTTATACAAGTAAACAAAACTTGTCATGATACTGGAAGCAAATAATTGATAAAATAATGAACAAGGTTATTAAGATTCTGAAAACAAAATTAGTGAAAGTTAATGGCGAGTCATTACGATTGCGGAATCAAATAGTTCAAATTGTTGATAAAGCGTTTCGATATTGAATGAGTAAACGTTTGAGACAAAGAAATATGGTGTTCGCATGGTAACGAGTATCTACTTGTAATAATAAAACATAAGTTAAAAAGTTTCATGTCGTTTAACTTGGTTGAAATACAGCAAAGAGAAATGTCATACGTAGTTGATAAGTTTAGGTGCATGAAATAATAGTATGCATCGCCAAGATTTTATTGTTGCAATTGTGTAGACAAGGTCCCGTATTTTCAAAGTGATGACCAAATATGTAGCCTGTAGATAAGATGAGTAAAAGAGAAAAATGCTTTAATTAATTTACAATTCTTTAATATATGTTACAAACATCGTATTTATTAAAACAAAGTTGTAGAAGTGGTTGTTGGAGAATACGATATTCCCTATTCCACATGTCGGTATCGGTATTGGCGACAATTTCGTTGATTTCTTCATCTTCCTCTGCGGTCCAATCCCGCAAGAGGGGGTTGACTGGTGCGGCTTCCATCGGAATCGGCGATGATGGGCGTGAGTAACCAGCAACCAAACGTCCACTATTTCTTTCCTCCACGCATAAGGTGCAATTAACCATCATTCTCAACCCATCGATCTCGAATTCATTATCTGTACTGCTTTGATGTTGAATGCATGGGGTGAAAAATGGTACAAATTCATTGTCCTCTACCATGGACTGCGGTAACAGGTAGTTGATAAAGCATTTCAATATTGAATGAGTATACGTTTAAGACAAAGAAATATGGTGTTTTTACTTGTAATAATAAAACATAATTTTAAAAATATTTCATACGTAGTTGATAAGTTTAGGAGCATGAAATAATAGTAAATGTATCACGAGAATGACCGATGAAGAGCAGATTCCAAATTCGGAAATAATTTCCATGATAAATTATTTTTATTATTTAGGTACAGAGTACATAGCATTGCTAAAAAACAATTAGCCATGAACGATATGTTAATGAGAAGCATCGGGGAAGGTGATTAGAATCATGTCATTAAGGCCTTAAGTCGAGTGTGTCATTAGCGTCGAGGTGTCATTAACAGGGGTTCATTAGTTAATCAAGTAGGAATGAGTTCAGCAAAAACGTATCTCGGAAACGGTAAGAGATACGAAGCTGGGACCCAGCGCAATCGCTCCAAATGGGGGTGCCGCTGGTCGGATCGAGTTTGGAGAATACCAAAGGGAAGGGAGGAGAGGGGTCTGGGTTGGGGGGAAGTGCGCCAGAACCCACGAATCCCTACTACTCTAGTAGTATCCATTACACAAACCTTACAGTGCTTACTTTGGACTACGCTAATTGATGTGAATGTAAGACTTACTTATTTGTTATTTATTTATCTTCTCTAACCCGCCAGCTAAACGAAAAGATTACTGAAAATTTCCCTAATTGAGGGTACCGTCCAGAAATGGATGCTATTCTGCTGAGATGATGATGCTGACAATATCACCGTTAAAATGTGAAAAAATATTTTGATTCTTCTATTTCTTTTGTCAACAAACAGTCATACAAAACAATAATTATTGACAAAAACAGTGATGAAAGTAAAAACCTACAGTGTCTAAAATTTTAAATAATTCATATGTGATACTAGCATTTATGGATAAATAGGAAAAAATCAGTACGATCATTACAATCAGTGACAGAATCAAGTTAAATACGAACTACTTTAATTATTTCTTTTCACTATTTTATAACAAAAACATCTATAGCACTCATAGATCTAATTTGTATTACTAATATCATTAACATTTTAGTTATTTATGCTGTCTCATATCGTCTGATCCTTCAGCAATAATCACATTTATTATACTATTTGTGTTTTACTAAAAATAGGCGTTGATGTCAGAAATTAGAATTTTATTAGTTATTCCTGTGATGGGAGAATAGAATTTATAAAACTAATACTTTATAAATTACCGTATAACTTGATTATATATACCTAGTCCGGCCATAAGTTCTGGTACAAATGAAAATACATTTTTTTATGAAGTTATGTAATTATTAATTAAACTCTCAGCAAAAATAAAAAAAATATTCTATTCGAAATGGCCACCTTTGGCTTTTATACAGGCTTTTAATCTGTCTGGCCGCGAACCTATGGAATTACGCACTGTTTTCATGGGAAATTTCGCCACTGCTTGCTCCAGAGACTTTTTAAGAGACACGATGTCGACGTGTCATTTAGAGCAGGCCACGTCCTCTTAAACTGACCATAATTTGTAGTCTAAAGGGTTGAGATCTGGGCTAGATGAGGGCCAGTCTTCAGCTCTTATAAAGTCCGGAACGATGGTTTCATGCCAGGCCTTCGTCCTAGTTCGTGCCTTGTGACCAGGTAAAGAGTCCTACTGGAAAGTTCACGGTAAATTTTAAAAGTGTATTGCTAAGAGCTTTTACAACACGATCCAAGACTGTCTCTTAATACACTTTGGCTTAAGTTTTCACTCCTTTTTCACAAAAAGCTTGATGACGCTTTAAGACACGCCCACCAAAACATCACCGACGCAGTAAGATAACCACGTTGAACCTTTCCGACAACTTCAGCAGCTTCTTTAGAACTGTAAGCGTACATTTTATCATTTTACTTAATGCTCAGTGCTCTTCAGTCGTGAAAATCGGTAAAGAGGATATTTCTGTGCCTTTCACCTGCGTATCGTGACAGAAGGCATTTTGATCGATCCACTTTCTTTAATTGTAAAGTTTAAGGTCTTGTTTTATAATACGCGACAAAGTCCTAGCGGGAATCTTTATTTCACACTATACGATTTTTTGTTCCCTAATGGAATTTCGACGAATTCTGGCTTTAACAGCATTAACAGCCTTTGTAGTTCTAACAGCACGCGGCCGCCCCGATTTTTTATGATCTTCGACAGAGGAAGTGTTGTTGTATCTGTTGATAGTACGATATACGGACATACAGCTGTTACCAAGCTTTTGAAGAGTCTGAAATATGACCGACGGCTCCATATCCACTTTGTGCAAGTTCCAAATTCAAAATAATAATACAAAATAAAAGTTAAAAAGAGAAGTTTTTTTATATAACAGTATTTATGGCCAGAAGAATTTATGATAGAACCGCTCTGTCACAAATTATAGCATACCTATTAATTTAGATTTATTCAAGTGGTTAAACCTAAGTCCTTCTTTATAATTCTTTACTAATAATCTTTAATTAAAAGTAATGACTATCTAATCTTAAATTAGTCTTGAATGGGAATTGTGTGTTTTATTGTATTATATGTATAACATTTGCTAAAAATTTTATTTTGTCGTTTCGTTAGAAACCACCAAACAAAGAAAGCAAGTTTCATTACAAAGTAGTGAAACAGTACAGCAAAACATAATTAAGTAATGGTGGGCTTATCTCTAAGAGATCTCTTCCAGTCAACCAAGAGTATATGGCGTAACTTAAAAGGTTAGAGTTAAAGATATTAGTGAGTTGCTTAAACCTACA
Organism: Calamotropha paludella; assembly: GCA_927399485.1. NCBI lineage: Eukaryota > Metazoa > Arthropoda > Insecta > Lepidoptera > Crambidae > Calamotropha > Calamotropha paludella. The sequence continues at coordinate 14,422,172 of OV656805.1, forward strand.
TGTATAGTATAAAATATCTTTATTGTTTTCTTCTATCTTCTCTTTTACGTAGATGTTGTGCAAGACAGGCACAATAATGATGTGTAAAAACAATATCATTACCAAGTGTGTTTTCTAAAGAGCCCTTCTATAAAAAAATCACTTATCCGTAGGTACATCTATCTCTGCCAATCAGACGACAGGGTATCAAGAGGCCGGACACGTTCCGGGTGCGAACACTGTGTCACTTGAATGGCTAAGGACCTTCGTAGAAGTGTTAAGACATTTTCTAGTACAACTCTTTGCTTAAACTTGGATAATTTTGATTCAGAAACTGATATAATGTAGATATGTAGTACATATTTATTGTTTAAGGATTTAACTGCAAACAATTGTATACCTAAAGCAATTATTACTACAAAACAGTTCACTTCTTGCGGATGTCAGATTACTTGAACTTTTCTCACTGACGGCATTTTCTTCATTATGGAGATTTTATTTGTTGCTGAAAATGTAACAAGGGGAAGGCCTGTTACAATGCTATTCAAGTACTCAAGCACCAAACTGCTTGTCGGCGTCGAAATCTGTTGATCGAAGAGTACTTAAAAATGGACACGTGGACGCACTATCCATGATGATGCATAATCGTCCCTGCTACATCAACTTGCATTGGAAGTAAAAATGTAAATAAACTGACACATTTTTACAAGGAGTAAAACTAATAAAGTGTAAGTAACTGTGAAATAAATAATTTGATTATCCTTTATCGAGTTTTGATTATTTGTCAAATCACTATACATTTATAATATAGTTTAGTTTGGACCTTTGAGGGGGAATATAAAGCGAACCTTTAATGACTTTGGGTATCTTGTTAAAATTTGTGTTTTCCCGGATATTAGTGAGTAATTATGGTGGATTCTTAACATAGTATTTTTTGAGAATATGCATGAGTGTCGACTAGTAGATAAAAAGAAATGCGAAAGGTGAATTTTAGCTTTGTGCTCAATAATCTGCAGAGGTTTCAGAAGATTAACACACCATTACTAAATAGAAATCTAGTAATTACAATCAATCTAGAAAAATAAAAGTGATTAGAATAAACAAATTTTTTCCGGATTTTCCGGATAAATTATTTTATATTTAATCCTGACGTTTGGACAGGAGCCGTGATCACCGGATTTCTACTACCTTCACAATATTTTAATCAAGCACATTCCTAACTAATTTTAACAGTCAGGAACGTGCCCGATTAAAATATTGTGAAGGTAGTAGAAATCCTGTGATCACGGCTGCTGTAAAGGTCAGGATTAAATATAAAATAAATTATGCGTAAAATTCGTAAATAAGTTATTTTATTTAAATGAGTAATATGTGCGGAATTGTAAGAACTAAATAAAAGTGATTAATTGTTTACTCATCATGCATCATTTATAAATCAGCTATCATAGTCAAACTAAAAAATAAAAAAACTGTATGGAATTTGTACACTTACTAAACCTAACGGCGAAATTTAATCAAATAAAATTTTGTTTTTAAAAAAGCAATTAATTGATTAATTTAGGAATAAAAAAGAAAAGATTATATATGACGAAGAAGGTATCACGGGGTGATTTTAAATGACGTAGCGTCAGCAACGCCGCTTGCGTTTTTTTCACTATTGTCCTGATAACTGATATTAATTAGAACTTCAGTAGATTTGTTACCACTTTATTTTTCAATGGGACAGAGTAACAGTGTATTTTTATTAGGTTCGTCCTTTTCGGTGGCCCGAGCAAGAAGATCTGAGGATGAGCGTCAATCTGTATTTATAGCAAAAGCGAGTGTACGTAATCAATTCTGCAACTTTACCTTAAATTTTCAATTAACATTATTTTTGTTAGAAATCGACTAACAATTAATTTGATAATTATTAAAAACAAATATTTGATCGATAAATCTAATATTTTTACAATGCAATGGTTTGTGTTACTCTCATTCAGACGTTGCTTCCGCTTTAACGATCTTACCCAAATAAACGTTACTTAAATTTTATTTTGATCAAAAATCACCTTCTAAATAAATGAATAATGATTTTAAACAAAAATTTCATCATCAAAAGTTAAATCATTTAATGTTTCTTTTTTTATTTTGTTACTTCCGTTTTAAGGTTACTTCTGTTTTACATGTCTCGTTTCTATTTCAGTCTACATCCGCCTTGCGCCGATATATTTTTAAAAAGTTTTTGATTGTCATCTAAAGTAACACTTTATAATTTCCTCTTGGAGGGCGTGGAATTGAAAGTATCGGATAAAGTTTTAAGGATTTAAATAAACGTGAAAATAAATAAAAATACATTGAAATTCAATAATTGTGAGTCTATCAAGCTTGTTTCTTTTAAGGTCAAGTCGGTGCCAAGTCGGTGTCAAGCTGAGTATCAAACCTACCGATTTAACCCCACCCCCACAATTTTTTGTAGTTATTTTTTTTTTAGGATTTAACGACTGACTAGCTTTTAAAAATTATAACTTTTTTGAGTAAATTTCATCTTAGTTTTTTTTTAATTTAATGCCTATTGATTGTAATTTTGTGAGTAAAATAGTCTCCTTCCTTAGTTTAATACATTTTTTGTATCTATAGTAAAAAAATTGGGAACAAGCAGCACAGAATGGAATTTTCAACTTTAAAAATTGATTAAATAAAGATCTTTAATTTCTGACTAACTTTAAAAACTGCGTGATAGCCTAAACTTTCATAATAATATAAATAGGGCATTTTTCACTAAATATACTTTATGGGGCTTTTTTACTAAAATCGGTCTCTGAAAGTAGTAAATCGGAAAACTTATAATTTTCATATTCTATAATTTGTTATAATCTTCGCATATTTTTTCAGTCTTAAGATTAATTATCCATTTAAATTTAAATTGAGCTCAGTTTATGCGTAAAAACCTAAATTTTATCACAGAATAAAGAATGGAGCAAAAATAAAACTGAAATGGTACAAAATGACCGCATTTTATTTATTTACATAGTTACACATACATAGTTTCAATTTGATAGTAACATTTTAAAACATCAGCAACCTCCACATTCGGCACCGTCACAAAAAAAACTCCTTAAATTCGTATTATTACTATATTTGGTTCGTCTATTGGACTCTGTTTGCTTACCGATTTCGTATTACGTTCCGTTGCCTTTATTTCCGGACTTCCGGATTTATTTCCAGAGCCTTTTATTTATTTTTAGCCGTTTTAACCGTAGCTATCTTCGCCCGATGCAGGGAGCTACGCTTGTGCGTCGTTTCATTCACCCCTTCGTCCACAAATGTAGCGATCCCGCCTTTTGCACCGAAGGTCCTGGATTCGAGTCCCGTAAAGGGCAAATTATGATGTATTTGTACCTCCATTACGAGTACATTACATTTGTTCCTGAGTCATGGGTATTTATATATATTTCTATTGATATTTAATATCTAAGTATCGTGCATATATGTTTATCCGTTACTCTAGTATCCATAACACAAGCCTGACAGTGCTTACTAGGCTAAGCTAATTGTTGTAGATATAAGAAATATTATTAGGTATGATATTATTTAATGAATCGAATGTAATCATTTTTCACCGCCACCACATCAAAAAAAAGTCTCTCATTTTAAAATGTAACCCCTCTACCCCAACCTTAGCATTAAAGCAAATGAGCATCCCCCTAGATATCGGAATAGGTTTTCTTTCTGGAAAATTCGAATTTCGAAATTATTCGTTCAGGTGAGTGTAAGTTTTCAAATACGCATAGTTACTATCGCCTTTACTTACTTAATTTGTTGTATTAAGGTTTATCACAGAAATATTAACTGAAACGCAATAGAATGTTTGCGTATTTAGAACGTTACACTTGGACTTCTAACATTATCTCATTATATTAATACTTCTACCATTATCATATATTAAAATTGAAGAAAATAAATATGTATATTTAAAGCGTATTTCTTAATATACTTCCTGCTTGGCATTAAGTAGGTCCATAAATTAAAGTGTATACAACTTATGTGCTGTCAACTGTACATTAGTATATCATTGAATCGTTTTTATTACACAAACAATCTGACTTAAGTAGGTATGCTTTTTAAAATTAACGATTAGGGCTCTAATACTACTATTAAATAATATAGTAAGCTTGAATTCCGCAGTTTTGTAATAATGGAAACACTAGGTACTGAAACTATACCGCCATCACCCACCTTACATCGGACATCCAAACGCACTGCGGGATACCACCCTTTCTTGGTTGCTATTCCTACCTGTCGCACCAAGCACTTCTCAACTTCTTTTATAATGCGCACAGCAAAGGAATGGAATTTCCTCCCTGCGTCTGTATTTCCGAGTACTTATAACCCTACCGTTTTGAAAGCCAGGGTGAATAGGCACCTTCTGTGCTAGCTCGTTCCACCGTGGATCCTATTCTGATCCCCGGGCTTGATTAAGATCAAGAGCGAATCCATTCAAAATAAAAAAGAACTATTAGCACCAAGTATAATTGGAATATAGTCTTCGTCAAATAAGTTGAACATGATTTTGAAATCATGTGACATGCGCAGTAGTGAATAATGTACCTAAACTTGCTACTGCGCATGTCACGTGATTTCAAAATCATGTTCAACTTTTTGCCGAAGACTATATTCCAATTCACAGATTTATTATAATTGCATCTGTGCCTTACCCGGCATTGGCCAAATTTCTGTGAAAACTCAGAAGAAACCAGCACTCAGAATAAAAGTATTGTTATGTTATTCCCTCCCGCTACGCTTTCCATGTTACTCTTGAACCCAAGTGTTCATAATGATAGTTCGGTACCGAGATTTTCTCAAAGGTCTACGACAAGGGTTTCTTTTAAAGACTAATGTTTTTACAAGGTCGTGAATGCCACCCTTGTGGTGCATGTAGGCGAGCCGTATGCTTTATTGCCACAAAAATAGTTTTAAAAAAATCTAATTATTTATTTAGTTCTTATACTTCCGCGCACAATACACATTAGAATAAAACACTTTTTTACGGATTTTAAGCATATTTTATTTTATATTTAATCCCGACGTTTCGACTCCTTTACGCTTCGTTTATCACGGCTCCTGTAATTACGATTAAAATCAATGTTTTTATCAATGAAAAATATATCAACCTAAATTAACTAATTAATTAATTAGAACTAATTAATTAGACATTAGAATAAAACACTTTTTACGGACTTTGCGCATATTTTATTTTACATTTAATCCTACGTTTCGACTTCTTTACAGGAGCCATGATAAACGTAATAAATAGTTCTAATTAATTAATTAGTTAATTTAGGTTGATATATTTTTCATTGATAAAAACGTTGATTTTAATCGTAATTAGGACATTAGTGTTTATTGCCGCAATTTATCAAGCTTATTTGAAATTTATAAAGGCCGCGCGTCGCTGGGTGCGGTGTTAATCTTATAAATTATGAAAACCAAGGAGAAAGCAATAAATTCCGATTCAGGCTTGCCAGCCGACACTAACATCAGAGAAGAGATACAAGATTCCGTATCTGAGGGTAACTTTTGGATGGGATTTATTTTATTAATAACATAGGCCAATATTAAGTTTATTATGAATAAGAGAAAGATGAACCAAAAAAAATTGAATTATTTAAACTAAACTGTTTCCTGGACCTTCAAAGCGAGTTTATAGTCAGACATTTATTTAAATCAGATATTCCGACACCTCTGTGTCCAAAATAGCTGTCAAATATTTTAGTGAATAATGGTTAAATATTATGTATATATGTTTGATCTTTATTTATTTTTATTAAACTGGCAGATCCTTTTAAAAAGTTTATTTAATTTGATGCATATAGCAAATAGTGGTATATCTATCATATAAAATTATTAAAGTATATTTAATAAACTTAAATAAATAAAATCGAAGTATCCTTTGGAACTGGTAAGAAGGGGAAGGTACATTGTTATAAAGCAATGCAATAACACCTAGTGCACCTACAAAGATTGTATACTACTGTTTGTAAGGTTTTTTTCCGAATGATTGACATTTATGCTTTTGATTTTTATTATTTAATCAAATTATAATGAAATTATAAATCGCTACATTCTTACAACTGCAAGAAATTATAATGTTAATTTTAGTCATATAGATATATTTTATACTAAACTTGTAACATTAAAAAATGAAACTCTTTGAAATCCCTAATATTTTGTTATTGTTTTTATTATAAATTCATTGCTTTATTATTATTATTAATTATCACTTATAATAATAATAAATAATATTTTCCACAATCACACCAATCAGCCTAGCCCATCGTAAGCACTGTAAGGCTTGTGTTATGGATACTAGGGTAACGGATAGACATACTTATACGATACATAGATATATTATATTCATAGAAATATATGTATATAAATATCCATGACTCGGGTACAAAATGCTCGTATTCATCATACAAACATCTGCCCCTTCCGGGATTCGAACCCAGGACCGTCGGCGCGAAAGGTAGGCTCGCTACCGTTGCACCAAACGGTCGTCAATTATTTACCTATGCTTAGTTGGTAAAACTTTTTATTAGTTCAACATTATGTATTTAATAGTGGAAACTCTTTTGGCTTTTGTATTAAAATTCTGTTTTAATAACAATGTTCCATTTAATGCTGAATGTCTCCCTAACAAATAAATAAATTTATTATCCTCTTTAAGTTGAAACTGAACAGCTTGCAGCGTGCAAGCAAAGTGCATACGTTTTCAAGACATCCCAAATGCTGCGGATTTACCGGGACAATGTCATTCATTGTAGAATATGAAACATACTAGTATTTTGGCTATACGCTAAAACTGTTAAAAAAACGTATATGAAAATACCATATATTTTCACTATACAACGAATGCTCTGATATGCACGTTGCTGTCGAAAACCAATTTTAAATTTTAGTTATTGAAAATATTCCTTGAAATGTTTCACCTGTGCCCACTAAATGCGGGAATCCAATTTCAGTTTACCATTTCCGAGTACGGGGTTATGTGTGCAAGGTAATATATAAACAGATAAAATTGCAATTTAAGAAACTAAGTCATCGCGCTTAACGTTCACAGGGGTATGATTTTACGGTGTCCTGTCTATAAGTAATGTACTGATAATTTTTTTGCTATTTGTTAGAAATGCTAATTTAAATAACAATATTAGTCGGAACCCAACTTTGCCAGGTGTAATTGACATAATTCTACTTTAACTTTTTTCTACCTGTAAATCTATAATCTAAGATCACAGTAGTTTGTGTGTTTGTCTGTCCGCTCTTTTTCCCGCTCTTTTTCCATTGTATATGCGTTACCATAGCAACGAGTTCGTCTACCGGACGCTAGATGGCGCTAACGGAAAAGTATTTAATAATAGAAAAAATTAAAGAATTTTGTCCACCCGTGTGAAGCCGGGACGGGCCGCTAGTTTAAAAAAACAATATTATTTATTGGCAATTGACTTTAATTTCTTTCTTTATACCTTTGGAGACTGGGACTAGGGACATCGACATCAGTTCTTAATTTAAATTTTAGAGACTGTTATCAAAGTGAAGCCCATTGCAACTGTTTACAAATACAAGTTATTTAAAAAATCGGAATTTCTTTTTATGACTACGTTACTAATGTCGTATATTTGCATATATACAAGTTATTTTAAAAAACGGAATTTCTTTTTATGACTTCTTTACTAATATCATATATTTGCATAATATTACATAACAGCCAAACAAAGGGCTGAAGGGTGAAGAGATTAGCACATTTGGCATTATAGTTTATAAATTATAATAACATTATAATGACATTTTTTCTACTTTATATTTTAAAGGTTTTAAGTGTTTCTGATTTTATTTATGGGGAAAATACTTAAACAGAGCAGAAACAACAAAGAATAATCCAAAAACAAGTTCCGGCCCTGCAACTAATGAAAGTTGTATACTGTTTGTTTTGCTACTAGCTTTTACAACGTTCAAATAAGGCTAAGGAAGAATTTGGATAAAATAACGAAGTGTTACCAAAGAAGCAACGTTTAACCAGTAGTTTTATCTGGAAATAATGATTACATATTAAAATAAAAACAATCCTGGATTTATTTAGCTCATCAATAATTTGAAAAATGTCTGTACAAGTATATGACATTTACAGAAGCATATGGTAGAGCTAAAGTTAAATGTTAATGTGTTATAGTAGATTCTTACGTAGTCGACTATACAATAAGAAAGAAGAAAGAAAGAAGAATCTGACTAATTAAATTGACGAGAATTTATAAATAAATAACTATAAAATTAAAAATTTAATAACTGTACAATCCTATATGTAAAAATAAAAATGTTAGTAGGTACTTATATGAGGTTAAATTTTAACATTTTCCAATTCTATTTATTAATTTGCTATCGATGAATGAGTTGATTATAAGGAAATTATAACCTAGGCTGTAAGTTATTCATTAAGAATGAAACTTTAAATATAAAAAAATTAATTTTTTCGCCGTCGCGAAATAAGAAGCACAAAATCGGTCACATTTTATATAATATTTTTTAGATAATTTTGTAAAATTCTAATGTGAATTCGGTAGTGATATGTCTAGTTTTTTTAAATGCCCAAGTCACCGAACCTTATTGGAACTGTTGCTTGAGTGGAACGATAGACATATTTAATATTAAAAATAGAGGAAAGCGTATGTTTCATTATGTCATGAGTAACTTATAAGAAGATGACGAAACTTCCAAAACAGAAAACATCAAACGAAAAGGCAATATCACGTTTAAGTAAAAGCTATATGACTGTTGATTTATAATATCTGGAGAAGAGAATAATCGAGAATGTAAGAACCTAAGGGATGGATCGATTTTTAATAGACTACAGCTAATTATGGCGCTATTTCAATGAAACCAGATATAAGTGTCTCTATCGAAACAATTGGCTGCGACAAATATTTCACACAATTTTTCAATCGTTATTTTGGAATACTTGGATTAGGAAAGCAGAATCAGAAAGGATGGTGAACGCATCACTCCCAGGGTTCCAAAATCTTAATATCATAGTGACTGTAAAATTAAGAAGATCACTAATTGGGTTTAAATGGAAATACTAATATTGCTGGACTAAGAGAGTTACCATATTGTAAACCAACAGTAGATGAAATCAGATGATTTTTCAGCGGTCGAAGCACTCACCCGGATAGTGACAGGTCGTGGGTTCGAATCCTACCTGTGGGCTTGGAGGCGTGGTCGTTTTTTACATGCGAATTTATATCTTATACAAATATGGCATTGTGAATGCAAAAAATAAAGTTAAAAACATTATTATAGCTGGTTCCATCTTAATCGAATCCTTACTCCTTACTAATATTATAAATCGGAAAGTGAGTTTGTTTGTTTGTTTGTTCCGCTTTCACGCCGTAACTACTGAACCGATTGCTTTGAAATTTTGCAGACGTAAAGATAAAAGTCCGGATTAAATAATAGGGTACTTTTTATCCTGGAAAAAAATCATATTCCCAAGGAAAAACAAAAATATTGTTTGCTTGATGGATGGATTGTAGATGGCGCTGTGTGTCGTTTAAAACAACGTAAAATATTGCAAACGAACATAAACATGTAAATTTAGAAGCTAAATGATACGATAATGAATCCCCGAAAATGAGGAATTCCCGAGTGATGACGTACAATTTGTTTTATCGTCTAAACTGTTTTTTTTACATCTACTTATATGTTGCAAACGAATATGAACATGTAAATTTTGAAGCTAAATGATACGAAAATGAATCCTCGAAAATGAGGAATTCTCGAGGGATGACGTACAATTTGTTTTATCGTCTAAATTGTTTTTTTTACATCTACTTATCCTGAAATCACTAAAGTCAACGAATTACTAATTGGTATAAGTATGAGTTACGTTATTTAGTTCTTGAGGTATGCGATAGATGGCGCTGGGTGTTTTTTAAAATATGGTAACGATGTGTTTTTTAAAATACATAAGAAGTGGAATGATAGCTTGGAAAAACATTGTTTTTCGCATGGTCAGCTCTATGTAGCGTGTTCCCGGGTTTCCAGTGCCCAAAATCTGCATGTTTTTGCTCCACAAGGGTAAACATATAATATAGTGTACCATTCAGTTTTGGTTTAACAACTAATTGTATCCAGCGTTACATCGCGCTTCTTAGATTTTTCCGTGGGAATGAGAAGTTTTCTTATAATTGTGCTTTATACCGCAATATAACCGAATTCCACGCGGGCGAAGACGCGGGCGGAAAGCTAGTATTTAATATTTGTAAAAATGTTACTTTCGATGTTGAAGGTAGTTAGCGTTAAACATTGGTGGAACGATACTAGCTTATAGTAGAAGTTGAAATACGTTTGTGAATTTCGACGCGTCTGCCAGCGTTTTGGTAGCGCAGTGGTCAGAGCACTCGCCCAGTTAGCGTAAGGTCGTGGGTTTGAATCCAACCTGAGTGCTCGGAGGCGTGGTCTTTTTTACATACGTATTTTATATCAAGAAATATGGCATTGTAAATGCAAAAAATAAAGTTAAAAACATTATTATAGATAGTTTCATCTTAATCAAACGTTTGATATTTGTAAAAATATAGATACAAGTACACACAAGTAAACACTAAGTACTTTACAAGTACATTTGTATTACAGTTCTTCAAACCCTACCCAACCCTATAAACCCTGGTATTATTAAAGGATTTATTGGCATACATCATTATATTTCATAGCTCTTATAATTAATTGTGGATGCCCGCGACTTCGTACGCATGGAATTACTTTGTATCACCCTCACTTAAATTTCAGACCAAAGTTATGGGTCTTTCTGCCACTAAAGAAGCCTATTTCCTTCCCCAGGGTTCAAGCAATCTTTAGCAAAATTGGTGCATCGTTTTCGTCGTAAAATCGTAACAGATGAGTTGAATTCGCATTAATAATATTAACATGAATTGGGTTAACTTTCATTTGATCTTTATATAGGTTAAAGTAAAAAAGTCTTCAGAGTTAAATTATTATAATAGAATAATACTAGAAAAAATAGACTCGGGTCACAAGTGAATTCTCAGGCGGGAATTCACTTGTGACCCGAGTCGATTTTTTCTAGTATTTTTCTATTATAATAATTTATCTTATAAGATCGCATTAAAAATGCATAAAATATATAAAAATTATAAAAGTTTTCAGAGTTTTCTACCATTCGGTTTACTTTTATAAAATTTAATTCAGTAAATAATTAAATTACCCAAATGCTTCAGTAAATTTGTTTCAATAATGTACAATTCCTTTTCATCTCTAATTTAATCCAACCTTAAGGCATTGGTGAATTTCAGATTTCTTAACGCATGTCGCCCTCATTCATCAGTCGAGTTCACGCTCCACCAACCCCGTCAACGTTGATTACCAATTTTCCCTTTCATGAACTTGTTAAAATTAATGCAGTTAATGTTAAAGGGACGGCAAATTGTGAAGTATTCAAAATCGACATATTCTAGGAAGCCCTTTGCTCCACCGAACCCGCATCGAATTAAACCTCGTGACCCTTGGATCCAATTTAACTCTTCCACAGATAGCACAGGGTTGTGTATTAATAATTTATGCCCACATAAATTACTAAAACATTATCCTTTCCTTTGGTACACAACAAATATTAATTCCGTGAATACTTCCCGTAGCTGAGTAGACCCATTTTGCATAGGTTTGCCATTCTACGCTTTTGCCGCATACGACTTTTTACATAATTAGATAAGTATTTAATGGCGATGGTTTTAAACGACGATTTCCATACTTATAAGATGACCATGACCGGGTGTATGACAGATCTTTGTCAGTAATCATCTACGAGGTCGTAAATAAAATATTTTGCTTGAGCTGGTTTGTTCTACTTGTTTTTAGTTAAGTTTTATTACTTGTCAGGATATTATTTTATTACCTTTTTTGTTGTTTTGGCGCTGTTAGCCCTTAGCTGGGATAATGAATTTGAAGAACACAACTAGCATTGTAAAATCATTTTGGACCAAGACACCAAATTTCGTAGAAAAGAAACGCTATATCGGCAGTATAAAAATACAGATCACTAATATGGGTCGATAGACTTTACCAAACATTCCTGCTTAGCATAGGGAAAGGCTGCCATCCAGCAATGGATGTTTTTCAGCTAAGATAGTGATGAAGATCCTTGTGATTGAAAACGACATAGGAAAAATGGGTCATGACCTATCACGCCAGCCATATGCGGATTGACGACACGTACTTAAAATCAAGAGAGGTTGATATTGCTTTATGTTGCCTCAAAATAGTAAAATCATTTTTACGTCAGAACCTATAAATAAGGAACGTAAAAAAAAATACTACAGAATCTGACGTCAGAAATGACACATGAAGCAAAATAATATAATAACACGTTTTGTGAATAACGGACAAGCGGTGTTCGCAAGACCTTTTATGGAATTTGGTCAAGGGTAACACATTATTGGAGTTACATAATGTAAGGAGTCAACAATAAAAAAATATTTGTTAAATACGATTCTTTTACGTCTAGGGTCGTTTTTAGGGTAAAAAACGGCTAAAACCCAGTTCTAAAGAAAGGAAATAGTTTTCACTTTTACAAGTATATGCTACATAGTATGTTTATTTATTATTGTAATTAAACTGATGGTGTATAATTTCTTTAAAAAAATGTTCCATGTAATCCTTTAATTTTTATTTCAATTTGTCAAATACACATTTCATAGTATTAAAACACTTTTAAGCAAAAGTAAGGTAGGAAATGCAATTATTATCTATGGTACATAGAGCCTTTAAAGTTTTACGGCACTCAGAATGACAAATGTTCTCTTCCCCAACGGTACGCAGTGGTCATAAAACTGGGGACCGTTCCGAAGCTAAAGAGAAGTTCGGGTAATCGCAATAACACTCCAAATTTCCCACACGACTTGACTATTACAGAATTCCATTGAAAAAACTTAATCATACTTGTAGCACCATATGGCTGCGAACCATGTCCGAAGACATAAATGGGCACGTTGTCGTCACAGATGGAATGCCAGTGCCGGGGCAGCCTTGCTGTGAGATGGGGGAGGGGGGCACCCGCGCAACCTGCTACCTTCGATTCACTCTTCACAGTGAATACTGCGCGTGCGCAGCGTCCGTACACGTCCTCGCTGCCTTTTTCGTGGCGAACAAAATCGAAAACAAATAACTGACAAATAGTGAGAGTGACTTAACATGTTAAAGTGATGTGTGCTTGTGTATAAAAAAGGTAATGGTTGATATTGAACGCCGCACAGCTCAGTTTCGTGTGTTATAATAAGCAAGGGCATTTATGAGTTAGCAAGCAACGCCTTCGATAGCATTTCGTTATTTATCCCTAAGTCATACCCTGATTGCAACATATTGAAAGTTCATCGGTTTTTAATGTGAAACAGGTGCGGGAGAATATTTTTATGAATGGGCGATCCAATGACCGGTTCGCTTGCATAATCGGCGTCAATAAGAACAGCGTGACATTAGAGGCTCAGTAAATTTTTCAAGTACAAAAAGTGACAAAGATTATGAGACGAAGTTCCAAATGACATCATTGCGCGTTATGTTAGCACTACACCTACGCAACACGTGTTTAAGTTATGGCGTTAAATACCAACTGGCGATATAAAACAATTTTTCGCAAAGAAAAACGTAAACAACGAATCCAATGGGATTCAGGGCAAAACAGGTATTCGCTAAAACCCACCTAACAAGTTAAGGTTTTGCAATCAACCAAAAAGTAAAAAAGTTTTTAAAATAACTTAGACATAGGTTGAAGTAACTGAAATTTTCAACCTTTCGTTTTGATTATTTCTAGCAAATCAAACCTTACGTTGTAATTGACAAGAATATCGGATGCAAAAAAAGTCTGTGAAAATATAGTTAGATGATATCACCTGGCATAACTGTATAAGTTTCCGCTAATCAATAGTTAAAATAACAAACAAAACGCACATCAAGAGACAATACATATCATTGTCTCTTGAGGTGCGTTTACAGAAAAGGGGTAGATTTTACAGCCAATTATTGTAGAAGTACTTAAGGGTTAAGATGCGACATCACAGGTACCATAAAACCGAACAACATTGCACATGGAGAATAAATAAGTCTGCAAACGAAACACAACTCTGAGTCAATTACGACAAAATGTAAAATATAATTTAATTCACGTGAGTAGAGTCATTACATGTGATTTGGGATATTTTTGCATGATATGTCACATCAAGTTACAAGGTAAGTTGTAATTGGGGACTGGAGTTGTACGATCAAATTAAAGCTATACCTACACTGTAAAAATTATTGGTCTTTAATACAATACCATAAGATAACTCAAAACGTCAATGTGTATATATATAGCTTGATGTGCTGATTACTGTATATGTGAGTCGCCTCAGTGACAAAAAAAAATGTCAATTAACAACTAAATATTACTAAATATGGACGTAAAAACATGCAATAAGTAATAAAAATACATAAATATAGGTTTAAGGGTAGAAATAATTATTTCACTAGGGACTCTACATTTTCTAGCACACCAATCGAAATTCTCACCAGTTTTGGTGAAATTGTTTAAGTACTTATATTGTTTTTATCTTTAATGGTGAAATTGTTTCATTTGTTAGTAAGGAAAATACAATAACTTAAAAAAATAAGCATTTAAATTTTCATTTACAGTGTAACGGGATGTTGCTAATTTTATTTGTAAATTGGAAATTAATGTTACAAAATTTTGAAAATGATCTTGTTTGTTAAAAAGAAGTTTCTTAATTAAATATAAACAAAATTGCATCTTTTTAAGTGCTCTAAATTAGACAGCAATATGTCAAGAAAAAGATTAAACAAATTTCAAATTTAGCCTGGACCACTATTTTTTCTACCAATCTCGTGAAAAAAGAGCTTCACCAGTCTGACGAGATCATTTTCTAAGAGAACCATCTTCTAAGAATGATAGTCCCGATTAAGTTTTATAGAAAAAAAATAAAATGACACTAGTTACTGTAAGAAGATAACTGGCACCATTCTGTAAATGTACGACAGTTTAAAAAAATGTTTTAAAAGAAAAATCATATGGTTAACCATTTGATATTAAATACATTGGTTATTAATATAGATATATTTTTCGAAATACGTATGTAATTCCCACTATAAAAACTATTATTTTCAAGCTAATCTCCCTATATTCACTTGAATTTATTAACTAACATTAACTAGGATTCGATAATATAATAACGTTTGTAGGTGGTAATTCCTTATCAGATAAGTTTTCTGTAAACTCGAACATAAATTAGTTCTTCAAGTAGTTTGCTAAAGTTAATAGTTGCATACAATATTCTTTTTACTTTAGTCTCTGCCCCTACTATCTGATTAACTATAAATTATCGAGGAATAATCGAGACACAAAAACATGGTGTGTAGCCTTTCCATCTATGTGGATTCTGGTGCAATTTTCACTCATATGCACCTTCACCTAGCTTAAGATTTGCTTTAGTTATTGACCTTTATTATTAAATTGTTTCTTGGCACTGTAACTCAAAATCAATGTCCTTTCTAGAACATCATCTTCTAATGATATCCTGTTATAAACCAGAATAACTTCTGCACTCTCGCAAGCGATTATAGATACATGATATTTAAAAAACCAAGGAATTTCTAGAGTAGGTACAGAAAGGAAAAGGGACTTAAAATATGATATAGAATATGTGTTTTGAGCTACAGATTTTAGATAAGAAACAAGTATGTACTTCAAAAAGAATATTACAATAGTGTTATCTTCGTTGTATTATTTAAGATCGATTTTAATTTAGATCGACTTTTCAGTGAAGGTAAATGTTCTTCTAGTATAGTCTCCGGCAAATAAGTTGAACATGATTTTGAAATCACGTGACATGCGCAGTAGCAAGTTTAGGTACATTATTCACTACTGCGCATGTCACGTGATTTCAAAATCATGTTCAACTTATTTGCCAGGGACAATAGAGTTCGGGGTACGCTCCTTCAAGGTACTTTCATAGCTTTTTTTAGAAGAAATAATGCCAGATAAATTGTAGCTATTTATTTGACGGCATGATGCGGTGAAACTCAGAGCCAAAAAGCTTATAGGAATTGTATTCTGATATATTTTCGATGGTTTTATTCACGCTACCCAAAGGGATTTTTTCTTGCCAGTTTGCTTGCCACATCCGAAATCTCTCTCGAACTACAAGGGGCTCTTTAGTATTTTTCATTCTACTATTACCCATCCTCTATTTGTGCCCAGGCATGGCAGTGTGTAAGTTTTGACCCCTATCTTTATTTTTACCTCTTATAATCTTATAAAATGAGTACACGCTACCTCAAAATGGCTTACTTCTCTATCCCCCAGCACTTGCAACCCCACATTCTTTATAACTTGAGTGAATGAGCTTTATATAGGGAAGCTCTCACCATCGTTATCAAAATGTGATCAACAGTCAAACGATTACACATAAAAATTATAATGAAAAGCAGTGTCTGGCAAATCAGTATAGCCGCGTCTGTGAAATTAGAAAAACATCCAGCTCTTATTAAGCATAAGGAGTCGTAAACGGCAAATAATATTACTAGAGGTACTTACCATGCAACTCCCGTAGACCAACTAGGGTCTTTTACTGCGATCTTCAACCCGCCTGCGAATACAAAGCCTCTCATTTCCGTTCAGCAGTGAACGTCTTTTGACTGAAATGAAAGTTTATTTGAAAAAAATATTTAATTAATATTTATATGGATATATATATTATTTTTCATTTTTAATGTCGCTGTGAACGCATCCAAACCTTTCTATCTTTAAAATGTGGATGCACTCCTTTTGAAGGTATATATAGTAGATACCTCAAAAAGGAATGCAATCATCAAGTTGGTATCTGTCCATAGTATCTAAATACAAAACATTACTTACTTCCACAATATCTCTGATCGCGCCACTATTTGAAAATGACAATCTTATATCAAATTACAGTGATTCTTTCGCAGTATCGAAGTTATTTATAAGAAACCTAAGTAGTTATTCCAACTTTATTGCTCAATTTGATATAAAACCCTTTATTGTTCGTATTCACATAAGTATGTTGAATCATTTCAATTATAATGCCTTTACTAATTAAACAATTTATAACCTTTAATTATCTTTATGAATACAATTCATAAGGCTACGACTATATTGCGCGTACGGTGCTAATTCAACAGTAAAAGCTTGAATTGTTAAAATTTTCAATCACTCTAGAAATTAATGTGTGAATCCGTCTAGCTTATCAGTATTAAATGGAACTGCTAGTGAATTTATTAAAAGGAACTAATTGCTATATTACATATAATATTAATCAACGTAGATAACTAATATTTAAATAAAAATTTCATCAACAAAACACTATTTGGTATAATATTTCCTGCTTATCAGCAACAGCGTAGCTACCATGAAATCGTTAGCCTGCTTTCCGGCTTTTTCTCGGATAACGGATGCCAGCTTTTTAACGTAGATTGATGACAAATCTTTTCTGTTCACTATAGCCGATCCCGGAAACTACAGTTCTTCCTATACATTCTTACATACACTGTCGCATTAAATGGCGGATGCCAGATGGATTGTTGTAGTATATGTATACTATGTGTAGGTACATATTTCACATAATATCACGACACAGAACCATACTAACACTCTAAAATCATAACATGACACTAGATCCACAACGTATGTACAGTCATTCGATACCACCACAACCATACCATATCAATCTTTACAAAACTGTCAAAGGAGAAGGAACATTTTGGGCAAAAATATAGTTCTTTAAAATCCAATATTCGAATTAGATCATTATAAAAGCTAGAAGAACTGAGGTTTTGTATGTAAATAATTGAGAAAAATTGTAAGTTTAATTATTTTTCTAAACTTCTCTTGTGTGAAGCACTCTTGAATATTGTTACGTCATAATTGGTCACTCTGTTATGATAATCATATATGCTGGCTTGAGTCGACACAAGAACTTATTCGTGACCTCAGTATTAAGCTGGGCCTAGATAAAATTCTAACAACATATGATGGCAGACCATTCTCATGCGACGGCATCTTGGTGATCTTTCAACATTATATAAATCCCCAATTCCACCCTTCGGCATCACATTTCGAATTCAGTTTCGTTAAGGTTTTGACAAATTCAACCGCAGACAATGTCTGTATGATCCTTTAACTATAAATAATGTATCATTTAATTTCCCATCTATACGAATGTGAAGGAAAGTAAATCTTTTATTTGAGAATCTTGAAATATTATATTAGAATTTAAGATTATTATTAAAAAAATATTAAGTGTTCAGAAAATATTTAATTACTCATGAGTTGTTATTAATAAATAGCACAAAAAATTGTATTTAAAGTACCTAATTAGTTAAAATACTTAATTCGAATTTTGTTCTCGGTTGCTACTGAAATACAAATTTTGTAATAAAGGATCAGAAATATTCAATGTTATAAATAATGTATTCAATGTTATGATTTGTATTTGTTATCATTTCAAATAAATAAGGCTTAACTATAATACAAAAGTTCGACCTCTATCGGTTGAACTGCGAACCCCAAGTTAAAATCGTCCAGTAAGTAGAAAATCTTCTTCTTTGATTTTTCTGTACGACTTAGTAATTTCCAATTACATATTTCAAATTCGTATATAGTACAAAAAATGCTCTCTCACGTTTTCTCGTTTCTTTAAACGTTTATTTTATACCGTTAACAAAAACCAACATTACGATTTCACATAATTTAAAATAGTTAACAGCAACGTCAGATAGCGCTAAAATGACTTACCGTGTCTCGTCTAATAATACTGTGAGTAATTGAATATGTTTGTGAAAAAAGCGTGACCAAAGCAAGACCACTATAAACTGTGATGAAAGATAAAAAATATCTCATATCAGCTCAGAGACCCAATTAAAATTGTTATAAACGTTATTAATAAAGAAAAAACTACAATAGCGACTAGGGTAAGAAAGGAAAATTACGACATATTAGGTTAGAAGAAAACACTTTTTTACGGATTTTTGCGCATGTTTTTAGGATCACGGCTGATCCTGTGATCACGGTTCCTGTAAAGGAGTCGAAACGTCAGGATTAAATATAAAATAAAACATGCGCAAAAATCCGTAAATAAGTGTTTTATTCTGATGTGTAATGTGCGCGGAAGTGTAAGAACTAAAGACATATTAGGTTCTTATACTTATATATATGTTTTTTTCAACACACAATTTCACCAATAACTTCGATTATTCAATAGCTGCTTCTATTTCTTTATTATACATTTCTTATGTTTCTATAATGATAAAATATTTCCTTTTTTTACAAAGAATACACAATAAATTTTACTCTTTTTTGTTAACAGCATTAACAATTTGTTTAGTTAAAACTTTGACCGAATAAATATTTCTATCCAAATAAATAATGCGGTCGTTAGCTAGATTTTTTAATAACACATACCAAAAATTGTTACAGTAAGTTTAGTAGTTACTTAATATACTCAAATATATAAATATGAAAATATAGGTAATCTTTACAAAAAAGTCTTCCAACAAACGACAATCGCAAAGGAATAATACACTGTCAACCAAAAATAAGTAACCACTTATAGACAACCATATTTCCTTAACAACTCATGGTAGGTCAATGAAGGTGACATGTAAAAAGGTTTTAATGTGTAAAATAAAACTTTATTAATATAATTTCTGTTACATGAAAATCTTTGCAACTTTATAAAATATAGTCATTAATGTAAGTGACTTGTTATGTTGTAGTATAAATAATAGGATACAGTATAAACTTCTTTTGGAAAATCAAGTAATGGTCAATATGCCATATTTTTCAATATGCCATATTTGAAATTCACCTATAATGTATGCGTGTATAGGTGCGAGCTATATGGATAGATATTTCTACATGGATGCGCCTCACATTATTGGAGCCACCGGAGCGTGAACTGGTCGTTAGAGGCTGCTAGTTAAAAATAAAATTATACAATTTTAGCACCCTAGTCTTCTTTTGTACGTGCACCTTCTAACCTCGGAATTTATTTGTGAAATATATTACCATTTCCCCGTTCAATGTGAATACGCGACGAATTTATTAGGGAACTTTTGAAGATACATTTGATGAAATCAATGATATTTCAAGGAAAATACGAAAATAAGAACACTGAACCTTTCCAAATAGATATCTACATTGACTTTAGTAGTTTACCTATTTCACAAATTTAGACGAAATACAGACTGCAGAAGTTCGAGTGTGGTGGCATAAAAATATATGAGATAGGAGGCTTAAGTGTGTTAAAACATGCAAACGCTACTATTACGTTTAAGTTTTAATTTGTGTAAAACAAGTATGAATATAAGTTCCAAATTCAAATTTAGAACACTAAAAATTAACTCAAAATAGCTAAAAGATAAAGTTAGCATTTTTGAAACTTACAATCAACCCTCTATCACAACGCTGGGGATTGAGCTGACACGACTGAAGTATGATATTGTTTGGCTGTGTCCATTGTTAAACATTATTACTGTTATACAATTTAAAAAGGCAAACCTGTTAAGGGTAACGAATCCAAATTCCATGAAAAACGGAAAACAGACAAACATTGTCATCACTTTATCCACAGATAAAATACCATTTAAAAACGAGCCCGTAATGTCTAGATTTCACTGGGAACTTACAATTTGACGATAAGCCATCCTTGCGTATACTCGTAATCCACGCAAAAATAGCCATTACATATTGTTATAATTATATCAATCGATAAGCCACCGATTGTTATCAGTATAACATATAATATATATTTATTTGCTATGGCCTTAACATACTTTAGTATGTTAACTCTAGTTTTTGCTTGACTAAATTATATAAGTTACAACAAGATAATTGTTGCTGTATGTTGGTAAATTGTTTTGTGTAACTATGTGCACGGAAGATGGACATTACCAGACTAGATGGGTACTTAACGTCCGCACATCACAGAGTAATTACGTTTTCTCTTTAATCCTCTTCATATAGTCAGTAGAATGCAGGTTTTACCTACCCAAAGAAGATTAGCTCAATATTCAATTATAGTTTCAAACCATGAAGTTCATGTATGAAGGATAATAAGATGAGGTTATTGAGTTAAAATTTTAGAAATAAAAAATAGTTTAAATCATATTTTAGTCTTTATTAACCTTCTAATAATTATGTAGTTTTAACTAAGATTGTTACTGATTCAGGTGTTTACTGTATCAGAGGATGTTAATGCTGAAGCTGATATTAATAAATAATGTTAATAAAACATATCCTACTTAAATTATTAGTAAATGAGACAACCTTTTTTTTAATATAACACAAATTTTACTTAATTATTATATGATTTTTGTTTACTGAATATACTATACCTCTATAGTATAAGAATACATTATATAATATGTACATGTTTTTGTAATAATCATTTATAATAATAACCCACGTTTAGTTATCGCTTTATTTATAAAGAAGAAGAATATTACTAGAATTTTAGTTTAGTTTAGTTTTTATATTATTATAAAAAAATATAAATATCAATTAATCAATAATAAGCACAATCATCACTCTGGCCTTGCACATAATATTCAAAAGAAAAATACAATTATTTATAACAGATTTTTATTATTATTCTAAGGGTTTTATTGGAGGAGGCATTTGGAATTGGTTTATGGATTACTTATTTTATTTCTTATTTCACGTCCAAAAAGTTAATGCTGACAAAAGGATCAATGAGGGTATAAATGACAGCTTTTTGGATAACTATCTATGATTGATTAAAACTCTACGTAACTTGCGCCAGGTCCCGCCTTCAAAGAACACGTTACGACTTGAATGTCAACATTAAAAAACAGCATTAATTTAGCTGATGCTGAGGCTGATATTAAATTAAAGCTGATAATCAGCAGATGCGACTTTAAGGGCCACCGTTACTTTTTACAATTATTTTTATACTTTGTTTGCTTAGAAACAAGCATCACGATATATTATTCATTAATCAATATAATGGCATAAATTACCCTCCCGAAATTTGTAACTAATTATATAACGCTTGAAAATGTAATAATATCGTCATATTTTTTTGTAATATTTTATCATTTATTTTTTGTTTATCAATTATTAAGTAATTGTAATGACTGGATGCAAAAGATCTGAAAGCTTCTTCGGCCAATATATAAGTATTACTATTCATGGAGGAAACACTGCAACACTTTTGGATAGCTTTCTGATCAGCAACAGCGAAATAGATCTTCTTCTCTTAACGTATTTTCACCTTGTCCTTGTCCGGCTACGGTCGACATTTTAATCGATTTTCCCGCACACTTATATCACAGATTTTGTGACTGACTGTTAACATGACGTGTACTTCCCTCGGGTGCTACTGACAAAGGTTCAGACATCTTCCACAAAATCGAACGAAAAACCGTATGCTAACGCTGATTTGTCATATGTTTTATTTAATACTTATTTGTTTTTTATTCTATACATGTAGTCATACTTATATACTTATACATTTATGTATAACTAATTATACATCAATGGTCGCAAACATATGAAATTATAGTTTTATAAATTTTATGCATTTTCAATGCGATCTTATAAGATAAATTATTATAATAGAATATACTAGAAAAAATCGACTCGGGTCACAAGTGAATTCTCAGGCGGGAATCGAACCCGCAACCTTTGGAAATCCGGTCCAATCTAGAAGGGTCTAAGGTCGGTCGCCCAAACATTTTTAAAAATGTTTCTTTCGATTACGAGAGAATGATCTGGGAGAGCATTGGACCGGATTTCCAAAGGTTGCGGGTTCGATTCCCGCCTGAGAATTCACTTGTGACCCGAGTCGATTTTTTCTAGTATTTTTCTATTATAATAATTTATCATATGAAATTATACTTATACAAAATAAATAAACAATAAATATTTCTAGTCTGTCTTATCATCGTCGCCTTATATTATAAATTATGATCTCTCTTATTAGAGCGTCGTTAATATTATATTAATACTAAATAAACTAATAACCTAAAGCGTGCGCACGAAAGGAAGTAAGACTATAACATTAAGTCATAAACTTAGTCATTTGTATGATCAGAATGTGAATGACTCGGGTCCTGTGGGAAACACGACTTATTGCCTTATAATGTCGCCTACACAACGATAAACATGTACTGACAACAGCATGACAAATGTACCACCTAAAGTCTTTATATTTTTTATTGACAAGAAATAGAAATAGAGCTTTTACTTTTACTAAAAAAGTTGTAAATCAAGAAATAAGATCTTAATTAATCGATTCCACATTCTTCAGATGAAAAATTCTTGGATAGTGCTGTTAACATCGAAGTTAACTCGGTGATTCAATACTTATTGTAAAAGGACCAAGATTATTCCAAATAAAGGCGCGCCATTTATTGGAAACACATAAAATTATAGTTCTTCATAGAAAATACTTGTTATAGCATCGGTGTGCCACGTTTTTACTCAGAATAGATTGTAATTTTTAATTACTTTCACAGGATTGTATTTAACTAAAATAGCTGTTTGGTAACTTTTAATTTAAATTAATAATACAATTGAAGCAAAACATAAGGTACTATAAGAATGCAATTGTTGCTCTATATTATATCATATTGTGTGAAAATAAGAGTCATATATATATATATTTTTTAGTATATGTAATTCTAAAATATTGTTGATGATTCTGAAGAGATTTAAATAAACTCCAATTAATTTATATTTTATTTGTTATTTCAACATTTAAACGCTTACAGCATTAAAATATTTATATCTAAACTGAGCACCGATACCTTGACAGACTCGTCGACCTCGTCTGATCAGAATATGTAGCAGCTCAATTGGAAGAGCACTCGCCCGAATAGCGAGAGGTTGTGGGTTCGAGTTTAAGGTTTATGCAAGAGCAGAGGTAGTTTCAAATTTGAATTATTACTAGACACTGGCAGTTTAGTAATGTAAGGTAATGGACAACCATTACCTTAGTCATTCTGTGATCACATGTGAAACGCCAGGATTAAATATACAATAAATTATGCGCAAAAACCGTAAATAAGTTTTTTATTCAATCGATTTAGTAATTAAACCAGAAGATGATAACAGTATCATTTTACAATTCCTAAGCAAAAACCAAAAATATATTCACAAAAAGTAACATTTAAATTAAATATATTTTAAAATAAAATAAAATAAAACAATTTAAAACAAAACAACCTGAAACTGAAAAATTAGTGTGGTTTCCATTGTTTATTACAAAAATAATTGCGGCAAAACAGGTAATTACTTCTTGCATTTTAAGAATTTTTATAGCGATATAGTCTCATTGTCACGTTCCGTCATTGTCACGTTCCACCTGAGCGCGGAACAAGCGATAGAGACGCACGATCGGCCTAAGCGATCGGCTTGTGACGCATTTATCTCTCTTCCACTCCATCGGCCGATGCGTCTGAGTAGAAGAGAGACAGAGACAGCACATAACCTCCACATGAACTGTTTTGTCAACTGTTTATAAAGTGAAGTGAAAAATTAATGTGGTTTCCATTGTTTATTACACCAACGATTTCGGCAAAAAAGGTAATAAATTCTTGCATTTTAAGCATTTGATAAGCGATATAATGTCACATATTTATTCTTCGATTATTAAAAAAAAGTAGTGTCGGTCGGCGAGTGTGCTAATAATAAGTATTTACAATTTTGACTTAAACAATTATTATGTATAACTCATATAAACGATCGTATAAAAAGTCAACTGCGGAGGATCTTAAATATCACACATGTATATAAGTTGTAAATACATAGTTCTCGGCTTGCCCCGACTGCAAAAATAATTGGTAATGGTAAATAAAAAAAATATAAGGCAAATTAATTTTATTTGTAACTGTTCAGAACGAATAATGTGTTATCATCTTAAATTGATTGTTGAATAGGTTTTAATTTTGTTTTATTTTACCTTTTTGCAAATCGCGATGCGTGTTCTCTGTGCCGTTTAGCAGTCACGTAAGTACCTTCAAATTCCATGATCATTTGACCGTCGATAGGTACCTATACTAAGTTATGATAATTACAGTTGCTGCACATAACGTTATGCGTGGTAGAGTTCATGTTTATATTCTTGCAGTCTATTAAGAGATACTAATTTTATGGGGTCACCCTAAAGGTAAACCGAATTAAATAAAACAAAATTGAAAAACAGTTCAAATTGATGGAGATATCGCGTAACATACATGCAAAAAATAATACAATCTAATTGAGAACCTCCTCCTTTTTTGAAGTTGATCGCTGTGATATGTTTTACGGATATAAAATTGTAAAGTTATTATGATGAAAGAAGCAAGAAGTTACAATACACCAAAATAAACTAAAAATGTTAGCTGAAAAAAGGCGTAACATATTTCAGCACCGTTATTCTACTAATATGATCTAAGAACAAATAAAGTAACATTTCCTAATGGTTTTATTCAGCGTTATACAGGTCATACTTTTTCGGAAGTATAAAGACGTCTACCCTCATGACATAAAAAGTAAGAGCAATAATTTAAAAAAAAAATGACAACGTAATATCGCCTTTAGATAGCGTTTCTGTATTCAGATTAAAAGTCATGTAAAAATCTTTACGGCTTTATTTGTTTGGACCGTCGAAATATTATGTTAAGATGAGTGCCAAATGTTAGGTGTAAGTTTGATGCTGTGTTTTTTTATTATAATTTAAGTTATTAAATGAATCAGAAAACAAAACGTTGCCTCAAAACTTAATACTTGGACGTTTTTTAAGCATTTCTTTGTACTTCATTAACGAAAGTTTAAGAATCATAAATAATCTCCAAAATATTTGCTTTGATAAAATCTGTCATAAAACCCCATAAAATAAATGGTTTCCACAGATAATTAAATTAAAACTAATCAGAATGCCGAAGAGAAGGTTGTGGGTACAACACTAGTAAGACAAGTTCATATTTTTCTAGTAAAAATAGCTTTAAAATCAAAATTTTCATTTCATAAACATCGGTTAAATTGCTTTGTTCTAAAGCTGTGTTGCGTAGGCACATCATGCAAAGTTGGCTCAGCGGAAGTCACTCGCTTCCTACAACACCTACGTGAGAATAATTTACTTACATTCATTGCAGAATTGAACTAATTCTTATATCTTTAGTATTGACGCTGGCAATTAAGTACATTGTTAATTATAGTATTGGAATGAAGATTTAACATTTAAGAAATATAATAACACGTAACTTTGCTTGTCGTATTTTTGTCTTTATTATTACAGTATTCAGGTTCATAGGAAACGACTATTTTAATATCAAGAACTATTTTAATATAATGGAACTCTTTGCCTGAGTCCTTGTTTCCTGACAAATACAATTTAGGGGTCTTCAAGTCACGAGTGAATAGGTATCTTCTATAGTCCATTTTTAGTATTAGAAATTATGTAAACAAAGAAGCAGTGGTGGCTAACCTTGTGCTGGAGTCCACTTTAATCGGCTTCAGGCTCGTCCATTGTTGAACAGATTAAATAACAAATAACATCAAAAACTTTTAACAAAAAACTTCAACAAAAACAATAGAAACTTAACAATAAACCAAAGAAAATCGTCAAAACAGATAAATGCAGACGTTTACATTTGCCGCTATTGTTGCAAATGGCGGCCATGTTAAGCGACCATTTTAAAAATCACCTAAAATGGTACGTATTACAACATCGGCATATACTTTTTAATTTTGTCGTGTCAAACTGACCAACGTTTCGTTCCACAAGTTTGCAACTTCTGCTTCTTAAGGTATTTTTAGTGTAAACTTTTCACGATGTTACGTTTTGCTTGTTACATTATATGTGTCCAATAAAGTACCCAAATTTTGTTCTTTCTAATGCTAAAAAACGGACTATAGGCAAGCGCGTCACATCCTAGATCTCATCGACGCTTACCATCAGGCGAGATAGTGGTCAAGCGCATGCCTATTTTCTATAAAAAAAAATCAAGACAACATAAAATGTTTTAACTCAATGGACGATTCTTAATTAGAACTAAAACGCAACGGATAAACATTTGACAGTTATTTTGCGTACCTTATTAATTTCACCAAATTAAGAAAGCATACAGGGTAAACGATGAATCTACGATATTCAAATTATTATCAGCATGTATAAAAGATCCAAAGCCCATTAATTGAATTGTCTGCTTTATCTTAAGCGGTCCGAGTACCACGTTGATATAGCAGGGACATGGATACATAAACATTTTGCTTACCACGAGAGGTTAACGAAAATATTAATTATATTTTTAACACATTGTTTATGAAACACATAACCCACTATGCGAACCCATTGTGGAATGGAATGTGCTAACAATAGATGCAGACGAGACCAGGGGGTTAAAGTTCCTTCCGAAGCACGGAAGAACTAGTGATTATAAATGTCTTTACTACTCATTCGATGGCCGACGCTTGCAAAAATTGCTGAAACTTTGCTATCATAGAACACGCCAACCGAAGTAAATAAACGTTGATCTCATTAATATCTAATTCTAACTTTAAAAAAACACACTCGAATTCAATTGAGGTAAAGTAATTCATCATTGGAACACGAATTCTTTATGAGATTCGCGGCCAGACGTCATAACCGTTATACTATACTACAGGTTAGTTAGGTGAATAAAAGGACTGAGAAACCATTACCATATTCAAAACTTATTTATTAACAAATCAATAGTCATTAACTAAATGATATATCTAGTACTAAAGGGTACATTTAAGTTGGTTGCTTTATAAACTAAGTTGTTCATAATGAATCAGAATTATTTTGAACAAAGGTGCCTTAAAATTCTATATTATCGTACATAATCTACTACGATTTGCAGAGATTAAATCTCTACTTAACTATAAAACAAAATGGTTTCCATTTGAAATTAATTTCAGGTTAATAATTTTGAATAAAAGCTCCTAAGATGTTTCGTCCAGAAGTAATTGGCAATACATTATAAATAAAGAGCTTACCTGCAATTGTTATCACTAAAAACGAAAAGTATTTTGTTATTGCTATAGGTTGAACACTGTTCTTAATCACATGAATACACATATTACATTACAATTCTTGGAGTACCTAACTATACTTAATTTATCATGACATTTATTGGGAATTTAAGCATTTAACTGTAAGATTTTAGTATCCAGTGTGTGCTCAGGAGCTGTATATGCTCAAACCGCTATCTCCTTTTTCCAATCGGACATTCAGACGCACTGCGGGCTACCACCCTTTCCTGGTTGCCATTCCTACCTGTCGCACCAAGCGCTTCTCAACATCATTTATAATGCGTACAGCAAAGAAGTAGAACTTCTTCCCTGCGTCTGTATTTCCGAGTACTTCTAACCCGTCCGTTTTTAAAGCCAGGGTGAATAAGCACCTTCTGAGTTAGCTCGTTCCATCGTCGACCCTGTCTTTGCTCCCGGACTTTATTCGGAAAATCATTCAAAATAAAATGAAAAAACAAAGAAAAGTGTTCTTCCTGACACCAGAGACATGTTGAATTTTATTCTACTAAAAATGTTTATATACATGTCTGTTTTATAAATGAAACATTTAGAAAACAATATTTTAATAGGAACATCAATAACTCCATTTCTTAGATATTGTCTCATACAAAAATCAGTAGAATATTTCATTTAAATAAATAATAACAATAATAGAAAATTGTGTGAAATTGTATTTTTATTTTATCACAAATACACACAGAATGTCACCCTCTTTTACAAAATAAACAACCATACATTTCCACATAGTTTAAATTTAATAGTTAATTAACGGCTACTTGCAAATTCTTTAAACGATCACGTAATAATTAATCGGAGTATGATTTGATCTAAGCACCAGTACACATGCGCCATAAATGAATGGAAATGAGACTCAGTAGGCGGCGGCGCATCAACACCCAATACCGACTACCCACGTGATACAAACGGCGCGTCATTAATAGCAAACGCAACGCAAAACCTGCTGTTGCTAGAAGGGTCTAAGGTCGATTTAATATCTTTATATATTATAAAACACAAAGATTACGTGTTAATATTATTTTTAGCATTTTAATAGTATAAAATCAGGTATCCCGCCTGGCACCGGAGATAAGTGGATTTTTTTTTGTAGTAAAAATCTGTTTTTCATGTTTGTTTAATAAACAAACATGAAAAACAGATATATGATTTGAAATAAACGTATATTTTTTTACAATAAACAAGTCCAAGCCTAAATATCTATCCATTTTTCAAGAATTGTCTCAAACAGAAATGCTTTTATAATGGGAAGATTAAGAGGCATTCATAAGTATTCGTTTAGAGTTTACGCCTTGCATATTTCACGCACTTGTTACAAAAAATAAAATTATTGCATATATTCTTTAATTTCGATAACATGTAAAAAGCACTTCTGTTTGATCGTCGAATAAAGATTTCTTAATTGTCACCTTATAGAACGTAAATGAAGCATGAAATCATGATTAAAACAATATGTAAGGAACATTTGCCTTCTTTGAGGACCACAATCTGTTAACCCATCTGAAAATACTTGGCAATGTCGTTTCTTCAAAAGGCAAACATAACTTCTGTATCTATACATATGGAGGTCATAATTACGCCTGTTGGTCGTTGCAACAAAGTCTGTCAGTTGTCTTGAATCTGAAAGATGTCACAAATTAACCGGCAATCAAAAAATCTCACTTACAAGTAACGTGTTGAAGATCCTTCTGAGAATTCTTACTCTACGTAACTCGCTCAAAGTAACTGCTTTAGCAAAGAACTAACTGTGTGTTACTCTGGTGCAACTATGGCTAAATACTCTGAATGCATCCATTTCAACTTCCTATTAAGGTTCAAGTACAACCAATATCCAGTTGCTGTCCAGTAGTTTGCATACCATACAAAAGTCTCGGGATCAGGACGAAAGAAAAGCAATCAATATGACCTATAAAGAAATTCTTGAATGTATCGTTCATTTATTATTAAGCACGCGTCTCGCCTGTTAAAATTTGCATACGCACTCTGATGGCAAAGTGGAAAAGCTGGTAGGTTTTTTATTATTTGTGTACAAAGAATACCTTCTTAATAATCAATCTATGATGACAGAATAAATTGTTACCTACTGCGCGATAAATCGAATTCCACGTGTACTAAGTTCAAGGGAAATAGTGTCCGAGTTAGTTACAATAATAATATTTGCACTCCATCTGTGTATCTCGTCTATGATAATTAGTTAATTATAGGTGTTATTTAATAATTGCGTATTAAACACGTTTCGTAGTGGGTGGATATATGGAACCAGCTATTAGGATATTCAAACGAATTTAGTTTTGTTTATGGTGTGACTTTTAAGACAGGCCAGTCGGGGATTGTGAAATGGACTTTAAGACAGGAAAAGTAAGGCACGGTAGTAACCTGGGTATAATCTCTTACACGTTATCTGGTTAGGAACAGCAGTCTTTTGTTTGTATTATTATTTTTTTGTACTATTTTTTTTAAATATCGAACAGCTAGGTAATATATGAAAAGGCATATTTTTTAGTTTATGGAGTGATTTGCGAAAACTTTTTATAAGAAATGGCTTTATTTGTATGTTCCTATGAACAACTGTGTTATGCATACATATGTATGCATATTATAACACGCAATGTTACGCACGTAAATAATAACATACTGTATATTTTAGCGTGGAGTACCTGTTTAATTAGAATCTTCGGTAATTAATGACCATTAAAACCTCAATTCATAAAACATGTAAGAAATAATCTTTTTGATTTAAAAAAAAAGAATTTCCTAGATATGTCCCTATAAATAAATCGTAAAGGATCTGTTGACACTTTGTACGGCCAAGCCATATCAAACTAAAAACTGTAAAACTTAAATGAACTTTATAATAATGACGTATGGTGGTAGGTCTAAACAACAAAATGTATAAATATATTCAACGACAGTAGTCATTGTAATCGAATAAATGTATAATAAATAGGATTATGAGTAAAATATTTAAAATAATTTGATTCTACACACAAACAGTTTTAAACGTAACGATGCTAAATGTTCCTTTATCGCATATTTCTGAATTTTTATTACAGTCGTACGTAGATATCGATTTTATATGCACTTTTGATACTAGTTCATAAAAAGTTAAAGATTTATAACTTAAGTATATTTGTAAACAATAATTTGCAATAATTTAAAAGCCTTACGCAGATATAACCATTCATACCACCAATTGCCAATATCTGGCTTAAGATTTTATCAGTTGTTAGATAATAATGACTAGTTACAAATAAAAAACTCCACATGTCTTAATTTATTTTAATATGTGTACTGAATTCTGAACACGATTAGTTTCTTACTAAGGATCGCCTGTTTACATAAATACTTTACCATCTTGATGCAACTTATTTTATGTAAAATATTTCCTTAATAGGTACATCGCCTGCATACCATCGGAATTCTGATTTAAAACTTCTTTACCTTCACGATATGGTTTGTAATTTATTTACATTATAGGTTATGCGTAACCATGGTAAAAAACAACAAGAGTACAATACGGTGATCAGATCTGGCGGAGAAAATTTAAAGTAAAATCAATAAAATCATTAATGAGGCATTCAAAACACCATCACGTAAAAACTTGAAATGGAATTTCAAAAATGCCATCTTCTATTTGATCCCTTAATAATTTTTAAATCTCCACCACAGAAATATTATTTTTAGGGTTCCGTTCCTCGAAAGGAAAAAACGGAACCCTTATAGGATCACTTTGTTGTCCGTCCGTCCGTCCGTCCGGCCGTCCGTCTGTCAAGACCCTTTTTCTCAGGAACACGTGGACGTATCAAGCTGAAATTTATATTAAATACTCAGGTCTACTGTTCCTTGCAGCTGTGAAAAACTCAAACTTCTAAGCCAACGCAATCAAAAGATACAGCCGTTTATGCCGCAAAATTCCGCAAATTGTCGACACTCGCAAGGGAATCAAAACCTATAGGGTACTTCCCGTGAACTCAGAATCTTGAAATTTGATACAAAGCAACGCCTTATAGCACAGATAAAGGAAAAATTGCGAAAACCGTAAATTTTTAGTAACATCATATATTTTACGGAACCCTCGGTGCGCGAGTCCGACTCGCACTTGGCCGGTTTTTTTTAATATAAAGTTCCAATTTCTAATTTAATAATCAGGAACTTCAAACGTATTTTTAACAATATTGGTATTGTAAATTTTTCATTCCAACCACTAGTTAAACAACTTTTTACTTAAATATTTTAAAATTTTATACATTTTTTTATCACTTATTTAAAAATAAATAAAAAGGTTATAAAAATATGGATTTAATATTAAGAAATTTACTTCATAATGATATCCCTTTCTGAGGTATGGTTTCATATGAAAAACAAATATGATGATGAGATGAATACTTGACTTTAGTGTTCGTTGTGAGTCTTTCAGGTATATAGTTTCAATAACTAAATTTAAAAGTCGTGATGTGTTCAAGGTTTTAATATTTATGTAGTAATCTTGAAAACAAATATATACTAACAAAAGTACTATCTGCGTAGATAAAACTGTACTGTGCTGTGCATATTTGCGACTACGAGAGCATGACATAACACCCGCTAAAATAGATATGACAAAACTTAAACCGTACCCACGGACTTGTCTTCGTTAAAAACTTATACTCGAACCAATTTTATGTGCCTTCCTACGCAAAGTACATCAGTCTGTACATGAATAAGATAAATATTATACAATAATTGCGTAGGTATCTAACTTAGTAGAAAAAATATTTTCTTTTGCGACACTAGCCGGAGTAAGGCTCAGAAAATATTATAATGTAAAAGTCAAAGCTCTTACTATAGAACTAAGTTGTTATAACTTGATTGTGTTGCTTGGTAGTAAGCCCACGGAGGTTTTCTTAGCCTACTATGTAATTTATGACTTGGGACTTTGTCTTCTCTAACAATGCCTAAATAGAGTAAAAAGGGGAATTATGAATTGAGAGGGCAGAAGAAATAATATTATTTTACAACTAAATTCGACACCTAAACACGTACTACATCTTAAGATAGCAGTTTTTGAAATGTACTAGTACTCATTCCTATCACCATTATAAGAACATTTCTTTGTAGATTTGTTTTGCTTAGTATTCTTATTCAACTTACTCTCCCTTCCCATACTCTATAGAGATATAACGTCAATCTATATTCAGTCAATCAGTATTCTGTGGTTCAGCCTGCAGCCAATATTGCTAATACATATAGCTATTAGGTAGTTTCGCACTCAATATACTCTGAGAAAGTGTGCCTTGGGTATGATTTGATATGAATATAGGCTTTTTTAAATCCATGCATGGTCAAAAGCACATCAAGTCATTCACTCTTAAAATAAAATATAATTGTTGTATCTATTACAATAAAATAGGCTAGATCCAATCCTCGATGAACTTCGTGTGCAGTCGACTGTAAGTACTGAGATAACTTAGGGGCAAGGAAAGATGATATCTTGGTATTAAGTTTTAATTGTTCCGTAATACATTTCGATTACCATGTAGTGTCCAGTATCGTAGAATAGCACCAACCACTGACATCTACTCTTTTTATCGTAAAAGGCGACTTATGATACGAGAATCAATTAGCGTGCACCTCCCGTAGACCATCAAATTAACAGCAGCCTTTTCCAAATTATGGTATTATACTGCGATCTCCAACTCACCAACCAAGCTCGGAGATTATGGCAAATTTCCTCTTTTGGCTGAGTTCGTAATGATGATGACATTTCGATTGCTTTTTACCATAGAAATATGATTGATTCTAGTTTCGCGTTCATTTTTCCAACATTCCAGAGCTTATGGAACAAAAAGAAATTTCAATAGTGTTACAAAACCATTATATCAAATATGTTGTATTAGGTCAACCACTTGACTAAAAGATCGCCCGCGCGGTAAGAGGCAGGTGGGGGCGGACATTAATACAAACGTAGTTACGTGCATCGAAATAAATCTCAAGATATTCGTCGAAAATAAAATATTTAAAGAGAAGTAATTTGATTTTACCATTTTAATTTAAAATATTATAATTTATATAATTTAAAATAATATCTTTGTATAAATAGTGCTAGTATAGTGAAAATGTTTTAATATAAGTTCATTGAATTCAATGGTTAAAACAATAAAAAAAAAAAGTTATGGTTTATAATGAGGTACTTAGTCAAATAACGACTCATACAAAAAAAACATTTATTGAATTATAACCCAACAAGTTTACTTTAAATATTACATATTTAAAGAAAAATAACAAACTACAGATTTTAACTACAAAATTCTTGAAAACAAAATTTTATACTGCGGTTAGTTTAAATCATTTTTATAGATTTTTTTCGCACTAATATCAATACCAACATCTATCTCATTTGAATCATATTCATCTTCATCTCAGTCTGTATCATCTGTACACTAATTATCATTTCATTCATACTATTTCATTCATGATTGCATCTTCAATTTTTTGAAAATGGTTGTCATAACCTTTTATTTTTTGACGTGATAACGTCTTATAAATTGGTTGCGGCTGGGAGTCACTTATGAAAAAGTGTAACGCTCGGTAACGTTACGATGAGTCACCGAACGAGAGAGAGGCCCGCCGAATGCCTTGCGTCTCTCTCCCACTCAACTATGATCGGTCTGCCGCGCGCATTGTGCAATTTAATTATATTCATATCAATAAATATTCTACCGAGAAAAAGACGTTGTCACGTAAAATCTTCGCCCGTAAAACCGACTTTACAGGCAAAAAAAAAAAAAAAAAAAAAAAAAAAAAAAAAAAAAAAAAAAAAAAAAAAACCGACTTTTCTATTTGAAATTCATTAAATAATAGCTTTAGAAAGTTGTCTCTTGATATCTCCCCAGATCAACTCTATAGGGTTCATGTCTGGGCGGTAAGGTGGGAGTCGTAGTACTTCGTGGCCTGCAGCTTTATATACCTCATATATCTTAAAAAAATTCAGAGTCATCACCCATCACACCATCACTCTCAAGTCTCTTTATTGAGTTTTCCCATAAGGTCAGGAAAAGGGTACAAATCCCATACAGCTTAGTCTTAAATTTAATTTCTCCTTCATTAGGTGATTATGAATGATGATGAGAGCCGATTTACGAATGATAGATGATCAATGAATGATGAATGAACAGTGAAATTTTCCCTTCCCTAGGTTTCAATAAAGGTGTGAGGTTTGAATGAAACCTCCCTGTGGCTTCTTGAGGAAGCAGGAAAAGTTTCTCTTTCCAATACTTTTGCATGTTCACAAACATTTAGTGATTACGCAGTAATGTGTACCACATCACAAATTTTAACAAGAAAAACAAAACCACCAAAGAGATGCTGCCCGTTCCGCCAAAAAGTCCAAGTCCAATTTTTTTTTATAAGTTGACAGCTGTCAATTGAAAACAATTCACCCTAGGGCTGAAATATCATACTTACTATCAACTCACCCCTCTTCAACTTCAGGCCTACTTTCCGAGTATGAGTAATGAAAAATCTTGCAAGCATGTTTTTTTACCGTGAATAGTAATTGTAATGTGCAGTCTTTTTAGCAATTCAAACACTATGCAGTTATCATGGACGACATGCAGTTATACATGTTATTGTACTGACGAGCGATTAGGCCAAACGGGATTCACCCTACCATAGAAGTCAAATGGTCTAGTGTTTACTTAAGCTTAAGCTAATTAATATGCTCGTATAAAATATTGTTATTATTCTATGCTTATTATACTATATTGATTGAAATTATTATCAGACTCAACTCAATTTCAAACTTGCAACATCTGCTGAGGATTTAGGAGTAATGGATAAGTTAAGAGTGTTATAACGACGACTGCCGTCCTCAGCCTTATCACCGTTACTTTGCTTGATAATGATATTGAAAAACGATGGTAATTTATTGTTTTACAAAAACCCAACATCTAACATACATTTTTTGATATCCCTTTACATCATCATATAACAATTGTTTAATTTATTCCATTTCCAATTTGCGAAATTCAATCTCCATTTTGTATTCAACATGCATCAAGCCATAACGTGGAATAAATTTGGCGTTTAGCTCTTTGAATTGTAATCATTTCAGTAACTCTTGTTGCCGATTATACACTCGAACAGCGAATTCATTTGACTATCATTATATTGCGTGCGAATCGTATTGTTGAATTTTCATATTATTATATGATGAAATTATTAAAACTTTCAATTAGTTTTTAACGTAATAAGATGTTAATCTTTATGCAAATTCAATACTGGGCTTGAATGTAACCGACCCAAGTGGGATATGTACTTGTCGTGTTTTAGCAAAGAAAATATAAACAGAAATACCACTGGTTATATTATGAAATAGACTACAACGCGAATATAGTTATGCGTGGGACAAAAATTAAAATTAGTGCCACTAATATCCCCCTATTCTACTAGACGTTGCCAACGTATACCCTCTATACTCCCTGGTGGAAAAGAGTGGGATCATTAACCTGTCATACTCTTGTGCCATTAGTAAGCATTAACGAAAAAAACAACCACAAATTAAAAATATAAAATGCAAACAAAACAATTTCGATTTGTATAAATTCTAACAGTTAGTAACGTGCCCGATTACAATTTTCTAAAATAGTAGCCCATGTTTGACGGTCATTACCTTAGTCATCCTGTGATTACGGCTACTGTAAAGGAGTCGAAAAATCAGGATAAAATATAAATTAAACGCAAATATCCGTTAAGAACTTGTTTTAATTACAGTAAATATATTAACTTGTGGCGTTATTAATCTAAATATTGTTTTCTATAATGCGATAACAATATGGTTTCAACTTTATATGCCGTATTGAATAGCACAATACCTCCATGTTTAAAGGTGTCTTAAAAAGGTAATTAATGTTGTTAGAGAAAAACATCACAAACCTTTCGTTAAACAGCAGCGTTTGGCAAGTTATAATCTTTTACTACGATCTGCAACCAGTTTGCCAAGCGTGGAGATAATAGTAAAATCCTTTCTTTCGGCTAAGATATAATTAAGCTCTGTTAACCTCGCCCTTAAACAGCCTTCATCACAAGAGTAAAACTAACATGAGTTTGATTTCTACTGCAATAAGGCACGGGTAAAACAGGAAGAAAAATCTTGTTTTATTATAATTTGGGCAGGAATGCATATTTCCAAATTTTTGTTTATTTTTTAAATGTTGTATTCTTTGTATGTGAAAAGATAAATTTATAAATTATATAGTGATCAGTAAGAAGCATCAAAAGATTGACAGATTTTCTATATTTCTGCATGCAGAATCCAGTAATATATCAAAAACCATTAAAATAAACTGTTTAACCAATAGTAATGTAAAAATAATAATAATTTATATTATAAACAAATAAAAAGAATACATACCTACAGTTAACCTCAAATCAATAAACGCACTTAAAAAAGAGAAAAAAGAAATGACTTTTAAATTAAATTGTTATATTGTTATTATATAATATAAAATTGTTATTATAATTTTATATAAATTATTGTTAACTATCATATATAATGTAAAATCACACACACACACACACACATAATTAGCGGCCAACTTCATCCTGCTGGTTTTTTCCATGTCACTTTTGCGGCAACTTCAACATGATAATTTTGTGTCACAGTGATGCCCGCGCGTCTTAAAATTTCACTCTCATAATTTTTCATAACTCGCCTAAAGAAGTATAACTTCAAAAAATGTCATTAACCTATAATAAACAATATTTGACTTTCATTTACGTTACTAGTGTTTTACAGCTTCTATATAAAAGTTAATAAACATTAAGATAAGGATTTTCGAAAAATTCCTTACCTGTAAATCATGATTTCTTAGTAAAAATGCAGAATGATGTGGAACATGTTTAGAAATGTAAATTTATTTAAGTTTTTTTTAATATATATTTAGTGGGATGCAATAGAGGATTATAGTTTGTATAAAGATAAAATAAAATTTAATTTAATATGAGCATTTACTATGCGTGTATTGAAAGACAAAGCCACGCCATGGCTTCTTAATTCCTACGTCGGGAAACCTTGTACCGAGAAGAGTCCTCAAAAAACTCTGTAAAGGTCTTTTTTCTCCCTTTTATTATGTATTACATAACATAGAGATAAAAACATTTTAAAAACTTCTCTTGTACTATCAAGACTTTCAAGAAAATTTTACTATTACAATGAAAAAAATTTATACAGTATGTTATTACAAAAAAAAATATAAATAGTAACAGAGTTTTTCTTGTCTTTTAAATAATCACCGATATTAGTGAGTGTATTTTTAACAACATTTTAAAACTTTTCAAAATATAGTTTAGTGAGCTTGTGTAGAATTTTGCTTGCTGAAATTCGGAACAGCAAGTTTACTTTTTTTTCTGTAGTAGTTGTTTGAGCATCGCTTTTTTATTAAAGTATCATAGTATTGACTTACATACATAATATTTCTATAGATATATTGAGGCGTGACTGTTAGTATTTTAATTTCCTTAAGAACATGTCGAAGAGAATCTCAGGTTTGCAGGTGGTATATAGCGCGCACCGCTCTTTTTGATTAGATATGATAGATACTCTAATCGCCAATGGAATCCAATAACCATGGCTATCGATCTAGCATACCTAACAAATAAAAAGATTTTCGTAACAGCGTATATCATAAAACCGATATTCGATACAGCTATTTTCGATTTAATGACTTTCAATACGGCGTACAACTTGAAATATTTCTCGGAACATCATGCGTTGTAACGATTGTATTTGGATTTACATATCAGACCCACTTATAAAAATATTTTAAAGTCATATGGGAATATTATTAATTTCACTAGGGACTGAAGTCGCGGCAATACAATAAAACGTAAAGGCATCGCGCCATAAATATACTAAGAAATAAATAATAAGAAAAGTCGGAAAACAATTTCGCTGGTAATTATAAAAAATAGCTGCGCCGATCGTTTCCCGAGGGGTGAGTGGGAATCACATTAGGGACCCATTGCCCCAGCTCTCATTTGTTGATGTTCTGCCGACGCTGCATTCGGTTAGTGGAAATTACACCATTATTGAATACAGAACGGTTTATTTCTTTTGTATCCGTAACTAAGCTATTTTGTCCAGTGCTTACCTGTGAAATTATTGGCATTAGATATTGTGTTTTTCCGTTTATATCTTAATGGTTAACATTTCATTGATTAAATTAGGAATACAATAGAAAAATAAAATAAAACCTTTGTTTGTATAACTAGTGCATAATTAGATTTTATAGTTATAGTTTGTGTTTACATATTTGATTTAATAAACAAAACCAAGATTATTATTCATTTAACAAGCCATATAAATTAACTATTCAAAATACTTGATTTCACTTCGTATAACAATACGAAATAATAACCATT
Source organism: Calamotropha paludella (assembly GCA_927399485.1). Taxonomy (NCBI): domain Eukaryota; kingdom Metazoa; phylum Arthropoda; class Insecta; order Lepidoptera; family Crambidae; genus Calamotropha; species Calamotropha paludella. The sequence continues at coordinate 14,461,680 of OV656805.1, forward strand.
CTACGTGAATAAGCAATAAAGAAAAAGTGGGTAATGTTAATATATGAGGTGCCGTGAGGATACTTTTGCCCTCCTCCTTTTACCCTCTCTGCTCTATAGGCCAGACATCCCAATGCCTATGGACCTCATCCTGTTATACAACAGATCTTACTCCAGGTCCCAACGAAGTCCCATGTGGGCCGCAACGTCCCCTTTACTGAGCTCGGTGGGGAAGAGGGTATATCCCATAGGTTTTAGCTATTGGTTACGTCTGCCTATGCTCCGTGCACTTGGAAAGGTAATCCCACATATCCTCTCTGCCAACCCGCGACAAATAACAAATGACATACTAATATACAATTGGGAGAGCATTGGACCGGATTTCCAAAGGTTGCGGGTTCGATTCCCGCCTGAGAATTCACTTGTGACCCGAGTCGATTTTTTCTAGTATTTTTCTATTATAATAATTTATCTTATAAGATCGCATTGAAAATGCATAAAATATAAAAATTATAATACTACCGATAGTTCAAAACAATCGATCGATACTATCGATAGAATTGCTTCCAAAAACATAGATAGTACCGATACTACCGATAATTTATTATACTCTTTCAATAGTATTGAGATGTTTTGAGCTATTGATAGTATCGACTCTATCGATAGAACGTTATCTTTCAGATGAAAATATCTATAGATATACTATCGATAATCTTGCAACACTAGTAATAGTCTCCGGCAAAAACTTGAACATGATTTTGAAATCACGTGACATGCGCAGTAGCAAGTTTAGTTACATTATTCACTACTGCGCATGTCACGTGATTTCAAAATCATGTTCAACTTATTTGCCGGGGACAATACAATGATTTGGATTTGAGAATCGAAATACTTGAAATACAAATTGCTTGAAATATGCCAGACGTCAAAGCCATTCATACGCCTTTGCGTTTTCAAATCTTTGATAAGTAAACTAAAAGGTTTACTTCCATAGTTCGCAATCGCAACATTACATCTATCGCCGGATTAATCTGTTCAAGACAGTAGCTTCATGAAATGAATCCGATAAAATTGAATAAAGAGTTATACAACTTCTTAAAAATAGATACTTATATTAATAATTTAGAAATCATTTTATTATGAATGTTTTGCATAAATAAACTGTCAAGTTTACAAATAAATTAAAATAAAATTACGAATTATAACAATAATTTAATGTCACACTAGATGATCCTTTCAAAATACCTATACCTGAGGCCTTCTTTCTTTTGAAAATGTTTTCGGGACTGATTTGGTTATTTTTTCATTAATCGAAGAATGTTGACATGGTCTTTCTGGAAAAAGGGTGAGCTCCGTGGTTGAGTGGCTCGCATACTTGTTGTCATAGTAACGCCTCTCAGTTTTGGGTTCGAACCCAGCCAAGCTAATATAGAAAATGAAATTTTCTTTATTGGCTCGAGTCTGGGTGTTGTGGTTCCGTAATTGTTTCTGTAAGTTCATTGTAAATTGAAGTATACTAAATAGAAAAATAAAAAATATATAAATAAACAAATAGTATCAATTATAAAACCCATTGGATTTTACCTTTTGTTCACATTTATAATGCCCTAAATTTTTAATAACTTTTACTGTTCATACTATCAAGCAATACTTTACTAAACTGTTATATAAATTTTGCTTACTAGTCAGTTCCAACCATATGTGGTGTATTGTACTATATTATTTATGAAAATAATCTTTTTTTTTATTATTATATCGCACTTTCAGGCGATTACGTTATATCATATATCAGCCTATTAAAGCCGCGACTGTTAGAGTACTGGCCTTCTCTATGCACAAATACACAACAGGGGAAATGACGCGGGCGGGAAAACAGCCGGTGTTTTGCATTACGTTCTGCCCCAATCTGGCCTTACCAACGGATACCTAACCTGTGGCAACAATAAATCCAGATTTTACTAAAATTTTATCTATAGATAGATATCTCCTGTAAGCGGATCGTATTAGAAAAAATAGTGAATGGCTGTAAACGTTTATGCTGCTGTAGTACTCATGCAATGTATTATGTAGTTAATTTTAACAGTTTTATTATGTTTTATGTGTAATAAAAGTCACAAAATATCCTCTGTAATTTCTCAATAGTTATCGCAACCACTTTACTTAAATAAAGGCTTACATCCAGAAGCAGTAAAAGTTACTCATTCTTTATTTTTTTTGCAATTCTTATAGACTCTCATGAAGATGTTCCTATTCAAACAATCGTTAGACCATGACAATGCACTCTTAAACAAAACGTCCGATAAAAAAATATTACACTCGCACGGATGTACTCAGTTTAGTGAATTAGCTACTGTTTTTGTTGATCGGTGTCTACTGAGGAATTAATTGCAGTTCTTAAATGAAACGGTCCGGTGGACGACGTAACTAGGTAATGAGAATCTGCTAAATGCGTTTCTTTTCATGTGTAGCTTTGCTTAAACGATTTCTAAACTATTTTAATAACGTTCTTTGTATTTGTCCACCGCACGGGTAGACAAAATTCTTAAAAAAATTTTTTTTTAATATTTTTCCGTTAGCGCCATCTAGCGTTCGGTAGACGAACTACTTGCGGTTAACGCGTTTCTATGGTAACGTTATTGATACAATGGAAAAAGAGCGGAAAAAGAGGGGACAGACAAACAACAAATTTGTTATCTTAGATTATAGATTGAGATAATAATTTTTAATTAGGTGAAAATTACAAATGATCGTTTCGCGTCAAAAAAAAAGAAAATTGAGCTAATATATAAATAATTAGTGTAAAAAGGTTGCATGATATGATATTCAACCTATTCTGAGTTAAAATATATTAGAAAAACATTAATCTAACTATTCAATATACTTATCTTTCATTTTCTGATACCGTTAAAAAATGGTCTGCTTCAGGGATCTAACACGCAGCGTCACCGAATTCAATGTATTTACGTAAGTTGTAAGAGAAAATTTGAGAGGATCTGTAATTGCAGAGACAAACATATTATTATTGTTATTACTAGTGGCCCGTCCCGGCTTCGCACCGGTGGACAAAATTCTTTAAATTTTTTCTATTATTAAATATTTTTACGTTAGCGCCATGTAGCGTCCCGTAGACGAACTACTTGCGGTTAACGCGTTGCTATGGTAACGCTATTGATACAATGGAAAAAGAGCGGGAAAAAGAGCGGACAGACAAACACACAAACCACTGTGATATTAGATTATAGATTTCATTCACGAATATCGTTTTGAGTAAAAAGGACAGTGTTTCTATTGAATTTCATATGTGTTTACTCCACATTCAGTTTAAGTATGATTTATAAAGTATACATACTCTGCTTACGTTTACCACTCTAACAAATACTTCTAGGATTAAACCATTAAATCTTCTAAAACAAAGGTTTCGAAAAGCGGACTCACAATCGAACCTACTTTCAGTTTTAATCATGCAATTTATTCACATCGCGTATTCGTGTGAAGACAACTCGTTATGCCAAGACAATAGTATCTCAGTTGCTTAATAAAAAAAATTAACCTAATACAATTTTTCAAATTATCTCCTATCACTATGGTGGACGAGTAAAAATTGGCGGTATAAACTTCGATTCTTATTTAGTAGTAGAGCTCCACTTCCTTTATCCACGCTTCACTTTGAAAAGAGTCATCAATCAAACGACAACTGACAATACTTCATCCATCCACTTTAAACTTCCCACGGATAATTAGAGTCTAGCGAGAACACAGAACCAAACCAGACAGGATAGTATATCATTTGTAAATACTCACAATACTGTGGTCGCAGTTCCAAATGATGTTCAACTCATTCTGTTTCTTAACAAGCTCTCAATAACTAAATTGCTATAATGACATACTGAAACTTGCAAAGCAATCTTAAGCAAGGTTGTTTTCTATGCACAATGCGGATAGTGGCAGGTCTGAACCCCGCAGATGACTGACGACCCAATACTCACACGATTTCCAAATTAAATTCTTCACCAGGAGCCTAACTTGATTGCTTTCTTTTTGAATATCTTTATTTACTATTTGAATTAGCCAAATATCTTGACAAATAATTTATTTTCTTAAAAAATCGCGAAAGATACGTAAAGATAGTAATATGGAGGTCATTTTTTTTAATTATTTATTGATTTACCAACAACTTATACACAAAGTATTCTGCTTAAATGCTTAGGTTTATATGTTGCTATTTATCTTAGTACACAGTCTATTATAGATAAACACCTCATGCAAGACAGTAAGACAATATTATTCTATAAATAGACATCAAAAAATATGTAGACTATTACACTAAGTGTCCTTTTTACAATCTATGATAAAGCACTGGCTTCTGGTTAAATTCAAAAGTGACAAAGAATTTACAGACAATTTTTCGTCAAGTATATCAATATGAATAAATTACTAACCGAACCTTGTGAACCGGAATATCGTAGATATCGTAGACATCCAGACGTACTGCAGGCTACCACCCTTTCTTGGTTGCTATTTCTACCTGTCGCACCAAGCGCTTCTCAACATCCTTCATAATGCGTACAGCAAAGGAGTGGAACTCCCTCCCTGCGTCTGTATTTCCGAGAACTTATAACCCGTCCATTTTCAAAACCGGGTGAATAGGCACCTTCTGGGTTAGCTCGTTCCATTGCGGATTCTGTCTTGGCCCCCGGGCTTCATTGGGATTAAGAGCTAACCCATCCTAAATAAAAATAAAAAATAAAGTTATAAAAAAAGGAGAAATAAACAATTTTATTTGTAGAAATTTAACACTTAGGATCATCCCCAATCAAAATATTAGAAGGTAGATTAGAAGGAACTAGAAACGTCAGACCAAAATATAAAAAAAACAAAATTAAATGCGCAATAATTTCGGAAAAAGCAGTTTTATTTAAATGTAATTTAAATAAATTGTCTATTGTGTCTGTGATAGGCTATAGCGTTTATCGCGACATTTTAGTATTCTGCTGCAAAATTGTTGTAGTTAGGGGTTTAATTTCGTATGGTATTCGTTACACAAAACAGTTTGTGTAACGAATACCAGCATTTATATCTGAGTCATTCTTGAAGTTCTATGCTATTGTATATTCGTTATGTATGTATTATAAATATATAATAATCTGTCAGCGTTTACGCAACACACTGATTTCTCTGGACTAGGTTAATGAGAGTGAATGTTTAAAGATTTATTGTTACTTAAACTTTCTCAACAAACTCAAATGATTGGGAATACGAAATCCCGTGCATTCAATACTGTCAGAATAGTATTTCTTTATGTCCGGGTAACTAGTTTAGGCGTGGATAAAACAGTATCAGCGAGATTTACAATCATTATTATTTACTGGTTGATCTGACAAGAGTTGGTTTTCTATTTATGATAGGTAGCTCAAAAATGACGTGTCTGAAAACGCAAATGCTTAAAAGACTACGAAATGAAAAGAACTGGATTTTAAATAGCCCATTGCTTAAATACTCTATGTTTAAAACTTGAGGACTCTGACCGATTCAATAATTGACAAAATAAAGTAGTTGAAAAAGAATTTTCGAAAAATCTTTCCAAATTTTCCTTAATTCTTTCACTTTTATATGTATTCAAGACCATAACTAATTTTGGACAAACCAACTCTTGTTAGATCAACCAGTAAATAATAATTGTAAATCTCGTTGCATACGGCTTGGAGAAGCGACCAGCGTGGTTGCCAACTGAATAATCTCAGTACAACAAATGATTCATTCTCCATACACTCATCTCATAACTTACGGTTAACGCTCGTCTGGATTGCAGATGCGGTTTCCAATTAATCTGAAAACCCGCTCTTTACAGAATTTCATTTGATTCGAATTGCTTGTGTACCGTCTTCACCATTTATAGCCATCCAATTGAACCCAAAGTTTATTACAGTGAAGTGATGGTGTTACGGTAGAACGACTTTAATTTTCAGATCGTCTTTATGCCATTATAATAGTGGTTAATTTCACATTGTGGATGTCGCTATCGATGCTTAATGTATTGAATAAAATATACATAATACAATAAGTGTGTGTACAAGAGTGTTTTATTTTGTATAAATTTTTATAATTTATTTTGTATGTTCCGACTTTAATGAAAATCACAATAAGTTTTTCTAAATAAAATGCATAATTTTACGAAACGTAGCGCATTGAAATTTCGTGCCATTTATCCAGCTGTGTATTGCCAATGGAAAAAGTGAGATTCGAACTCAACTCTTCCTAACAAAACTCCGTAATCGCTTTTATCCACCTTGACATATTTCATCTTCACTATCTAACTCTTTGATTTGTTAAAGTTTCTTACTAATACTAGTGATAAACAAGTCACAGCGACCAATTTAAGTGTTAAAAACAAAAACATTAAACTTATTTTGTAAGTGGAAATAAGCACAAAAATTTGCGTTATAAGTTAAACTTAGCATTAAGACATTTACAAGCCTGTTAACATACAACACTATTTTAAGTAATTTTGGAACTCGTTTTACACAACTTTTGTAATATTTTTGATTGTAAAAACCAAGAAACAAAACACTATCTAACTTCAATGCATAGGTAGTACACACGACGTTATTGGGCATACTATAAAAAAACTGAAACTGCATCTCTTTTTAATATGACTTTTTGAATTCACCAATTGAAAAGTTTTATAATGAGTCTATTAAATCGTCCTAAATGTTAAATTTTACTAATTAGTTAACAAATACTAGCCTTGTTGTTTTATATCGTAAAGATGTCGTAAAAGGCGGCTTATAATAATAGAGCTAATCACCATACACCTCCTCTAGAATACAAAATTGAAACAGAACTGTAGCAGCAGCAGTTCTTTTCGAATTATGTTATTTTACTGCGATCTCCAGACAGCGTACCTAGTATGTAGATTATGTCTGCTAAGTAGTACGTGTCATTCGTCTAAGATGAAACAAATACTACTTTTTTTCCAGATGACATCACTACACACCAAAGAAGAAGTACCAAATCAACCTGTCAGGCTCATAATCAAGTGACAGCAGCATGGAGGGGTCACGGGTGACGCACCAAGGCGTGCGGGCCCATTCAGCCGAGGGTTCCGCAGGGCGCATCACCCAAGCTGGTCTGGCTGCGAGAAGCACAGAAGGCACAGCTGCCAAAGGGATGGCTATCAAAGGCCATGAAGATTTATGGGTAGAAATTCAAGCCAACACCTTCAGAAACTGGGTCAATGAAACTTTAAAGCCTATGAATATTAAGGTACGACATTCTTTATAGTATAGCAGAGTCTATTTCTGTCTTAAGTATAGAAAAGTATAAATAGAACCTTTAACATATTGGTTTAAGAAGACACATAAAAGGTACATAAAAAGGCATTTATCGGTATTTACGTCTGTTAAAGTAGATATTTTTGCGCCTGTTTTCTTGCCATTTAAAATAGGCAGACTAAATGTTGGACGTTTCAAAAAAAATATCTTAAGTGTTTATCATAAAGATCAGTGAATAATCAGGGAACACTATAATAACAATAGTGTTCCTTGTGGATAAAAACGCTGTTGGAGGTATTCCCCCTAGCCATAACCCAACCTGCAGGCCGAGTGCGGATTGATGGTTTAAGTGCAGTTTTAACTTAACCACAACATGTATGTATAAAAGAAAGACTACAAAAATAAACTTATATTTAGGATTGTTCTTAAATTCATCTTTCGGATTAGGCAGGTATATTAGGCAGGTAAGTTAAATTATTTTAATGAAGTGAGTAGTTGTAGAGGGGAAGAGGGTAAACATAAAATGTACATACTAAAAACTATCAAAAATTCCAATACTCAATTTCCCACATAATAAATACTACATGATCGTACGACATAAATCTACCCAAAAATGTAAAATAGTTTATATTTTTCGGTTACTTTACGAGGAATTTTGACCTTTATGGAATGTTGATGTGCTGCCCTTGCGTTCTTTTGAAATAAGAAACAATATGATCAAAAACTCGTTAATTTACTTAACCTACACATTCTTTTATCGGCTTAAGATGAATGGCAACTATTAAATAACTCAGAAATGGCCCTCTTGATATTGCGGAGATATTTGAAAAGGTTTAGGATTCCCGTCCATATAAAAAAAATATCCAACTTCTTATAATTTTTTTTTTAATGTAAAGTTTATGTTATTAAAAATGGTCTTAAATTAATTATCAAATGCGTAATAACATAAAATCTCAATTTTAAATTTTTGTGGGTTGCCACAATTGTATAGTTAATTTCAATCAAACATAGATCTCGGCTTGTTACTGGCACTCACAATACATGCTGTGGTAGTTAATACTATAGTTACTTATGAACTAACACAAATTGTTTTAGCGGTTTTATATTGTTTGCTTACTTTTAGGTGGTAGATCTAGTGGAGGACTTCCGAGACGGTACAGTTCTGTGCTCCCTGGTTGAAGCCTTGCAAGGTCGGAGGCTAAAAGGCTGGAGCCCTAACCCTAGCAACCAGCACCACAAACTGGAGAACGTTACCACCGCACTACAGGCCATCGAAGATGATGGTGTCAAGCTTGTCAATATTGGTGAGAACACAAAAAAAATTTCAAAGTTCGGAATAATATGCTGAAATTATATTTTTTTTTTTTAATGGCAAAGAGCTTCAATTCTAGTGCTGTTTAGTTGTGTGCTGTTTCAATTGAGAACGCATATTAATGGACTAGCTATATTTAGCTTAACCAGCACAAGATTTGAAGCTCTTTACCATTAAACAAAATTTAGTAGCAGTTTTATTATATGTATTTCTTTTAATAATAATAAATGAAATTGATTTTATACTCATAAGAATTATCTAAACTAATTACTATTTTTTTTTCAATTTTATTGACCTATATTATTTTTTAACCATAAGTTATATTATTCGAACCAATTGCTTTAAAGCTCCATATATTTAAACAAATAATCAAAGAATATATCTTGCAGGCAACGTGGACATCGTCAACGGCAATCTTAAACTGATCCTAGGGCTGATTTGGTCGCTTATCGTCCGCTACCAGATTGGTCGCAGCAAATTCCCACCAAGGTAACATTTTTTTACGATCAATATTATTATTATTTTAAATATAAGTTACATAAATTTTGATTTGTAGAATTGGAACATTATTTTCGTAAGACAATTTTAATAGTATCTTAAACAAACCTTGTAGACTATTTTAACATTCAAATTAAGAATAGTTGGTAAAACGAGTAAACCTTTTTTTTTTCTTTTTTAATACCATCATAATATGGATCTGTGGCAAACTACTACAATTTTTTCGAAAGCCACAAATTCAAGATCCTGCCAGTTATATTCTTTTTGATCTTTCTTTCCCTTACTAAAATATAGATCTAAACTCTCATTGTAAAAGTTTTTTTCTCTCCAGTATATTAAAAAGTTTAAAGCTTTAGTCATCCTGTGATTCCGTCTCCTGTAAAGGTGTTGAAACGTGAAGAATCAATATAAATTATGCGCCAAAAACCCTAAATAAGTTTGTTTATTTAAAGTTTCTTTATCATAGTTGCTAAATCCAGAAAGAGGCAATTAACAGTGGCATTAATGACACAACAGCACACAGGGGTCGTTTGGCTTAAAATGAAGAATCAGTAGAGATGAAACGCAATTTACCACAGGAGAGTGATCGATATGAGAATTGTCAGATTTCGAGTAAGAGGACAATGGCAGAAAAAAAGAAAAAAGCGACAAACGATAGAGATATATAGAAAATTAATGATAAGTAGATGATTCATAGGTTGCACCAATAGTTATGCGTTAGAATCCAGATAGAGCCATTAATAATTATTTTAAATGAACATAAGCATTCACTAATAATTCCGAAATGCAAAAGGAAAAATATTATGATTATTCAAAAATAAAGTTTTTGTTACTCAAAATTTTATCCGTTTGTTTAAATGCTCTTTTTCATAGGAACAAACCAATTTTGAAAACATTATTCTACTCCTCCGTGTTGACCGCCGAAACATGTTTTTCATACTTTTCAACATCCTATTCTGGCGACGAAAATTGTTGACCACGTAATTGGTTCTTAATTTTTGAAAACAGATAAAAATCACAAGATGCCAGTTGCAAACTATATGCAGGATGGCTCACAAATTCTACGTTTTACGGAATAAAAAATTCGTTTGTCTGTCGGTCCGTGTGAAAACTGGTATTTTGATACGGCGTTTATTTATAGTCATTTTTAAGGAGTTCGTCAATACCTTCTAGCCTGCAAAATGTCAGGTACCAAGCTTGGAGAATATTATAACAAGTAAATGTCTCCAGTTTTATTAAAAAGAAGAAGTATCCCCTTAGATGTACTTTGCCCGCGCGCCACTTATGGTGGTTTCACATTGGTACATTTCATGAAATGTAAAATAAAATTTTAAGCTTATTTACTCATATTCAAAACCATGCAACTTATTATAACTTATTAATAGGTACTTGCATTCTTACTTATAATCCATGTTTTGCCATAGCCCACACCGCATTTAATGCCCCTTTGTTGAATCTGTAAGCGTGACATTGCGTCAAATAAAGCGGACCGTTTTTTTAATCTCAGACAATTTGTGTGGGATCCACCGCGAGCTCAGACATCTTTTTACTTTTAACATCCGAATGTTTGTAATGCCCGAAGCTCACTGTCTGTTTCGATGATACGGCGCATAGCATTCGGTGCTTTTGTTGTTCACAGCGTCTACCGATCAGGAAATTTGTTACTGAAATTAACATTCACCGTGAGAAACTAGTTGTCTTGCATGGTACTTTCTTATCAAGAGCAGTTTAATTAAAGCCGCACGCGTCTCTGCTGAGCTGTCAAATTACACTCAAAATAAATAGTGATATAGACACGCATTTTGAAGTGAAAACTTCTTTAGCATCGTTGTGATTTGAAAGTCGATGAAACGAAAAAGTGACAGTAAAAAGAGACAGTCACATAAATTAAAAATATTTAACGTAGAAGAAAATGAGATAGGAAGCATTATGTAGTGTCTCTTTGAAACGAAAAAGCGACAGTATAAAGAGAAAGACATAATTTCATAAGATTTAACGTAGGAGAAAATTAGATAGGAAGCAATATGTACGTGTGTTAATACCTGTTTGTGAGCGCATGCGTATAACAACCGTGGTATTTTGTTTACGTATATGTATTATTTTTGAAGGTTTCTCGTGTGAATTGCACACATGCTTTTTTTAAATGAGGCCACAATATAATAAAAGAAACAGTCAGATGAAAGACACTATATTCTTCAACAAGCGTTCCATTTTGTAATTACTTTCAAATATTGTTTATGTAAATGTCAGCTCCGTAGTTTTGAGTGTGACTTATTACATTTGTTATTTAAGCTCTGTGGTGTAATACAGTGTGGAACTTGCATTTGGTGTCATTTATATGAAATTTATTATTATTATACGAGACAGTAGAAAAAAGACACTCTGCGGTGATCCCAAATAGATTAAGAACAGCTACGACAGAAAGATTATTAAACTGTTAAAAAACCTCAAAAGCACGCTATTCTGCACGTACCACTGATTGCAATGCAAGCAGTGGTACGTGAAAAATATAAAAATTATATTCTTCCGTTGAATGATGTTTCATAAGATATAAACTCTACACATAGGTTTACATGTGTGTAACCATATGCGCATGTAGTGAAATTATCAAACGTGGGACTAGGAAGCTAGTTGTTCTTTCAATCGCACAATTAAGTACCTCAGATGGTTAGCTGTTTGGAATATCATCTTCTAATTATTTTAAATATATTATTGACTTTTTAATCGGGCGCTTCTGTTGTGCTCATTTTTCATAAACTTTATACTAACTGACTTTATACTCCGTTTTAGGGATAAAAAAAGATCATTAAAACTTAGGAAGGAGAAGAGGAGAGCTAATTAGTAAAACTCTTTACCTGAGTCTGTGTTTCATTGTTCATGCGCCACCCTAAGTTAGATAAAACTTCAATTAATTTGTAGCAAATAATGTAGTATTTAGGATAAGGTTAGCTTTAACTTTTTAGAGCCAAGCCTTTTTTGCACCAAGACATAAAAATAAGAACTTGTTTAAATTTCTTATTATAAATATTCAAAATAGATAGTAATAATTATACAGCTTTTTTATCTTAAAATGCATAATTAATTATCACTTATTTCAATTAGTGCATTGATTAATTATTATTAATTAATGCATTTCTATTAGAACGGTAGTTAATTTTATCGATATTCACAAGTAACAAGAAACATTTAACAAAATATTTATATTTATTTTTAATATTTTAATACATGTGTTTATTACAGTTATACGTTGAAACACGTAGCAAAGGTAACCAACCGCAAACGCAATTAGCGCGGCACGGCTGCGCGGGAGCAAACTGTCTCATTCGGGGCTTACTTAGTAATACTTTCATCACTGTTAAAAAACTAAACTTATAAATTTTAATTTTGACCCGGGCTGTTTAAGAAAACTTCCAACTTTCATCTACTTATTGTAAATTACACATACACGTAAACAATGAGAGCAACTAAGTAAAATTTCTGTTTTAGTGTAGTTAAATCTTGGAGTCCCGTCTTTTTTACAGAAGAAAATTTTCTCAAACATGCTTGCATCTCGATAATTATTTAGACAAACTTCTTTGAAATAAATAAATGTTGCTGTACAGGTTACATACATGTGTGCAACGCCTAGTTAGTTTGAAAATATATATCTATCATTTGATTATTATATCAAATGATAGATGTTGATTATTATATCAAATGATAAATGTTGCTGTACAGGTTACATACATGTGTGCAACGCCTAGTTAGTTTGAAAATATATATCTATCATTTGATTATTATATCAAATGATAGATGTTGATTATTATATCAAATGATAAATGTTGCTGTACAGGTTACATACATGTGTGCAACGCCTAGTTAGTTTGAAAATATATATCTATCATTTGATTATTATATCAAATGATAGATGTTGATTATTATATCAAATGATAAATGTTGCTGTACAGGTTACATACATGTGTGCAACGCCTAGTTAGTTTGAAAATATATATCTATCATTTGATATAATATAACAATTATAAAACTCATAATATCTGCTGTGTCATTTAATAAAAACCGGCAAAGTGCGAGTCGGACTCGCGCACCGAGGGTTCCGTACAAACCTGTAGGTAAATAAGTAAAAGTTCACCCATCACGACAATCTAGTCATAGTTATGGTATTTTTATTGCAAAATGAAGATATAACAAAAAATTTAAGGTTTTCGGATTTTTTCCTTTATGTGTGCTGTAAAACATTACTTCATGCCAAATTTCAAGATTCTAGATCGACTGGAAGTACCCTTTAGGTTTTGATTCCCTCGCGTTTAGTTGCGAGTTCAAAAATATGCGGCTAAAATTGCTATTTCTTTTGATTGCGTTGACATAAAAGTTTGATTTTGTTACAGCTCAAAGGTATTATAGACCAGAGTATATGAATTTCAATTTAATACCTCTACGCGTTCATGAGAAAAGTGGTAGTAACTTTAAAATTTCCAAAAATTTTTTTTTGTTATATGAAGTAACTAAAAATTTACGGTTTTTGCAATTCTTCCTTTATCTGTACTATAAGACGTTACTTCGTACCAAATTTCAAGGTTCTAAGTCTACGAGAAGTACCCTGTAGGTTTTGATTCCCGTGCGAGTTTCCAAAATTTGCGGAAATTTGCGGCATAAACGTTGCGGCATAATCTTTTGATTGCTTTGGCTTAGGAGTTTGATTTTTTCACAGCTCCAAGGGACAGTAGGCCTGAGTATTGGATATAAATTTTAGTTTGATACCTCTACGCGTTCCTGAGAAAAACGGTCTTGACAGACGGACGGACGGACAACAAAGTGATCCTATAAGGGTTCCGTTTTGTCCCTTTGAGGTACGGAACCCTAAAAATCAAAAGGTTTTATCACAGAGATAACTCCAAAAAAAGGGAATTGAATTTTATAACTGGCTTACAGATAACAAACCAATTGAAATTCATGGTGCGTGAAAGTTATTGTTGTTTGCCATTAAACGTTGATTTTGGAATCCATTAATTTGAAAAAATGATTCCAAGAGAGTAAAATGATAGTGATTTTAAGTTATTACTTAAAACAGCGTCGTTGTAAGCATTCTTTTCTGACCGTTATAATTCTATATCTCTTTTACTCATCGTGTTGAAATTTTAATCATACGTGAATGATATCAACTTAGTTTTACAAACAACTATTGACAGCGTCAGTTATATGGGTATTAGTTATTTATTGTATATGAAAAATATTCCTACGTTCTGACTTAGTCAATCAATTCAATCATTTGTTTACAATTCACAGGTAGTTATTGTACAGATACGCAGAATGAACAAACATAATACTGTTTCACATGTATCATATTAATTTATTGTTTATTGTTACAGAAAGTTGATGTTGTCTTGGCTGCAGTCGGCTTTGCCAGAATGCAAAGTTTCCAATTTGACCAGCGACTGGAATAGCGGAGTTTTACTGTCAGCTCTGCTCGACCACTGCAAGCCTGGTATCTTCCCTCACTGGCGAGAACTAAGTAAGTACCCAACTGGTTTGGCTGGTTAATTTAGACAAGGTTCTTTCGATACATGACATTGTCATCAGCAAGGCCTTCCCTATTAAGCTCAGCTCAGAGTAATATATTTTAGTCGTCCATCTCATTACCTTTATATGTTTGACCAAATGCGCCTACTGCACCATCGAGCTCCTCTGCATCATCCAAGTTGTCATACACGCTCGGCGTCACAGTCAGTGCATTTGCTAAAAATGTAATATTGGTATAGATTTTACAAGAAATTCAGTCACTAGTGATAGACCCGATGCTTTCTATGCTCGATAGCAAATAGGGCAGTTTTATAACCTATGTGATACTCAGCCATTTCAAGTGTAACAATTTCTGACTTCCATAAAATCAGGTTGAGATCTAACGGATTGCGTCACCTAGAATTTACATTACATTGAATATAAATAAGCACACAATAACTTGTTATAGTATAGAAACCAATAATATAACTCGTATATTAAAAGGCCTTGACAGTACCCACAAAGTTATTTGTTATTCACTATACTTCAGGATTTATGTACCATTGTTGTTGGTTGTGTCCATAATTTATTATTACTAGTGCACTTTAAAAATCTTATTCTCTGCTCTTTTTACTACGATGTTTTCTCATGAATATGAGGAGATTTATTTTTAATCCTCGCTTTGAAAGTTGTTTTAGATGTTGCTTTTTATATTTGCTTTATTGCCCAATATCGTTAATTTCTATAAAAAAGTATATCACTACATGTATGCAGTATGTGTTGTATCTTTAATCAAATCATACCAAAATAGTCGTAAATTTTATTTAATGAAACGAACGAGATAAAATCACACACGAAAGTTAAAATAAATAAATAAGCCAAAATCATAAAAATATTTTCAGTATAAATAACCTGAAGCATTTGTGTAATGGAAATCCAAAATACTGAAAACGATTGCACAACCACGCAAACCCTCTCAATTAGATTTAGTTCTTTCTATAGTTTCCCGGCCTGAAATTAAAAGCGAAACCGTGTATCCGACCTGTAACCGACTCGACCATGGCACTAGATGTCTTGGTTTTTAATTAACAATTTTCCACTGCAAAGTATCGTCAGTTTTGTTACAAGTGGAATAAACTCATACCTACGTCAGGTTTTCCCAAGAGAACTTCTACATTGGTTTCTTAAAAAAAGGACTCTAACAAGCGTTTGAGTATCCCACTCATAAGCTATGATAAGTAAATAAATAAAACCTTTATTTTGTACCAATGATTTTTCGTTTTTGTTTAGATCGCCATGAGGCCGTCGAGAACTGTCGCCGGGCTATGAAATTGGCTCACCGAGAATTTGAGGTGCCAATGGTGCTTGAGCCAGAGTACCTCGCGTCACCTTGGCTGGACGAGCTGTCTGGCATGACGTACTTGTCCTACTTCATGAAACCTGGCTCACCAGGGTACAGAGCTACACTAGACTGGGTCAACTCACGACTGGAGAGGGGAATCACAAACTTTACGGTAAGATAGTTTCGTGGTGGCATACCCAAATTAATTGACGAAAGAATAAACTTTTATTCTTAAACAATAGCGTCCATGGATTTACAGAGGTTTGCATATGCAAGATCTACAATTCAAGTTACGACACGCAATTGCCTTGCCAAATCCAATAAAATAGTCTACATTACACCATCAAGATTCTGGTAAAGTTTATTATTACCACGTATTTTGTTGAAAATTACTCAACTTATTTTACGATACGAGGTCGTATTTTAGAGAACAGCTAGACCTAGATTTAGAACTTTTAATTTTCAAAGATGCTGTAATCTTTCTCTTCTCAGACTGACTGGAATGATGGTCGCGTAGCAAATGAGCTGGTTAGATCAATGGGCGGCCCTGCACCCCCTCTCAGCAGGCTACGGCGAGATCCCGCACGCTGGGAAGAAAACAACCAACAAGCTATTGACGCTGCCAAAAAAATTGGTAAAATAAAAATCGTTGTAAATTTAATTGAATAGTTAATAGAAAAAGAGACTTGATGAAAGAAGAAATGTGCATTATTTATAATTACGAACTTCGTTATTGTTATCATTAACCTAACTTGATCATCTGAGCAGGTGTCCAACCAGTGCTATCAGCCAAAGATATGAGTCAGAATGATGTAGAGCATTTGGGTGTAATGGCATGGGCTTCGCAGTTCAGAAACGTTCCTCCAAGGCCTCCAGTCCACGATATGCTGCGAGTAGCATTAGACTCAACGTCTGGAAGGGTTGGAGAAGAAGTGAGTATGTCTAAGTAATTAAAGTCAAGAACGAAAAATCTAGAAGTAGAACTCTCATCCATTCAGCGAACATGTTTCATCTGCGATAACGTAATATATTAAAATCATCACCAGACTGTTAACGCTTATGCTGCAGTAGATAACTTCACAAATTGATAACTGCGCAATGGAAAGTGAGTCGAAAATACAACCTACTTACTACACCTATTTGTTTTAATGGCTGTCGTTGGATTAAAGATTTACAGTGTTTTCAAATTTTGGATCAGATTTAATTAGTCAATTGAACTAAAAGACCACTTCAATTATGTACGTTTTAAACAATCATCACTTAAATCTAAATTACCGCTATGCTTAAAAACTACAATTATATTTACGCATTTCTTTATATTTACAGACTTACATCAAAGTGGAGTCTTTATCCAACGAGCTACCCATCTCTGACGTTAAAGTTTCCATTGTAAATCCTCTTGAGCAAGAATCCAGGTTAAAACTAGATGCAAGAGGTGCCGGTGAATTCATTCCAGAACACGCTGGCATGCACGAAATAGTCCTTACCGTTGATGATATCAGGTAAAGTAAACCATTATGAGCTTTAAACCAACTAGACTTTACAATTAAATCGACTTTATTGCCATGCCTCAGGCCTCAATGCTATTCCCTGCCTGGTTCATGTAAGCTAGTGTGTTACTTCAAATTAACTTTTTTTCTTAGAATAGAATACTCTAGATTCTAACTGCTTTTAAAGGGGTCGGCCTGTAACGACCAGCCTTCCAGGAAGCAGCAAGTCACATTCAGTACTCTTTTAGTTCACTTTTTGTAAAAATAAAAAATATGTATTATGCTCAAAACGCAAATATAAAGCTTCAGTTGATTTTTTATACCACATCTGCTCAGAAAGTACTTTGATTCTTGTACAATGAGCCATATGATGCGGAAGATAAAGTTGCATGAAAATCCATAGCTGCCCTGCTAGCACGAGATGTAAAGTTTTTTTTTAACACTACGAAGAACGGTTAAATAATAGTATTTAATCATTGTATGGTTGATTGCACAGTATTTGTATCCCATGATTTGTATTGATTTGTATGCTATGATACCAAATCCAAATTCAAAGAAATTATATTGGCCGCTTAGCTTTTTTCCATATAAAAATTCCTTATTTTTCCTTCTTCCATCTTTGCCTTATAGAGTTGATGGGCGATACTTCTTCAGAGTTCTGCCTAGGTTGGTAATGGTGCCTCCTCCAGGTATGGCACCCTGTGCTGCCGGCAGCATTGTGGAAGTACTAGTCAGTGCAACAGGTAACATAACAATAACATTTTTTTATTTGTGCTGTTTTAAATTAACCATTTTATTCTATGTATCAATCTGCTTATAATGACATTACTGTATGAAATTAAAGTATTCTAATAACTTCTCATTTTATTGCGATGTAGACTAAAGTTAAAGTAAGTCATCTTCCTTTTACTCTTCTAGTTGGCACGTGGGTGTATGGGCTTTTATTTGTTTGGAACCTGTATGTCTTCCTATTCGCCAAAAAATCTATTTCATTTCATTTTAAAATTTTCTAATAGGTTATATAACATATGGGGCCAATGCTTTGGATATCTTTCTATTGGGGGGAAGCCGGCTCGGGCAGCAATTATAAATTATAAATGTTCACATAGGTATTGAATAGTCATAATAATCTTCTATTGGACGCATTTAAACTACAGGAGCGCCAAGGAGAGAAGACATTGACGTAACTGCACACTCCCCAAGTGGACGTGCAGTGCCGCTTCAGGCTCGTCACCCACCTCCCTCAGCTCCCGGGACCACCGCCTCCAGCGCCACCTTCCAACCTGACGAAGCGGGCACTTGGACCATCGCCATCACTTACAAGGGTGAACACATACAGGTACAGAGAGCGGAGTCTACGAATTTTTACAGCAGGCTTTGCAAACTTTTTTTCGTTGTTTAATGCAGCTGTCTATTTTAATTTAAAAATTAATGTATATTTTTGTTATGGCCCATGTGGTTAAGTGGCTCGTATACAGATTTTTACGGCAAATCCACTCTGAGGTCATATTTAACTTAGGTTAAGAACAGAGTATGTGATGTTGTCTTATAAATGTTCTTTAATATCACTAAAACGGTGATGTTGATGCTTTTGCTGATGTTGATCTTGAGTAATCTTTACCATTACCAACTTATAATAGCCAGTGCTTATTTAAATTTAAATTGTATGTAGATAACTTATTGTATGAAAATAACATAGCTACTTATTGACAAGAAACTACTTTCATTCTGATGCTTTTAAAAATAGTATTATGTAACAGACACGCAGTAACAAAGCAACAGGCCATAATGCGTTTTGAGTAATTGTCATATTCGACAATAACATTTTATAAGGGAAATGCCACTTTAAGCAACGTTGATGTGTTTTTAATTAGGTATGTATTTGTCATGACCTTTGTTATATAATTTTTATTATTAGGGAGGCCCATTCACTTGTGAAGTTTTCGACCCCGCGGGTGTCAGACTTAGCTCTGGAGCCCTGGAAGGTGCCGAACCTCTGAAACCCCACTCTTTCGAACTGGATACCTCTGGCTGCGGAGTTAAAGGCGATCTTCAGTTGGATATCGTCCACGACAAACGCAGTGTGATGTGCGCTTTGGAAAAACTATCCGCTACTAAATACCGCGCTACGTTCATGCCTAAGGCACCTGGTAAACATAGGGTGAGTCCGTTTATGACATATTTTATGCGTTAACGTGACGTTTTATGCAAACATTCAAGTAAAAATTCTTTAAAACTTAAAAAAAAAATTGAAATAAAAAATTGTTTGCACTTAAGAAAGATAAACAAGTCTAAATGGTTAATATAAAACATTAACTGAAATGTATAAACAAATGAAGTTTATTTTTCTATGAAAATTTTTAAAATTGCACTAATTTAAAGAATAAATGTTTTCTACTAACTTTATAAACTTATGTATGTTCATTAAGTATACAATTGAAAAGAATCAGTTTTACTCGTTTTAACTTCAAAGTTTGTATAAAATGTAATGCGGCGTTTACTCTCTTGCACGCTGATTCTTATAAACCAAATATATCTAAGACAAAATATTCCGATTTTTCACCGTAGCTCAAACAGTGAGCGTACTCTGCAAACGCTAAAATATAAATGCGTATAGCTACAACACATTCAGTTTAGACGCTGAGTTTACTCATCTGCGGGATGCATTTCGGAAGTCTATGACGCTCTATATTGATTGAATTTAATTGTTATGGCATAACTCATACAGTTTTCTTTTTGGTTTCGAATGTAATTATTACTTAAACTTTAACTGTGAGATTAAAAATAAAACCATGCAGATTTAATATTCGAGCTGTACTTCCACTCTTTTTTTTGTGCCTATTATTTCTCCAACTGGAGCAGTGACCTGCCTTAAATATGAAAACAAACTAGGGAAAAAAAACCATATTAACCTATCTGACCCAGTGCAGTTTTTTTGTGCAGACAGATACAGTAGGTATCAATTATGTGATAACGACAGATACAATATCGGTATATTATATTTTTAGTCAATAATCCAATAAATCCTCTTACGATGTTTACTTGACCTACGTAATCACAAGTTAAGCTAACGGCAAATCAGCTTTTCTATTGAATATAATAAATGAAATTCGCATTTCATTGTATTTGTCCCATTAGAATTATAGATCTGTAAGTGTAACACTCAAGTTTATTAGTTAATAAAACATTTGAAAGCTGTTTAATCAAGGAGACTGGGCTAATTTAATTATTTTTTGTTTTTGTTTAGTTATATATTTACTTCAATGGTTATGATGTCCATGGATCGCCACACCTGTTCAGAGTAGGTGCCCGATCCAAAAAAACCCGGGAAAGCTCCAGTCCATCTTATGCGAGAATTTCTAGTCCAGGTAATATTTGTTACTACCTAACAAGATTATTGGAACCATGATTCTAGTTTTCTAGGAATTTATTTCCTACTACACATATACGTGTGAAAATTGCGAGCTCACCTTCGCTTCATATTCATTATTCCTTTTTTTCTAGTGACACGTTTGAGATCAGAGAGCCCGTTAAATCACTTTAATCTTTACGAATCGAACGCATCAAAAAACACGAGTTCTATGGACAGACGTGACTCGAGCGATTATTACAAAACCACATTTAACTCAGACATCAAAGAGAAAAGTTATGACATTACCGACTCCGCCTACTCCACGTCGAGAGTCAATAAAAAGGAAAGCTATAGATACGGTTCAGAGAGTCCTAGGAATAGAACGGCGAGTCCAATAACGACTAAGCATTTTGGAAACGGGTCCCATTTGGACGTGAGCCCGTCGAGTCCGTATCGAGCTACAAGCCCATATCGAGCGACTAGTCCTGTGACACGGACGACTAGCCCACTAACGAGAAAGGACAGCCCTTTGAATAGAACGGCGAGTCCAATTAACAGGTATGTTTCTGAAGCTCCAATAGAAACAAAACAGACGCATAAAATGGTTCAGAGATAATCAAGTTTTTTTTTAAATAGTAGATATCTGTTTATATTTCATATTTTACTTACGGATTGTTGCATGTTTGGGGGATAAAAATAGTGCAATGGTAGTTAGTTGCACACCAAAGGTGTTGAGTTTGAATCTTGGTAGGGGCACATGTTCTAATGAATAAAATAAATACTTTCCCCGTAAGTCATCTATGATTTCATACGTCTTTATTTATTGTATATATTATTGAGTACAAACTCTGTTTATATGTAAATTAAATAATTGTTAAAAGCATTTTAGAATACAATATTATAATATAATTATAGCCTATATAATAAACTGTCGAATAGTCAAAATACAAAAAAAAACCAACATATTTTAATTTTACTTTAATTTATGGTCATAACAATCCTAAATTATTATAAGTCAATGATGAGTTATATTCTACGGTAGGATGCAATAGTAATTTGAGATTAAACCACGAACAATTTTAATCATGATTGTTGTATCTTTCATTAAAGAATAGAAAAAGATAATATTTATCGCGTTACGCGTTTTGTCAAATAATAAGGTACTTAAGTTATGTAACGTTTATTCTCCGTTTAATTTGTATTTCGACTTACCTCGCAAAATGAACCTGTATTTATAAATCCATGAATTAAAAACTTCGCACTAAATAAAAATAGGCTTTTATACCGTAAATCAATTTCCAATCAGCCCTCACTCGCTGTGTATAAATCAAGTGCTTTTTCAGTCGAAACAGATGCTTGTTTCTGCTTTAAGTCTGGTTCATTTTAGCATCAATTTGCTGAATATTTAAATGTTCTCAGAGGCTATTTTGACATCCGCTAAATATTTTTATAGAATCCCTAGACTCTATGATTTCTGACGAATGGTGTAATATTCTCTTAAAATTGTTATTTATAATAGGTCTAAAACATATGTCAATGGTTAGGTACTAATAAAAAAAATGTATATTATTTCTGTGGCTATTAATATACAGAATTTTAGTATTGTTGATTTATATTTCATGGAAAACCTTTCCACCAAACAAAATTATCTAACCACTCAAAATAAAATTGAATGATGCATGCATGAAAATCATTGAATATAATAATTTTCATGCGTGTCTTTGCATCTCCATAAACGTTAGAAACGTTCCGTTAGAAAATCGCAATAAATAAATGCTTTAAATCGAGAACGCGAATTTCCTATATCAAAAAAAATCACAGAATTTTTTGCCGCAAAAAAAAAAGGTTGTCTCTACTGAACCAGTATTATTTTCTACTGTAAATAGTTTCTATTGGTAATTGAAATTTGTGTTTGTATAAAAATCTACATTTGACTTTTTAGAGTAAATAGCCCAACGGACCGGCACAGCCCAGTGACGACAACTAAGAGAGTAATGGAGAAGAGATCTAATTACAAAATGTACAGCTCCTACAGCGGCTCTCAAGATAACCTCGACCAGGCCAACCTGTATGGGTCACTTGAGAATGATCGCACCAAAAGGCTTGGTAGCCCAAGTAAGTTTATGACCATAAAAATATTTTTTACTTAGAGCGAGGCCACACGATACGGTGCGTTGAGCTGCGGGCGCATTCCCCCCGCTTCGTCTTATAGGTCCCAAGTCGCGCCGCTTGCGGTGTGGCGCCGCACGGCGACTTAACGCGTCGTCTGACATGGTATAGTGATTTGTATGTAGGATGACGCAGCGGCACCGCTCAGGCACCGCACCGCACCGTTAACGCATCGTGTGGCCTCGCACATAGGATAAAATCATTATTAAATATTAAGAACTTATTGACGGTTTTTAATTATTGAATAAAAATTCATCAACTCAGCCGAAAGTCGTCCACTGCTGAATAGAGGCCTCACCATAAATAGACCCTCCTATAGCTATGATCTCCAGGCTTGTCAGTTGGGTAAAAGAACCATAAATCAGAAAAGGCTGCTACTCATTTTGTGCTATATGGTGAATACCTGAAGTATCATAAGGCCTTTTGTCACACCACACACACCAAGTGTGAAGTGTTGGTGTTAATGTGCACACGGCATATCTTTATCAATCATTTAAAACGTGAATGCTTAAGTGTATCTAACGTCATAATTTTCTTAGGTTAGAGTAGCAACATTTTTTTTTTCATTTACATTAAATTTTATGCAAATAATTAGTAGGATAGTAACAAATTTCAATAACCTAGAGAGCTCTCTAAAAGCACTATACCGGGATTGATGCTTAATGGGAAACCTCCAGCCGTGGGTTTCTATCCCGCGAAAATCAAAATACCCGATAGCATCCGATTTATGGATTTATTTATGCATACTACCACATTATGAATATCCATAATACAAGCTCTACTTGCCAAGATGATAACTTAATAAATTGGTATGAGGTGTCTTCTTATGAATTAAATTATTGGGAGAATATATTATATTATTTTAATTATTGATTTTTTTAGTTGTAGGTGATCCGGGCGGAATATCTTACCATCCAAGAAAAGACTCATGGGAACCTGTTGAAAAAACAAGGCAAATGCTGAATACAAACAGGTAGGCTTCGATCACAATTCACCTAGTTTTATTTTTTATTACCTACATTATTTCTTAAATGAATAAATTAAGAATGTAAAGAGAGGCTATTATATCTTTTCTGCGAAATTTAAAATTTTAATTATTCGACGTGAAGAACAAATTAAACAAACATATCTAAACTTCACTGTTTAACCTCTCTAGAGACAAGAGTCTATAAGTAAAATTAAATTTATTTAAGGTTAGTTTTAGTGAACCACTATTTTTTCTTGTTTAAGTCTTGTGAATGAATTTAATTTTACCCAGGTTAGAGTCACCAGATCGCTTCCAGAATACTTTGGACCGTGAGACAAAACGTAATACGCAACTAAACAAATTCAGCGATCTTTCACGCGACTCTTTCAACAAACAACTGGATCGGTTGGCGGATGACCACGATTCGGACACTTATACCAGCCGAGTAAGTGTGAATAAATAAATTCGTATTAAATCGTACAGAGATCCCCGGACCGCGCATGGATATAAACCGACTTGTAACAATTAGGTTTAAGTTTTAGTGTCACGCTAATTATCGGCACTGACAGCTGACCGCTTATCGCTGGCACTTCTTTAACAAACAGATATATATGGCTCAGCGCCGATTATCATCAGCATGTCACGCTTGAATGATAGATATATTTATATATAAAAGTATCACAATATTTGAGGTTTTGTCAAACGAAGTCTTTACACAAAATAAACACAGAAATTTGCTCAATACTCCATAGGCAAGTGGATAACTGGCTAGATAACACGCTACAATTCTTGTCAAGGTCTATATACGCATTATATGACATTACAGCAGGAATATTGATTTATGAAAACGAACCTACACATCGAATTTTAATTTTTAACAGATGTTTTTTGAAAAACAGAAAATCTTTTAAAACCGAGTTCATTCACGTATAAAGTTATGCTTTTCTTAGTTATTACATCATATTCTATTTTTATATACTAAATTTTGTACTATATTAAATTCATTAATACACCCTACCATGAATATAACTTCGCCAATAACTGAAAATAGCTCGATAATATTGTTTTGCAACTTTAGACTATGTGTCACAGAACATAAAAGCTTTCGCCATAAAGTCCTCCTCACTCTTATCAATAGAGTTGAGAAACTTCGAAGCATAATACCTATCTCCGGTGTTTTGTTCCTCGGAAATCACAATATGTATTGTTTAGATTTCCATTGAACATTGTAGTTGTAGCGAAGTTGGTCTCGACAGAATTTGAGCCACACTAACTAGTAATTATACTCTCGTACTAGTTAAAAATATAGTAACCACAAGTTAGTGTGAAACTGTGGAACAACAATTTACTTTTCATCTGGGCAATTCAATCGTTCTTGAGGTTAATCATTTTTATTTTCTCGGTGGCACGGTGCAGTCAGCCTATGATTGAGGGAAATAAATACATTACAAAAAAGTTACTATCTTGAGCTCCTCCTTACTTCGAAAGACATTTGTGCCCTCACAATATAGCAACATCGCGTCACCTATGATTCAACTTTCAAGCGCGAGATACATAAGTAATAGGTACCCAGTAAATCATCTCAACCGAAAGACATTCACTGCTTGACGGAAGCATCTCTACGCTTGGCAAGCGGTAAGGAATTCACTGTAAAGGTCATCATTCTGAAAATGCTTCTGCCTGTTTTGTGGTCTACGAGTAGTGTATGGTAATTACCCCCAGTATCAATAGTCGAGTGAGTAGGGTTAGGGCTACGCTATTCTGCCCGACAATACACCCAATAAATAATTCAATCGAAAGTAATAATTACAAAATAAATAATCTATAATGAAATTACATATAACACGTACATTTAAATTTGGCTATAGATTTTATGGTACAAAAATATTATTCCATTTGACGAAATTGTAGTCTTATCCATTTCATGAATTTCATTTCATCCATTTCATGCCGCACGCAAATGGTTGACAACAGCAAACGAAAATACACATTTTCAATAGGTCGGGTGAAAACGTTGACAATTGGCTCCGCATCTTTAGTTATGTACCATTCACACTAACCTGTATTTAAACCATAGGGAAGATGTATACTAGTTTTAAGGACGTTAAAAGGCTCATTATAATAAATGGCTTTGCAACTATGTCTACTCGAAATCAATACAGGTAAATAATAATATCGGTAACGTAAACTGGACCATTTTATCTGGTCAGATGTTTGCTCTTTTCGATATTCCATTTATAGTAAAGAAGAGCAATTATTAAATACTTATATGTCTATTATCCCTTAAATTTAGTTGTTACATTTAGAACACTATGAAACCCTTAATCAGACGTCGGGAAACTTCGTTCAGGACACTATCCATCGGCAAAGTTTGCATTCTTAATGAAAAAGACTAATTCACCTAATTGCACCGCTTGTGACAAAATAGAAGATGTACAACATATGCAAATGGACTGTGTCAAGAACAGGGCCGAGAGGGAGTCACTGTTTGAGGAGTTTCATCTAAATATTAGAAATGTAGGTTTGGTACAAAACATCTTGGCAGAACCGAAATCTGATGTAGCTAAAAAATTATGTGCTCTAGTGAAACTGACCGAACAGTGATTCCTTTTTGTATATATAATACTTTTGTATCCGATTTCTAAGACATCTGACATGTTAGTGAGAAGATACGATGGGGCTGACGTATCCATGTGGATAAAAGCCCCAAATTTATAGAGAGAGAAAAAAAAAATTGGGAAAATTTGCTATCATGTCACAAGTGATCCGACAAAAATTTATTTAATTTAGGTCTTCCAAAAACAATTTCTTGTTGCAAGTCTTGTATACTTTTCGCTATTTTAATTCGATATAGTTTCATTGTTATCTATGGAATGCCTTTGTATGTTACGAAAAGAAATAAAAAATTGCTCCACTATTAATAGCAAAAAAGACTCAAAATGCAGAAATTTTGGTATACAACTAAGATCAGCAATATTAATTTCCCCAATATTTACACCCAAATTATGATATTTTTCCGTAACGTAGTACTTTTATTTCCGAAAATTATATAAATACTTATGAACATTAATGGATTCACATACATAGTTGGTCCGACCAATGTTGCAACGCCCAACTTAAAAAAAGTAATAAAAAATCTTTGTAATAAGAGAAAAGCAGGTGTCGAGCATAAAATCGGAATACTTGTAGATTCCTACAGTAATTTAGCAAGTTGCTCTAGAATGACTCAAGTTTACCTGCACACCTTACAGTAAAAAACAATGAAAGCTCTTCTTATGAAAATAGATACTGCCTGAGAATTTTTGCCATATTCTACATCTTAACTCTTATCTTAAGAGTTATTTAATCTTAATTATAATTACACTTAAACAGAATATTCTCTATACGGTATTTTCATGCGTCAGAAAAGCCTGTGACCCAACTCTGACACATTAATAGTGAGATGTTGATAATTTGCATATTATTCTATGATATTTTGACGGCCACTTGGTGCAACGGTAGTGATCCTACCTTCTGCGCCAATGGTTCCGCGGCCACTTGGTGCAACGGTGCTGCGCCAATGATTCCGGATTTGAATCTTGATAGAAGCATATGTTTGTGTGATGAGCACAAGCATTATTTCTCGACTAATGGTCGTTTATATACTTATTTATCTATTCTATACGTTATTTAGTACCCTTAGCTTTGCCTACTATGGCATTAAATAATTGTCGTGGACTGTTCAAATTTTTTATTTTTCAGTTTTGTTACATTTGTAGACAGTTCCTTTACGTTTTAAAGCACCTTTTAAGCATCTCTGTGCATTCTATTACATTAAAATACGCCATATTCTTTTAATATATAATGTAAATGATTATACATACATACAATTACGGCTTTTTTCTGTAGAGATAGGCAGAGTTCACAGATTTCCGACGTGACGATCCTCACATACATCTCTCGCTTCTTTTATTCTCACCAAACCTTTCATACACGCACGTCGATTATGGGTGCTTTGAACCTAGGATTTTTCAGAATATTTCCTATTTGGTTCCTTAAAGTGACCTAAGTATTTACTCTCTGTTTGTTTTAAAATAACATAATTATTCATTCACTATTATCTTGCAGCAAGAGTTCAGCAAACGCGAAGTCCATGAGAAATCGTATGTGGTCCGCGACTCCTCGTACAGCAGCGTCGAGGAGAAGCACCAACAACAGCACAACCAGCAGTCTTTTTTATCCAATAGGCCCCCCCGCGACCCTACCGGGGGGGCCCGCTCTGAAACGGACGCTGCACACGCCCGCTTCAGGTAGGTAACACTTTCAAGCTTGCAATTAAGGGCCTTCGTTTCTTCGCAACTTAACTAGCAATGTTGAAAACGCTTCTTGGGATGTGTAAAAATTATCGATGAATAAAAAAATACTTGTGTAAATTTAGATATGGTGATAGAGAACACTTGTTAAATCAAAATAAGGTTCAATTTTGATTAAGTTTGATATGTATATGTAGATTGATATAAATTATTGTTTAATGACTATTATTTTCATTCCTGTTAATTATAATTAATTAATTTTTACCGGGGTCTACGTGAATCTCATGTTCATGTTCTCGGATACTGTAGTATTTTGCAGCGATTTGGGGTGTTATTCCGTTAAAGGAATAACTCACCAAATCGGGTCATTTGATAGAAACATAAATCTCAATGAGTGTCAAGGAGAAATATCGAAGGAAAATATTATCTTATATCGTTCACCCGCGTATACGTATACGGTATTACCTTAATTAAAGCGTTGCCGCATCAAAACAGACCGGTTTTATCACCGATATTGTAATCGACTCAAGGCACACGTCCGATTATTCATTATTAATCGGAGCTAGAAGTCGGTATAACCAGACCGATTATCAGTGAAGCGTGTGCTCTTGTTTTAGGGTAAATAAACAAAATAACGCTATTAGCCAGAAACGATTGCACCCCAGGGCTTTTCCAGTCTAGTTCTGTGTAATTAATAAAAGTTGTTACGTATTTTGCGCATCACAAATATTTAAAGTCAATATATACAATATTAGACAACTAATCAACGCCAATAGCTTTGTATCGTGCTGGGTTTAAATTTAAAATTTGCTATTCGCGTCAAAGACCTTGGCTTTAGCTCATTTTCTTTCACAACAAAGTGTCTCTTTGAACGTAGAACAAAATTGAATGCAACGACAAAAATGAAATAACTCCAGTATTCCTGAAAATATGAATCTGTTAAACAAGGAAGACGTTTTCACTCGTAGTAAATTTCACACCCGCATACTATTGGGGAAAATTTTATTGTATTATTTTCAACACTGAATGAATATTACTTTGAGAGTAACTTAATTTTGAAACATTTTCTCTTGGAGTCGCAGTCGGTTCGCAACAAGATGGTTTCCAATTTAATATTTCACCGAATCAAATGGAAGTTTTCGGCGTGCGAAAACGGAGACGAATTTCACTTATTTCAAAAAGGACGTAGCAAAAAATTGAAATTATTAAGTATCACTTTTGATGCTGACTTTCCAATAACTCTACGTTGTAATATAATTTCCTTGGATGATTAGTTTTAAATTTTAGAAATACAATTTCGTCTAAATAACATCAATCTTTAACTTTTATCGTAGAGTGAAAAATTATCCTACGGCACGCCTATATATAGGATATTTACTTCACTAACTAATAATGAAACCATTTTATTGCGTTAGGTAATCTCATATCATATCATCACATTGTTTTCAATACTAAAGCATTTGCTTAAATACAATTACTGAGGCCAACGACTATGGTTAAGCTATACGTTTTTTTCAATTTTTTTTTGCAAACTTAGGTTTTTAAGCAAGGACCGGACAATGCTAGGATGTCGCAACACAAGACTGTCATATATTTATAAATGATAAATAATGTAAACGATAAATGTATTTGTATTAAGTTTCTTCATTAGTTTGCGTGAAATATCCTAATTTTTTAGCTACCATAATTAGTTTTGTATTAGGATCCAAAATTATCGCTATACCAATTACATTGATCAAATTCACTATTTCATATATTCCAAGGTTGATATTCTATTTATTGCAACAAATACAGCAAAAGGTCTTTATTTCTTGTGGTGTTTCGGCTTACTCAACCGATTATGGTGTATTTGCACGTGAGCGAGGCAATTAAGCAAAAAAAAAAATAACTCAATAGATGACAGACTCAAAATAGTGTTCATGTACCAGTCTGTATCAATCTTTAGGAGATTTTTTTTCATATTTAAAGATTAAAGAGACGGGTTGTAATGAGCGTAAAAGATTTGGAAACTAAATCGGCATGATAATTAGGCGTTTGAAGAATTAGGCGGCTATTTGAGCGAAGGTCAAGTTGATCAGAAACAAGAATAAACTGAAACCAAGATTTCAAGAATTCTGGGGTACAAGTGTCAAACAGAATATCAAAAAAGGGTACCAAAAATCGCCATTTTACCTGATGACATAAACCGAATATATACATATATGGTTTAATATGTTTTAGCATTCTACAGTGTAATACTTATAATAGAAATATAAAAGAAACTGCGTCTATTTTTACTAATATACAAATGATAGTATTTTTCTACCAAAAGTGCGATAAATATAATACGTAGGTAATTAACGAAGTTTTATTTGTTACAGACCAATTCAAAGGGATAACAATAAAGGTGCTAAAGGAGTAATTGTAAAACCAAGTTACAAAGGAGCCGTGGGACTACCTGTTGAGTTCATAGGTGAGCGAAAAGAGACTAATTCAGCCAGCAATGTTACATTTAGGCTGCTGCCATATAGGTACCTACCTAAGAACAATATTGCCTTAAAAATTACCTATTGTCTAACTTTTATTTATTTTAATGTGATAATTAAAACATACTATTGATATTAGTATACCTTGACAAAGGTGGAAATGTAGTGATACTGTAATAATTACCTTAACACCAATGATAAACATATTTTACCTATGTTTCACAAATAATAAATTCTATTCTATTCTATAATGTATAGTTTAATGAATCTTACTACATAGTATTATACAGTTAAATATTAACTGTATAATACTATGTAGTAAGATTCATATAGATAGATTCATAGAGATAGATAATAATATATTATAAGTGCAGTTCTAAAAACGTATATAAAGTTCAACAAATTTGTACAACAAATAAAGAGCAACGTATTTTATCTTTATTGTCATTTTAGGACCAGAGGGCCTACCATCATCTTTTAGCGCAATGCAAGTTCGTTTGTCAAAGTGAGACACCGCTATACGCAGTCTATAGTGGCGTCTTTTTTTAACAGCTAAACTTGAATCGTTATAAGACGTAATGGTAAGGCCTCTGTATTGTACTTATGGTGTATCCTTTGTGTTTCTCTAAATACAACTTTATTTTTTTTAATACAAAAATAAGCTTTGTCCACAGTTGATTGCAGCTCAGCTGGTCCTGGACATTTGGAGTTAGAAGTATCGGGTGGAAACGGTGCACTGGTGGCCAGTTCTGTGCGTCCTCTCGGCAGCTTCCGGTACGCTGCTTCGTTCACGCCGCGTTTATCGCGACCTCATGCTGTGAGGGTGACCTTCAACGATGAACATGTACCAGGTAAGTTTTACTTTTGCAACAGTTTAAAGAGATTAAGCCCTATTGCTGCTTTCAGATCTAGTTATTATGTATCTCATATTTTAATTCAACAAGAGTTTTGAGATAGTTGCAGTATTGGGATCCTTTTCTGCAGAGAACTCAGCGTAAGAAATCACGCTCGCACTGTTAAAGTAGCCATCAAAGTATTCTCATACTTTTATACAAAAGACTTGCTTTTTTAGTTTTAACGTATATACATTATAGTACAGTTGATAAGTGAGTACTTAACCTACTTTAATTTTCTTATGCAATTTACGGCGATAATGTCAATAGGTTTATACGCAGATTATAAAAAATATCAGATTTTTTCATGTCATATGAAAATATTTAATATTGCTTTAGCGTTAATAGAGTGAATTTTAGTTACCAATTCATAAAATGACTAATAAAATCGGTGTTAGTGGATGTCAAACATTGAGATGAATATTTCAGCTCAATGACGGGCAATAACAATGGTAGTCTTGCAACTAAACTAAAGAATGCCTATCTATTACTGCAATTTCCAATAAACTATACTAAGTAACAGCCGTTTTCAAAACCTATTTTTTGTAACAGAAAAGGTTGATATAGTTGGCTGTTTCTAATGTTGGCTAGTAGGAATGGCCCTTACTTATAATATATACTCTATGTCGAATTTCACTAATTATACACGTAAAAATGTAAAGAAATTTCTATAGTTATTTTTTAAAGTGAAGCACTTGCATAATGGATATGAATTGGAAATATAAATTGGCGATAACGAATCTCTAAAGTAAGTGGAATATCGTATGTTGTGTGTTCTGGCAGCGACCAATCCCAGGCGCATTATCCAGGTTGCTCTGTGAGCTCCGTAGTGATGTAGAGATTTCAAAATATGCAAAGGAGTTTGAATCTTCATAATCATTTATGTATGAATCAATAAAATGATACAATACCTGTTTTTAGTAACTCACACCTACTACATGGAGTTCAATTTCTTTGCAGAGGACTTTGAGATTCTCACGAGTTATGCTAGAAACTTAGCAAATCGAACTCAGATCCTACGGCTTGGTTCTGACGTACTTACTCAAGTCTTCAGTTCAAATGGACAATTTAACAGCAATAAACACGAATCTTATTCTGAGAGCTCCCTAATGTTGGTTTCAGCGAATAATAGCATTATTTAATAAATATGCTACTTTTTATTACTAAACCACATATCTTTTTTATTGGTTATGCTCCAACTTTTGTACTGAAAAAGAAATTAATGCTACGATTATAATATTAAATGAGCTTTGTCTTATTAGATATTTTTGGTACTATAAAATAATTGAGAAAGTGTTGAACCACTTTCGGCTCAGGAGTGGAAGTATGATACAGTTAACAAATAAAAAACCATCGAAATTTCTTCTGAGAAAGAATTATATACAGTTGGTAATTGTGCTTGATATAAGTATTTTAATAAACATATTAGCTAGATGTATAAAAGGGCATATCTACACCACGATACCAGCGCAACACATCCCTACGCCGTTACATATTGTATGTGATACCGAGAACAAAGAGAATAGCTCGCGCCTGACGGGAATGCGCCAGCATCTAAAAACATATCAACGATGGGTTCTTATTCATACATACGTAAACACATATGACAACCCCGGTATGAATGGTAAGGCTTTCCTTGGGGCATCTTTGCGAATGCGACTGTTTTTTTATTTAACTTTTACAACGTACGCTTCGTATTGCAGACATTTATATTTCAAAGGCTTTATGTTGGCTTTTGAATTAACATAAAATGAACTCGCCACGATACGGAATGGTACGTAAAAGAGCTACGTCCGACTGTAGAGTACGAAAACTACGCACGTATCTTGACCTTGAATAAATATGAATATGTGGGTTGGATATTTTCATGTTTATTCAAGGTCAGGGTTCTTCAAATAGTACGTTGCGTGGATTTGGAGTGGACATTAGTAAGACATTATTACACATTAATAACTTTTTAGTTTAGTAGGCACCTGTTTTGTTTTTAAATCCTTAATTTTATTATTATTATCGTTATTGTTACCTCCTGTATCCTAAACGACTTGAGGGCAGATGGACTTTACAGGCATATTTTAAATCTTACTAGTTAAATCTTATATATGGCATTGTGAATGCAAAAAATAAAATTTAAACATTAGTTATACTTTACAAATATTGACTAGTTACATATGTATTTATATATCTAACTGGATATCAGATCTTTGCTGACAAAGTATATTTGTGTAGGCAGAAATATGCGTAGTCTCCGCCTACCAATTGTCGGTACTTATGCTAGATATAATATACCTAAAGGTGCACTCACTATGACCACACAACTAGAATGACATATATAATTTAAATAGCACTGATTTCTTTATAGTGTTAATTATGAACGTGTCTTATTAATATGTTATTAATTTATTTAGACATTTTAGTATCAGTCGGGTATTTTACTTTTTTTAATGAACTTATTATTATTTATCGAAAAAGTAATATAAATTATCCCTATTTCTTACTTTTTACATTTGTGAAATATAAAATAAATAATGTATGTACAGTCGACACCACATCAAGCACTCACACACACACACACTCTAAAAATTAAATGATCTCTTTTACAACGGCAAAAGAGAGATCCAAACGCCAAATTGTTAGATCAATGTGTTTATTAAGTTTTCGACCATTGGGAGAAATCTTTGACCATTACAAGAGCTGTTATTAGCTTAAATTCTATAGATTACTTGTATTTCGATGCCAGTCAGAGATATATTTTGCATAATACAGTGCGTCGTTGTTTTCTGTTTTATTATGTATGAAGTAAATCGTATTTCGCGCATTAATTAATAGACATAAATGTAACCTTGGTGAGATTACTTATCAATAAACCATTTCGACCTTTAGCACGCTAATCTTCTGCCAGCCCAACACAGCTTAATCGGCTTACCTAATTGGATTGACGTCCGATGTATATTAAACGTTCACTGAGATCAAATTAGCGGAAAAACTGAACTCGGATGTAGTTAGCAGGGAATTATTAAAACTGATTTCATTGTAATAAAAAACTTATATCACCAAGGTGTGAGCGTTCCACCTTGTTGGGATCCCATACTTAATAGAATAATATCTCCAAAGACACACACTGCGTGACATTGCGATGTATTAAGTTTTTTTTTGTAAATAATAAATGTAAGATGGAGGTCCCTCCGTCAGAGTTTCTTTCGCCTGTGCCTTTCTCGGAAGGGCTTCCTAATTTCCGTATTGGTGTTTGGCTCAGTAGTTTACAGTATTTGTAGATATAATAAAATAACTAAATAAAATGCAAAGTATATCAATTTAAAATGCACAAATTCAATAGTTTTGGACGTGTCCGATAAAATATTAGAAGGAATATGGTATGGTGACCACTTCCTAAGTCAGCCTGTAATCATCCAATCAATGTAGGCGCGGAAGTGTAAGAACGAAATATGATAAAACGAAATAGAGATACCAAAGTGCGACATCCATCTTGACTCAAAAAAATACAAGTCGTTTTTTGTAAAAGTGTCGTGTATCCGTAAATATATTATCAAAGGAAAATTAAATTAGCCCGTGACAAT
The DNA here is from genome assembly GCA_927399485.1 of Calamotropha paludella. NCBI lineage: Eukaryota > Metazoa > Arthropoda > Insecta > Lepidoptera > Crambidae > Calamotropha > Calamotropha paludella. The sequence continues at coordinate 14,496,781 of OV656805.1, forward strand.
TAATAACGCATTCAGATTTATCTTATAACTGGCCACAACAAAGGTAGGTGCCAAAACTGCAAAACTTTTAGGCTGTTTTAGATTAACGAATTTTCTGCGCATTTACTGTGTACAATATGAACGTACATACAATGCTTATTACCTGGTCAAGTAAACATGCTAAAATTAGTTCGTTTTGTTGCAGCGCAAAATGTAACAAACGTGTAACTCGTATGTCAAATTGACTAATAATGATTATAGGCTAGTAAAACTTGCAGAAAAACCGAAAATTCATAAAAGTTTCTACGAATAGAGAGCGCAATCGCTCACCCGCACCACCACTCTCAGTCATATTGAAGATTTATTCAAGACAAAACAAAATGGTCCCCATAGTTTTTATTAGCAGAGTACCTAAGACTATAGACCTAATAGACCTTGCCTTGTGAGCATATTGACTTTAGCTACAATAATTAAGATATGCGTTAAACTCACTCTCATATTAAAGTTATAACTTTTACTCAATTTTAGATCGGCAACATTACGTTCGTTTTATTGCAGTGTAAAACTCATATGCCAAATTGAATGTAAATATCACAGAAAAACAGCTAATCTAAAAAGATTCCAAGGGCCTCTGCACATTGCGATTTATAAACGACTAGCTTTCCGCCCGCGGCTTCGCCCGCGTGGTATTCGGTTATATTGCGGTATAAAGCACAACTATAAGAAAACTTCTCATTCCCACGGAAAAATCTAAGAAGCGCGATGTAACGCTGGATACAATTAGTTGTTAAACCAAAACTAAATGGTACACTATATTATATGTTTTCCCTTGTGGAGCAAAAACATGCAGATTTTGGGCACTGGAAACCCGGAAACACGCTACATTGAGCTGACCATGCGAAAAACAATGTTTTCCAAGTGTACTCCAGCAACCCTTAGAGTTTGGCCTTGTGCTTTATTAATGGTCATTGCAAATGAAACTCTTATAGGAAATTGTAGTCTTTTAAATTGAAATGGGAGGTCTGTTGGAATAATCGGAATCCGTATAAATCCTAAAAAACAGTTTAGACGATAAAACATCCCATCATCCCTCGGGAATTCCTCATTTTCGGGGATTCATTATCGTATCGTTTAGCTTCTAAATTTACATGTTTATATTCGTTTGCAATATTTTACCTTGTTTTTAACGACACACAGCGCCATCTACAATCCATCCATCAAGCAAACAATATTTTTGTTTTTCCTCGGGAAAATCAATTTTTCCAGGATAAAAAGTACCCTATTATTTAATGCGGACTTTTATCTTTACGTCTGCAAAATTTCAAAACATTCGGTTCAGTAGTTACGGCGTGAAAGCGGAACAAACAAACAAACAAACAAACTCACTTTCCGATTTATAATATTAGTAAGGATTTAAGAACGCGCGTCATCAGCGCGTTTCTATTTATTCTACAGAACAATTTTTTGCATGTTTAATGCGTTTGTATCACTACATAGTATAAAACAAAGTCGCTTTCTCTGTCCCTATATCCCTATGTATGCTTAAATCTTTAAAACTACGCAACGGATTTTGATGCGGTTTTTTTAATAGATAGAGTAATTCAAGAGCAAGGTTTATATGTATAATGCATAATATAGTAGAGTATTGCATCCACGCGAAGCCGGGGCGGGTCGCTAGTTTATACTATACCGATACAGATACCGATTTCAAGCGAAACTGAATTTGTGCAGATATTCAAAGGTAGAAATTTGAACAATTACAAAAATTCTTAGTCAAGTTGCGTTTGATTCGCGTAAGTATCGCGTTTGTATCGATACAAACGTCCGTCGACGACGCGTTTAAGAAACGTGGTGTGCAAAGGCTCTATGGAGCTTAACGTGTGATCCACAAAACCAAAATGCTCTCGGGTTTTAATTAAAAGTAGATGAGATTCGAAAACTGAGGTTAGGAAACCCTAAACAGTTCAGATATCAAAATATAACTTTTTGATTTTACATACATATTTAATTCACAAGGCGTAAATCGGAGATGTTTAACATTTTCGGATATATTTGGGTTTTTACTGTTCTGCAAACTTGAGCCATATTTAAAATTACGAAGTCTATCTTCGACCTATCAATCTGTCATATGTAGTTCCACCAACTATACCATGTTATAAGTGTCGCAATCGCTTCCATCGCATCGTCGTTCCATTTTCATTTCTTAACAACATAAACTGTGTAGAAAGTCGTTCGTCGGTGGCCGTGTAATTCGGTATACTGTAAGAAAGCGAGAAGGATCAGGTGCATGCACTAGTGCGGGAAAGTGTCAAAGTTACATGCTATTAGACTTTTCTAATTGCAAACTTTCACCGATCACTAATTGTTGGTTACTACCATTTTGTGAGTTATTTAAGTAATATAACGCAAATTAAACATACTTTTTTTATTCGCTTACTCAGTTTTTAACAGTCTTTAAAACAATATTTATTATTGCGAGAAAGACAGACTAGACAGAAATTAAGTAATGACAGATATTCTTACAAGTGTTCTGCTCAGCACTATTATTTCGATATACGATAAATCCTTAAAGTATTCATAAGGTCAATAAATTTAGTTGTGGATTGATTTATTATTTACCAATAAAAATACCATAAATTATAACTATTTTGTTATAAACAAAAAGCCAAATTTATGAATCCTTCTCTACATTTAAATTACCGTTAAGAGTTTGTTTAGTTAGTTAAACAAACTCTTGTTTCATAAAAATAAAAAGCAATTAGTCATCGAAATTTATTAAAAAATATTTAATTTTAATAGGTGAATACGAAAGTGTAAACTAAATAGGTTGTTTAGTATGTAACTTTATTCCAAAGATTTCACCTTTTTTACGTCTTAAAAAGAATAAATACCGCCAAATATGTTGTGAGACGTTTCTTTTGACTCTATTTATTACTAACTAGCGGCCCGTACCGGCTTCGCACGGGTGGACAAAATTCTTTAAATTTTTTTCTAACATTCAATATAGCCTATGACACTCAGCAATAATGTGCCTTTCTATTGGTGAAAGAATTTTTAAAATCGGTTCAGTAGATCCCGAGATTACCCCTTACAATTTAACAAATATACAAACACACAAACTTTACTTCTTTATAATATTAGTATAGATTACTAATATCAAATCAAGATAAAGTAAGTTTTTCTGTTTGTGTATCTTTAATAATTTAATACAAAATATCTTATAATGCAACAAGCAAATACTTATGCACTGCACAACGGGTACAACTATGCACCGTGGGTGAAACTTCACACTGTTCGTCTAAATATAAACTAAAGTTTAATATTAAATAAATTAAATACATGCATAATTTCATGGAGTTGAAGGAACAGGCCGAATTATAACGATATACCGGTATCCTATTTTGCGAAAATCTTTCTTAATTTAATAGACTTATGGCGAAAAGGATCGCCATAAGTAACTATGAATTTTTCATATGATAAAGACATTAACTCCCATTTATAAAAAAAACAAACTATCTTAGAACCTACTTGCCTATCTCGCGCAAGATTGAAGAGAAGTTTGTCGATATCGACATATATCTCGTTGTCCTTAACAATACTAACAATACTAATAAGAAAATATTAAACAGTTTTTAATCACCAACTTTAAAGCCAGCCTTTACAACATAAGCATTACTTATTTCATCGTTTAATCTCGGATTCCGTAATCTAAATTGGATGTATATATTTAACTACCTATTAAATATAACAGCAATATCTTATCGTCATTTGAATAAGAGGCGATAAAATTTTGACGCAAAATAATATTAAAAGTGCGGCGCGACTTGCGAAGAATAAATTTTGTATTCATTTATCCTGTAGGAATAAAATACTTTCCGAATTTACTAAGCTTAATTATTGTCGTCTACCAAGTGATTTGTAGTCAGTCTTTTTGTAACTATTTACCTTATTAATGGAGAGAAGTTGATGTTTGAATTATAAAAGGAAATAAGTGAATATTTAATAAGGAACTTGGTGAATAATGTTACTATATTTTATATTGTATCAGTCATAAATGTTTCGAAAATATATAAGACAGACTATGGTTTTTCTTCGTCAATTGAATATCTCCTTTATACTCTAAACTCAAACCTAGGTCCCTATTTTATAATCCTTTGTATTTCGGGCCTGTTCAGAAGTTGCTGCTAAAGAAATCACCTTATATTAATCTTGGTACGTCTTACGTTCTTACCAATAATAAAAAAAAAACTATAATATAACATACATGTAACAAAAATGTAGAAGTATGAATAAACAACTAAAATTATTTTTTCCTTTATTATAATTAGATGCACGGAACATAGAACAGTTTGAAACATGAAAAATACAAAAGCCCTTTTTATAGAGTATTTGGTCCGGCAGTTAGGCACCCATTATGCCATTTTTTCTTTTCTTATTCTTCCGTCAGCTTCATCATTTTTATTTTTTTATGTTTCTTTTGGTTACAGATATTGCATTTTTTTGCAATCGGTGTAAATACAAAAACACTTTTGTTTTCATCAGTATTCGCTTAAATGCCCTGTCAAAAAAGGGTGTTTTACAACGTCTGGGAACGTCAGCGTCTCGACTGGGAGCATAGCGGAATTATAATCTCTTACACTGTGGGTGCGTCCCGGACGCGGACGTTGGGTTGGCGGGATGGGTACCTACAAGCTCACCCAGAGAATTTAACTCCAGCGAATTCGCGCTGGTCGATTAAATATTAGGGCTTAGGTCTTAAGTCGCCCAAATAAAATTCGCACAGTTAAGGTTTTTACGGGTCATAGTGCTAACTTAACCGATTTTTTCTTAGTATTATTACTTAAAGTGTATTTGTAAGATTAAGTTAAAACTGTGACCATGTAAAATTTATTCAAAATTATGGGTGAATTTGATTTGTCTTTTATTTTCCACCTAAAGTATGGATAATAGTGGCATCGAATTATAACAATTATCTTTTACATTAAATCTGCTTTACATTTGATACATTTTTTTTTAATTTACTGGGTAATGTAATGTCAAGAAAATTAGTAATCATATCGCATTTTAGTTCACCCACCTTATCACATATAGAATAGAAAAAAATGAAGGTCGGATATTCACGAAAAAAAAAGATTTAAGAACTTCTTTTAACAAACAGTCCAAAGAACAGGTATGCTTAAAAGTTGTTTGGAACAATTCTTTACCTGATTTAAATCAGGTAATTATTGATTAATCGTTTTATTAATTGAGGATAAAGGAAGTATTTTCAATAAATTATAACGCAATTAGGTAATTAAGTGCCTTATTAATTACATCGTGAACATTTTCGCTACTATGTAACCAATATATAACCACGTCACGATCACCGAGCGATCTTAAACCGTAAAGAAAACATCAAAATGTGATAATGTAACTTATACTGTCTATGATATAATGTGTAAGGACAAGTGGCGAAAAATGATGAGTAAGTTATTATTTCATGCGCAAAATGGATTCGGAAGAAATTAATTTGTTCAGCAGACAATTTGATACTCTATAATCTTTTATTTAGACAAATACGCTCGTAGAATAACGTGTGATCATAGGAAACAGCTTAAAATATCTCGATGTTATATCATTGTCACGGTTGTTTAAAATTACGAAGCGTAAAAAAATGTTTAATGGTTGTGCTTACAACAAACTTTCACATAAACGCTTCTTATTCAGATACTTTCCAGTGACTGCGTATGTGAAAACGACTTACATAGAAAAAACACTACAGATGATCTATACTCGTATGGTATTTTAAAGAATACAAATAAGAGAAAATGTAGTGTACTTTATCAACGACGATAATCCGAATTCTTGTACTTTGAGTACTACAAAATATGTGTTTATTTTTTTATATTTAAAAACTTCACTTTTCCGTCCAATCGTTTTATCAATATCTGACCGTTTTGACTTAGATCGATCTAATAAGAATGTTTAACGAAAATCGTAAGGTAGTCTTTTAAAACGTCAAACCTTCATCTATGTTTTGTCATGTTTCATAAAATATTGAAAGTGATGGATCACTAATGTTTCATTAAAAATGTATACCTTAGTTAATAATATCCCACATAAAGGTCTTTTACCTGTTCTAGATACCCTAGGTTAACTTTGTTTGTCTTTTTAGTATATTCGTTCGTTTTTAAAATAAATTTTCTTTATAAAGCCAGGGTATTATGGTACTAATTATTGGTAAATAAATTAAGGGCCATGTTATTACTGTTTCAATATTTAAGGATCGACATATTTGTTATATAGGATGATATGTTACGGCGATAGATAGTCTGGCGTTATGTTATCATAACGCAACAATGTTTCCAAAATAGAATATAACCATAGAATTGATTTCAATTTTTTTAATACGAAACATTGAATAACTATCGAAGTTCTCCTTAAGGATTTTTCCTAGCGCTACTTTCAATTTTGACTCATGATCGATAGAAACAAATAAGTGATCAGCTCAGGTAAGCAAATTCGGGTAGTAGTAGTTATGTGTGACTAAAAGAAGAAATTGTCTTGAACTCCGTCATCTTCCGAAAGACACTTAAGCCTCGACTTTATCTACAGTCGTTAGCACCAACCAATCCAAAATCTGCCCGGGTGGTAGGAAATAACCCATGCTCCTACGGTGTTTTGGTCATAGGGAATGCCCGTACAACTGCAGGTGGGACAATAATTGACTGTTGCAATAATAATTGTCAACCACTTTAGAAACTATTATTTAAATAGGTGGTATTTCAGGAAATACTTAAAGGTTAAGGTAGGTATCTTTTGTAACGCAAGAAATAGATATCTTTAATACAACTTTTTTTGTATGACAACAATAATTCTATAAAATAAGGGAATTTATTATTATGAAATTATATACATTTAAGAAAAATCAAGAACTGAAAAACAAGCGAATAAATTATAGATAAGATTATTAGGTATACTTGAAATAAGGTTGCTAAACACACATACAATTATTTTTAATATATTATTAATTTTTATATAAAACATTTCGGAGATGATTTTTTTTTATAGTAACTTTTTAGACATATGTATCTTCCCTGAGAGTTCAAAATTCGATAAGAATCAATTTAAAGTATTTGAGCTTAAAAGTTTTTATGAAATACGCGTAAACACTCCTAAATTAAAACTAGTATTAATACGTAATATATTTGAAGTTAAGAAAAGTTACTGCTAAGAATACCACAAAGTTTTGAACTACTATTTGCGTATCGTTATCCAATATTTTTGTTGTAGTTATGTGAAATAAATATTAACATCACTTCTACTGCTCTAATCGTGAAATCAGAAACAATAACGGCATCAGAACCATTCAGACCATTGGCAATATAGAAAAGTTCGTCTGAAAATGTTAATTGTATTATTTTCTGGTTGTGTTATCCACAAACAAACATATTACATTTTTATTAATTTGGTTAAGCACTTTGTGTAATAAAGTACATATGTACAAGGTTGTAACATATATACTGTCTTCAAACTGTTTTTTTTTACATAATATTATAGACTATGATGTACACACTATAACGCCAAAGTAGTTTTTAAACAACAAACAATGTACAAGGAAAAATATTTGACTATTTCCTAAACAGCAGACATGATAATTACATGATAATATTTGGATCACTGAATAATTTTCCTGAAAAAGTCAGTATCACATAATAACAATGTACGTAGTCACAAACTGCGTATGTGTCGTAAATCAGGTACTTATATGTTTAATAAATGGAATATGCTATAATGACATTTCAAATTTGATGTTTAAAAAAATGGTAGTTTGAAACCATGGGACCATTTTGGATCTTATTAGTCAGGTCTTTAATATAATGGAAGTGAAGTACCCTTTAGGTTTTGATTCCCTCGCGAGTAGTTGCGAGTTCGAAAATATGCGGCTTAAATTGCTATTTCTTTTGATTGCGTTGACATAAAAGTTTGATTTTGTTACAGCTCAAAGGTATTATAGACCTGAGTATTTGATATGAATTTCAATTTAATACGTCTACGCGTACATGAGAAAAGAGATAGGAACTTTCTAATTTCCATATTTTTTATTATATGATGATGATGTAACTAAAAATTTACGGTTTTTGCAATTTTTCCTTTTTTATTACTATAAGACGTTACTTCGTAACAAATTTCAAGGTTCTAAGTCCACGAGAAGTACCCTGTAGGTTTTGATTCCCGTGCGAGTTTCGAAAATTTCGATTGCTTTGGCTTAGGAGTTTGATTTTTTCGCAGCTCCAAGGGACAGTAGGCCTGAGTATTCGATATAAATTTTAGTTTGATACCTCCACGCGTTCCTGAGAAAAACGGTCTTGACAGACGGACGGACGGACGGATGGACAACAAAGTGATCCTATAAGGGTATCGTTTTGTCCTTTTGAGGTACGGAACCCTAAAAATCATAGCAATATTGAGTTCATAGATCTACATATTTACTTAATTATCGTGGTCAGAGTAAAAATACTTCGTAGTTTCATAAATTTCTACCACTATGATTACGGTGGTTAATTTGAAACTATCCTTGTAATTATTCGGAAAACCTTAGTGGTTGCCGCTACTGAGAATAAAGAGCCGTCTCGATCTAAATGCAAATACAAAGGTTAAGTATATTACGTTTTATTCAAAACGGCAGTTGCTAAATTAGCCTAATGCTTCAAGAACGAATCTGCAGTTATTTCTGAATGCAAATCAAGTCAGGACATTAGCGAAACGTGAGAAACATAGGTACTTACGTGAGAGATTAAATTTTACGGCATAGCCATTATTCTATATACAATTAGAAACACTTTCATCGCAATATAAGGTTCAAAACGCTTTGGCAACCATGTAATCCTCCTTAATGCATTTCTGCATTGATTTTAAACATATGAGCCAATAATGACAACATGATTTTATGGATGCTTATAGGACTAAATGGTGTAATAAAGTTGCATATAGAATTTTATTTTACCTCTCTTTCTAACCTGATCACTATGAATGAACAGTCTACCTGTCTCTATCACTAGACAGCGAAAGGGGGGCCTTGTACCGTGTGTAAAAAATATTTCAAGTGTGTCGGTGTAACTAGATCGAGTTAACAATACCAACAAGGTTATCAAGCCTTATATAATTCTATTAGCTTAGTCATATAACTTAATGCATGTTGATTATAATAAAATAAATATGTATGCTCAAAACTTAACTATTTAAATTAATATTAAGTATTTAATTTTTATTATACAAAGGAAATTCATAAAATTAAACAATTTTTTAAGTATGTAAAGAGCCATCTTAACTTTAACAAGTTTAATAAAACGTGGTATAAACATTAAACTTTTTTATTTAAATAAAACACTGTGGTAATGTTACGTAAAGAGTAATAATCTCAATAATTTATGAATCACGCTTTATGCAAATTAACGAGTTGAGTAAAAAATGTAGTTCGGCACACAAGCGTGACTTTGCTGTCAGTACCCGATGTAGGCTCTCGAATTCCGCGCCGCCATTTTGAATACCTGAATGACGTCACGAGGCTGGGCGCAGGCGGGCTGCGTCTGCGCACCGCTTGACATTTGAGCCGCGCGCACCAAAGAGGCAATGCCTCTGACGTTTAAAAATGAAATTACGTCGCGTATTCTTTCATATACATTGTAATAAATACTAGTACACTTTTAAGCCTCTCTGATCTTTTTTCATTAAGAACAGTTGAGTCTTATACGCATTCGTAGTGCAGTGAATGTTTTATAAAAGTGTTATTGTTGTGTATTCTTCTTGTAATTGGTCAAAGTGCCCTAGTTCTGTGTCACCGAGGAAGCGCAGTCTCAGGACCTCTTACCCTCAATAAGTGAGTCCATTTGCATACACTTACTTCTTACGTCCGTCTTAACTCAAGTAATGTGGGCGCGACACGTCATAACCTTTGGCTAGCCATTTAAGTATTGAGTGAAGCGATTCTAGAAAGTTTTCAGAAATTGGCATAATACAACGGATACAAGAAACTTACAACCTGTCATTCGCATGGCAATTTATGTTACCGACTCCTAGCGTAAGTTTTTCAAAACTAAGGCAATAAACGTTATAGGTCTTCTAAAGTTGACCCTATGTCATACATAGATGTAAGTTAGGTTATGGTTTCGCACGAACGCATCTCAACAAAGCTCTCTAGTGCGTTGAACTCTTTTGTAAGGGCCTCTCCTACACGCACCCCTTCGAAACTATCCAACTGAAAACATACTTTAAACTTATGTGGGTTAGTGGCCACTATCGAGTAATTATCAAGTCGCAACGGATAACGGATGTAAGGTTTTTATTTCACTCATAACACCCGATCGCGGACCGATGTGGCGTGACTACTGTTCAAACGAACAAAAAGCAAGCTTAGTAAATCGATCGCAATTGTTATTCATTCATTACAGACACTAATGATAGATACGCTAGACTGCTGACATAGAATAAATAAATTCTACTACTATACATCCAAGTGACTTTGTACTTAATTTGCCATACATTAGCCGCTGCTGAAGATATATTATTATTATTATTTTAACACGCTCAGACCCAAGCCCTATATGCCAATACTAATAAAATTTTACTCTTTTGAAAACAAAATCCTTTTTTTTAAACATCTTAATGTTATAGATGATCATTTTTTCTATCCCCACCCTTCTACTAGTATGTTTTACGATACACAGGCCTGTGAAAATAGTTCACACCCAAAACATTTTCGTGGGCCATATATATCGAAAAAGATACACAAGTTTAGTGTTAGTACAGTGTGTATCGAAAACGATACACATGGCGCTGACCGTGTTAAGTAGTTCAAAATATTTTATAAAAAGAAATATATAAGGGGCTTTGGACACTATTGGAGTCTCACGTAATACGTGCAAAAGAACATAATTGTTTAATTAGTACTTGCGCATTCACGTCTGAAGTTTTTTTTGCCATATAGCTAATTATTTTCACCTTTTATTTTTATACTGACGTCCTGTGTGTCCAGAAAAGTGTTTAATTTATAAAGTATTCATATTTCAATTTTCATTCTTCTTTGGTATGTGTAGCACCACTTTATTCAAATATAGATTTTCTGTAATCAATACTTTAAAATTATAAGTATAACAAGAATCGCAATTAGGTAGTCATAAATAAATATCTTTTATAGGACGTTCAAGACCACAATGTCAAATCGAAACGCAATTTAACTTCAGCCAAGTTTAAGTAACTAACTTTTACTTAGTTGTAATACTCTAACATCATTTGACCATATAGCATTTTGATTTTTTTTTTAAATAAAAGAGGATCATAATACTGAAATCAAAAACACTTTTTATAAATTACCTAGGTCAAAACATTTCGAAATGCATGGGAAACTTTTTGTCAGTCGTGTTTACGTGTTTAGTCAGTCTGATATCAATTGATACAATGGTCTTATAATAATCATGAACGTGTTGACGATTTAGTGCAAATAACTAAAATTTTGTGGACGATACTTTCTATTTATTTCTATAATAAAAGTAGCAGGAAAAGTCCTGAAAAAGTAGAATCATCAAAATTATATGAAAACTTGAAAATAAACGCATTTTCAATATCTGTATAAGGTTTTTCCCTTGCATTGTGCATAAGAAGAAATTTAGACATAAGTAGTATTAAGTTATAACTGATCATAGAAAATAATAGCAGTATTTGTTTTACACATTCTTTCAAATATTGTTTGTCTAAAATTTATACCAGCAATGACTTCATGACGTTGTCATATAGAAATCTGCTAGATTCAGTTTCCGTCAGATTTTAACATTACTTAACTTTCATAGGAACAACAACATCCAAAGTCTATACGTTGCACGAGCAGTAGACTAAACAATCAGCTAAAGACCTATACTATTGTAACTAGGATAGCTTTATGAGCTTTCGCAATCTCACCACATTAAATATCACTAAATTTATTTCACTGAGTTCTCAATTGACTATTATTAAGTTAACAATGGATAAGTCAAGGCCAATCGCGTTTACTTCCGTTTTCTTTTTTTTTGTTTAATCTTTAAACTCTGTCTTTTAGAAACAGTGTTGACATTACAATTTTCATCTTTTGAATTAGTAAATGCGATAATATTTTATTAATTACTATTTAACCGATTCGTTGCTACAGACAATTACAGAACCGAAGGCTACGAGCTTGATTTACGTGAAAAATGAAGATAGTTTTATTTTGGATTGATTTTCCTAAAACTTGATTTGAAGGAGTTATCATCGATTTAAAAATGACACGGTTTCACGCAAAAAAAGAGTGATGACACTACAGGCGTGCCATTAGCAACGAATCGGTTAAGTATTTCATTTTATAAGATAATTGTTCGTTTTTAGTTGTTTATTAAAATTTAAAGACAGAAATACTGTATATGTACTTTGTATCAAACTGTCAGATATTCAGTTTAATTAATGGCTGAACAGCTGGCTTATTATGTAAAATTTTAATCTTAAGTCCCGCTTAAATTTGCAATCATTTGCATTCCCCTGAATTCGGGCAATCGAATACTAATCAGATATTTAAAAACTCCGCTGAGTCTATCTGTTCATTCTTAAAAGCTGTTTAATTTTTACTTAGCAGATATTAACTTTATCCTATTATGGTACAAGTAAGTACTTAAATGATATAATTTATAGTAACTATAAGCAAAACAAAACCTGAAAAGTATCTTTTGCTGTAGTAAAAGTATCAAAAGACAAGAGGCGACAAAGGCTGTCACATGTTGAAGTCATAAAATTGGGTGCATTGAAACATAAAATTCCTCGACTGAATTTTTAACCATTACTTTAAGAAAGCTGATCTAAAGACAGTGGAGAAATCTCATCACATCAAGTCATACTTGATTATATTGTTACACGAAGAGAATGCGTCAAAAAGGCGGAATTTTTATTGAAAATATGAAAGGCAGAAGAATCATTTGATCTCTGATAATAAAATAATAGTGTATTAATAATTTTGTTGAAAAATAAATGAAAGTCATTATTGTAGTATAAAGTAATGTAATATTACCTAAATACAAGGCGAATACCTCATAACACTTTATTCGTCTACCTAAAACATCAACATTACGTTATAAGCTATCACTTTCTTCTGTTACGTAAATGTGGATTTGTAGTTAAGACTAACATATGAGATAACTGATGGACATAGATTGGCAAGAATGTGTGAAATAGTCGTCGGATTACGAAATATAAGAAACCAAACCTATTTTATACGACCATTCCACTCATACTAGACACAAATGTATATACTTATTTAAGTCAATTTTTTTTTATTTAAAATATTTTTGGCTTTCTAAAATTGATGTGACAAATCGACGGCGAAGTGCCAATAACACCTAACTGCTAATTTCAAAATAATACACGAGCTGAAAAAACGTTTAATTTCTTGATAAGTTAATAATTCATTACAAAATTTGTTTATTTATTTTTAACATGATGCGCTTGCAACTGAAAATACGCTTAGGAAATTTCATTAAAACATGCAAATAACGAATTTTAATGCGAAATGACAAAAAAGTGCATTTCTCGACGAATTTCAGTTAGGAGGTCTTGGCACTTCGCCGTCGAAATACTGGGAGCAGTATTTCCTATACGACACGCATAACTTGACATAGTCAATATAAGTTAAAACTGATGTAGCAATCGTTGAACAACATTCTATTAAGATGGAACCAGCTATAATAATGTATTTCATTAAGTTTATTTACTGGATTGTCACCATTTATCTTGCTCCGTAATCATGGCGCTTGCAACAGTGCCGAAATATCGGAAACTCGTTAAAAACATGGTACATCGTAACAATCCCATAAATAACTATAATGTTAGTGACTATGAAAGTTTCAAACAGTATATTGTACTTCATTTTATTTTTTGCAATCACCATGCTATATTTTAATAAGATTCTTAATTTTTTATACACCTGTACGCGGCGGTCAAAGCGCTCGCCCGGATAGCGAAAGGTCGTGGATTTTAATCCCTGAGGGGTCGGAGGCGTAGTTGTTTTTTACAAAGGTATTTGATATCTTATTAAAATATGACATTGTAAATGCAAAAAATAACATTCAATACATTATTATAGCTGGTTCGACCTTAATCGAATGTTTTATATTTGTAAAAACTTTCAACATTGATAGAACGGTACTGGTTCATAGTAGAAGTTGAAATACTTTTGTTATTTTCGACTCGTCTGCCAGCGTCTCGGTAGCTCGGCGGTCAGAGCGCTCGAATCCCACCTGAGTGCTCGGTAGCATGTTGTTTTTACAGGCATATTTTTTATATTATTGGAATAAATATAACTAGAAAAAACTAGGTTTATAATAAGTTTTATTGGTGACACATACATAAAAATTACATTAAGTGCATACTTATAAACTAAGCAATATAGGTATAATAAAACAGAGCGAAAAGAAATTGAGATATAAAATAATAAATAAACCGAAATAACGGCAGTAACCAGGTTCGCTTTATTCTGTTTATTGCATATATTTGTGTGAAGAGCATTTGTTATCGAACCATGGTTGTTATATTATAGGTAATTATTTACCTATTTTATCAGTTATTTAGTTTCCATAGTACAAGATCCGCTTATTTTGAGAATAAATAATTGGTAAAATGTTGTTTATTAATATTAATAGTAATAGTAAATTGCAATTATATCATCTTTACAATCATTATATCGTCATTCATTGAGCGTGTTCTTGTAACGTGGATGGGCTTTTTTCGTTATTTTCCGTTTCATTAGTAACGTTTGCTAGTGGTTGTACCTTGTTATCTTTAAACACACTCGACAGACATCGATCTGTGGTATTCTCAAGTAGATCAAATATTAGCACGGCAATCAGGTTTCCCAGTAAGGTAGTGGGAACCGAGTCAATATTTAGTACGAATCGCATGAACGTCTGATACAATACCGAATTCAATCAATTTAGCTGTTCGAACATACAAACCGTACTGCATAGCGTATTGACATTGCAGAATAGATTGTATGCCTGCAATATTTAGATTTAGAAACTGAATATCTTTTGTATTTTTTGGATATTTGGGTTTTTGTTCCCATGCGGCAGGATTTCTCAGCGAGCTCCCAGAATGCAAAACATATATAAGATAATTAAGAACTTTGAAGCTGATTATGGTGTAAGTTAAATATTCCTTTAGATTATTTCTTAATATCAATAGCATTTTGATGTAAGTACTATACGCAATTGGCATTTGTTTAAGCAAATTTCAGAATTTATTATATTTACTACAACAATTTTAGTATTTCTCTGTATTACTTTCTTGTTCACTATTAGATGAACACCTATCTAATTTAAATTAATTTTGTTTTATAAGAATATTTCAAGTTGGTTTACTGGTTAAAACAAAATTATACACAAAGAGAGAAATTCATCGAGTGAATTACGGTTACTAGTATTTTAACCCCTATTAATAAAAAATAGCTCTACTGCAAATCAGGAAGTCACTTTTAGTACGTGAACATTAAATGTTAGCCTGATATGTTGTCAACTGTACATTAATTTAGCTCGCTTATTTGTCCGGTCACAAGTGCATTGGTGACATTTTCTCTCGACTATCAAGTTACTTTATCGTGTTGCAACCTTGTTACGCTGTCGGTTACACTCATATTATTAAGTATACTCACCAACACATCAACATATCGAAAATATAAATAATTTATACTAATAATAAAGGTTAAATTGAACAATCGTTGTTCGATAAAATTATTAACTAGTAAAAATAAACTCCCTTTGGTTTAATGCATAATTATTCCATTCTAGCTTATTCCGCCCGCGGTTTCACCTGCATTGTGTTCGGATTATCACAGCAAGTTAAAGCGTACTACAGGGAAAAGGGATCAATCCCGTTTCCCCATAGTACGCTTCAATTTTATATAATAATTATTCTGTTTGAATCCAGGTTGCAAACTTTATGTGCGCCTAATTTCATCGAAATTCATTTACCTGTTTTGGAATAAGTGAGTACAGACATATAAAGATACATATCACATTTATAATATCGAAACGATTTATCTAAATGATGTCCTAGAATTGTCATTATATTATTAATATAGTATGTTTTATTTATTTCACTTTATAGTTTATTCATTAAAAGTTCACTAATAATATGCTTACACAATTTATAAAAGATATTTAAGTACAGTAAAACTTACGTAAACCAGAAAAATACAAATTTTCCTAATAAAATCAAAGTCAATAATCAAATAGCAAACATTACGATTTCAAATAAGAGTATGGACAATAATGAAAAAAAAATCGATGTGCTTTTGTCTGTACATAAAACAATACACTTATTATTTTTGTAAGCTGTTTTAAAAATTACTGTAAATGTTAAACAATGAGTTGAAAATAATAGAAACATGTTACGTGGTATATTTATGTTACGGAAAGCCGGAGGAAGTAATTCGCTACGTAAATGGTTTGTCTACGAAAAGTGTTACATACATTACATTATTTTATGGACCCTTGTTTCATAGTACAGTGTGGTTACAGCACTGAATTTTACTTGATATTTCAATACTAGTCAAAGTTTCCAAACTTACCACAACATAAATCTCAACTAATTTTCACCGAAACCACAGTTACTCGTAAGATACATATACATCTACACTAATGTTATAAAGAGGAAAGATTTGTATTTTTGTATGTTTGCAATGAATAAACTCAAAAACTACTAAGGCGATATCAAAAATTCTTACACCATTGGAAAGCTATATTTACGCCGAGTAACATAGGCTATATTTAATGCTAGAAAAAAAATTAAAGAATTTTGTCCACCCGTGCAAAGCCTAGACGGGCCGCTAGTTTTTTATAGTTTGTAAAAAACAAAAAAAGAGCAATTTTTCCTTTATTTTTTTTTTATTTTAACCACTAAATATAGTTATTTATATATTTTTCAGTTCTTGAAAAATACATCATTCTAGACAAAGATTTCGTCGACCTCCCTGGTTAATTAATTGGTCCATTGGTGTTCTTGGTGACACCACTCCGATCAAACGATCGGGGGTTCTATCCCCGGTTTGGTCAATACAGAAAATCAAAATTCAGGGCTTATCGTTGTGGTAGCGACGTTATTTTCTTATATTCATAACAGCTATGATTTAGTTACTTGGGTTCAGAACAATGTGATATTGTTGTATTTTTTACGTAGGCTATAATATATTCAGTCTGGGCGTAGTCGGGGTGGGCCGTGAGTGTTAAATAAAAGGAAAAGTCAAACCGTATAGCCCACCGCAGCTATTTTAAGTGTTAGCATTTATAAAATGACCAATAAATATTAATCTTTCTATTTAATAATTTTAACAAAATTGACGAACGACTTGAAAAAGTGAAACGGTCAAACATGACTGAATTTACACATAAGGACCATTTTTATCTTATAACTAGCTTTTACCCGCGGCTTCGCCCGCAATTTTTTTTTTCACTAAAAAGCATGTTACCTACTTCTAATACTTCCAAGAATATATGTACGAAGTTTCATGATGATCGGTTTAGTAGTTTTTGCGGGAAAGCTTAACAAACAAACTTACATTCACATTTATAATATTAAGTTGGATTGCCAAAGTACTTTTTCCGGTGACAATAATTTATGCCAAAGCAGACAACACTTAATACAAATATGATTGATTTTATAATCATGATTAAACATGATATAAATGTTGGTTGGACAGGTAACAAACAGGTACAAAAGTATTTAACAGAAATTAGGCAATTCACGATATTAGGTAATTTGCATACTTACACAAATGCAATAAGTTTATTTTATTTAAAAAAAATTAGAACCAGACACCGACATCTACTGGGAACAGGTTAAAAACTGCATTTAACTTTCGAAATACGTGGAACTGGTTTTTAAACTGGTGTTTCCTGCAGTTAAGGAGTTTCATCACGTCGTTGACTTCAAATAGTTGGCGATTGACGTTTTAGTCTTTAAGACTAACAACACTGTTAGCCCAAATTTCTATTTGTACTATTAGCAGTCTCAGCTGTAATTACTTTTTATTATAATTATTTAAATTGGCTAGCATTATTTTACATAATTTCATAGTATAGTTTGTGACATGTTCGCCTAAAGAGGTCGCACTGTTTTTGTTAATTTCAAAGAGCATAAAGACATAGTATAATATTTTTGGTTAATACGAGACTGATGCCTTAAATCGGAAAATGTCATTATTATCATAAAATATTTAGTTACACACTTTTATAGCTCAAAAGTATAAAAATTTATTAACAAGTCTTAATAAGTGAATACTGAATTCTAAAAAACACATTTTTTTATATTTATGATATTTTTAATGGACTATGACTTAAAATAATGATATATTTAAATAAAACCTATTCAGTGACGGTAGAAACACTTCACTTAGAAATCCTAATCACTGATAAAATTGACTTTTACCTTTGACTTTCGGGACACACAAATGTTGAGATTGCTGTTTCCAATTTAATATAAAACAGTCTCAAAGGGCCAATTTTATCATACCACCAAATGACTAATTGTAAAGCGTATCTAATAATCCACCACTACAGCCTGAGTGATTCTTGGAAATTTGACACCAAACAAACAGGAAATAAAAGTTTTTCGGATACAATTTAATTGGATAAAATTAATTTGCCTAATAGCAATGCTACATACGTGTAGTACGAGTATGTGAAAAATATGGCACAGGTGAGGCAAATAAAGGCATACAAAGAATGGACTGTCTATTCAAGGTCTGTACGATGAGAGATAGTTAGTTCAGTGGGTGTGTTGGAGTGACCATCACATTATGCATACTAACTTTTTTACCGGAAGTTTGTTTATAAGTTGCTCAATAAATGAAGGGATTTTGATAAATGTTGCCACACAAAAAGATGGATGGATATTATATCCAGCAATAATGCAAAAATAAGAATACTTTTCATTCCGGTAAATAGCTCCCTGTGAAAATTTAGTTGTAACCGCAATTAAATTCTTCCGTTTACCTTTCTGTCAGCCACATACCATTGGTGAGCTGGAAGAGATCTTTCTTTACTGTTCTACTACTTTGTAAGTGCAATAAAGAGTAAAACTTATATAAAAAATAGGTAATATTTAGAGATACTGTCTGTTCTACTGGTAACTATGCAACATGCATTTTTTTCTCATTAAACTTTGAATAGTGTAAACGAGACGCTGTAAATAGCTAACCTGTTACCAGTTGGACATGTCCAAACCAGTTCATTAGACAATTTAACATTCTATTCCAGAATTGGTCGGGACAACAGGCTGAATGGAGAATATTGATGCACATTGTAGATAATTACACGCCATTTTCACCAACAGTAAAGTGTAGCGCCCACTCGACCATTAAGCAAACCGTAATATACCAATCAATATCATACCCACAAAATGAACGATTTGATTTAATTGAGCAAATCAATGTACAAAAGATAGTCATATTTCATTAATTTGGACAACGCTTTCTACAGTCAACCGCATCTTTCTAGAAAAAATCAAAGTAATATTTTTTCAAATGATATTGAACTCAGTTTTATAAATACTGAAGTTATAACTCCATCATTACAACCGTCTCCATGCCATAACATCTATCATTTCTAGTAGAGACGCCCGTGAGCCCGTGACGGCCAGAACGTGGTGGATGTCATGATTCATTGACCAACGTTCCCCGCTGAAGCCGTTTAGAATAGAAAATTCTTACAACTTAATTACATTGGTTTGTTTTGGTTGTTTCATTCCTAGTTTATGTTATTCTCAACTTAAAGTTTACATTCTCATTCAATTGAATAAGGCTTTTTTGGTTTAATCAAAGAAAAATTAAAAATTCGAATTATTCTAAATTTTGGCAGAACAATGTTTTGTGGAGGGCTAATTTTAATGTGCTCAAATTAAAAAAAGTCATTTCTATATTCTTTAAGTTGTAAACTTGATTTGATTATCTTTAGTCAGTGTTTCGTTGATTGATCTCATGACACCGAATCTAAACCGAATCTGTCCCTCTTTACCTGTACTATAACAGTCCCTCAAAGTTGTTTTTTCACAAGACATGTACGTGGAAAGTAGAAAGCAATGCATAAGGAAAAAATTACCAATAACAAAGCGAGACTTGGAAAATTTAGCAATCCAAATCAATCAATCAAAAAGAGCCCTTGCCGACTTTCTTGCGGCTTCTTTTCGGTAAAATGGTTTCCCAATGTAGGGCTTACAAAACCGTAGATGACATTCATTTAATGCATTACTATAATA
Organism: Calamotropha paludella; assembly: GCA_927399485.1. Taxonomy (NCBI): domain Eukaryota; kingdom Metazoa; phylum Arthropoda; class Insecta; order Lepidoptera; family Crambidae; genus Calamotropha; species Calamotropha paludella. The sequence continues at coordinate 14,517,043 of OV656805.1, forward strand.
TTTTATCGTTATCTTGTATTGAATCGCCCAAATATAACTCTACGACAATGTTTATTATTCTACTGGTCACAATCCTAACCTAACACTTTAAATTTTAATATTATAAAGTTTTGTAAGTGTTATAAATTAAAGTATACTTGTAAGTTAAGGTTAACATTGAAACCTACAAAACTGATAACATATCAAACGCGATTTTATGAAAAGATAGTAAAACCTTTATCCATTTGACCATTTATAACTCTTTATCCATTTTCATACAAAATAAATCTAATAATGGGACAAATTCATGGCTTTATTTTTTTTCTTGTATGTGTACGGACAACAGCATGTCAACCATTCCAATTCCAATTCCAAACATTTTCCAAGGAGGCTTCACTCTAGCAGTGAACATCTTTTGATAGAGCTGATGTATGTACATACGATTCTCATCGCGTAGGTAGCTAACTTCGTCGTGAGTTGTGTTTGATTGTACGCCTACATACAGTATTGTTGGATATTATTACGACACAATACATAAATAGCCGAATACTTATAGCAGGCATACCTTAGTCGTATAAATTATCAAAGATTTATAAACATCTTGAATGTTCTGTTCGGTGTAGAGGAAATCATTGTATATCTGACTAGCGGCCCATCCCGGCTACGCACAAAAAATTTCTAGTATTAAATATAGCCTATATTACTCAGCGTGAATGTAGCTTTCCAATGGTGAAGAATTTTTGAAATCGGCTTAGCAGTGTTTTAGTTTAATCATTGCAAACATACAAAAATACAAATCTTTCCTCTTTATAATATTAGTGTAGATAATATGTATGTACTATATGATCTAAAATTTTAATCTTTTGTTCTGAACCGAATTAATTTCAAGTACTATACTATACTTGAAATTAATTCGGTAAGGTAATACATACCTACATTTTTATTTTTATTACATTTACTGCATCACTTAGGCCTATATTTTGTGAAGAAATAGTAAGAACCATAATTTTCACATGTAGTCAACTACCCTGTTCACACTTTAGATCTCTGCATATTATGAATAGTAAGCAACTATTTTTTGTTTTAAAAACACGAAAACAATCGAACGTTAAACGTCTTTAGTAATCAATAAGCCGTAAGTATGTGGTTAACCTTGGCTTACTATATTATGTATATTGATGGAATGTGACTCATTTAATAGATTAATAATGCATCGATCATGTTTGCTTGTTTCATAACGACCTGATTTGACGACCGTTTGGTGTAACGGTAGCGATCCTGCCTTTCGCACCGACGGTCCTGGGTTCGAATCCCGGAAGGGGCAGATGTTTGTATGATGAATACGAGCATTTGTACCTAAGTCATGGGTGTTTATATATATTTCTATGAATATTACATATTTATGTAGCATATATGTATGTCTATCCGGCCTAGTATCCATAACACAAGCCTTACTGTGCTTACTTTGGGCTAGGCTAATTGGTGTAAATGTAAGAAATATTTATTTATTTATTTATAACGTAACGATGGCAATAAATTTGATAATTATTAAAACATTTTTTATGTAAGGTAGTTTCACATTACCACAAAGTAGAGTTATTGGGAAAAATATATCTTAGAGCAAATATAATGTCCGGTGAGCACATCATCTTGCCACAGTTTGTATTTTTTTCTCAAATAGATAAAAAAATATATTTGATTTTAAGTTATAAATCTAATCTTATCTTTGTTTTCCTATATCACGCATCCGCAGTTTCTAAGACATATCAACAATATATACAAAATTCGACCTATACGTCGACCCATCCCTATATAGGCAGAAATAAAAGATTTGCAATTACCATGACGTTTTGACATACAAGGAAGTTTGATATTTTAATAAGTTGATGTGCTGTTTAATATACATACAAACTCCGGAGCTTACTAAATGAAAAGTATTTTACGAGCAAGAAAATCATTATTAAAAAAAAGTAAATTCGTTACAAAAGGGTTCCATGCGAATCAAACTCGAACAGATTAGGTACGTATATGCTCATTTGCTTTGAAACGTCAAAAAAAATATATCATAAATAATGTTTTTTGTAACCACATCCATCAGGGGATTATCCCTCTGAAATGATCGGCTTCGCGGTACTACATACTTGTGATTGGTTTGCCCAAAGATTGTCAGAAATATCTAATTTTAGACTTTAACATTCAATAATAAGACGGTAATTAATGGGTCTTTTTACAATTTACAGGATGCTTGTTATCGTATCACTTAACATTTGGACGACCTATTAAAAAAAGTACCTATAAGTATTTATAATTTAGTCATGGTTGTAAATATAAATACTTTTTATTTATTATGCATTCGTTAATTTATGACGCACTATTTGTAATGGATCATAGAACCTACACCTGTATTTTGTAGTTTGATAATAAAAAAATAAGGTATTAATTTATTTAATAACCTACATTACATAAGGAAAGCTTTATATAACAAATTTCTATTACAAAAATTTAATCTAACAGAAAGTATGATGTCTTTTACTATTACACAATATATTGTTATACATACAATGAAACACATTTCAGAAACATTTAAAAAATAATAATACGTTTCAAAATGTTTTTAAGTATTTAAATTAATTCCAAAGATCTAAGAAAGTTCATAAACAATCAGATTTCTGTGTATTTATCAATTTACAAACGTTGTTAGTAGTACGTATTTCCAACTCTGAATTTCTGAATGAATCTTCAGGATTTTCCTTGTCAAAACTCCTTATTGTTCTTTATACTCAATCAATCTCTATAAGATGCCAATTAATGATCACATAAAACAATAAAAGAAAAAAGCGGAAACATGTTATTGGTGAAATAAGACAGGGAAAATGTTACAATGAAAAAAATATCAGGTTCTTTCGACTTATATTGAGAGAATACACATAGCGGTTAAGAACATTTTATCGACATAAGCATCGCGCCTTAAAGCGATGACAGGTCCGTGTGATACGGAAATTCTAATAAAGGTCAGTAGGTAGGCGAAACAATACCACTTATTCAAACATTGGGTTATTCTTACAACAAATGTTTCGATGTAAGTTCCACATTTTGGGTGTCTGTATACTGTGTCTTAACAAAGACTACTGAATACAGATTTTTACAAAAAAAAAAAAAATCATTATTAGCGCTGTGTATCCCGTGTGGTGTCGTAAAAATAGAATAGCACGAACCCTTTACATTACTTTAGGGTGACGTGAAAAGCGACCAATGATACTGGAAACCACCGTAAACCACCTGGGCAACAGCATTTTCCGAATAATGGTATTTTTCTGCAATCTCCAAGGCGCTTTAAACTAAGCGTGGAAATTATGGCCAAATCCGATCATATTTGGAAGAGGCTAGCCCAGCAGGGTACATGTTACGGCTGAGATGGTGACCACTATGATACTGTGTTTGTGATAAAAATAGATTCCTCAGATGCCTATTGAGTTTTTCGATATAGAAAGTCGTTAACACAGCATCTGGAAATGAGAAATTCGATGACGCTTTCTGATGTTTCAATAGAATAAACGTGATCCAGAATGGTAGATACTCATTAAAAATAAATTTTGGCTTATATTTTGCTGTTCAATTTATATTCTCTTGTTTGAACTTGACTCTTCATCGCGTTACTCGAACAAATCTTTTAGTATGCAACTACCTACATTTTTGCCAATAAAATATACATATATCATAACATCACTCAAATTAGATCCTAATAAGTAGATGATATAGTATAATTTATTGAGTTTGGATTCAATATATACCTATATAAAACTAAACGCATTTTCGATATCCGTAGAAAATATATTCCAAATCTTTTGCGATATTTTTTAAGGTACTTTTGAATTCTCTAATGCTTAATTTTGTTTGCTTTTTGAATTCAAGACGGAAAGGCTAGAAAAACTAAAGAGGTGTAGGACCTTAAAATGGTTCAAAATAGTATAAACTTGTTCAAAATGTCTAACATTTATATTGTATACATATACCTATACTCACATGTTTTGACTTCGTTGCTTTATAATCAAATGGATACCACTTTCTGGGCAAAGTAATTAACATTGTCAGTGAGAATTATCGTCTGGAACCGAAACAGTTACGGGGCTGAACATTAATATCGTAACGGTTCACTTGTTTTGTTGGTGATAGCGATCCGAACGGGATGATATACACTTTGTATTATTAGTAAGGTACTTCAGAATACTTTAAAGCATTATGTACAGAAGTTGGAAAGATAAGCCAACTGAAACTAACATATGTCTTAGACACATTTTTAGTTCTTACACTTCCGGATCAAGTTTTTGAAAATAACTTAATAATAAAAATCTAGATAAAAAACTCTATGTGTTATTTTTAAATAAGAGTGGTTATGATTAGGAACGTACCCGATATTAAGCGGTAGTAACACACTGAATGATAACCATTACCTTTGTCATATTATAAACACGGCTTCTGAAAGTGGCAACATCATTAAGTAATATGTATGTATACGTTGTGTTTAGTGATATTGAATTTTATAATCACTCAACAAAACGTCATCATATCACCCGTTAGCAGCTTTGTTAGCACCATAGAATATTTCATCATTCAAATATATATTTAGTGTTGCATTTTGTTGGATCATCAGCCGCGTCTTATTTCGCTCAGCGTAACAGACAGATGATCAATCACTCGATCTTAGCTATAAAATAGCAACTTTAACGACCCTTCTCCTTGTTTGTAGATTGCAATTTCATTCCGGAGATTTAGATTTCCTGATTCTGAAACAACGAGATTTGTTTTGCCGAAATTAGAATTATCTAAATTTATTTGTCTTCCTTATTCTTTGGTAGAAACTGCTATCTCAGTAGTCTATGATACCTACTGTGTACATAAATAAAAGTAACTTAAAATGAAAATTTCCATAAATTTTCGTGACTAATTATCGAATAATTAATTATTCACGTCGTATCAGTTCATAATTTCGTACTCTGAAATGCAGAGAATTACAAACCGCTATGCTGTTCGCAACAGTCCGTCGATAAACTGAGACTTATAAGAATCGAATTTGAATGCAGAAAGTTGTCAAAACACGAGGAGATATTGAAGCAATATCGCCAATAGGTTATGTATCATCTACTTATACTATTATTTATCGATCTTGAAGTTGATAACAATAAGTGTTTATTTATAACTATAAAATTGATACATCATTTTGGTAACTATATTTTGACCATCCATTTTATCATAACCATTTGATTTCAACTCATTTACAAACCCGGAACGGCAGTTATTATTATTTTTTTTTTTATATAGAAAATAGGCATGCGCTTGACCACTATCTCGCCTGATGGTAAGCGTCGATGCGATCTAGGATGTGACGCGCTTGCCTAGAAGATACCTATTCACTCGTGACTTGAAGACCCCTTAATTGTATTTGTCAGGAAACACAAGTACAAGACTAGACAAGTACAAGACAAGTATTAGTACAAGACGAAATTAGTGAGTGTTAAATTCATTTGCTTAATGTTTAAAGTTTTATTCGTTTACCAAGTTTTGCAAAGTTAAAAGTGATTGATTAGAAACGGAGCGTTCTAATCTCAATATCAAAGAATCACCGGCTTATCACCGCTGGCGTGGAACAATACAACTGAGAGGGAAGTCTTGGTTAAGCGCAGTTGTCGCGACACGCATTCTGTAAACAAAGGAGTTTCAACTCAAGAACTGCTTTAGCAATTACAGGGACGTTATTTCTAAAAGAACAAATTTTGTCATGAAACGATGATTATACGTCATTATTTTGATGGTCGTTCAAAAACTTCTCACACACTTAAGTAATGTGGTAACTGTTTGAGCAATTTTAAGGCAGCATTTTAAAATAACTTTATAGAAATTACTAACAGTAAGAACCGGCCAACTAATATAGCAATGTACATAAATTTTGCCTTAACACAACCCACATCAATGATTTAGTTATAAAGTATACTGGGGATTATAGTACTAAATGCGCTAAGTGAGAGATGTAATACATTAAGTACACATGCTTATGCTCATTAATAATCAAATTATAAACGTTTAGACTTCAAATCGAAGACTTTTGTTAAGCAACGTGAGAATCATTGCAGTTGCACCAATCAATTGTGTAAAGTGTAATTTAGAAGTTTTTAACAATTTTTAATTTTTATTTCAATCTGTAAATATTATTTATGAAAAAGAAGCAGTAACTTGGGAATAGTTTACTAAATTTTCTTCACTTTTAATGAAAAAAAATAAACAATAAACAAACAAAATAGGGGAGTGTTAGAGTATGTTTGTGTGATAAATATAAGAAATTATTCCAGTCACGATTTTTTATATACTAGTCTGTGTATTGTTTAAGCATCTGGGATCTTTAGAATAAAGTTTTTTAATTTGGAACAAAACAATTCATATGAATTTATTTATATTTGGTGCTCGATATCGATTGTCATATTTTATTGAGCGAAGCTCTCTTTTAGGCAACTCACAAATTTCGCTTGTCTCCGTCCTGCTACTTAATGGTTCAACCGATTCGAACAAATTTTGGCATGAACATACATGATTATAACCTGACGGACATAGGCTATGTAAAAAAAATATAGACTTTACCATGGAGGAATAATCACCGATAGAAAAATTCAAAAGCTGATCGCAGCCTAACCGCTGATACTCCATTGATGAAATTTGGCGCCAAAACTCACATCGTGATCGTGACTAATGTGCAAAAAAATGTTTTGAAATCGGTCATACCATCGAGAAATAATTACCATTCAAAAATCTAATTGCTTCGCTCAGTATTTGCAAACAGCAGCATGTATTGCAGACCTAGTTTATTCATTTTTATTATAATAGAAGATATTACACTTATAAGATCGCATTGAAAATGTATAAAATATATAAAAATATAAAACTTATTCATTTTTACTAAGATATTATTTTTTTAAATGCAGAGTTAGCAAAAGAAGAATGTCGTACAAAACACCCCACGCTTTTCTTAAACTAACATTAATTTTCTCGTTAAATTCTTAATTTTTATATTGAAATTTATTTGGTACATTTCAATACAATTTACCATTAAAGCGTGTTTTTAATTCTTTTTTAACTTTAATTAATTTTTTAGTTCGATCTATTACAGAAGCTTGGTTTTTTCAAAATTCATATCATTAATTATAATCTATCAGTTTATCGTATTTTTTTTTAATTTCTTGTTATTATATTGTCTTTGATCTCTGTTAAGTGCGTAAAATTAATCTGACGTTTTGAAGTGAACTCGTTAGAAGATTCAGTTCCGTTCCGTTTTCCGTGTTAAAACAAGTAATATTATATAAAATGACTGTTAAATACATAGATAACAAATGTAATTAGAAAGGTCAAAACAAAAGCTTACCTGCAGTAAAAATTAAAAAAAAATTAATATATCTAGCTGTAATTGTTTTTTTATTAAAGAAATATAATTTGTTTAAATAGTTGAACTTATGGTATATAGTTATTCATAAAAATGTCGCAATTCAATAGAAACTCCGAAACATGAGAAATCATGGCGACTCACTTTGTAGCGCTGTTCAATTATGTTCTATTCCTAGAAGGCGCTTATAATAACGTTTTGATTTACTTCACCGGCTTGATTACGCAGAGAGTAGCTTACAATACAAAATAGTAAATTGAAAACAGCACATTGAGAAAATAACTTATACTTACGCGCTAATATCATAAAGAGGAAAGATTTGTATTTTTGTATGTTTGCAATGAATAAACTCAAAAACTACTAAGCCGATTTCAAAAATTCTTTCACCATTAAAAAGCTACATTCACGCTGAGTATCATAGGTTATATTTAATGCTAGAAAAATTTAAAGAATTTTGTCCACCCGTGCGTAGCCGGGACGGGCCGCTAGTTTAAAATACAGTTATAGATAAATTGAGTATATATTTTCACCCATGACAACATCAGTGGTCCAGTGGCTTGCTGTTTTCATAGTAACGCCACTCCGAGGTTCCTTGTGCAATTCCAGGCCGGTCGGCCGGTCAATGTGGAAAACAATATTTTCTATCTTACCAAACAAGGTTTTCTGTCTTGCAATTGTGATGCCGTAGTTATTTCTGATATCCATAACATATGTATTACTTTAACTATAGTTCACAACAATGTACCTTGTTGTTTTACATTTATTTACTAGCTTTTAACCGCGGCTGCACCCCCTTTTTTATTTATTTTTTTCAATAAAAGTATTCTATGTTACTTTAAATACTTCGAAGAATATATGTACGAAGTTTCATGATGATTGGTTTAGTAGTTTTTGTGTGAAAGCATAACAAACAAACTTACATTCACATTTATAATATTAGTAGGATATTTCTTTTACCTTGTAACTTAGTTAATTATTATATTGAAGAAATTATATTTGTATTTTCAGATTTGGCTATGAAAACCTTGCTTCGTTTATCGATTGGTTAGGTATTTCGGTTATTTAAAAAACTAGATATGTTTTGAATATATTTATGTAAAGGTTCAAACTAGTACACAAAATCACGCTCAAACAAACTCTGCATTCCGGAATGCTTCTAACTTGAAATCTTATTCCACCTGAATCGTGCTATGGAACTCGGCTCAAAATTACTGCTTTGCAAAGGAACATCGTCGCAGCCAAGATTCTCACTGAATGTCGTTCAGGTGAAACTGTATTCCTATCTCAAATACCACTGATCCCCAACAATATTCCATCCTAGTTCAGGAGCACACAAAACTACCAGAAACCGCTTGCTTCGCGATGACCATAATCAAGCGTCAGGAATCGATCTAACGTCTAACCGTTTTTCCTACAGCCCATCAAATGTTAAAAGGTTTCTCTTCTTTAAGTACTGACGCAGACGAAGACGTGGACGTCAGCTTGCTTTAAATATGTGGACAGATTTCGTAATTTAAGCAAACGTTCGCAAAAAGTATTAAATAATTATTCAGTTAGATAACATTTGTTAAATCTGGTTCCATTAGCAATTGATACCAGCCAATTTTAATATACCTACTGTATGTGTTTTCTTCTAAAAATCCATGGTTAAATCTATTAAAATGATAATAATAACCTTTATTATAATTCTTCTTTTTATGACAAGCATAAACCGGGACGGAAATTGAAGAAACTTTCTGCGCCCAACACGGTTCTCTTCTAAGAAGTATTATATAAATAAGTCTCCATAATTTTCACTGTTTGAAAGCGGAAATAATATACTGTATGAGAATATAGTTGGTTCACTTACTGTTTAATAACTTTCTTTACAATATACGTTTTAATTAAAGCTGCAAGCAACTTTAATTTTATAATGTGGTCCTGAAAACCATACTCTAGAAATTCTCCAAACGGTGGCGAAAATTTTATTAAAACTTAAAATATGTACGTAGCACAATCAACAGTACATCAAACTACCGTTTTTGTTTTACACCTATGCACATTAGTTTAATTTCGAAAAATTAAATACCCTTTTTTAAAAGGATCTTAAAATATGAACAAGTGATAACATTAAAAAAATATAAAATAAAATAAATTAAATGGAGTATTATTGTTTTCGGTATAGATTCCGAATATACATCTTTTAAAACCTGTAATTTATATGAAAATATCTTTAAAGCAAAATTATTACAATCCGCAGTATTCATTCGCATATTCGATTTCCCAATTTATTTCATGACGGCTCCGGATTCCGAAGTTGATTTATATGGAAATTACCTTTAAAAAATTGAGCTGACGTGAGCAGAAGCGACGGGTTGTGACTGATGTGATGACGATGTGTTTCTGACGTAACTAACATTTCTAAATATAAAAGAACTACATATTTAATATCAAATATGAGTTAATAGTTATAAATTTAGGCTGACGGTGATTGATTTAAGTTGTGTCTTTACGTTCGCAAAGTAGAGATTTATTATGCTCTTGGTGTCGTGACACTCGTATCATACTTTTGCTTTACAATTGGAAGGAATTAAAACATCTGTCGGAAACCCATCTACAAGACCGAAGAGAACTGTGAAAGGCCGAAAGGAAGATTTTTATATTGAGAGTGGTACCACTGAAGTAGGTCAACTTTGAAAACAACAAACGTATTCGTTGCGAACAACGAATACGTGATGTAGGTTTCCATACTAATTTCTTCTTTTGTATACAAGTCACACTAGTATACCAATACCTGTGAAACAATGTGTTCATCTTGCTTTGAGTAGATTTATCGGTCGCTAAGAGACCTGCTCAGCTCCACACACAACATTAACTAAATTATTATAAGTTGAGTGTTGAGTAAAAATTTCCTAAGGTTTTTTTGCATAAAAAATTGGTTGCATTCATCATAAGTAACTATGAATAACTATGAAAAATATAGTAATGATAAGAATGATGCCGTGTCTAAGAGTTATTATTACATCTTCTATAATAACATCAATTCTTCTAACGGTTATTTTAAATTATCGGATGAATTCCAAAACCAGCTGATTAAATAAAACGAGTAATAAATTATGTAAATTACTTAGTAACTAAGGGCATTTATATTAAATGACTGTGTAGAATAACTTGAATTGATATATGGCTGTTGGTACGACAGCAAATAACTTAAATAAATATTTAACGGTAGATATAATTTGGTTAACTATAAATCGTTAGAAAGCATTTCTTTGGAAAGTTAATTTTAAGTCATATACGTTTCGTCAGTCACTTAAATTTCCTTTTGAACGTTTTATTCAAATAACAAATAATTGTACCACAGACTAACATACTCAAATATTTATTTGATGATGATGAAATAAAGCAATAGTGTAGTAAGCTATTTTGATAACACTACTAAATACCTCTGTACAAGTATTTAGGTATTAGGTATTACAGATACAAAATAGTATGATGGGGAGCTGGTTGCGAACCGATTCGGTACGAATAAACGTTATGTGAATTATAAGTTAGTTGGTATACAATAAAGTCGTTGTTGGTACAAGTACAATTAATGCACAATTTTATTCAGTTAACTGATTGATAATTGCTTCAGAGGTGTGGCAGTTAAAACTACCTCCTTTTAAATAATTTTCGAACAAAAATACACCCATGAATGTTGACATTTTATTATGTTGTTATTATTAAACTATTATAGAAAATCATTATCAAAGACTACTTAATAATACTGGAGGATCATTATGAAAACTGGCTATTTTAACGTAATAGCTTTCAGCCGTTTTCAATTACCTTTCCCTAGTTACAGATAAGGCTACTATAGTTTTATTACAAATATTTAATTTGTTAATGGGTAATAACAAAAGTTGCTTAATAGCTAGACCAAAATAGCAAATGAGCATACGTTATTGGGAATATCTGATAGTACCACTAATACTTAAAACAATATAATATCCTCCTTCTATACTACTAGCAGATGAATAAATTAATTTATTCACAGAACACAAAGTACAATAAAATATATTTAAATAAACATTATTAGTTCATCTGTCTAGCCAGCAGTGGGCATGTGAATGTAATTAATCACATACATTACAACAATTCATTGCATGAATATCATTTTCATTTGTATTATTGTTACATTTTTTTTATTATTATTATAATGGCATGTCCATCATTCAAAGTCTTTGTCAATTTTGGTCTTAATATATTCCTTTACTAAACTAAACTTACATCTTGTTTCTTTCTTAAATTTGTCATTTATTCTCTGTATGTTAGTGCAATGTTGAGGGATACTTACTTACTTGAAACACATACTTGTTGACTTTGTTGTAATCAACGAAATAATGATATCATAACACTACTACTATTGTAATAAGTTAATGTCAGTATATTTAATTTAGGAAACAATTGGATATAACCATATTTAATATTAGATGGTACATAACCATGATAAGTAACTAAGACAGCTTTTTGATTTATTTGCTTGGTTGAACGGCAGAGTGCATACTCGAACCTATTTAATTTACTGCAAACCTTTGCTACATGTTCTTTCCATGTGCATTGGTTATCAATGACTATTCCTAAAAACGTAATCTTGTTGGCTTAAATTTAAAGTTCATTATTGATTGAAAGTTTAAGTTTGTTTTCTTTATATTTGCGATTATAAAAACGTATGTATTTGGATTTTTTTAGCACAGCATAAAGTATTTTTTATGTGTGTTATTTATACCTAATACGTATATACCATACATATTTTTTCTTTTTAATGTTACTGTGATTTACGGCACTTGTGTATTTTTGTTTATTCAAGAATGTTATAGAATCATTTTAAGTGTATGAACTGATAAATTTATAAATTTTTAAGGTACATGCAGTTAAATAAATATTACACTTAACATTTTCATTAGCGATTAGTATTCAGACTAGATTCCAATAAATCGAAAATAGATAGACTTAGAATAATTAGTAAGAATGTAATATTGGTACCATATCTATCTCTGAAGAGTTTTAATGCCAGACCGAATTTGATTTCGGCATGACACTGCGAATCTATGATGATGTTCAAAATTAAACTGTAAAAGTTCAAGTTTAGACATCATTAACAACGCTGGTCGGAGTGCCGTTATTCCCTCAGGCCAATAGTCATTATAATACGGATAATTACTAGCAAGCCAATCTTTTACAAGAAAAAATGACTTTATTTAATTTTGCAGAAGTTTATTCCTATTTTTAATTCTTGTGTTTCATTTGACTTCTGGGTCTGACGATTTTTAATGTTTCTTGTGACGAGACCTAATGTTTCTAAGAACATAAATACATATTTTTATCTTTTAAATTAAACATAAAGACATAGGTATTTTTAGCTTTTAAAAGTACGGCACTTAGTAAAATATATCGTGATGGATAGGATTTTATTTTTTTTATGTTGTAATAGACGAAGCTAACTTTCACTATGTTAGCATTAAGCTTGAAACCATCAAAAACAGATGTATCGTAAGGCAACATCATTATCTGTTTAGCGAAATGTACAAATAATAACATATTTATTCATATATCTGAATATATAATAATTAAATTAGTTTTACATATAACAGACTGTAAAGCTATCGAACTAACAAAAAAAATTTGACTGATCGTACTAGTGTTAATGCACGAAATTTAATATAATAAATATTAAATGCATGTCCTTTTACCACGTATAATTGACTTTAATTATGGCAAAATCTTTATTTCTTCACAAAATCTATTTTTATTGATAACATCTGTACTTATCAAGATTTGCTGCAAAACTTGTTTCTTAAAACTACGTGCTCTTTACTAGCTAGATCTGTATTCAGATACCGATTGTAATTTGATGCAATTACTTCATACGCTTTTTAATCTTGCATTAATATTTAAATTGTGGTCGTCAATAGTCGTAAAATCAACCGTCGGTTGTTAACACCGAAGTTCTTTTATTTTCATATATTTAACAATCTAAATAAGATTAAATAACATTTTTGAATACAAATATATATTATAATTTATTTAATTAAAGATGATTTAAAAAAATACCACTTCATAAGACGTAATTTTTACAATGGACGCAAATACGTAGTAGCATACATACTAACTAAATTTCACCACCCAGTAATCGATTATTCTTTATTTTATAATGTATTTAAAATATATCAAAGCACAATAGCATGAGATTATATTACAAAAACCAAGTATAAGTGTCAGTTTTTGACTTACCTAGTTACCTAATAAAAGTTAAGCACAAATATTTAACTTACTTAGAAGTGATTATATATACACATTCCTTTTCCATCCACTGTGTCATTTTTTGTTGCACAGTTAAATACTTACATTTCAAAGCCGTCTTAACGATTCCGAGGCCTGCCTAATTAGGAAGGCGAGGTATTACCGTTACGTTCTCATGGCCGTACTTACGGAGCTAACTCTACATGGTTACTACTCCACTACCGTGTCACTAGCCCGCGATAATCGTTGTAATCGTTTGATACCGGCCGGTATCTGTCAAAATGTTTTTTTTTCATTCAAAAACTTTTATTTGATCAATTATGTTAATCTCTTAGTTATGAAATGATTAGAGGTAATTTAAAATTTTATATGTTGAATATATTGATCACACCTTTATACCGTAGCTAATGATCGATTGAGTAATTACTTGTAAATACTTATAAAACAAATAATTGGTTTAACGATAAAGACCGAAAACTGAATTTTATTATGAACATTTTGTTACGAATGTAGATATACAGATTTGTTGTAAAATTATATTATTAAACTTTGTTTCTGTCTCTTAAGGAATTCATTTTTGAACTAACGTGGATGCTATGACAGACAAAATACAATTAACATTTAGAACACGTGAACAAATTTTGGGAAGTATTTAATCATAATAACCGTCCTTGATAATTACAAGCACATGAACAAGAAAAGACTGAATTTAAAAATTAGTGACTATAAGTAATACATATGAGATAAAAACTCATTCAGACTTCACGAACGCCACGACACTACGACAATATAAATTAGTAAAAACACAACTAACAATGGCGTGTCTCATATGAAGACATCTATTACTTATACCACTTAATTTTCAGACTAAACCTGAAAATAATAATTCATCAAAATGACATTTTAAGAAATAACTCTATATAAAACGATTTGTATTTTTGTGTGTTACTGTGTTTCACACATAAACGTTAAACACCGTTGCATCTTGGAACAAATATATATTTATTTGTAGGATAAGGAACTACATCTGTCCGAAAGGTGTATTAAGGTCAGTCATCTGTCAGCTTACGAGATCTGTCTGATAAGAATGCCGTTCAGTCCTCACATTGTTTCACGACAACTTTGAAATAACAGGCTATAGAACCACCTTATCAACCTGGCACCAATATTAGGGTACCTACTAGATTATAAATAAACATTATAAATGGGATGATAAACTACAATGTTTTAACTAGATGAAACATTGAAAATAACTTTAATTTTATAGAACAACCTAATAAAGTACTAAATTGACAATTAAAATATGCCTAATCTCACATTTCTCTTTAAAAAAATTGAGAATAAGGAAACCGAAATTTTTCATTAAATATGGCTGACTTTTCTTTGACGTACCCTTGGCAGGGTAACCCTGCCACGGGGTTTTGTGAAATTCTTCTAATACAAAATGACAAATAGCTTATTCTACTTGTTAACATTGACACTTGGCCTATTTTACACTAATCTAGATAATTACACGATACTGATCTTAGAATTGCATAGTAATAGAGTACCTTGCAGATTTAATTCTTCTTAACGACGGACCTTAAATTCGAACACAACTGCCATGTATTTCACTTACCATAAAATCATATTCTGTATGTAAATATAGACGCTTTATTACATAATTTCGGATGATTACCACATGCGATTATGTTTATAGACAAAAGTACTGGTGTGCAAGATTGATTTTTTTGCGTCTTTAGTGTTTACCACTAAAACAACCCTCCTCGTCACGAAATAAAATATCTGAAAAGCTTCCACTGTCAACTGACCAAGCCGAAGTCTATGTTCGTTTTTTGTTTTACGCTATATCATTAAAAGCGCTGTTTGGCACAGTCCTTAGATAATTAATTTGCAATCGCTATTGTGTCCTTTAACTAGGTTGCAGTTGCAAATTAGTTTTCTACTAAACAAACGACCTTGGTGCGAGTATAGATGAAATCGTTTATTTTGAAACACATTGTCTTACCGGATAGTTGATTTGTTTTATATTTGTAGTTTTTATTAGTTCCATGGCTTATAGTTAAACGTATCTGTATTGATATCCAGATTATTTACATTAGACAATTGTTAAAATTAAAGTAGATACAGTATACAAGGTCATTTTATAAACACCAGCATCGATGCTCTCATGCCACTTTGTTACATCGAATTTTTTATCTATAGAACCATAGATATTTTTTGCTGTAAATTATTTATGATTGAACCAAACTATGTCGAGATTTTTATTTCCAGGTTTCAAATTGTCGTTATATGAAATTTTATATCATACGAACTGCATATAGACTGCATCAGGTTACAAAAATGCCCAAAAAACGTCTGGCAACTTTTGAAATAATAGGAAACCTTATTTTCATAGTCATTAATTTCTTCAAATTTAGGATAAATAAAAAAAAATGTTTTGTGTAAATTGGCAAGGGTCAAATATTTCAAAACCCAAGAGCGTGAGGTACTCGAGGTCGTACTAGCTTGATAACCTTTTGTTTGAAGATAGGTATTGAATTTTCATCACGAAGTAATGGCTAGCTCCAATATCTCTGTTGTGTTTTCTTCAAAACCGACCTCCATTTTCTTTGAGATTCAATATCATAAATTCAATAGATTACAACTCAACACAAGATTAGTTGAAGTTTTAGACTCGTCTTTTGTTACGTACTCTGACAATGTTTGTGATGGAAATTTTAATGGGATACTATCAATATTATTTCAGAGGACCCAGACACACACAATGTGAAACATACTCAAAAGCCGTCGTAAAGATTCTTTACAAAAATAACAGTGAACGTAGTCGTCCAACGCTACACATTATGCGTGTTACAATGGTACAGCATATTATGCCCAAATTTTTTTGTCAATAAATGGAGTCCACAGTATCTTAAATGACTTAATAATATGACGTGATCTGCCACAAACGCCTGGCTACGTTACAATTTAACTTGCTTTAACTTTTCCGGAGTTACTCAAGATCTCAAACAATAAATTGAACGTTAAATAAGAGAAATAAGTAAGTTTATAGCGTCTTCCAAACTTTATTGAAAGATATATTCTTATACTAACAGAACTTTGACGGCCATTTAAGTGTAACGTCAATAAGTTTGCTTATTCAAATTCTTGATGAAATTGGTAAGCTTTGCAAAATATCTCCCTAAATCTAACAGTCACTTTTGCTACATAGTTTCAAATACATCTCCAAAATTATAAATAATTCAAATATATATTAGATCATTTTAAAAACTAAAAATCCATCTAGTTATAAAAAAAAAAATAATTCAGCTTAGATTTGAGCATTGAAACTAAAACACCGCTGCTAAACATGAAATCAACAACGTTCAAATCAAATTGGATTTAACCTTAACTCGCTTAACTATTTTCTTCCGCCATAACTAACCAAAATATATCGTAGGTACTCCAATATAAAAAAGCTTTTCTTCACCCCAAATGAGAGATAACTTAGTTTACATTCGTGTTGTTAAGAAATTTGGACTACTAGACTATTGAATAGAGATTAATACAAAATGTCATTGGAATATTCTAAAATATCATGTGAGGCAGACTAAATAACAACTAGTTAAGTACCTATTACATAATCCTTATTCATATTTGAAAAATCATGTCATAAAAATATTTATTGTTACGTTATGTTGCAAAGATAAATATAGCTAAATAACTTAAAGTTATGTCTTAAAGTTTAATCTTAACCTTGCATAGTTAGGTAGTTATGTATTAATTTATCTAACCGGCTTCTTCATAATTCTCGTAAACACCCAAATCTTTACAATACCAACGAAGAGGCCAATCAAATTACAACGCAGTGCGGAAAATTCTATTTATTAATAGATTTATATCTATAATAAAGGTTTATTAACTTCGAATATTCTGTTTTACGTGTTCAAATTACATAAACGACAGGAAAAATAATTTACTGATATACTGATGTTATAAATGAAAAAGTATGAATGTTTGCTATCACGTCAAACCAGCCTTACAAGTTAAGATGGTACACAAGAACATCAAAATGATCATAGATTTACACATACAGAACTTTGTTGTTCCAGTAAAAAGTCTTAATAGACTTTCTCCAGAAATGAGAAAATTCATAAATCCACGCGTGCAGAAGTTAATTTTAAATTAACCATTTCTAACAGAATTTGAATTAGGTTTCTGAAGCTGAACTTAAATAATCTGAGTTAAGCATTGTACTCTATTCAGCATAAATAGAAAGCAGATTTTTCCAGATGCTCTAATGCAGCGTTTCCCAAAAGGTGTTCCGCGGAACCCTGGGGTTCCGTAGAAGCATCACAAGGGTTCCGCGTTCAGTCCGGATTTAACGCGTAATCTTTGTAATGCTTTTTAAGTATGTAAAGACATTAAATCATACGTATAAGTGAAATTAATTATCGCTTGCGCGTATTTATAGGTATATATTATGATTTATAAAGGTACGTATGTTTTTAACAAACAGAACAATGCGCACGGGAGCTCGATCGAGCACGCTTGTCTCCTCCGTCCCGCCACCCGCGACCCGTATCACCTGCCGGCGCCGCGCCGCGCCGCTCAGTTGAGTCTATGACTGTGACAAAACTACTTCAAAAAAGAGAAAATATGACGAATCCTATTTGTCCTTCGGATTTATTTCTGTAGGAATGCTTGAGAATCCGGATGGTCAATTCGTTATCTGCAGCAAAATCATATGTAATAGCTCTCTGGCACCTGCGAAGCTAAAACGACATCTTAATACCAACCATCTGCAATTAAAAGACAAAAGTTTAGACTTTTTCAAAAGATACAAAGATGCACATAAAACCAGTGTGGCTGCTTTACACGAACTGCTATGTTAAAACTGATAACGAAAATGCCACAGTAGCAACATTCCTGCTAAGTTACAGGATTGCTCGTGCTGGCAAACCACACACGATTGCAGAGACTTTAATAAAACCCTGTATGACAGAAATTGTCAAGTGTTTACTTAGCGAAGACGCAGCGAAGAAAGCTGCAGCAGTTCAGAGTTCCAATAACGGCATATCTGATTGAATCCATAAAATATCTGACCACATTGAGAATGAATTGATTTGTAGATTGAAAAGTAGTGAGATGTTTGCAATGCAACTTGACGAAAGTACAGAATCCACTGGACTATCAATACTGGTTGTTTTCGTAAGACACCCCTTCGGAGGATCTATTGAAGAGGATTTGTTTATTTGTGCTCCTTTGGAGACCAACACCTCTGGAGAGGAAATTTTTAAAGTCATTGATAATTACATGAATGTAGGTACATAATATTCATTCATTCATCAACAAATGTATCGATGTATGTAGCGATGGAGCTGCCGCTTTGATTGGCAAAATGAAAGGTAACTGTAACAAGAATTGAGAATGTTGCACCTAAATGCAGTAGCAGTCACTGCGTTTTACATCGACATGCTCTTGTCGTTAAAAAATGCCACACGAGGTAAAGAATGTTCTCGATCAAGCCGTAATGTGAATTACGTTAAATCACGTCCGCTCCAATCGAGACTTTTTAAAAAAGTGTGTGAAGATATAAGGAGTCAGTATCAGTCACTTCTTCTTCACACGGAAGTAAGATGGCTTTTCAAAGTAGAAGTATTATATTGTTTTTTGAATTGCGCAACGAACTAATGGTATTTTTTTCCAAAGAATCGCTTTCTTCATCTTTGAGTGGTCTTGTTCAACTATTGCGAGACGAGCAATGGCTAATGAAACTGGCGTATTTGGCAGACATATTTGATAAACTGAATGTAATTTGTAAGTCATTGCAAGGAAGAAACACAAACACTTTAACAGTAAACGACAAAATCTCTTCTCTTAGAAAGAAACTTGACTTCTGGATTTATGATAGATAGATGATTTATGATGTCTACATTGGTACTGTTTTTGTTCAACACATTCTGTGTTGAACAAAAACAGTACCAATGTTTTACTCTTTTAAACGAGGTTTTGGAAAAAAATGAGTTGCAAGTAACCTCAGATATTGAAAAATGCATTTACGAACATTTGATGACCCTCAAAAAATCTCTGGTAGAGTATTTTCCTGAAAAAACCCTGCAGGACATTGAGTGGGTAGAAAATCTATTCCTAGTTCACAGGAAACCGTCGACTCTTACAGCAACAGAGTACGAGGCTTTGATAGATATCAAATGTGCTTCTTCCTTACAACAAAAGTTCAATTCAGAAAGAACTAATCTGGATGAGGTTTGGATTGGACTTAAAAACTAACATCCAGAAATCGTCGAGAAGGTCACAGTTTTGATACCGTTTGTGACCACTTACCGGTGTGAAACTGGTTTTTCCGCTTACGCTTACATAAAAAACAAATACAGAAACCGTCTGGATGCAGCTCCAGATCTTCGTATCCAGCTGTTTGACATAAAACCTGATTTCAATGATTCCGCAACCGTTCTCCTAAGACCGATTCGTCATTGGACTGTTCGTCGACAGGACGTTTCATTTATTACCTTTTCTCCTGCAGATTCTTTCACCTACGGACATTTTGCCGACAGGACCTTTCAACTACGTCACTTTCGACGACAGGCCTTTCCAGCTACAGAATGTTTCACCGATACGACGATAAAGCTATAACTCTTTTAACTACAGACCTTTCCATCTACGGAGAGTTCACAGTCAGTCTTAAGACAAGTGATCAAAAAAATATTCCAAATTTTTGGGCCAACAGGCCGTCATTTCTAGAGAAATGGTCATTCAGTAAATCAGTCTAGTTTTTGGATTAGAACTTTAATTTTTTGGAACCTCCGCGATTTTTAAGTAATTTTAGAAAACCAGCAACAAAAATTTCTTTTTTGTTTTATTTTTTGTCTACGGGCGTGAAACATTTTTTTTTGGCTTAACCACTATAACGATCGTATTTTTTGTTCATTTAGCTTTAAATGATTTATTTTTATAGACCTCGATGCGTCCACTTCTCGCCGAGATATCGGTCTTCAAATGGAAAAGGATTCTTTTGTCTTTCATTATCGATATCTCAGCAACCGATGATTGCACAGAGTTAAAGGTGGGTTTCAAGAACTTGAATGAATTCTCTTTCACGACTAGCCATTGCTTTTCCGTAATTTTTTTTTAACTTTTTGTAACATGAATTTTAAATACAACAAAAAAGGGCTTTTGGTGATTTTTTGGAAAATCAAGCGCTATATCGCGCCTTTTACAGTTCAATATGTCTGCAAAAACCCTATAAAGAACCAAATTAATCATAAATTAATCGAATTTATGAAAAAATTTAAAGGACCACATTTTTTGCTCGGAGAAGCTTATTTTTAAAAATGAGAAAAAAATGTTTTTCCGAGCTTTTTTCACACTTTACGACGAATCGGTCTTAGGAGAACGGTTGCGGAATCGATTTCAATGCTATTTTAACAAAAAATGTCAAAAAGATATCTCTCTTCACATTAAAGTAAGTTTTACACAAAACTTTTGATCTTTCTTTTCAAGGTAAACATGAAAGTATTCAAACCACAAGTTTATCTTTTTCATCAAAAAATAGGGTTCCGCCTAGAAAAGTATGATCAATAAGGGTTCCAGGGCGAATAAAAATTGGGGACCGCTGCTCTAATGTATTAATTACACGAGACGGTTATTCGAAATTTACTTTGTGGGACAGATGCATTTGTTGTTCTTAACAATTTCTAATTTTCAACTGTCGTTAGGCAGTATGCCTAAAGAATAAACGCCCACGGGAACATATATCAAATGTTTTTGAAGGTTGAAGAAAAATTCTCCGCGTAGACGTTTTTACTTTTATCTCGGTCTGATGGCTAATTCGAAATGAATACAATTTCGCTGGAGCACTTAACCTGTCATCCTATCTGCTTGTACTTATTCAAAAAGGTTAAATAGTAAAAC
Organism: Calamotropha paludella; assembly: GCA_927399485.1. Taxonomy (NCBI): domain Eukaryota; kingdom Metazoa; phylum Arthropoda; class Insecta; order Lepidoptera; family Crambidae; genus Calamotropha; species Calamotropha paludella. Next base: position 14,538,626 of record OV656805.1, read on the forward strand.
AGCTGCATTGCGCCTTGCTTTTCCCAACACAAGATTATTATTTTTCTACTAGGCGTGAGGTAGGTTTAAAATGAATCTTAGCAAAGTATACATTACAATAACTATAGAAAGTCTAGTTTGTAATGATAATATATATTAGTATTTGTTCTGTTATAATAATTATTTTAAAACTGGCAAGATAAAGGGCAGATCAAGGTCATCAAAGGCAAAGCTTAAATATCGTAAGTGCTTTTTATAAACTTTATTGATATTCTATTGTGTTGTGACCGAACAAAGTCGCTTAATCGTTAATATAGAGTAGTTTTTTTGACGTGACAACGTCTTATAAATTGGTTTGCCGGGTGACACTTCAAGAAACTGCGTTACGCTCCGCTCACGTTATGCGCTTACAATGAGAGCGAGTGAGAGGCACGCGTCCCTTCCACTCGGGCATGGTTAGCCCGCCTAAGAGCGAGAGAGACAGACATAAAAAGTGGAAGGGACGCGTGCCTATAAATTAATGTTTTAAATATAATTCTTTGTATAAATAAATGTTTTAAATTGTTACTATTATTTCATCCTTCTTCCTACTATACGAATGAATATTCACATTAAAATTATTTTACCACTCAAAGTCGTTGTCACGTAAAACTTTCGCCCGTATACCGACTTTACAGGCAACCAACCAGTTTTTTTTTTATATTACTTCAGGTGTAAGCAATATGATTTGCGTTTTTTCTTTTTAAGGCTTTTGTCTGCGCTGCAAGTCTCGTAGTCATCATGAAAATTCTGTCTGGCCATAGAATCATTTATTATTTCAAAATATCTCACTGTATTCACGTCAAATCACTTTGTGAAACTGCTCAAAAAAGTTCGTATTGATGGATTTTGTTTACCTTTTTATTAAAGGTATTTCTTTTAGTTCGTCCTCCAATGTGTTATATAATAATCCTTTTGGAAATAAAGAGTTTGATGAAAAAGTTTATTGATTTTTCCTACTAATATTATTAATGGAAAGTTTGTAGGTTTGTTACTCAATCACGCAAAACGGCTAAACGGATTTGGGTGAAATTTGGGATAGAGACAGTTAAAACATAGAAGAGTTTTTATCCCGGAAAATTCAAATATTCTGGAAAACCACTATAAAGACTTTTTGGTAAAACCGCGGGGAGAAGCTAATATAACATGTATACACATTTTTTTGAAACATCTACATTGTTACTCATGATTTAAGAAGGTTTATTATAAATTTTCTTTCTTTTCAGGGTCTCCGTGGAAGGTAGACGTGATGGCGGGGCCACCGGGCGGGGGCGGAGAACCCACCAGGCTGATTCCTGCGCGGGTGCCGGCCGTCTTTGAGATATCAACCGCGCCCGGAACCGCTAGCTTTAACAAGAATGAGGTACCTACTACTGCTTTTGTAATACCTTTTTAAATTATCATTTTATCAGCATCAGTCTTTAAGAGTAATGAGAGTGAGTTATACTTTTAGTTAAAACATATATGTTACAAGCAAGGATGTTAGGCAGGCCGTATGTAAATACCTGAACATGAATTAATGACCTTTGGCAAATGTTGGATTACAATAGTACATTTCGCCTACATCAATTCAAGCCAGATACCAATCTGACCCAAGACCAATACCAAGAAAATAATTTAATAATAAGGACTACGTTGCTAAAGATAATTGATATTAATTTCGCAACATGGGATGTAAGAACGTTATTAAAGATAATATACAAATTAATAACAAAAATAAAAAAAAAACTGGTTGGTTGCCTGTAAAGTCGGTATACGGGCGAAAGTTTTACGTGACAACGACTTTGAGTGGTAAAATAATTTTAATGTGAATATTCATTCGTATAGTAGGAAGAAGGATGAAATAATAGTAACAATTTAAAACATTTATTTATACAAAGAATTATATTTAAAACATTAATTTATAGGCACGCGTCCCTTCCACTTTTTATGTCTGTCTCTCTCGCTCTTAGGCGAGCTAACCATGCCCGAGTGGAAGGGACGCGTGCCTCTCACTCGCTCTCATTGTAAGCGCATAACGTGAGCGGAGCGTAACGCAGTTTCTTGAAGTGTCACCCGGCAAACCAATTTATAAGACGTTGTCACGTCAATAACATATTATATAGAAAAGGAGAAAAAATATAACGCTGCAAGCGACATCTACTCTCGAGATCTGAGTCGTCCTACACGTAACCTTTAAAAACATTTCTTTTTATTTAAACAAAAATACTTTACAAGATAACAATATGTTCTATTTTTATTGTAACATACTTGTAATTAAGTACTTGTAACGCAATTTTCCATTGCTGTGTTCTCTGGGCGAAACGTAACACTCTCTCTTTCTATCTCCCTCTCAACTTTCGTTCGTTCGTTACGTTTCCGTTCGCCTCGCCCAATCACACTTTTCGTAACGCTCTCTTCACGCATACACCAGCTTACGGGAGGCCGGGTTCAAAGTTCCGATTTATGAATAGAACCTAACATAATTGTAAAAAACAATTGTTATCCATGATTCCTATATAAATAGATACAGAATAATTTCTAGTTTCAAGTTAGATAGTCGAATTCATAGATATTCAGTAATTTGTGTATTTTGCATTTTTGCCACGCGATGGGGCTGGTTGTTCCTCCGTTGAGGCAAGTTCTTCCGCTGTCAACTTCAGTCATTGATAATGTAATATTAGTTAGAAAAGTATGTATAAACTAAATAAAGCGCGCGTAAGCGAATATTTATGACAGATTTATATATAAAATAAATCTTTATATTTTGACTAGTTATCTACAATTTTTAAAAGGATTTACCGAAAATAAAACTTTTGAAAATATAACAAGCATTATTACTAATAATGTAATACAATCTTATTAATAATAGACTAAAGCCAAAACTTTAATTATTAATCAAGCTCAGAAAAATCAACTAAACTATATTTTGAATTATAGTCTCTTTATACAGTCTCTATAATTGACTTTCCTGAGCTCAATGCATCTATATCGTAGAACTGAAAATATAATCAATCACAGGACTCGTCTTTACAGAATTTCAGTTCAGACAAACAAAGAATCAACATCTATACATTTCAGGCATTTTAAATGAACAATTTTTGCACATGACGTATTAAATCCATTGTTCTGGTCTTGAATTTGAATATAAGTCGCAACATATTGTCGTGACACTTTATACTTTCGCTTGTCTTTACCGGTTGCCTTTCTATTTCAGACTCATTTTCAATTTCCTTTATTTCAGTATTGTTCTTTTTTTCTCGCATTTCCTTCAGCTAAAGCGGTTATTACAGTCAGTGTCTTCTCCTGGTCTTGATTGAATACCTATCTTAAATAGTAACCCAGTTTGTGTTCTACCAGCTTTAAAATTTTTGACAAAGCGAAATAAAAACTAGTCTAGTCTAGTTCTTTACCAGCTTCCAACTTTTTGACAAAGCGAAATAAAGACATACGTCTAGTTCCCAAGCCAGTGTATACCCCAAATTCCATTTTTAAAATTTACTTAAATTATAAATTAATGTGTTAAAAAAGCCAACTATTATACTACAAAGATATTCTCTATAGTTTATCTTACTAATTATAGCAAGACACACACAAACAGCAATAGATATTTTTTAAATAGACCAAAAAGTTCAAGGACGAAAAAATTTACTTACGTGATGGTTTTGCACCCCGAATCGACTACCACTCTCACGCGCCGGCGCGACTGCACTTAAATGACTGTCACAATTGCACGGTAGTATGACGTTTCGCGATGCACTTCAAACCTATCGGCTATCTCTTTTCTTTGTTAAAGCCTTCCCAAGCATAGAAAAGCTCGATATAAAAAGTCAGCCAATAGTCACACATCCTATGCCCGCCCGGAGGTTGCTTAACCTCCTCTTCAGTCAAATTGTATGAATTCTATAATTTTAAATGTTTAGGTCACGCATCAGTTCCTTATTGATTGTTCACAGGTGGGAGTGTCAGTGACTGCCCCATCTAGGAGGCCCGTGATCGCCCGTGTGCTCGACGTGGCCGAGCGACCAGGGGTCTTCCGCATCGAGTTCACGCCTGAGGAAGTCGGGACACACTTGATCGATGTAAGTCATTGTCCGCCTTTGCGTTGTGTTCCCTCCCCCTCTTTACCGCTGCTATAGCCTCCTCAGTCCTGTTAACAAGCGAAGCAACTATGTACCCATATGTACTTGCAAATGGAGTGTGAATGAAAATGTCTTGTTCAAACTCTTTAGTTTTGTAATCTTTTCGAATCAAATCTTCTCATGGTGCGATTAAAATAAGGGTGAGGTCGATCAAATGAATTGTGATTTGTTAGGCGCGTTTCCTGAATCGCACACACGCACGCTCTTTGTCCACACCCTAAATAAACATGTTGGTTCTATAAGTTCAGCAAACAGTACGTATCAATAGACTAGGCATGAAGTCAATAAAATATGTTCTGTTATATATCCTCCTATTGAATTCAACATTAAGTCAAATTATACTTAGTTAATTAACGAAATCAATTTTTTCCTGTAATGGATTAACTTTTGAATTAATTCATAAACTGTCAACTTCATCTATCTTTCCTAAGTTCGTTACTCACAAATTACATATTACTTATTGCAAAAACGACACTTAAGTCATATTTCGATTCTATAAAATGTTTATTATTTATTTAGCCATTGCTCTATGTCCTACTTAAAATTTCCCAAATAAGACGTTTATTTTTATCAGCAATTAATTTCAGTCATACCTACAAGTTGATGAAATCTTCTTTATGATATTCATGTAATACTGGCAACTATAGAGTAATTTCCCGTTTATTGTATAAAAATTATATATATTTTTTCTTTTTATACTTCACATAAATTCATTCATTATGAGTCAACCGAAGAGCTGAGCACAGAAACAGTAAAAGGTTCAAAGCCTATTTTTTATATTAAAGGATACATTGTTATGGGTGGGTGTTTATTTGTTAAGAAAATATATCTAACTTCCAAAAAACAAAGACATTTCCTTTTTATTAAAAAATAATTGGCAGTAAAGTTAAATATCCCGATGCTTGTGGCCATATTGTCTGCCTAAATAGCTAATGACATGACACACATAAATTTTACAATTCACTTCTTATGAATTTTTAAAACAGTAAAAAACTACTAATTCATTTTTATAGAAACTTTTATATTTGAAAAATAAAACAGTTTAGAAAACTTAATTATAATTATTTTCAACAAATAGACAAATCACACTTGTAAGCTGATAAACAATGACATTCAATTAAAACTAACAATTAAAACACACTTTTTTCGCGTTGCCATATCATATTTTTTGACCGCTATTACCTACACTTTCTTATATACATATATTAACATATATATACAGCCTTATAGCTGATAATATTATTTTCATTTGTCTTTGGTCCAGATACTCCGAATTCCTTTACATTTGTATCGGCAAATATAAATAAGTACAAGGAAACATAATACATACTTTTGTATATAAAATAAACACATATTTAATACATACAAATATATATTTATATCTTGTAAAAAAATATCTTTGACATAATAGAGTACATATTTTTATTATTATCGTGTGCCATTTTATTTATAATATGTAAGAAAGCGATTAATTACACAACTAATTTTTTTACACATTTCATTAACGGTCAAACTATAGCAATCTTTCTCCAATTATCACAAGAGTTCTATTGATAAGGCTATTATTAATCACAGTCCGAAATATATATCTGTACAATATAGGTAAGTATATTAATTATATTTAAGTTAGTTCGAATAGTAATTTTACAATCTTACTAAGATTAGGCAATTTTCTTGTCCAGTAACTGAATCAAAATACATATGTGTAAATATCTCTATTATAGCACCATGTCAGGAATAGTTATAATATAAATAAAAGAAATAATAAAAAATAAACAATAGAAAAGAAAAAATTATGCGTCTTGAACTTCTATTATATCTTTTTTACAGAAATTTTAGTGACGGATTTAACTATTTTCACCAACGATGCCCTGAAATTGTATCCAATATTATGTCTGCTTTCGATTATACGATACCTAGAGGCTATGACTCTGTTATTTATGTACAATTAGCCGCCATTATTTATTAACAGACAACACAACATCAACCCCTATTCGATTTTCAGCAACTAAATTACTAAGATAAATTATAATTGCAGGTTTCAATAGCAGAAGACAAATTGGCGGCAGGGCCTCTCGTTGCCAAAGTTTATGACGCTAGCCTCATCAAAGTCACAGATGTCGGCAACGCAATCGTTGGACAACAGTCGCAGTTTAGAGGTAACAAACATATAAGCATGGATTAATCAAAACAGAACATAAGAAAATCCACTTTTACCGCATGAATTAATTTATAAATCCATATTGATCAAGCATATAAAATAGTACGGGTTCAGTGTTAGTAAAATTTTCTATTTAGTTAACCGCTGTTTTATACGAAATATTCAAAATATACTTAGGTTTCCTGAAACTATGTTTATTTTGAGAAATTAGAACGATATATTTTTAATTACAGTTGATGCCAGCGCAGCTGGTGAGGGTCAACTTGAAATTTCAATAAACGAGGGAGAGGTTCCCAATCATGTACAGGTAAAGAGAAGATATTTATTTATGTTAAAGCTCATTGCTTTCAAAGTTTTCATACAAACTTTTGCCACATGTCGAGGGCGGCTGGGCGACTGGGCGGCGCGGCGACCGCAGACAAATCACCCGCTACCCGTCAATATAAATAAAGTTCACAACTTATTAATTAATATCCTTCACATGCAATCATAATTTATCACAGACTTGTAATATTTTGTTGTTTTGGTTTTTGATTGTTGCAAATAACACTATAATAATTTAACTGGAAACAAAATTTCCGCAACTGTATTCCATTTTCCAATAGGTATATTATATTTACTTAATATTGAATAATATTAAGAAAACATATTGTAGATAATGAACTGTTGATTTGCTTGATGTCCGTTCCTACTTAGGTATCACTCAACCTATTCCTACCCACTTATACATTATTGTGTCATTTGTGATTGAACAGGTGGTCGGTGGAGGTAGATGTCTAGTCTTTTGGCGGCCAGAAACGCCAACTCCTCACCGGGTGGACATTAAGTTCAATGGGGAACCGGTGCCATCATCACCGTTCGTGTTTCATGTGGCGCCTGCGCAACGGGTCACTATAGATACGTCACAAGTTGGTTAGTAATAAAACTTCTTACAACAAATAACAACTGGAATATACTTTTAACGATTATATACCAATACCTTAGTCGTATAAAATCGTAGTTGAGGTAAAAAAAAAAGTTCTTTGTACTAAGTTACAAAACAAAGTTCACGGAGAATGCCGTAGCATTATTGGACACATAGGGTCATCATCGGATTACATCACATAATTGAGGCTTAAACATTTCTGCCTAATCCTTGCATGTGCTTCTGTGAGAGCCGCACGCATCGGTAACTTTTGTCATGAGGCACTGTGAGTAATTCGTCACTTCCCGCTGGGTCCATAAAGTTTTGTATGCGCACACTTAACGACGTGACTACTTACTACATTTCAATTGAGCGAGGAAATAGTCACGGTGATAGACGTCACCCATGCGCGTGGAGTCTAACAAGACTCCAAGGAAATATCCAGAACAGATAATATATAGGTAGTCTTATAGCATTGAGCAAAGAATCTCTCCGTTTTAGTCTTATAGTGTAAATACTCTCTGGAGATATATTAGAGGAATTAAAAATGCTACGGGAAATCCGTACAGCTAGATAAAATTATGTCAGCAACATCGTCTAAAAACATTGAGCTGCCATAGGCCTAGCAAAGCTGCAGGCTTCATCTAAGCGATCGCACCTGTGAACGACTTTTAACGAGTGCATACATGAGAAGTTGTTAAGCGCCTCCTAGTGAGGCAATTTGCCAGTTATTAAAGGCTAAAAATAAAACATAAAATTAAGTTGTTACGAAAATTCGAAATACTACATTTAATATCAACCGGCATAATGTTCCCTTACCTTTAGTCCATCAATGTCATTGTCAAATGAAGTGTTGCAAGCAGCCGATAGTCAAAAGTAACATGAAAGAGCTCAAAAAGTAACTTTTACACGAGTAAATTAATATTATCTAATTTTACATAGAAAACAACTTTAATACTGTATACCTCTTTAAATTTGACTTGTATCGAAGTAAATTCTACGGCTGTGCTGTCCAGTACTTAGCATGGATTTTTAAATTTTTTTGCTCATCGAAACGAAATTCGTTTAGTTTGTTTTTTATTTCTTACTCGTTGTGGAAGGGTATGGTAAGGGTATATTAATTTTTAAGAGTCGTATAACATGGAAGTAGCGTGAGAAAGTCAAAAGTAACATAACATGTTACAATTATAAAAGTAATATTCTGGCAACACTTGTCTAATGTCAAAATTGTTTACAAACAACTTGTTGTTGTGCTTTTGCTTTAGTGTAAAGTATATTGTAACAAACTTTAAAATCGTCGTCGTCATTTCTTTCAGAACTTATACCAGTAGGCGAATTAGCGTCATGTTCAGTACGAGTAGAAGGTTCTGGAGGTGGCGAGTTGGCAGTGACAGTCCGGGGGCCAAGGGGCGAAGTTCCAGTCAGGCTGACGGGAGACGTGGTCAGCGGGTTGGTCGCCAGCTTTACTCCAAGAAATGTCGGGCCCCATGTTCTTACGGCACATTATAACAGCCAGCCAATTCCAGTAAGCATTCAAGTACCTGTACCTACATATAATTAACAGTGTCTCTATTCTGCAATAAGAAAATAAATATCATTGCACTTTTGGAAACTCAGATGCAGTATCTATTTTTTTAATGAAGTAACAATTGTCAATCTTATTGTAATTTTAATTGTATTACATTCTGGACAGTTCCCATAAATACCTTATTCTCAAAGTTTAAGTAGTTAAATTAGTTACACAACATTAAAACCAATTAGTGCCAATTATTCTCACATTAAAATAACTAGCGATGTGATTAGCAATAATTTAAAGCAATTAGGAACTACACTGTTGCATCATTAAATCATGGTTTCCAATGTAAATCAATATCTTAAACAAATCTTTTGTCTGCTGCTCTGTTAACACATTCAATGCTAATGACCCGCCCAGCAGGTTCTTTAAAATATCTGTTCAATGCCGGTGATCCGCTTGGCGGGTTCTATGTTTTTCTGCAATATTCACTAAACTAAGTAGAATGTATTTTTTATAATTCACCAGTGTCATTTATGCGTCATGGACTAACATTTTTTGAAGTGGTTTCAAAAATTATGAGTTTGCACATTTTGTTAAAAAAATGTTATTAAACAATGCCACAATCTTCCTAGGTGGCTTCATTCATCGAAAGTGCTCAGCGGTCAGCAACAGTTTGTCTTTTAATCACTATTTAAAATGGAATTAAATATCATGACTGAGTTTTTCATCAAATAACAAGTTAGGATTGAATGAATACTCAATAACAATTCTACTCTTATCGCTCTGGAGTGTGTATCCTTTTGTTGTTTAATATGCATCCTATTGTTCTGGTGACTCAGTTTGAAAGTGTTGGCCGTTGAGCCGTGTGCAGGAACAGCTCATGAGCCTACCACAAAATGACTAAGTTTGTCAATTGATATTGATGACTATGTGTTGAACTTAAAGTTGTAAACCCATTGAATGACCTTTAAGTTTTTAGATTCTATAACCTGCCGATGACAATACTGTTAGTTCTCGACCATATGGTTTTATTGTTAAGGTTCAATAAGCCTCATTGTAGGAATGTAGGTATGACATACCTTGTAATCTATCAATTGATATTTTAAACATCTTTTAAATTTTAAAATTCTCTATTTTTCTTACCTCCTTAATTTTGACAAAAAACTTAAAAATGTTGCTGATCCCCGATACAATTACATCAGTGACTTAATTTGTCCATGACCATACATAGACACACTTTAACCTGTCTTCAATTGCATTTTAACATATTGAATGAAGTTACAGCTCAAACTACCAACGAATTAGTAGCAATGCCAGCATACCCGGGTACACCTAATCAGTTAAGCAATGCAAGTGATTTGCCTAGTGGGTTCTTAGAAAATGAAGGCAGCATACATACATCACTTTTGAATTTGTGGCGGTGGTGAATGCGTTAATGTCATATGAATAGTGATATCAGTAATATTTTTAAGTAATCAATATTTTACATAACAGGGCACACCATTTACATGCAAAGCATATGATGGGAAGCTTGTGAGCGTCACTGGAGGATCTTCAGCTCGAGTTGGAGTTCCTGTGCAGCTAGCAGTGGATGCCGCTCAAGCTGGAGAAGGCAATTTGGAAATTACTGTAGCAGCTCGAGGTCTTAATATTCCTACACAAGTCCATCCTCAGGTAACAACTATACAAAAAAATATGTTATATTAATTTAATATGTTCATTTATTTAATTCAATACACTACAAAGTGATTATATTATTGTTCATATTTTTATTTTTTAGTTTTAAAGAATGAATTCATAATGTTTTTCAGGGCAATGCAAGATTTAATGTCTCATTCACACCTACAGAAGCTTGCGACCATGTTGTCAATGTATCGTTCAATAAGGTATGTTTGTTATTAAATTCATATATATAAAAATTAATGGTCAGACTGAGGATCCTTTATTCCTTCATTTTGGGGTGTTGTTTCCATTGCAGGATTATAGTGTAACTAAATAAAACAGAAATGACAACATTTACAATATTAAGCATTGTTATTATATTTTTATAATAATAGAAGTATTATTCTATCATTATAATAAAACTAACAAGTATGTATCTGTATATATAAGTATGTATACTCATAGCTATGACAGAGAGAGGATAAAAGTAAATAAGTAAAAAAATTCCATAAAGAGGTGACATCTTAAATAGATTTTTGATAATACTGGTTGTTTAACACCATCCCATCTCCCAAGGCCAGCATCCATTCACAAACATGATGCATGAGCCAGCCATCACTTCACAACCATGTTTTCAGATATCTCACTATATTTCATTATGCAACAACCAAAATTTATAGTAATGATTAGCTGTGTTTTAAAGTAAAATAACTTATTGACTTTCTTTCATCCTTATGAGGCACTCAAGTGAGGTTATTTATTTTAAAAGTTGAGTTCTATAACTGACGGTATTATAATATATGGTCAGTACTTTTATTAAAATTAAATTGTCTCTTAAAATAGAAATATAGAAACAACAATATAGATCATTTAATCTTGAGTCCTTGTTGATGTTTTTGTTATCTATTTAAGAGTAATTTTTCTTCCTGTATAGATGCGCGTGCCCGGCTGTCCTCTAATCATAGAAGTATCGGAAGGAAGTGGAGGCGGTGCTCGTGTCACCCTTCCAGGCCCCGTACCGCTACATCAACCAGCTTCTCTCACACTACATCACCCCACTGCAACACTTGACCAGATAGAAGTTAATGTTGAAGGTGCGTTTTAAGAGAAATACAATGTGTAAGCTTAAACCGTTACAATCAGCACAGCGCAATATTTTTTTTTATTCTTCTGGGCTTTCTCTTAACCCCTGTTTCCTTTATTAGTGCCGACATTTAAAAATCAGTTCTTCAAGAAGACATTTATATCGTAAATTATATATTTTTTTTTCAATGCTATCTAATAAGATAAATTATTTTAATAGAAAAATACTAGGAAAGGAATCACTTTTCTAGTATTGTATTCCAGTATTATTGTAGAACCATCACACAGTAGTAGTGGTCACATTTCGCTCCTAATTTATGTACCAAAAATATTCCAATGGTGTTTTACATAATATCTTTTACGTAAAAATCTTGAGATTCTGAGAGATGACAAGATATAAGATCGGCTAATAAAAGGAGCTAAAAGTTAAAAGTGTATATAGTGCTGGCACTATACCAGAAAATTATTATCAGAGAAAAATAAGAAATATTTATTTACTGGGACATTTTTAATCTACTCACTTTGTATAGCAATTTATAATGCAATGTGTACGACGTGAATGGCATTGCTGTTATTATTTGATTGCAATTTACTTTAATGGTGTGTAAACTTTGTTAGGAGGTGGATGTGTTAATTCAATTAGATATATTTTACACTTATCACTTTTATATCACATATTGTTCTTTCACAACATTGTGTTTTAATCTTTATTACAGGATGGTATAGATGAGAGAAATATATATAGGCACAATCTTTTACCGAGTAAAAAATTTGAGCTATAAATTGCGAATGAATACAGAATTCGATACCGAGGGAAAATTAAAAAAAATGAGAATTAAGTTCATAAGGAATGACTAATAATTTAAGAAATAAATGTAGGAACATTCTGCTTAGCAATACTAACATTCCACCTCTTAACTACATTAGATGCGTTATGTACTAATATATTTTAACCGTAGCTGCTTAAGTAGAACATGCTTATGTTTTGTAATAACAATAACAAACATGTTTAAATGTATTATTAAGTTAAAAATTAGGTATCACTCTCAGTATTATCTACAATCGAGTGTTAAATTGATACAAATATAAAAAATACTCAAATTTACATGACAATTTAACAATCATAGTCGACCATAAGCTCATCGCTTCGCCCTAACTCTTAACATTCATATAATATTTAGGATTTATTGTGGCCCAAAAAATAAATCCTCAATTAAGTTACAATTCATTTCTTTATTTGAAAAGAACATGTTAATAAAGGTTTTATTGGCCACTTAAAAAAAACATAAGTATGGGGGTAGGGTTAGGGCGTGGCAGTGAGCTGAGCGTTGCGAGGGCGCAGGTCCGAACGGAGCGTCGGTGCCGGCGGCAGTATCTTCGGCCGGGCCCGCGGTTTTTCGCGCCGAGTTTGTACCAAAGGCTGTCGGCGAACATCGACTGAATGTACTCGTGGATTCCATCCCGATACCCGCGAGCCCGTTTCATCTTAAGGTGAGACCTTTGTGGTACAATTACAATATTTTGTTTTAAATTATATTTATAACAGCATAAAATGTCAATATCTTTTCAATCGATAATGAACTCTATTAGTTGAAAGTTAAACTGAAAATCGGTTATATTTTTAGTAAGTGGATATGCCGTTGCATATACATAGTAGTTTAGTAATATGTACATGTTTAAACCCAAATATGATACACAGAGTACCATGAATGTTTGCTTTATAAGTTTAAACCCTTATTTTTTACATGGGTATTACCAAATAGGTATAATCTGTACAGATTGTACCTATTTGGTAATACAATACAAATAGTATATTTTAATGAAACTTTCTTCATCAGTTTTTAACACCAAAGTTACGTAATGCGAGTCCATTATGTATTTTTAGTTTGGCGTTGATAAACTCATATTTTATACATAACTAAATATCAGGCTGAGAATTGTATTGTTTATGTTATTCATTTAAATTAAATAATTTTGTAATATTACAGGTATATGATGTCTCTGCTATAAGAGTAAAAGATGTCGCTCATGGAACAGTTGGAAAACCTGTCACATTTTTGGGTATGTTTGTGTTTTCTAAGATTATTTTTTATTCTGTAGAATTCAAACTTAATGTAACACTAATATTAAATTATAGTGGTATTAGCCAAGCTAAGTTGACTTAGAAATTTAGCTAGATATAAGTAGAGTTCTATTTCAAAGCTGTAGCGCTAGTTATGAATATCACTCTTGTACAACAGTGGAAACTATGGCGGCTGGCCCTGGAAACTTGGAAGTAACTGTGAACGGAGGTCGGGTGCCGACAGCGGCGGCCGCGCAAGGCGCACACACTTATGCAATCAGTTTCACACCTCGTGACCCTCGTCCGCACACAGTCGAGCTACGGTTCAATGGAGACCACGTGCCTGGTAAGTTCTGTTGACTGGCACTTACAATTTAAGAACGTTAACACCGCTACACGTTACATACAGACTTTCAAGTACAAAAACTAAAATTACGGCATTGGTTCTTAGAAATTTGAGGAAAATACATATCTAAAAAGTTATTATAAAATGTTTTGGATAATATTGAAATACTTAAAATTAGAGCCGATTTAATATTTCCAAAATAACAGAAAGTTAATTTTATTTATTTTGACTCTAAACATTTTGTCATTGTTATCAACCAGTTTGTTTGTGTCTATATCAATTTTTTTGCGTGGCGTTTACCTTAACTAAAGCAAAACAATAGGTATAGAAGCAAATCATAGATATTTATATTCAAAACACAGCAGTTTCAGAACCAGTATTAACAGAAAAAATTATTGACAGCATTTCATATACCTACTGCTCAAATTTCAAGAGTATCGTTATCTTTTCCCAGGCAGCCCCTTTGTATGCCACGTTTCTGCACCAGCGCGTGTCATCGGCGCAGGCTCAGGGGAATCCCCTGATAAAGTTTCAGTTGGCGATGCGTACACATTCAGTGTGGACTCGCCTACATCGCCCCACGTTGAAGTACTGGGACCGGCAAGAAGACCTGTGCCCGTCCAAGTATGAAGACGCATACATTTTTATAATATGGCCTAAGTATAACTCCAAAGTCTTAAAGCCCTCCCACTTCTTATAAAGTAGCTGTTGTGGTAATCCAGCAGTTGATCATCTTAGGTACCAATTATGATACTAATCCGGTCAGATAAGAAATGAAAATGAGATGAAAATAGAAAATTGAGTGAAAAATACCAACTTTAGTAATGAGTGCCGTCGGCCGTATTTAATTTTAATGTGTGTTTAATCATCATGAGGTTTCTTTTAAACACATTAATTTTTTAGGTATCAGCTGAAGAGACAATCGGAGAAAACGAAGCCAGCAAGAGATATACTATTTCATTTGTACCAGTTGATGTGGGAGATCACAGCATTGAGGTAAACAAACTTACTATATTTTTTTTCTGTTTGTGCGTTTTGGTCTTCCAAACTATATTTATTTTGATAAGGTTTTGATTAACATTTAGGTGATTTGGTCGAAAGGTTACATAAAGTCATAAATACAGAATTTGTATATTAAACCATTAGGCTTATTCAGATCACAAACACATATAATGTACTATAGCTCGACAAGTCAGCCGACCGCTGCATACAATTTATACCTACACATGCATTGCATCTGTAGCTAACTTCACAGCCGTTTCACAACCGACTGTAGGAAAATCATTATTAAATGTGCTTTGCAACATTAATATACAAACAACAGTAAATTTACATAACACAAGACGTACATTTCTTAGTAAATTCTATTCTTTGAAGTTTAAGTTAAAAATAAGTTACAAGAAATTTCATAATCAAATAAGTTGTTATATTATTTTTATCACTTTTAATAATCACGATTAAATTTTAGGTTCGCGCTGGTGCAATGGGTGGGCACGTGGAAGGTAGCCCCTTCCTAGTAAAAGCATATAGCGCAGCGCGTGTCGCAGTTACTGACATATCGCCGGGGCAAGTTGGTAGACCTGTCTCTTTCACCATCAACGCTTCACATGCCGGTGAGTATCTTTATCATCATGTCAGCCCAAAGCCGTCTACTGTTACACAGCAGCCTCTCCAAAAATGGGGATTTAGCCAAAATCTCCGCACTTGACAGACAGATTGGTGATTGAAATAAAAGACAATAATTCGGAAACTGCTGCTACCCATTCTGCGCCGAATCTCTCGAAACTTTTCTTAATACATAAATAACGCGTGCACTTCGACATTTCGACTTTATGCCGTTGTAATAAGGACAATTTATTTTTTACTGTTTAGCCTAATATGTTCTTGACCATACATAATTTTATCAGATTTCAATTAAATAATATCTTTCACTACCGAAAAAAAATTTCCAATGTATAATGATGATAATGATGATAATGATAATAATGATGATAATGATGATAATGATGATAATGATAATGATGATAATGATGATGATAATGACAATGAATAATAATCATTTTAAGCCTTTACAGTAAAAAAAGGATCTCTTATGTTATTTATAATATTTCCCTATACAAACATTTCTGTTTTTCGACAGGTGCTGGAAACTTGGAGATTATTGTAGCCGTCAATGGCAGAAATGTGCCAAATTACGTACAAAGCGAAGGAAATGCTAGGTTCAAGGTAAATATTTTTGTATGCATTATACTAAAAAATACTTTTTTTTACATAACCTTACATAATATAAAACCTTACGTTAAAGTCCTTATTATATTATGTCAATACTTTGTGTGTGTGTTTGTTACCATATTGTCAGTAAAAGCCTAAAAGTAACATTCAAGAAGAACGGTTAGCTATATGTGTAGTCGAAGAACCGAAACGCTAGCGCGATTCATTTTGGTATAGCGACATCTAGTAAATATATATAATTCTTTAAAAGATGTCAATTGTTGTTTGACGATCGTGCCCCTTGCACATACAGTCCTGATTTCAGGGGCAGATGTGTGTGTGATTAATAAGTAGCATTAATAAGCATTTGTATCTAAGTCATGGGTATTGGATATATTACATATCTATGCATCATATATCTGTCCGTTACTATATTACGCATAACACAAACCTTACAGTGCTTATTTATGTATGTAAGTAATGGAAGAAATATTATCATTATTTGAATTACCCCAGGGGAATACGGAGAGCTCGTTTCTCGAAATCTTTCAGTGAACAAGTTAGAATTCATCATGTTCTTTCTCTCATATACCAGATGTTCTTACGATATATGTACGATTATGAGTTTATTATAAATTAATGTGTAGGTAAACTTCAAGCCAGTGGAAGCTGCGTCCCATACGTTATCTGTCCGTTTTAATGGGCATGCAGTCCCCGGATCACCCTTCACTTGTCCCGTAACTTCACCGGTTGCCGCATCCGAAGCGAGAGCAACTGGTCCCGGACTAACATCCACGCCAAGAGGGGAATCTGCTGAAATACAGCTTACAGGATTCCATTGTAAGTACTTTAATCCTTTTGATCTATCTTTGACTGTCATAGCGGTCATTTATTCGGTGTATTTACCGGTTTAGAATCATCAGATTTATTCGTCACAATATACATTTTGAATTGTACAGGAGTCTGGACCAATGATCCTAATATAGGTTTAAAAATTGAGAAAGTAACTGACCATGTTAACATTAGAATTTTAATTACAATTTCAATTTGGAACAGTTAATACTCTATATTAGTATTATTAGCCGCGATTAACTTGGCACTCGCCCGGAAACTTAAAAAAGACCCGGGCCCGTTAATAGTCATAGGCATTTTAAAACGAAATATAATTTTAAATAACTAAAGGTATATTTAATATAATTATTTTAGAATAACATTCTCCATTATAGTTATTATCTCCAATGAATATTCCTATGGATGAAAATATCGTAGGGAGAAACAGTAGCAACTCAACTCACTGTACGATGCTAAAGATCGCAGGTAAAGCTACGGCGACGAACGGCTTAACGCGTCTTTTAATGCACGAGGGAGCTCGTGACATATATTTTTGGTCACCCATCTTATAACTAATCCTTGCAGAAAATCTTAACTTGCGCAATTGCAGGCAATGGAGTTTCGGTTATAATTATAAATATAAAATCATCTAGTCGTCATATTAGCGGATTAGACAAATGTTATGATTCGCGTTAATGTTTGTAATTTGTAATCATTGTCTGTACGGATTGGATTGTTTATCGATTACATTAGTTAAATCATCTAGTCTCATTTAGCGATGTGTCTGCATTGCTTGTGCGTCTCGCGGCGAGGCCGTATGAAATGTCACTGTACGTTGTTTTCTATGATATATATTTTTTTGTATATTTAATTTATGTAATGCAATTTTCATTTCACTAGTTTGTATAACATTTATTTTTACTATTAATGTTTACCATAATTTTAATGCTAAGATATCTCATTGAATAATTTCTCTAAATTGAAGTGAATTCGTTTCATACTTGTGATAGCTAAGTGCATAAATAGACTGACTAAGATAGCAACTTTGTTTTATTCTACTTAAAGAAGTGTTTATTAAAACTACCATAAAAGAGTGAAACTTCTTTTGATGGGTCATAGATCTAGAATCAGTCGAAGTTTTATAAAGTTAAAGCATCTATGAAATAATCCTTGTTCTTGTGATAACTTTAGTAATAACTTTTGTATTTTTTTCTTGCAGCTAGTGAACCGGCTGTATACGTGACGGGTCCTGGTGGAAGCAACGTCCGATCTCGTGTCAATCCTGTCGGTGAAGGACATTACACGGCTACGTACACCCCGGAAGCTGTAGGTCGTCATAGCGTACAAGTTACGTGCGCCGGTCGGCCCGTGCCCGGATCACCCTTTACTTGCAACGTGTATGATGTAAGACGGGTTCGCGTTACTGGATTGGGACCTGGAGGTAACATTTTATTTTACGACTATTTTTTTCCTGCGCAAGGATTACATCCAAATTCGTAGAGTTCCAAAATTTTTAACACGTTCAACCTGTGATTAAGGAGGTTAACCAATTTTCTCAATCTCTTTATTTTTTCTTTTTCTTTCCCTTTTTTTTATAAGAAAGACCTGTGCCACTGCACTAGGGGACGTTATATACGATCATGAATATTACTGCAGGGCGTAATTGAAATAATTTGGCAAAATTCAACGGATAACGAAATAATTATGTCAATATTCCTTAGAGAGGGTATATAGTCCTAATGGACTTTATTTAAAAATTCTGAAATGATAAATTATCGTGTTTAGCTGCCAGCTTACTTATCACTAGGCAACAAAGTTGCTTGTTGCATCTGAATAAGCCATGTGATGTCTGGCAGAGTAGAATAGCACCAGCTTTCACACTTAATTATGACGTAAAAGGCGAGATATCAGCAACTAATGATACTGGAAGTAATCACAACTCCCGTTAAAAAATGGAAAGCAACGTTTTCCGAGTTGGTCCTTTACTGCCATCATCAACCCAAGCTTAGAGATTATGGCATAAATACCATAATTTTTATAGTTATTAATGTGATGACGAACGGGTACTTCTAATACCTTTGATTTTGTTCTTTAATATAATTTATCATATTTAATTCAATTAAAAACGCGAATTCCGAATTCTTTGTTAACTCTCTAACACAAATACCACTCATTTTACACGTCATTACTACCAACTGTACAACATATGTATGTAGCGCAGAGAATTCAATGTAAATCTGTTTATCCTTTTGTTCTAGAACTGGAAGGAACTTTGGAAGGCCTTAGCCTCGACGACGCAGACGAGGAGCGTGGCGTGGAAGTAGGCAAACCAGTTACGTTTAGTGTGGACGCTGCCGGCGCTGGTGAAGGAACTCTCGAGCTGGTCGTCTCCACACCATCTACTACTGTCAAAGCTGAGGTCAGTGTCAATATTTTAGTTCAAACTCCAAAAAATAATCTTCCCTCTATAACACAGGTAACTATATATACATTTTACAACTATAGCATACTGTTTTTCTACCATTAAATTTTCTTACCTTTAAAATTCTTACAACTTATAAAATAAACAATATATTTTTCTAAATTGTAACACTCACATAATTTTTGTAAATTGTTTTTGGAGGTTAATTTAAATTTTTTTTTTTTTTCAATTTATATCGTGTTTAAAGACTGATGATTTACATAAATCCTTAACGCCATAACCATTTGTCTATGAAAATATTACATTATATATTTATTCTCTTACTTGCTTCTCGGCGCTCACAGGACCTATATTTTTAAACGGCTTTTACTTATTTAACGTATTATCGTTTATACCAATAAATATTGCGATATTTTCTAAAAACTCGTTTTTGAAGTTTTGGAACCTGTATTTTTGCCAAACCAGGCCAAACAACATAATCGCAACTTCCTTCTTATATATTTCGATTTTCCTATATGCAATGAATAAAATTTTTCTATTCTACTAATAAAAAAATAACTGAAATGTTACGTTGGTAAGATGTAATATCAGCTAAGATTGGTGTGAGTTTTTCTCAACCTATAGTATTCTTCAAAATCTCTTTGTATAGGTTGAAGGTACAAAAAAGAAACAAAGGGTTATGAGTCACTGTGTGATTGTAGACTGACTCGTCTCATGCCTTAGATTTGGCCAACTATTTTAAAATGCTCACACGGCTTATTTGAAATTACATTATGCGATCAACTGTACTGTACATTCTCTCCATAAAGGTGGTTGCAGTAGCCCGCGGCTTGTATGACGTAACATTCGTACCTGTATCCCGCGAGCCTCACCGTGTTTCCGTTACCTTCAACGAGCAAGCAGTCCCTGGAAGCCCGTTCGTTTGCCGAGTCAGCGAACCGCACACTTATGTCCAAATTGGTATGAAGTTAAAATGAAATTACCTCTAAGAATTCACAGTCATATGCTTCTTAGATATATGACTGTGAATTCTTATAATAACGTTGTATTTCATTTATATTTTTAGTTTTTATGAAAATAACCACTTGACTAGTCTTAACATGACTGCTAATGTGACATATGTAAGATGTCTGAATAATAATAATATAATTGTAAAAGTAATATGTACTTTATATTTAGTATACTTAATGAACCAGTACGCTTTTTAGAAAGCAAACGGATATTTACATGAATATCTCCATTATATGGAATCGCCTATCTGTAACTACTACTTTATAGACAAACTGCCCTTTACTTTGTTACAACCGTTGGGTGCAACGGTAGTGATCCTGCCTTTCGCACCGACGATCCTGGGTTCGAATCCTGGAAGGGGTAGATATTTGTGTGATAAATACGAGCATTTGTGCCTGAGTCATGGGTATATATATGGTCATATATATTTCTATTAATATTACTTATATATGTATGTCTAACCGTTATCCTAGTATCCATAACAACAAGCCTTATAGCGCTTACTTTGGGCTAAGTTAATTGGTGTGAATGTAAGAAATATTATTATTAATTCTGCATTTACGAGTCCTAACTATGTTTTCTACAGTATTTGAGTATCTTTTATGCATCCTCCATTCAAACACGCCACTATCCACATAACATAATAATTACTTCCTTTGACAGGCGGCGTAGCTACAGTAGAAGTAGAGGAAACTATAACAGATGTAGAAGTGATCTCTCCCACCGGTACTCGTGTCTCCGAAGCTAACTTAGAAGACACAGGTCTGCTAACGTTTCCCGCTACCAGAGTCGGCCGGTACATAGTGAAGAGTTCAAGAGGCCCCGTTGCTGAAGTAGAAGCTTTGGACGCGTCGGCTGTGAAAGTGCTGTCTATTGGCGACGCCGTCGCGCATAGGCCGGCTATACTTACTGGTGAGTCTGTGGTGAATGACTTTATTTTACAAATAAATATTTGTATGTAGACCTAAAAGATAATATTTTAAACTACATAATTGAATATAATAATAATAGCCCTCCGAAAAAAATCCATGGAAATGATAAAACGTGTTAAGAAGTAAATGAAATTTATTATTTTTATGTTTTTTTATCTTATATGATAAAGGTTAAGAGAAAAATACTAGAAATAATCGACTCGGTTCACTTCTTATTCTCAGTCGGAACTCGAGCCCGCAACCTTTAGATGTCAGGTCCGCTGCTCTCCCAATTGAGCTACCGAGCCTTGTGAGCACCCGTCGAATTTTTCGAGCTCGTCTTATCTTTTCACGGACAGCGTAAAAAGCGTTGCTTCATATTATATACACGTTATTTTTTGTTTTTGCTTTTTTTAATATTTTAAAACATTCTTAGGCAGTACACAAACCTTCCTCTTCGAACTTCTAGCTTTATTGTAATCTGCCAGACACAGACACCACGCGGTGATACCCAGCAATTGTCTAATTAGTTCGCATTTACATACATATAATTCATTGTAAGCGAACCCATCCTAAATAAAAAATATATATAACTAACTTTTAGTGAGTACAAGCGGCGCCGGCAACGGTCGCCTGTCCGGGCGCGTGACGTGTGGTGGTGCGGCGGTGCCTCACTCTGTGCGACGGCGCGGTGGCGCGCGGCAAGAGCTGGTGTGGCACCCGGCCCGAGCCGCGCCTCACCGCCTTACACTACTATGGAGTGGCACGCCCATCGCCAGGGAACCACTGTTGCTAGACGCGCAACCTCCGCACCATGGACAAGAAGTAAGTTTCCATGTCTAAGTGTGTGTGAAGAAATGCATTTATGTGTAATAGTTAACATTTTAGGGTTTTCAACATTCCTTCCGTCTTTTCATAATTTAACTGTAACACATAAAGAAAACCTCTTTCATCTTTTAGGTCACGGCATCAGGTATTGGTCTATACCAAGCGCAAGTAGGCGGTGTCGCGTCATTCAGTATCGACACATTAGGACGCCCCGCAAGAGAATTCGACGTGGTCGTATCTGGGCCAGGTTCCAGAGCTTTGCCTGTGAGGTGTTACCAAACCAAATCAGGATTGTTACAAGCTGAGTACACCATCACTGAAGTCGGACAGAGCACTATAGGTAAAAATTAACTCTATTCAGGGGAGATAAAATATATACTCGGAGAGTGGTGGTCTCTTACGCATTGATCCTTATCATCCACCACTGGATATAGAGTTGCGCATTGCACCAGGTCCTCGTAATGATTTGTTAGAGCCCAGTATAATAGATAGCTGTGGGGACTGGAATTTTGCTAAAGCAGACATTGTCAATATAACCGAAATGATCCGCAATGCGGACTGGAGTTCCGTACTTCAGTTACATGCCAGTCTTAAACAGAGGATTTCATTGGCCTATAAGTCTTATATCAGTCGTTTACAGGAAAACTTACACCTCAATCCCCAAAGTTTCTGGCGACATATCGGTAATTTGCAGTCAAATAGTGGGTTTGAACCGAGCGTTGATTATAAGGGGCTGCATCGGTCCGGTGTTGACGCAGCTAATGCTTTTGCTGATTTTTTTTCTAGCGTTTATGCCGACTCACACTCAGGTCCTGGCCTAAATTCGTTTGTTTCTGAAACTGTGGCTGACAGCCGTCACGTGCTTCTCACTGGTTTCTCGAAGGAAATGGTTGAACGCGCAATCGTTCGTCTTAAGCCTGCTGTGACCCCTGGACCAGATGGAGTGCCGGCTGATATTATAAAGGCTTGCAAATTTTCTTTTGTTATTCCTCTTTGTCATATATTTAATTTAATACTTAGTACCGGCACTTATCCTCCAATATGGAAACTATCTCGGGTCACACCCATACCTAAAAGTGGGAATCGACTATTAGTTGAGGAGTATCGGCCCATAGCTATTCTTCCTGCACCAGCAAAAGTTTTTGAAATTGCATTATACAATGCTATTTTCAGTCAAATCAAGCCATATTTATGTAACGAGCAGCACGGATTTAGACCGGGGAGGTCTGTTGACACAAATCTGCTGGCCTTTAGCGAGCATCTTTCAAGTAGTATGGACCGTGGCAAACAGCTTGATGTAATTTATTTTGATTTTTGTAAGGCTTTTGATAGGGTTGACTGCGGTGTCCTCCTGATGAAGCTTGGCTCTATGGGATTTTCGCCCCAACTTGTGCGAGTCTTTGAAGACTATCTCCGAGACAGAAGGCAGTTTGTGCGTTACGGTTGCTACGTTTCCGAATCATATAACAATTCCCTCTGGTGTGACGCAGGGTTCGATTCTTGGGCCTCTGCTATTTTTAATCTTGATCAATGATATAGTGAAAGTTCTCAGGCATTCCCAATGTCTGCTTTATGCGAATGATCTGAAACTGTTTGCGGATGTGGATAGTGAACGTGATTGCGAGCTCATTCAGCACGACATTAATGCTTTGTATCTGTGGAGTGTGCTCAATAAATTACAGTTCAATTTTATGAAATGCTCTGTAATGACGTTCAGTCGACAGCGGTCACCAATCAGGTATCGGTACGTGTTGGGGAATGCTAATATAAAGCGCACAGATTCCATAAAAGATCTGGGGGTGATCTTTGATAGTTCTTTAACTTTCAATGAGCACATCTCAACACTTGCGAAGAGTGCTTTTAGTCGTCTAGGTTTTGTAATGCGAAATGTACGTGACTTTCACGATCCTGCAGCCATAAAGCTTCTCTATACCAGCCTAGTAAGAAGCAAGTTAGAAGCCAGTGCATGTGTGTGGAACCTACATGAAGCGAAATACACACTTATTCTAGAGAAAGTTCAGAAGGCTTTTCTTAGGTACTTTTATAAACGCCTTTACGGCTACTATCCCTTTTTGTATCCCACTAAGTTTTTGCTAGGTAGCCTTGAAATGAATTCGCTAGAAGTCCGAAGAGCATTGAATGAAATCTGTGTAGGCCTTAAAATTTTGCGTGGGCTAATAGATGTGCCTGAGGCAGTAGAGCAGCTTTCCAGGTTCTTTGTGCCTGACAAGTACCTACGCCATCGAGCTAACCGGCGGCATACTCTATTTGCTACACCTGCATGCCGCACCGAAGCGCGTGCTCAGTCCCCACTCTGCCGAATGCATACGGCCTTCAATGCTTTACTAGTGAAGTTTCCTGAACTGGACTTGTTTGCTGACAAGTGGAAGCCAATAATTAATGCGGCTTTAAAAGCTATGGAGAATGAATGATTTAATCTAATTATATTATGTTTTAATTGATGTGTATAATTCTATGATTGTATTATGAAAAACAATTTTGTAACTGGGATAAACCCGTTTAATTGTTATGAATAAATAAATAAAATAAATAAATATAATTCCATTTATTATGACTTTAAACATAAGGAAATTAACACAGGCAAATATTGTTTTTATATAAATTCGGCTTGAAGTAAAGCTTCGCTTATTGAAAATAATTAACATAGTATATGTGTGTGATTCTTAGGTGAAATTAACAAGGGTCATAGTACAAAAACAATTTTTGTTTCTATTGCAGAGGTATTACACCTTTCTAAGCCCGTCTCCGGAAGCCCGTTTACGTGTGAATCTTTCGATCCTAACAGGGTCTTACTCTCTGGTTTGCCTACTGGCAACATCATTGCGCAGACGCCTATCAACTTCACAGGTAAGCGAAATAAGTTCGTAAAGTTGATCTTATGAATCAACAACCTAAAAGAAGTGTCCAATTTTAGGTTGATAAAGCAATATCTATATTAATATATTAACAACAGTAGGGATTAAAACATAACATTTGAATTTTATTTCTTCGAAAGTGAAAAGTATAAAATGCGGCCATCAATGTTAACACACATATATCAATGAAAACATTATTTTTTTCAAAACATTTCATGTCGATAAATATATTTCGCAATTCTGATTCTTTCCTGAACAACAAAATAGATTTCAATATCTTGATTTTTAACTTCTCCTTCAATTTATAGTGGAAACTAAGGAAGCGGGCGTTGGTGAATTAGAAGTGGTTTGTGAAGCGATGGGCGAGAGGCGTGTGCGACTCCCGGTGGATATACGCGAGGACGGAACCATATACAAAGTGCGCTTACGACCATCAGTGCCAGCGCATTATCGTATTTACATCACTTACGGTGGTAAGTCACATATTAAATGTATGCAGTATCGTGTCTTTAATTTCATTATTTTTTTATTTTTCGGGATGTGCTATGTGTCGCTAAATAAAATACTATTCCATTCTTATTAAATTAATAAAAGCAAATTATTGTCACCTCGAAACAAAATCAATCAATGTATGATCTACCTCTTTATAAACGCATTAGTTACCTGGTAGTATTTTTTTATAGCAAGGCAATATTATAAACCACACAGGCAGTATCGTTTACGTACGCGTACTGAATATGCAGTTCGAAAAAAACTAATTTGTTCCATATTGTTTATCGTAAGGTTTCTGTTCCAGTACCTAACGCCTGTCTCTGTTTTGTTTCGCTGGCAGCTTTGTCAACTTAAAATAGTATTTTTTTAAATTTCACTTGAAACAATTTTTGGTTTCTAATTTTTTATACATACTTCTTGTCTTCGTATCAATCTTTATATATATAATTCTACTGTACGTGTCTATGTCACTGAACTTCTCCTAAACGGCTGGACCGATTTGAATGATTTTTTTTTGTATGCGTTTGGGTGGCGCCCTGGATGGTTTAGATTCACAAATCAGCCCGGTAGATGGCGCTGCAGGCGGCACAGCAACGCGTGGCCGGGTCAGCTAGTTAAATATAAAAACTGATATTATGATCTTTTATAGTACAATTAATTTATTCATTGAGCTGCCGTTGACATTTTTTTTTTCTTGATACATAAAAAGTGCATAAGAATAGCCTGTGTGTAGTTGTAAAAGTTAATTTTTTGTTACCAGGAGCACCAGTAACTGGCAGCCCTCTATCTTTGGGAGTGCTTAGCGGCCGCAGCAGTATCGCCGCTCGTTGTGCCGGCACCGGACTGGTGCATGCTCATGTAGGAAAAGAAGCGGCGTTCACTATACACTGCGTAGAAGACTCCGCTCCTACTGTGCAAGTAAGTGTAATAACCGTTTGATTATCAAAGCCTCAAAAATCAAGGCGTCCGGTTTACCAGCTAGACATAAACATAGATTTTTCTTTATTCACAGTTTTTCCCATTTTAATGGTGAAAACAAATAGCAGCAGTTGACATCCTGTTGTTTCTGCAAACTGATTTAATAATCATCATTACTAGATACCTGTTTTTATTCCAAACACTATCACATTATGTAATATGAATAAATATCAATAAAGCAACGAAGTTTTTGGTTTTTGGAGGTTAGATCTTGTTTCAAGATAAAATATGAAGGTTAAGATGTAAAGGAGTGCGTCATTTATTATAACTACGTTTGCGTTCAACAACGTTCAGATTACACAATAAACATCAGACATAACAACTATTATCACAATATTATAACGAGTCTTGGAATGATATCTATCGTTGATTATACTGTATGATCGATATATTAAACAAAATCATATTTATTGAAATGGTAGGTTGTTTATGTCATGAGATTTTTTCATATTATATATTACCCACCGAAAACTTTAATTCTCAATTTATTTAAATATCGACTTAATAGCAACAATCTCAAGGCCAAAAAAATAAATTCACCAAATAGGTGAATTAGTAGTAGAATGGTAGGTTGCAGTTTCTAAAAAAAGACAGAAAATATGAAAAATATAATTTGTTATAAAGATATTGTTAAAAGTCTTACTACTTTCTTGGCTTATGCACCATTGTCAATTACTCATAAATCTATTCTCAGGTTGAAAGACTGACAGATAACAAAGAAGACAACACAGATTCAGGCCTACTAGAGTGTCGAGTAGTCGCTGGCGCGCCTCGCGAATGGCTCTGCGCTTACATCCCGCTCGTGGTCGGATTATACGAAGTACGGATATTTACATCCTCAGGGCCATTACCAGGAAGCCCGTTCTCTGTTAAAGTAAGTATTTGTTTTATAACTTTTTAAAACTGTACATCCTCACATTAAAAGTGTGCACCATAGTTATCGCTACTGTGCAAATACCTAAATAGTTAAGCGCATATTAATTTATTTGCTCATAATTTTTGAGTCATTTATGTTTAAAAAACATTGAAAATATTGATATCGTCAATATATCATGTAGTTGGAAACGTTTAATTACAAAATTGAGGTTTAATAAACTGATGATCAAATAAAAAACTAAATAAAATGATTTATAATGTCATTTTAATATTGAACTGAAAAATTAAAACATTAACTGTAAAATATAGTAACTGTTATGAAATATGACCTTTGACGAATACTGTGACTCAGTGAGCTTATCAGAAGTAATTGATTAGATACTACTATTTTTGTATAAAGAAAACGTAGCAACAAACTTCGTATACCTATGTGTATTTATTAATTATCATATACATTAATAATATTTTAAAAATGTCTCTATAAGAAGAGCATATGAATGATGTAACTTCATAACTTCTATTTTCCTGGACTTATGAGAGTCTATTATTATTTTTTAATTCTATTTATAGTTTTTATTCGTCTATAGGTTATAGACACATCCGCCATTGTGCCAGTAGGAGGATGGGGTACAGACAACTCCGGTCGAGTGAGAGCGCCCTCCAAATTAGTCTTAGACACTAGCAACGCTGGCCCTGGATCATTGGAATGCTTGTTAGCAGGCAGACATCAACGTTAGTACTTAATCTACTCATATAAATAATTTATTGAAGTTATAACCACACTCAGATTTGACTTTACTGTTCACTATGCGAAAACTAAATCTTGATCATGAATGCGATGAATCAAATACGGTTCGTACTATAAACGAATGACTACGGTATTATTATACTAATGCTATTGCAAGGCGTCAACGGTTTGTATAAATAATTGTAGTTCCAGATAACTACTAAAATTGCACTGATATCAACATCACATACATTTTCGTAATCCAAGTTAAGTAGCTGTTGTGGAATTCAGAAGCAACGACGTTACCACAACACCCGTATACTCATATTGATACTAACCAATAGCGAAGACATGAGTGAACCCTAATTTTAGCAGAGTTATTTAAATCTTTAATTTTAAGCATTGCTGGAGTATATCAATAATAATATTAAAAAAACTGCAGGTGTAGAAACAGTATCAGGGCGCGCAGTGGTGACGTTGGCCGCTGTCGAAGGTGTCAGTGGTGAACAAGAGTTAGAACTCTCGTACAACGGGGCTCTAGTGGCCGGGGCTCCGCGGAGAGCTCTCGTAGCTTCAGGCAACACAGCGGACAGAGTCACGTTAGCTGGACGTGGGTTGGCCCACGCCGCACCTCATACACCAGCCGTTTTTACTGTCGGTGAGTCACAACTTACATAACACTCATATATTATTAGTTGTTTGGCTTCATCATCTCGGCATAGAGACATCCACTGCTAGACATAGTGCCCCCTAAAAGTGAGGAGAGGTTTACTATAGTCTCCACGCTTGGCAGGCGGGTTGAAGATCGCTGTAAGAGTCTATAACTTTAAAACTCTGCTGCTGATGTTGTGGTTTACGGAAGGTGTCTGGTTATTACCATACGTATCAATTCTCGCCCTTTACGAAACCTTTACGTATAAAGACTTTTTATCATTAATATTAACACATGTATGTAACTTAATAGAATGGAAAAACAAATTATATCAGATATCAGACGAGACATGTGGATAGATCATTAGCAAACACTGTAATGGACACAGGCAATTCATACATAATGTCGCTACACAAAGCATTTCACAATCAGCAAGCGGGTTTAAAATCTTTCAAGTCTTTTTAACCTTTATTCTTTATTAATCCTTCGAGCCGGATACTACGATCGACCAATGAATCAATGTAAGAGCATAAATTGCCAATATAAATAGCTTAGGAGTACATCAAGTCCAAAGTCACTATAGTAAAAGTTACTAAACAACACTTGTTTACAAAAGACTCAACCAGATGTTCGTTATTAGATGGCAGTGCAGCTGGTCCAGGTAACCCAGATGCTTCCCTGACATCCCCTGACGGAGATAATATCCCTGTGGCACTAGCGACAGCTGGTCCCGGTCTGTGGAGGGCTACTTATACTCCAAGGAGAGCTGGAGACCACCAGCTTAGGGTCACATGGGCTGGAAGGCTTGTCAAAGGTTAGTTGCGCTTTTCTTTCAAGCTGAATTTAAACCTTCTATTCAACTAGAAGCTTCTCCTTCTGCAACTACTTCATTAATTCTATAAAAAATCTTTAAAAAGGAAATGTATTAGTAGATAGAAGACCATAAAATATTTATACCAATCGATATTATAAAATAAGCTTTTATAACGAAAGTTTGCATTGGTTTTTAGTACAAGTTGGCATTAGGTAAATTTATGTATTGTTTTATTTCGTAGGATGCCCGCTGACTGTCAATGTTACTGCTGGTTCGGAAAGCGGCGATGCCTCTCGAGTCGTGTGCTCGGGGGCTGGACTCGTCGGCGGCGTAGTCGGTATGGAAATCCGCTCCTGGATCGATACACGGCGCGCCGGCCCTGGCGAGCTAACAGCACATTGTACTGGCCCTAATAAGGTTAGTATTACTATTAGACTTACTGATTTCATTGAATGCTTTTTTGCGTTTATAGCTAATTTGGGTTATCTGAAATCAAAGCTAAATGGATCCGGTCCCGGTAATATGAATAAAGGTTCAGCCTTTGATTGCTGACGTTAAGGGCTGGTCATGTCGAGGTCCTGCGTGCTTCATAAAGTACGTAAAACTATTGATCTCGACTGCATTTGCAGTTCTTAATACCCACGGGACTGAGCCCATCTCAGCAATCGAGGATCTGAGCGTGGTGGGCAGTGGCTTATTATTTCTACGGGGCATCAAATCATCATTATTGTGGGGAATAAAGACATTAATAGGTTGATGATGAGTACACAATAAAAAATATTCATCGAGGAATGAAAGTGTCCAATCATCGACGAGAGCGCTATTTGAAAGCACCCATGATCGGGAATCGCACTTTCTCTCAAGTAAAACATAAACTTTACACTACACCTACGAAGACAACAATTAAAATGATTCATTAGATGTATATGAAATAAACTCACTGTGTCTTCACTCACTTCTCATTATGTGTGACATAAAATCATAATGACTGCTTAGTTGATATTTTTTCTATCTAGATTTGGCGGCGATATAATAAAATCACCACTATCACACTACATGGCGACATTTTGGTACTACATATAGAATAGAAATTTAAACAACGAATGTCATTTTATTTCATTTAGATAAGAATCTATGCAGAAAAAACCAAAAAGACATAAATTATTTATATGAATTTCATTATAAGTATTGTTTGTTTTTATATTTAAAGTATTTCATCTCGCTAATTGTATGACAGTAAAGACATACATTTTGTCCTGTTCTTGCACAAGTATCATTGTAAGGTGTAATATAAATTAATTAATTACTAGGTGGCGTACTGCGAGCTCTACGAGCACGGCGACGGTACGTTTACACTCAACGTGAAACCGGCTGAAGCAGGGCGACACGTTCTTAGCGTTCAATTCGCTGGCGACCACGTGCCCGGCTCACCCTTTGTACTTAAAGTCGCCGGCGCACCTGACCCCTCTAAAGTAAGAACTAGTAAAATTTGCATTTATTTCATGCTTTTGGGATGACGCACTACATGCTAGGACATGTGACAGCTGCTAGCTTGAAAACATAGACTTTAAACAGGCGATATCCAAGTTAATATTTACTCATAACTTTTTTTCCATAAGTTATTATGCGTCGTTAATCATATTGTAAATGTCGTTTATTTTGTTAAATCTAACAAGTTTCTTGTGACCATCCTTTTTGTCAATTAAAATTCGTCCTAAATGGGTGGTATGAAAAAAATACTGGCCAATTCTAAAGAATTTAATTTTAAGGGCATTTGAATAAAGTTTATTTAGTAAAGTTAATCCATTCATTTCAGTTCCAGGCATTAGAAATATTTCAAACATTCATTCGTTCACTAGGTCCGTGTGTACGGCCCGGGAGTGGAACCGGGTGTACTAGCGACATTCCAATCGCGGTTCTTCTGTGACACTCGAGGGGCTGGCGCGGGCCAACTGACAGTTCGCGTACGAGGGCCAAAAGGAGCCTTCAGAGTTGAAATGCAACGTGAAAACCAAAAGGATCGCACTATACTATGCAAGGTAAGGTAGCGTTGTTCATCTTGCATTTAGACTGTTTAAAGAGCCTTATGCGGTGTGGTGTTTGATGATACGACTGATGATACTGGAGGCAATCTCTATACACCTCCTGTAGTCTAAAATAGAGAGCAGAGTTTTCCGAATTATAGTCTTTTGGTGTCCTCTCCAAGACGCTCACTTTGTAGGCTTTGCTCCAGCCATGGATATTATTCAGCTGAAACACTTTATTCTTACATATAACCTTAGAATAAACTCAGATATAGGAAAGCCTCAAAGGTGTAACATTTTAGACACTGAATCTAGTTCAAAAGATACGTAAAAGATGAGTTTAATTGCCAATATATACATTGTGCTGCTTTTGGGTTTGTAAGCTTGTACTAAGTCTGCTTAGCAAGCTGCTACCATCTTCGCAATGCAAACAATCCTTGTGTTTGGCAGAAAAAAAGCGCTTAAGAGCGCTTGTAAGAAAAATGGCGATCGCTAAGCGATAATAAGCAAAATGGCGGATTGTGTTAGCGCAACTGAAGTTAGCAAACGGGCCCTGGCCGAAAACTGTATAGTTTGTTTTTCAGCGCTGGTAAACGCTCGCAAGCGCTTTTTTCTGCCAAATACACGGAATGATTACAACATTTTCTAACCGTGAAAAGTGAAGAGAGCCAGTTCCTTTATAATTTTTCAATTTATTTGAAATATTCTTCTTACTTTGACTCAATTATTAATTCTAATCAGGTGATGTGTCAAATGCTATTCGTATAATAAGTTTATATATCACCATTACAAGATAGTAAAGTAATTCCTTTGTTTATTAAATGCCGTTTATACTTTCTTTTAAGGGACTACTATTTTTATACACTGTATCGTTGATATACTTTTAGATAAAAAAAATAACTAAAGATTTATGGAACTGATTGTATTATCTTCGTCATTTGATCGGTTGGCATTCGAACTGTATCAGGTAAACAGAAGATTATTTCGATAAACAGATTCCTATCTAGAGCTAATTGGTAATACTAAATAGTAATAAAAGTAGCTTGTTTTCAAGGTAAGAGTAGGTACTTTAACAAAATAATATTTTGCCTTCATACTAATACTAATAACTTTGCCTGTTTTGACAATTTATTACACAAATAAGCATAAAAGTAACTATCATCCTAAAGTTAAAGACGTTACGAAGTTAAAATTATTGAGATATGTTATGTTTCAAGAACGTTATGAATAAATACTGTGAGGAACTTATGCATTTATTAGATCGTGTCGTGTTTCATTCAAACTCAAAAATGTTCATAAAACGAGAACCTTTTAATGTTTCAAACATTATCTAAAAAAAAAATGTTATCCTGAATGGTTCACGATGTAACATGTGAAGTGTTAATTTTTTCCATAGTTCTCGCCAACCGAACCTGGTGACTACCGAGTGGAGGTAAGATGGGCCGGCCGCCACGTCCCGGGCTCGCCTTTCCCCGTCATGATCTTCGACACACAGGAAGAACTGCGCCGCTACCTACAGGCGAACGCTGCCTAACCACCGAAAAATTTAATAAATATATACCAAGCCTTGCGATATTCTTAGTCTTTAGTTTTCTAACGCTTTCCATCTCCAATACTAAACATAACTCTGTATTTAGACGATCTGAAATTATATTTTCTACGCGTGTGTTGCCATTGCCATCTGTAGTTAACCTTAACAACATACTTTTTGTAATCAAGTTTTTTGTTTCTTAAATCTGTATGAATAAAACCGGTGCAGGAAACCTTAATTTTAAACCTTATTGGAGTTTGGTATAAAATTCAAACAAGCAAAGATTAGTTAATTTGAATTTCTGAACATCATGTTTGCTTATTTAATTATATTCCCTGTATTATAACATCAAATGGATAGGTAATAATTTTTCTTGATCTGATAAAATTCCTAATAAATTTGAAAAAACAATGCTAGCTACAATTTGTTTCTTGTCTTTCAATTACTATATTGAACAAAAATTGTCAATTACTTATTGATAAAGTTGGTGACAATATTGGTAAATCAAAATAATTTTACTAATATCAACTAAAGTAAAAGCATAAATAAAATGGAATAAAGAAGTAGAAATTTACTCCGTCCAATATTAAGAATCTCGTAATAATAGCTCTTATTTTTCTTCATATTTCTTTTCTTTCTATAAGTACATTAAAATGCAAATATAATTAGTTATAAGAAGAGCATAATAATTTGTTTATTGTTAATATTTATTAATGGCATTAGAGGTAGTTCATAACTTAACTTTTGTAACTAACGAGGTATTTTATTGTTATTACGCGGTCAAGTTCACATGGTTACTATTAGTACAAAATTGAACTGGACCGTGTAAACTTGAGCTATTCAGTTACTAATTGTTAATAAAGTCAAATTTATTACTTTGTTGTTTTATTTTTAATAATGTACTTAAAAAACAGCTTATAAACCTAACATTAGATGAAAAAATATATTTCGCCGTTTACCGATTTAAAATATAGTGTTCTGTATTCATAGCGAACCGACAAAACACCATTACGCTATGCGTAGTCGCTAAACTCTGAATTGCCGATTATCTTGCACTGCTGTACAACTTACTCAATATAGAAAAAAGCGAGATTTGAACCCAATGGTACTAAATATTGCTTAATCTGATCAAATCCTGATACATTTGTTAAAACCATATACCTAATACTACTACTACATTGCTAACCCCTGCAAGTGGCAGCGTTGCCGAGCAAGAGAGATGGCAACTACATAAGTTTTCTCACTCGTTTATACTTCACGAGTTATGCGCATACGTTGCGACAGTAGTGGGGAAAGCCTTGTGAGCATGCTCCATCCTCGGACTTGCGCATTACGTTCAAAGTTCAATGAGGGAGACAGACATATGAATGTCTGCACCGTTGGGTCGTCATCATTTTTCTAGACCCCTACTAGCAATATAGGAGTTTTAGGTATATGATTAAAACAGTGTCAGCTACAATATTGTTTTTCTCTTTCAATTTCTTTCTTCTAGTTGAGGAACTATAATTCCAAGTCTTATAGCAGTCGCCGTAACCGCCATGTTAATAGGGTTATTCAATCTCTCATTTGTCATAGTGCCATTTACTGCTAACTGCGGTACTTTAGGACTAATT
Organism: Calamotropha paludella; assembly: GCA_927399485.1. Taxonomy (NCBI): domain Eukaryota; kingdom Metazoa; phylum Arthropoda; class Insecta; order Lepidoptera; family Crambidae; genus Calamotropha; species Calamotropha paludella. Next base: position 14,573,296 of record OV656805.1, read on the forward strand.
GACAATGCCGATAGTATGATGACTAGACTCATCCTGTTATTTTTTTTATAGGCTATTAAAATGTGTTAAACCCTAAAATCAAATTTTTGAAAACCTTGTTACTTTATATAAAATTATATAAAACTAAATCACCTGTCTACGATTACCAATAAATACATCAGTTATTAAGAAACATATATTAAGTTGATTACATACTTATCTTTATTTGATTACTTACAAAATAGGTAGATAAGTAAATAAGTGTGATTAGAAATATATGATGTTCATCATTATTATGCTTTCAGATTTTTATGTAAACATATTTATTAAGAAAAATTAATGAGTATCCATTCCAATTCAAATTATAATATAACGACTATTTTGAGTTTTTATAGCATTCAGCCATTAAACTAAGTAAGACATTCATGGAATAGCTATCTAAAAACTATTACAATAGTATAAATAGTTCATTGAATAGTAATTAATATGTGTATTTCTATATCAACACCTTTACCTGTATATTTTTATTGTAATCAAGTATAGTCTCCGACAAATAAGTTGAACATGATTTTGAAATCACGTGACACGCGCAGTAGCAAGTTTAGGTACAACTCGGTTACAATATCTGTGGACCTCCCCGTTCTCTTGAAAAAGAATTTAAAAAATGAAAGAGTAAAAGTATAATATATTTTATTTATAGTTCATAATTATTATTGTTTACAATACTATCCCCATGATGCTTGTTTTGTGCACCGTACCTAAGTACTGACGTGACGTCATCAGGTCCACAGATATTGCAACCGGGTTGTACATTATTCACTACTGCGCATGTCACATGATTTCAAAATAATGTTCAACTTAGTTGCCGGGGACAATAGGTACATGTTCCCTTTTTGAGTATGTGTGTAGGTTTTTATTACCTTTATGTAGCACACAATCAGCAAGATTTCTACCGCAAAAAAGGCCTTTTTTACCAAAACTTATTAGGTACTATATCGTGTCCAGAGGCATCTGAAGCTGAACCATATTCGTATGTTTAGAACAATAGTTTTAGGAAACCTTTTCGATATTAAAATAAACAGCCACAAAGTTTGAGAATTGGTTGAGTAATTTTGAATATATTTGAAACCTGAAAGTTTACTGTTAAATATTTGGCTTGTATCTGAAGCTAAAGGTGCGTCGGTCTGGATAAGCAACTCGCGCGCCGCCTGTCAATTGTCCTCGCAGCGCATCGACGCTCTGCCACAGTTGCTGCATTTGCCCGTAGATTATAACTTCTAACCGTTGTATGGCATTATGGAATTCTCCTGCAAGCAAAAACATTACGTATGCATAATATTCAATATAAGAGTGTATAATATATATAACGCAGGCATTGAGGTTTACCGTTTTAATTTGACTGAACAGACTGAATAGCTTATTTGACTGGAGTCTTTAATAATTCTTTAAAACGTCAAGGATATCAAAGTTCAAGTCGAGAACAATAAGATGCAAAATCAAAAAAGGGTCGACTGGTTCTGCCCTATTCCACTTAGGGCACCCATCTCAATGGCACCTGATAACGTTTTATGGATGTAATTTTTATTTATGCAGTTCAAGCGTAAACTAATAATTATATCTTGATAAGTCCTAAGTTAACGATGTGGAATTTAATGAGACATAAGTATTGCACACTCACTGTTTCTAATTCGGGTTAGTAACGCACTGTTTATATAATACTGCTTACTTGATGTAACGACACCGTGGATTCGCCTGGTGATGGTGGCGTTAGCAGTCGCGTTGACTTCCTGTGTCCTTACAGAACACGTAGCCCGCGCTTCTTCCCTAGGCCCAGCTCCGTGGTACGTCGCGTTGTGAACCTCAATATAGGGCTGCTTTGAATCTGATTTAGAGACAGTATACCGGGGGCCACGCGCTGAAATAGGTTATATTAGCCATGCATTATAAAAAAAGTATCGATTTACGGTTTATTGTCACTCTGATGTAGTAATAAACCTACCTGGTTTATAAATTAAACGACCTATGATATTGACATTTTGTTTTTTTAAGTTGTATTTCCATTCTTATATTGTTATCATGTTTTCTTATTAGCGTAGCTAAGTAGGCAACTGCAGCAATAAGTACCTAATCCTTTGACAAAAAATAGTGTGTCCAAAGTTTCAACTATTCAAGGGGTTAATTCCACCAATAGCCACTTTTATGTTTGTTTTAAATTATTGTGATAATTAGACACATATTCAAAATCGTCTCCTTATTAATAAAAGAGCTAAGCAGCTTTGATAATCAAAATCTTAGGTTAATTACGAAAAAAGATCGTCCCTATAATCTACAGGCAGAAGATCTCGACACAGAATATATACACACACATATCGAATAATGAAAGTACGTTGACATAAATTTGAGAAATATTCTTGACTACTTTTTGTTATAATTTTACCTATTCTACCTGAAATGTATGTCCCGGTATTTACATTTAAAAATATAAACAAGTGAAGAGTGGCATGCCCACAAAAATTAAAAGGCACCTCATTACAACATCTAAAAATGTTATGTCATGCTATTATATAAGTTCCTTTGACTTTTAAAAAGGAATAGCCATTTTTACTTTCAACGCACCCACACGTTTCTTAAACAACGCTATTAATAGAGCAAAAAAATTGGCACAACCACAAGAAGGTCAATTTACGATCGATTTAAGTTTTAAATGAATAGGTACGGCATGCGGACTTCTTTTACATTCGCATGACACTTTGAGAAAACGCTCAAAACGTACATTATGAAAAAATTACATTCATCAATTAATTTCACTCAAATATAAAGATGCTTAATAATTTTATTTTCCCCATTAAAATAATTAAATCTGATTAAAATAACATAATCGATTTTACACCACACGTGTCAATGATTTTTTTTCAATTATCAATTGGAAACTTAACTGAAAAATGTTTATACGACTCCAATTGTCCAATATTTATGAAAACTATCCAACTACCCCATTAAATGGAATAGACAGACAAGTTGGTAAGTAATAGAAAATCACCATGTAAGGGAGAGCTGCCAAAATTGTTTTTTCATGATTTTATTGCACATCTTTGTAGACGAGATTATTGTGTAAGTATAAGATGAGTAGGATGTGGTAAAAGAGTATCTGAGTTAAACCGCAAACAGACAAGCTAGCAGCCAAGTAGCCACATTTATCCTCGTTTTACTACGGAACCCGAAAAATTAACCAAGTTATGGTATGTAGTAAAAAATGTAAGCAATTGTTCATCATCAAAACATTGAAATTGCATTAAATAATTTTGTATGCAATACTATTTGACGTGTGCAGTAAAATTAATACATTCTAGATATACTTACAAGTACTGTGATAGATAGGAGCTGTATTCACCAAAGTCGTTAACACGTAGAATAAAACTGCCAAAATACCGATCTTGGCCCACATTCTTCTTAAAGAAACGTAGGTATTATAAACACATGCCTATCTAATATTCCAAAATATGTACACAGGCTAGTCGTCTTTAAAATATTTTGCGTAACCGTACGTGTTCAATTTTCTTTTACATTTCTTTTGATTGCTTACGATGTTAATCGCTACTCGATTACATGAATGTTGTTATAACGATGGTGCCCGCCCGCATAGACTGAGCGAGATGTGACTTGCGACCATGAATAAATACTATGGTAGATGTTGAATCATTGAAGAATTACGTTGATATTTATTTATTTATATCTAATTTCACACAAACGGTACAAATACTTAACACCATTAGGAATTCTCTACCAGTCAACCGTAGAGCATAATTATTAGATTCAAATTATTGTACCTATTTGACAGAATGTAACCTAATACTAAGAACCAGATAATATTCTTTTATAAATACAAATATATAAAATATAAATTCAATTAAAAGCTGTATAAAGGTAATAAATGACCAAATGAAAAATGCCAGTCATTATAGGCTAGAATACCTACAGAGGGAAAGTCCAAAAATAAGCTGCAAACCAGTTGAATATGGGAAGGAAATGTGTTCCAAAATTTTACTGCCTGAAGAGTAAAAGAGTTAGACATGAAAACATTGCTTTGAGAAGGAATGACAAGAGATAGACTGCTATTTGAACGGAGATTAAGAGATTATTATCCAAATAATAATAACTTGCATTCCAAATATCTAGGCGCATACGGATAATTAATAATGGAGTAGTGTCGAAGGAATCCTTATTTTAGGACCTCCCGACGCTTTTGAATTGTGATAAAAAATTATTTGTTTTTATTGGGATAAAAAATTATTTTGTCATATTTATGGAGTTGAAAATAAAGCTAAGCTAATTAATTACACTCACAAATCCTTACAAATGCATTGCCCAAAACGTAGTTAGACTGATTTGTATATATCGAGCACTATATAGTGCTCGATATCAGTAAGATGCCTAGATAGGCATGTTACACACAAATGTTAATGATTCCTACAAAAAGATCGTTTTAAGACCTAAAAAATCTTAAAAAGTGACATTTCAATTTGTTTCTTGATTGCAATATTCATTTTTTTTTCAGTTTCATTTACATTTAATGCAAAAAAATGCACGATATGAACCAACAACCAATGTATTAAAGATTTAGTAGCTTCGCATTTTTGCAATAAATTCTATAAGACTCCCATGAGATTAATGTTTAAACCGAGTATGTTTTAAACCTATAAATAGAAAAAGGTTCAGTTGTAAAGAAACATGGTTCATGGTTAGCACCAAAATAACTACAAGGTGATATCAAAACGAAACAGATTCGCCATTTTTAGGGCTACACTCCACATAAAGCTGGCACGAACATATAAGACTCATTACTTTGCATGTAACATTCGCTTAAAATAACAGACAGATCACTTAGCAGACCTCATTCAAAAAAAAATCAAATACCTTTATCTCTTTTCTTTACACAAAAAGAAAGCCCTCGGAGTTAAAAAGAAGGATATTGCGAATCGTTATCAAAAGTTGTACATTTCAGGACAAATCTGATCCATGCTTCGAAAGAGTAATTTCAAGCAGATACTGCAATATGATGTGATCTACGTACCTGCTTCTATAATACTGTTTTATATAATGGTCAATGAAAAATCTTAGATGGAACATGCGATATAAGTTTTAATTATATTTATTATTAGTATTTTACTTGTAACTAAAAAATAATAATAATATATATATATGAGATACCTAGTCTATATCATTAATGATTAATAAAGGCTTAAGCTTAAATAATAATCTGGTAGCTTTGGTACCACCTGTGTGGTGGAGGTTTAAAAATACTGTTCTCAGGAAAATATAACTTTCCCCAATTTCACGTACACTGAAAAGTAATTCACACACAACTGCTAGAAACCATTCGTGGTTTCACACCTTTTCACATGTACCCTATACCCCTAACATCATCGAAAGTTTAAAAATTGGCTTAAATGACAATTCTATTGAAATAGTTGTTATGATTACTTATAACAACTATTTTAATAGAAGTCAGTTATAATAACCAAGTATGGTATTCTGTTTAAACGATTCGGACCGACGGAACTTGATGTTTAAATGGAGTTATAAAATCGAATGGGATTACTATTAAATGCCGTTGAATGATTAAGCTAGTAAGTTGAGGTCCTATTAAATATGCTAATGTAGTATTTATTCTCCCTTATTCTTATTTCTAGTTTGCTGGGTGTCTTATTTCTTAAGTCTGATTCCTTGATAGTCCATAATGAAATAATTTTGCTACTAGCAATGGACGTCGTCGGTTTTTTACCAAAGGCGCAGCATCTCAACGGTAACGACGTCAATCAGCGTAACGAGACGTCATGGAGATAGATTTATTAACATGTCATTTAATTACACTTTTGTGAGCATCCTTCCGTCTCGCTCTAGTTGTAGCAGTAGATGACCTATATAGTGGCAGCATTGCCATCTGTCATATTTCCATCTATATTTATCCCATCTACCAGATACACTTAAAGTATTAGATTCCTCTATTAAATTTAATTAATTTATAACCTTGCTAAAATTTTGACTGGTCGCCTCTTGTCGTTACTAGATTATTATGGTCTTGGATAATAGAATTGATTTCCTACTTCTCATTATAAACTCTATTAGAGATTATAAAATTAAGCAAAAACGACTCTAAATTTTGAAAATAAACCATCTAAATAAAATTTCGATGAATTTAATGCTCTTTAAATTTTGTATCAAAAAAATCAATTCAAGAGCTACAAGTTATGAAAATTTATAGTAAAAAAATTGTTGTGAAAAAAGTGGATTGTTTGTCAAGTTGAAGATAATTAACTTGGCAATGAATTCTTAAGACACCCATTCAATAAACTGCAATAATAATGACCGCTGAATGAAATATCGACTCTATAACTTTGTATGATTAAAACTTCCGGCTGTCACTAATTTTAAATCAGCATCTAAGCGAGTGTGTTGTGATATGTGTCGTGACACACATATTATTATTGGACTCGCTCATTGGATAGTAATAAATCTATTCCAGCTGTAAATGAATTTGCCGCGTAGTAGAAGCACGCGTAGAAGCGCGCGTAGAATATCAAACACCAACCTAAGGCGACTAAAGACACTGGGAAGTACCTAATTATCATACCTCCAATAGACCACAAATTAGGAAGCGAGTTTTTTGATTTACTATGGTCTTTTACGAGAACCTCCAAACCGCCTGCCAAACAAATATTATGGCAAAACTCGCCATTTGGGGGGGAGGGCGAATGAGGCTTGTGGCCAACAGCAGTGGATGTCTTTTAAATAAGAGGAATGGATGAAATCTGTGGTTTCCTAATAAAATATGTAAATAACTTGGCAAAAGGAAAATGCTCGCCTTGTTTAAACTTTATTTATTACAAACACATCAGGCGTCCAATCCCGTCAATCGAAATGTTTACTAGAGCTAAGGCTTTAAGCTGCACCTATTGGGTACGGTAATATCAATCATATGCTACCATTGATTTGTGTCCCTTTGTCGCAATATTTTAACGAAATTTATGCTTATTGCGGATGTAAGTGATTAGGTACCCAAAAACTAAATGCAAAAGCAGCTAATAACAAAAAAACTTTTTCTAAATACCTATTTTGTTAAAAACATAATAAAATTTAATTTACCCATGTTTTTGTTTAATATTTTGTTCTGTTTAGGTACTGTTTCATTTTTTATTTGCAGATCATTAGGCACATTTATGTTCCTTTCTCTCTGTGTTCCATTGGCTATGACAATTACGATTGATTCTGATAAGCAAATTATTTATTTTTTCTCATAGAAATAAAGATAAAAAAATGTATTGTCTAAAGACTTTAATTTTTTTAAGTTTTTATAAATTAAAAATTCCATAAAAACAAAAGGTCTGGTTTATACCTGATCTACTATATTTAACTTTCCAATTTAGGAAATCTCACAAGATTTAACCTAAAACATAATAGAAGCTAAAAGTAAGTAGGACATAAAGTAAGCATAAGACTATAGTCTCTAAACTATCTATATCAAACCTTATGGATTCTATTGCGTAAAATGCTTGAATTGCACAAAACAATGTAAATTCAAGAATGTCTTTAAGAATATAACAATTGGTGTCTTTAGTAGCTCAGAATAGAAGTGTCCATATTAAATTAAGAAAACGTAAAGTTTAATTCACATATTCGGAAATGGGTCAAGGGTAAAGCCATGACTGGTTGCCATTGTTAGAACGGGCTCCACTTTGCCTGGTGGGAAATTAATTCAATTAAAATTCCATGTGAATTGTTAAAAATCTCAATCACTTCATTCATGAAAAGCCCATTCATACTATAGATTCTTTTGAATGGGCTATAGCTGCATTGCAAGCTATTATAGCTCTTATTATTCCTTTAGTAGGTAGATATAATTGCTTGCATAATATAATTGTTTAGAGCGGCCGTAGCCCGCTAGTTCCATCCTCACCGAAATACTACGGGCGTGGACCCACTTGTAACATACCTAGGCATTTGCTCGTAGCTTACCCCGAGGGGTTCACTGGTAATTAGCTATACATTACGTTATTTAATCACATTATTATAGTATGGGTGTATTGGTAAATAATGTTTTTAACGAATTTTTATATACTTTGAATTAATTGTGTGAATCATATCGTCTTCATCACTGAGGGCATTAATATGTATTTGGCTGGCGTACCTTAAAAAATGTCTCTCCAAGGTTAAGGGTAAATGTTTTTCCTATGGTTTAAAACACCTTATAGGGCGAATAGGCCTAAAACTACGCTGGAAAAGTATACATTGATGTATGCTAACATCCTCGTAGATGGACGAACGAAGAAGCTTAACACAATACGTCACTGCGCCATCTAGCTTCAGAATCGATAAAATATAATTCCTTCATAAAACTTCATTGAAAACACATGACACTAGAATGCGTTTAAAATATTATCAAATATCGTCTCTTATTATCTCACTATCACAACTATTTCGAAACAACTGATTCACCTATTGACTATTTAATAATTCATACTATAAATTTGGGTTAATTTATATTACTAACTCAGTAATCTTTAGTTTCTTGTAACAAGTGTGATAAATTGGTTGAGATTATTGAAAAAAGAAACGATCGAAAAAGATGAAATTAATTTTATTATCAGTATTTTTTATTGCTGCAAATTTATTAAATGTATCTGACCGTAAGTTTTTGATTTTTTGAGTTTAAAGTATTTTATCATGTGTCATAAGTCAACATGCGTATTTTTTTTTAATCGTACGACGGATAAACATATTAACAAATATTTAGACACCGATATTAGGTTGCTACATAAGTTCATATGTCATTATGTCATTCGTATGTCATTCATTAAAATAGGGTAGACTCAATTTTTAAATATTATATTTTCAAATAAATCACTTCAACCCCTATTTTTATTTTATAGTTTGTTTAAAAGTGTTATTTACCAAGTGCTTAGATAAATACATATTTTTCCTTGGTATTTCCTGCAAATCTTTAAATTGTTACATGAGTACATAAGGTTATCACGTACCTAACACATTAATTTTAGAAGCTGTTCCGCCGATAGAGTGCCGTTTTACGCCAACTGCGATAGTTCATCAACTCTTTGAAATGCTCAGAGGATTACTAAGAAACGGTGACGCTGCGAAAAAAATACCAGTGTTAGATCCTTATACTATCGATGAAGCGCGACTAAAATTTGATAAAGAGTTTTACAGGTAAGTTGATATTATTTCAAATCTGAAGTATAATATTACCATAATTTTTTAATCTCCATAATATCATTTTTTTATATGTCATGTGTCGATTGCCGTTAAGTAGTAGCTAAGTTAACGTTTAAAAATATTAATCTTACCAAGTATTTAACCTAGTAGTAAAAAGTTTCACATTAAGTCTCATAAATTTTTATATACTTACATTGAACCGCTGTCCCTTACATCCCCACTGCTGGGTACAGACCGTCCCGATGAAACATATTGAAAGGAAAATGGGCTGTAATGTAGGTTACATGAATGAAATAAGTTTATGTTTTAATTGATTTCCACAGAGTTCACATGAACGTCAGTGGATTTACTTTCTCTGGCTTGGGAAATTTCCAAATTGATGAACAAGAGTTTATTAAAGAGGATGTAGCTTTAAAGGTGAAAATTAGCTTACCCTTGCTTAAACTCGAAGCAGGTAATGCTGTTTAATATCTGATAAATAATTACCAAAGTCAATATGAATAAAATAAAATTTTCTAATTATACTTTGTGTTTTATTTCAGAATACTACGAAATGCAAGGAGATATTAAAGAAGCTATACCTTTAACAGGGCAAGGAGTTCTACAGTACGTAATAAATGGGAATTAAATGATAATTTGTTTTTGGAGTTACTCCTTAAGAACTGATTTACATTTACCTAAGGCGCCCGGTATGAAAAAATATTAAGAGTAATATTTAATGGTCGAATGGTCGTTATGTTTTTTGTGCACAGCCTATCGTGCGCACTTTTCATTTTTATTTTGGAGTTTTGTTTTATTATTTTCTGTGCCTGTTCAAAGGCAAACTCCAGTCGTGCATTGGAGGGAGCTGATACACACACTTTTTATTTTTATATTATCGGAATTAAACATATGTAGAGTTCAATTATCTGAATTTGTTTCAGTTTTGAAGTTAAAAATGTAATCTTATACAGTAAAATATATCTTCGACAATCTAGCAATGGTAAATCTATACTAGTTGACAAGTTAGAAGACACAAATTTCACCATTGAAAAAATTTTGGTAAGTTATGTTTTAAGGTATTGACAAAATTTATTTTCGGATACTACTGAAAAAATTCTTTCACAAATGAAAGTTTTAATTCGTTATGTTTATTTCTTTGATGATTTTTAAAAAAGGAAGTATTGCTAAACCACCTACTTGCAAAGAGATAAAGAAAAGAAATTATTGATCACAGAAAGAAGAAAAATAACCGAAAATAAATCCAGAGATAAATAGAGTTATATAATTGATTATAATTATCCCGGATTAACAGTTAAGGTAAAGTCATATTTCCCAATCGACTTTTAGAATAAAATCCAACACATGTCCGACAGCAATGTAAAAAAATGTGACAATTTGTGGAAACATGAACTTATGTTCTGTGGGCTGAGTGAGAGACACTTCGAGTTTGAGTTAAGATTCAATTCAAAACTTATCTTCTTCTATCTAAGTTAAGGTCTAGGTATCTATCTTAAAAACGTTAACTTAAACATAGTAACGTTTACAAATTCAAAAACTTACGCTTAGGCTTCTGTTGTCCGTTCCATCAGGCAAGTCATTTTATTGTTGTTACTATGTTTAGTACAGGTGATCCCAGCTCACTGATCTGTATTTCAACTTATAATTCACTATAATTCCTTTTGTTTTCCAGAGCCGTACGGAACTGGATGGCAAATTTGACGATATCTTTAACGCTTGGGTGGGGGACCTGTTAGCGGACTACCTTACAAGATTTAGCAAGAAATTAGTTGTCACTTACAACGACCTCTTTTTGGTGTACTTCAATTCTATTATAAATGAATACGAGACGTGGTCTATTCTTGTTACCATATTGTGATATAATGAACAAAATTAAGCAATTAATTCTGAATTTTTAACTTTAGCCTCAGTGTTAGTGAATGTCTTGTATAAAGATTTATAAATTGTATTACTGGCATCGTGTTGGTTATATTTTTTGTTTTTTTATTATTTATTTTATGTTATATTTAATTACTTTCATTAATTATACCTATTAAACCCTGTACTGAACAAAGCTCTTTCTATGCTACTTTACTAGCAAAGGCAATAATTACTTGACTACTAAGAACTTTAAGATCAGTTTACATATATCGCCTTAATCTTGAGATAGCCCTTACAAGTAAAGCTCCAGTAAAGACTCCGCTCCAAATTGTAACGAGCACGTCATCAGCATAGCCTAGAATACTTATTCTGTACAATGAATGCTCTTTAATTCTCACTAATCACTAAGTAGTGTAATTTGTCATGAATTTAGAGGACTTTATCATGGTGAAGTTGTTAGATATAGAATTTAGGTTTTTAATTTCTCATTAAAAGAATTTCATACACATTCAATAGGGTCTGTTAAAATTAATGCTTCTTTAAATATTGAAGACAAAACCATTATATGCCCATATCTATAACATCCACGTAAACCAAAAATTACAAAATAAACTTCGTGTTGTTTGTAGTATAGCATTTGCACACATTTCTGTGTTAACAAATTATATAATAAATTAAATTGGATTAGAATGAGATCCAATTCTGACACTGGGAATGTACTTCTTAGATACATTTTTGATGCCTGGTTGGATCACAAGGTGCCATTAGATTTTTTAGTGATTTTTAGTATTTTAGTGATTTTCAAAAGAATAAGACTAAGTTGCATTACTTTGTCCGTCAATGAGTTTCTGGAGGCCCTTGTTCGGGTCAGGTCAATTTAGGAAGCGAACTATATTGTCTGCGAAATTTATGACAGGGATTTTATTTCATTCGACGAAGCTAAAAACACTACTCTTTACCTCATTTGTACACGAACTTTAAACTCGACAAATACGTATTAACATTTATCGATAAAAACGTGAAGCAGATAAAATAAATATATGTATAAATAAAATAAACCAATGGCACCGCGTACGCACGATCACTTAACCCAACAATAAATAAGCTCAGCTGCAGTAATAGTAGCAGCGATATTTTAGTTTTTAAAACCTCATTCGGGCTATAGATACATGAACTTACTCTTAATAGTAACACCACAAAATTAATCGCTTCACAGATAAACTTATAGCTTCAGTTACAATTGGTGGTCTTAACGCCTTAAGCGATCTCTTTACACGAAGAAATATATGAAAACTAAGTAGGGTGCAATTAGACTGAATATTAATTAATTACATAATACTCACTTCTTCACACTTCACTGGAGGGAGACTCTGTACCAGGGTCGTCTGCTTAGGTACCTCCGTCTTACCTATTTCTGCCGCAAAGCAGCAGTGCTTGCATTGCTGTGTTCCGGTTTGAAGGGTAAGATATGGCAGTGAAATTACTGGGTACAGTGACTTTACATCTTGTGTCACAAGTTGGCAACGTACACTGCGGTTCTTGTGGGGTTGCAGTTTTGCTGCGAATCTCACAAGAGCCACATGTATTATAGGTGACTGTTACCACTTACCATCAGGTGGGCAGTTTGCTTGTTTGCCAACTTTTGCAATAAAAAAAAAAAAAAAAAAAAAAAAAAAAAAAAAAATACTAGCCTATTTATTTTCATTAGTAATTCTTGCAAAAATTTACGCCCAGCAAATTGACGTTGACGGCTGGTTACCATATAAACATAGTTTCTAAACTTAACTGTTGGACTGACATCGTCACCTTTCTTATTAAACTTTTCAGGTTCTTATTTTGACGTCAAAGAATTAGTTTTTTTGCTTAAAGACTGAAAAATTATGACTGAAACTGTAACAATAGCTAACCAACAAACAAAATGAATTCGGGAAAAAGTTTAGAAAAGTAAATCGAAAAGAAAAGGCAAAGGGTACATCGAATCCAAAAAATAAGTAGCTTAAAACCATCTACAGATTTTCCCGCGTCGATTGGTCATGGTTCCATACCGATAAGTTCAATTGTTTTGACGTCATTACCCTTGATATTGATATCAATATTGATTTACAAGAATGAAGCATAAAGAAATTTTCTTTAAAAAAAAATCAACTGTTGTTTACTAGATAACTACTTACATTCCAACAACAACAAATTCTTGTAAAATTATTACCTACATTCGAAGGTAATAATTTTACAAGAATCAAACAATCGATAATGAATAAACTACTATATATTATATACTTTTTGTTATTTAATTGTTTGATTTTTATATCCAAAGACATTTTTACTATAAAATTTAACTTATACCAGGAGTCAGGCAGAATTCTAACCCATATCCTCTCGTACCACCGAACCCTAGACAGACCTGTTAAATTTTTTCAAACGCCTTCTCTTCATGTTCATCATAAATAAAGAAATCTTTATATAGCTAATAATGGACAGTAATTATCTTACTATTCAATGCGGCAAAGTTTAAAACGATTTCTTTTATCATTTTTATCACAATTAATCCGACGGTGATTTAAAAGTTATCTTCACAATGTTCACCTATTGTAGGTATCACCCGCACCTGAAATCATACCTAATCGATTTTGATTAAAATATAATTATATTACTGTTGAGATTCTGATAATTGCAGCAGACGTGTGACATTGGTCTTGGAAATCTAAAAGGTAAGTCACTTTATATTTCATGAAATTTAATGTTTACATAACAGAAGGCTCTACTAAAAAGTGCGACTTAATAAAGGTATATAAATAAGTGTGTGTGTGTATATATATATATATATAGTGTAAAGAAATCTCCTATTCGAAATCCTAAAGAAATCTGTAACCATACATTTAAATAAATTCATACATTTCCCAGATATAAACTTATGAGAAAAAGCCTTTATAGTGATAGAACAAATAAAGTACCTACCTTTTTATGCCCTAACAAATGAATAACACCAATTATGAGTTGCCTATAATCTTTTTTCAGTCCTTAATTTAATAAATATTTTTTCAGATGAAATTGTGGATAATACTTCTTCTTTGCGGCTTGTGTGCTGCTGCGCCGTCGTTTGAAAATGAGGAGTTGTCTATTTTAAACCCAAGTAAGTTTAAGTACACAGAGGTAGCGCTATTCGTAAAGGCTTATAACTTTTTCAAATAGGATGAAGCTCTAATTTAAAATCGTGACTCAGATACTAAGTAGCTATCAAAAAAGATCTATAGTACTAACATAAAATAAATGCAACGTTTGGCTACCAACCTTTAACATTAATACGAATTTTCAGATTCGCGATACTGATTTACAGCTCAAAGTCAATTTTTTTTTATATTGACGTTACGCATTACGAACTTCGACGTATAACGTTCTCCGTGGATTTTTTTCAGAAAGAAGCTGTTTTTGATCTATGATTCCTCTTAACAGATTTGGACAGATAGTACTATAACAGAAAGTAATAAAACTTAGTTTAATATTTAATAGCAAATTGGCGAAGTGCAAGCTTCACACCTTAGCTCACCGCCGCAAAGTTGCCTCTCTGTCAGTCTTCTACAGATTGTATTTTGGAGAGTGTGCTCAGGAACTGCATCTGCTCATACCGCCATCACCCTTCTTCCATCGAATATACAGACGCACTGCGGGCTATCATTATAATGAGCACAGCAAAGGAGTGGAACTCCCTCCCTGCGTTTGTATTTCAGAATACTTATAACCCGTCTGTTTTTAAAGCCAGGGTGAATAGGCACCTTCTGGGTAAGCCCGTTTTATCGTGGATCCTGTCTTGGGCCCGGGCTTAATTGGGATCAAGAGGAAACCCATTCAAAATAGAAATGTCATAGCCAAAAAACTTTAGAACCTTCACGTTTGACGCCGGGAGTATCGAAATGCCAAAATTTACCTTAAGAAGTAGGTACAGTCAACATCACAGCAACCTATACATAACTCAAATATCTCCATTCGACTTTCACACAAAGAACAAACCACCTATAGTTCGATATAAGTTCTGAGTTTGAAATCATATATTTTATTAGTTTTTTTATAATATTTAAAATCGTACACTCTGCCACCTATATTCAAATTGGCATGGTTTTATTCTTTAGACAAAAAAGAACAAAGCGCATCAATTTTTTCCACCTGAAGTTCATTTCAATGTCACCAAACCTCTCACTATTAGGGCGAGTGTTCTTCCAGTTGAGCCACCGAGACCTTGGCAGACCCTTTGAAGTTTCTCAAGCTGACTGCCAAACCCACCTCTTTATGTTTTATTTAACTACTACCTTAAACCTCAAAATGTAATACTTTTATAAGTCTCAAGGTTTTGGTCTCTCTTTCGGTATTCTAAAAACAAAATATCGATACCCTCTGAGAACACAACACTTCTTTACCTTAGTAATTCATTTTCAAACTATCTTATTATGACTTCATAACCAGGCCAAGACCTACAAGTGACTGACGCCGACTCCCGCAACATCTTGGTGAACGCTCTCATCAGACAGTTTTTCGCATATATTCGTTACGTTATTAACAACGGGTCCGTGATCTTCAATCTCCCCCCTCTCGACCCACTGGAGATCGAAAAGTTCCACTTCTACCTGCCAGCTGGACTTATCAAGTAAGTATACCTATGAAGCAATTTTGTAATGTAGCTAAAATTTTGTTTAGGAGTAACGACACACCCGTAACTATATTTTAGTAATCTATATCCACCTTAAGTAAGAATAAAACCGTAACTTTTAAAGTTCATTAGCCTATCCCAAAGTATGTACAGTAGGACTTGTGTTATGGATACTAGGTTAACGGAAAGACATACACATATGATACATAAATATTTATTATTCATGGGTATTTATATATATTGAAATATATATAAATACCCATGACTCAGGTACAAATGATCGTATTCCCCACACAAACATCTGCCCCTTCCGGGCTCGGCACAGTACCGTTGTGCAAAAGGCAAGATCGCTACCGTTGCACCTAACGGTCGTCAATTCTAACCACAACTAACTTAACCTGTCTATGCAGTTTGGACTTGGATCTGGAGGACGTATTAGCCACTGGTTTCGGAGGCTTCGTGGTCAACAGGAGCGTCTTGGACCTGTCCGCCTTGACTTTTGACATTGAAATAACAGTCCCTAAGCTTGATATAGGTGCTGGTAAGTACCGACCTCCAATTTCAGGCCTATTCAATGTAAACAATGCCATAATTTGTACGCAAAGCAAATTTTTTATCTTTTTGAATAGGTACTATAACAACCCTATGGTTACACGCCTATGCGTACCGGGTTTAGGGGGAGTTTACGTTTACGTTGGCAAAGTGAGAACAATGCGCGATCATTTTCATATAAACTTAAATTATTTCTTTTTTTACTCGTTTGTGTAATATAACTTAGCGTGTATCAGTTAAGAAAAGGTATAATTCCCTATCTCAAGTGACTGCTCAGTCCGCGCGAAGCGTACCTACAACCGAATCTCATTAATTCGTTCATCTGGACTAATAAACGAACTTCTTAAATAATAACGTTCTTAAATGGTGCTGAAGACTCCAAATGAGGGGTACATTTGGAGTCTTCAGCAGCATTTAAGAAGGGCCAACGGCTCTTGAGATAAAAATGTTTTGAGCACCCATCCAATAACCGGCCCTTGCGAAAGTTGCTTGAACTCCGCAACCTTAGGTCGACAAAATGCGCTTACTATTTTCGCCATATCAATTCCTCATAAAAGAAGTAGATTATTCTAGATTTATAATTTTTATATATTTTATGCATTTTCAATGCGATCTTATAAGATAAATTATTATAATAGAAAAATACTAGAAAAAAATCGACTCGGGTCACAAGTGAATCTCAGGCGGGAATCGAACCCGCAACCTTTGGAAATCCGGTCCAATGCTCTCCCAATTGAGCTACCGAGCCTTGCGAACACTCGTCGAAATTTTCTAGTACCTTCCTGATTTTACGCTGTAGGCCAGCGTTGTTTCATCAATGAGAGGAACATCCTCTCGTATTCGAAAGAAACATTTTTACAAATGTTTGGTCAATCGATTAAGATGAAACAGCCATGTTAGATTTATAATTTTTATATATTTTATGCATTTTCAATGCGATCTTATAAGATAAATTATTATAATAGAAAAATACTAGAAAAAAAAATCGACTCGGGTCACAAGTGAATCTCAGTCGGGAATCGAACCCGCAACCTTTGGAAATCCGGTCCAATGCTCTCCCAATTCGATTCCCGCCTGAGATTCACTTGTGACCCGAGTCGATTTTTTTTTTTCTAGTATTTTTCTATTATAATAATTTAGATTATTCTAATTATCAAGTGTGTAGTACCTTATATCAAACAAAATGTTGCTTGCATATCTTTGTTTCTCACTATATGTTCAATAATTATTGTTTCTTTTTCAGGAGGATATGACTTGGTTGGAGACCTTTACACCGCTATTCCTCTTTACGGGAAAGGAAAAGCTAAGTGAGTTGCTACACAATGAATTTTAAGTGACTTAAAAATAATGAAGGCATACCAGCAAGAGGGATATTGTGCGCTAGAGTTGTCTTCTGTGCTAACACGCGCTTGTATCGCCTCTCTCTCAAGCCAAATCAACCCATGCAATTGTCGACCGATCGCCATTACTTCCATCCTCCCTGCGTCTATATTTCCGAGAACTTTTAACGTGAATAGGCACCTTATGCGTTAGCTCGTTCCATCGTGGATCCTGTCTTGATCAAGAGCAAACCTATTCCAAATAAAAAAAGAAGGTACCTAGCGGTAGACAGCGAGCCTTGGCGTCTTCCTGCATGATATAATAAAAAATAAGGAGATCCGTAAGAGCAACTAAAGTGACCGACATTGCTGAAAGGACATATAGCGAGAATTTCGACGGCGGAAGGTTCTCGTATTACAACCTCGTATAGCAACGAAGTTTCGTGGATAGGCCTCGGCTAGGTGGATTTCGATCAGTTAAGGTCACTGGAAGCATTTGGATGCGGTCAGATCGTTATAGAGATCAATAGGAGATGTTTATGCCACGCAGGGGAGTTGTTAGATCGATTTGATGAAGGCCAGAATATATTTACATGGGTTTCTAAAGACAAAAAAAACTTATTTCTATAGCATTGTGTTTTTGTTTTGGTTTATATAACCTATCACATTGGCAGTACTAAAATGCGTTATCTTTTTTAATTAAGACATGATGATGTAGAGATAGGCTAAAAAATGGGCAGCAGTGATTTCTTTATAATTGTCTATTCTCGCCTGTAAATCGTGAAGATAATGGAAAAGCCCCTATTTTTTTATAAAAGGCATCCATCCTTCCATCAGTGCATGCTTTCCAAAATAGCTCTAATTAAAGCCCAAATTTATATTTTCAGGTTCGTGGTGGAAGGATTTGTTTTCCGTGCAATGATCTTCTTGAAACAATCTGAAGATGGAAATTCCGTGCTTATCGACAGAATAGAGTCGCCCTCATATTCTATACCTAATTTCAAGGTAAGTTGTACTTTGTATGTGCTACAGATTTATTCACGCTGGAATCTTAACTGCTGTTTTTCCGCAACGAAATGATGATATTCTCCTAGTAGTATAATCGATATAATACATAATTACACACATTTATAACAAAATAATTGCGAGCAAAGTATCAGTTTACGGAAAATGCAACTAATATAATATAATGTTTTGTTTCTTTATACTTTATGAGCTGCCATATTGCATTGCGCTGGTTTATTAAGTTACACAACTTTTTAAATAGACTTTTAATACTTTTTACCTTTTCCAGTCGGAGTTAACCGGAGTGATCGGCGGTGGCGACATCGACGGGATTGTGAACGCTATCGTAGAAGAAGTCATCATTGATTACGCAAACCGGTTCCAGGCCATCATATCGCGTACCGTGTCCAACCTCCTCATCCAATTCGGCAACCCGATTCTTGATACACTCGACACGTGGAGATTTATCTCTCCATTGATTCCGAGACCCAGGGATTAAAGGAGTTTTGACTTTAGATATATCGGTCTATACTTTCTGTCCTAATTCACGAAGCTCTGTCTTATGTCTAAAATCCAAACGACTAATCATTAAAAAATAGACACCTCCTTCAGTATCGATACACAAGATACTTAAATAATGAAGTGAAGTGATGAGCCTTTTTTTAATCTTCAATAATGTAAAATATTTTTTTCTTTATGGGATTTTTGTACTTACTATAGAAAGTTCTTTTTTAACTCTGATCCGATTGAAATATGTATTTCTTTTTCAAACTAAATAACGTTAAATAAAACTGATTTCTGATCTGAAACAATTGTTTTCTTTCTTCTGTAGGTACGTGTATATGTCACCGTAAAATTTTATATACTGTCAGATTATATCGATGTCGAAAGATTGTGAAACGCGTTACATGCTGTTTACAATTTAACGCATTATTTTTCAGTAGAATATAAAATATCGATGTGCAACCGTCAAATTGTAAAATGGCATGCAACGAAATGCACCTCGCGCGTTCATTGGTTAAACGTCACGTGATCTGCGCCGCCATATTTGGTTGTCAACTTGTTGGTTGCCGAATATAAACAAATAGTGTTTTAGTATCTGTAAATTGTGTTGAAATTAACTTAATGCTAGAGTAAAGTTATATGAAATTTTTGTGGAAGTAAAATTAATCTATAATATTCAATGTAGTTCAGTTAAAATCAATAAATAAATGTTAGTCACTGAATCTATCTGTATGGATCCAGAACGACCTACCGTAAGACCGAACAATTAGGGGCAGCCTTTGGACAGTTGACAATTTAACGCGACAGATTGTAATTCAACAATTTCACTTCGATAGATTATAATGTACCGAAAAATAATGCGTTAAATTATAAGCATTATGTTACGGTTATAAAATATTTCGACAGTTTAAAATCTCGCGAGATAGATTATAATCTAACGGTATTTACAATTTTACGATGACATCACATAAATGTCCTAAATTTCAGCACAGATTCTAATGAAAGTTTTCATGTGTATTTGAGTGGGCCCATGGATGGTTTACATAGTTTAGAAAGAGCGCTGAGAACCTAGTGGGTCCACTAATATGTACTTACCTCTTAGCTATAAAATTGCTTTATTGTTTTAAGGGGCAAATTGTGAAATAGTAATTGTGGAACCTATCGCAAAGAATAAAAGCAGTTTGAGTGTTGTACAGCTGTACCTGTATCATAAAGAAGTTATGTAATTTACTCAATAGGTAATTAATTAAATTTGTGAAATTTCTTTGTAACACTTAAAAACTTTTGGAGTTTTATTTGTGACACTTATTTGAATAAAAAACGTCATAGAAAATTAATCCCTTTATCTGGTGATTCAGTACAAAGATAAATAAGTACAGTAATTACCAACGAAGTTGTTTGATTGCCGCGGGCTGAGTTTAAACCAAACTTAACTGCACTACTACCACACTTCACGACAAACTCCTAAAATATCCTTTGTAAACCCATCAGGGCAATCTTCGTAATCTCTGTAGTAATATTCCGGTGAATCTTCGAACCACAAACTTTTCATCATCAAAAGGTTATCATTAACAGGGCGTTCGATTACATTATTATGGGGAGGTCTTGGGCGTGAATGTACACCGATGACAGATATGAGAAAAATTAAACATAATTTTCGCGACATTGTTGAATAAACTTGTTATCATCAGCTGGTACAATGTCGGACTGCTATCGTCCAATTGATTGAAGCTAAGGTCATCTCATCTCTGCACCATCCTTCGCCCACACACAGGAAATTATACTTTTGACAAATCTATTGTAGGTACGTTTTAGATCTGTGTCCCACGAACTATAAAAGAGTGTTATTTATAATTGATCGCTCTCAAACTCAACATGGATTAGGTATATAAAGAAAAAGATGCGGGAAGAAGAAGTTCAAAGAGAGAGTTCAATAACGTAAATTTCAAGATAGCATAACAAATAAAAATAATTGTATCTTTTATGGTTGATGATGATGATGCAATTCAATTAAACTATACATATGTATAGTAAAATTTAAAATACTCTATGATCAACAGCTAAGAGGTTTCTGGTGGCCATCTCACAAGGTAGGTTTATAACTATAACTACTTATGCCCAAATTATTGGACTTTGGAACCCTTATGAAATCAAATAAATAAAGGTGAATGCCCCATTTGGGCCCACCGTGGGCATCATAAACAAGGAAATGATTTTTATACATTAATTTTATCATTTAAAGTTATGAATTTTACATATATGTCATTTTTGTGAGAAACTTTTATTCTAGATGGTACTTGCAAGATTTTATGTAACAAACTAACGCACGGACAAACAAAAAGACATTTCATGTTAATACACACAGCATTAGACATTGCATGTTGACACATTTTGCTTGGGAGCAAAAATCACGATCAGATCCGTTTAAAAATTGCAAACACAAAAAAATAATGCCACTCCTTAAATCTTGGAAAATTATCAGTAGGTACTACACAAGCGCTACAAATACGACATGATATAAATGCAAACCAAATTTCAGGAAAAATCTTACTTTCATTTTTTTTTTGCATGTAGACGTCATACACTCATAACCGCTTCCCGCGCGTCTTGCGCTTGCTGCGTGCTGCATCAAGTAAAGATTCTCTATAGAAACAAATGAGGCCTGTTTCCAGTTCTCTAACGATCAATGGTTTCGAGAAATCGTCTTTGTCACATTTCTCTTTGTCACAACACTCCTCGGTCTCCGATAACCACTGCATAACACTAGCAACGTACTGTAGACACGTGGATATCTTTTAGAGTGCTAAGTTCTTTTATTATACCTATGGGTATAATACAATAAACTAATTTTACTAATCGATTACACTCGCTTTTCATTGTTATTTTGCTACTAATATAAGAAATAATAAAAAGCAAAATGTTATCATTGAATTTTGGTCTAGGTACTGTTTTTTTTTTTTACAAAATTAATTTTTTGATATAAGTTTATTTAAGGATAAACAAAACCTAAGTCAACTATAAATACATAGATAACTACGAAAATTTTCCGGAAAGTAGTACCCGCCGGACAAATTCTAACACGCTCAGTTATATCCTACATAAGAGTACTTTTGCATATACGAAAATTAGCTGTCTGTGCGCAAAGTTGCGTCTCACTAATATTGACTGTGTTTATATGAGTGTTAATTATTGTCAAGAAAATATAAAACCCCGACAGTTGTGAAATTAGAGCTGTGATTAAATTTCAACTATTCTTACCAAAGTTTCAACTATCCACCCTTAAGTCCAGACTTGGGTCCATCACACTAGTATCTATTTATAAATCTAAAGGGGTTTTTGGTAGAAAAGAAGTCTGAAATGGACGAAGAACTGAAAGAAACTGAATGAACATGAATTTCAAGCTGGGATATAAAATTCGTCACGCGTTATGATGAATTCTTAAATTTGCAAATTGATAACGCAAATTAGTTCAAAATATTGTCTTTACAAATAAAACATTAATATATACAACGTAAATATATACTAGTTTTATTTATATTCCAAACAGGTACTACTATCCGAATGGCCCTCGTACATAAGTACCTATCCAATAAAATCTATGAAAAGTACTAAATAAGTAGTAGAGTAACTCTATTCATTGACTAGATTCTGCTGGCGTAACGAATTCAGACATGTTTTAAAATACAAAATACGGTATCCTTTTTTATGGATACTAAAATTTATATTTTTTATCCAGTAGACAAGGAAATATCAATTGTCAATTATTGACAACTATTCTGTATTCGTCAACAATAATACATCTTTTATTAAAATTCCTCTTCATTAAGCTGTTAGAATAATATAGTGATATCTCTGAAGCCAATTCTGCATCACTGCTGATGCGTTGGTAGATAAAATAGACTGCCCATATTTATGGACCAGTAGAACTGTCTTCGTCCATTTTGGGTATGTAGCGTTTTCAAGCGTCCGGCCAAATTAGACGGTATCTGGCTTTTGTGAAACATCAGGTTTCATTATTAGCACATTCGGTTAGACGCTTTTCGCACCATTTAACAAATTCTCGATCTCGACATGACTGTATGATTAACTACTGCACTAAGTGTAGTCAAGTATAGCCTTTCATATGACTATATTTAGTGCATTTAGGTTTAATAATTTAGAGAGGCTTAAGGCTTTAATAATCTAGAGAGTACGGCTTTTTTACCCAAGAATCCTTCCAAACTAGGTAGTTTTTTGGTTATCAGCCTCGGCCACCCTTTGCATATGGACTATTTGATTGCACAGCTACTGTCAGCTTAGCACCATTAACTCAAAGTCGAGCATATCTCCGTCGCTACATTTAGTTGCACAAAGACACCAAAAGACTACTATCCCATATGGTTGACGTTAAAACTAGCTACTCCAAGCTGTATGCTGGCATAGTCAGTAGCATGACGTCGTATGGGGTCCCTGAGTGGGCAAAGGATTTCCGAGGAGAATGAGGCTTTTTCTCCTTAATCCAAAAACCCGAGATATAGTCCAAGTGGCGAGCCAAATTGGAATTTAATAATTGCATTAATAAATATGACAGGGATCCATTTATGTTTCAAATGTAAGTGTACTTTTTTGGTCAGTATATTCACAAACAAATATTCATAGATATATCCTACTAGCTCCGCCCCTAATAAGCAGTGGAGATACGAATATTGGAAAACCTGGACCCACTAGTGGAACCACGCAGTGGAAAAATAGGGATTTTAGAAAAATAGGGATAGGGAAAAAAACAAACATCAAATAGGTGGTAATCAAAAAATATAAATACAAAAGGAACTTTTAACATTTCAATATATTCCCAAAAATATGTTTTCATATAGCACACAACGATTAAAATTATTAACTTAATAATAGCTTTTTAAAAATCTATGCGTAACACATTAAAACCGGCAATTAACAGCAATGAAATAAAAAAATATTGGACTCCAGGGATAAATAACAAAAGCCTAATTCTATTGCCTTTTTTCCCCTCACACATTTCAATTATAGATAAAAGAAGGCACTTTATAGGATGTAGTTAGTATCTTATGAGGCATTAAAATCTATTTTTTACACATTTTTGCTTAACTTGCCACCTTCTACCAGAAGAAGGAGAGATGTACGAAATGTTGCAACAAGGAAGATATTCTGATATGGTATTATCATAGCTTCTCATTTAAACCGCTATTGCCTCTTTTAGCACAACCATTTGCACTGCATGCAAAAAGGTCAACTGGAATCTGATAAACAAAAATGTCAACCCACAAAAGTCAAATCCGTAATTCTGATTATACATAGCGTAAAAATGTAACGTTAGGTACTTAAAGCAAATAAGTACGGAAAAAATATGTACCTATATCATAAAACAAATAGGGAGCTCGTGGCAATTCAGGTATATTATTGCATCGTCGTAGATACTAAGCCGTAAAGTGAAACTAGAAAAATGAGTGACGAGCTCAGGTAGCGCTGATTATTTTTTTTAAATAATGTTGATATTTAGGCATGAGAACGTTACACAAAAACGTAACTAAAAACCGTTTTGACTTTCATACCGAAACGTCACGTTACGGCAAAACATAAAACCGCGCGCCGCGCCGCGCTACCACGATCGCGTAAATGAGCCAAAAGAGTGGTAAATGCAATAATGCAAAACAAATAATTTTGTAATTTTATCAGAAATATGACAAAAAAAATCTAAATAAAAATTATTGTAAATATGACGATTTTTAAATGCGCCAAAAAAGCTTTTAAGTTCTCATTTATTCACATTACATTAAAAATTATTAGTTCATATATTTTAATTTTAACAAACTAGTCCTAAGCCTAGTAAAACAAAAAGGGATAACGTCATAACCATAATAACGTAAAACTAAAACAAAAACTTGCGTTACGATAGCTAACAGCGTTTTAGTTTTCAACCGACTTCATCATTCGTTTTGCAGTAGCCAAACCATCTCGTCAACCGCGGTAGTGATAACCAAAACTGAAAACGATTTTTAATAACGTTATGGAAACTTCAAAACCGTTACGTAACGGTTTTCAAAAAGTAGCCGAAACGTCCATATCTATTGTTATTGTAAAGAATAAGATCTATCAAATTATATCATCGTGTCTTCCATGAAGTAATTTATTTTTTTATATATCATAATAATTAGTAAAAAAATATTACTCCTAGACACAGCAGGAAAAACGCCGGCCACTAGCATTAATCTTTTTTATATTAAATACAATCTATTAGGACTATGGGCAGGCGCGATAATATTGTTTATGACACTTATTTTTTTTATATTTTTCGCAAGCTCCCATTTGATATTGCACATTTTTTTTAACTATTATTTTTTTCACTGTTCTAATATTATCAACGTCTGTCAGACAATGAAATCATATAAAAAATACTGCCACCAGCTCCCTAGCTAAAAAAATTTTTTTTTTTTTTTTTTTTTGCCTGTAAAGTCGGTTTTACGGGCGAAGATTTTACGTGACAACGTCTTTTTCTCGGTAGAATATTTATTGATATGAATATAATTAAATTGCACAATGCGCGCGGCAGACCGATCATAGTTGAGTGGGAGAGAGACGCAAGGCATTCGGCGGGCCTCTCTCTCGTTCGGTGACTCATCGTAACGTTACCGAGCGTTACACTTTTTCATAAGTGACTCCCAGCCGCAACCAATTTATAAGACGTTATCACGTCAAAAGGGAAATCAAGCGTAATTATTGCAGTCATGCTCCTTAACACGATAGACGCTTAAAGTACTTATCTGTAGTCACAATAAAAATATGATATTTCACATATTTTTTTAAACAAATTATTAACGCACTGGTATGACATCTTCAAACGTCATTTTCACAAAATGAAATTTATGTGGTTTGACATTAAATTCGTTATCAGCGTCCACCTAATTAATACAGTTTGATCGATTTGTCATACGCAAATGGTTCTTAAGTTTTTTTAATGTTTCTTCCTCTACATAACTATGATTTTTAACAGCATATTTTTTGTAACGTTTTTTCCTTTTCTTATTGTTGTCTTGCAATGTTACATAGATATGGTGATAATAAATAATAATACCTAATCACACTAAGTCCGCATAAACAAGGCTCTTATTAAAGAGGCACTTGCACGTCTAAGACTATTGTTTGTTACTTAAAAGTAAGATAATTAAGAATATGATAATAAAAGCAAAATGAAGACTATAGAATCAAATCAAAAATCAACATTAAATAAAGTTTACAACAAATTTTAAAACATAAATATACGGTCTATCAAAAAGGCGTGAGAAGGAACTAAAATTATTTGGTTTATTATCTTTGTATACAAAAGTTCTCATGAGTTGCCACACGAACCAAAAATTACAAGTGTCGCCTCTTTTATATTATATATTCACAGACATTTTTTATATCACCATTTTGTTTATAAATATAAGTTATTATATCACAATTTTATAAATTAAGGTAATATATAAATCAAACTTAATCACATTCAGCGCAAAGGTACTACAAATCATCTACAAGAGCTTATAGATACAGTAAATATGTCGTTTTTCACTAAATGGCGCCACTCAACCAATGATTTTAATGACATTCAATCATTTATCAAACAGCTAAACAACTTTATTATCGAATATTCAGTTCTTTTTTCTGTAACCTGGAACCAGGTACAGGTTTTGTACCTGACAATTAATATCTTCTACGTTTACCAAAACTAATTATAATATTGCAAAGAGCTATGAAGTATTAGGAGCTATAGTTCGTTCACAAAAACTAACTAAAAACTAACCTCGGTGAAATCATTCACCGTCAATCAATCAATCGTTCAAGAGAAATGAGCGTATGTATAAAATAATAGAAGGAGCGCATAGAAGAGAGCGCCGTAAACGAGACGGGTCGCGAACACGGATCGAGATTTGTGGACGCGACGCAACGAATCCAGGAACGTTCAGGACTGTGCGGTCTTAATTTCCGTGTATAATTAAAGCGTAGCACGACCACGTAAAGAATAGTTCTAATTTTGGAAACGATCGATGTGACTTGAAAGTAATCTTCGGTGCGAATATTTGAGGGATTTACGAGGCGAGCTATCGGACTTCTGTGACCGTGAAATATGCCTGTGGTTGGGATAATCTGCGATGGATTAAGAGTTAATTTCTGACAACTAGATACAACAAGTTTATTGGACGACTGAACTGAATAAATCTCGGGTTAAATTATTTTTATTCAAAATTCAAGATCCATAGCAGGTATCAATAACAAATAGGTAATACCTACATATTTTGATGAGGCTGTATCAATAAGTTTTAGTTTTAAAGAATGTCACCGCATTAATCGTTTATTATTTCGTTCATTAAAAGCTGACTGATACGCATAGGTTGAACATTATTCAGACAGTGGGTTGAATGTTGCCATTTAATAAAAAGTATTGGCTGTTAATTGAAAGACTATTCAATTAAGTTGACTGTGACGTATGCTTTAAAACTTATTGGCATATGAACTTGGAAATCAGCTGTGTATGATCAAGAGATAGACAAACGTTTGTCAAAATTACTACACAACTAAATCACTAGAAAATGACATGCTGTACTGAATGTGTTAGGGACTTGTGACTTTCAATGTTTTGGCATTGGCGGTGGTTGCCTCTCTCTAGGAGGAGGAGGAGGGTGCCTTTCGCGTGGCTGTGGCGGCGGCTTCGCAGTCGACCGTCGAGGCTCTGGGGGAGGCTGGCGTGGCCGTGGCTGCGGCGGTGGTTGTCGGTCACGGGGACCGGGCGGCGCGCATTCCCTTTCCATTCTGTGATAGACGGAAAATTCGTGAGCTATACCCAAACATGTCCAATTTCCGAGTATCAGATAATTAGCTTTCAAACATCTGTAATTATTTGCAAATTTTCAAATTTTTGAAGCCATTACTTTTAAGTTATTTAATAAAAACAGTTCCTGCTGAAGCATGGAGCTGTTTACCGGAGTACTGTTCGCCGAAAGCACGTTTCACCATAACGTAATTTTGTTTTTGAATATTCTCGCCAAATTATACTTAAAATAAAAACGAATTTAATTTATTATAGTTAGAACATAGTTTTATAGTTATGCCTCAGTCTAGGCAGAGGCCCAGCACGCGCGCAACTGTGTCAGCATTTGGAGAACGAAGAGTGCGGGGATGCGAAACGGTATCCTACGCAACAGAGTGCGTAATGACTGGTACACCTCCATGGGAGCTCGGGTCCGTGTTCTCAGACAGTACCAAGAACGTAGGATCGCCGGAAAGAATGACAAACGACCTGCCCGCCTAGCATAAGCAACACGACAAAATTTTGTCGACCCGTTTTCTCTTGTATTAACTATTTATGATGACTTCTTATGTCAAAAGAGTAGTTTTAATTAGACGTAGTATTATTGTTTCAAAACTAACGTGACAACAGAATTTAGTCGACATTTTGACAGAGATATTCGTTATATTTCACATCCATGCTTTAGTAGAGTAGGTAGATAATGTAGAGAAGGTGACGACATGTTGTTTGTGGGCTATTTGGGCCAGCTCGAACATAATCAACGGCGAGCGTACCGCTGACTTATTAACGATCGAACTACTAAACTTCAAAATGGCACAAAAATTGGCACAAATAGTAAATTCGTTACTAATATTTAATAGTTACTTCGGCTCTGCAAAATAACAACTTGCTGCACTGGGCGCAGAGCTGAGAGGCTAATCGGTGACAGCAAATTGGTGAAGAGCAAGTTTCACACCTAGCTCATCGCCGCAAGGCAAAGTTGCCTGTCTGCTCATACCGCCATCTCCTTTTTTTCCATCGGACATCCAGACGCACTGCAGGCTACCACCCTTTCTTGGTTGCTATCCGTACCTGTCGCACCAAGCGCTTTCCAACATCCTTCATTATGCGCAGAGCAAAGGAATGGAACTCCCTCCGTGCGTCTGCATTTCCGGGAACTATATACATTAATGTATACCGAGAACTATATAACCCGTCCATTTCCAAAGCCAGGGTGAATAGGCACCTTCTGGGTTAGCCCATTCCATCGTGGATTCTGTGATGACCCCCGGGCTTGATTGGGATCATGAGGTAACCCACCCTAAATAAATAAATTAATCGTAAAACAGATGATATATATTTACTGCAACATTAATTATTTCGTTCCGATATCTATTTACTTATGATTTTTAATTTGGTTCCATTATTATTTTCAAGTGAATTATTTTATCCTCACTATTTTGTATGAGGTATCAGCGGTTTCAAAAAAACAAACAAAATAGACTTAGGAGAAACCACAGTTCGTGAGTCGTCAGTCAACGAAAAAATTTATGTTATTCACATTTTCAAAAAGTACTTAAAGGTAAAACACACAACACTAATTGCTAGGCCGGCTGATCATGAGGTTTTCGTTCGTGTCAGGCGTCGAGCAAAGAAAGAGCTGTTGGTGCGGTGGGAGACACGACTGGAGGCCTGTTTATAGAGCACGGACCATCCGGGTCTCTTACCTTCCGTCTGGTGTAGGTTTTTATAGGCATGGCTGCTTCGGAAACGGATTATAAGGAAGGAGATCCTTGTCTGTCACGAGTGCGGTGCTGCGAAGGACGCAGCTGAGCACACCTTACAGGTCTGCCGAGCGTGGGCTCTGCAGCGTCGTGCACTGACAGCAGTAATTGAACGGCATCTCTCGTTATCTAGCATGACAAACTCCATGCACAGCAGGTAATTAAGCGGCCTTCTGCCCCCAGTGAGAGTAGATAGATGTCAGCATGGCACATGCCTTGCACATTTGGAGTTATGGGCAGTGGTGAGTGCCAATTCATGGCCCCACAGGACCATGATGGAGTGGAGTGTTGGTGGTTTGTCCACTGGTTTTAGTTCCTGAGTGCACCCTACCTATATATAATCCAAGCGCTTAGGTAAAGGACAGTCTTACATATATTTGCCACCAACCTGTGGCAGTTCGAATCCATAAAGGTCTTCCAATGGGTAAAAAAAGTTTGTAAAATAGTTGTTTATAACTTAAGACACTTGAGATATAAAGAATAATAAATCTGCGAAGAAAGCTTTGGTATACAATTCGGAACTCAAGGTTACCACCAGCAAGTTTTATTTTAAATGGGTAAATAGGAACAAACATCAGCTAAATAATTAGCTACCTAGATGAGGTAAATGTTATGACACAATTAGTATTTGTATCTGTTACAAAAAAACCCAAGTTCCTGTTGGGGT
Source organism: Calamotropha paludella (assembly GCA_927399485.1). Classification (NCBI taxonomy): domain Eukaryota; kingdom Metazoa; phylum Arthropoda; class Insecta; order Lepidoptera; family Crambidae; genus Calamotropha; species Calamotropha paludella. Next base: position 14,603,609 of record OV656805.1, read on the forward strand.
AAGATTTCTGTGTTAACTGAATCTCTCAACTGATTAAGCACATTTTTTATTTATTTTTTTGTACATAACTTCTTATTAATTACTTATTTCAAATTTTTTAATAAATAAATAAATTATCCACCATTAAAAAGTCATTTAAATAACAGTTTATAAATCCTAATACTTAGACTTACTTCAAGCTTTGTTTATCAAATTACTTCATATTTATTTATTGTTGTTTAGTACTTAGTTTATAAGTAGCTTATAAAATACTGAAGGTAGTGATGACATCCATAGTAAGGTGTTTAATTACTTCCTTTGAAGGCAAAAAGTTTAATATGTTGTTAATACTTAAATACAGAAAGAAACTTTAAAAAATGTGTAATTAAATATAATTTGTTTCAAATTGTAATTACATTATTTTTATAATACATCTTATATTAAGTGGGCAGCACATTAAAGCAAAAATAACCATTAACTTTCATCGATTTTAGAGATTAACATTCCACATTTATTGATATAAGCACATGACTTAAACAGTGCTTATTACTTCGAGCATAACTAACTACAAAAAGAAAACTGGTGATGCATATTTGGTGTCCCTATGTTCACTAAGACAGATTTTACGTACCTCCAATGAACAAATAAACACAATGAAATAAAATATCTTTCCTAAAAAAGTCTATACATAAAATAAATAGGTGTAGTCACAATGTTAACAAAATTACTTAACCGAAACCTATATTCGATTTGAGTGAATCTATTTTATGTTATTATGACTTCATGCACATTCGTATTATTATAATTCTCTTTAACTACACTATTTATCTATATCTTTACTTTTTTTCACAAAAGTTTACCTACAGTATGAATTAGGGATACCCACTCTTTATTGAATATTGATCTTCTAGGAAATCAGTGTTGTGATCTATCGATTTTTTGGATCGATTCAACTGGAGTTGATTGCCAATCAGCACCTTAATTCCGTTCCGAAACTTTTCATGTCGTATACATTCCGTATTCGAATTTTTTTTTTAATAGTTAGGTCAGATTTCTTACAAAACGTTATTCACTAATCCTATCGGAAACAAGTTTTGGAAACAAAGACTACGTTAGTACTAAAGTAGGTAGGCGCTTGATCACTATCTCGCCTGATGGTAAGCGACGATGCGATCTAGGATGTGACGCACTTGCCTAGAAGATACCTATTCACTTGTTACTCGAAGACCCTTAAATTGTATTTGTCAAGAAACACAGATTTATGCAAAGGGTTCTACTCCTTTTAGCGGTACGTATCACATAATTGGAACCAAAACGCTTAGTGCTACTCAGATTTTGTAGTTCTGTCGATTCTTTATGGCAATCGGGAATTGAATCTACGACTATCAGCGTGCCGATCACGACTTCTAAACTTTTTTTTGATAAAACATAAAATTAAGCTCTTAAGATATTTTTTTATTAACCTACATTTTACGAAAACAATTAATTTTACATGCATTCATTGTTTTTTTAAACACAATTATACAATAAAAATTTGTTTGTTCATAAAAACGATACAATTCCGATATTAAATGAGACCGATTCAATGAAGAAGAGAGGGCATCGCAAAAACGATAATCCTTGTTAGGAATTTGACAAGAATAGATAGTCTGTATCTGTATAGTGATGATCAACCAAACCAAAAAATGTTCAAAACTACTCGATAAATATTAAACAGCTCAATAACCATTTTTTTTAGTTTTCGCATAAGAGAAGGCAAAGGCTAAAAAGCCTATACAGTCTCATCTCTTATAATAATTAGATGATAATTAATGGACGGTGTATGATCAATGGAATAACCCGTTTCCCTTAAATTCAATAAAGATGTGGGCATTTACTGAACCCTCCGAAAACTTCTTGCGTGTCGCGCCTTCTTCCTTATTTCACATTCCAACACTAGTGCAGGTTCACGAAGACCTAATGGTTGAAAATACACCGTAATCACAGACAAATATTCGCAACAAAACAAATTTTATCAAGAAAACTAAAACTACTACAGGTTGACCGGTTAAATGAGTCTTTATCCGCGCGGTACAGTGGCAAATGAATATGGCGAGAGGGAAGAGTGATGCTCAGAACAATAACTAAAGCTATAGAAGCCGTACTAAAATAAAAACTGTATAACAGCTCTCGTATTCACTTAAAGTAATCTAACATACATGGGTAAGAGCGAAATAGACATCAATTGCAAGGTTTTATTTTCTCGTCATTGTCACAAACTCTCAAAGTACAAATGTCAAATGGTTGTAATTTGGTTGTAATTTAATACTACCAAATTAAAAATACGTCTTTGATGAACGATGTTTCTGAAGCAAGACCAAATTCAGTGCGGTCGTATTATAGTGGCTTTGTTAGCGGCTAGCGTGAAATTATATTATTTTACAAGGAATTTGGTGATAAAACAACAGGAAAGTGTGCATACAGACGCTTTAGACATTTTGGAATCCGCGTCCAGGATGGCTTGTGTTGTTGCAGACTGCAAGTCTAATATATCACGGAAAGAAAATACGGATGGGGTGTTATCATTTCATCGGTGTTTTGTTTCAAAATTTTCATATTTTTGACAATGTAACAACGGTTTTTTCAGAACATTGTAGTAAATTATTATTTCAAATAGATTTCTGGTTGAAATTGTCTAATTTTCATATCTTTTGTTTTGTATATGATAGTGTGATAGTGATGTGTTTTTTGTTATCGATGTCAACATTTTTGGTTTTTACTTTTTGCTTTAGATTTCCCAAAGATGAAATTATTAAAAATGAATGGATACACCGTATATCAAGGATCAATTGGACACCGAAAGCACATTTCTTCGAAACATTTTAGACTACAGTCATTTGAGCCACATGATAACATTTAATTTCGGCGGCTGAAAGCAAATGCTATACCCACATTACATTTACAGAACATGAAATTTCTCCTTTTTTGTTCCAAACATTATCTTAGTCTTGCTTTGTCATATAATTATTTCCATCCTACCAATAAATATTCAGATTTTTAATTAACATTTTGGCAGTGTGTATCCCAAATAATAATGATAGCTTATTTACAATAATATTTTTGTGTTTCAGAAACCACTATCGGATTCAGAAGGAATTATGAACCACCAAGTAAACGCCCCAAATCTATGACCACAGTTGAAACAAATACTGATTCCGATATCTCTGAACTGATATCTAATTTACAGAAAATTAAAGCAGATTATAAAATCCAAATTGGAATATTAAAAAAAAGTTAGAAAGGGTTAAAAAGACCAGCAAGTGACGTCTTCGCAAAATAAGCACTAAAGTGCTTATTTATTTGTTAAAACAAAGAGAACATTAAGGAACAACGCGAAGAAATCTCAACTCTATAACATATTTATAGAAAAATTGAAACAAGAATATGTTCAAGCCTAACCTAGCACTTTTAGAGTGAGTTAACAAAAATGACAAAAATTCGCGGCGAGAACTGAACTCAATTCCGGAAACAGCATTTAAAAAATGTTTTGATGATTGGATTAAGTTGGCGTAAGTGTATCGTTTCTGAAGGAGCATACTTTGAAGGTGATAAAATAAATTTGGATGAATAACAAACATTTTGTATATTATTGATCTTTTCCCGGTACTTTCCTGACAGAGTAGTATATAAAAATATGAAAATAATAAGTAAATATGTATAAAATAATAATTGGTTAATTTAAATTAAATAATCGATTAATTTTCTTTTAAAATTCTTCCTCTTTTTTAATTTATAACTATAAAAAATATAATGTTTAATGCAGTGTTCACTAATGTACTGCTAGAGGTCTAACTTAAAATAGAAACATGTAGCCTAATATGATATACCTATACAAGGTGCAATTTTTTATGTACCTACCTGGTTTCTCTAGATACTGAAGACAGCATATCTAATAAATAAATTGGTTCGGGTCCAAAATTCTACCCACTACTGCATTATAAAATGTTCATATTGCAGATTCTACACGTGTTTATTGTGACACATTACCGTCCGTTCTAGTGTCATTGACATACCAAAAGCATATATTTTTTTTTACATGTTTTTAATTTTATTTTTATCGATAGTAATATAGATGCCGTTACATCACTGACGTAAGGGAAACTAGTGACTACCTTATAAATTACGAAACAAAATCTGTATACTTATTTCTTTCTTACACATTTACATCTGTATAAGTCAAAATAGTACGAACTAACGTATTGTATTGTTATTTTAGTCATGAGTAGAATACACTAATACACATATTATAAAATTCAGTAGTCATTTCTTATTAATCTTGTATTTGCTATCTGTGGTAAGGTAAAGCACTTGAGTGAATGAATGAATGATCATAGACAATAAAAGTAAAAAAATCTTTGAAGAACAAAAACTGCGAATGAAAAGTGATTTCGGAGAGAAAAATTGAAGCCTTTTCATGTGATTTTGTGAATTTGTGTTTGTGAAAAATTCATTGTAGACTGTGTTTGTATAGTATTTTTGGTGCAAAGTTCCCAAAAAAACGTACCGCTTGGTAGTAATATGAGTAATGTTACCAACCAAAATGGAACAGGTCTAGAGCAGCAGGTCGGTACCTCATGTACATGCACTTATTATTGATTTTTGCTTTATTGAATGAAAAGATTATTTTTACAAGCGATGTCTAATTGCTTTTGTAATTTAATGAGATAGGGGTTATTTCGTTAGTGCAACGACACAATGTAATTAAAAATTCCGATGAATTTACGAAATTTACGTGTCCGGGGATAACCAACATGGCGCTCATTTCTTCTACTTGCATTCTAGTTATGTGGCTAGATAATGTAAACCACCCAACCTTCGGGTGTATATAACCGTCATGGTCGATGCGGTAGTTTTCCAAGACACTGTTTAGTGAGGTCATTGTCACGCAATTATTGCGTATCATGGCGGGGAAACTTAATCGCATGAACACTGTGAAGTTACTGAAATAGTGCATATTCTGGAAACTTTACTATGCCTTATAATTGATTCGATCGGGCACTAATTTTTAATAAAAACCAAGTTCTCGCCATTTAACGTTACATAAATATCTATACTACTTTGTCATGGTTAGTCATGCTACATTTCTAGTTACTGAGTAGATAGGCAGGTATAGGTATGTATAACTATTTTTGTAAGTGTGAAAACATTATTGACATATTAGATGTAATAATGAAAAAGCACCTGCTTTTTCTAATGTTGAAAGCCATATGACCTATTAAGGGTTACCTTATAATTGAAAATAGCTCAAATCATTATTTGTTTTTAGCTTGCTGGTCTGGACTTGCAGCCTCAGGCTCCTAAGAGTGCTGGCCGCTACATCCCCCCGCATCTGCGCAGGCAGTTGCAGGCCAACACCAATCAAGGTTAGTATAATGCAATGAACAATAACCTTTCTCTTACTCACATTTCAGACTTCATCAAAATTGCATTATTATGCAGGCTCTCCAAGATAAGCTAATTCGTAATATATTTAGTTTAAATACTAATAGAATTTATAAAAAAGAGATGTAGGTGATAAATACTATTGTTTTAAATGAGTGTATAATAGTCAGAATTCAGATATTTTATTTCATTGTTTGTTCCCTACACTTAAACTTTTATTCCCTTTATCATAGCATGTCAAATTGATTAAAAATTTACTTCATCAGTAAGAAATGGCTGCAAATATTGCTATTATGAGATTCTAAAAGAACAACGGCTAAATGTCATACAAGCTGGAGCTGATTTTCAATGATGATGGCATTATTTATTTTGTATGCATTTGTCAAATATAATAATTTGGTATATTGTCATGACCCAATAATTAATTTAAAACATAATTTATTTATTAGGTTAGAAATTTCAATAATTTCACATATAAAGTAAATCATTTTTAGTCAACTTAAATTTAGATTTATGACGATTATAAATAAAACACAAGTGTTCATAAAAATATTTGTGACCCTTATTATTAACAAAATTGTTGGTGCTGACATTATGATGTTGTCATTACTGCTAGTCCACACAAGATACCACACAATGCGTGTCATGACCATTGACAATCAATATAATGAGAGCCTGTAAATAAAATAGGGCTTAAAATGATGCTCAAATTAACATATTGTAGCAACTGCAAAATAAATTTATTTTGTTCTATAACAGCCTGATTAAATTAACAAGTTGTAAAAAAACCATTAAGTTTTTTGTTTAATTTAATTAAACAAATCAAACTTGTATTTATTTGTCATATTCATTTTGTTAATCGCAAACCGCTGTTATATCAAAGTTGAAATACAATTAATTTTTTTTTAAGTAACATTAAGTTTAGTGAATGGTGTGAAGTGCCAGATTTTATACAAGTGCCTAGAGTAGAACTTGGCATTGTCATCTGGAGCCATCATCTATAGTTGTGTATAAAGGTTATTAATATATTTACAGATATAATTTTAGAGAAAAGTTACTTTTTTAGAACAAATATTTCAAGGTATAATATTTCTTGTAAATTATCATATATATGCTGTTTATACTCCCAAACAGGTATGATTTGGCCATTATTCTTATGACTATTGTGAAATAATGAATTCCTAACTAAGCAGGGACTGCATACATACTATGGACATAAATTATCAGTTAGATGTAGCCATGGCTAACATATAATAAAGCTATGCTGATTTTCTAACTTAGTAATATTCAAATCTGCAACTTTACCGGCAATAACTGTTAAATTATTTAGCAAACTGAAATATGATATAATTCACATTAAGACATTGAAAATGCAGAAGTTTCCATATTATAATGACTAGCGGCCCATCCCGGCTTCGTACGGGTGGACAAAATTCTTTAAATTTTTTATATTATTAAATATTTTCCGTTAGCGCAATCTAGCGTCCAGCAGACGAACTACTTGCGATTAATATGGTAACAAACACAATTATCATAATATAATTAGGATAGGATTGTGTTGATTACCATATAGAACTAAATTACTGAATTATTCCTTAGAAGAACATTATACAAAAAGATATAAGGATAAGCATTTTTCACCAGCACTTTGTAGCTTTGCATATTAACGCTAAAACTTTTCTAGGAATGCATGGGCTTGTTTTACTGCACCACTTTTATTTACTTTTACTATACTTTATAACTTTAGTTTATTATATATCTAGGTTGTGGTTAGCTTACTAATATTTATAAGAAACAAACAACAATATAATGACAAATAATAAACAGCATACAAACAAGGAACATTTAATACGAGAATAGAACTCTATTAAGTAAAAATTCTTCAGATTTTATTGAAACTTAAAGGTAACATAGCCTGTACTTGTATTTTGAATAAATTTTAAACAAGTTTACTTAGTTTCAATTTGAATTATGTTGGCAAGATGTCTGATTAATGGGGCATTTCACGTGAAGCGGACAGTGAAAAAGATCTCAGATTTCGGATTTTGTTCACATTCGGATTAAATGTACTTCTATATGACCTGAGTAGACATACATATATTGTTTTTATAAAGCAGAGTTATTATTTTATAAGCGTTCAAATAATTAAAGAAATTTGAAGAACAAATTTTTCAAAAGTTATAGTAATATTTTTCAAAATAATAAAAAATAAACTTTGGAGAAGAATGAAATGTTTTTCTTAGTACATATTTGAAAATTGTTATTTATCTTATAGATAACCGGAAGTAAACATTTCAAATCAGATTTCACTTAACTTCGGTATTTTTAATATTTATTATTTTTGACTTAAAAAATAGCTAGTAGTTAATAAATAACGCGTATAAAATTTTAGAGTGCAATTTGAATTTATTTAAAGTTAGACCGACTATAGTGCGAAGTCGACACACTGAGCGCCCCACTCGTACGTAATGTATTGGTCAGCCGGTTTTCGTGTCAACGGTTTGAAAAATGCTCAATGATGCATAAAGTTAATATAAGCTGTTTGGATACATAAACTAAAATTCATTTTAAGTAATTTTTCAATATAAACATGAACATCTACGAGGGTGGGTCAAAAAGTTTGCGGAATGGAGGGTAAAGAGTCAGAAATAAAACACAAAATTATTTTTCTCTCTCAATGTATTCCCCCTTAACTCTAATACATTTATTAGACCTATGAATTAATTTATTAATACCTTCGAAAAAAAATGATTTCTCTTTTCGGCCGAAATTGCGCTCTTCACTTCTTCATCACTGGAAAATTTCTTCCCTCGAAGCTCTTTTTTCATTTTTGGGAACAAATAATAATCACTTGGGGCTAAATCTGGGCTATAGGGAGGATGTTCCAAGATTTCGAAGCCCACTCTTTGAACAGCAGCCATCGCAACTTGATGACTGCGTGAAACTCAATTTTCTCCATGTTGCACATTTTCTTCCGGATTGACTAGTTGATGGATGTGTAGCTCAGGTAATTATGACCCATTTTTTTTCAACTTTGTATTTATACTCTTAATGAGTGTCACAACTTGTGCAGGTAGTAAAAAGTCACCTTTCCCCCCTCCATGCCCCTCATTCCGCGAATTTTTTGACCCGCCCTCTTTATTTCCTAAAAACGTATGTGAACATACGTTTTTAGGAATAAATACAACTTGTTGTAATATAAAAAACGTCCAAGACGAATTATTTATACCGATGAGGACAAGTATAAAAATAATTCGACACAGACGGATACTACAAGAGAAGACCAAGATTTTATGAGATAGATTTGATGAGCTTATAGTTATGCATCACTGGGCATTTATCAAACCGTTCTCTCGAAAAACGGCCCACCAATAGATTGCGAGTACGGCGCTCAGTGTGTCGACTTCGCACTGTAGTCGGTCTAACTATAAAATGAATGCAGACTCCACTCTAAAACTTAACATGCATTATTTATGGACTACTAGGTATTTTTTAAGATTAAAAAAAAAATACCGTAGTAGAGTGAAATCTGATTTAAAATGTTTACTTCCGGTTTTCTATAAGAAAAATCAATTTTCGAATTTGTAGTATTTGCCAAAAAAACATTTAATTCTTCTCCAAAATTTACAACTTACTTTATTATTTATTATTTAAAAAAATAACACCATTAGCTTTCGAAAAACTCGTTTTTTAAATTTTGCCAACTATTTGACCGCTTATACATTAATAACTGGGCTTATAAAAATAACAATATATATATATACATATATATATATGTACTATACTCAGATGTCTACTCAGATCATATAGAATTATCTACGTTTTATCCAAATACGAATAGAATTCGAATTTTACCATAATTTTCGCTGTCCGCATTACGTGTAATGCCCCTAATTTGACATAAGCATTTTTTATTACTAAATATGAGTAAACTAAAGTTTAATTGTTTATGATAGTTACTAAATAGACAGATATTAAATATAATTATTTTTATAACAGAAGTTCACCAACGGCTAGTAAGCTGTATGATATGGGCGTTTCTCTACTATTTGGAAACTGGCCCATACAAGTGTCCTAAGCAAAATTTGTTAAATGTTGAGAAACTATTGTAATACAATGAAGGGTAATAAATAGCAAATGTAATAATCATTTTCAAAAAGCCCAAACAATATCTTTTTTGTTTTTGAGTTATCGACGTTTTTTTCCTCAAACCGTGACTGGGGACTGTTATAATAAACTAGGGGAATTTTTATATGGAGTAAAAATCATTTTGTAATTATCTTTTTCTTTCCTTTTTTTTAGGATCATTTTTAAGTCGTTGATATCACAAACATTAAGATATACGTTTCTGTTCTAATATTTGTCCTCTTATTTTGAGTGGTTTCTTTTTCGGTGACGTTATCGGTAATTCTACCTACGAAAAAGACGATATTGTTAATGTTGTTAATTGATGCGAAGTCTGGCAAGTTACGAAGAGGGTCTTGTGACACATAACAGTCATTTGTGTTATGAAATGACAGGGGCCTGTGTCCAGGGTACTGTTATTATTACATTTAAAGCTAACTACCATAAAATTATATTAAATGGTTCACGTTTAAGAAACATACTCTGCTACATACTCGTCAAGTAATTTATCTTTTATAATATAATTACAATTAAACCTCTTGAAACATAAAAGACTTGCCAGTACATAGTCTGGTTCAACTAGCGGCCAAGTCACATGGTTTACTCACAAAAGCACCGTTGACACTTAACAAAATGATGTTCTCGCGCTTAGCGCTACAATGCAACAAACTTTACACCGATTGCGTTTCATTTCACGATCTAAATGTCCGCGCCGACACAAAATGTGATTTTTGCAGGATTTTCAAATAGTGACAGGAGACTGTTATAAAATTTTGAGGACAACATTCGTACATAAATATTTTAATTACTTAATGATTTTTAAATTACCATTGTAGTTATTAAAGATTCTTACTGTATTTAAGTATAATTTGTACGTGTTTTGCTTAGCCCGTTAGCAACGACAAAAAAAAATATTTGTGATAGGATTTCTATTTCTCGAAATGGGATACTACAGGGGACTGTGTTTTGAGGTGTTTAAAGTTCATTTAATAAGAGATTAAAATTTTAAACTACTAAATAAGCTGTAGCGTGCTAAGAATATAATAAACATTGTTGTGATAAACACAAAAAACTGAGAAATATCAAGGACTTATTTATAAAATTTGCCTGGGACAACGATTCTCCAATTAGTGGAGAAACACCCATATAAGACAAGATATTAATTTAACTAAACAAGAATTTTCTGTTAAGTCACTTGGAAGATGGATTTTTATGTCTTTTTTGTTTAAAATTAGAAAATTTCAAGAGACATATGGAAATTTAACACACCAATGACGGTGTCAAAAAAATATTGGTGTACACTCAAGAATAAAATATCTTTGTCTTCATTTGTTTGTTAGATATAATTGAATAATTATTTTAAAAACATTACTAGCATAAAAAGTCAGTCGGGCTTAAATGTTTTAGGGATTAAATATATGGACTATGGTGTATGTATATTATTCTGAAAATTTAATTGACTGAAATTATACTTTTTACACAAGTAGATCATTTTCCTTTTGGTGTTTTCATCAATAGAGAGGGCATGCGCCCCAGAAGGGACAATAATAGGCTGAAGATTATGACACACGTAAAGTAGTAGCACAATAAGAAATGTTCTCTTACATAAGACATTGTTTTAAAATGTGCAGCCATTGTTACTGGCTCAATCTGTTAACAGGAGAAGAGTCTAAGCGTCAGAGCTTAGACACTCGTCCTACTGAACCGCCCCGGGACAGTCGTTCATCATTCGGAAGCAGCTCTAGAAACTACGACCGTGGTGGTCGGCGCGACGACCGCGACCGTGACCGCGACCGTGACAACGATCGCGGCTACGATTCGCGATATCCGCGCAGGGACCGCGGTAATATGGCTTGAGTGTTTATAAAACGATTATAACTACATAGCCACATACCTACTCATCTACATGATTAGACTATAGACTAAATACTGATACAATAATCATACAGTATAGTTTTCACTAATGTAGTGATTAAATAGAAAATCATTCATTGCCTATACATAAGATGGTGGTAAGCATTATAATATTGTACTAACTAGTTGTTTATTGCCTAACAAGTCAATTATTTGCTTTTTTGCTTTATCTAGGCCTTTTTGATACTTCATCTAGTCTCAAAAATTTTCATGTATGTTTAGATATTATGCTTCCAAAGAATAGTACCCAGATTCAAGAATCTTGGGAACGAGGTGTCATCATGTAATATTCTCCAAATCTCTCCAGCCAGTGACAAGGTGGCATTACTGGATCGGGATTGAATTTGGTGATCTTAGTCATGTGGTATCCTTTAATTTAAGGTCCATAGCATCTGACTATCATCTTGTGTGATACTTTTATAGTTGTTGGTTATTGACTTAATTTTGAAAGTGTATCAGTTCATAGCCGCCTACTAATTATTGGATTACAAAGGGCACAATAGTGAAGTTCTGTAATCAAGTATCCCATTTATGTAAACAATACCGTCATTGAGGGCATAGTGAACATACTATGTCATACATAATATGTTGCTGATTGCCAATGCTAACATCATTTGCTCAGTTTTTGTTTGTTTCAAAAACTTCTTTTGATATCATACTTTGAATGTAATAGAAATGAATACTTAAGTTCTTTACCGTTCAATAGGTCGTGATCCGGGGTATCAAAATGGAGACTCAGATCGTTGGTCGGAGTCTGATGGTGGGGGTAGTCGGTGGAGTGAGCGATCGGATCGTGGCGGGAGCGGAAGACCCCGCGAACGTGACCGTCGCGAGGAGGAGTTCTCCGAGCCGCCGCAGCCACGCAATGACCGGTGGAAGGAGCCAGAGCCGCGCGTCGAAGAACGCAGTAATACTCGCTGGGCGTCAGATGACGTGCGCCGCACGAGCGCACGCGGAGGCAGGGACGAGGTGAGTGCAAACTTCAACTCTGTCAAACCATATTCCACTCGATCTAGCTAAAATTAAAGCTAAAGTAAGTACTGGCGTTTATTTACAAGAAGTACAAATTAGGGATGTTGCGGATGTGTTTTTTTTCACATCCGCGGATGCGGATGCGGATTTTAAGAGGCTCACATCCGCGGAAGCGGATGCGGATGCGGATCTGTACAAAAAACTTAAGTGTTGGTTTGGTAGGGTAAAAAGCAGTAATATTTATACTTTGTTTATCATATAAATAAAATTGGAGTGTCTGTTTGTAATATTGAAATAACCGTTTTTTACTACATGCATATATATACGGTACGGATACGTACACACACCAAAACCACATTTTTTACAATTTTTGTCTGTCTGTCTCTCTGTTTGTTCGGGCTAAACGCTGAAATAGCTGGACCGATTTTGACGGAACTTTTATTGACAGATAGCTGATGTAATAAGGAGTAACTTAGGCTACTTTTATTAAAAAAAAAATATTTTACTTTAGAAAATAAAGTAAAGTTTCTATTAATATTTTTTTTATATATTTTATGCATTTTCAATGCGATCTTATAAGATAAATAATAATAGAAAAATACTAGAAAAAATCGACTCGGGTCACAAGTGAATCTCGGGCGGGAATCGAACCCGCAACCTTTGGAAATCCGGTCCAATGCTCTCCCAATTGAGCTACCGAGCCTTGCGAATTAATGTTTCTATCAGAATAAAACACTTTTTTACGGATTTTTGCGCATGTTTTATTTTATTTTATATTTAATCCTGACGTTTCGACTCCTTTACAGGAGCCGTGATCATCCTGTGATCACGGCTCCTGATTTGTAATGATGATTCTGATGTGTAATGTGCGCGGAAGTGTAAGAACTAAATATAATGTTTCTATGTCAAAGTACTGTCCAGTACAGCGCGCAGCTCACGCGCATGCCTCCACTGTCTATGCCGTCACGTCGGGCACGTCGAGTCAATATCACAAAGGCTGCCTATCGCGCGGGCTCAGAACGCGCCAGCGGGCTATTGCTGGTTTTAAATAAAAAAAAAATTATGCAAATTATAATAACTGAGCCACGGCAACGTGAGGCCGGGTCAGCTACTTTAATAATAAAGTAGTGAGTGAATTACTATTACTGATTAATTGTTTTAGTAATGAAATTTAAATATTGGAGCATTATATTTAATGATTATATTTAAAGTGGAATGACCGCCTTTTCGGACTTCAGTCTGTTTCGCAAGGGTTCGTGTATTAATCCTGCGCTACTAAATAACTGTTCACTTGGAACACTGGCTGGTGATAAGAATTTGCGTGCTTTTTTAGGTAACAGTTTGAACTCACTTTGATTAACACTCCACCATTTAGGGGGTCCAAGTTTACTCGCGTCCGTGGGATTTAACCCTCGATGTCCCACACGTGGCCCCTGGGTGGTGCTAAAGGAGTAAACCCCTTTCAGGTGGTAGGCTTCGGCCGCGGCGTGTTACCACCCACCAGACAAAGACAGCACTGCCAAGCGGTCCCAACCGATCGTGTTCCAGTGCTGAAGTCTGGTGAAGCCATATTGGAGGACGGGTCAGTACAGTTGTGCTGGTTGCAATGGACGATTTATTGAGATGTATCAGGGCAATGCATCGGTTATTCAGATTCGGAGAGCAGCGGGATCCGAGGCACGGTTCTTCCGCTGGCCGACCGCAGATAGTTGGGGGCCCGAGTAGTGAGCTAGCCACTCACAAAAGGCTGCCCCGCCATCTCGCGAAAAATCCTGGGGGTGCGCCATCGTGCCGGTTGGCGCCCGGACGAGAGGACCCGATGGACACCCCTGGGGGGGCTCGGGCGTCCCCGCGGTCTCCGGTTTGGCTATCCCGAGGTGTGAGGCCCTGACTCTTCTCATTTGGTTCGCAATCAGCATCTCGTTCTACTTCCGTCCTTCGTTACATTACCTTCCCTCACGACAAAATGAAAGTAAGCAACAGGAAAAAGGTTAAACAGCGGTCGCACGTCCTCTCCTTCCTAGTGCACGTCTCTAATATAAGAGGCTTGCACTCTAATCTCGACCCCGTCCATCACCATCTTGAGACTAGAAAACCGCACCTGTTCTTTCTCACGGAGACGCAAATAAAACGTCCAACTGACGCAGCGTACCTGGCTTACCCGGGTTATGTCCTTGAACATTGTTTTAGGGCTCATGCGGGTGTTTGCATGTATGCACGCGATGACATCTGTTATTTGCGTCTCCGTGATCTTGAAGACCCCACCCTTTCTATCATTTGGGTTCTGGTGGATACAGGTTTAGAGAAAATCATCTATGCTTGTGTCTACCGTTCGCATAGTGGAGACGCGGAGACTACCAGGCTTATCGACCAACTCATTGAGAAGGCAGACATGGCCCTACAGCGATACCCGTCCGCTCAACTGGTGGTTCTTGGTGATTTCAACGCACACCACGAGGACTGGCTGTTCCCTTTCGAGAAAACCGACCACGCTGGTCGAGAAGCGCGAAAGCTAGCCTTGACACTTGATCTCACCCAACTGGTCCAGGAAGCCACTAGAGTGCCAGACTCTGACGGACAAACAGCCAATTGCTTGGACCTTCTGCTGACGACAAATCCCGACAGTTACTCGGTGTCGGTTACACCACCCCTTGGCAGTTCTGACCATTGTGTGGTGGAATCTATGTCGATGTATTCTCCGCCCGACCCAAGCCCAAAAGGCTCCCGGCGGATTTGGCGTTTTAAATCAGCAGATTGGGATGAGATGCGTTGTTTTTTTGCATCTTATCCTTGGCGGCAGGTTTGCTTTTCTTCTAGCGACCCCTCAGTTTGCGCGGATGCTGTGACCAATGTGCTTCGTCAGGGTATGGAGTATTTTATTCCCTTCTCTGACATATCACTGGCCGGCAAAGCTCGCCCGTGGTATAATGCCAAATGTCGTGATGCGGTGGCATCAAAATACAAAGCATATTTGGCCTGGGTTGAAGCTCGATCCCGCAAAGCTAGTAATACGCGCGAAAAGAAGAAAGCCTTTAATAAAGCCGCCAAGTCCTGCAAGAAGGTTGTAAAGACAGCTCGCTTCGATCACATAGGCCGCATTGGGAAGAAGCTTGCCTCTTACCCCTCGGGTAGTAAAGCGTTTTGGTCCCTGGCTAAGTCGATCGAGGGCGACTTCTGCCGTACTTCAGTGCCTCCCTTGCTGAAACCTGACGGATCATTGGCACACACGGCCAAGGAAAAGGCCGATTTATTTGCCGAATTATTTGCCGAAAGTTCGCGTTTGGATCCTGGCAATGCTGTACCTTCCGGTTTGTCAAGTTGTGGGACTTTTATGTCTGAAATTCGTATAAGACAAACCGAAGTCAGAAAGGCATTGCGGGAACTGGACTTGAATAAAGCCAGTGGTCCGGATGGTATACCAGCCATAGTACTAAGGACTTGCGCTCCTGAGTTAGCTCCGGTATTGACACGCCTATATCGTTTATCTTTGGCTAAAGGACAAGTGCCAAAGTCCTGGAAGCTGGCCAACGTGCAACCTGTGCCTAAAAAGGGCAGTCGTGCTGATCCTATCAATTATAGGCCCATCTCGGTCACGTCCATTCTCTGCAAGATAATGGAACGTGTACTGAACCACAGGCTCCTGTCGTATCTAGAAGAAAATGACCTCCTTAGTGACCGGCAATATGGGTTTCGCAGGAACCGGTCTGCCGGAGATCTTCTAGCATACGCCACTTACAAATGGAGCGAAGCCATCGAGAGGCATGGTGAGGCGCTTGCCGTCTCTCTTGATATCTCGAAGGCTTTTGATAGGGTGTGGCATGAGGGCCTTATTAGCAAGCTTCCGTCATATGGTCTTCCCACTGGTTTGTGTGTCTGGATATCGGACTTCCTGAGGGATCGGTCAATACGAGTTGTCATTGACGGTAGCTCGTCTGACCATTTGGCTATCAATGCCGGCGTCCCTCAGGGTTCCGTTCTCTCTGCAACTCTTTTTCTGCTGCATATAAATGACCTGCTTTTGCCCGGTATTTTGGGGTACGCAGATGACAGCACTGTTGTAGAGACCTATATGTCTGATGCACGAGCCAGTGCTGAACAGATCCAGTGTCATAGAGAGGCGATGGTTAGCCGTATGAACCTATCTCTGCAGGCTGTCTCTGAATGGGGCGATGCCAATCTAGTGGGGTTCAATCCGTCAAAGACCCAGGCGTGTCTTTTCTCCGCTAAAAGGAGTCCTTTCAACTTGACTCCTACTTTCCGAGGTGTATCCTTGCCGATCACTGACCATCTTGAGCTTCTCGGTATGTCTTTGTCACCGACGCTCAATTTTGGCTCTTTCATTGAGAGCAAGGCTCAAGTGGCTTCAAAAAAACTTGGCATTCTGGCGAAGGTGAGAAAATACTTCACACCGGAACAGTTGCTCACCCTTTACCAAGCACAAGTTCGATCGTGTATGGAGTATTGTTCTCATCTTTGGGACGGTTCCGCCCGATACCAGCTCCAGACGCTTGAGTCCATCGAGAGGAGGGCCAAGAGGCTCATCGGCAATGAAGATCTTTTCTGTAAAAAGCTCAAAAGCCTTGAGCATAGGCGGAAAGTTGCAAGCCTATCAGTATTTTATAGGATACATTTCGGAGAGTGTGCAGCTGAATTGCACAACCTTGTTCCGCCATCCCCATTTTTTCATCGGACAACCAGACTAACAAATTGGCGACACCGTTATATGGTGGATACACCAAAGAGTCGCACTAAGCGTTTTGGTTTCAATTTTATGATGCGTACCGCTAAGGAGTGGAACTCTTTGCCTGAGTCTGTGTTTCCTGACAAATACAATTTGGGGGTCTTCAAGTCACGAGTAAATAGGTATCTTCTAGGCAGGCGCGTCACATCCTAGATCGCATCGACGCTTACCATCAGGCGAGAGAGTGGTCAAGCGCATGCCTATTTTCTATAAAAAAAAAAAAAAAAAAAAAAAAAAAAAAAAATTAAAGAGGACTCATTTTAATTAACTCACTTTTTATTACGGAAAGTAAGTAACTGCTTCTTGTGAATTGTGTCAGGGCTGACAATTTCTGGTGAAGCATCATGGTAAGATCACTAATTAAACAGGACTGACGTCCTGTACCTAAGGTCTCTAGTCGTTCGGTTTTGTTTCCATGAAATCTGTCATTCTCATTTTCTTCACTCTTTCGGTACTTGGAGATATTCTTCGAGAAGCCAAGATGTCTTCGGTGTTTCTGCTAATCTTTAATATATCATCTTTAATCTTTTACTCGGTCGACACTCGCCACTCGCCGGCCCCTTCCCTTTCTTTCTTGTCGCATCCGCATCCGCATCAGCTCCGCATCGATTTATATGCGGATGCGGATGTCTAAATCGATGCGGATGTTCCGCATATGCGGATGCGGATGCGAATATTCGCAACATCCCTGGTACAAATCACCATTTGAAGGAGTCTAAACCGAGGGAGTCGTTCTTAAAGTTTATCGTAACGAAGACCCAATCCTAGTCTGGGCTGGATCTTCATGTTCATGGCGCCGTCTCACCGGTTAATTGAGAGTGGTGATGTTTGCTGGATGTTTTTTTTATTTATTTATTAATTATCAAATTACTTGTGTATTGTTTTTTTTTATTATTTATTAAGATACACTAACAGCAAACATGTATATATACACATTCTAACATTAAAATACTAACTTTACAGTTCCTACATGGGTTAATATTATTCAACAGACAAAGAAGAACATTGGCACAAAGTGTCCAACTTTAAACCAAACATTGTTCTTTTTTTATTATTCTTTGATTATGAAGAAATCAGTTATTCTTTTTTATATTGTAATTATTATTTTTTTAAGACATTCTAATGACACAGAAGCTTGATCTATTAGAATGGACTACAATGTGACATGAGATTTCAAAAATTCTTTAAAATAGCATATAACATTTGATCGGCATGACGGAGATATACATTGACACTGACATCTTGTAACTTGTAATACAAATATGCTAAACTGAATATTGACGATTAAACCATTTGATTATAGCCTTTTTGGCGTTGTCAGCAATGGTAGACGTCCGTAGAAGTAATATTAGGGCCGTCTTTAACCACGGTCGCAGTAATATCGATAAAAATGTGCGATAAATAATTTTAATGAGAATAGGCGAGGTTTATTTGTTTTAAATGTATTGTAGTCCAGTACTGTTCCTAAATCAGAATGTGTTGAGATATCAGCTTGAACAACCAATATAGTACGGGCGTGGACCCACTCGCAACATAACCATTTACAACCACGAGGGGTTAACGGGAATATTAATAATTAGTATAAAGCATTGCTAATATTATTGTATTGTCAGCGGCAAATAAGTTGAACATGATTTTGAAATCACGTGACATGCGCAATAGTGAATAATGTACCTAAACTTGCTACTGCGCATGTCACGTGATTTCAAAATCATGTTCAACTTATTTGCCGGAGACTATACTAGAATAAATCGACTCGGTTCACAAGTGAATTCTCAGGCGGGAATCAAACCCGCAACCTTTGGCAGTCCGGTCCAATGCTCTCCCAAGTGATTGGTTTTATGTTTAAATAATGCACCTGCAAAATGTTTACCATAAAATGTACATTTGCTTTTACTCTTTCATTCTCGCTTTTATATTAAGAATATTTTAAACATTTAAGTCTTAGTTTTAGCATTATATACAACCAAAATATCACATAAAATAGAAAAAAAAAACTAGCTACTAAGGCTTCCGAGGAATGGGGTGGTTAGCAACACTAACCACTATGACTGTTGATACAAAGAAAACTATGATGAATTATGAATATTATTTATTAATATTAAACGTTATAAAGAGCTTTTACCAAGGCAAAGCTAACGTAAAAATTACTTTTTTATGGAAATCTGAATAACTTGTTTTTCCTTTGCGAATGCAAAGTGGCACTTTACACGTATTGCACTGCCATATAGTACGCACTGGAGATCTTCTCGAAGTGCTACTCTTAGGTTGATGGCGACTGCATTCTAGACGAATTTCTTCAGGGACTGTAGGTTTTTGACGTTTTATAAATGAAGGTCCTCGAGAAGAGGCCACAGAACTTTTCTTGTCGAACAGGCAAAGAAAAATACTTTACCGCAAAATTCAACACGACGAAAGTGAACTATCATTTATTTAATATATTGCCAATCGGTTGTATCTTGTTAAGTAGGGTTCGAACTTTCGTGATAATTCAACGGGTTGTCGCTAGATGACGTGGATATTAAAATAAAAGATCGGAAATAGGTGGTTAGTGACACTAACAACCAAGACTGAAAGAGTTAAACATATCGCAATTATCAATTTTCATGGTACGCCATGATTGAAATGTTGAACCAAATGAAAACCTGTAACTTTAAAACGAAAACGTAGGTACGTAACTAGACGCTAAATCCAATGTTTAGTCCATTACATTTTACTACCTAATTAAAATTTAATGGATGCAATTTATCTCTTTAACAAACAATTATAATAAAATATCAGAATGCCTACTTAAACAATTTTGTGCGAATCCAACCCACCACCTACCAATTCGGCCGCAAAAAAATTTTGAATTTTACTTTTAGATCACCAGTTGGGTTTTGAATTGGCCCAAAAAAAACCGTCACTGTTATAGATATTCAGTCTAGCATACTTGTATTATAGAGGTCAATGCCTCCCAGACATTAAAATACCTTTAATTTAATGTCAGTTTTGGTCCCAGACAATATTTACACAATGCGCCATTAGTTTGCTTCAACTGTAAAGGTGTTTAATCTATTGTTCTCATTAATAATCGTCTTGATCTTAGTACCAAGCCAAGCCGTTGTAAACACGACTAACGCGTTCGCAGGTCGAAGTAGAAACCCAATCTTTGTTGTGTGTACAGTCTGGAAACTAATTTGTTTAATTTCCTTCTACAGACAATACCACGTCAACTTACCACAAACGGTCAAATTCTTAATTAATATTAAATTCTATGTTCTGGACTTGAAGCTAGAAATAGAATAGTTTTGTGTTGGATTATGTGCTGTTGACTGTACAAAACGTACGTACTTTGTTAGCGGTATGTGGACTGCACAAAGGAAGTTGTTTGAGTTAAATTTCCAGGATTGCTAGAAAGCACTGCTTTAACTGCATCGAACTCTGTTCCGACTTATTTGCCTATATAAAACTTAACACCATGTCTATTAAACAATAATAATATTTCAGACTTATGTGAAGTATTTGGTGTTTAGATTTAGTTTAGATGATAAAAAACTGTTTCACATATGAAACGAAAAGAAGTAAATTATATTCGGTAGATATAACATTTGAATTTGGCACTTCAAAATGCTCATATGTAAACGAAAATGGATTTTAAGATGTTTATTGACTCTAAGTATAATGTCTGTATGTTTTACATCTTGTGTAACGGTTTTCATTATTATTATTATAAAGGCAACATTTTTTTCAGAATGATTGGACGATCCCGCTACCTCGCGACGAGCGGCAGGAGTTGGAGTTGTTTGGCACTGGCAACACAGGCATCAACTTCTCCAAATACGAGGATATACCGGTTGAGGCCAGCGGCGACCGCGTACCGGACTTTATTACCAGCGTAAGTCAGACAGTTCCATCAACACAAATATTGGAGGATATCTGCTGGTTATTATAGACATCCATAGAGTTTTCAATTCAGTAGAATAAGTCACAAGCAGACGGCGATCACGTGAATACTATAACCTTTTATAATTGCAGACTTAAACGTCTCTAATTGGGATCTTATATGTATTTGCTATACACAGAATATATAAAAAATTGTAGCATTCATTATTGAGATTACTGGTATGCTGATCGTATCTATTTGGTTCATAATAAAGCTTCAAACGTATATCCGCATGGTCATATTACGATATTACAACAAATAGCGATATTAACAGAATTTTTGTAGACTTTAAATAGAACATAGTTTGTAAATTAGTAGATATTCGAAGCGAGTCCGGATATGTTGGCTAAATAGTTGTCGCCATGTGGAGATTACACGACGATAAGAGAGTGACATATTGCAACACGCTTCCTCGTGGAAGAGAAGCTTTAATAAATTTAAAATTATGAAAAAATTGTAGAATTTAATTAACATAATTTCAATTTCATACAAAAAATTTATAAGTCAAATGAACATAACACTAAAAAGAGTAGTCATTTAAATGTTTCGGTTTTTTGGACTTGTACCCATAGATCATATACATGTGATGATAAATTTATTAACTTTTTTACAACTCACAAAATGTATAGTGCCAAATTAAAATTTGTGACCTACATAATTAACGGACACTAACAAACACATATTATTATCAGATAAAATGCTTATTATTCTCAACAAACACTACTGGCTTTGTCACAATAGTTGATATTAACTATAGCATACATTTGGTATGGTTCCAACGCTTTTGGCGGCCGTATCGGTTTAATACAAAACATACCGATTATGATCCTCACCGGTGTACTAAGCACATGTATCCTTAATGAAATTATGGACTAGTCATCAATTCATATCATTCAATTATGAATATGAATGATATGAATTCTCGAATTTAATTAATGGATTTAAATATGATCTGAGTTCAATAGATACGTAAACAGAAGTTCAATGTTCTCTTATCACATTCTATGATTTCATATGGTAGGTCAAATAATGCTTGAACAACTCAACTTAGCAACAAGTTTTGAGGTACTATAGGTATGATTTCTTTAAAATCTTAAAAATCTGACCTGTTTTTCTAGAAAGTTTAGAAGACTTAGTTTTCTATGTAAAAAACAATGTCGCTTCGATATATCAGTTTATGCATAATATCTAAAGCATCAAATGAATTATAAAGTATGCAGAACAATGTTGTGACTTCATAAATATAGGTAAAAATATATTATTTTATCACATTTTATAATTAAACATGGCGGGCAAAGAATGCCTCAATGACTCAGCTTAGTAACAACCATTTTGAGGTTCTCATCATGAAACTTTCATTGCATCATACCTACTTAATATTTAAGAAACCAATGGTAATGTCAATATGCCAACTTTGGACCTTAGAGATCTAGTTTTACCTAACTATACTTACCCATTCAGTTTTAAAAACTTATGTAACAAAATAAAAATTAATAAGTATTTAGAATATTAATTCTTTGCAAACATGTCGAGGTGAATACTATCAAATAAAGTAGGAGAGTGAAGAGATTGATTCTAAATAAAATAAAGAAATTGACTTACGGTTTATTCTTTTAACTACATATTTGCTACTTTTTTTACATTAACACATTCGTTGTACAGTTCGATCAGGTTAACCTGACGGACTTAATGCGTTCGAACATCTCGCTCGCCCGCTACGACAAGCCGACGCCGGTGCAGAAGTACGCAATCCCCATCGTACTGGGCCGCCGGGACGTGATGGCATGCGCGCAGACCGGCTCCGGCAAGACGGCCGCCTTCCTCGTGCCCATACTCAATCAAATGTACGAAGCGGGGCCCGTCAAGATGGGGTGAGTATTCATTTATGATCAACAGTGACTTCATAAGTGATCAATTAGAATGATCACACAACAACAACAAAAAAGTGAAATTTATAAATATTATTGACTTCTTTAATAAATCTTTCCTTAATTGTTTTTTACTTTGAGGTTGGCATCATCTAGTTATATCAATCTTATTATGCTGTACATAATATATTGTACCTATATAATACTATAGTGTGGATAGTGACCAAGATTTAATTTGTTTCTTAAATCCAATTATTCATCCTTAACTGCTTGATTTTGCCGTTTTGACATATATGTTTAGTAATTATCCAATTTTGTATTCTATATCTATAGCCTTTTCTTTTTATTAATTTATATTATTATTTAAAGGGACTAGTTTGGTGAGTACTTTAATATGTACTGTGTTTTCGTTACAGGTCGTATAATAGACGTAAACAGTACCCTCTGGGCTTGGTGCTGGCTCCGACGCGAGAGCTTGCCACCCAGATTTATGATGAGGCTAGAAAGTTTGCCTATCGCTCCCGTGTGCGACCCTGTGTCGTGTAAGTATACAAATGATTTTTTTAGGAGGTTTGTAAAATATTGTCCCCAGGACCAATATTGGTTACTTCCATTTTTGTTGTATTTACTTATAACATCATAAATCATCATGGCAACTATTTAATTAAAAATATATTTTTCCTTTATCGTATTAGTCTTGACCAAAATTAACTACTAACAATATTACAGTTACGGTGGCTCCCCGATACACGAACAGTTCCGCGAGCTGGAACGTGGTTGCCACCTGCTAGTGGCGACCCCTGGCCGCCTTGTGGACCACTTGGCTCGAGGCCGCGTAGTCCTAGACCACTGTCGGCACTTGGTCCTGGACGAGGCCGATCGCATGCTGGACATGGGTTTTGAGCCGCAGATCCGCAAGATTGTCGAGTGCTACACGATGCCCAAGACGGGAGAACGGCAGACTCTCATGTTCTCTGCCACCTTCCCGAAGCAGATTCAAGTACTGGCGCAGGACTTTCTGCATAATTACGTGTTCCTTGCGGTAGGACGCGTCGGATCCACTTCTGAGAATATCACACAAAAGGTAAGTCATATATCAATTTATATTTATTAGTATATACTTGAGTTGCTTAGTTTTAAAGGAGAACAAACTGAAGCTGGCTCACTTGCTTTTCGATTTTCTACCAAATACTAGTCTTTGATCATACTTTTAAGCACTTGTGCAACTGCTTACCATGTTTAAACATATTTTTTTTCTTAGGTTGTGTGGGTAGAAGAAATGGACAAACGTTCATTTTTATTGGATCTACTGAATGCTTCCAATCTGCTCCAGCGCTCTAGTCCTGAAGAGGACCAACTAATACTTGTCTTTGTTGAGACTAGAAAGGGTATGTACTACTATATATTTCTGTTACTTAAATTTAGTTGACAGTTATTAAAACTGTTTCTAATAACTGGTTGATTCACAGGCGCGGATCAATTGGAAGAATACCTGGACACGCAAGGCTACCCGGTGACGTCGATCCATGGCGATCGTACACAGCGCGAGCGTGAAGAAGCGCTACGCCGTTTCCGCACCGGCCAAACGCCCATACTTGTGGCTACTGCTGTTGCCGCCAGAGGTTACATTAATTCTTACTAACAAAATTATTGATGAATCACTATGAACAAAATTCTTAGCAGCCACAGCCGACATCTTATTTTCAACTTCAAATTAATGACCCTCTAAAAGGCAATAAAAAAATTACTAGTACGCCACTTCACAATTTCCATCTTTCATCATTATTTATGCCACATAAGGTTATTTTGACATTTAAAGTTAAAAATCTGTTGAGAATACCATTCTTGGTGGTATGCATCACTGGCAGCTGGAAAAATTGATTCTTTAAATTGGCTAAGAATCATTCACACAGACCCAACCTTACACAATACCTTTTCATTGTTCCCAGGTCTGGACATTCCACACGTGCGGCACGTGATAAACTTCGACTTGCCGTCTGACGTCGAAGAGTACGTGCACCGCATCGGTCGTACAGGCCGTATGGGTAATCTGGGGGTAGCCACTTCCTTCTTTAACGACACCAACCGTGGCCTCGCCCGCGATCTCGTCGAGCTCTTGGTAGAAGCTAAGCAAGATGTGCCCAAGTGAGTAGCTGAGAGTACATACAATACCATCCAAAAATTTGGAAGCATACCTGTTTTTGACCAAAACGGAACATTACCTACTTTATGCGGTAAAAGTTTGTGATAAATGTTATCTTCATGGCTTTTTACTATTGTTTACACAACAACAAAAGGATCATCGGCTCTCATTAAACAAACAAGTTCCAAAATTATGACGAGACATGAAATTTGTGACTTAATTCTGCGATTGTTTTCTTTTGTACTTTGACGTATTGCTATCGGTAGTATTTGTTGTTTTTAACTTATTTGGGTCCTATTTAGTCACACTTGAGCATTGACACGCGCAAGTTATGATATTAACATTATCTACGACTACGGTTTTCCCATAATTATTCTTCTGAAAATGGCAAAACGCAAGCAAATCCCGCTTTAACAGCGATGTGCTATTTGTACTCTTCGTGAAGAAGGATACAGTGAAATAAACGCGGCAAGGTTCGGATTTCTTTTAAAGGTGTTCACTACACTCTTGCTAGAAATCAAGAAACTGGAACAAATGCAGACAAAAAGTTCAGGCAGGCCTAAAACCACAACTAATCAAGAGGATAACTTCATCAGAGTTCTGTCTAAACGTTATATATTTCCTAGATGAGACATATACAAGGTGGCGCAAAAAGAATGCATGGATTTTGAAATGTTATAAGTTTGTTTATTATAATCATACAACATTTCTTTTAATACCAAAACGATCAGCAATCAACCCAATTTAAGAATTGGTCATTAATTTCATTTATATTGGTTCTTTAATTGTACTTCAGTACATTGGACAAAACAGGGATTGGTTATAATTATACTCGTAAATATAGTGTAAAAAATGTGCTTTGATATTGTAAGATCTGTCTGACACTAAGAATCTCATTTGCGTTCATGTTCTTTCCTTCGTTGCGGTCAGACTATAGCACTAATTTTGTACCCACGCACCTAACTTTGAAGCGTAGTTTTCATCGCAACTTTTGAAACATTTCTCAAACTGAAACGACTTGCTCTGGCGACATTTCGTCAAAGCATTTTTAGCATGGTATTTTTATTTTATCAATGAGATAAAATAAAAATACCATTGCTTTGCTCCATTCTATATTACAACACATAGATGAATGTAATTTTTCTCATATTTTTATTCAATCCTTTCGCTGTTTTTTTATGGTCTTTCTTTAATATTATATATTAACCCGTAATAGCGTTCAATAATATTGTGTGTACAGGCGCTCAATAGTATTACGAACAAACATTAATTTCAATATATTAGATATGGTCTTCCGTCCGGCTGGTATAAAATAACTTTTATATTGTCCAGTTGGCTGACGAGCACAGCGGCGGACGGGCGGTTGGGCGGTGGCGGGCGGCGAACTGGTGGCAGTCGCTCGAGCGGCAGCCGATTCGGCGGCGGCGGCGGTGGAAGCGGCTTTGGCGCGCGCGATTTCCGTACACAGCCCAGGCAGGCGCCGCGCTCCGCTGGCCCGTCTACCATGACTGGATCTGGTCAGTGTTTTATTTATTTATTTGATATGCCAAAGAATAGTTTTGGCTTTCTAAGCTTTGTGGATTATTAACCGTTATGTGCTCGTAAACATGGCAAGTGAAACGAAACAGCAGTAAACGTCTCTTCGTGTGAGATAACGGTGGTTTACCGGTGTCTAATGAAAATAGTGTTCATGGTGGAATCTCACTTTTTACTCCCAATTCACAGATTGTATACTACTTTTATGAAAATGATACATGTTTCAAGTTAAAATGTCATAAAGTTACATGATCGTTACACACGCTCTCTCAAGAAATCCACGGTTTGAGTAAATCCCCATGACTTTACTAAAACTCAGGGATAGGGGTCAGCCTCACCTAAAAGAGAGAAGAAATTATTTTTTGCCTCCTCTCATGCCTTTGCGTCCTTACATAATAACAAACTTTAACTGAACATGGTGATAAACAAATATAGGCGAATACGACCTATATTTCTGTGATGGTAAACCTAGAATCAATTGAAGGCCATCGGACTGCTTGTGATGAGGCCAAATTCGTTATCAAAGTCATATTAGTCAGTACAGCCAAAATAAATTACTGGCGCCGCAAAACGCGGTTGTAAGGCACGTGACAAAGCTTTGCCACCCACTCTATTTGCATGCGCAGATCTATCACGTAACAAGTAACTCGGAAAGAAAAATTTTGAAACACACACAACTTTTTTTTTTTATTTGTGGACAGTGAAATATGATAGTTAAAGTGTAACATAACTATTATGCTTACTAAAAAAATATTATCTCATGCATGAATTTCAATCAAATCACATCATTATCATATGGCTCATGAATTTTGTGATATTACTACTGGTTGATAAATTATTTTAATAGAAAAATATAAAAAAAAATCGACGTGGCTCACAGGTAAATTCTCAGGCGGGAATCAAACCCACAAGCTTCTTGGATGTCTGTCTCCCAAATGCCTTGTGAACAACAGTCGAAATTTTCTAGTACCTTTCTACTTGTTACACTGTAGGCCAGCATTGTCTCATTGATGAGAGGAACATCCTCTCTTATTCGAAAGAAACATTTTCACAAATGTTTGGACAATGGATTAAGATGAAACAGCAATTATGTTTTTAGTTTTTATGGATTTTATATATTTTGCATTTTTCAATTTTTCTTTCACACCTGAGAATTGTGAGCCGTCTATATATTTTTGTATTTTTTTTATTAAAATAATTTATCATATAAGATAACATTGAAAAATGCAAAATACTACATAAAAAACAATAAAAAATATTACACTGTTTTTTTAAATATTTGTAACACTTTTTATATGAAGCCTTAAAAAGTAACTAGTGGTCAGCTGATATGTGCTTCTATAACATATAAGTTGCTTATTCAATATAACAAAATATAATGAGCTGTTTTAACCTCACTAAATAAAAATACACCTCCCGTAGTACGGGCCGGGACCACAAATGGTAGCAGAACTGCAGTTTCCAACCTGTCAACCAAATGCAGAAATTATGCAAAACTCAATCGATGAGTTAAATAATGAAATTTTACTTACATAATTGTATTGTTACTAACCAAATATGGATGTGCCCCCTTTTTTAGGGAGACCTCCATCACGCTGTGGACGTTTTTCGTCTGAGATTTTGAAGACTTTATTATGATCGTTGGTTGCAGGATTCGGATACAGCGGTGGCGGCAACTACGGCGGCTCGTATGGCGGGTCGTACGGCGGTGGCGGCGGCGGCGGTAGCGGCGGCCCCGACTGGTGGGACTCGTAAGGCGCCCGCGCCCGCACCCGCACCGCCCCCCTGCCCCCCGCTGCTCCCTCGCTGCTCCCCCCCACGCACTAGGAAACACATATTTATCACTGTACTCGACAAACATTAAATTGAAACCTAATCCGCCCCCTCGATTTTGTAACTTATAATCTCACTAGCGACCCGCCCCGGCTTCGCACGGTGGCAATAAATATACTAAAGAATGTCTTACAACAACGTTCACAGCAGATAAAAAATGGTTATTGTTGGTTATCCCTAAGAGATAGACATATACCATCGCGATCATTTTTGTAGACCTTTTTAAGGTCACAATACTGTAGTACATTATTTTGATCTATCTCGTAGGGTTCAGCCAGCATTTGCAATATAAGCGCAAAAAATGTGTTCATTTACGACATGAACACGCATCTCAAAATTATCAGTATTTCTCTACTATATTATGCATGTATTATACATATAAACCTTCCTTTTGAACCACTCTATTGATTAAAAAAAACCGCATCAAAATCTGTTGCGTAGTTTTGAAGATTTAAGCATACATAAGGACAGACAGACAGCAGGACGACTTTGTTTTATACTTTGTAGTGATTGTAGAGTCTCGGTAGTTCGAGTTTTTGTCAAAAATCAAATATCCTTTACTGGCTATTTTAAAATTGTCATTTTTTTTTACTATGTAACAATGGATATTTCAAAAATGTCTAAAACTCGAACTAACGAAGCTCTCTGGTGAGATTGTACATTACAGAATTGACACGCTGAACTGGGATTCATGAAATGTTTGTTTAATCACACTGAAGTTGACTTTGGATACCTATCCACGTATACGTATTTTTCATTATATTCGATATTTATAGACGTCAATTTCGAGCTAGTAGTGGATTTTTTTTACTTTTTAAATATCTAAAGATGCGGTTTAAAATCGCATCTAGCTTTGGTGTGCATTCTCTCTTATACGCTAATTGGTATATGCGATTGCCACACCGTCTTGCATCGTGTCCGAAGTGTAGTGCTCCATAATATGGAAAGAAATTTTTGGCTGTGTAGGATTATTTTTCTTACTCTGAATGAATAATGAAAATTTATATCTAGGTTACTTAAATTGTCTCTGCTGAAAGATGCTCAGAGCGACCTGAATTTTTTAGCATAGATATCCATATAGAAACTCCTTTACATTGTGGATGTTATCAAAATTTTATTATATTTTACTTCGTTTTACAGTCTCTACTATATTTTGAAAAGATACGTAAAAAAACATGCGATCTACATAGTGATAAATATGTGTGCCCAGTTGTAGGCAACTGTCACTCTGGGGATTTGTAAACACTGCGAGATAATTTGCGAAAAAGCTCATGTGCAATCAAATACTAAAAGAGCAACGCAGACTTTAAAATATGTTTTAAAATCGCCAGTGCGATAAACCCTATTGACTTCTACTTAACTATGAAAATAGACGAACATAGCAATGAAAAGCTTGCTCGTTTTCCCACTGTACCAGTTGACTTTATTGAGACCACAATCCCTGTGAGGGTAACCAAATGTAACCCGCAAATGTAAAATAAAATGTAAACGAAAATAATTTTTAGACTTTTCATTTTATTGTGTTCACGTAGATAGAAAAAAATCTAATGTTAAGATATTGGTCTATACAACCTAATGATCAATTGATTTTAAACTATTCGATAGCCTATCATTACAAAATATGGATACCAAAATAGGGCTTTCGAGGATTTGACGATGAAGACTGTTTTAGTAACATGTTTTCTATTTTTTTGTTTTTTATATTGAGGTCTTATAGGTGATAATATAAAGTATCTGCAAGAGTTATTTAGGTATTTTATGTTGAAATAAGATAATTATACAGATAATTATTAATGTTATGTGTACGTATGTTTATGTGATAAACTAAAAGAGCAGTATTCCGAAGTGAGTGGGGTTTAGTCTATGTTCGTCTATCGAGTTTATGCTATACCTGTCTATTGATGCCAAAGCTTGTCATCCGTCACAAACTGCAGCGGTCTCCGTCTCCCATTCTGAAGCAGCTTCGGTGAATATTAGTTTTAAGTGAGTAGCCGTAGGTCGTCGTCGTCGCGGCGGAGGGGTGTTAGATTAATTTGTTTCTCGATCGGTAAACTGAGTCGGACTGAAATTGCCCCGTGATTATTTAATAACGTTTTTACTGTGGAGGAGAGCGGTGCGACTGAAGGTGAATGCGAGCCTGGGCGCGGGCACTGAATCTCAGACGAACTGCCCGAGCTCACGGCGTGTGATGTTTCTTAATATTGACATTGTATTTGCGCGGGCGCTATTCGGCCCGCGATTCCGATTGCTCGCGATCATTACCGAGGATCGATTAGGATAAATTACGATCATCCGTTTTATTTGTGTCGCGTATACCGTGACTTGCACGCCTTTTATGAGTTTTAGTTCCGATTATGTGAGTAGTCGATTTTTAATATAGAAATATTTTTTGATGTTCTTCGATCTGTATCGTGAATCCTTAAATGAATAATGTCATGATGTATTTTCGATTTTCTATTTTTCTGACAGTCTCGTTGCTGACTCACTCGTGACACTGGACTTTTGAAGCATTTATTGCACCTAAAATCGATGTAGCTATTGATGCAGTAGAATTAGAAATTGAAAGTACCGATACAGTATCATAGTAAATAATTACTAAATTTTGTCTGTAGAAATCCATATTGTAACAACTGTCATCGACGTGATCTATAATTTGAATGTGAATTTACCAATAAAAATTAAGAAACATGGTATTTCTGTTTTTATTTTTTGCATCCTTGAAAATTCATGTCTTCACCATAGACATCTAATTTATCACCATGATGCTTAAAGCGGAATTCACAATCTTGTATTTTCATAATAACTAGACATGGTAAATACATATCTTTTCTATGGATAAGAAAATAGAGGGATACGGCTCTACCGCACATAGGCACATATTATCGAGGCATTTTTGCACATGGTTCAAGATTGAACATGTTTGAGTGATTTTATGAGGTAGGTTTGAACACAATTTTTTCGTGGAAATTATTTACGAAACATTCAAATTTTATAAGCCAATGTAAGTAGCGGCACGAAACTAGCGATGACCGTTATTCCGCAGAAGTAAAAAATAAGGTCCCTTGGCCCCCCAATGGATACAGGGTTGAAGGGCGGGCGTGCGTTGCGCCGATTGGCTCTCCAGTCGTACTCTGTCCCCCGTACTGATACGACACCCGCGCACTTCCATTGTACAGTCACATTTTAAATTGTTTTGTTTTATTAAGTTTGAACTATTTTTAAAAAGTGAAAATGCTAAGAAGAAATACTGTTTTGAGAAAACAGGCTCGGAAAATGGTGTATGACGTGCATTATTTTTTGAAAAGGGAATCTAATGACTTCATTCATTCCTTAAAACAAACACCCATCCTTTCAAGCAGCAGATTTAGGCAGTGCCTAGTGTGGGCTCCAGTCTCCTACAAGCACAATAACTCTCTGATTTTATGCTTTTATTTTTATATTACATACCAACCTACCTATTGTCGAGAACATAAATAAATTTTAATTTGACAACAGAACTTTGGCACACTTGAACATTAACTAACCTAATATTTATTAAAGTAATATTTGCGTGCGTGACAGTACAGTGCCCAAATAGCAGCTAACCTCCACATGTTTTTCACGGCTGGGCTTACTATTTGTGGGAGGTCAGGATGGCGTAATAATTAGACCACTACAATGTTGATCAGTCTTTTACTCTTGACAGGGTAACCCCGTAACAATCGAGCAGACGAAAGAGATCGATAAGACCGCTAAACTCCATTCCATACTATTCAGCGTTTAATCGGGGAAAATTCCCCGCTTAAACCTAAGACGAAAAAATCAAAATAACATCTATTAAATTCTAAAGTATCTAATGTTAACAGATTACACTGACCTAAACAGATAAAACTTAGATGTAAACACTTTAAATACTTTTGACAACTAAATCATATTATATTAGACCATTTAATTATAAGATAAATTATTATAATAGAAAAATACTAGAAAAAATCGACTCGGGTCACAAGTGAATTCTCAGGCGTAGGGGTCACAAAAACCCCTAAACATATTAAACCCCTGAAAAATCCCATCTCACTTATTTACCCCCTAAATTTATGGGGAAAACCCCTAAGTTGGGAATCCTGGTTACGTGCCGAGGCCTGTACTAACACATATTAGGTAGGGATGTATTTCAGTAACTGAAACGATAATTCTAACAGTCCTTTCTCCATGAAAGTATTAAAAATTAAACCCGAACCCCCTTGTTGACAAGGCAACTAGTGCAACTATCAACCCCTATCTCAGACCTTCACAGCCCCCCCGACGGCTTCGTTTTCGACGCCAACGGCATGCCCTAGACACCCCCAATGATCCGATCACTTGGGCAAATGCTTCTCCAATTCCTCCCACACAGAACACACACAGTCCAGTTACTCACCACACACACTCATATACGCGTTTGTACACCGTACCGGTAGGTCCAAAGTGCGAAGACCCGGTCTATTCAATTCAATGCTTTACCAGGTACAGGCACATACCTTTCTTGGCGCTTCTCTCCCCTGCAACACGGCGTACCATAGCCGAGGTCTGAGCCCTTAGAGACGACCTATGGCTCCCTGTGCTCCCTTTCCGGCTAGAGCGCCGTAGTGATTCTATGCTGGTTCGGAGACTCCCTCATAGGAAATGCCGTCCAGCTAGAAAACCACTATGGGGGCTCGCTACTCTCGGCTTGAGGGCCATTTAAGGATTTCGCCGTCCCAAATCCCGGTATCGTTGTTAAAGTCATCTGCGACCAACATCAATCACACATCAAAATAAAAATCAGCGCTAGAGTTACGTGCCGCGACCTGTACTACCAGTTATTAGGTAGGGATGTATTTTAGTAACTAAAACGATAACTCTGACCGTCTTTCCTCCATGAAAGTATGAGTAAATATTACATCTTATATACTTTTCTAAAGTATTATCTATTAGTTTCGAGTTTTATACGTTACTAACAATAATATTAATTAAACAAGTTTGCACCGACTTTAACTGTTTATTTACTCAGCTTTTCGGTTGACTGGTGAAGAGTTCTCCGCAATTTGTGTTGTTTTGTGTGCAATGAAGTATAAATAAATAAATATCGGCATATATAATTATGCTCATTGATATAATCGATAGAGTTGCAAGGAATGTCATAAGTACTTTAAGGCCTATCCTACCCTATTCTTATCTGTTATCTTTCTATCCCTAAGACCGCCTCACAACCAACATTGTTGGGCACCGAAAGTAACGACGACAATGCGCGACGATATATTAATGTATGCAGTTCTGGAAAGTGTCTTTTCCTCTTATATGCCATATTGATTTCCCAGTCATCGCCCCCAAATCGACGAGCAAAATTACATGGTAAAATCTAAACGTCTTAGCCGTATAATTAGTCTGGGTGGAATTCTTCATTAAGGCGCGTAAGGCTTGTGATGTCTTTAAGTACTGAGAGGTCTACTTTCTAGGGGCTGTACCTAATGTTTTTTAGCCTTGCATATGTATTATAACGTTGTCAAGTGTCACTTCTTTGGAAAATAAATCTAAAGTACAGCTCCAGTACTTCGTGTTCTAACAATCCGTCATAATCATGCGTCCGATTGGAATGGCAAGGGAATTACATATAACGTTTTCCATTTAGACAAAATTGTCGACACTGTGTTGCATTGTGTCGACCATACTATAGCAAAAACCTAATGTCAACTTAGTTGGCACACACACACACACAAAAAGTTGACACAGTGCAACACAGTGTCGACTTTTTTTCTAAATGGAAAACGCTCATAATAAAGTTCAAAAGCTTTCATCAGTCCATGGAATTAAGTTTTTGTCATTTTTTTGCGTTAAGTTGAAATCTAATTAAGTTTCCTTTAATTTTATATGGAAGATGGTTTTTGTAGAAAAGAATCATGCCA
Organism: Calamotropha paludella; assembly: GCA_927399485.1. NCBI lineage: Eukaryota > Metazoa > Arthropoda > Insecta > Lepidoptera > Crambidae > Calamotropha > Calamotropha paludella. The sequence continues at coordinate 14,637,969 of OV656805.1, forward strand.
AAAAATCGACTCATTATTAGACTGCCCTAGTGTGCACGTGAATTGCAATTGTTTCAATTATGCTGTTGCCAGTGCCCTGCTGATGTGACCAAGGCTTTATTCATTCGTCGTGGGTACCTTACTTACCTACGCTACACTGTTTTTCGTTTACTCTGTCATTAAAAACCTACATGAACGTCCATATTTAATGATGCATAAATAGAAATAGGTAGCTTTTTCATTACAAACAGTACCTAGTACATTAAATTAAAACAAAAAAATATTGAACTCAAAATATCAAAAATAACTCAAAAATACAAAAAGATATTGAACTCAATCAGCTCTAAAGATTATTAACCGTTTTGGGAAGTTGGTTTGCTGTTGAAGGATTAAGCTATACTTTTGACGTTCGGACTTATCTTATGGCGTTGTAACAGATATTTTTACAGCGCTAGGAAGATGAACTTTGGCATAAAGATATCTTTTGATCACATCGACAAAACTGTAGAATAATACAGTATGGGGTGTCGTTGGATAGATCGTTTAAAAATATTGACTTTCCGAAACCATTTTCCAATTCAGGAATCCAATTGAGAGAAATCAAGCGTTAACTTTTGTTAATGTCAAGTGTCCTTCTCTACCAGCTAAATGGTTCGTTTAAAACTCAGAACAATAGAGTTTAAAGAACCGCGAAAGTTTTTGTAACTATCTAATTCAGATAGTAATTATTAGCACAAAAGACATGTAAAATTGTCATTTAAGTACGCATAATGAGCCAAGAAAAGGTACAGTTAGGTATTATCTTGATGTTGGCATAGTATAGATACATCTAGCTAGACAAGCCTAATAGGTACTTCGGAAATTCAATGAACCTGTCCTGGCAATACTATAGTAGGTACCTACTTATCCATATTCCATCCATCCTTAATAGGAAAAAACTATCTTGTGAACGTTTCTAATTGCAAAACAATTTATTTAAATGTGAAATAGACTCCCAAAAATCTAGAGGTAGGTAAGTACCTATAGTATGTTTTTATTTAGTAGGTAGTACTAATACTTATAACTAAAGATTTTTCACTACAAAGGATTTAACTTCTCTTAGCAGTCAGGTGGAAGTTTAACTCACATCCTCTCTCTATCCGGGCGAGTGCTCTTCCCGAATAAATATTTTGATTTGATGATTATAGCAGTAAAAAGTAAGCTTTTCACACGTTTTAAGATTATCAGCTCTTTGTAGGTTTTATGCTTAACTCCTCAGGAACTTACAACAAATATTATATTTGGGCGTACTTCTACTGCAGGTTTTAATGAATAGGTTATAGATGAGTGCTGATTCAGGTATCATTAGGTATATGAAATGAGAGCGTCTCACGGTTATGATGGACCAAGAAAGAAAAATAAGACACTGGTGTTTTATTTAAGCTTTATTTTTATTAAATTCAATAAAAAAATGACATAGTTTTGTGAAGTACCTACATACATTTTAAATATTACTATTACCTACCTTTTCTTACATGTTTGGATATAAAATCGTTTATAACATCTTGAAAGTTGACCTTTTCCAATAGGTCAATCGTTCAAACGTCGTTATTGAAAATGAATTTAAAAGGTTCTGAGACATTGACGATTAGGCAGTTTTTTAGTACTTTTGATTTTGTAAAGTTACGTTCACCCGTTGCTATTGATATCATCAAACTTCTGTATATTTGCAATGCTATCATCACATACGGTAAAGTTGATTGTAACATATTATCAAAATTTTAATTTAACGATTCCTCGGTAGGTACAATTGTATCTTGCAATCTCCGCATCCTCTTATTGTAAGATGAAGTACTTGAACTGCACCGTCTTGTTTATAAGCTCTCTCGAAATAATGTCCACTAAATTTCATCATTGATCTTCTTCATAAAACGATGTTTTATGAAAAAGACTAATTTCTATAATACCCAGGTACCATCTGCACAAGACAAAATTCGGCACCCTAAAATCTTCGGATTTATAATACAAAATGAAATAAATATTTCTAAATATGTTAAATAAAATATCCAATAAATTTATCAAACTTACCTGGTAACAGTGGTAACTTCTGTTTGGTACATCTATCACTTGCTAGCAGTTTCGTCGATTTTATGAAGACACTGGCAGTCTTAACAACAAAATCTACCACTCATATCCTTAATATTTTATGTTATTCAGTTTTGAAACACAGAAAACACAAACTTTTTTATAAATTGGCTTCTCTCACAAATGGCTAAGTAATGCAGCCAACAAATCGGGGATTTACATTCACTGGATGCGTTCCGAATTAGTTCTTATATTTTAGGTATAAAAAATATCTAGCACACATCCAAATTCATAAGTTTTGAAACACAACCTCAAAATTAAATTTACAGCCACTCCCGACCGCAAAAGTTACAAATATATTATAACTATTAATATATTGGTTAATATTAGATTAAAAGAAAAACTTAATGAAATAATGTATATAGGTTGATGTGCTGTTTATTGACTGTACCGTACCTATTAACTATCTATGTGACTTATCAGTCTGAAATAACTATAAAAAATGGGAGATAAGTGGGGTTATTCACAACCGTCGGAAACTTCTCTTTCCGAATCCGTGCGGAAACTTTTCGAATGTCACCTCCATGAGCTATTCACAAATCCGACATCGGAAACTTTTGACAGTGTGATTCGGAATGAAGGCTTTATCTATCGAATTCGTATCCGACAGCTAATTGGTGTCGGAATCTTTTCCGAAAGAAAGAAAAAATTAAAATAAATAAATTATTTTGTCTTAATAATACTTTCAAATTATTATTTGCAAGTAGTATGGGGTAAGTTTATTATCTTTTTTCGTTTTAAGTGCGTTGTTAATGCTTGTTTTATATGCATTACTGGAATTAATGTTGCATTCAATAAATATAAATAATACGGGATATAATCACTTAATCTACCTTTTATCTAATGTGGTATTTAAAAATAGTTTTTTTTTTTCTATTTACTCTAATAAATAATTTAAAGCAGCCATTATATTATAAAAATATATCTTTTTCATTAGTTACTACATCACAATTTATTAACAAAATATTGTTTTCTTTTCTAAATGATAAGACAACATCACTCTTTTAATTATTAAAGTAATATAACAACAACAATTTGTTTTATATTAATAACAAAAACAGGTTGTCATATAATAGTATTTTAATTATATCATACAGAAAATATTATTTTGGTAACTATATACATAATATGAAATTGATAAAGCACCAGATTAACCATATAGTATTTACGTTAAACTAAACCACTTTATTTTCACTGGGGTCTGTTACCTTTTATTTACAAAGCTAGTTTAAAGGAACACAATTATTAAGACATTACATGGAACAGTTTTTATTTAAGTGAATTACTTATTAAGTTGTAAGTTGCTTGTTTCATTTAACATATTTTGTGACAAACTTGCTTGAAATCATGAAAAATGATCATATCTAGTACTTTGTTATTTTCTACTATATTAGTCCATATCCTACCATTTTATAACATTCTTTGTAAATGCGCTTTACTACTGCAAGTTAGCACTATAAGTAGTCTGTGCATACGGATTCGGAAACTTGTTTTCGATGGGATTTGTGAATAACGTTTTACAATCCGTTCGGGAACAAATTTGACATTTCGAATTCGGAAGGTATCGGGCACGGAAAGTTTCGGACGTTTGTGAATAAGTAGCAAGGTCTGCAAAGATTTCGAATACGTCATATTGTAAACGTAAAATAATTTTTATTTGAAGCCAAATCTATAAGGAATACTTAAAAATAAACTAAATAAATTTGGCGAATAGTAGGTATTTCAGTAAACAATTCCGTGCCGAATCTGTGAATACGTTTCCTAATCTGGCTTTGAACATGCTTGAGACCGAAAAAATACAATTTTGTCATTTATATTTTATATAATCTAATTAAGACTACCCGTGTGGAAATATTTTTCAGAAATAATTTCTGATTTACTCCGAAAAAATCAGAAAATTTCTTATAACGATACGAAATATTCAGAATCTTTCTCAAATTTGTAACATGTTTTTTTAGAAAGTTTCGGTAAGAAGAAGAGTAAATCGGAAGAAAAAAATTTTGCATATTTGAAACTTTCTAATAATTTCAGACTAAATTTGAAGCGTAAGTTTGGAGAGTTCCTGAGCTTTTCAGAGAGTTTCATAATAAAATAAGGATAAATTTAGTCTGAAACTCTCTGAAATTCTCTAAAAACTGAGAGATTTTTCTTAGCGAATAAAGTTACTCTGAAACTCTTAGTAACCTTCTTGAAATATTCAAACTTAGTCATGTTTTATCCTAGCTTTATTCTAACACTCTTTGAATTGTTAAAAAATTCATCAAACCGAATTTTCCCATTTTCTAAAATTTAGTCTGAAATTATCAGAAAGTTTCAAATATACAAAAATTTTTTCTTCCGATATACTCTTCTTCTTCCCGAAACTTTCTAAAAAACATGTTTCAAATTTGAGAAAGATTCTGAATATTTCGTATCATTATAAGAAAATTTCTGATTTTTTCGGAGTAAATCAGAAATTATTTCTGAAAAATATATCCACACGGGTATTAGTGGAGATACATTTATTTGTGTCTAAATGGTTTATAACTTAAAATATATTTTACTGTGACACGAATGTAAGCTATACTTTGTCCAATGTAGGATGATACTTTTGACAGTTGACACCTATATAGAGGGTATAAAGTTGCTATTGCAATGTCAAGCCAAACATAAGGAAACAAACGCAACCTTAGTACGTAGCAATAAGGAACGGACACCTGTCAAAAGTATCATCCTACATTGGACAAAGTAAAGACCCTATATTCTTTTAGATTAGGGAGTACTTATGTCACAAGATTTTGTTCAACAACAAGCAATCGGCTAGCGTTGCCGATCAAAACGTTTTCTGGCTAGACACAAAAAGGCGTGTCTTACTTAATAGCTTCGTACATTTTACATATAATACCCATCACACACAGTCCGTATACAGTTTACAACTTAGCAAAATAATATAATTTTACTGTTTACATCACATTAATTCCTGTAAATACCAAATATTTAGAATATATCTAAAGAAATTATTCGATAATAAAAAACTAACGTCTCTCACCAGACGCCATTAAATTGGGTATCTGGGTATTTTTTCAATGTCGCGCTATTCGTTTAGAATTGACATTCTCGTAGCCTGTTTAAGTTTAATAAGTGAACCTATTACTTTTTATCCTTTTGCTCCAGGTCTTCGTGCTAAATAAAAGAAATGCAAGTCAGGGCAGGGATGCACTCATTGTCATCTATTACATTTTTTTACGTAGTAATAATATTAACTCAATTGAAGTAAAGGGTAGGTGATAAAGCTTTGACGTAGAACTATCTACTTATGTGATAGAGATCATTCAATTTTAAGTGTTTGTGATTGTGCTCTCGGCTCGAAAAGCGCTAGATTATGTACTATTTACCAGAATGGATAGTGCGATTGTAGGGGAACCGGGTGCTGTTAACCATTTTATATTGTTGTTTATGTCAATATAATATAATAATATAATATAAGACTTCGAACATAAAATGACCGCACAAACAGTAGTTTTTCTACTGTCTGTAACAGATCATGTCCAATGAATTAATTCCATAGCAGAAAATTGCGCCTCTCAGCAGATTTGAAATCAGTAAGCGTTTGTTTCACACGGTCACTAGTCATTTGACCAAATCGGTTATCACTATCAGTATTTACTTTTTCTCTATTGCTAAACTTAAAAATTGTTGACATAATCAATTATTTAGAAAATCAAATTGCTGAATCTATTGAACTATTGATCTCGTAATTCATACCTATTAAGCTATTGCTTTATAGGTTCAATGTTGTTGACATAGTGACATTGATATGTTAATATGTATGAGTTTTGATCTAATTAATCAATGTAATGTATGCAACCCTCAATATTTGGGAATACATTGATTTAAAGTGCCGTTATGTTAACGAGAAGAATCCATAACTAATCAATGAATTTATTCTAGATTGGAGATTTTTTCTATAAAATTTAATATATTTTTGGTGTAAATCAATACTCGATGAATCAAGTAACTGTGAAGTGAACTAATTTAAACCACAATGCTGGTATTTCATGCTGATAAGTAATTTTAAGGCACATTTTATAGAAAACTACTTATACCACACCAAAGTCTTTCCAAAACATGTTTCGCTAGAGCTTGTCAAATATCAGCGGGCGCCTATTACCGTCTGCGTCTCTCACTGATTTCATTTTTATTAATTTATCTCATCGATTATGGCCAGTAATGACCAATGGCTTATTGACTGCGTCTTTTTGTGGCGCCTTTTTATTTGGATATCGCGTCTAGAGCAAGCGGGACCCCGCCGTGAAAGAATCCACGGTATGCCTAAAAGGTGACTCGTGGATAAATTACGGGCATTTCTTTCATTTTAACGATTCCCTTTATTATTTAATTTATTTTTATTGTATGTTACACATTTGCCTTGTAACAATGTTTGTTTTTGGGTCTCATTAGCATAAAACTCACGCTGCGGTCTGGTAAAAAATTAGAGGCTCGGCCATTTTGATTTCTCGATAGTTTTTATCTCATGGCGGCTGTGTAAGACCACGTGTCTATTAAAAGGATGTCTCAATTCCGTAGTAATTTGTCGGTTTTTTATGACTCCTTGGTGACATAATAAAACGATTAATTTATTATTGTCGGGGCGGACGATTCTGATCAGTTTATCGGCGCAGCTCGGTTGGACGTTAATAGTTTTATGTAAGAGGTAATTTTTATTAATTGGTCGTTTGATGAAGTCTGCGGACAAAGATGGATCATTATAGAATTATTCTCATGCATCTCATCATATTTTCCAATAGCGCTAGAAATAACAAATTATATTTGACGGTAGTAGGACCTATCTACCTAAAATGTGTTTGATAATACAGTACCTATAATAAAACAGATATAACCCATTTAACCAAACCTTATTGAACAATCTTAATATATTAAATTACCAGCACTTATTTTTTTCTTACCTATGCATAACCATACTTAAACATAGTTTACAAACAGATATGGACCATCTACTTTTATAAATAATCTAAAACAAAACCAGGACGATCTCTCTCGTGCCGTAATGGCCGTGATTAGGGGAGATAAGATCTTGAAAATTTATAATGAACCCGTCTTGTCCGCTCATGGATTGAGTTTTCGTTTTCGCCGCTATTTGTAAACAATTGTTTGTAAAACCATTTAAAGAATGTATAAGCTTTATACATAATTCCTATTCATTTGTTTTTAATCGCTTGTTATTAGTGCTTTATTATCCTAGGTACAACTGTTTTCCTTCTACCAGCCTATTAATAAGTAAGAACATTATCTTGCGATATCATGTTAAACTGTCTTAGTAAGTAAAATAAGTAGGTAGATTTAAGCGAAACAAATTAGGCGTCATAAGCAGACCCCTCCTTCCCACTGGGCACTCTGGGCAAATGCCCAGGGCCCCGCAATCGATAGGGGCACCCTAGTTCCTGCCAGATCACTAAACTAATACCGACATGTATAACTGAAAAAAATATTTAATTAGAGTAAATTAAACCCCAATTAGAGACTATATTATCGACTTGCTTATTAGCTTTTGCATGCGCGAAGCTACTCTAAGTACTCTCGTCCAAAATAAGGCTATCGAATTTTAGCATGCCTAGATAATTTTAAATATGTGAGACTCGCCCCACTTAAATTAAAGATTATCTATTTATCAATTGACAGCCAATAAAAAAAATTATGAAACTTTGTTTATCTACTTTCATTATCTATCCTAGTAATAAAAAAAGTGTTCTGTCGAAGTCATAGGGGCCCCATTATTCTTATAGGTTAGTCTCTCCTCTATAGCCTCCAATAGGTTAAAGACGGTCTGGCCATAAGATTATTGTTGAAATTTTAAGCATTCATGTAGTACCTACAGCAATAAAAAAATGACACTGCCGTCTATGGAGACCTGGGACTTATTATTTATTAACGAAAGTCGACCTGTTTTTAATGACCTTCTCACATAGGTATAATAAGGTATGAAATCGCGGGTTTTGTTAAAGCGTACACAGGAAATAAAAACCGCAATATTCTTCTACAGATGAAAACAATATGGTCAAAGAAATTGTAGAGAGTAACCATAAGAGTGCAGACCCAAACAGTTTATTCTAAGGTTCCAGCGTAGAAAGCATCTTCCCATTCTGTACAAGGCTAAAACACAAAAAAATATATTTTATCGATCAACTAAACCTTTATTTTATTAATTCTGATGTCTCCAAAGTTCATTCTTTTTAAAGAGTTTATCACAGAAATAAAAATGCACGATATTGTAAGCTTACCTTAAAATAGGTTGTGATAAGAAAGAAAACAACCATGTCTATGGTTTTATGTTATAGCGGAAACTGACTTATGGGAAAAGTCATTTAGGGCAAAGTAGGTTGAAATGAATTTTGTGAAATTTTGGTGTGCGGATTATAAGAATAATATCATATTTGGCAAATTGATTCCAGTTTGTGAAATAAAAACTGTATTAACTATTAAACTAAAAAGGAGTTGATGGCCCGGAAAAGACTGGAACTGGCACATCTTTGTTTTTAATATTATGAACTTAGCGGATTCTACATTACAATAAACCCAAATGAAATTTTTGCAGCGCAATAATAACAGTTACCTATTGAGATAATTTATTGGCACAGTCCATGTCATCGGCAGTCCAAATTTAAATCCTTTACGTCTTCCTTGACACTCGGTCAACTTTACGCAGAGAACATATAACGCTCTTCGCGTCCAGTATAATAATGCGTTCAGGATGCTGTTTGGGCTGCCGCGCTATTGTAGTGCGTCATTAATGTTTGCAGAGGCGCGAACTGATTGTTTCTACACGATCAGAAAGCGCTGCGCCTCGCTTTGGGTACGCGTGCGCGACAGCTCGAATAGCATCCTGAGCACCTTGGCTGACCGGTGGGATTCCCTACTGCTGCGCCGCTGGCTGCAGCTCCATGCTCCTACCTGTAGCTATTATTATCTGTAGCACAGGAGCGGCATCGTCGGTGGCTTAGTTAATTATTTAGCGTTTTTTGTATGTGTTTAATTATTTACTAACACTAGAATAAGACTTCTTGTCACTAACATTTTAGTATGGATTTTTAATATCTGAAATAAATAAATAATAATATTTATTCTTCTGAGCTAGAACTCTTTCTGTCTCCGTCGTAGAGTGACTCACATACTGATGTTGATAGTAAAAACACTCCGAGGCGCCGGGTTCAATCCCCGGCCGGGCAATGTAGAAAACAAACTTGTTGTGGCTCGGGTCTGGGTGTTGTGGTACCATCGTTATTTCCGAATTCCATTACCCATTTGCTTTAGCTATACTTTACTTGGGTTCAGATCAATTTATGGGATCTTCTCTTATATTCATTTGTTTATTTTAAAGTATGCAACGTCGGTATTTTTACAAAATCAGTCATCTTTCTTCTTAGTATGCGTTGGCATAATCTGAACAGAAACTAATGCGATTGTTAACACAACTCATATTTGTTAGAGGAAACCGGCAAAATAAATAAAATAGGGCACGTAACAAAGACTAGTACTTCGTGGCACGAAATGATAACCATAAGGAGCTTTGCATTTTTTTAACGCGCTGTGGCACTTCGCTTCAGACGCGCGTCGGCAGCTTTTCTTTTTAGTCCACTTAGTAATTTTTTGCATTTTTAATACATTTCTATCGATACAGATACCGATCCAAGCGCAAGACATTTCATGCAAGTATCTAAAGGTAGAACTTTGAACACTTAGGTAAGTCAAGCTGCGTTTGATTCGCGTGGGTATCGCCTTTGTATCGATACAAGCGCGCGTCGACGGAGAACCCTTGAAATTAAGCAAAATTATACGTTAAAAAAATTAATTGGTAAGGAATACATGACTAATACAACTTAGGAGGGTAGTATTTTTTTACTTAATTCATATACAAAAAACAAAATAAAACACACAGGTTAAGTGCAATCATAAATTCAGTCCAGTTTTACAGTATACCAAAGTCGTCAAAATCTATCATTTTCTACAATACATTGTGTATTGTAGAAAATGATAGATTACATTTACAATACAGATAGACACAATTACAATATGTAAGTATTTAAAAACACAAATAGAAGTTACAACTACATAGCCAGATATTGGCTTACCGTGGATGAGTTAATATTTATTCAAATGATTGCTTATATTTATTTTATCTCAAGAACCGAGTCAATACTTATCCTTACTAATATTATAAATCGGAAAGTGAGTTTGTTTGTTTGTTTGTTCCGCTTTCACGCCGTAACTACTGAACCGATTGCTTTGAAATTTTGCAGACGTAAAGATAAAAGTCCGGATTAAATAATAGGGTACTTTTTGTCCTGAAAAAAAATGATATTCCCGAGGAAAAACAAAAATATTGTTTGCTTGATGGATGGATTGTAGAAGGCGCTGTGTGTCGTTTAAAACAACGTAAAATATTGCAAAAGAATATAAACATGTAAATTTAGAAGCTAAATAATACGATAATGAATCCCCGAAAATGAGGAATTCCCGAGGGATGACGTACAATTTGTTTTATCGTCTAAATTGTTTTTTTTTACATCTACTTATCCTGAAATCACTAAAGTCAACGAATTACTAATTGGTATAAGTATCTTAGTTACGTTATTTAGTTCTTGAGGTATGCGATAGATGGCGCTGGGTGTTTTTTAAAACACGGTAACGATATGTTTTTTAAAATACATAAGAAGTGGAATGATAGCTTACGCTATTTAGTTCTAGAGGTATGCGAAAGATGGCGCTGGGTGTTTTTTAAAACGTGTTAACGAAGTGTTTTTTTAAGATACGTAAGAAGTGGAATGATATCTCGCTCTTTAACCTGTAGCTCATAGACTTATTCGGTGCACTTTTCGACTCATTTACTTACTTCCTGTTTTATCTTTATTTACTGTTTTGCGTTTTTTGCACAAGGGAAAACATATAATAAGTATAGTGTACCATTCAGTTTTGGTTTAACAACTAATTGTATCCAGCGTTACATCGCGCTTCTTAGCTTTATCTGTGGGAATGAGAAGTTTTCTTATAGTTGTGCTTTATACCGCAATACAACCGAATTCCACGCGGGCGAAGCCGCGGGCGGAAAGCTAGTCCAAAATAAATGCGTTTCGTGTATGTCTAATACAAGTGGTTATTGAAATCAATACTCTTGACGCAGAAAAGAAGTTTTTTTGGTCCCTAGAATGTTATCAAAAATCTACCAAAAAAGCATTACTACTCGATCAATATAATATCAAAGTCTTACAATCGATTCAATAAATAAATTCTACTCAGGAGGGAATGAATTGACTTTTGGCACAACATTTTTTGGCATCTAAGGTCAGAAAAGTAGGTTGACGTCTAGCTGAGGTCGATCTTTTACTAATCTCAAACGGGTCAGTCAAAAAGGCCCAGGAGACTAAGGCTATGAACAGGATACTAAGTATTGATACAAACGAACTTAAAAACCGTTGTAATTATTAAATAAAATTATGCTTTATTAATAAAAAATAGTTTAATGGCATAAACATAATGTTTTTAGTGAAAGCATTAAATACTTTTTATTATTTAATACTTTCACTTCCGCGCACATTACCTACACATTTAAACAACTTTTTTTACGGATTTTGCGCATAATTTATTTTATTAATCCTGACGTTTCGACACCTTTACAGAAGTCATGATCACTGGATGACTAGAGAGTGGTCACATATTTTCTACAACCTTCACAATATTTTAATCGGGCACGTTGATAACTGTTAAAGTTTATATCAATCAAATTTTTCCATTTTGCATTTTAATTAGTTATTAAATTAAACATTGTACAGGGCAAACATTGTATTTAGGTGTGAGCTAATTTTTAGTGTCATACTAGAAAGCATTTAGTTTCAATCGAAATCGAAATCAATATCAACTTGCCTACAAAAATTATACAAAATAACTTGAGCCGCGGAACATTCCCTTACAAATAGAACCACCCAAATATCTACTTGGTTGTATACCTAGGTATACATTTCAAAATAGGATATCAACAGTAAGATTCACTTTTAAACAACTGTAAAATACATAATGAACTACTATAGCTTATGTTAGCAATTTATAAGAATGTCATATAAACATTTTCAACCACATGGAAGACATTTAAACAATAATATCCCTAAAGCAGTTTTTGCCCAATTTTAGGAACAAAGAATGGGATGCTCTATTGTTCTAAATAAAAAAAGTAATAAATCACCATTTGTCTATTGCATAAACTTTAAATTGGTTATTTATAGCCTATGAAATAATTTACGATTGTTCCAATTTTAAAATGTTTTTGAAATTATCAGAAGCCATTTTTTCGTGACATTTTTTTACATTGAGTTTAAGTCATAGTTACGAAGTCTATTACCGCGATTTATGTACGTTACTGCGAAAGTATACCTTACGTTATCTTTTGCGCTGATTACCCTTTCAATAACACGATACTACGATGTATCTCTAAAAATAACATTGTGATAAAATATTAATTGACGTACTTAGGTGGCCAGCACTTACAATGCCTTCATACTTCATTTGCTATTCGCTCACTTATATTCAACACTCATAACAATTTAATAAAAAATTACATAATTAAACTTATTTTTTTATTAAAAATTCAATAATGTAAAAGGGTTTCCGTTTCATTACATTGCTGTTAAAACATACCCAATAGGTACTATAGCTAATTCTAAGCAGTGATGTGACTTATCTTAGATAAAAGTATCTGAAATACAGATACAAGATACAAAATACGTATTTACATCTTGTATTTGAAATCTTTTTCAAATTTTGTATTTTGTATCTTGTATTTAGATACATTTTCCTGGTATCTTAGTATTTTGAAGATACTTTGTTCCCTAAGATACTTTTACTAAAATGAACTTCGCAGTTTTTCTTTCCGAACGCAACTGAACGCAGTGCGTCGTATATTTAGTCGATATTGGACTTTTTGGCGGGAGCGCGAAGCGTCACTTTAATGGTTTTGGTTTTCTTGTTAAATTTTGTGTTGTGTTTGATATTAGTGTGTAATAATGGCGTGTTATTAACCACTGAGTGTTTCTGAATATGCATGAGTGTTGGCAAGTGAAACAAAACAGTTGGAAGGTGTCTTTTCGCGCTCTGTCAAGAATGCCACGAAGGAGGTTTCAGTAAAACCCCACTTCTTTACTGAAACCTAGGAAATTACTCAAGAACATAGAAGAAAGATTACACTTACTTGACACTGGCTAAATGCACAAATTGTGCAAGCCATAAATAAAGAAAATAGCCGATATTGTCGGGAACTAAATGACAGATGGCGACACTATCTTTCTACAATTGTCTGTCCTCGGTCTTTGGTATCTTGGCTATGCTGTACCTGGTAACTCATCCTGGAGGGTAGCGAGATCCGAAACACGGTTTTAGCCGCTGGCCGACCGTAGTTAGTAAGGGGCCCAACTGGCACGCTAGCCACACGTGAACGGCTGCCCCGCCAACTCGCAAAAAATCCCGAAATGCTCCACCATGCCAGTTGGCGACTGGACGGGAGGACCCGGTGGCCATTTGCGGGGGGTTTGGGCATCCCCGCAGTCTCTAGTATGTTCCCTTTTTTGGTCAACTTAGCCCAAGAAAGCTTCCATTGGTCGACTAAGTATATCATGATAAGAAAGAACAGGAAGAATTTTAAACAACGGCTGCACTTCCTCCCTTTTAAAGTGCACCTTGCGAACATTAGAGGACTGCACTCAAATGACCATATAGTCCATCACCATCTGGAGACCGAGAAGCCGCACCAATTCTTCTTGACGGACGTCCCAAAATCCTGGAAGCTTGTCAATGTGCAACCAGCACCCAAAAAAGGTAGTCGTGCCAACCGATCGCCATCACTTCCATACTCTGTAAGAGTGCTGAACAGCAAGTTGCTCTCATACCTAGAAGACAACGATCGCCTCAGTGACCGTCATTATGGTTTTCGCCGAGGACGCTCTACTGGGAATCTTCTAGTTTATGAGTCGCATTTCTGGGGCGATGCCCCAGATGAACAGCGAAGCACTTCCCGTTTCACTTGACATCTCGAAGGCTTTTGACAGGGTCTGGCACGCAAGTCTGCTGCGCAAGCTTTCTGCGTACGGTATCCTCGCTGACTTTTGCAGTTGGATAGTCGATTTCATGACTGAACGATCGATCAGAGTAGTTGTCGATGGCTGCTCCTCTGACTTAGTGGCTATTGATGCCGGAGTTCCTCAGGGGTCTATTCTTTCTGCGACGCTTTTCCCGCTACACATCAATGATTGGTTACCAGCAATACCAGGAATTGTTGGGTATGCAGACGACAGTACTGTTGTAGAGAGAAACCTGTCTAGCACAAAAGCCAGCGCTGACGACGTGATGTTCATGAGAGAGGCCATGGTTGAGCGAATAAAGCAGAGGCTAAACTATGCTACCCAGTGGGGCGACAGTAACCTCGTTAATTTCAACGCCTCCAAAACACAATCGTGTCTTTTCACGTCAAAAAGGAGTTCCTTCCACCTCACCCCTCTGTCCGAGGTATATCTGTACCTGTGACCTACAGCCTCAAACTTCTTGGCATGGAGTTGTCTTCAGAACTCAACTTTGGCGTCAACATCGAATCCAAAGCTCAAATTGCAGCCAAAAAGCTGGGCGTCCTAAATAAGGTCAAGCAATATTTCACGCCGGGACAGCTTTTAACTCTCTATAAAGCTCAAGTCCGATTTTGTATGGAATATTGCATCCACCTTTAGGATGGCTCTGCAAAATACCAACTTGCTGCACTGGACACGATTCATTCGGCTTATCGGTCACAGCAAATTGGTGAAGAGCAAGCTTCACACCTTAGGTCATCGCCGCAAAGTTGCCTGTCTGTTGGTCTTCTACAGACTCTACTTTGGAAAGTGTGCTCAATAGCTGCATTTGTTCATACCGCCATTTCTTTTTTTCCATTGGACATCCAGATGCACTGCAGGCTACCACCCTTTCTTGGTTGCTATTCCTACTTGTCGTACCAAGCGCTTTTCAACATCCTTCATAATGCGCACAGCAAAGGAGTGGAACTCCCTCCCTGCGTCTGTATTTCCGAGAACTTATAACCCGTCCATTTTCAAAGCCAGGGTGAATACGCACCTTCTGGGTTAGCTCGTTCCATCGTGCATTCTGTTTTGGCCCCCGGGCTTGATTAGGATCAAGAATTAACCCATCCTAAATTAAAAAAAAAGATAGCTGATATACATTCAGACTATAATCTGAAACTATGAAAAATTGTTAAAACGGTTACAGACAACGGCAAATATGGTTAAGGCTTTTGAGGAAAAGTATTTGGAAAGTCTGATTCAGAGGTAGTTGAAAATGAATATTTGGAGATCTTGAATAAACATCAACTAAAATCGGAGGCTTTAAAAACATTGAAGGTGATACAAAAAAAGTTAAAAATTACTCTTTTTATATTTTTCTAGAGGACTCCAATTCCTCTATTGCTAGTGGCGAAAAAAGAAGCAGCACCAGTGATTTAGAGACACTCCAGTACCTCAAAACTAAATATGCAAACTTTAAGAGCTTAAATGCTTATCCTACAATTAAAAAAAATATTTCTAAAATATAAAACCTGATTGCCCAGCTCTGCCCCTTTGGAGCGACTCTTCTCTTTTCGGGGCATGATAATGAGGCCTCATCGAAGGAAGATGAGCGACAATATGTTTGAGGAATTACTTTTACTCTAATCTCAACTAAAACATAAAAAGTCTCAATTTTAATACCCTCATATTTTGTCTTGTCACATTTGCCTGATCCTTGTTATCGACGCGATCTATTCGACAATTGTTTTCTCGAACAAATAAATAAACTTAAATTCAACTAAATGTTGTTTGCTTGCAAAAGTATTTTATCTTTAAAAAGTATTTGAAAGATAGGTATTTTGTATCTAGTATTTCAGATACCTTTTTAGAAAATTATTTGTATCTGGTATCTGAAATACTTTTTTTTAAAGTATCTTGCATCTAGTATTTCAGATACTTTGTATAGGGTATCTTATACATCACTGATTCTAAGACTATCGATAATCTTAAATAACCGATGGTATCGATAGTATCGCTACTTATCATAGTATTGCTACTAAGAACACATATGGTATCGGTACCATCGATATTCTCGATAGTTTGTTACTTACTAGCAGCCATACTATCGATACTTTCGATAGTATTAGATTCACATTTTTGTTATTAAAAAAATAAGCTTCCATTAAATCCAATTGTTCTTGATAAGCCATTTTTACAAATATGAAATGATTTGTAATTATTAAACAATCAAATGTGAATAACAAATGACAATCTAATTTCAAATGTAACATTCCTAATTTTAACTACCTCATACACGCAGTTATGTCACATCTAAGAAAGGTGTCTGCATTACAAACACTAACAAATTGCAATCGTGTTATCTAAATAATACCTAATTCGTCATTTTAATGTAGGTACTTATAAATGACGTCAATGATAATTTTAGTAAAAGTGCTTTAACTTGAACCATTGAATTTATAAGTCCTTTTTCATGGCTTTCCTTTCATTTAATTTATCAAGTTTTATACAGAGATTTCGTCTTAATAATTGACCCTAACGATCGATGCAATAAAAGTACAGGATGTAATTTTTATAGATTTTAGTTGGTTCGACTGCCGGATGTGGCACGCGAATTTTCGAAAATCTTTGAAAGCAGTTTTCTGTCTTTTCAAAAATAAAGGAATGTTTCCTTTGAGTAAAATTTTCTATCTACAGTATTAAGAGTACTTTCCCTTCAGGTGGCATTACGAAATTCCACCCTGTATATATATAAATAAATAATTAATTGTAGAATTTGTCAAAGGAGTTTGGTAAAATAGTTAATAAGGTAACTCAATGTAATCCTAATCTATAGATAATAGTCTTCCTGCCACCTAGTGAAGTGTTGTTTTTTAAATATATTTTTTTAAACTCTTTTTTATTTTTTGTACTGCAATTTGCTTTTCTCGGCAAAATTTTCAAATGTTTTAATTAGAAGCAAAGGTGGCGAGTTTTTTATTAGTTTTGAATTGGACCAATTAAATCAGATGCTTTTAAATGCAGGTTCTAATGCAAACTAAGCATTTTTGTTGCAAATCGGGTGACGATACATTATGTTTGTATGATTACGTGTTTCTGTAACACCTGTAGTAGTAGTAGCCTTTGTTGTGGTAACAGTTATTATTTTTCAGAATAAATTCGTATTATCTACAATTAAAAATAACACATAAAAGCAAAAATAACAATAATGCAAACAGTTTAACATCTCGTATGTACCTACTTACCTACCTAACGTTAACGTATAGTTTATTGTGACATCATTTCCTAGTATTGATTACAAACGATTTTACACCGAATCGTCTTTTGTCACCTATTTTGTTTTGTAAGTGATTTATTACAAGATTGGTCCCGTCACGGTGGCCTCAAAGTTTTCACCCATTATTCTTGTTTGGTAACAGCCTGTGTTACCAAACAAGACGTTTGGACGCATTCTTTACGTTCAGCCACATTGTTCACTTGTGACACTGTTTCTTTAACAATGAACTGCCAACATTTTAGTTTGGCGTGACAGATTTTGAGTGACACATCTATTATAAACTTACTATTCTTTTAATTCGTTGTTGAACCTTTGTCATTGATTGTCAATTGTTTTAAATTTTGTTTACTTTTGGTAACTTTTGATTTACGGTTGTTCTGTCTTTTGATTTATGTTGGTAACTCGACTAATGACAAAAAGGGAATTTGTTACAGATAATAGCAATAATGCGATATCGACTACAACAACTGAGTATATAGGCAAAGAATTCTGGTTGGCTTGTGTACAATTATGATAGTTTATGTTTATGTTAGTTCAGGCTAGAAAAATCATATAAAATAGGCTCAAGGATCACCTCCGAGGCCAGAAATTTGAAGACGATAGCGAAGTGATGGCCGCTGTAGAGGCTTTTTTGAAGTCATGAAACAATTTTTTTTCAAAGGGAATTTTATATCTAGAAAAAGATGGACTAAATGTAATAACTTGTTAGGAGACTATGTAGGAAAATAAAATAAAAAATTAACTATAATCATATTGTTTAATATTCATTATCATTACTTTTGGATCACCCTTCGTAAGGCTAAGAACCTGTTTACAGATCACCAGGCAGTGTATAGTTAAATTCCTACAGCCTTTGCATCGCTTTTCAGTTTGAAATGAAATAAAAATAACAGAATGCAAAATGCACTTAAATAGGTTATTTTGAATTGTCCAACATTTTACCTACCGCATACCAAGGGCGTCTTTTAACTGTTTAACAAGAAGAACGGGCGCAAAAAAATTCGGCTTTGACAGAAGGATCTAATAATGACATTTACAGTATATTACATTGTCACCATACGTATATCCCCAAAGACGATATTATTTTACTATTAATATAGTAGTAGGTAGAAACAAATAGATATCTGTATTAAATACGCAGAAGTAGGGCAGAGCGGGGTCTAGTGCGCCATCAGTACACACGGTACACGCTATGCGCACACAGTATGTGATAACTACGAGTAGGTGGCATTAGAAGCAACGGGGGGATGAGGGGCACAAGCAACTGTTGCCTTAGTCGCCGGCCGGCATTTGTTTTGGGTATGATGCGTAATATTGCAAGTTTGGTGCTAAAAGTAAAAAACACCTCTTCCGTGAATTTTGGTTTAAAACTACGAATATCACTATACGGCCATCAAGTAAGTGTATTTTGATTTTAACATGATTACTGGTAATGGCTTAAGTATCAGAAATAAATTATTTTCAATTGATTTTTAGTTATTTAAAATTTTAAATGTAATTCGGGGAAGGGGTCATTTGAGCCAAAACAATCGGGGTCGACTGAGCCATGTTCAAGTGACCCCAAATATGTATAATAATTCTACATTAATGTTCTTTTCATTATAGAGTGCGGACTTAAAGAAAATCGGACTCTGATGTGTTTAAAAAAGCAACAAACACGAGGGAAAAAGACAAGTTCTGCTGTTTTGACAGACACTCCCGAGAAAGATGCGTTTACCTTCGAACAGTGTAAAAGAAAATCTAAAACTATTAAGAAGAGAGATAGGTCTAAGAAAAAGGAGTGCAGAAAGCAACTTTTAAAAGTTCCTCAGAGTCTGATCAAGAGAATGACACTATTAAGATAATTAACAAAAAGATCAATAAGAAGAAAAATGTAAAGTAAATACAACTTCCGTCAGACACCGAAGAGGATGATTATTTTTGTCTAGTGTGCGCTGAATCCTATTCAGATAGTCTCGCAGGAGAAGAGTGGGTACAGTGCACTAGTTGCTGAGATTGGACTCACATTAAGTGCACTTCTGGTGCCAGTGCAGTTTATATTTCAATGAACTGTAGCCGTAACTAAACTAAATAATTAAGTTGTTTTTTAATTAGAAGTTTATTTAAGTTTTTGTTGCTATAAGCAATCGCAGAAATTTTATTATGTTTTATTCTTATGTGTCATATATTTAATGTGCGAAGGTTTGTATATAATCCATTGGCTCAAGTGACCCCGTTGGGTGGTTCAATAGACCCTGTCTGTAGGGTCACATGAGCTATACAACTTTATTCAGTTTAAGGTAAATTTAGTACCGAAAACAACGGATTTGCCAAAGATTTTTGATCTCAATATGCGGTTAAATAAATAAACGACTGGTTTAAGAATAACTTTTCTTATTTTGTCTTTGAATAGACCTTACGCTGATTCGAACAAAATCCGCATCAATTGACCCCGCTCTGCCCAACTTCTTACTTAAACATTGCAATGACATACAGTTAAGTACCTAGGTATGTGGTAAAGATGTTAGTTGGACCAAAAGACTCTAACTTCGCAATAATAATTTCTAACTAAATAATTTTAAGGTACAAAGTCCTAATTTAGAACACGCTTAGTATAAATGTGTGACTGTAAAACTAGAAAGCGCATCTGCGTTTTTTTTATATAAAAGCGACAGAACTCAGTCGGAATAAGCGGCTGAATGCTTCCCAGCGGTGGTCTACCACATAGTGGGCGATCTTGGGGCCGCACGCGTCCACAGTTAACCGCAAAACGATTGTAAGATATATCAGCAGAGCTTATAATATGAATACGTACAAATTTCGGTTATTAGTTGTAAAGCAATTAAATGTAAGAAAAATCTTATTAAATGTCAAATACCTATTTGTTAACTACTTTTTATATTGAGATTTATTAACACATTTTAAAAGGTGAGATTAAATGTTATTGTGTTTTCATTATTTTTTGTGTTTTCAATATCATATTAATAAAAAATCAAGATTCATTATTTTAATAATAAAAATTTTGTTTTTTTGTAGTTTTAATAAATAACAAATGATTTTCTGTTCGCATTATACCTAGGTCCTTTGCCAAGTTTCTGAATGGACTAAGTACCTAGGTTATATCAGGGACATAATGTGAAGCAAATTAATTATTGAGGCATCTAAAGCTCTATGTGGGTTAAATAATTAGATAATTATTACTTAACATAAGTTTGACCAAATTATTATGTAAATAAGGAAGATTAAATTTATACACTTAAAAATATATATGCTTATATAAAAATAAACCACTAACAATATTATTTTTAAGAAACTGTGGCATGTCCTTATCATGTGTGTGACTTTTTAATGTTAAATGAAAAACTATTATACCCTCTTATTATTAAAGAACCAACAGAAAACACTGAAAAATTTGTTTGAATGAAACGATACTTTCGTATCTCCAATTAAAATCATCTTAAAATAATTGTTAACTTAACTTAACTGTAATCTTAAAATAGTTGTAACACAAAATTTAAAACTCTTTTGGGTAAAATATTGCCATATAAAAGTTTTACGACTGTATGCTTGCATATAATAAGTTTTAGGTTTCCTCTTGAAGAAAAAATCTTATTTCTGTATTAAATAGTTGTATAACTAGTATGTAATTATTGATTGTAGGTATGTTATTACCGAACCAGTAAGAGGCGGATCGCAATGGGCGGAGCTTGGTGATCCACGCCTCGCGCCCACCGCCTGCGAATATGTGCCAAGGAGCATGTGCCAAAGAGTATGTGCCAAACATTTATATAAGAATTCATATTAAATCTTTTTTATAGATCATATATGTTTTAAAAATATATATGTACTTAACAGTACCTAAATAGGTACTCTAACTAGGTCTGCAATACATGCATTGCAAATACTGAGCGAAGCAATTGGATTTTTGAAGGGTGATTATTCCTCGATGGTATGTCCGATTTCAAAACTTTTTTTTTGCACATTAGTCACGACCACGATGTGAGTTTTGGCGCCAAATTTCTTCAATGTTGTATCAGCGGTTTGGCTGTGATCAGCTTTTGAATTTTTCTTTCGGTGATTATTCCTCCATGGTAAAGTCTATATTTTTTTTACATAGCCTATGCCCGTCAGGTTATAATCATGTATGTCCATGCCAAAATTCGTTGGAATCGGTTGAACCGTTAAGTAGCAGGAGGGAGACAAGCGAAATTTGTGAGTTGCCTAAAAGAGAGCTTTGCTCAATTATGTTACAACCTTGACAGATAATGATAATAGTTGATCGACAAAAAATACATTCTTACCTACTATTCAACTCTATACTTAAAAATCTTCTTTAGATTTTATATAGGTAAGTCTGGTTATAAGCAACAAAATGGAATCATCAAAGAACCATGTCACATAATCTCATACCTATAAGAAGGTACTATACCTATACCTATATTTCAGATTAACTTGACATGTTATGATTCAGTGGTGGTAGTATTTTATTCCTCATAAGTTTATATTAGTCGCTTATATCATAATGAGAAATGTCCTGAAATATAGATGATTTATTACCCACGTCTTTCTCAAAGTAATAGTTGATAGCCATAACATTTGATGAGTTGACAGCCATAACGTTTTATAAAAAAAAAGGTTTATAGGTTTTTTTCTTTTGACAAAAGAAACGAAAAGCATGTTAATTTAAAACATCCTTTTACGTTTGAGTTCCAGAAGGGACAAATGTGTGTACAAATGACAAATGTATGTGCTAAATATATACCATGTGTAGTTCGCAGTTTAAAAGATACTCGAAAGTCACCTGAAATAAATTCTACTAAATCTAAAGACTAATTTGTGCCAAAAATGGGAAAGCGATGAAGTTACTTTTATATAAAGGGTCCTAATTCGCTTGTAAAACCAAACGTACTCAATCGGATTATTACATTTTTCTTTTATCTTTATTATAATTCTTCTGTTAGTGTGTATGTCACTGAACTCCTCCTAAACGGCTGGACCGATGTGAATGATTTTTTTTGTGTGCGTTCAAGGGGATCTGAGAATGGGTTAGATTCACAAATCAGTCCGGCAGATGACGCTGCAGTCGGCACAGCAACGCGTGGCCGGTTCAGCTAGTACTTTATAAATATATTAAACATTTAATTAATAATGGAATAATAAATTCAAAATGTAAATAAGCGGAACTAATATGTGTATTTAAATCATGCTATAGATTTGCGTGATTGTGTAAGACCGAGACGTGTAATCGAACATAATTCAAAGCAAAATTAGTACAAAATTACTAAATTTTACAAAATTTTGTGACTGAGTCGAAATCAAAAATATATTAAAGAATTAAATACCTGCCGCTAACAGAAACCTAACTTTCCACTATAATTAATAGGTACTTCTTGAGTCGTTTAGCACAGCTACAACTAGATGCGAACAGTTGCCTTATTCCCACGTCCTGCTCCCAGTGGTGGGCGCGGCGATGGGTGTAAATAGAGCACCGACATGCTGTAATAGATCGCCCTTGCATTATGAATGGGCGCTACAAAATATTTATGATATCAATTATCTCCCTTCGCCTCGCCATCATGTAGAGATGATGTTTTTCTATCGACATAGTTGCCTTACAATATTACGTTTACTGTATTAACGATATAACCAAAGAAATACGCCGGATGAGCAATTTTTAGGGGCGCTATAACACTCATTGATAGCCGAAAGCATGATTTGCAAAATTTTCTTTTATTGTAACACAACATCCATATGTATAAAAAATTATATCAATTAAAAAATTAGGCTTTCGACGAAAAATTGTTTTGATAAATCTGTTCGTGTATGGATTTTTGTTCTGAATAAAGTAATCACTCGTTAAAAATCTCAAATAAAGGGAATTATCATCAATGATGATATTAAATTTTACGTTATTGAATACTATATATAATATATATACTTCTTAAACTAAAGTTGGATCTTTAATCAAACATTTTTCACTATGAATAAATGATTTATATTGCATTGATAATAGTTATTTATTATACAAGAGTGGAAAGTTCCTTTTTAACCGCGTGCTCGATTTGGATGACCGAGCAAGCGAAGGATTCTAAAGTTGAATCACGAGCGCAGCGAGTGATTCTAAATTAGAATCCTGAGCGTCAGCGAGGGAAACAAACGAGCACAAGGTGAAAAATCTTTCCACTCGAGTGCAATACGTAACTTTTCATCCCACCTCAGCGAGGAAATGACAAAATGAAAAAGAAAACAATTTATAATGACAAAATATTTTTATTTCAATTAAAACACATTAAGATAATCTATAAATTGAAGAAAATAATAAGAAGTAGAAAATAATTAGGAAATATTAAATGTAACGTTGCTACAGTTACTTATGTTAAGTTTAATATTTTTGTTAGGTAATGTTATGTTGGTGTTTGTGAATTGTGCGCTGTTTTGTGGTAAACTATCAGTAATTTTAAATAGTTGTGCCGATTCATTGGATTCTATTGGCGTAAATGTTGGCGAGAGAGGGCTATTGTTTCCAATCTTATGGGGGCTCATTTTAGATGTAGAAGGGCGAGACCAAGAATCTGACAGAGGTTCTTTCAGCGTTATGGCCTCCACGATACTATTACAAATTTTTGATTTACTTTGGATTGAATCCTCTATGTATCCCTCTACAACCGAATTAGACTTCCAGCCTCCATGGCGCTTAAGCGATAGA
This sequence comes from Calamotropha paludella, assembly GCA_927399485.1. Classification (NCBI taxonomy): domain Eukaryota; kingdom Metazoa; phylum Arthropoda; class Insecta; order Lepidoptera; family Crambidae; genus Calamotropha; species Calamotropha paludella. The sequence goes on from OV656805.1 coordinate 14,662,117, forward strand.
AGATCAGCCCCTGATTCGGCCAAAAGTGTGGCTGAGGTTCTTCTAAAACAGTGACCGGTGTATAACGGGGGTTCTAAAAGTCCGAGAAAAGTTGCTATTTCTCGTGGAATACTGCCAATTTTATTCTGACCCATAGGTTGTCGGATACACTTTCCGTTGCGATATTGTAGAAAAAATCGTTCAATTGGGGTGTTAGAAGGACGTAAAGCTTGATATTTCTGAACAATGTTTACATATTCCTTGCGAATAACGAAGTTGCGGTCTTTTTTTGTCTTGGTATTTAGTACATTAATTAATAGCAATTCATCAGAATTATGAGAATATTTTGATACGTTATTGACATTAAGTAGTGTAAGTTCATTTGTTCGACATGCTCCGGTTATACCAATAATAAGAACAACCTGTAACAAAAGAAGTATTTATAATCGTAAATAAATTAATCAAATTAAAAATATTGTAAGTACTATGTACAATTTTATCAACAACAAAAAATTACACGTATTGACTTACTTTTGCCGCTAAATATACGGAATCAGGTGCTTTATTAATAAACTTTGCAATTTCAGATGCTGTGAAAACCTTCGATTTTTTTGGCTTATAACCAGATGAGGCTCTTTTTAAAAATGCCACTAATTTATGATAGGTGTCGATATGAACGTCTTTCTTCATCTTAATTGTTAATTTTAGCATTGAATACGTACTCCATAGCGTGCTTGCTTTCTTGGTCTCAGATAATTCTATAAAATATGCCAGCAAAACGTTTTCGGAGAAAGTTTTTGCTCCTTTAGCTAGTCGCCACATGTTAAATATATCGTACTGTTTCAAATACTTCTCTCGTGATTGCTGAGGGAGAAGGCTCATTTGCGCATTATTAACTGTTTCAGTTAACTCAGTTGGCGTTAGATAAACTTCATCGTCGCTAATGTCACTCATTTTAGTTGATTTTTTTGTACAGTTTTTAGGTTATGTTAATTATATTAAGCAATAAAACGTGAAAAACTAGAATGGCGCGAAGCACGCAAATAAAACAAAGAAACCAAGAAGGTTCCAAATTTAAATTTTTTCACAATTTAAAAAGTTCTTATCATAAATTTGGCACCATAGAGGTTACATTAAATAGGTTTAATGACGTTTTGAATTTACAATTATATTGAGTACTCATTATATGTGATGTTCTAAATTCAAATCTACTTTGCCGCTCAAGCGAATAAAATAGAATTTTCCAGCCAGATTTCGAAGCGCAAAATTACACTTTCCGAGGTGGTGGGATGAAAAAGATATTAAATATTGTTTTTACTGAACCACCAATGCGTTAACACACTACAATATTTTGGCGGTCAGGTGGTGCAACGGAAGTGATCCTGCCTACGCGCTGAAAGTCCCAATTGAGAACCCTGGTAGTATGCTTATGGAGATAAGTTTAAGCATTTGTTCCCTAGTAGTAGTTGTTTCTATGCTTATTATATATTGAATCCCTTTAGTATACATCTGCTTACCTAAAATTAAATCATTGGTGTGAGTTGTCCGACATTCTCGCTAACCGCCCCGTGGTAAGCTAAAATAGTTACACTAGCTTATGTTAGAAGTGTCGTTTGATGACAATGGCGTTTAATATATATTCATTATTAGTCCTGCTTACCATCTGGTAATACCTACTGTCTATCTAGACCTGAGTTCGAATCTCACCTTAAGAGTATTATTTTATACACCTTTTTATTTTAAGTTATAACACAAATCAACAGTTGTACACTAATAAAACATTTTATACATTTTTCTCTAAAAATCGGATTAATTGGAAATTTGGAAAATAAGTGTTGGTTTCCAGTTAGTGTTTATGTATAAGACTACGCCATAGTTACGAACCTTTAGCGTTATCATCTCTACCATGAATCAATAAATTTTCTATTTTATAAAATGATTCGGCGACAGTGCAATGTTAGTAGCGATATTATGTTCTTAGTAAAAATATACAGCTGTCTTATATATTTCACATCAGATAGTACCTAAAAATATCGTCGTTGGCACCAAATTCATATGTAACATTTACAGCGAGCAAACGTGCAATTTTTTTCTGAACTATAAGTAGTTGAGACAATAACGGGAGATTAATCACCCACTTGGCCACGCACTGCGACGACAACCGGAAACGGAACATTACTTCTTCCATAAATTATAGAACATACTCTTTTACGACTTTACTTGTAGTTACAGAAGCACCTATAAATGTAACAGTCTGGTAACATTGATATAGTTAGAAAGACAGTGTTATTATTTGGAATTGTTATGTTGGGTAGGTAAACCTAGGGAGCCTATCACTCACTGATCCGGACTAAGGTAGTGTATCTCTCTATCGGAGTAAGGATTTTATCCCAGCAGCTCTTTGCATCACTACCCTGTATTTTATGTTTCGCTCATAAACACTGCACAGATGATTAGGAAAAGATAAAAAACCAGTCTAAATGAATGCCTTGTCGAGAAAATTCCGTACTTTAGGATCACCCATTAAGAACAAATTCCGTCATGAAATTTAATTATTTTTTTTTAGAACAATAATGACATGTTCTTATAATAATCATTAATAACTAGCGGCCCGTCCCGGCTTCGCACGGGTGGACAAAATTCTTTAATTTTTTTCTATTATTAAATATTTTTCCGTTAGCGCCATCTAGCGTCCGGTAGACGAACTACTTGCGGTTAACGCGTTGCTATGGTAACGTTATTGATGAAATGAAAAAAGAGCGGGAAAAGAGCGGACAGACAAACACAGAAACCACTGTGATCTTAGATTATAGATTAGCATGTTGTTTTAGTGTGTTAATCAATAGGTAATAGGTACCATAGATTGCAGGATTTCTAAAACGTTTATATATTATGTATTGTAGGAGCAATATAGCGCATTGGTAAGCACGTTCAGCCTTGGTTATGGTTAACTTTCACAAGGACCGGTCATAGAAAAATCTATTATCTCAAGCTCCTCCACGATTCGAAAGACATAGTAAGTCGTTTTGCTTGCTCACCTGCACCAATATTCCTACGATATTTACAACCATAGGAAACCTTTGCCCCGGCATTGGGGACATTAATAGCCAGATGATGATGGTAATGATCTAAATGGTTTCACTCTTTATAATAAACAAGAAGGGTGTGATCCTGGAATGCCCCCATTTCAACAAATAAAACTATTTTAATACTTTTACAGCAAAAATATCTCCGAAAATAACTCAAGAATCAGGATAACTTATAAAAACGCGTTAAAATATTAATAGATGGATTTCTGTCATCATAATATCCAGAGGAAATCGGGGGGCACGGCAGCTAGATAAGACTAGAACGCAGAAATATTCGTCATCCAGTAAGCTATAATCACATACTTAAAATCCAAAATTTCAAGTCTGTAGGGCATTTAGTTCCGAAGTTAAGCGAAAGCAAAGTTTCGCATTTACGACACTCACTTATGATCATCAAAATAGAACTAGTACTTCCCATAAACTCAGAGAGCTGAAATTTGGTACAGAGTTAGGGTTTAATGGCCACATAAAGGGAAAACTATAAAAACTAGGATAATCGAAGATCTGGAGTACCTGGTGACCCTGATCAGAAAACACAAGAGCCCAACCAAACTATTAGAGATCGACATACCGCCTTAAAAAAAGTATTCAACTTGGTAGGCCGCTTCATTTGATGTCAAAAATCGAAGGTCTGAAGTATCCGATGAAGAACCCTCAGCTGGTCTCAGCTGTATTAGAGATATGGTAATGCTATTAATATGTACCAATAGTAGAAGGGGTTCTACTATTGGTACATACAAAAATCGACTGTCATTGCAAAAATCCAGCATAGTGGGACACATCTTCTAATTTTTAATCTACCCCAAAGCTTCCCTCTGCTGGGCGAATGCCTCCCCTTCTGCTTTTAATACGCATATAAATAAAATTAAAGGAAAACTCTGGATAATGAGACTAGACTGGCTTTTATGCTTATACTTACAAGTTTACGAGAAGAAATAGTCGAAGTCGTAAATACCGCGCCGATCTTGTAGAAATTAATTCTTCTAAGCCGTCTAAATGAATAAATAATGAACGCGAATGGGCAATACGAAAAACTTTTGCTACTGTACAAGAATCAGAACCGGAAATAAAGAAAAGAAAGATTTGTAATATGTACCTAGTCTTGCCATAAATATTGTAAGATAGAAAAAACATATTTTTTTTAACTGCTTAAAACATTTATTACTTTTACACTATGTTAGTTTAGTACATAAATATAAAACAATTAAAAATATATAAAGCTTATTCGAAATGGTCTCCATTGGCTGCAATACAGTCCTTTAAACGTTGAGGCCAGTTATCAATAGAAGCACGCACTCTTTCCATGAGAAAATTCTTCACTGCCAATCGTATAGACTGTTTTAGGGACTCCAAATTATCATGGCGTTTAGAGCAAGCTGTACTCTCTAAAATTGACCATAAATCATAGTCTAGTGGATTAAGATCGGGACTAGACAACGGCCAGTCTTCAGCTCTGATGAAGTCCGAAACGTTCGCTTCTAACCAAGACTGCGTGGAACGAGCTTTATGACCCGGCGCCGAGTCTTGCTGGAAGGACCATACTTGGTTATTGAACATGGTGATGTTAAGGGGCTTAACTACCTTCTCTAGAATGGTATCTTGATATACTTGTGCCGATGTTTTGATACCTTTTTCACAAAAATATGACTCAGTCACTCCTTCATAGCTAACACCCCACCAAACCATCACTGAACTCGGATAATGTCCACGTTGCACTCTGCCGACTAATTGGGAAGCTTCCTTAGAGCTTTGAGCATAAATACGGTCATTTTGTTTGTTAAAATGTTGCTCTATTGTAAAAATTTTCTCATCCGTAAACAAAATTTTTCTGTGACCTCCCTTTGCGTACCGCTTCAGTAGTTGTTTCGATTTTACCACCCTAGTCTTCTTTAAATTATCAGTTAAGAAGTGACCAGTGCGTCTCTTATGGGCTGCAAGTCCTAAGTCATCTTTTAAAATACGTGACATAGTTCTAGGTGCTATCTTCATTTCCCGAGATAAAATCTTTTGCTTTCGGACAGGATTTCTTCGAATTATTTCCCTTACTGCTTTACCTTTTTCTTACGAACACTACGTGGACGGCAAGATCTTTTTCTATCACAAACAGAGGAAGTCTCATTGTACCTACTAATAGCCCGGTACCAAACATTTTACTAATACCAAGGGTATGGAGAGTTTTAAAAATTGCATTTGGCTCCATACCTACTTTGTGTAATGCAATCACAGCGATTCGGTTCTCTTTATCACCCCACTCCATTTTAATATCGCAAAATATTATAAAATGTATTGGCGCCAAAATGAGAAAACACAATGAACAACCGTATAAAAATGACAGATTCGAAATTCAAATGTAATATTTTTTTTATTTTTGTTCAACGGCCAAGTCACACAACATTAACTATAAAAATAAAGAAATCGCAGTAAGGCACCTTGGGCTTGACACGACTTTGTCTAGATTTCATTACTTTTTAGAGATAAACAAGCAGCTCCATCGAGACTTGGCTAGTTTTTACAGAATGCTTTTGGTGGGATATTTTATACTATAATTATTGTAAGGTAAATATCAACAAAGTAAATATGTGCTTGATATTGTAGTGAAATCTTCATAAATATATCATTAGGAAATTTTATTCTGTCATTTGTTACCATACGAGTTAAAGTATTTTCATTTTTATAGTATCAGCGCCGTCAATTCAGGTATAGATGTATCAAAATTAAGTTAAATAAAATATATGTATTCAAATGTATTCTTTGGTATTTGTAGGGTAAGTTCAACGGGCTTAAGCGACCCCCTGCTGTCCTATGGAGCCCAACTTTTATACCGAGTTAAGAGTAGAATTAATTTACTACTCAACATGGTATAGTTAGAGACAATCGTAAAATACTATATTAATATTCAAATCTGTTCATAAACGTAGGACGGGCGGACCATCGTTACGTACGGCAACAAATTACTTAGTGTCGTAATAAGTAGTGGAATATCAATTTGTAGTTTCGCTTTTTCCCACAAAAGTTTTTAGGGTTCTATAAAATAGTAGTTTTATCTTGTTTTTTTTATTTAACTAATATATTGACAGATTTTTTTTACACTAAACTAATAACCTATATATAGTGAAGAAAATTGGCCTTTCTTTCTGTGGAGATATTCAATATTCGCTTCACGTGGTCATTTTTTTTAAGTTGTTATAAATTATTTTCATGTACTGTCATTTTAAAAATACATTTCACCCGTTATAAAAAATGTATTACAGAACAGTAATTAATTATATCATAAGTTTTGGACTCCTTTAAAAACAGACAAACAGAATGACTCTAAATATAAAAGTTGTATATGACATATAAAATAGGATGGCCCAAAATTATAAATAATTAATTTATTAATGCCCAAAATTATAAAGTATAAATATTTAACGAAAACGGAAGAGGCCTAACATGGGAACGAAAAGTTATGAAGATCACATCGAAAATTTGTTACGCTTTTTTCATAAAGCTTTGTATAAATGACATGACCTTACTTAGAAATCCAATAAACACAAAGAGTACACCTACTTTAGAGGCCATTCCCAGTAACTATTTTGAATATATATGCTTACTTGTTATTCCTGTCATTTAATACAAATATCTAATCAACAAAACTATAGCAAACTTATCTGTAAAGTCTGTTACATTAACACGCTATCTATTGCTACGTCCATTTACTTTTTTTTTCATAAACACCTACACAAAAATAGAAGTAGTTTCTATATATTTTTTGGTGATCTTACTTGTTTTCATCTACACGACGCATATATCGTGACTTATGTTTTTTTACTACCGGCTTAAATTTTTTTTTGTTCAGTATTCTAAAGAAGAATCTAAGATGATGGTACGGAACCCATTACTTACCTAGTCCAATTCAATTTTGTAAAATGCTTTTAAATGATTAGTATTGTCAATACGAATAGGCTGACTATTATGATTCACAAAGTAGTACATAAAATATATTTGTCAATATAATATGCCGTATATATCCGACTGATAAAGTTTTACTTTACGACGGACTTTACTTGGTCCTCATGAAATGTCCGTCTTTTAAATACTGATGGAATAATGATTGCCATTTTTTTATTTAATAAAAGTATGTTTCATTAATTTCATGAATTTAAGGGGAGGATATTTTTTTTCTGAATTCCTTCATTTAACATGAAATATAAAGGGTTATCTAATTCTGGTAATACCTAATAAATAAATAAAAAAAAAATCAGTCCAAAGATCCATATCTTGTTAGTAACAATAAAACTTATACATTACTAGCGACCCGCCCCGGCTTCGCACGGATGCAATGCTCTACTATATTATGCATGTATTATACATATAAACCTTCTTCTTGAATTACTCTATCTATAAAAAAAACCGCATCAAAATCCGTTGCGTAGTTTTAGAGATTTAAGCATACATAGGGATATAGGGACAAAGAAAGCGACTTTGTTTTATACTATGTAGTGATGATAGTCGATATAATAAAAAAAAAACAACAACAGGAATATTTATTTATATCGGTAAGCCTGATAGACAGGCTCACCGATACCTTGTCCCGTGCAGCTCAGTGAACCTGCCAACCAGGACTGAATCGAGTCGATCACCTACCATCCTCAGGACTCGGTTCGAGCTCCATCGCACTCTGTTTACCAGCGAGGCAACCTTTTTTCGCATTAATGCGTAAAAGTCATCCACGCTGGCATCGGAAAACATACCCGACGCACTACAGTATCGTGGGAGCCGGAACAGAGCCCTGAAGATGTTGTTGTATTGGACACGTAGGGCACTGTAGGTTTTCTGCGTAAAGTTGGCCCACAGGCTACTCGTGTAGAATATAATAAAGTATGCATTTTAATAATTGCATGAAAGGCAAAATATGGCTTTCGTTTTTAATTAATTATTTATACCATATTTTATGCAACTAATTTATTAACTTTGAGCTACATGATACACTTGTTAATATTTTTGATGATTCCACTAGTTTTGTTATGTTTTCATGGAAAAGCCACTCCGATATTCCAGGTTAGATACCCGGTTGGATCAATGTAGAAAACTAACTTTCTATATTGGTTTGAGTGTAAGTGTTATGGTACCGACGTTTTTTCTGAATTCCATACTGTATTTACTTTAGTTATTTAACTTGGGTTCTGAATAAGGTATGTGATGTTATCTGATATTTATTTAGGTATTATTGGAGCGGAGCGAGCGAAGCGAGTGTAGCTCCCATGTATCAGCTTCAATGGCGCAATGTCTGTTACGCCATAACTTCTCGAGTTCTTAACCGATTTTAATATTTTTGGCGTGGAATCGAATCAACAGGTTTAGGACCAGATTGTGATGGAGCCCGAATTTTGAAATTCGCAAAATTTCCCATCGAAACATTTTTTTTCTTTTTTTAGGTATTACGCTCCGCTCCAATATATGGTGCCAGCGTAGCTTTATGCTTAGCGACTGCATCGCTTAGTGTATTTATTATATCTTATTTTGAATAAAATTATAAGTTTTTTGGGTATCGCACAATACCTTAAATAGCCTCAACTTTCAAGTGCTTCCCGCGAGGTCACGTCCGCCCCGATTAGTTCTAGCGACGGCGACGGACCGCACGATTCGTTTAAACGTTTGTCATCCAATCACAATCAACCGACATTTTCTGATATTTTACGTCTCCTGCACCCAGTGTAAGTCGTACGCCAGTAAAACAATTAATTATGCGTGTTGCGTCCTTAATCTGTATTTTGTATTTTTTTTCTATTATTTCTTAATTTTGAAATCAATTCTGTTCTAAATCTAGGCTAAGGCTCAATTAAAAAAATCAATTTATGTTTAAAAGAACAGAAAACTCAGACAATGACAATTATAATCCTTATTTCAGTACATATATAAAGCAGGTACCTACATACTTTACGTAAACCAAATTCAATGTTCTAAAAATAATAATCGTAACATTATTTTTTTTGACGCACGTATTTTTTTCAAATTATTTAGTAAAATTATAATATAAGCCTTTTTCAGATATAAAGTCCGTATTTATTCTGCCACCCCCATTTCAACATTTTGCTTGTAATATCGCATTTTGAGAATAATGTAACCACTATTAAAGCAAAAAACACACAAACAAACAAAACATGTTTATATCCAAACAAACCAGTTTAATCAAGTTATGTGATAGGTATCTAATTTTATATAATAATAAAAAGTTTATAGTTAGCTACGTTTACTGTTTGAGTTCGTGACTAAAGATTTAGATCGCCGTTATCAGCTTAGCAAAAACAAGAGAAAACTGTTTTAGTTTTATTTACTCAACTCTGACTCAATTCTGTTGTATAGAATTTGAAGTCTTTAACGCAAATTGTAAAATAACACCTTGAAAATATTATTATTAAGTCAACTTGAAAAAATATTATTACTTTCACATAGCTTTGTCGGATAATCGAGATATAACAGAAGAAAAACACTCGTATTGTTTTCGCATATGGGTTCCCATTTATTTCTATATACTTGTCTGAAAAAAATTATTACATTAAATGTTATTACAAAATTAGCGTTGTGTAGTTGTGATATGTATGGATATATTTACGTGACTAATATAGACACGCGCTCTATACTGAAGACAGTTGTATTCTTGCAAAAAAGGTTAATATAATCTATACATATAAATAAAATTGGAGTGTCTGTTTGTAATTTTGAAATAACCGTTTTTTATATATGTTATATACAGTACATACACCAAAATATCATTTTTTACATTTTTTGTCTGTCTGTTTGTTCCGGCTAATCTCTAAAATGGCTGGACCAATTTTAACCGGACTTTTATTGGCAGGTAGCTGATGTAATAAGGAGTAACTTAGGCTACTTTTTATTTAGAAAAAATCTTTGAAATTACAGTGCCACAGCAACGCGTGGCTGGGTCAGCTAGTTATAAATAATAACACCAGGCAGGTCGTATGTTTAATGCCACCCATGGTGAAGGAAATCAATTAAGTAGGTTTATATATCTAATATATAAAATTAAATATTTGTTTTTTTTATACGCTGCCGTAGTTGGGTAAAAATTACATTTCGTGCATAGTACTTTAAAAGAAATGAAAAAAATATAAGCTCTTATGATTTTGTTCAAACAAGTTTCTATTGTTATAATGTTAAAATAATAAAGGGATAGTAATTGAAGGTTTAGTTTAGAAGATATTGATCTGTGTTTGATTTTAAACTGATGGTAATTAGATATCTATTTATGGTAATGAGGCACACCTGAATGGTAATCAGAAAAGAGAGAACTTTTTTGAATAAATCAGCTTTTAATTAATAATAACAAATTTTTATTCACAATTAACAGTAACGTAGGAGCTTTTATAAATTGGTATAGTAAAAAAGACTACGTAGTTAAATTAACTCTTAACATGTTAAGCAAATAGCACAGAAACAATAATAAAAACTAATCAATCATACAGAAACAAATACACCGAAACAAATTAGAATATTCATAATAGTTTGCTTAACCACGATGTGCTTTTACTAAAACTATTTAAAAATATATATGAACTGAGATTTGAATTCTAAGTTCTAAGTAATACTTTCAACAATTAATGTTCATTTTGAGACCCACTTGTTGAAAGGCCCTGCTAAGTTTCCTTTTTGTTGTTTGTTACAAAACAACCTGAAGTTCATTATCATAATTGATATTTTATGTCTATTCTATTGCATTTATAGTTTCAAAACTGGTTTATATATTTTTAAAATTTTGATTTTATTTTATTTCTCCTAAAATCGGCAAAAGTGGAACCTGGATTTAGTATACCTATAAAGTTTCTATAAACCAAGTTCTATCACCCATAAAAATCAAGTCCCACTTTTGCGGTTTTTAGAAGTTATGATAAAATTTATATAAAGGTCAACTTTCATGATCTAAGGTTGTCACATAGATCATCAATGAGTTAAATGAAAATGTTTAATTTTTTGTTTGTTGATTAATACCGGCAATCAATTGAATAAATTAACAACACTTATAGACGAAAACAATATACTTACATATACTACCTACCTAATGTAGATGTGATAATGTAGTACGACCGCATATTTTATTTTGTACCTTACATGCTAAACGGTCGAAAAAATAACCTATGTTGTTTGAAATAATTTAACACACACACATCCTATACTTTAAACGAGCAATTCTTTCATGTACCTATATAAAAATATTGCTATGTTATTGGTCTAACGATTATAATGAAATTTTGGATTTAGAAATTCATTCACTTTTAAAATCTATCTAGGAATCGCTGTCTCGATCGCATCTTTAAAAAAATGGCATTCGATCAGAAAATAAAAGTAAAGTACAAAGTCGTGGGCATAAATCAGTTAACAGGTATGTACCTATTATTGTAACAAAAAAAACGTAGAGGTAACCAGGCATGAACTTGTGTCTAATTGGGTCTCCGAAACACACACACACACAAAACAAACAATTAATAGTTAATACCCAAACGAAAATCGATGTTCATCATAGTGACTTCCACCTTGACTGGGAATCACCATAATGCAAAAAAGGAACGCCTTTTTTGCTTATGAAGCTTGGAGCCTAAAAAAATATGTTGAAGGTACTCAAGCAAGTTCCTAAAATGTACATTATTCTAAACTCGTTCAAAAATAATACACAAATTAATATTTTAATAATTTTCGTCTGAGGTCAAGTTCGATGACAACCCTTGCATAAAAATTTAAAAATGAATATCATCTAATCGCCGCAATAGTGGGACGTGGCTTATTTATTTATGATAGACCACATTCGTAGGCTTATTTCTTACTTTTTGTTTTTTAGGGCGAAAAAAAAAAAACGAAATACAAAAAAAATGCTGCTCCCAAACCAATGCATTTTTTTAAGCCAAAGAAACGCGTTTATACGCGTGTGATTATGTCTGATTGACACATATTTATTTAAAAAATAGATACTTATTATTCACTTTATAAAAACATATTTTAGAATTTATAGGTCAAAGGTCACGATAAGTTCATGATTTTTTTTTCTCAAAAAGTATTTGAGATAGACTACTGGGAATTGAAGTAATGCCTTTTGTAGGGTATAAATAATCTACTTATGTAAAAACCTAAAGGTGTAAATTTTTTTGGTTCCATAAAACACTGTGCTTCCCTGAAAATATGATCTGAATTCCAATTCGCGTTGCACTGTAGTTTTTAAACAAAATATGATAATTAAATTTAACATTTAAACTCATTTGGTTAGGTACAAGTATTTAACGGTAATGGTATATGGACTGTTCCAGTAATATCTAATTTATAAAACTTATTAGGAGTTTGATGGAAAAGAAGCGCAGACGGTCATAAACTTCGTCCAATCAGCGATCACAAAATAACAGCGAATGAAACTTCATGCAACGTATTTTTTAAATATTTCCAAATCTATTGTGCGGAATAATATTTTCATTTATTCTCGCATTGTGAATTTTTATAATGACACCGTTCAAAGGGCAAGAGTCCATTCTTAGTTGACAGCAAACGGGGCAATGGGTAACCTGGTGGGTCTACGGAACCCTGGAGAGAAAATCGCGGGGTACCGTGGACACCCGCGAGCTCCAAACAATGAAGCTCCGGTCTGCTCTGCACTAATACAGATGTACTCGCCTTTACAAATCAAACAAATTATACTTGTTGAAAAAGTCGACTTTAGAATTTCATTGAAGGTGACGTGGTTGGTGGTGCGTTTTATGAAGGCCTGAGCCATTTGTGAAAAAAAAAAATGCTTTTGTAATAATGATATTCTTTACCTATACTAATATGTCAACATGACCTTGTCGTCTGTTATGTTGAATCTGAAAGAAAAAAAAGGAGTTATTGTTGATGGTCATATAAATACATTAGAACGAAACTGTACCATAATCCAACTATCCACAAAAGATATATTCGTTCACAAGAATAAATTGGGTTATTACGTCATCTTTAAATGTAAATAATGTAATCAAATAATGACAGACAAAAATTATCTTGTACCTAAATAATGGATAAAAATATAGACAGAAGAATGAGAAATAATATAGGATAATAGAAATAGAAAATAATTAATTAATTGCGTATAAATTGATAAAAATTATGGTATTCTGTTCATGTACAAAGCGAAAATTACTTAGTACATCATTTTACTTTGTTTAATTTATAAAAAATCGAGTAAAATCTTACTAAACCAAAGATAAGTTACCTTACACATCACTGCAATTATTTCCAATTACATGCACGAGTCATAGTTGAACAGTTTACTTACCACTACAATCACCCAGTACTAGAAGAACCAATGATCTGAATATCACAAAGGAGTGCTCATCAAGGAGGTATTATGATTCCGCACGTGACGTCATTGTGCAACGCTAAGAGGGGAGAGAGTGCCCTTGAGAGTACTTGAGAAGCATATGGAAGTCACCCTCTTCCGTAAGCGCTGTTAAATGGTTCTAATTGCTAAGTAACCTTTTGGAAGACGAATAATTATATCTCCCTTAAGAAGTGGCAAAAAGCACCAGATTTATTTTTGCACTTTTCTTTCTCGGCTTTTGAATTTTCTTAAAGTAGGTAAACTTAACAAAAATGAAATGGAGATTTACTTTTTGTAAAGGTAACTAACTAATAAAGCAGATTAAAAAAGTAGTAAAAAAACAAACTAATCACGTAGGTACTTAAGTAAAGTAAAATGAATATCATTTTATTTTTGTTATTAATAACAATATCTTCAAAAGTATTGTGATAATTTTTACCACGTGTGTTTATTACTTAGAAAATAGATAGAGATGTAGATTTAGATTATATAAATATCAGTTTCTAAAAGATATTTTATATTTGTTGAAATTAGAAATAAAATAAACATACACAACAGTCCGATGAAAAGTTATGTATCGACGTTTTATATATCATTTAAATTGGCAACAGAACCGGTTTCGGTTATTTGCAAAAAAAATAAGGTAATGATGCCTTCTAGGCTTCAAAATCATTTCACTAATATATACTCGGATAAGAATGACTAAAAAATTCAGCCAACTATAAAAAAAATGTTGTCATCAGATTCTAAGCAAGATTATGACGACTTCGTCAAATATCTTATTGTTGATGGCTAAATTAGAGAAACCACACACTTTTAGGGAAGATATAATTTTACCGGTAGTAGAAGTAGGACTGCTCTATAAACCAGTTGCAGATATTATCCGAGAAGTCCCTTTCAGCAATTTGTTCTCTACAAAGACGAATTGATGAGATTATCACTAAGTATAGAATTGAATTGCTTCCATTTTTCTTCGCTCTTCATTTTAAACTAAAAAATAGAATGGGGATCATCTTATCTTACGGTATAATATAATACAATTTTAAATATTATCATGGCGATAGCAGTTTCAAATTCGCGACGAATGGTACTCGTAAGTAATATTAAGATGGTGGGTTCTAGAAAAAAAAAACATATTCTTATATTGAACGGTGGGCGAAATAAGGTTGAGAAATTATGCTCGGGATGATAGAGGAGCAACTATCTCTTGAGGAGACTTACACAATACTAAATAGAAAAACAATAATGTATATGATCCTCTTGTGTCAAGTGTTTGTATCCATTGATCAGATCATTTAGAAATCGAAGAAATTGAATTTATGTCTGGACTAAAAATTTCATGCTCTTAAAGACGCAACGGCTCGTGAGAAGATTTAACCGTCCTGCATTGAAGCCAATATGCTCCGAATCAAAAGTCAGGGGAAATAACATATTCTTTAATTTCGTGCAACAATAAAGAATTGTGTAATTATAGTTTCGAACAATGGCCGCGAGTTGACTTCAATGGCTTGCGCCGATAACAAAAATGCGCACATTACTCAGCCCCTGCGCATTCGAAAGCGCGAGCGCAAGAAAATCGCGCATCAGGGGTCCATATGTACTTCCGTTTGGTTTCGAGTTTCTTAGCAGGGGGTTAGATACGTCGAAAAACTCGTCGTCTTACTGCAGTTTTTGCTAGACTGCTGCTTCACCATGGCTTCACATATAAGAATGCTTACCGAATGAGTAATGGTAAGAGTTAAAAGACCAGTTTGGAATACTGATTGGTTTTCCATTCATTACTTGTGAATGTAGAGCTGAAGGACAATTAGATTACAAAAGTAAATCTAGGTCATCTGAAGAAAATAAACTCAATTTCTTTAAAAATACTGGTTAGAGTGGAACTTAAAATTTATATATTGTGGTAGTTTTGAAGTAAAACTTAAGCACCAAAAGTTTTTTATTTTATTTTACTTTAAATAATATTGAAGTCTGTGATGCAAAATGTAGTTGCAATAAAACTAATAGATTTATTCGCAGTTATGTATATCGAAATGGTTATTAGATTTGTATAAAAATGAACAGAAATTTTAACTTTAACAAGACTGCGTTTAAAATTATGCAAACTGTCAAATGTATGAAATTTAATTTCTACGCCATCTATTGGTGTGTCGTGCCTAATTAAAAATAAGGGGTCGCTTATACAGATAATATGGTCATTACTATAGGTGCTGGATGCCTTGTGCGATGCCCCGAACGTGAACGATGCTCTACAAAATAGCCCGCAAAGTAAGTTCCACTTTCTTTGAGACAATTATTTATTATTATAGTGTTACAATATCTGAGGATATATTGAACCCGAGAAATCAGGGGCTAAAGTAGCTCTAGTGTCGTAAAGGTAGGTAAATATTAAACTTATTTCTGCTACATGTCAACGTGCTGATCTCAGGTGTTAACAAGCAGAATCAAATCAAGTATCAAACGAAAGCCCCATTCAAAGCTTTTGTTCCTCCGCTATTGTGATCGTAATAATAGTCATTTAGCAATATATTTACCGGGGTCCGAGCAATGCGATATCGGTGAGAAAAGACGTTGAAAGATTCAAGTATTTGTTTTAATGACATATGTTTTGGGAACGTTATTGGCATTCTTTAAACACCTGTGTGCCTTTTGTGGATTTGAAATGTGGCTAAGGGAAATGATTGTACGGTCGACCTTAGAAATAGATTAATGTTATATATTTTAACACTGTCTCACATTAACTATTGCGAACTTTTATTAATATTTGGTGTGACATGATTCTAGTGTTTGAGGTTGACTAGACATTAGTTTTAAGTAACTGGATAGAAAAGGGGTTTGCGAATACGATATAAGGTTGTTAAGCAACATTTGCAAGGTCGAGACATGAAGTAGATGTTTCAAAAACGTCATTAGAGAACGACAAAATAAATTATTGAATAGGTAAACCTTTTGTTTTAAATACCCAACTTTGACTCTACGTTGTGACTTTTGCACCATTAATAATATACTACTCGTATTTGTTACAGACTAAAGAAAAATTACAAAGAAATAAATAAACACGCGACGCGAAATTGCTAAATAGCAATCTCTTGCAAGCTACCTTGAATAGAAACTTAAAAGTGTAAAAGACGGTTTTGATAATTATGGCTAATCACCATGGTATATGATAGGAAGTCTTTCATTTTTAATTAATGTGATCGTAAATAATTTTTATTTGATATAGACGCAAACACTGCGGATTTAATTATCTTTGAGTATTTTGCGGGGGACCATTTCTTTTTTTAATTAATGTAATACAAATGATTAAAGTTAAAATAGTTTGACACAGTACTAAGTCACTACTAAGGTAACTGAACTGAGATACGTATAACTATATGTAAAGTGTATATAAAGATCTGATAGTTACAAGCTTGAAAATAATATAATAATATTTACTTATAATAAAGCCATAACGGCGTTTTTTAATTAAGTACCTAAAACACTTTTTATACAAAAAAAGTAATAAGGATCAAGCTTAGGTACATAAATCCCTAAAAATACTTTGTTCATTTAATCACAAAATTAGAAGACGAGCATAAAAATAATCAAAGTCCCAAACAAACAGTCATTCCCCGTTTAATGTGTTTTATAATTTCCTAGCGTCGTGGCGAGTTTTATTAAATTACCGCTTTCACAAATTATGTAGAAATAATAATTCGGGGGCACCGCGGGGGGCGGTACTTTTAATTAAACTCTAAATTACGATCACCTCCGCTCACTCCTTCGCTCCCGGTCGCCGGTTGCCCGTCGCCGGTCGCCCGCTCCGCCTACTAATGAGCTCATACTTTTGTGTCAGCCGCACCATCGGATATTTAAGTTGCGGTTAAGTTACCGGCAGAGACAAGAACTAAAAGTATGTATAGGGCAGTCCTCATTGTTATTATATTAAGTAGGCGCTCCTGTTACTTCATATAAAAATGTAAAAACAATAACACTTATGGCTTTTAATTTTCCTACAAGTGTAGAATGAACAATTATAAATACAATAGTTCTATGAACCGATTTAACAAATTTAACCTCATTGAAAAATTCAGTGCTGGCCTCTTCGACAATATTCTTCGTCTTCTTTCAGCGTAATGTTTACTTTTAGAAATAAACCACGATTGAAATAGATAACATCCATAATAAATATTTCTCAGAAACCTCCCATTAACAGCAAACAAGAGCCACTCATCACCTCAGAAATTAAAGCTATTTTTCACGGCATAAATGTAATATATAACTAGGATGGCGCGTGCGGTTCTATTTCATCGAATTTTCCTCTGTTATTTATTTATTTATTAAGGGTAGCTCAATAAATTGCGTTAAGTGAGGGCTGCCGAGGCCCCGTGGCGCGCTGCGGGAAGCGTATAACGCTAGGAAAAACGTAAGTGCCTCTATACCTCTGCTATATTGCTTTAGTATAAGGGTTGAGGAATTATAAGAACAGCGTATCACGCGGTTTCGCTTTTATGTTCGATGATATTGCGATTATGAGTGAACTGTGAGAGAGCAAACAATGTGTGCGGCGGGTGGAGGCCACGGGGTGTGTGTCCATTTTAATGGTAAAGTATCGAATCCGGTATTCCATACAATACTTCGGGAGTCTCTACAATGCCTAAAACTAGATCAAGATCCAACGTGTGGAACAAATTTAAAAATAAAGAACGAAACGTAGAAACAGCAGTTTCTATCGTTGATTACAAGGAAACTTTTAAAATATTAACTTTGCAAATTAAATCAGGTTGCGGCGCTTCATGTCCGGCTCATGCCGCGCTCGGCACGTTTGCTACACACACTAAGCTGGCGCTTTGTTGTTCTTACTTTTAACTTTAACAGGATACATTTCCTAGAGTTCATTTTATAGAAAGATGAGGTATTTAACACAGCGCCGTAAAAGCTGTAACGGAGTAAGTTTGTAATGGCAAAATATATTTTCACCTCACACGCTCGGAAAAGTTTGGTTTGTCATTAAATTTCTGCGTGGAAAATTGCATTTTATCCGCTAGCGTGGAAAAATGTATTAAAATTATAACCTTACTCTTCAAAGAAAAACACACATGGTACATTCCGAAACGTCATTACAGTCTTTATAAATTACATTTTATTCTTATTCAAATTAATACTATAATACTTCGTTTTGGTTTAATAAAATTATTTTAGTTCCTTAAATTATAAAAATAACGATTATTTAGAATATAGGTAGGTATTATTTATTATAAGAATTTTAAATGTATGGTGGGTGAGATTTCATAAATTATGATTGGATTTCGGACCGCACCCGACAAGAACTGTCAAAGTGATTATAGTATTCTTAGACATAACACATTTAATAGAAACCAATAAAAAAAATATATTTCACATTACTAATTGTATAGCAATTTTACTTTTAAGTTTTAATTTTAATAAACTATTTACTTTATTAACCATTTTATTTATGATGTTTTTCTTGCACCTAAAAAATTTCCTCCCTGTGTGAGTGAGGTGAAAAATTCTGTGTTTCACTCGGCAGCAAAGTTTTTAGCGTCTCGTACCTTTGAAACCCTCGCTACGCTTAGGATTTTCTATCTTTGAAATTCAATCCTAGAATCCTTCGCTGGCTTAGGTTTCAATAAAAGTACTCGCGGCCAAATGTTAACTTTGCAGCCTTGCATAACAAGCTTAAAAAAATTGCTTGTTTCAGGTAAGTCAACAGGAATACCATGGGTAGTTTATTTATGATTAACTTGTTATTGCAAGTGTCAAAATAAGCAACATAATGCGTTTGTACTTTGTTCAATGTAGGATGATACTTTTGACAGGTATCCCTTTCTTATTGCTACGTAATAAGGTTGCTTTTGTTTCCTTATGTTTGGCTTGACATTGCAATAGCAACTTTAGACCCTCTATATAGGTGTCAGATGTCAAAAGTATCATCCTACATTGGACAAAGTGTAATGCCTTTTTACCACTTCAATTGACCGTAGCCCGTTGAAGTATAATGATATTACTTGATGATTTACTAGTTTGTGAGAAAAAGCACACAAACAGTGAATAATGATGGGATCCCGTTAAATGTTTAATTTTCATCTCTGGGAACGAAATTAAAGCAAAATCTGGTGAATTGCAAAAATATTTTTTCTCAAACGTAATGGGAATACGATACAAATTTTGACACTATTTTTGGATATACCTCGATTTCGTTTTATAGGTCAAATACATACGAGCAGCAACCCGCAAAGTTAGCACCAAAATCCACCTGTGCTTGACAGACAGCAATGTTATTATGAAACCTTTTATAATAGAAATAACTTTTTCCAAAAAAATACGGCAACCATGTAAGTCGTTATGGTTATTATTTAAATTTCAAACTGACTTCAAAATACCAAGCTGCGTACGGTAAAAAAAAATGAATGAGCGACGCATACCTACATATTAATTGAGTCCAAGTGAGAAAAACCGGCCAAGAGCGAGTCGGACTCGTGCACCGAGGGTTCCGTACAAACCTGTAGGTATATAAGTAAAAGTTCACCCATCACGACTATCGAGTCATAGTTATGGTATTTTTATTGCAAAATGAAGATAAAACAAAAAAATAAAGGTTTTCGGAATTTTTCCTTTATATGTGCTGTTAAACATTGCTTCATGCCAATATTCAAGATTCTAGATCGACTGGAAGTACCCTTTAGGTTTTGATTCCCTCGCGAGTAATTGCGAGTTCAAAAATATGCGGCTTAAATTGCTATTTCTTATGATTGCGTTGACATAAAAGTTGGATTTTGTGACAGCTCAAAGGTACTATAGACTTGAGTATTTGATATGAATTTCATTTTAATACCTCTACGCGTTCATGAGTAAAGAGGTAGTAACTTTAAAATTTCCAAAAATATTTTTTGTTTTATGATGTAACTAAAAATTTACGGTTTTTGCAATTTTTCCTTTATCTGTACTATAAGACGTTACTTCGTACCAAATTTCAAGGCTCTAAGTCTACGAGAAGTACCCTGTAGGTTTTGATTCCCGTGCGAGTTTCGAAAATTTGCGGCATAAACGTCTGTATCTTTTGATTGCTTTGGCTTAGGAGTTTGACTTTTTCACAGCTCCAAGGGGCAGTAGGCCTGAGTATTGGATATAAATTTTAGTTTAATACCTCCATGCGTTCCTGAGAAAAACGGTCTTGACAGACGGACGGACGGACGGACGGACGGACAACAAAGTGATCCTATAAGGGTTCCGTTTTGTCCTTTTGAGGTCCGGAACCCTAAAAATGAGAATGATGATAACATGTTACTTAAATATCACACATTATTTTAAAAAAAGTACTCATTCAAGCCTTTGTCGCAACCAGACATCGGTTATTGTATTTATGCCGCGGCTTTGCATTTTCTTCCACTAATGATTGTCTTGCCGGCCTCTGCAGCAATGTACTATTAATCGGCATGTAGTATTTATAAGATTGGCTCTGTTTGTAACGTTATGTCACTTTATACCTTAAATCATTACATTAGTAATGATGATCATTAGATCATCAATTTTATATCAACGTCATGTACCTTTATATAATTAAAGTATTATTAGCGTGAAACCAAAGTAGGATCTTACATTTAATAGAATTTGTGACATTTCAGAGTATGTCATAAATCCTATTTACCATATATTATGTTCTATAAGAATATGAAACTAGATTTTATTGAAGTAATCCTGCTGATTTCTTCAAAATTTGAGCCTATAAATACTCCGACCAAGGCAACAGGCAGTGAATTAAATTGATTTCATAGAAAATCCGACAATAAAGGTTTAAAAAAAGCTGGTATTTTGTGTATTTGTTACAATGACTACTCCTATTATTTTACTCCTAATTTGTCAATTCATGCAAAATAGCTATACTCGTATATTGCAGATTTTTACAGGTGCCGTACAGAGTTTGCTGAACGCAGTATGCAGTTTAATCCGATAAGGAGGTAGTAACTTCTTACAACACTAAATAATTTATTTTTGACAGCGTCATTTACATTCATATAGCGTTAGAGGAATTCTACATAACTGTAATATATATCACTTATACCTTGTGAAGATTCACATCACTTATTTGGTTATTAAAATACCAAGTAGTAAACAGTGCATGGTAAATCTAGCAGTTCATATTTTCTCACCCGTTAAAGTTTCGTGTTTGTTGTATTATCTTAGTTAAACTACGAAGTTTGCTATTTTTTAATTATTTGAAAATTACAAAAACAAGTATAACACCATAAAAAAACTTGGCAGCCAGACATCAAGTAAGGTGAAAAGGTATAAACAATATTATACACAGATTTTTACTTATAATCGATATTTTTTCATAGTTTAAAACTGTGTTGAATAAATTTATTTTGGGAGATATTCGCCCTAAATAATTCTGGTTAACCGCTGGGCTACTCAAGATGGTTCTTCAGTAGCTTTCTTTGTGTTGTTTTAGTACATATGTACTAAAACAACACAAAGAAAGCTACACTAAGTCTGCAATACATGCTGCTGTTTGCAAATACTGAGCGAAGCAATTAGATTTTTGAAGGGTGATTATTCCTCGATGGTATGTCCGATTTCAAAACTTTTTTTTGCACATTAGTCACGACCACGATGTGGGTTTTGGCGCCAAATTTCATCAATGTAGTCTCAGCGGTTTGGCTGTGATTAGCTTTTGAATTTTTCTTTCGGTGATTATTCTTCCATGGTATGTCCGATTTTAAAACTTTTCTTGCACATTAGTCAAGACCACGATGTGAGTCTTGGCGCCAAATTTCATGAATGCAGTATCAGCGGTTTGGCTGTGATCAGCTTTTGAATTTTTCTTTCGGTGATTATTCCTCCATGGTACAGTCTATATTTTTTTAACATAGCCTATGTCCATCAGGTTATAATCATGTATGTTCATGCCAAAATTTGTTCGAATCGGTTGAACCGTTAAGTAGCAGGAGGGAAACAAGCGAAATTTGTGAGTTGTCTAAAAGAGAGCTTCGCTCAATTAAATAACAAATATGTAAGTCAAGTCATCCTGTGAACAAAGCTTCAAAAGGAATCGAAACGCCAGGATTTAATAAAAAGAAATACGTTCCGTTTAAAATTATTATTTTATTAATTATATGTATTTTATATAATGTGTCCAAGTTGACAGACTGATTGATTGCAACCTAAAAATAAGTTTGTCAAGAAAGATAATTGTATTAAAATTATATAGATCAACATAATTGAATTCACGTGGCTAGTAGTGGGCGGATGAAGGCGTGTGCGGGCGTGTTGGCTACTGTTAAACAATTAATACACCTTACTGGACAACGCCATCTTACTACTATAGAAATTTCTCAACACTTGCTGGGCTTATTTTTATATGAGACGCTGACATTTATTCCATTTCATTTCAGAAAAATAAAGCGCTGGTGACATTAAGACAGGTATTTTATTCAAAAAACAGGTTTTATTCTAGTTTGTGTTTCTTTGGCTATTTAAATAAAAATCTAAGGTTTTATAGAAATGTCAAATCTATCTAAATCAATTATTACAAGAAAAAATTCAATTTAAGTATGTTATCTGTCAGGCGGGCCTCGAACCTACCTCGAAGCCTGGGACCTTCGGCGGGGTTTGAGGCCCACCTGATACGTAGATTCCACAAGTTGAATTCAACTCCTTTAAATACAAAAACTTAGCAGTTAAATGCTTAAAAAACAAAACATATAATAATGACAATTTTGTCTTTAATTTTATTTTTTTCCGTCACAATGCCATATTTTTATGAGATATAAAAAAACGACCACGTCTCCGAGCCCTCAGGTAGGATTCGAATCCACGACCTTTCGCTATCCGGGCGATCGTTCTGACCGCTGAGTTACCGAGAGCGTCTCGAAGAAGTGTGGTCGTCTTTTTCATGCGGATTTTATATTTTATTGACAATTCTGTTGACATATAAGTAATTTAAGCCTTATTATAAAAGTTCTTACATTTTTGTGATATCGTTTAAAAGAAACATATTGTCATTTATTTTGCACATCTCTGCGTAAAGTTTGAAACTGTCCATATTTTTAGCTGTAGTTATGAACATTTAATTGATTTTTACCTCGAGCTTCAAAGCCTGTAAGATATTGCTTTCGGCTGCATAATTATGTAATCGTTAGCACAAACTTATCCATACTACGCCCACGTAATTGGTTATTGCTTATACTTCCTACAGGTTTTGAATTGAATGAATTGAATGAATGAATTTATTTATTCACAGAAAACAGAGTATAAGTATAGATTATAATTTGTAATTTTGTCCGTCTGTCTTGCCATCATCGGACATGTGAATGTTTATTGTACATTATTTTAAAGCTAAAAATTATTAACATTAGTAAAATTGCATAAAATAGGTACATCATCAATAGGTAATGTATACATTTAATAGAATTATGGATAATAGTTCTAATACTAAACAAAGTTAATATTTGCATTCAATCTTCTGCTTTGCAATCTTGTAATTCTGATTTGGCTAATATTTAGAATATTTTTCACAATCCTCAATTTTAAATTACTCTTAAATGTGTATTCATTGTGGGCGGGAGCAGGCGTGGCAGCTCCTGCGCTGCAAACATTCCGTATCCGACCGCTGCATCAATTAATTAAACATAATTAAACAATACATCATCTTTAGTCAGAGTCCCTCTTCCAAAGATGTTTTCAATTTGTAACTCCATTTCGCGGGTTTGATATGATAAAAAATACTAACGAACAAAATTGTGTTTGAATATTTATATTAAATACAGCTCCCATTCGTCATAATTGCTTTTTCAAACATTATTTAGAAGTTTCCTAAATACGTAAATTATTCATACTTGTCTTGTGGTAATTAGAGTTCTTATAATACTTTCCGTTATTTGTGTTTTTAATTTTCAAAATGATATATTTTTTAAGCACAAAAAATATCACAAAATTATAATGTAACATCTATGATTCATTGTATAAAATCAAATGGTCATTGTGTACAAATCATTTATATGAGGAATGCGATTAATATTATCGGTTGATTCGTGTGCTTCAATGCGACTGATTGGATACATCTTGATAAGGCAGATTGTCGTCCCCAACTAAGTATTCGCAATAGAAATTTGGCCCATTCACCATAATCACCCCGCTTGTTTAATAAATAAGACCGTTGGCTAATCTGTAATTGTTGCAGTTATCAACGATACACAGATAAAGTTTTGATAAAATCGGTGAAGCAAAGAAATCAAATGCGAGACATGTTTTGATTAGAGGCGTTTTTTTTTAAAGTTAGAAGCTAAGCTAAGCTAAGTTAGAAGGCAATGTTTTTATAAAAAGAAACAAATATGACTATAAACTTTAAAAATACATTTAATATAAGTTATTTTGAAACGTCCAAGATTTTTTACCCAGCGCCCACCCATAGTAGTCACGACTTTTACAAATCTATCCATCGTTTTCGTACATAATCGACATAAAAAATATTATTATATTATATAATAATAGCCGTTTTAAATTTCCATTACATTGTTCATCACCAAAAAAGTCGTGTTTTTGTTACTTATAACAAAAACACTACTTTTAAAACACTTATGTTTATAGAGTGATCTATAGCAAATAATTTAAGATATTTTCTTCACTATCACTACATAGTATAAAACAAAGTCGCTTTCTCTGTCCCTATATCCCTTTGTATGCTTAAATCTTTAAAACTACACAACGGATTTTGATGCGGTTTTTTTCAATAGATAGAGTAATTCAAGAGTAAGGTTTATATGTGTAATACATGCATAATATAGTTGAGCATTGCATCCGTGCGAAGCCGGGGCGGGTCGCTAGTCTAATTATATGTAAAAAGCTTTTAGATGTACGTGTACCTATAGCTGCTCGAGCATTAGTGTAGCCCGTTTAACCCGAGGTATTTTGATAAGCATTTAATTATAATATAAACTCGGGTAATTATCCACTAATTAGTTACATAAACGCTAGTTCACATGTCCCGAGAAAATAACATTGAAACTCAGCGAGGTGGTACACCTTCTTGCAGGATTATTAACGTACATTCAAATATAGTTACTATATATAATATACCTACATTGATATACGAGGCTAAGTTTTTTTATAGAATGGGTTCGCTCTTGATACAATCAAGCCAGGGGGCCAAAACATGGCCATTTCCTATATTCCATTGCCATTTTATATTTATACAAAAGTGAAAATAAAATTGGTAAAAATGAGTTTTTAAGTTTTCCATGACATCACGTTCAAATTATTATTTTTGAACATTGAAACTAATAAACACACTTACTTTTAATTATATGTATGCTATACATACGGAGTTTGTTAAGATTGTTACGTAATTATTGATATATAGATTATAATACTTTATATTGCGTATCATAGATAATAATAGAAAATGGACAAATAGTGACAGCTAACTTTTTCAGTGTTTATCTGTTTTTCTTTGTGCATAACATATATATACTTTATTATTATATAGTATATAAATTATATCTACTATGATTCACACATATATTTAAATGAGTATATTTTATATAGTACTAGCTGACCCAGCCACGCGTTGCTGTGGCACAGTAATTTTAATTTTATATTATTTATTTATATTTTACATGCAGTAATATTTATTTTTCTAAAATAAAAGATTTTTTCTAAATTAAAAGTAGCCTAAATTACTTCTTATTACATCAGCTATAGCCAATAAAAGTCCCGTCAAAATCGGTTCAGCCATTTCATAGATTAGCCGGAACAAACTGACAGACAGACAGACAGACAAAAATTGTAAAAAATGATATTTTGGTGTATGTACCGTATACCTAAATATTCATATGCATGTAGTAAAAAACGGTTATTTCAATATTACAAACAGACACTCCAATTTTATTTATATGTATAGATAAGTTTTTATAGGTGGAATTACGAACTTATAGCATAGCTGTTTACTTTTAATGAACGCATTGTAATTGTTGATATTAAATAAAAAGCATTATATCTTTATTTCATCATCATACTTACAGAAAAAACAATCGAAAACATCGACTTTAACAAAGTCAAGGAAAAACTGATGAAGCTGACATACCTAAACCATATTTCCGAGGGAACTTTTTTCACAGTGCTAGCTCACGACTGGTGTTCAATTAGACTTGGTTTGGTTCTCGGCTCTTCTTCGTTTTTGAGTGGTCGCGGGATCGTAGTCAATTTGTCGCGACCGATCGTGCGGCGGCCGCTTTGATCGTTTTTGTGGGCGGCTGTACCCGCTAGTTGAATTACGCGGCTTTGTGATCATATTACAGGAGATTTTGTAGAACAGAGGAAAAGTTATGAGATTTGCACATGTATAAAACATGCAGAAATGGTTAAATCCAGAGCAGAATATAATTTTAAAATTGCTTATTACTAAGGTGAGATGTCAAATGTTACACATCATTTGCGACTACTGTAAGGCTCGCTCGTTTTTTATTTATTTTATATATACATATATATATATATATATATATATATTTTAAACTGCCAGTGCTTTATATACACACACTGCCCTAACTCCTATATTGGTCATCGATTTTTCTTAAAAACAATATTTTAAGTTTTTTATATATTTCAGACAGGTTTGAATTAATTTAGTTTTTGTTACGATTATTATTTGCACTGGTCGTCTAAGATATTTAGTATTCCATATGCTTTATCTAGTATGTTAAGTTGGTATGAAGTAATTAATTATTTTGCTATCATTTTCAAGTCTTTTTAAGATTTGTTTATATGTTTTAAATTACACCGAATCTATCAAAGTTACTACTTATTTTTATAAAATATTGAAAAAAGATGTTACAGTCTCAAGAAGTTATTACTTTCTCGGATCGGATGATTTTTTGTAAATAATAAGAAAATTTATTTTTATAATTTTATGTTTTTGCATTTTTTCAATGCTATCTTTAAATATAAATTATTTTTTTAGAAAAATACTAGAGAAAATATTTTGTAACTGGAATAGTGGGGTTTTTAATTTTATTGTAGCTCTAGTACCACTTACCGTAAACACAACAACAATGCCACGTACTATTATAATAGATTCTGAAATAATTACCAACTTAACTTAAAATTTATCGTCAATATGACAGGAGATTAAAGCATTTAGATGAAAATGGATATTCAAAGGTAGTATTATATAAAGAAATAACGTTTTCTCTCGTAATTCTTGAACTTTTCAACATGATAAGTTTAATGACATTTTATTGTACTTAAAATAATAACATTAAGTCTCTTATAAGATAAATAATTATAATAGAAAAATACTAAAAAAAATCGACTCGGGTCACAAGTGAATCTCAGGCGGGAAGCTCCCGCTTATAAGATCGCATTGAAAATGCATAAAATATATAAAAAAATACAACTTAAGTCTCTTTGTACTTTTCACTACATATTCAAATATGAAACGACTTTGGAGCAGATTTGGGATATCTTTCATTTTATATTCTTAAAGCTGAAAGGAGTCGTTACAGTTTGAATGTTCTCTTGTTATCAAATAACAATAAAAAGTACTTATCCAATGCAATGAGATCAAATTGTAGCTCGTATTGCATTGCCGCGATATTTGTCGCAGCATGGATAATTTTGCCTCTGTCGGATGGTTTTCCTGTGGTTGTAGCAAGGCGGGGCTCCGCTCACGGACCGATGCATTTGATTACGTAGAAGTAACGCCGCTGCTGATAGGTCGTATAAACGTTTAAACAGTTTTGTGGTAATGATCGGAAACCATTTTGTGTTTGCTCCAACTGGAAAAGCGAAGGTAGATAAGTTTTCCATTTGTTACAAACTACTTTTGTGTTTGAGTTTTTAATAATTACTTCAGTTTTGAGGTATCTCTACTGTTTTTATCTTCAAAAATGAAATAAATGATAATCAATAATACCTAACTATTCTTCTTATCTATTAGTTAAATCTTATTAGTTTAAATATATAGTTTAAAACAATAAATTTAAACTAAATTATTTGAGTTTAATACGAGGATCTGTGTGGTAAAATAGCGTTGGTTACGAAAAGAAAAAAACAAAAATACATTTTAAACTTTTGTCCAAATTCTTTGGGTTGTATCTCATTTCGAGTGTGTTTTGTTTGTCGCTTTCCGCTGATACCGCAAATCATCTGTATACCGGCTTAGGGGCAAAAAGGGCCACAATCGAAACCGTTTTATATCAGTCCGTTTCAAATCGATCCATTTCGAATTTGTTTTTGCTGCGGCATGTGGCAACACTGGGATCTCGATCTCTTATTATTAATTACCTGCCTTTATACCTACACGGCACAATCGATCGACTTGATTAAAATATCTAAATAATAGAACATGAATGATGCCACGTGAAGAGTCGGCACCGAGTCAGCAATTAAACATCTGACAATTGTTATCGACGATGGTAGTAACACCTGTAAGTTGTGCCAGCGTCGTCAGTCCGTTCACTTCACTGATTTTATGACTACATCATGTTAGCAAACAAATGTTAAAGACTCGATGCATGAATAATTAATTATTTATTTTTCAGACGAGCGCTCTGTCTACTATTGTGGAGATTAAGCAACTTTCATGGTTGGGTTGAATGACCACAAAATTTACCTTCAATATTTTTTGCGTTTATTCTTTAGATTAATATTATCTCAATATTCCTACTTTCCTTTTCCGGATGGCACGTTAAGTCAATAATAAGCTAAAGATAATAATGGTTTTAGAAAAAATATATGAATTTTTGCACACGAAGGAGCGTGGTAATTCAAGACACGAAACTAGATAATGAAAATAGTATTGGATTGAAGTTCGAACACAGTAAGAACAATACTAACGTGCAATGAAATCAGCGTCACTACCTAGAGAATATATAAACTTTTACATTTCTTTTTTATAATATTCGAAAAGCTGTTTTTTTTTATTTCCATTACTTTAAAGGCGGCGAAGGGAAAAGAAATGCCATTTTTTAAACACATGTCTATAGTCGCATTTGTCGCAAAAATGTACCACGTCCATATCGGTTTTCATTACTTATAACTAGAAAAATCTAGAAAAAACTATAGTGCGTCAAAATCTTAAGAACCAATAAGGTGTTAGATCGACAAAGAAGTGTATAACAATTTGACAATAATAATGATTGTACTAACCGCTGAAAGCTAAAAAAAAAAGTAATATATAAAAGGCTTAAACGATTTTATTTAAGTATTAAAAATGTACACAGGTGATTTGTTTCGATGATAAATTTTATTTGCGGTTTCTTCTGTATGTTGCCATTACATGCGTGGTCGGCAAGCCCGGATTACAGTCGCTGTAATAACGTTAATTACTCTGCCACTACCCGTATTCATAAGCTTTGATAGTTGCGCACACGCAGTTGGTATGATACTGGAATCGATAGAATGTTAGTACTTTCAAATAAAGACACAAAAAGTTACTCTTCGCTATACCTATGTATTTAGATGTTATTGATGGTAAAGAACTACACATTGCCCGACTAATTAGACTAATTAGAGATTACAATCTTTTCACAAGTATTTTATATGTATGTTTACGTAGAAAGTGTTAACTTTTGCTTATTATTATACTTATATTTCTTTTAATACGTATTCATCATAAATAATGACTATAAATTACGGACAATTTACACATATTATTTAACTAAGCAGAATTACGTATTGACAACCATGACGTAAGACATTAACAAGATTTGAATCTGACTCTTTTTTCTTATAGCCAGGATCACTGCCGTTGCATCAACCGGATGTTAAATCAGAGTGCACAGCGGTTAGCGGTTGTGTAAGTTAAGCTACATTCACCGGGGTCCATAAGCAGATGGGTGGCCCAAAAATTACAATCTCAAACTCCTCCATTAAACCGTTAATTAAGCCCCGACTGGATTTGCACTCACCACCACTGAGCATCTGGTGGGTTATGGCCCATTTTCATCCAATCCTGCCTTTCGCACCAACGGTCCTGAGTTTGAATCCTGGAAGGGCCGACGCTTGTGTGATGAATACGTGCATTTGTACCTGAGTCGGGTATTTATTTATATTCCTATAAATATTACGAAACTTTGTATCATATATGAAAGTTTATCCATTACCCTAGTATTCATAACACAACTCCTATTTATAGTGCTAACTTTGGGCTAGGCTAATTGATGTGAATGTATCAAATATTATTATTATAGAGAAGGCCTGTGCCCTAGCAGTGGGGATATTAATAAATTTATGTTATTATCATGGCTAAAATCGAACATTTCAAGCATAACGCATATTGGTCTCATGCGTATGAGCACATGTATAAACATTCAGACATATATAAATTGCTCAATTTAGTTGGAAGCTAATGGCATATTAAAATTATTGTCGGACATCGTACACTTTGATTCAAGCTCCTTCAATAACTTTGCTTTTCACGCTGCAGGGGAGGACGCTGTAAACACGAATATAGCTTTTTCTAACATTAAAAAAGTGTACTTGTGCTGGGGCAGTTTTGCTTATCCGAATGATAAATATTTACTAAATGTCACCCACAAAATAATTTTATTTTAACCTTGGGCAGTGTTGACTGTAATTTTATTTTTATATAAATTATTTAGATTTGCTTGTGTAGAAATAACCTTAATAAAAATATTTGAATAAAACACTTTTTTACGGATTATGCGCATATTTTATTTGATATTTAATCCTGACGTTTCGACTCCTTTACAGGAGCCGTGATCACAGGATTATCACAGTCATACGTAAAAAAGTGTTTTATTCAAATATGTTATGTGCGCGGAAGTGTAAGAACTAAATCCATAATCTAAGATCACAAATTTGTTGTTTGTCTGTCCGCTCTTTTCTCTGTATATGCGTTACCATAGCAACGCGTTAACCGCAAGTAGTTCGTCTACCGGACGCTAGATGGCGCTAACGGAAAAATATTTAATAATAGAAAAAAATAAAAAAAATTGTCCACCCGTGCGAAGCCGGGACGGGCCGCTAGTATCTTAATAAATATATCTTGACACTCATATATATTTTTAACGTATATAGTTTAAAGTGCCATTGACTGATCATACTATTATCATAATATTACTATAATTATAAATAAATTATTATTTGTTGCTCTACAATTTGGAAGATTATGCCTTTTGATCTTAGTAGTGGTTATGAAAACTATCTAACAGAAGTTCTATATTATTAAGCAAAATCCCTTTTTTATGATATCTCAAATAAAGAAGTTATAAAAATCATTATATCGACACCCTTTAACTTCCTAAAATTCTTAACACCTTTGGCAACAAGTTTCAAAGCGTTAACTGCTCTTAGTAGGTACACTCTATTGTACCTACAGTAAGAAATGAAATGACACGTACTTTATTTGTGTGCCAGCAAAAAAATGAGAGATCCTATTAAAGAACGAATAGCAGTAAATCGTCCGATATAGATATTGAAAAGCCGAAATCACCTTCATATTATAGTTAACTGTTAAACGTATTTGCGGCCGATGAAATTTTTTTACGAGTTTTGTACAGACTAATAGTAAAAACGTGCTTGAAATGATACCGCTTTGTAATTTTACTATTTACCTTTTGTAGTTTAGTAGATGACTGTGTCACTGTATTTTTATATTGTTATTTTCATTTAATGTGTTGTTTCTTCTTCTTACAGAAGAACTTAACCCTCTCGGTTGTTGTGCTAAAATGCTAATATACAAATATGTATACGATCTTTTTTAAGAAAATACATCAAAGTATAGTTTTTTATTAAAATGGAAATGAAGTTTATTATGCCAAGATATCTAAATAACACATTTTTTCAGAAGTAAGATTTCTATGACCATTATCAGATAAAAAAAAATGTTTTTTTTTGTTTTTATTGATTAAATAATACATTTAGATAGTACTAGATAATGAGCGATATTTTTAAAGATTACATTAGAATAGGTTTATAATATTTTTTTTTTTATTTCTTAGGATGAATGAAGATTTCTGAACGGCTACCTGAGGAAAAACGATGTAAAATTATTAAAGTAACGTTTTAGCCTAATTTGTTGTCAGATACCATCACTCTGACAAACAAAGGCACATAAACAATTCCATTTAACACAGTGATCTACACTAATATTATAAAAAGGAAAGATTTGTATTTTTGTTTGCAATGAATAAACTCAAAAACTGCTAAGCCGATTTCAAAAATTCTTTCACCATTGGAAAGCTACATTCACACTGAGTAACATAGGCTATATTTAATGCTAGAAAAAATTTAAAAAATTTAGTCCACCCTTGCATAGCCGGAACGGGCCGCTCGTTGCAAAATAAAATAGAAAACACATTTTTTTGTAGTTGTTAGTATACTATAACGACGTATGTTTTATTTACTTTACTTTTTGTAATTAATAAGTCTTTTAAACATGAATTTAAACTAAATATTTTTTATCAGTAGCTTGGTATCTAATACGAAATCAAATAATCCCAAAATGGGTAAAGGTCTTCTGAATAAAACACCATATTATTTTAGAAATTAATTTTGATTAGTGTTATTTATGTTGTTTGTATTTTCACTTGTTACCGCAACCTGTGATAAATTTGAAACGGCTCACGGATATTTTTGAAATGTTAATGTGGCATGATTTTCTGTTAATCTATTGCACCTTATTGCATCTACTTAATGATCAGTTTCGTGACTTCTTCTTTTTAACAAAAGAATCATGTCCAAATCGAATCGGATTCGAATCGAAGGTAAAAAGTCAATCGTGTCGATTGTCGGGCCGCGGGATGATATCAATGGAAATAGAACTCCTTTATCTATTGTACTCGAATTAATTACAGGAGTAGTCTGGTTGCAATTAAAAAATAACTGTATTCGAACCTCGGTTTCTCAAAGAAATATATTTTAAATTAGGCAGAACTAGATTGGGGCGTCGTTTTTGAATAGGAAGAAGATCTTTTAACAATTTGTATCAAAAAACATTTCATAAGGCAAAACTTGATCAGTTAAAACTTATCGCTTACTGTGTATAATTTGCTTTTATCTTCCTGATTTGTAAAAGGCCGAGTATTGGTTTAAATAATGACGGTTTAACGCTTATAAGTCAGAAAGAAGGTCATGTGCTGAAAAGTATATACCTATTATTTGAATAAAATTTAGGAATTTCTCAATAAATTGAAATTTCATATGTCATTACAAAACGCAGCATACTATACTATTTCTCAGTACACATTTATTTAAATAAGAGTTTGAATCCTTAGTAGGTACCTATATCTTGTTTTTAGGAGCCACGAAAAAATTGCTTGAAAAATAAAAAAGTGAATGTAAAAATGGTTATAAATTATGTGTTGGGTGATACTGCTCGTAAACATTGTACCTGAAGTATATCTCGCTCGAGTAGTGGGTCGCGATTAGTTCGCAGTATTAAGTAAACATTATTCTTTTAAGTAAAATAACTTTTTAACGAATACTTGCGCATACTTGTATTTAATCCTGACGTAACGACTTGATAGGAGCCGTGGCCGTACATAGGCTACTACTACCACAATAATTTAAATGGACTTGTTCATAACTGTTACAATTGATACAAATCAAAACTGTTTTATTTTTATTCAGGATTAAATATAAAATATGCTTTGGTATGCATTAAAAAGTTATTTTATTTAAATAAGTAATGTGCCTGGAAGTGTATGAACTAAACATTATGTTCATTACGTAAAGATTGGCTCGTTAATGGAAATATTTGTAAATCCTTTGTCAACAAACATTGAAAACTTACCTCAAACTACTTGCAAATAAAAGTATAATTAAAGCAATTTTTTTTTTCTGTAACGTTTCCGCTACCAACTACTTATAGGATACGAATTTGATAGTCAAAGCCATCATTCCGAATCGCATTGACAAACGTTTCCGATTTCGGATTTGTGAATAACTAATGGAGGTGACATTCGAAAAGTTTTCGCACGGGTTCGGAACAACTGTTTCCTACAGTCGTGAATAAGGGTACTGAGGCCTTACCATCACCTCTTAAAGCGATACAAGTTCGCCTGTCGAAGCGAGATTCCACTATAGACGGTATAGTGGTGTCTCTCTTTCATAATCGAACTTGCATCGCACAAAGAGATCATGTTAGGGCCTCAGGTCAGGTACTACGGAACTACCTTCGTACTTGTCAAAGCAGTCGGATAATTTGTATACTTTTCACATACCTATTTTCAACATGTTTCACCTCTATGATGAAATAAAGAAAATTAAGAATAAAAATTAATATACATTTTTGTTAAATATTTAAAATTAACCTAAAACATATTTAATATTATACTCTACTGTACACATTTTATATTGTTTTCATCTTTTATCTTGAATAAGTACCGAATATACCATATTGACTACAACAAACGAATTGACAACTGATTTTTTTTTTTTGCAATAAGAAAAAAAACATAATTTTGTTTACCGTTTATAACAACGTAGAACAGTAAATTATTAGGGATGATGGTCAATTAATATTTATATGTTTAGAAAGTACTTGTCATTTTTATTTAATAGAATTATATTCTGAACTAATAAGATAATTTCTAAAAGTTACCAAATATTTGGACATCTTTGTTCATCTTTGAGGTTTAGTTATATTAAGGGTTTTTTTTCTACACTTGCGTAGAATTAATGGATAAAAAAATTAGTAAGAGAAATCTTGATCTTCTTTTTGGTTAATCTGTTGTCTGAGATTTGTAGTGCTAACATTGTTTTTAACATTTTTATAAAGATCTTGGGCTCAGAGCAATATTTTTCATCGAACAGTTTAAAATGCAACGAAGCTTTTTTTTAATTTACTAAAGATGCAAGTATTGTATAAAACGGATCTTTCGACATAAAAAAATGATCAGTAAGTCGTGAAATGTACCATGGCGTAAGATGAAAATAAAAAGCTGTTTCAATTGCTTCAGTGAACATAATTTTCCGCATTGATTCATTTCGGTTTAGAAAGAAGTGAAATTAGTACAATCAAAATATTTTCCCGTTGACTGATCGGTGACTTATTGCTCGAAATGGTGCTGTTGAAAATGCTTTTTGGTGGAAAATTAAAATCGCAACTATAAAGGCATTGTGATCTAAATAGTATTATTATATAAATGGTATTTTATGTTTGTTACCGACAGCCCAATGAACAAGCAAAGAAAACTTTAAAAATATATGTGATTGATATATATGATAAGAAACAATACAAAAAGATACAAGTTTTAATAAAAAAATAAAAATAAAAATAGGGTATATACTTATATTTAAAAAAAATATATAAAAAAGGAACTATTTCAAAAAGACTGGCAAAGCAACAATAACAGAAACAATGTTGTTTTCTTAAATTGTAGTTGCCTTTAAAACGATTTCAAACTGGAGCTGAAATTATTTCACAGAATAAGAAAATTTTAAACTTATTTACATTAAATGCCTTTTCACTTTGAAAAGTACGAAAAAATGCATAAACTACAAAGCTTATTTTGTTTAAATATTTTACTGGCTTCGATAGCTATGACGTCTGTATACTATGAATTGCGTTTATTTTATATGGAGCACTTGAGAGCAACTTACGGCGGTTCCTTAATATTACTAATAACTGTAAACGCAATATTATTTATGCAACAACATTGCTTTCTCAATGTTTATTATTAACATGTTTAAAAAAAGATGTTGACTACTCTTTAGAATGATTTGTAACCATTTTGCTGGTTTGCGAGAATATCGACGCAACTTAAAAATCTGTCGAATTGAACTAAATATGGCAAACAATCTTAAATCTTTGATATTTGAAAATTTGAAGTAAATGAATAAGTAAATAAATAAATAAATAAATTTTATCGTGAACAGAGACGCAACGCAGTTGTCGCGCCACCGTTCGCTCGAAAGAGATACAATTACATTTTTTGGTATACGATAAAAGATTTAATAAGATATTTGAAAACCTTATTCTATAAAATCAAAAGTTTTTAGTTTCATCGCTATTCTCACAAACCAGCGATTTGTTATTTAATATTATTAGTCTACAAAAGGTTTAACGAAATAAACTGTATTCGTTTTACTATTACCATTCCTATTTTATTATGTTCACAAGCTAAAATATTAATATAAACATGCAAATAATCTTTAAAATCTATTTGTATAACAGGCTTTGTAAAGTAATCATTTTTCGCAGGGTAACGAATAATTCGCAGATGTTAAAAATCACTACATAGTATAAAACAAAGTCGCTTTCTCTGTCCCTATATCCCTATGTAATTCAAGAGGAAGGTTTATATGTATAATATATGCATAATATAGTAGAGCATTACATCCGTGCGAAGCCGGGGCGGGTCGCTAGTAAGCAATATTTTAAAGCAAATTATCTCAGCTACAAATTTACCAAATCCCGAGCGAAAATTATCAAATCATCTTTTTTGTGAACTTTCCTAGAAGCATTTAGTTTTAATTTTAGCTAACATTTAGACATAAAAACACTTAGTAGGTATTAATTTTATCCTCGGCGTAACTATCAGTAAGTCACGATTTCGTCGACTGCAATGTAACAAAAACAGCAGCAATATTAAAAAAGCGGCACTTAACACCACTCTTAAAATTTTCCGCTCCGCATTTTGCAACGCTTTTTTGTATTTTACAAAAAAACTGTTTAAAAGGTGGATGAACCAACCATGTTTCTTCTTTTTCCCGATAGTTCACCCTTTTTTAAAACCAGTGTGCTGACGCGAGACTGGCCAATTCTAAATGAAAAGAGATAAATGTAGCTTATTTTCCTATGATTGTTTTGTTGAGTTATTTCCCAACGGAATACTTATGAATGTTAGAAAAGTAATGATGGTGAAATAACAAGTTTGTATAAACGCTCCAGAAATGGTCTCTTGCCTGCTTTGTGGATGAAAACGAAGCTAAAAAAAATGGAAACGAAGCTGCATCGTAGGTAATCACAGTTGGGCAAAATGCGTAAGTTAGTATAATTCTTTGAATAATTACAATTATTTTTCAAGGTCATTCTTGTTTTATTTATAAATACATTGTTTTTCAAGAAAGACCAAAAATAGACTTTAAGTGAATTATCAGCAATCGATTACTTGATGGGCAGTATTCAAAAATAAAAAAGTTTGGTAAGTATATACCTATACAGCAAACAATGCATGTTTTTACTTCGTTTCTTATATCAACGAAAATAAATTTTATAAAAAGAATGTTTGTAAATGAACCGCCTATCCTTAACCTAAAAACTATTTTTATTTCATGTTTTATTTTAAATTAATGCTATTTGTAATTATTGCACACTTTTATAAACTTTGAAATGTGACGATTTATTACTTAAAATTTGTATATTTCTATAACTGTGACATTTGATGTGACGTTTTGTTTACAAATATTCTTTCTATAATTTAGCTGGACTGTAGTGAATCTATTTCGGTTCAGTGACTCCCTTAAGGGAGATGTCAGCCGTCTTAAACACTACTGTGGTGACTAGCTTACAACTCTCGTATTGAAGTGGCTATGTAGCGGTCATCACCAACTTACAGCAATCATCATCATCATCTCAGCCAAAAGAAGTCAACAGCTGAACGGCCTCTCCCCAAAATGAGTGGGCGTTGCCAGAATCACCACGCTTGGGTGCGGGTTGGAGGTCGCAATATAAAACCATGATTCGGTAAACTCCGCTACCCATTTTGCAGTCAATTCGCGCTTTACCAGGTACAGGCACGAACCCGGACGCTTCTCTCCCCCACGACACGACGTACCATAGCCGAGGCCTTTAGAGGCGCCTTATGCTCCCTTTCTGGCTTGAGCGCCGTAGTGACTCTATGCTGGTTAGGAGACTCCCTCATGGGAGATGCCGTCCAGCTAGAAAACCACTATGGTGGCCCGCTACTCTCGGCTTAAGGTCAATTTAAGGATTTTGCCGTCCCAAAACCCGGTCATCTGCGATCAACATCAATTTGCAGTCTACAAGACGTGTATGGTGATTACTTCCGGTATCATTAGTAGTCTTTTACGACAACTTTATGCATTGGTGCATTTTTTTCTGCTGGACACCACACGGCCAATCATACATAAGAAAGCGGCGGGATTGTAAAAAATATCCGGATGATTTAATATTTGTTGACCGCTCTAAAAACCTAATAATACGCTCAGCGTGATTATGTAACAGATATCAGAAGTCTCAAAAAATATTTTAGTTGAAAACAACGTGGCTGTAATATGACATTGTTTACAGGGGTGCCCAACCCGACATCTGTTGGGTCGCTTCACAAGGGCGGTGTCCCGCGGAGGCATTGTCCCGGTAATTTGTAGCCGGTATCACTAGGTACAAATAAATAATTACGTTATTCGGACTAATGAAACACATACCATTTTAAAGGTCCGTTCTTTGTGAGTGTAGTGTACTTAGTATACAAGGCGGGCGTCACCATGTTTTTTTATTTGTATATTGCATGATTATTGATGACTTAAATTAATTATGTAAATACTGTTTTTCAATAGCCTTCACAATGTTATTTTATGAAAGTTAAGATATTATAAAAAAATGTTAAACTTAATTTACAAAATTGTGTTTGAGTTTGTTTGTGTATAGAAAAGATTCTGGTTATAATTCACAAATGTTTTTCTGGTTATAGAAAAGGGCAGAGTTTTTTATTTATTATTTTTTTTACTTCTAAAAGCAAAAAATATTGCGATGGATGGAATGCCAATGAGAAGTCAGAAGAAATATCTGAGGGAGAAAAAATAATCTTTAGATCACACTATAGTTAGTTAGTTATAATATACCTCCTTAAATCAAATTAATAACCTGTGAGTCATTTATTTAAAATTAAACACATTTTGTCAAAAAAAAATCTTTGCTGAAGCATAATACGATGCAACAAGCATTATAATTAACTACAGATAATAAATATAAATTAATCAACACATGTAACAGACCTGGTGTAACAAATGATGTTCCTCGCAACGTAGAAAGCGGATGCAATGGAATAAACTTCTTATTAATATTTAATTAGCCTTAATTAAACTTAACGAACATAGAAACCGACGAAAAACTTCATTGAATGCTTCACATCAAAATCTTATTAGTAATTGACTTATAAGATCATAATCCGATTATATTATAAAAATACTAGCCAACCCGGCAAACGTTGTTTTGCCATATAAATTATTATAGCACTACGCTATCAAAAAATAGGGGTTAGTGGTAGAAGAGTGAAAATTAAGGTTTGTATGTATTTTGGTATGATGTATCATAAAAAAATAAAAACAAAAGTTTTTGTCCAAATAATTAAAAAAAAATTTAAGGGTGGACCACCCTTAACATTTAGGGGGTTGAAAAATAGATGTTGTCCGATTCTCCACCCTAGCCGATATGCACGCTAAGATTCATGAAAATCGGTCGAGCCGTTTCGGAGTAGTTCAATTCCGCACATCGTGACACGAGAATTTTATATATTAGATGGAAAATTCTGCTGTGTACCACTGAATAATTAATAGCTACAACCAAAAATAATTCCTTATTTATTATTTGAAGTATAAATAAAGGATTGTTTTTTGGACATTAAGTGCTAAAAGTACAGGTAAAAATAATAAAAAAAAACAAATTTATATATTTCTGGAACACATCGTATTACATACTTCACGAAAGGAAATTGTATTTCGTAGTGTCATTCCCGAATTTAATGTCAACGTATTTAAAACCATAAGATTTCTTAACACATTTTTAAAATAGAATTCCAATAAAAATAGTTTTATGTCGGTTGAGAAAACATTACATTTCATAAGAAGTTTCATATTTCAATAGTAATGTTTTTCGTCATACCTTTAGTGGAATTATAAAATCGCCATTACTTTGCTTTTCAGAATAAATATTAGCACAATGTTGTGAAATAAATCTGAACACATTATCAATTGTTACAATCTCATCATAATAATATTATAAAAAATAGCTGAATAACTAAATGCGTAACGTAATTTATAATTTTATAAAACACTAGCTAACCCAGCCACGCGTTGCTATGGTAACGTCAATTGATTATAAAAACTGTTATTCTTAGGCTTATGGTAACTATGGTAACTATATATGGTTACAAACCCACAAAGTCCTTCTTTTATATAGTAGAGATACTTACTTTTTAAGTATTAAGTGACAAACTATTATGTCATGAAAAGAATATACTTAAATTTGATAAGAATACAGAAAGTGTGAGTCTAATCAAAAAGCATTGCTTAAAAAATAAAAAATAAATAAAAAACTTCTAACACTAAATCACCTCGTAACATTATCTGAGAGAATATCAGCGGTTTGTAGGTGGCAGTTTTAAGTACTACAAAAGTGTACAATGTCAATATTTATTGTACTTAATATATAATTCTCTTTAATCTTAGAATATTAAATCAAATTGCCAATTAAAAAAACGAGTATATAAAATCTCATAAAAGTCATACCTACCTATATTATAAGCAATAACCAACAATAACTTTGACTGTTCCGTTTAAAATAATTTCTCATGTGGAATTCCAAATAACCAATATTAAACAGTCGATACATTGCAAAGTTAACATATTGCGTGAGAAAAGCATCTTAGTAAAATAATATCAAATTAATCACAGAGTTCGGTGAATAATGACGAATAAACGAAAAAAAATGCGCAAGAGCGTCCGCCCCGACACGGGCGAGGTTGACCAATGACCGTTTATACTGGGAGGGCGTACACCACGTGTGGAATGCGCCTTTTTACTAAAATATTTATAAAACTGACTTTGGTATGCCTTATTAATTATTATCACAATCGTACTCTATAGTGAGCTAAGAAATTTAATTGAGCAAGAAACGTTTAGGACTTGGATTAACATAAAATAGGATCACAGGGTTAATCTAACTGGATATTATAATAAATTATTTAAATAGAAAAATACTAGAGAAAATTGACTCAGCCTACAAGTGAATTCTCTACGGGAATTTCCCGCTTATAAGATAGCATTGAAAAGATGCAAAAAATATATAAAAGTTATAAATGGATATTATGACTTTAAAGGAACATAAGATAAGCTTTCAACAACTTATTCAACCTGTGTTGGGATACATCTCGCCCAAATCAGGCTCGCCTATTTATTTTATTATAGTTGTAATCAAACCAATATATTCATAGTGATGACAACACTACAAAATTAAACGTATTTATTTAACTTAGGAAGTTCTGTTAAAAATAAAACCAAGATGGATAAAACATGCATCGACATCTCATAGCACATTAAATTTTCGTTATTGTTTTCATTATTAGTATTTCACCTTAATTATTTCCTCTTTAAGTTACACCGCCATAGCTCTAGCTTCCTTATTATCCTCTCCATCCTAAGGATGTCTGGAAGAGATCGCTTTTTAGTGATAAGGCCGCCGATTGTTAAACATTAGATTTAAGCAATTATCTGTGTTTGTGTATCCTTTTGTTTTTATGGTGTAATCAATAAAGTGTTTTTGTATTGTACTGTATTGTAAATGCAATTTATACACAAATAAAAGAAGAAGAAACCGGATGTAGAAAGTAATGTGTTATTTATTATTACATAAAATGTGTTTGAATTATTGAACTTATACTATTTGCATCATGATCATGAACTTATAAATACCCTCAATGCTGGGGTAAATAAAAACACTAGATTATTTATTGTTATTACTATGGATTAAAACACTGGGCGGGCCCAATGCGAACTGGTAGGTGCTAACAGTTGCAGATACAGCTGGGACCTGAACTGAAATGACTGAAATTAGTTTGCGTAAACTTTATAAGTATAAGAATCATTAATAAATTAACTTTACACTATCAAATTATCTTGTCACCGTTAGCTTTAAATGCTCCATGTGGACAGGTCTGGACCCTATTCGAGAACAATTTGGTACAACTATTTGTTTATAAATGCATTAAAATTTATACGGTTTCTAAATACCCCTTAAACTCAATAATGTGTGCCTATTAAATCTTTTACAAACAGCCTAAGGTATTTAAAACGTTGTTCTGTACCTTTCAACTTCAAGTATGACAAAAATGCAATAAATTTTCTAGTTCTAATCTCATATCTGAAGTGTATCACAAAACTAATTATTAATAAATTTATCACATTTAATGTTAAAACGTAAATAAGTCTTTTATTTGCGTATTACTTATAAGAATGATTTCTATAACTTTATTACTTCCCGATGTTCGATCAAATATATTGTCAATTAAGATGAACTCAAGATAAACGGGTTAACTATCTCCAATGAACATAATTAATTAAACCAATAAATGAATTTGTACTCTTGTGTCTGCGAAAAGAATAAGCAGCGAGAAAGCCCCGAATACGAGGACACAGCGTGATGCGTATTAAATTAAAAGCGACGACATGTGTTTTCCTTCCCACAGGAAAATACATTAGCCGAAACATTTCCCGGGTGACGACCGTCCCGTTCACATACATTTAAACGTCGAAAT
Source organism: Calamotropha paludella (assembly GCA_927399485.1). Taxonomy (NCBI): domain Eukaryota; kingdom Metazoa; phylum Arthropoda; class Insecta; order Lepidoptera; family Crambidae; genus Calamotropha; species Calamotropha paludella. Next base: position 14,704,977 of record OV656805.1, read on the forward strand.
GAAAGAAAGAGAGACATGAAATGGCGCCCTCTAAGCTAACAGCGAGCTTTCAACGTAAATCTGATAAAGTGAACGCATTACGACACTAACACAAAGAAATTTTCTTCTGTAATGTCGTGCACTCGATATTAACCTTGCCGCTTGCTCTAGCGTAAGGTTTACGTTCGTTTTAGAAAGAGATGACGGTACATTTCGAGTTCGTGCCCCGTTCGGTTCTATTGGATGAAAAAGTTTACGACGTCCCGCCCTTTTCTCGGTGTGCAGGGCTGCGTTCGCGCCTTCGTACAAAATATTGTTCTAAGAAACAGTATGTCGGTTGAATCGAGGGGCGGCGTTGCGGGAGCTCGCAGTCATGCTGTGTGCCTCAGCGGAGTCACTGGACACACGCCGCGACGCACCTTACGAGGAAAAATCGTGCCGTGACAATTTGCCCGGGAATTTTATGTCAACGACGATAAAACGCGAAAACAAATCGTTATAACGACGCGCCAGATCCTGTGATACAAGTAGTATTGATTTAGTTAGATAATACTAAAATATATTTTAGATATATATAATTCTATGTACGTTGAGTGAAGTGTTCTAATATTTTTTGTGTGCTCATAATTTTTGTGATATACTGCCCTCGTATCTAAAGACTGGATTTCTGTTAGACCACAAGTAAGTTTACTTGACTAATGCAATAAAATACCCCTTTGAAAAAATTTTCGTTGCCGATAAAAAATTATACCAATTGTAACATTGTGACCAATATTCTTATTGCCACATTAAAAACTAGGTGTACAATTGGGAAGTTGTACAAAAACCAATGTTTGCTTTGTATCAACCATTCATTTTTGGTCTCTAAAGCTTTTTTATACTAAGTACATTGATCTCATATCAATCTATAATTATGTAACGAGTTTAGATTTGTTCACTATTACCTGTTCTCTGTCGCATAACAGAGTATTATAAAAAAAAGGTACAGATAAATGAATATCATGCCATACGTAAATTATTTATTTATTTATTTGGACTCACTAACAGTTATTACATCCATACAAACAGTAGTTTCTCAAACATCTCATTTTTAACTTAATGTATAACTAATTAAAGGTAAGTACAACATGTAATTTACAAGGACGTGAAGACAATTACTATACTAAGAATAACATTACAATATTGCATTGACATTACGCATTCAAGAATGAGTATAGGCAACTACTAGGAACAAAAAAAAATCGTTAGCCCTGGAGGCAACTGAGTACGTTTCTTTTAAATTTAGGTAAATTGTCCGAAAAATTTCAACATTTAAGAAAATCAGATTGTACAACTTGGTCATACGTGCAACGGTAGAATTCGACCCAAGTACTGTTCTGCGGAATGGTGGATGGATTATTTATTATTTCTGTTTGTGCTAAATTATTAATTAAAGAATAATTAATTTCGCTTCGTTAAATCTGTCTCAGTAACAACAAAGTTTATTATTAGGTATATGCACTTACAAACTAATTAACGTAACCGACATTGCTTAGGTCATAAGCTAATTACAAGGAGCTTTAGCACGGCGACGGTACCAAAGCTATTCAGCTCAGAAACAAAAAAGAAGTTTCTTTATAGTAAGGAAAATCATGCATATTAGTTAGATAGAGATGGCCAACCTTTAAAACGGCTGTTCACTCTGTCGAGCGGCCGGTAATAGAGACTGTTGTGTTGTTCCGACACATAGGTAACATAGCCAGTGTCTTTTTGATTCCAGGTGAAGAAAAAATCTAATATATTTATTGACGATGGTCTGGTAAAATGGTAGCGATCCTCTCTAGTGTCCTTGGTTTGAATACTGATAGAAGCATTTATTTTTATGGTGAGCATAAGCATATTTCCAAGTAAATGGTAGTATAAATAAAGTGCCTAAAGTATAAGGAACTTTAATAGTTTGGGATTAAATAATGTGTTTGGATTGGTCCATAATTATTTTTTATTTACTACAGAATACATAAAAAGATCAAAGAATTTTATTTGTGTCGTAAGTAAAAAAATAGTTTTTGACACAATACGTAGTTACTTAGATTATTAATTACATCATGGTTTCATAATTTTTTAGTCCTACGTTCCAGAGGAAGACGTAAAAAATTTAATTTGCATTTATTTGACAAAATTATTTTTTTTTTTCAAATATTGTATTCAGTATGGCATAATCAAGTGTATCTCAGTAAATTGACGTAAATTATATAAAAAAAGAGAAAGCGACGGTAGCTTAATGCAACTGTAGCCAATCTGCTTCTACTTCAAAGGTCCTAGGTTTGAATTCTGGTATGGCTGTAGGTATGTATGTGTATTGGGCAAGCATTTTGTTCAATCATGTTTTGTAAAAACTTTTTAAATGTTTCTTTTCATTATTTTATATCCACAGCACCAGCTCTGCTTAGCTCGAAATGACATTAATTTGAGAACTCATGACTTATATCATAGCTGACATAGTCTGTCGCCTTAAAATATTCATAAATGAAATGCATTACTTCATTGAAATATTAAAACTAATTTCTAATCTCTTGACTTGAATTTTAATGATATATTTTTTTAAGATATTTTAAGGAAACTTTTATTATACGACAAAAATAAATAAAAAGTATTTTGATTAAAGCGTATTCCAACATCACTTTTATTGTAATTTGAAATCGGTTTATGTAAAGACATATTAAAAGGAATAATGAAATCGATTCAAACCCGTTTTAGATGACTACAGGACTTAATCATGAACTGACTTTTGTCAAATTTTACTTTATCGTAATATAACACCACAATTATATTACACTCATTAATATTTTTGTGACTTTACATAATGTTTATTTTATATATAAAATTTATTTATTTTTATGTCATGATAAGGTAACACAGAAAGTGAATAAATATATAGTTATGTGAATGTATTTCTAATAATTTTCTATTTACCTAACGTTTATTTTATTCAGTTCTTACGCAGATATAAAGTAAGCTTTTTTATATAATAAAAAAATACAACTTTAAATCAAGCTACAGCTTTTGGGGCTTAGTACTAATTGATTAATTATTTTATATTATGATATAGCGATTGCGGTTTAATTACTTTATCATTATTTAAATTATTATTCTTACAGTTCATCCAATTTCCTCGAATTTTCTTCGCAATATTTATTATTTTAAAAGTCATTAAGTTCGGATACCATTTGGGTATATACAAAGCTTATAAAAAGACAGATTTCAATATTAAAATATTAAAATCTGTCTTTTTATAAGCAGATTACAATATTAAAATATTGAAATCTGTCTTTTTATAAGTATTTGGAAAAATAATTTTGGTTCGGAATAATGGAGTGAAGTCGTGTTTTAAGTTACGACATAATATCTGCTTTTATGAAATTTCAAGTGTCAATTTGAAAAATTAACGCTATTGTAATTTTATTTTACGACAATCTACCTTAGATTACTATGACTATAACTTATTGTTAACCTACAACATTGTTTTGACGAGTAGATATGACATGGTCTTATCTCTGGAAGACATAGAAATTTTGCCTATAGTGTTCAAGTCTTAAATACTCAATTTTTAATGTAAATGCCATTTGTATTATATAAAAAACTGGCCTATTATTTTTACAGATATTTTAGGAATCCGGGCTAATTTGCGAAGTTTATTATTTATATTAATGGTACTTTATTTAATTTATTACAAACGTTATGCGTACGTTATACACGTTATACTATATCTGTGCTAAAATATTTTAGAGTAATTATATAATAATTTATATAATGATTTAACGTTAACGATATTGATCGTTCAAACTTTAAAACAGCGTTTCAAAGTAAATAACTGTCAAATAGAGAAACCATGTAGAGTACTATTTTTATCCATAAAGACTAAAATAATATCTTACTTGAAAGTCGAACGAAAAAATAAATAGACCAAATTATCCGTACTATCTGCCAAATCAAAAAATAAACAAAAACAATGAGATGAATAGCTTCAATTATTATAATATGTATAATATTGCACATTTGATTGTGAACGCGGAGTCTTTTATTAAACATTTTTAGCATATGAATTAATTTAATTGGATCACATGTATTAAATCAATACTTACATGTGAAATAATTAAAAAATAAATAAAAAGTGATCGAGAAGAAATAAGTCATCACAAACCTAAAAAATAATTTTCAAAAACTAAACTTACGCAGACAGATAGACTACACCTCCCAAAATACAATATTAGAATGTCTTAACAGTTATTCCCTTTAAGGGATCAATACCGATACAAATATTAATTGGAAGAGTCACATAAAATTATCTTACTTTCACATGCGCGTTCTAAGAGCCTAAAAGTCTGTCGATAAGCAGTTTTAAAGCATATTACACGTATGCTTACACTTGGCTACATTATGGTATTGTTTTGCGGTTAGCACAGACAATATTCAAATTACAAAAACGTTGTCTTCGAATAATTGTGAACATGACGAGATAAACAAGTCACTATTCTTTATTAGTGAACAAGTGCTACCCTTGCTCTCCTGTTCATGTTGGAAGTAAGTATTTCCATTAAAAAAAACAAATATAAATTAAAAGAGAGAATAACATTACTAAATCAAAACACTTTTTATATTATAATTTTTTCTATTCGTTGCAAGTGATATTGGATAATTTCACTGCAAGATTTTTATATTTGCGTTACTTTTCACATTTTTAGGCGGGTTCAAGTCTCTCCTGAGAACAACTTGTGAGGCGATTTTTTCCAGTATTTTTCTTAATAAAATTTATTGTCTGTTTCGATTAATATTTATTTCATAGTAATTTTAAATATCCATATAGCTTGACATGATTTTGTAGTTTAATGTTGCTTTATAATATTTAGAATTTAAAATTATTATTTTTTAATAAATGTATGTTTACCACTATATAAGTAAACATAAAAAAATCATTTAAATTCTTAACACCGTTACCGATATATCTACTCGAAATATTATATACAAAAATTGCTCATTAAAAAGAATTATATAACCCTCGGAATAATTACATCTCATTCTATCAAAATATTTTTATATTGTTAGTTTTTCTATTATAATTGACAGGGCAAAATGTAGCATCATAAAAAAATAAGAATAAAATTATAGTAATAAACTCTTGACAAATTACACAAATTACTTAGTTTCGAACTAAGCAGAGCTTATACTAAGAATTCCTACTGAATAACGGTAAGAATATATAAATAATAATAAAAAACAAATATGACTAGGGAAAAAATGCCTATGCTAATAGCAGGATTCTAAACCGGGACTTTTTGGGGGGTTGGTGTACTACCGCTGCGCCAACCGGCCGTCAACTTTTTATTTTGAGTACTATTACAAAGGTATTATGTCGTCACGGTGGATTAACCACGCTTGAAGCAGTGATGCGCTTATTATGCGCGCTTATATACTCATCACACGCACACTCACGTAGCTTCTTTAGTATACCCGTAGGTTTGAAGTGTAAAAACCCAGTCTATTTCTGAGCGCTTCTCTCCTAAACTACCGACACGGTGGACGACAACGGACAATTTTTAAGAGTCGCCGTTGGTTAAGCTACACCTCAATTAGAGAGCCAGTAAAATATATATATTTTTAATAATGTTTGGAGACTTTCCTAGGATCCAATATAATGTATCATAGTTGAGTTTCAAGCCTTAAGGTTCTTCGTTCTCCTTTAACTCCATTTCTGTTATTTATATTTTCTATTTAACTGCGTTTTCTATGACTCCGTATAACTTTTTACTTTTATTACACCAATCGATAGGGTCAGTCATAAGTATCAAATTTATTTTTGTATCATCAGACAATCAGGCTGAACTTCACAATACATTATCGAATATTCATCTCATCATATACCAAAAGTGAAGTCCTGAATAGAATCAATTTGTGATTGATTGTAATTTGTCCATGAGAATGGAGCTCATTTATGGCAATTAATTTATTTAGTTAGCAATACAATATAAATACCTATACTTTACTATACACAAAAATACTAATAAAGAAAACATAAAAAAAACTAAAATAAAAGCGCCAGGTAATACAATGAACGGTCTTATCGTTTAAAGCGATTTCTACCAAATAACCATTGGATGGAGACATAAATCGCATGGGCGGTTTGCCTTAACTTATAAATAAAACTAAAGATACTTTAATCAAAGTAAATCAATGACAACGGTAACCTATAAACTGAGTATATACGAGTATAATAAAAACAATATAAGTAGAAGGTAAGATAAAAATGCGGATGAAATTTTTGAAAATCGGCAAGGTTTTAGCTTGTCTTAAAGACCTTGGCAGCGCATCTTGAAGACGGATTGCTTGTACTAAGAAAAATTTACCGCAAAACTGTGAAGTGTGTGGGTGTGTATCACTGGACAGTAGGTGGAGCGCAAATGACGAGGGTTTGAAAGGTAAAGGAATTCTCTACGTTCCTTGAAATAAGGAGTAGGTATGAGTAAGAAACAAAATATTGTATACGGAGATAGAAGACATGAATATTCTAGCGAAGACGAATAGGAAACCATTCCAGCTCCTTAAGATTAACAGAATCACTACCATATTTACGAAGGCTCTATATGAACCTTACAAAAGTTTTGTAAATATTCAAGTTTATAAAGCTGTTTACTAAGCGTGTGCAAGTGCAATTATAATTGCTCTTGAAAAGAAATTTAACCTCCGTAATGAAGTCGTAGCTGCGAATATTTTACGACTGATTGATACTAACTGAGGTGGACGACAGGTAAATTTATTTTTTTAACAATTGTAGGGAAATATATAGCTAGCAGAAATTACAAGGTCATAGATTAATAATTAAAAAGGCCAATCATGAGACTATTAGAAATTTGTTTACTTATGATAAAAAGAAAAAAAAAATATTTCAATATTGCTTTTTTTTTGTTATTGGATTTTATGGACTCCTAATGTTATCGATTGGTGCTATAAATGTACAAAGTTTTGCATTAACGTCAGATCGATTTCCGGGTGTGGTCAGTGTATTTACAATCAAATTATTAAATGAAATATTAAAAATATTAAACATAGAACTCGGTACATTTATGGCCTTCGTATAATATGATCATATTTCTGTCTATTACAGTATCTAAAACCTGGAAAAAATTCCCACTCTGTATAATAAGCCTTTCCGCAAATTCCATCATTTCATACTTTAATAATTTATTTATTATTTATCTCTCAAATTAGATTAAGTATAAGTTGTTATCCAATTAAACACAATTGTTTTTGGAATAAGTAGATAGTATAATCTCTATCAATATTTTAAAGAAATAAAAAATAAATAAAAAATATCATAATATACACTCATTTGCAAAAAAAACGGGCGGTTTTGATTTTCATTCATCTTTAAAAAGATACAATACAAAAAAGGTTTCAATCGTTTGTACACGTTACTGGCCGGTTTTAAAAATGCCGTGGTATTTAAAAAAGTACGTTCTAAATTCAAATTTTCATTTGATGCTCATTTTTACAGAAAACCCCTTTTTATCCTACATTTTTGGCGCGAAGTTCCAGATGTTAACATCGACTTTTATAACTTTTATTCAATTTTCATCGATTAATTTCATATCCTTGACTGTCAAAGCTTTATTTATTACTGTTTGGCTGTATCAAAAATGGTAGATAAAGTGGTAAAAGCTACCAAAATTATCGCGCTGCTTGAAGAGGGTTTCAGCCAATGCTTCGTGGCTAGGAGGCTAAATGTTAGTCGCTCGACGGTCCAAAGGACCTGGCAGCGATATCAGGAGACTGGTTCCGTCGAGAGAAGGCCTGGTTCTGGAAGAAAACCATGTACCCAACCACAGGATGATCGTTTTCTTGTAAGTCGCGCATTGAGAAATCGCAAATCTTCGTATGTGGATCTTAAGAACAACCTCCAAGAAGTAAGAAATGTGCATATTAGTCTATGGACGGTCAGGAAGAGGCTTCTCGCTGCCAATATACGCAGTCACCGCCCGGCCCACGACACAAAATTACTCCGTGAGCACCGAGTTCGCAGGCTTAGGTTCGCTAGAAAATGTGAATCATGGACTCAAGAAGATTGGAATAGGGTTTTGTTCCCTGATGAAGCCAGGATATCTCTGTTCGGTGAAGATCGACGTCGGCGAGTGCTAAGAAGACAAGGAGAACGCTTTGCAGAGGCATGATTCGAAGAAATCACACCTTATGGTGAGGGCTCTGTTATGTTTTGGGCAGGAATAAATTCAATGGATCGTACAGAGTTAGTCTTCATTGAAAACGGCTCACTGACTGGGTATCGATACATAACGGAAGTTCTAATTCCTCATGCACAACCCGCATTATCCGCTCTAGGTGAAGACTCGATTTTTATGGACAACAATGCTCGCGCCCACCGATCTCGCGATGTTAAAGCGTATGTGCAAGAGGTCGGCATTCGTCGTTTGGATTGGCCAGCTCGAAGTCCCGACCTCAATCCCATAGAGCATGTCTGTGACGTTCTGAAACGGCGTGTGAGATCAGTACAACCGGCTCCGCAGACCATCAGAGAGCTGAAGAATGTGATTACTGCGGAGTGGGAACGTGTTCCGCAAGCAAGTATCCGGGACATACTCGTTAGCATGCCCAGACGAATTCAAGCTGTAATTTTAGCTAGAGAGGTCCACACTCAATACTAAACATTTATCTGCTTTTACTTTATTAAAGAAAAACAAACAAAAAAAACTTTTTAATTTTTACTTCATGAGCATATGCACTACTAGCGAACATACACTACTAGTGAGGTTTAGCATTATTTCCCATAAATTGTATCAAAATTTTATGAAATACTCATGAAAACGATTATTTTCTTATTAATTTACCAAATTTTGAGGATAAAACTACTTATAATTATCAAACAAAGCAATATTAACATTTAAAATGGTTCATTGCTTAGGTGCCCGTTTTTTTTGCAAATGAGTTTATATTAATTATAAAGTAAAAATTATATAGGTATGTTTCAAATTTAATATAATTATCATGAATCAACATATATAATTGAGATTTATCTTTATATCATGACAATCTTTAGATCGATTACAATCTTAGTTCTTTTAATAATTAGTTTAAAATTTAACAAAACGTAATTAAGTTTAATAGTCAGCGGATGGTTCTAAAGGTATCAAGTTAATACAGATACAGTAAGATCCTTTAAGCAGATTATTCAGCACAACCGAATACTCTCTAATGGCGTTATGACTAATACTGTAAAACTGTAAATTCTCTACAGCTGCAAATTGCAGCAAAATTATGTTTGTAGTTCGAAAATTTTGTTTGCAATTTAACTGAAAGGGTTTAAGGGTTAAAATCGTTCTGGACACATTTCTGCAGTGGAAATTTACGTTTTTAATCCTATTGCCTGATGTCAGCCCGTAGATATCTGTCAACCCATTGCTTTGTGACGAAGCGGGCGCGCGGCGGGGAGTCTAAAGATAATGTAAAGATTAGATGTGAATCTGTAAGGCTCCACATTGTTTAACGGGCCAGGTAGGCCCACTCTGTTCGGCGATGAAGTGTTTTAAACAATACATAAACAACATTATTTTGCAGTAACACGATTATGGAGGCAAAAAAGATGTATGATTGACAGTTGAGTTTTTTTTTGTTGCAAGAATCTCTGTTCAAGAGGCTATTGCAATTCGAAGTAGTTTGTAAAACTACTTTGATTAATGTCAAACTTAAGTGTATTGTTTACATATTCAATAGTATAGGAACTAAGTTATACAGTCACATGAAGAAAATTACTTTAATGACTTTATGTAACATAAAATAAAAATTTCTGCTTACCTTCCTAATATAAAAATACTTCCTTCAAGCTGGATTAAGTATATTCTGTTCAAGCTCGCAGTTGCAGGTCAATATTTAAACTTCTTGAAGAATATGAATTTAATAGATTTAGATAGAACACTGTTTTCGCTTCTCAAACGGTTTTCAAGGTATATTGACTTGTTATGACGCCATTCTTGTTTAATTTAAATAACTCTTACAGAGTAGAGTCTAATTTCACATCATGTTTATAGAAAATAAATGTAATTTATTCAACTGATTATGTTGCAGCGTAGACACTTATAACAAAAACCACAAAATTACATTTATCCTAGCTGCAAGGTAAAATGTGATCAACTTGTTTCTAGCCGAGCGATTTGTTTGAAAAATGAGTAATAATTTTTATACAATGGATTCGATGTTGTTGTTTTTTTGTAAAAGAAAAACCTATCGAGATTAATACAAGGTGTGTTTCTACTTAGCGTTATTTGAAATATAAAGAGTCGTCATAAAGCGAAAAAGACTTGCATCGGACATCGCAAAAATGTTGCAATTAATGAAAGGGTAAATAATAGCAGATATAGTTATAAATTAGCTTATATATACAATTCGACAAGAATAGACACATAAAAATAAATTTTACTTATTTTATTTTAACCTAGGTATATAGGTTAAAATAAACTTACACATCTCCGTACATACACAGGTACTGTTACATTTACACAATTTTACCGGTTTTAATATTTAAACTATAAATTATTTTTCTTAAATTTAATTTTCTTATAACATTAGCCATCTGCTAGTGAATGTCTTTTCTAACAGATAGCTAATGTTAAAAGGTATGTTATAATATTATTTACTCTAGCCGGGTGGTGTACGCTATAAAAGAAAAGCACCAATCCTTCACACTTGAGGATGTAATTAAAGGCGACTTGATAATGAAGGCAATCACCATGCACATCCCGAAGATCACAAAACGTGCAATAGTGATTTCAAAAATGAGGTCTTTTACTGATCGCAGTAATTCGAATTGGAAATTGCTCAAACTCGACAACAAAGCGTAGAGATTTTGGCAAAACCCCCCGTTTTTGCTCAGTGAGTTTATCCTTTCAGCTAAAGTAATAAAATATTACGGAAGATATTTACATTTTAAGTAAATTTTATTTATACTAGATGGCGCTGTAGCGCGTAGAAACACGCTATCGTATTGTTTTTGCGGGAGTACATATGGGCAAGTTTAGTTTTGCAATGTTGCACACACACTCGCAAAGTATTGTCATAATATAAGTAGGATTTAAGTAGGACAAATTTGTTGTTTGTTTGTTTGTCTGTACGCTCTTTTTCCATTTTATACGCGTTATCATAGCATCGCGTTACCGGGTCAGATAGTCTATAATCTAAGAACAAATTCGTTGTTTGTGTGTTTGTCTGTCCACTCTTTTTCCATTGTATACGCGTTACCGGGTCAGCTAGTACTGATTAAGATTTTAGTTATAAACGAATTTATGTTATGCATTCAATAGGCGATTGTTATCTTTTCCTTCTTTTTTTACGGACGGTGTCCACAACTCGAGGACTTCAAACGCCTATTTTGCGTCTAACTAGAGGGTGTCGATTGGCTGATTCCAGTCATCCTAGCTTTGTCAGGAACGCTTCATTTTGGCGAGAATTTCCCGGAGACTGCTAGGTGAGCCGAAACGTTTCGCCCGGTACGAAGCCACTCCTCCACATTCCATTATGACGTGGAAGCTATTTCTTCCGCTTCCATTCATAACATTTTAGATTTTACGTTATGTCAATTGCACGTTATACTTATGTTGGTTAGATAAACTGATTCATTCGAAGGATCAACAGCTTCTAAATAACCTAACGCAAGTTTTATACCAGACGAATAAAACTTTAAATGCGATAATAAGTAAATTTTACATTTCTCACCTTATTTGATGTTCATATATAAAGAAATATCTTCGCACGGGTGGACAAAATTCTTTTATATTTTCTTATTAATAAATATTTCTCCGTTAGCGCCATCTAGCGTCCGGTAGACGAACTACTTGCAGTTAACGCGTTGCTATGGTAATGTTATTGTTACAATGAAAAAAGAGCGGACAGACAAACACACAAACCACTGTGATCTTAGATTATAGATTATGATGTCTTATAGAGATGAAATTCTATTTAGAAGTGTTACAGATATATCCGATATATATTTTGACATTTGTAACTAAAGCCCAAATACAGCGATTTTTATATAAAATGATAGATATACCTCCTGTTTGTGTTTTTATTATATTTTAAGTTCGCAACATATATTTACTCTACGACTTGCCTATGACCACAGTGATGGTACGAGTTTTCGCGTCAGTGTGTCAATTTTATATACATGGTGTATTCAAATCAATTTGTACTGCATAGAAAAAATGGGCTGTAAAAATTCACGTCGGGCAACCAAAGTCTATTTGGCTCCTCGTACGCGTTCCATTCTTATAATTAATTGTTCAAAATAATGATACACAATACAAATTATGAAGTATACTAAATTTCAGTATATGACTAGGATTCATTAATAGAATTATTATGTTACTAAATATTGTGTGTATGGGTCATTTAGGATATTCCTTTAAGGAAAAAAATCACATCGTAGATCATTCGTTGCGCTAAACGATAGGCTGCGAGCTGTTTGCAAATAAAAAAAACTCTTCAATTCATAAGTGTAAGAAGAGCGTTACGAACACGAAAAAGACGTATTTTAAGTATATTGCAGAACTTTACATTTATCTTTTTACACGAAAATCCAAATTAATTTGACATATGTCATAACTACACAGTTCAGTTAGTAAACACCTATTGCCATTTGCAGTAAGTCGCTACGTGCGTTACATCACATAAAATGCTAAAACTCATTATTTTTAAACATAAAAATGTAATTTGCTTTCTGAAATTTTTATAATCATGCATGGTTTCATGCACTTATATTATAAATATGTTTGTGGCTTAAGCTATAGCATTACCTGTTAAATTATTATCTTACGGTTAACTAAGCTAATTTTCTAAAGAGTTAAAATGGTGCACTGTTTAGTTTTTTGTTTAATAAACAATATTTACTTAAACATTTTTAAGTCACTTATAACTTTGTAGCCGGCATTGGGCATGCCACTTTTTCATCTATTTCCACTTTTCTTTGCTCGTTAATGCTCCTCCATTAATAAACATTTAAAAGCTTGAACGACGAACAAAGAATAAATACAAAGTTAAGTAGGCATAAAACTCATGTTTTGCCGCTATAAATGAAATGATTATACCTAAAGGGATAGACGGCTGTAAAGTGATAGCCAATGCGGTCTTACTTATTTTATCATTCATAAAACTATTTTAATAAACTATAGTTGCTAAAGCAGACTCATAAAAGAGATTGGAGCCAGCCCTAACAAATAAAGTAAAATTAAATATACACGAACACAATCGAAATTTTTGTCTCAGGCGTATAAAAATGTCCTATAAATTTACCCGCAGTTTAATTTAATGTCCAAAAGTACCTGCTTCACATTTTTTTTATTATAAATAAACGCTCGTCGCCGGTTATGGGTGCACGAATGCGTGTTATTATTTTGAGATATGGTTTTGAATTTGTCTCGGCAGGTTACGATGGTCTTTCGGTTAGGATTCATTTTGTATATTAGGGAGATTGTTTCTTTTTGTTAATATTTTTGCTTTGTTTTTCAACAGAGTGTCATCGTTCTGGGAAAGGAATGTTAACGAAGAATCACGAGAAGGTTTGACGAGTTCGAGACGGAAAATACAATTTTCGCCGGCGGTCGCGCCGACGACAAAAGCAGCGGTGTCAGCGGGCAGCCCCCGCCGCGTGGATGGTGGCGGGCGAATGGGGCTATGCGCCGGCGCCGGCCGCCCCCGCCATGAACGCATTCCTCGAAACCAATGCACACCTCGCCTCTTACGGCCTCAAGATGTCCCCGGATCCTGCGTGCGGCGTCGGGCCTCAGCATCGCGCCGCCGCACCGCATGCACCTCCACACCCCCCTCATTACCAGCCGTACCCCTTACACTCTTACCAACCTGGCTACCTGAGGGATTATGGTAGCTGCGGCGAATTATTTCCTCAACAACCACTCGAACAGAGCTGGGATTGGCGGGGCGATGTTCACTACCAAAGCGGCGCCCCACCCCTAGTACCTCACGCGCACGCTCATGCTCCTCATGCGTTTTTACGCTATGTGCGTGCTCCACCGCGGCGCGATATGCGCTGCCAATGGCTCGACCCGGAACAACCCCCGCCACGGAAACTCTGCAACAAACTCTTCTCGAGCATGCACGAAATCGTCACACATTTAACAGTCGAACACGTTGGAGGTCCAGAGTGCACAACACACGCCTGTTTCTGGCAGGGATGCTCAAGAAACGGACGGCCTTTCAAAGCGAAATACAAACTAGTTAACCACATACGTGTACACACTGGAGAGAAACCTTTTCCCTGCCCTTTCCCTGGATGTGGCAAAGTGTTCGCGAGATCAGAAAATCTCAAAATACACAAGAGAACACATACCGGTAAGTCTATCTTTATTTTCTAATTTATTTGGCAGGGTCAATGTAACTTAAAATTGATTCGTCACGATTTAATGTCAAGGTTAAAAGTTTTCACGACCAGTAGACGCAAAGAGATGTCACCATTGAGGCGAAAGAGTGTTGATCCGCCGAAACATATCGGTTCTCATTAATTCATAATGGACAGCCCCCCAAGGCGACGATCGCTTCCACCCGCGATATCGGAACACGCCTCGACAATACCCGCACAGACACAATCGCATCTAACACTAAAACTCCTGTCAAAGAGAATCCTTGTAACACGATATGAACACAAATAAAGCTAACTGGCTTCGAATGTCCACGGACGACTTGTGAAGTCCAATTCTCAGTATGAACAAAAACCGTTCCACTCGGGACACCATTTTTCAATTCATTACAAAAGTAGAAAGATTCATCTAAACTGTGTAATGGTATATAAAAAAAGTGTATCATAAATTAAAATGTCTAGTTCCGTGCCCGTTTCGTCTTTCTCGCACACTGGCTATTGTTGCTGGGTAAAGTATTGGTACTTAACTTTAAATATCGATTTTAAGGGAACGTCCAAGAATTCGTATGCTTGGATATAGCCAGATGTTTTTATTTATTTTTTTACACTGGTGTTGCGTTTAGACTTTTGTCCTGGCTGCCCCCGTCGCCATTATCTCGTACGGGCTTTTGAATAGGTCCTTTTTGTGGAGATTTTGTAGAATTGTTTTATGGGTGCCTATAAATTAACTTGAAGACATGGTGAGGTCGTGGTGGACAAGAACTCATATTGTCATTATGATTTTAATTAGCCGCGCCCTAAATGACAATAGCAAATTGTTTTAAATTATTATGCACGAACTTTTCATACTGATATCATTACAAAAACTGTAACTGAAGATTTATCCTTTAGCATCTTTGAAAACTTTTTAAATTATACCTCAATCCGAGGAACGTTTGCGTTGTTGTTCTGGTGGATACGGTGGATATCTAACGTGCCCTCCAAGGCGTTGAGGAACTCGAGACAACATTTATTGTGCTCACCCTACCGATGACTGACTGGATATAGTTGCTTAACCTCTGCAATCCTAGACCACAGCATCGCACTCCTCTTAATTTTTACAATTCATATTTAACTCTATTTAAATAACTTCAAGCTCACCAAGCTCAAAATTTAATACGTTGTTAACTGAACATTTTGCTGACAATTCTAATGATTTATTCTTAGAATGCTTCATCTTAATACTGCAATTACTGATTTCATAACATAAAGGTACATACTATAAAATCTTTATTATGTCTTTAAAAGTAAAAACAAAATGCAGTTATAACACTCACTTCATGAATTTCGTGCTCATGTTAACAGTTTCAATACGTCTCGTTATGCAGTTTGGTACTATTCCTAGCTTTAATATTTTTAATGATCTATAAATTTACGGTGACTTAATTTTTATAATATGTTTAAAATTCTATCACTAGAGGCCTAAGTGTAAGCAAATGTTAACGTTAAGTGTTTTTATCGCGTTTGAGCTAAGATTTGTTAGACATAAGTTCTGAATTGAACATCATTAACCCAACGCGAACGTAACGTTAGTGTATTTGTAATTTTACACTCGGCCTTCTGATTTCTGGTGATTTCATCGTACGAACGATTTGACTCAGTAGTTATACTGATAAATCGAACCTTATACAAAATAATATAGTGGCGTGGTGCACATCATTTGTACTGCAGCCGCGAGGCGGATGAAATCGATATTTTTATTACGAGTAAAATGATACTTTGTATTATCATATCGGTAGCTGCTGCCATATGATTCAATTTCCATTTGAAATATTACTATACTCGTTTTTTGCATTGGGATGGAGTAGAAAGTCATTTCCAGCAAATGAGAAAATACAGTAACTAATGAGAAACTAACTTGAAATTACATTTTTAATAATTTTTTTGTTAATTTAAATACTAACATATTAGTATGAAGAATTTCTAGGATAACTTCTGTTTATATTAACTGTGCTACATATTTATAGCTCATATAATATAATTACAGGATATTGATTTAAACAACCGTCCATATCAAATATATTTACAGAACACAAATGAAACGCGTTAGTATAGAAGTAATATAGTTTTCGTTTCATCATCATCAGCCTAATAATCACCTCACTACTATGGTAAAGTCCTTTCATATGGATTAATCCACTAAAATGGCAATAATCCACCACGCAGGCACGGTGCATATTTATGGGTTTATTGTTTAACTAAGGCATACCTGCATAGTACCTACCAAACGGTACAGTGTGACTAAACAGTTAACGACGCGACGTTCTTATGAAAACTAAGATCTTAGTCTATAACAAGTTACTGAGTTATGTGACTTATACTTTTTCTGATTGAGGGATGTTTTGATAACGTCGTTTACTTATGGTATTCTAATAAAAAGTTATAATCATTTCGAAACTTAATGTATTCGTAAGCAGAAAATATGTAAGTTATTTGTTAAGATCATAAAAAAACACACAATATGTAATATCCTTTTAGTCTGTGATCAATATTATATTACTTACTAACCACAGAATAGGTTTTTTTTAACATCTTATTTGTAATAAATGAAATTCGTGGTTTAGTGGAAGACTCTGACAGTCCTCGAATTTCCTGTCGAAGTGTGGACTTAAGTATAAAAACTAAGTATATCTAAAAAATTAAATTAGTTTAAAAAAAATTAAAGCTCAATATGTGTGATTCTATTCGGATATTTACTATTTTATCGATACATTTCGATTGTCGGAAAAGCTATGCTGCTGTAATTACAATGCAACAAAAAATCTTTCCACACCGCTGATTGTAATACCGAAAATATTATAGATTTATTAGTTTCTTTATGAGTACTTCAACGATGAAGCCAAGGGGAGCACAATGCGTAATGATGATATGATTGGACCGTTGAAGAACCCCCAACTATCAAAACCAGAGTCTAATATGCCGTATAAAATGACGCTTTCAAAATATTTTGCAAACAATACGGTACCCTTCTCGCCCCTGCGGTTGAACCTACCCGTGAAATTTGCTTTCGTGTAACACTTATTGCAAAGGCTTAAGGTTCATTGTCAAAGTTTTGAGATAAGAAACAAGTTGGTCCATCTAACCCGTCGCCTGCAGACCGCGTTTAATCAAACAAGCAACTCAATAGCTTCAAACGTTACCTCGACTTCCATACTTGAGTCGTGTTGATATAGACAGAAGTATGCAAATTGTTCGCATTTCTTAGCGATTTTAAAGTTTTCTTTTTCAAATTGTCTTCGATTTTCGCTTCCAGACAATCCTGTGGTAAAGAAAATACATGGAATAGTATTTCTACATATTTTTATTCTCTTAATTTCAAACTATGTTGGTAAGAGTTCATCTTGATAAGTTTATGTTCTTTTTTATATTGAAGAAAACATGATAACGATTAATTTGGCTTTATTATAATATTAATCAAATGCCAATAACAATCACTAAAAATATTGTGTGCAGTCTGTTATCAAAACGCAAGAAGGTATTTTTTTGTAATATTATATTTGTGACTAGCTGACCCAGCCACGCGTTGCTGCGGCAAAGTAATTTTATTTTTCTAAAATAAAAGAACTTTTCTAAAATAAAAAGTAAGCCTAAGTAACTCCTTATTACATCAGCTACCTGCTAATAAAAGTCTCGTCAAAATAGGTCCAGCCATTTCAGAGATTAGCCGGAACAAACAGACAAAAATTGTAAAAAAAAATATTTTGGTGTATGTACCGTTATATACGGTACATATATATTCATATGCATGTAGTAAAAAACGGTTATTTCAATGTTACAAACAGATACTCCAATTTTATTTATATGTATCGATAAGTACTTGTTCTTATTACAAAAAGATGACACCCGAATTTCAATAAACTTCGTTAACTTCATATTAATTACATGCTTAAAGAAAAATGAGCTGTAATAGAAATTAATTTAAACACCAATTACTATAATAATATTTTAACTGTTAATAAAATGTGATTGTCACCTATAATAGAAAGTAAATAGACGGTTTTGATGACATTCATCAAAGTGTTTTCCAACACGTTTTTTTCTTTTAATTAACCACAGATTTATTGAAAACTTTTGGGAATGGTAATAGTTATAAATACCATATTTTGCCATACCATATTGCACAGCAACAACTTGAAATCTTTAAATAAAATCAAATGTTTTATACATTTTTTTCAATACCGACTCGCCTAGTTCCTAAAATATTTTATTTTATGTTATTTATTGTTTACAGAAAAAAAATATATGCATTCATTGGTTTTATTCGTTTCCCATGTTTTTATATACTGTTACACGTTCACAGGGACAGAATTCGGCCATTTTTATCCACGTAGTATGATAATATAACCCTGCAATAGTCGGGTGCATTTTAAAAGGTGTTTATGTGAGCCGGGCCCATCTGCCCCGGATTGATAAATTGTATAAAAAATATTATTGACAATACGGCGCGGAGTTTGTGTGTGTAAAGAGGGACGCTCTATCGCTGCAAAGTTGTCATCGAGTGTTTGTGCTTTTATTTAAATTTTATGTCAGAAAAAATCCGGGTTTATAATACTTCAAGTATCTATTTACTACCGATTAGGGTTATCAAACTATTTCGACTTAATTCTGATTCCAACATAACCGATTTTCTGGTTCGTTATAAGAACCTAAACTTTAACTTATCTCGGTTATTGGTTGGCTTACTTTTATGGAAAAAACTACAACGCAACCTTGATCGAAGAAAGGAAGTGAAATTAAATTATAACCTGTGTAATTTGATATAAGCGTGTAAAAACAAACGATTATTTGATGGGCGTGGCCGGGTCATCACCCGTCGGTAGCAACATTACAACCCTCTTCACACACTCATGCACACTTCGATCTACACTCGCACACACTTACACGTCTTACAACTTACTTGCTCCCCACACGCACACATGCATCCACGGCATTATCGCCCACAGAGACAATGAAAGCGTTAAGCGCTTTACTTTTTTGTCTTCTTTGTCAAAACACCCCTGTATCGCCCTCGACATCGCATCATCGAGCTGACGAGTACGATCCAAACACACAACACATATGTCGACTATATATACGATTTGCAGTCAACGATTTAAATAACAAAGTTAGCGAATCCGTATAAGTTACCTCCATCGACGCCAAAACGCGAGCCGATCGATGAAAAAGTTTCGCACCGACAACGCAGAGACACGTTTTGGACTTGCACATTCCCAAGGAGGAAACGTGAAAATAGTTTTTATTTGCTATGGAATTTTGCTAAACGTCAAAGAGGTGGTGTGAGCAGGCTTGAGGAGTGCGGGAAAAAACTGCGGCCATCACATCGCTCTAGCTACTCGGCATTTCTTACACGTATTCACAGCTCGTTCTATCTGCCAGCATCGCATACCAATGATGATACTAATCAGGCACCGCTGATACAAATTCAGCAATTAGTAAATTACAAACTTGGCAAAATAAAAACTTACAAATTATTTATAAGTGCTCATGGCTGGCTTTTATAAATAGTATATCTACGTCTCATTAATCCAAAACGCATCGTTTCATCGTGTTGGAAAAAATAAATCTAGTTATGCATCAGTCTTTATACGGATAAACAAGTAGCCGTATAATTTATTGCTAATCTAAACCCGCCACCCGCATCGAAGCATGTTTAATCAATAATTTTCTTTTGCAATCCCGAACTTCTTAGGTTTTAATGTAATATGTAGAGACGATATTTTAAAATTTAATTTACCAAAATAGAATTATAAATTAAACCGAAAGCTTTGTCCGTGCGATAAGCATCGAAGCCTCACAATCAATCAAACGGAGCCTATATAATTTAATTGCTAGTAGAATATTATTACCGTGGCCGATAACCGATAGACACGCCTTTGATGAATAATTAAAGTATATCGAAGTTTCTATACTTAATGACATAATCATTTTGAATCATTTAGTTAATAATGATTTCATTACATAAATATTGACGTTGATTTTCATTGGTCAAAAGGAATTTATGTAAATATTTACAATTAAATCGTCCATGACGTGTACAAAATGTACCTGGGATTCATAAATTGCAGGTGACTGCTACGCCACAATAGCCTGAAAGCTATAGGATGTCTTAGTGCTGTCTTCCTACGCCTCGCGTCCTTCCTTTCTTATTACAATCATTTAAAGTTTCTGACATTTTACTACGTATACCGTATTTTATAATGACAACCGTTTTTCTGCTGTTTAATATGATAAACATTGTCGTAAAGTACACTGTTAGCTTAGATCTTAGCATCCTCTTCTTCTGTATAACCAGATGTAACAATTAAGTAAGTTTCATTTTATAACAACAATTAATTATAATATTATCAGGTTATTATACGCCATCTTCAAATATATTGATGCCAATTTCTAATATAATGTAGGTATTGATTTATTCTTTGATTTTATTTAGTGAATTAAAAGTTAAGGTTTAACTATGAATAAGAAATATTAATTACTGATCAAGTGACATTCGAATGTTAATATAAAACTGGCATGATGTTAACATACTTCTCATTACAGTGTACCTAAAGTAAGAAGTTGCCTTTTTTTGTTTTATCCCCAAATAGAACAGGCTCATTAAATTAAATGAGCTATCAGAAGTTTTCAATGAGTTAAGAAAAAGTTTGCTTCTTGAAATGACTAACTGTTCGGAATGCTTGGATGGTGTAGAGAGAGGTGGGTCTCACTGCATGATTCATGTGTTTTTTCGCTGACACCTTGTCGCTATCAATATGTATGGCTTGTGTGATAATCGCCGCGACATGGTTCACCTAACTAGTGGCGGTTCATTATGACAAGCCTTATCGGCGATGTCTAATGGGCCGTTTAATTATTGACTCGACTTATTCAATGAAAAAGTATTAGTGTTCACATTCAGAAAGTAACATAATGAATTTTTAGCAGTTTCATTTTCTATTAGTCATAATTTTATAATTCTTGATTAAAATCTTTAATTTAAAGATATAGGTAATTTGTATTGAATAGTATTTTAACTTAAAGAAAAAATTCCCATTTTTACACGCTTTTATTAACTTCGCTTATATGTTTGATTGTTTGTAACGAAATCTCCTAACGCGATTTTTACCTACTTTAAAACTCCACATTAATTTGAAATTTCGCACACTTATCGGAGATCTATGACAATACAGTAATGAAAATAAATATTTTGGAAAAAAAATCAAAATGCGAGGAACAGAAAAATTAAAATGTTATATTATTATTTTTATGACATGAATTATGAAAAAAATACACTTCTATAGTAGGTCAAACTAAAAAATTAAAAAAAACACGCTCATGGTAAACCGAACTAACAAAAAAAAATCTTTCAATATACAAATTAAGTAATAACGAGAAAATTATTGTGTTGCAATGACAAGCGAGTACTACATTTTTCTTACATTAACTCCTCATTTCGAAATAAAAATAGTAAGGAATCCTGATAATAAATTAATAAACAAATAAAATAAAACAATCTTTTCTTAAAATGACATTAATTTTCTCGTTTATTACTAAACTATAACAATTTACATTTACTTTTTTGTTCGATTTACCATTAGCATATTTTTTGTTTTTGTCGTGGTCTATGCGGTATTGAGCAGAATTAAAAGAAAAATTAGTTATTTTAAAATTCAAAGTTTGAAAAAGTAATCAGCAGCGATACTCAAGCTACACTGAAAAAGAAAAAAAACACTTTGCTTGCTTGTTGGGTTATATATGGGCCATTACGGTTATTCCATGCATAGGGAAGCCCTCTGACTGTGGCCTAGTACTGGCGGCAGCAGGCTTATGATGATGAATGATTTAGCAGTATACTAATTTAATATACAATAGAATATGTACTCAATTTCTAGAAATAATTTCTTTAGATATAAAAATCTAGTAGTTAAAGTATTAAGCACTTTAATAAAAGTCAAAATACTAAGTAAATGTAAATACATTGCTCCGAAAAAACGTCCCAAAGTCCGCCATTGTGTCAAACGAGGCAGGAATTCCTGCCATTTTACACCGCCCCGTGGACGAATTCGATAGCTTCGGAAATAGTCGGACTACAATCGAAATACTTACACGACAAAAGATCGAAACATCCAAAAGTATAAACACGTTTTTTTTCTAAATGCCAACATTCGAATCTCTTGTAACTAAAACGTGTCCAATTTTCTTGTAATATTAATGCCAATTATTAGAAAAATACCCACACAAGTTATAATAGGTAATGGAGAACCTATGTTCTGGAGAACCTTATCATTATCACATGATAAGCAAATATTTATAAAATAGGTTAAATAAGACAGACGCCTTAATAAACCGATAAAGCAATTAAATCACCTATCCAAATATCAGTTCCGGGTTATCCAGGTGATCTATAAAATATGAAACACAATCTCAGAGAATGCCGGGAATGTTAAAAATGCACCACGACCATAACTTAACTAAGACTGAACAAGAAAAAACAAAAACATACTATTAATATTCGTTAGAAATATTGGTTTGTCCCAAAAATGCACCTGGGGCCAAATCGCGTGTGGGTGTTGAGTGGACAAGCCTCAAGACACGAATACATTATCAGACCAATTTATTTGACACACCACCGTGTCAATGCGAATTATGATATATTTAATTTGTGTTGTTGTTCTGTTTTTGTAGAGCGGACAGATTAATTTCGCTGAGGATATGAAATTAGCTTCGGGTCAAACGTGTCAATTTGGAATTTACATTCTTACTTTAAGTATTCATTTAAACAGGTCACGTCTTATCAATATTATTTACACCTCATTGCTTAAATATGTAACTATAATTTTAGCAAAATACAATAAATTTAAAATAGATATGATATTAACAAAAAACTTGTTGTGAAACATTTCCAAAAAGAAAACTATAACTAAAAGCGCTAATGTTACATATTATATGAATAAAGGCCTTGTATAAAGCCTTTATTTAATGCGTTATTTTTCATTGAAATTATTATTTCATAATACTGTTTCGACAAATAATCATTCGTCTTATCCATATTAGTGCAGTTGGATAATAACAGCGGTGTCTTCTGGGTGTTGGACCCTACTACGAGGAAATTTGATTCCTAACATTTTATAACTAATTAATTCTGTACGGTGAAACAGAGTATCTTCATTTTAGAAGTAGATTAGGTTAGCAAATGTATATACATAATTATTAATATTGTAAATTTTATGAATGTGTAAATGATGATGAGATGATCATTGTTGCTTTCGTTTACAAAGCATAGTACCTAATAGTATGTAATAGTGGTCTACTAATAGCATAAATATGAAGGTATTTCCTAGCAATTATGAACATTCATGTATCGAAAAGTCAAAAAGTATTAGCCATCTTGTAGATAGCTAACTAATTTCATTGTCGGACTTCACAAAGCCGGTATTGACAAACCACTGGGATCAAATATAATGTATAAGAAAAGTACAGTTGTATGGGATAAAAGGCGAAATCACGAACCTTCACATCAACTCCTGACCTATTATACTTTAGAAGTAGATTTATCAATTTGTATTAGTAGAACGAATTTGAGTCCTTGAAGAGTAAATATGAAAACCGGAATAATTCCTACATTCACACCAATTACCCTCGCCCAAAGTAAGCACTTTAAGGCTTGTGTTATACTAGGGTAACGGATAGACATACATATATCATACATTAATATTCAGAGAAATATATACAAACATCTAACAATATGTACAAATGCTCGTATTCATCATACAAACATATGCCCCTTCCGAGATTCGAACCCAGGACCGTCGGTGCGAAAGGCAGGATCGCTACCGTTGCACCAAACGGTCGTCAATAATCCTTCTAATGTTAATAAAACCATTTTAATAATAAACCAATCTACACTAGTTCCATAGCTTATTTGTTTTAGAGCACTGTAAAAATAAATTGATCAGATTTTCATCCGGCATCCGTCATCACAATTTATAGTTCTGGACATTGTCGACTGTTTAAATCTTCCCAGGCGCTCACAACGTTGTAGACAAACAATATTGTACTAGACACCTGCTCCGACCGTAATAAGTACAAAAAGGTAGGGCACGCTCGTCAATCCTAATATCTGACGTTTGACAGCCCTAACCGGCGTCAGGGCTCAGACAAAAAAAAATAACCGAAAACATATTTTTGACTTCGGAAAATGTAAAGATTCTTGAGCAGGTATTACTTCTTTAAATTGTTGGTATTATCATTCCTACTTATTCCAGCTTATTATCAAATTAAATGTAATTTCCGGACATTACCTTTAAACGAAAAATACAACAATTTAAAATTAAATAGACTATTTTTCATTTTAGAGAATCGCTAATTTATAAAAACCAATTAAATATGTAAAAAATAGGGAAAACTGGAGTGTATCTAAGTATATTGCCATGCAAATGGTGAGACGTAGGGAAATCGCTATTCAGCCTTAAAATATTAATGCATTAAACAATTCACTATACTATTATATCTGTATCTGTATTTTTTTTATTTTTGTCCTATATTATATACCTATAATACAGGATAAAAATAAAAAAAAACAGATTCTTTTGATTTAATTATGTTTTTTATTAAATTACTAACATACGCGTGGTTCGAACTAATGTCATTAATTCTGCTAATGGACATAGAGTCTCAATCGTAGTAGCGTTATGAACGAGAGCGACTTTGTGACCGATTTTTCGCCGTATTTTATCTGCATTTCGAAGAACTCAATGCACACGTCTGAAACTTCGTCTATATCTCTAGAGGGATTTCGATCGTAATGAAATTATAGTGGAATATAGGCATGTGCGTTGAATATCATCTATAGGTATACAGCTAAGAAGGTAAATGTGCGGACATTCACAGTATCCTGTGTACGTTACTAATCGGCTCTCTTAAAGGTGATCTTAGTTCACAAATTGCTTTTACGTTATCGACCCGTTGATGTACAAAAACTAACGTGTCATATAATATATTCCGTTTTATAAACTGTATACTTAACCGCTTATTTCCTCTTTTTTTAGTTTCTTATATTTTTTTCGATAATCCAATATGCGTACATACCTAGCTGATTGGCATTTAAGCAGAACAAAATTACATCCAAATTAAATTATGTTGCATAATATAATTTTGACCATAACAATATTGAATAATACTTGTTGAACAATTCAGATATGTAGTTGAGTCGAAAGGGCAAAGGCGCCTTCGGAGACACTGGCTTGTGTTGTAAGATATATTATGGCAGGAGACTTATCGCAGCTTTACATCAATTGTGCATGACTTCAGTTAAGTCAGCGTAACGAAATCTTCAACAGTATATTTATACCTTTTTGTTTTGTTTCCAATAATTATGACATCGTGGAACAACACTCGGTTGTTTTTTATGTCCTTTAAGAATCTTGAAAGCAATTTTTATGGTACAAACGAACGCGAAAAGCACAGGAAAACGTCTTTTCATCCACGACGTAAATGTATAGCGGAGAAGATTGTCTTACTTTCCAGTTCCCAGCTGATACTTATCAGAGCAAGACGGATGGTGTTTTCACAGCTTCGCCCAGAACAATGGTGGATGCGATTTAATTTACTTGTACAAAGCGGGCAGGACAAATGCGCTATCATTTCGCTAGAATGAAAATCTGGTGAATGTTATAATAATGCCATAAAACTAGTATGTTATTTTTTATTGGTCCTCACTAAATTTACTAATAGTATATAATGAATATATTTTTGTTATTGAAGCATTAAACTGATACATTTTTATATATAAAGAAATTACTGCTAGAATTTTTTTTTCGTGTCAGGTGTAATGCGAGTCTCAAATCCGCAATCCATCTAGCGATGGGTATGGATAAAAAGCTATACATGCTATACATTAACGTGGTGGATGAAAAAACGTTTTCCTTTGCTTTTCACGTTCGTTAGTACCATAAAAATGGCTTCCAAGATTCTTATTCTATTTTTTTTTATTGGAATTCCAATTGAGCTAACAAGACTTTGACAAACCCGTCGAATTTTTCTCAATACCTGTACTATTCGGGTTTGTTAAGGTCTCGCTAGCTCAATTAGAAGAGGCATTATTCAGGGTTTAAGTCCCGCCTTACACTTAGGACGAATAGAATGGTCTTTATTAATACTTTCTTTTCGAGTAACATTTAGTACTTTAATTATATACAGTTTTCACATTTTAAATCGTAGATTAGTAGGTACACTGCATATATACAAAGATTTGTAATTTCTCGTTTTTTGCTACATTAGCTTAAAGTTTAAAACTTCTTCTATAATTGTAATATATGTGTAATATGATATAACTATTCCTACCTCTATTTATTATTCAAAATTAAATGTTTGTCACTGTTTTACCATATTATAAAAAGATATCATTTCTATTTAACTGATAAAAAAGGACAATCCTTTTAAAATTATGTCAGCCATCAGTAGAAAAGCAGACGAACTTTATAAAATTATTTTGTTGACTCAGATTTATTTTAGTTAGAATCCCTCTATCTGGAATCCATCGCACTCACCGAACTAGTACTTCTTCCTCTCACGCAAC
The DNA here is from genome assembly GCA_927399485.1 of Calamotropha paludella. Taxonomy (NCBI): domain Eukaryota; kingdom Metazoa; phylum Arthropoda; class Insecta; order Lepidoptera; family Crambidae; genus Calamotropha; species Calamotropha paludella. The sequence goes on from OV656805.1 coordinate 14,731,955, forward strand.
ACGTTTTCGTTTTAATTTATATTTATCAGCAAGGTATGACTGTGCAGTTTGTGGCTTGTGTTGTTGCTACATTTACTATTATATTTTTATTGGGATGCTTTTGTATGAGTTGGCAGATATTTATCGGGTATCGGAACATTATTCGGTCCGCTCATAATCGTCCGCATAAAGCACCTTGTCACACGGTCGTTGGGCGCCCGAGCCCAATGCGCTCGCCCGACCCCGCATATTCTTTTTGTGCTCCCAGACAAGGGCCTGTATTCTCCGAGAAGTGGAAAAAATAAAGATATTAATATATCTTTCTAATTCGAAATAAGTTTCGGATAAAGGAGGATCATAAATCATTATGTGCGCCGTACGAAATTCCTTTTAAATATGCGAGAGAAAATCGGTTTTCGAAGAATTGTCGTCAATCAGTTACTATTGTGACATATGTGAAGAGACTTTAAGTTTGTCTAGTCCCAGTTCTTTTAACGGCGTATATTTTAGTCAAAGGAGTATTCTGTAGATGATTTAATTTGTGTTTCATCGTGAATAGGAGTCATCGAGAGTGGCGATTATTGGGTCAACTCGATATGGCGCACAGCGCCTGCAGTTGAGCGGTGTGTCAATAAAAGGCCAGTCATGGGCCGCTCATGTGCTGCCTGTCTGTCGGAGATTGAATTAACTTTGATACGTGTTGCTCCGTGGCATTTAATAAACTTAAACAATGCTACTACCATATCTAAGTCCAGAAAATTGATATAAACAGACATAACTAAAAATGTATTCCTCAAAATATAGGGAATTTTTACAATGAATATCTATTTTATTATGATGATAGAATATACAAACTGTCAAAAGACTTTTAACGCTCTAAAACTATGTATTTTTCTCTTTGTTGAGAATATTTTTATGTAGTAGACCGCTTTTTACACTTTTTCTTATGCAAACATGACTTAAGTACCTACCTAGTACAATTGAACATTTCAATAATTAAGATAACATCGATACTCTATGTCACGTAGGCAGTCTTTTGCGTTACTATTGTTTTCTTATATTATCGACGACCGTTTGGTGCAACGGTTGCGATCCTGCCTTCGCACCGACGGTCCTGGGTTCGAACCCGGAAGGGGCAGATGTTTTTATGATGAATTCAAGCATTTGTACCTGAATCATGGGTGTTTATATATATTTCTATGAATATTACATATATATGCATCATTATGTACATCTATCCTTTACCCTAGTATCCATAACACAAGCCTGACAGTGCTTAATTTGGGCTAGGCTAATTGGTGTGAATGTAAAAAATATTTAATTATTTATTACTCTACGTTCATTTTGTTTTAGCTGCGTTTCTTACGCCCGGTATAAATATATCTGAAAAATTTATTTATAGGGATGACATTTTTATTTCTTCAAATTATTTGCGGTGAATACTTACACATCACACAAGATATTGTATCTGCGGAACAGGTGTACGAAGATCCAGTATCAACCAATTATTATTCAAGGTGATGACACGCACCGCAGTAGCAGAACTCACAAGTCCGGCAATATTCATGATTGTCATTTAAGAACTGTAATAAATATCTGTTTATGAGTCCCCAATGTTACGGAACTTGATATCTGGTAATAGTTGACTGTTTTTTCTCTAAACTCACCCGAAGCCATTTACTATAATTTGAGTGCAAAGGCCGTGGCATCGGGTTTCGCCAACTCGCGCTATTTCTAAAAACCTTGTTTTCTCAGTAGAGCGCTCTTAAGTAGCGTTTTGTAACTTGATGCTTTAAAATAATTCGGTCTAGGCAGCGTGCCAAGCATTAGTTTGTTTACTGTAGACTCGTTTAATTTATTTGAACTTGATATAAGTTATTTTCTGTACCTAACGATATTTCAGCTAGCAAAATCTTGCCAAATTGTCGCAGTAAAATTAGATCATCATACGTATCATAAGATACAAAAATAAGTTAATTCAATAATGCTTCCCAAAAACTTCCATTTGCTACCGTGCTAAACAAATGTCAGTAGTGATCTCCTCAAATCCTTTCCAACATTTAAGCCGTCAAATACTTTTTGGTTGAACAAGCCGAAGATAAAGTTTCACGTCGATATTAACACAAAAAAGTGTCTCCTGTGGGTGATACAGCCGTTTAAGATAAACATCTGACCCTATCCATGTCCCGGTAAGCATGCGACGAATTCACGAAGCGCATTCTTTAGTCGTGTTCCTTCTTTTAGTTTGTCTGACTAAATGAGCAAATCCAAAAAATAAGGTATAATGTAATGTATATAATAAGTAAGGTGGTGATTTAGCTAACTGGTCATACAATTTTAGAAAACAACGATTTTTCTTTAAATGATATTTTATTTCATAAAAAACTATCATTTTTTTGTTAACAACTAATTGAAATGCTCTCTTTTAGTTAAAAATGGGACACTTTCCTTCCACTCCAAATAAGTATAACAATCAAATTCTTAATATAAAACTCCAAAAAAGTAAAGACACATTAAAAAAGGTCCAGTGGTTTGTCAAAACGAGCCGATGGTCGTCGCGTGCGCCGATAACGCATCGCAACCTAATAGTGTTTGTCGCTGAGGTTTTTGTGACGTCGCCGAGATGTTCCGATTAGTAATTAGGCGGACGACACATGTTTCAAGCTTGTCTCGCATTTAGCTCATTAAGGCTCTGATCGAGGCCTTTTTTGTCATGTCTTTCCGAAGGCGACGAATATCAACGCGATTTATTTGATGCGACATTCAACAAATGTTTTGTTTTTGTTTTATTCTTCGCTTTGTATATTTGCATTACCTACAAGATTGCATACCATCTGCAAGATTTTAGTAATTTCGATTGTTGGGTATAGAATGCGACCAAAAAAAATTTTTTTGTATTTTTTTTAAGTAAAAGTGTAATGCATTAGTGCACAATATTCCTCTACGGTTCATAACGATTCTTTCATCGTTTGGGGATTATAAACCGAGAAAATAAACTGATTCAAAATAGAACTACTCCAGTAGAATGGCCTACTCTCGCAAAGCAAAGATGTTCCGCGTATAACTACGCTAACTTTTTTTTCTATGTTTAAAGGAAGTATCACACCATTGAATATGATCTGACGATGTGTGATTTCATTGAGTATCGGTTGTAACAAAAGTTGCGGTGAGAGATCACATAAAAAGCTCTATTATAAGCACTTTAACAGACACTTGAGATTAGCATCTGTGCTCCAGCCTCGAGTTTCAACAATACCAGGATTATGGAGAGGTTATTTATAAACATGACAATAAAAAGAGTATTGTGTGCGGTCACACTGGCCAAACTTACTTGTAATATACTTTATTGAATGTCGCAGTCATACGTTTCGGTGAACTCGTGAAGAATCTACACAAGCGCGGGAAAATAGGTAAAAAAAAACTGTGTACGAAACAATTCATCAGATTTTTAAAAAATAGGGAAATTAGTTTCTCATTTGCAATATGCAAATATAAATTTCATCAATTATTAGCAATTTCATTTATGGTTTCATAAATAAAACACAGTTAACTAATCGTTAAATTATAGCTGCAATTTAATTAAAAATTGTTTTTAATAATATAATAAAATGTCACTTAACGAAGTAGATCAACATACTGACACCGACTACAGTGAAGACGTAGGTAACTTGACATATAAATAAGGTAGATAGATAACACTTGACTTGAAGGATAAATATCACTGTTCACATCGATTTCTTCTGTGATCCCATACAACGGATATGGGCTTTTGGCATGCCCATCAAGACTTTTCAAAAATCTCCTCAAACAATTTTCATTTTACCATTAAAGCAGTAAAGTCGAATTTCTCTTGGCGTCCTTTCAACGGCTTTGTAACAGCAATGTGACAAAGTCTTCTTATAAATATGATTTATGATCGTGTTAAGTATCCCGTGCAATTGTTGTGAATATTTATTTGTACTCGTAAACTATAAACAACGAGCAAATCTGGTTATTTATGGCGTGATTGGACATTCACGTTTGGGTTCTGATCGTTTTATTCTTAGATTGGTGAGAGAAAGAAATGAAACGGCTGCTGAATGATTTTAATTTTTTATATTGAACGCTATTTTTTATCTTGAGTTGTATCGTAAAATATTTTACAGATACTTTTTTTATAGTTTTCATTAATAATTCGGGTAGATACTATTTGAAACTGTCTATAATGCTTTTTTATCTTTCCAGGTGAAAAACCCTTTAAGTGCGAGTATGCTGGCTGCGACAGGCGGTTCGCAAACTCGTCCGATAGGAAGAAGCATTCTCACGTACACACATCAGATAAGCCCTACAACTGCCGTGTACACGGTTGCGATAAATCCTATACGCATCCGTCGTCACTGCGAAAGCACATGAAGGTGCACGGTGCAGCTGGCGATGCCTCTCCTCGATACGACAGCGACGGCGATGATTCCTCATCCGCGGGCAGCGTAAGCGTCACCGCTGGCGCCTCAAGTCCCCCCGCGCCTATACCACCCCCTCCCGCAACCGTACCACCTCATCATCACCACCACCCCACAATAACGGACAAATTAGAAAGCCTCAATGACAAATACCTTAACCCACACGATCAAAAACCTTACGAGAGACCTCCAGGACCGCCTCATCAACATCAACCGCATATAACCAATTTAGGAGGTAACGGAGTCATGGACAACAAACTCGGATTCGGCGGCCATTGGACACAGTTCCAACAGCCAGCGCCGACGGTTCCTCATGGTGTACCAGACTGGTGGTGTCCGTCCCAGGATTCTTATCACCATCATCATTTGATGCACCACTCAGGTGCTGCAGCCGCGTATTGACCACATCGCGCTTAGGGTACTCTTCATTCGACGATAAACAACGCTCTGGCAATGCTCAATACGTCCTTGTACAATTATAGGTTTACCGTAAGTTTTTGTGTCGCGAATCGTAACTCTCTAGCAATCCGTCTTTCATGTATGTTATCACATTACCTTACTTTCGCCACAGTGATAGTTTCGTTTTGATAATTTACATTATGGTAAACCACTTCTATAATCGTGGCTGCTAGGGAGTTTAAACACAACGCACTCATGGTTTACCCCAGTCAAGTATCAAGCATTATAGACCGTAAAAGCACCACACGTTTTAAGATTAGGATTTCAAATTCACACAACAATACTTTGCACAGAAAGCAGTGTACTGCAACGAATAAAATTTTAAAATGTGGTGCTACGGTCTATTAATTAAATTAAGCTGAGCCTTAACCGTGGAATGAAAAGTTCGCTTAAGCGCTGTCCAATGCTTTGAATTGTTACGCTTATTTATATTATTAGTCCGTACGAAAATCCGACCATCCTATACAGACAACAACCGTCCTAAAGTTTTAATTAATGGCGTGTACTGAATATCACTAGAGGATTATTTGTTAGAAACAATATCTATATATTTACAAAGGGGTACGCACGCATCAAATCAGCATGTTGTTTAGTCAAGGGGAAACAATGAATGACCACTAGTTGAATGTTTATTTCCGTAAACAAATAAGGTTTTGTTGGAAGGCGTCCTTTAATTTGGTGAATATCCACGGGTATTGTCCGTTGGTATCCTTGGAACCTTTTGTGATGTCTCAGGACACTAACAATGTACAGTAGATTTTTGTCAACTGAATTGTTGACGGTGATTTATTGCAGCCTTTATTTAGTGTAAGCACTGATGTACAAACAATCGTATTGTTGTGTAATAGAATTTCTAAATATTCCTAAAACGCAAGTTTATAATATTTGTAAAGTAAATTAAGGCGATGTTGCAAACAGCTATTATAATTGTCAAATCACATTGAAAGTGGCAGACTGGCGGCGCCCTGATAAAAACATCGTGATCTTGAATGTTATATACTAATTAATAAAATATTGGTTGGTTTGATCGCTACAAAGTTTGATTTCCACGTTGACCGTGCAATTCTTTCGACCCTAATAAAATTTGTGTTTAATTTTAGTAGCAAGCTTTAAAATGCTAATAAATTATTTTATGCTCCGCAGCCAGTTACTCCACTCTTGATAACAGATGAGCCTTTTTTCGAAAGAGTACTAATTTTCTCTCTTAGTAACATAGTAAAGTTCCAATCGAAGCCTTATTATATTTATCAGCATGGCCAAAGCACCGAAGTCTAATAAAACTACGATTTATAGGTTGTAAAAGTGTAATATAATAAGCCAATAATAAAAAATAATAAGGTACCATTATAAGGTCGTGTATAAATAAATTATAAATGCCCAGTGATAATAGGAATAAGTGATTGATTTTATTGTAAATTACTTGTGTAGTTGCTATAAACTATTGTGCTATCTAATCCTGGATTTTTATGATTATAATGCTATATGTATGTTCAAAGTAGTACACTATTTTTTCACGAATGGACATTTTATGTGAGAAGAATCTGTGTCTATATTATTATTGTAAATAAATGACTGAAAGAGCACGATGTATTTTAAGTTATTTTAAGAACAAATTGTTGTCTTTTCTACAGCCCTGTAAATAGCGAGAAATAAAAAAAAACATATTTCAATTTCAAGGTAATGGTTTTTTTATTATGATGAATGGTGGAAGTCGCGTCTGAAATTCTGAAAAATAAAACCTGTAGTTAGTTAAAGATGAGATAAAAAATAGATAGATATTAGATATAAGTGACGTAGCAAACAACGCAGGTTCAAATCCTGCGTAGAGCAAATGTTTGAGTATTGTGTATAGATTTGTGTTTGTTTACGTTATTCATCCTTTATCACTTTTCTACGATCTCTGGATAGTTTAACACTTTATATTCGGATGTGAAAGATATACGAAAAAAAATTACAAAATAATTTCTTATAAAACAGCATTCATTCAACTTTGGAGCACTAAATAGGTTCTTTTTTGTTGAATTTTATTAAGAATTTTATTTAATTCGAGTTTATGTTACTACTTAATCAAATCAATAAAATTTTCGTGCGTTTTAAGTGAGATGGAACGATGATTTTAAATCACCTTACAAAGCGTGTTTTATTTTTCGAATCAATAGTTGTAAACATGAGTATCGAATAATGAATGCCGTAAGATTGATCGGTCGACGTACCAAATCTAAAATGGAAATCCAATTCTCGCGATCATTTCGATCGGACTGCGATCAAAAAACCTACTCCGTGACGATATCCCAATAAAACACCACAATAACAAAACGAGGAACAATCATATTCCAAAAGAGAATTGAATTTATCATTGGGAAGGAGCGAGATGCAGAAATGATAAATGATGTAAACGACGTAAGGGCTGGCAAGTAGGAGCGAGACAGAGGATTGTATTCGATTCGACTTTACTGTCTGATGATTTATAGTTTCTCAACAGGGATTGGCCGATGCAGTACTTAAAAGATTTATAGATCCTTATGGTGCATGCGCGGTAGGAGCGTTTTCTTATTATAAATCTCACTCCTGCTCGTGAACTCGCGATTGCCTCTTTAGCTGTCTGGTGGAGAAATTAAAAAATATGTTAACATATTGCGCCGGCTGGCCTCGGACGTAGAACATTGAAGTAATTGGCTGACTAAGTTAGTGCGCCCTCGCACGAAAACCATGCTGGCTCTGCGTGTACGCATCTCGAACGCATTATACCTGCGATTAATTAATTACGACATATACATTATTGTCGTTTACAGAGAAATGTTTAGAGCAGTCATCATAAGCTTTATTGGTCATTGATTTCGCAGTCACTACGGAACATATATCATGTCCAGTTGACAGAGTTCAATACAGAAGATTTCCAATTTAGCATCATTGTTACTTAGATAATGAAGAAAACTAAATATAAATATATATTTTTTTCTAAAGATGCACTTCATAAATTAAAATATTTGAAAATACATTAAATTACATTGAATAAAATTCCTATATATATATACAAGCAAATATCACAGAAAATTCTGGTATTAATGGTATTATGAAATGTAATTAATTACGAAATGTTATTATATTTTTAACAAATACATGACAGATAAAGCTAATTGCAGATAGTATAAACATGTGCTACTTTTATCTAGGTATAATAAAAATAAACCAACAAATTAAACTTACCTTCTTCTAAGTAGAATGTACTTTTAATTAAGTAATGTTCTAACTTAGAAGAGTAACTCAAAGCACAACATTTACTTGGTAAAACTACTTAATAATAATATAGCACAAAATGTAATCAAAGTTACTAATCTTCAAAAGCACACCCTGTCAAAAGCAACAAAACGATCACCTCTCCTGTTTACGAAAATTATTGTGTGTTTAAGAAGTATTTTCGTGAGTTACCGTCTCCCGACATAAAGACGCATGATTACATAGCAGACACTGTCCTCCCCTAGATTACATCCCCTAAGATAAGATCTGCTGCGAATGACACCTGACTCCGCCCACCCGTCCGGTCTAGGGAGACTGTTTTTTTATTCTGATACAATTACGCTGAAAGTAAAGGGCGAGAAAGTATTTGATTTTTATTTGAAAAAAATATTTTAATTTTCAATAGTATCAAATTTTAAGAAAAACAAACTCAAAAGTTTCTATATAATAATCATAAATATAACTAGTTATCCCGTAGATATATTTTAAATTACTATTACTTAACTGCCTAGTTAGTTCTTTGTCTCTAGAAAGCTCAAATCCATACACTTTTTGATGACAAAAATTTGTGTTAATTATGTTTAAAAAATATAGGATGATAATTTATCCAGTTGTAATTCTTCATAGTTTAATAATGTTATAGTATTGATCTTTAAAGTATTTTTACATCGGTAACTGACGTAGTCCATATGTAAATAATGTTCACTTTGACTCTACAGCAAGAGTGTTTGCAATTTAAAAGATTGTTGGTTGGTTTCATAGTTATGCGTTTAGGCTATAAGACGCGCATGCGCATGCGCAAGAAGCGCTGCACGATATCAACAGGCCAACAATAAAAAGCGAGCCCCTTCATAATACTTTCATTTGTACTATGTGCGTCTCAACAACTCTGCCCAAAAGAGTGACTGAGAGTGACCAGTCTAGTAACCTCAGGACGTAGCATTTATATATCCGTTGCGGATTCGAACCCAATCAGAGGTAAGTTTTTAAACACATATTCATATAGCAGATATTTATAATTATGTATCAAAAGCAAATTACTGACTTTCAGCCACAATCATAGACGGACATGAAGAAATATGATCTAGGTTATTATTCAAAATGTAGTTAAAAAATTTATTATATTGAACGTGATGGGGTACCATTTACATAAAATTTCCATGCGATAGTTCGCAAAACTCGAAAATTTGTAGGTGTGATCGTAAGAAACATAAGTTATTGTATGCCTTCTAGGTAATTTCTCTGGCCAGCAAAAGGAGAGTGCTGCGAAGCATGAAAGGCATAGATTATCTGAAACAATAAAAAAACTGTTTGGAAAAAAGCATTATTGACCTTAACTAGTAGATATGAGTATCTACATGATTATTTACTAACTGCTTTTGACAATTTGTGAAAAGCCATCTCTAACAGAAATCGAAGTCGGAACCTTTGACAGAAAGGTTGAATCGTTAGTGTAGCCGGCCATCGCTTTCCCTTCAGAGCCTGTTGATTTGAGACACCTGTAACTTACAGTTATTCAATGTTTTATTGTAATGAAAAAGTTTGACTTGTAAATTCCAGAACTAAAATAAAAAATAAACATTGAAACTCAATAATCAGACGATTGACATGAATAAGTAATCGAACCGAATTTCAAATGCAAATTTACTCATTTCACAAAATGGCCAAACCTCAAACCTTTCCCCATTAGTATGTTAAATAACAAATAAACATTCCTTTATACATATATATTAAAGCAAATTGATTTTAACTCATTATACCTCATACATTTTCCATATGAGATACCCAACCCATTTGATAGAAATGGCAATCAAGAAACACACAAAAACTGTTAGAGATGATACTTAAATCGCAAATATATTCAACGGAGGTGCAAAAAAGAATTTATGATAAATACAATAGAGTAGGAATTCTAATGCATACAACCAGGGCGGTCTTTTTTATACCGAACGATCTGTAAGGACTGAAATCTTTATTTATTAGAATCGGCAAATTATAAAACTCGCGTGTTTTATGTCCGCTGTATTGTTATTGACGGTCCGCAAAAAATATGAGGGACAGATAGACGCCTGGCGCTTTTTAAGAACGGCGATGGAGATTTTCATGATAACAAGATAAGCGTTTTATTGCAAAACTATTTAAAGCCATTGCTGTCTGGTTATATCATTAACCCATTCACTGTGACATTTCTTTTGTTGAAACATACCTACACACTTGATCAAAAGATCACATGAAGAACAGGCTCCAAAATAATCCACAGAGGCCCAATCTGTTGACGATTGCTAAAGCTACCGACATAAAAACACTAAACGGGGCTTCAGAAGCTCAAGATTAAAGAGTTTGGTTGACATTCGTAATAAAATACCAAGGGAATTTTAATACATACGCTGTACGCTGTACGTACAAACAGTACGACAGCTGATTTGTATATTAAAATTCCCTTGAGATCACAGATAAATCAGTAATATTTTTTCCGAATTATATTAGTATTAATTTTGAATATAGATAACAAATGCAAAATGACACAAGAAATAGATTTACTGAAAAATATGTCCAAACTGAACGGTTCTCGAATGGCGACCGCGTGCCGGACGACGCTCAGTGGGTAGGCCCGCTACGAGGTGGACCGACGATCTGGTTAAGGTCGCGGGAAAACGCTGGATGCGGGCAGCACAGGACCGATCGTTGTGGAGATCCTTGGAGGAGGCCTATGTCCAGCAGTGGGCGTCGTACGGCTGATATGATGATGATGATGATAATGTCCAAACTAAACCGATCATTATGTTTAATTTTAATTACAATCAGCTTAAATGTAAATTGAACTTATTTTAGATTACATTAAGAAACAGATTTCATAATGTTTAATGTGTAACTGATTAACTTAAACAACAATGAAAGGAGTACAACACATTGTTTTGCTGCCACGATTTTCTACAAAGTTTTTGAAAGAACCTTTTATAGTTGTAACTTTTCGGCTTATTGTTTTTAAGTAATCTATTTTCGGATGACGGAAATACCTTGTTAAAAATATTATTTAAATCTCTAAATAGTATATACCTACTATTTTAAAAAAACATTGATAACACAAACCGTAATTAGGTACACGTAAAGTTTCTAAAATGAGGTCATTATTCTAATTAGGAGTCTTACAACTTTTTTTATCGACAAAGGAAAATAACAAAAGGGACATTTAAACTCAATATTCTTATCATCTTTAAGTTAGCTTTGTGTTGTGCATTTCAATTATGAAGACGGTGAAACCGCTAAAAATAACGCTTAACAAGTATTACATTATCAACAAACTAAAATACCAGTTCCTTTCCCTTTTGTCGATATAGTGTGAAATATTGCAAGATTTTTGGTACTTTGAGATCACGTGAATAATAAAATAACAAACAATATCTACATTTTCGACAACTCACACCGTTTATTTGGTCAAAATTAAGTAGAGCTTGTATTATGGGCACTAATTGGATCAGCTTCAATGGCGCAATGTCTATTACGCCATAAATTCCCGAGTTCTTAACCGATTTTAATATTTTTGTGTGGAATCGAATCAACAGGTTTAGGACCAGATTGTGACTTTCGAATTTTGAAATTCGCAAAAAGACCTTTTTTTACGTATTACGCTCCGCTCCAATATATGGTGCTAGCGTAGCTTTTTGCTTAGCGACTGCATCGCCTAGTTAACTCATCATCATCATCATCATCATCATCATATCAGCCGTACGACGCCCACTGCTGGACATAGGCCTCCCCCAAGGATCTCCACAACGATCGGTCCTGTGCTGCCCGCATCCAGCGTTTTCCCGCGACCTGAACTGATGACCGTTGAGGCGGAAAGGTTCTCGAATGGCGACCGCGTGCCGGACGACGCTCAGTGGGTAGGCCCGCTACGAGGTGGACCGACGATCTGGTAAAGGCTTAGTTAACTATCAGAACATAATATATACACAACCTTGACTCGGGAACAACTGCATATACCGCATATATATGCGGGACACCCGAGATCATTGCATCGACGATATTTATTATTGTTATAAACCATATTATTGTAATTACTATATTACAATAATATGGTTTGCATACTAAAGCAATAAAAATATACTGCTTAATTACATCTCATTAGATGCAGTTACACGATAAATTAGCGAAAATAAATGTGAATCTTAGGCTTTCATAGAAAAAAAAGTACGCCTGCAAAAAAAACAATCACGTATCCTGCCTGAGGGCTCGGAAACTTGGTTATTTTTTCATAGGCGTATGTTTAAATCTTGTACCTACAGACTTATTATCGCGCTACGTTAACATGTATTTCAAGGATCTAACATCTACACCTAGATTTGATAAACAAAAAAAACCTTACTAGAAACCAAATGTTTGTTTCCAGCTACGTGACATTGAGACCGGTCAACGTCCTTTGTATTTTTATAATATTTATATATTTTATGCATTTTTTCAATGCATAGGATAAATTTATTATAAAAAAATACTAGAAAAAGTCGACTCAGCTCACAAGTGAATTCTCAGCTGGGAATCGAACCCGCATTTGACCGGACTTTTAGAGGTTGCGGGTTCAATTCCCGCCTGAGAATTCACTTGTGAGCTCAGCCGATTTTTTCTAGTATTTTTCTATTATAATAATTTAACGTCCTATGTAATGACGACCTGACGACCGTTTGGTGCAACGGTAGCTATCCTGCCTTTCGCACCGACGGTCCTGGGTTCGAATCCCGGAAGGGGCAGATGGTTGTATGATGAATACGAGCATTTGTACCTGAGTCTTGGATGTTTTTATATATTTCTATGAATATTACATATCTATGTATCATATATGTATGTATGTCTATCCCTATCCTAGTGTCCATAACACAAGCCTTAAAGTGCTTACTTTGGGCTAGGCTAATTGGTGTGAATGTAAGAAATATTATTATTATTTAGTTCTTACACTTCCGTAAAAAAGTGTTTTATTCTAATGTGTAATGTGCGCGGATTTTGCGCATATTTTATTTTTTATTTAATCCCGACACTTCGACTCCTTTACAGGAGTCGTGATCCTATGATTACTAAATATTTGAGTAACTACCTTTTATTCGACGTCGCTTTTGCAGGCAAGTTCAACATGATAATTTTGTGTCACAGTGATGCGAGCACATCTTAAAATTTCACTGTCATCATTTTTCAACGCGCCTAAAGAAGTATAACTTCAAAGACGTCCGCAGCTGGACGGAGGTCTGCCTCTAGAATTTGTAAGGTTTGCCATATCTCCATGCTTTGCAGGCGAGTTGGAGATCGTAGTGAAATATCATAATTTTGGAAAACGCTGCCCATTTTTGGTCTACAGGAAGTGATGATTACTCCCAGTATCTTTGGTCGCCTTATAGTGTAAGGCTTGGTGCTTTTCTACTCTTCCAACACACACGACACGCCTAAATTAATAAAACTAGATATTTATCGGTTTGCTCCGTATCAAGCAGTTTCACTCAGTGCATACTCACTACCCTGGCTACGATTTATATACAGAAATATATGTTCTGTACTCGTATAAGTGTTATGTTATGACGGCCTCCTATAGGCTGCGTGTACACGATCTCACTTCGTGCGATCCAAAACGACACGGCATCAACCCGGTGCTCTGGTATTTGCATATCAGTGATTCCATCAATTGAGACATCGTCTTTTAAATGTCACTTAATGTACGTTGTTTAAGTCTTTCGTACTGCTTATCGGTGCTTATTTAAAAACTTAACCTAGTTAATTGGATTCTAAATATTCTAAGCGTATTTCTATGCACTGCATCTGCCATGCTTTTTTACAAATTGTGACAAACAAAACAACTTTCTACCCCAGATGTGAATACATTTATTCATAGGTCTCCTGTACCAACATGAGAACATGATATCTGTTCTGATAACTCAGATAATTTTCCATTGAGTTTTAAAAATCAATGGTCTGAGCACAACTGAATAAACAACAGTTTTTCAAGACTCTGTTAAGGTTTAAAAGATGGTCATTTTAATAAAGTTATAAAAATTGATACATTTTAATAGGACCTTCATCTTGAGGCGGGAGGTTCAAGTCCCGCCTGAGAAACTTGTGAGCCGAGTCGAATTTTTCAAGTATTTTTCTTTTAAAATTTATCATATAAGGTAGCATTGAAAATGCAAAATAAAAACATCATAAAGTTATAATTGACTTAGCGTTATATTGGATAGAAACTGAGTTTTAGTGAGTATAAACAAAATATGAACTATATTATGAGATCATAGTTATTATCATGTGTATGTACATGCAACATAACTTTCTCCACAAAATTTCTACCGAATAAATGTTCAACTTTAATTTCTCTAAATTCCAATACTAAATTGAATAATAGATAATGTTTAATAATTATTTATACACATTGTCTTAAATCTGATATTTACCATTAAGAATTTAGGCAATTTAGTGGAGGCTTCTTCAAAATATGAATACAAGGTTTTGATGTCGAAAAGTTATGTAGTAAATGAAATCTTATACACACAAAAAACTTTTCTCACTCGTCATTCCCTCGTTAAATATTTAAGTGTTTATATTTATCAAATACTAAGGCCGCAAACCTTACGCTTGCCGATTCTGCATTAACCGTAGGGAAGTTTTTTGTCCCCTTTTCAGTTCGCGAGGGTATAACTCGCACAAATCTTTATATTTCTTTGTGCAGGGGCCCCTGCGGCGCGTTGATGATGAGTTACGGAGGGCAGCAGCCAGAACGGAAGTCCTCGCGCCCTTCTCGCCGCTTCCGATACCAATCGGAATTGAGCTCGTCTGCTGAACTGCACTATTTCATAATTTATTGGTGATTTCTTACGATTTATCCATATAGAAGGTGCCTCTATAGGGTTTGCTATAGACCATCCATTGAACTCAAAGTGTTTCTAAAAATTGTTCTGTTTTAGAGGTTTCAAAAAGGTTTATTAAGTACGCAATTGTACATGAGAAGTAGCTATTTTTGGGTCAAATGTGTCATATCATTTCAAAGGAGAGTGGGTAATAAGAGCTTGTGGTTATAACGGCTGTGCGTCAATTTTTTTCATTTAATATTTAATAATAAGCAGTTGACTGTTTATACAATCGTTTATATGAGTCATAATAATTTTTAAGTAAAAATTGTAACTTAAGCATTAACTGAACTCACCGACCGATGATACTGTTTTAGTAGTCAAAGAACAAATATATGAGATTATATCGCTAATCAAATTCTTAAAATGCAAGAATTAATTACCTTTTTGCGCAATTATTGTTGTAATAAACAATGTAAACCACTTTAAATTTTCACTTCACTTTATAAACATTTGACAAAAAAGTTCACGTGTAGGTTGAGTGCTGCCGCTGTCTCTCTTCTACTCGGACGCATCGGCTGATAAAGTGGAGGAGAGATAGATGCGTCACAAGCCGAAAGTTTAGGCCGATCGTGCCTCTCTATCGCTTGTACCGCGCTCTCGCTTGCACGCTCGGCTCAGGTGAAATATGACAATTAGAAACGTGACGATGAGTCATGCCTCTTCGTGCGTGCGACCGGCGTTCATCGTTTATAAGACGTTTTCATGTCAAATAATGTATTACAACAAAATAGATCGATACGTACCACAGAATATTTATGAAAGACGATAGAGATATGATGAGTTGGTTTTCCATACAATAAAAATCTAAGCATTTTTTATTTTTGTAATAAAATGTGACTTGTGTCTCCAACGTTTTTGATGCCCCCAAGACGTGATGCCCTAACCAGTTGCTTAATTTGCTTATGGGCTAATCCGCCACCGTGGGGAAGCAAGCTTTTTGTTGTCCATATCAGGAAATTATTTTAGATGTGAAATCGGTAAGCCTATAAAATAACGAGAAAAACACTCATCAATTTTATATATATGTATATGAGTTAAGATCAAACATCAAATCCGACTACTCCGTATGTTAACCCGTCCCCAACACAAACAAAATATAGTCACAATTTAATTACGCATAACTGATTCCACCAGCGCCTCTAACCCTCTTCGAAACGGGCAACAATGAACAGAAGGTGCGTTCTGGGCTATGGTAAAAGTGTTTTAAGTGCGTGTTATCCATTGGTGACGCGTGGCTACAATCCACTTGGCGGCTGGCAAGACAATATCCATAAATAACGTGAATCATAACGCGGATGATGCGGCACGCGGCGGTGGCGCGTGCGCGGGAAAGCAACGCCACATCTAATTATTCGCAGTTGCCCTACCCGCTAAATCAAACCAAGGTCTATGAAACTTAAAATTTTGTGGCTGTATGCAAGTTACTCCTTCATTGACGTCAGCGTAATGCTTAAAAAATTCATTTCATTTCAATAACAAATATTCAGAAAGTAAAAAATATTTGATTGTCTTATTTTTAGATCTATTTTTGTTTCTCTTTATGAACAGTGGGTTTCAAAATTTACATTAAAGAAGATTTCCAAGATTCTATTTGCAGAGCATATATTTAATAATCATGGATACTGGAAACTTTTTTGTGATGGGTTTTATGGATAACAATTAACGAAGTAATTGAACATCCTACCGAAAGGTCGATTTATCCCTAGTCCGTAATGAGAACGAGAGAGAATCTAATAAGAAGTTTTGACGTGATAACGTCTTATAAATAACGCATGCACGAAAAAGTGTAACGGGGGTGCAAGGTCGGATTGAACCTCCTAGTGTGTCCGGCCCATTGTAGGTCCCACTTCACACGTGCGGTGCGAACGACAATGGGTTCGGGCCGGTGCACTCTGGGCGCCTTCATATAAACTCTTCGGGGATTGTATACGAAGGTGGCTAATAATGCGACGTCACTTTCTCTTCGTTCTTTCTCTTTCCTATCACTCTACCTATCTGTCTACCCTCTTTCTCTCCACCCGTTTTCACGCTCGGGCGAGAAGTATCTATAGCTTCAACACCCAGATGTGACTACGACCATAAAAAACAACTATACGAACTAATCAACAAAGTCATAATCCTTGTGAATCAGTTATATATCTGAAATTAAACAAACAAGATCTCAAAAAAAAGTGTAACGTTCCACCTGAGCCGAGCGTGCAAGCGAGAGCGCGGTACAAGCGATAGAGAGGCACGATCGGCCTAAGCGTTCGACTTGTGAGGCATCTATCTCTCTTCCACTTCATGAAGTGAAAACTTAATGTGATTTCCATTATTTATAACAACAACTTTATGCTAATTTATCGAAAAATAATTTATGTTCAACTATCTCCTTCTTTGTATTATACAAAATAATGATAATTCAGTGATAATAATTCAATTCAATTCTTAAAAGTATGCAATTTTTTCTTTTGACGCTATCACGTAAAATTATCGTCCGTAAACTGACTTTACAGACAACCACTGCTTTATCTTTCTGTAATTCATCGGATTAATTGATAATGAATCAATTAATTAGATGATACAAATAGATCATCATCATCATATCAGCCGTACGACGCCCACTGCTGGACATAGGCCTCCCCCAAGGATCTCCACAACGATCGGTCCTGTGCTGCCCGCATCCAGCGTTTTCCCGCGACCTTAACCAGATCGTCGGTCCACCTCGTAGCGGGCCTACCCACTGAGCGTCGTCCGGCACGCGGTCGCCATTCGAGAACCTTTCCGCCCCAACGGTCATCAGTTCTCCTTGCTATGTGTCCTGCCCATTGCCATTTCAGCTTCGCAATTCTTTGAGCTATGTCGGCGGTTTTTGTTCTCCTACGGACCTCGTCATTTCTGATTCGATCGCGTAGGGAAACACCAAGCATAGCTCTCTCCATTGCCCGCTGGGCGACCTTGAGCCTTCTTACAAGACCCATAGTGAACGACCACGTTTCACTGCCATAAGTCATCACTGGCAACACACACTAGTTAAATACTTTTTGAAGAATGGTGATACAAATAGATACAATATGTAGGGGAGAGGGGGGCAGCTTTGAACAGGGGCAGCTTTGAACAGGGGCAGCATATTGGTAAAAATCGTAATTTGTATTGGCAACAGTGATGCGCATAGCTGTCATTTGTCATTTCAAATATTTGACATATGAGTAACCAGTAAAAGCATTTGTTTGTTTTCACCGGTCTGTTGTATACATTTTTAATTTTACTTTTAAGGTTTTCCTGGACGTCATTTAAGAAAGCGGTAAGTGTGTTTTTCTCTATTTGATAGTACATATAGTTTCAATGAAGATTTAATAAAAAAATACAACATAGAAGTAGGCTCCGTTGTTAAATTTACGTTATTCTTGGAAAGACCTCCTTGGGGCAGGTTTGAACAAAGTAGTTGGGGCAGATTTGAAATTTGTTCAAAGGTGCCCCGTCACAATAATATTAATATTAAATTCGTTTAGTTATTGCTTTTTTATTTGTTGTAGGTCAGTATGGTTAGAAATTATAAAAAAAAGAGAACGTCAAGTGAATGAAGAGGATATTAAGAATGCTATCATTCAAGTAATAAGAGGGCATATGAAATTAAGACAGGCTGCTGATGTTTACAATGTCAAACCTAAGTAGAAATGATACCTAAAAGCGCAGATTATTCGACAAAATATACAGTTGCGCAAGTATTTACGAATGATGAAGAAAAACTACTAAAGGCTTATCTGATAAAAAGTTCTAAAATGCATTACGTTCTGACATACAAACAAGCTCAGGTACGAGCATATGAGTATGCTACAGCACTAAATAAATGAATACATGTAGAAAAATATACAGTTTCTTTCATTTAAAAATACTGATACAAAACTGCCCCAGGTGTGTTCAAGGCTGCCCCAATTACGGGGCAGCTTTGAACATTTACAAGCCTGTACAAAACCTTAAATATCTCATTACTCCTTTTTGAATGATTAAGGAGGACATAATTATTTTGCTGCCTGATAATCATGACCGCTATTTAGGACGAAAAATCTAAGTAAATTAAATAAGTTCAGAAGTTATGAAATAAAGTATGAAAAATGTTCAAAGCTGCCCCCCTCTCCCCTAAATCATGAATGTTCTCTAAAAATTAGGTATGCATAGTTTTTAATACATTTAAATAATAAAAAACAATCACTATGTAAGAACAAACAAGTAAGTGTCAGTGATTATAAGAAACGGATACTCAATAAAACAGTGGCACCATGTATACCATAAAAGTACTTATTTGTACAGTCTTAAACTGCACATACCGAAACCCACTTAATTTAACTACCACAGCGACCTACATTTGCGCGTCCGCGTTTTGTTTGCATTATTAATGAATTTAAATTTTCAATTTAGAGTGCTACCAACTATCATAAAGAAGGTAAGTATGATGGCTAATACTAACCTAACTATTTTATAACTATCTTTTAAATAAATATAACTTAATATTATCTTGGTAGCGTGGTTTCTCTACACTCCAACAACACACACTGTACAGTGTACTGTACATTTATATTATATTAGTATTATTATAGAAATAAGAAGGCTTATTTTATAGAAAATTATTCGCTTTGTCAAAACATATTTTGGCAGCAAGAAGTTGATTTCTTACTAAGTAACTGCAATAAGCAATAACATATTTCGTTTTAAAGCTTACTTGTCGATAAAATCAATATAGAAGCCTACTAAGAGAGGATTTTGGAAAATTAAAAAATGAAAATGAAAATAACTTTATTCAAATGCACTTAAAAATAAGTAGTTTTGAATCGTCCAACATTTTTTCCTACCACTTTTTTTCCTATAAAAATTAAAATTAAATTCTAGTTAATTTATTTTATTTATTGATTTATTATTAATTATACGGGCGATGCCCAATTACAATTAATTAATAAATTATTAGTTGTATGGGAATTTGTTATTTACACGACCTCCGGGTAAAATGAATTTTCTGATAAGGTTAGTCTGTGATGAGTCATTATAACCAGACAATTGATCTGTTTCAATAAAAAAATATCTCCATAATTTCTGGTGGCTTAAACCTCATTACATACATCTGCTATAATATGGGTACTTTTCCAAAATAGATTCAGTGCTTCCGGATATAATAAGTTCTGTGAGAGATAAGCCTTTACATGGAAACATACTTATAAAAGTATTATCAACTAAAAATATATTCAGTTACACTGAAAGTAAAATAAACTTGCTATGCCAAGCTTCTGCCAAGAGGCTAGTTTTGAGTAAAATATCCGCATTTTATAAAAACCTGCTAGTTAATATCAATGGGCAAGTTTAAACACTACTGACCTTGACAAATTACGAACCAATAACCTATAAAAGGTAATTATCAATTAATGCATTATTCACCTCAGCCGAAAGACGGCTTGCCACAGATTTGCCATAATACCCACGCGTGGCAGATAGGTTGGATATCGCAGTATAAAACCATAATTCGAAAAATACTGCTGCCCAGTATGATCTACGAGACGTATTTTATGGTGGTTCACTGTTAATGGTGGTATTAAAAAAAGTATTTTAAAAGTTATCTTTTTGAATATTGTCAGTAGTACAAACTGTAGAGAATATAATAAGACAAAGATTCTTTAATTATAGGCACCCCTATTAAAATGCAGTAAATAAACAAATCTCCCACGAAATACAAAAACAGAAATTAAATGGAATGTTTCATTTATTCATATCGACCAAAAGCGAATTTACTAAAACGCATTTTGGCATAAACAACCCCTATTTAAGATAATATCAACAAAATTTACTCAATAATCAACCTTATTAATATTACAGGAAAGTTTGTTTTGCGGATACTTTAAAAGGTACTCACGACTTTTGAGCTGAAATATGTTTTGAAAGTATTATTAACAAAATATAACAATAACTAGTAATTAGAAAATAATAAATTATAAAACATGCATAGCCAGCCAGCATATATACATATGCAGTTTTATAATAAATTCTGCATGTGTTTATGGATCAGTAAATAAAATATGTATAATTTTGCACAAAATTAAAACCATAAAAAATCCGACAAAAAAAAAACCATTTAAGAACAAATTATGCAAAAAATATGTAAAATGTAGGTTACCAAAAAGAAAGATTTGGATAACCCAAAAAGTTATCGACGAGGATGGGATTCGAACCCACGCGTGCAGAGCACATTGGATTAGCAGTCCAACGCCTTAACCACTCGGCCACCTCGTCATGAAGACCGGTCACGAAATTACATACCACTTCCCTAGATGGCGTCTTCCTTTCACTTCTATTTTTTTACCATTTTTTTGCTGCTGTTTGTTGTTGATTGGCAACGTAGCGGATCTCATATTACGTCATACATACATTTATCGGCCATTAACCTTCTGTTGACAAAGAAATAAATACAGAATGTATTAGCATAAAATAAGATTTTCAGTTACTGATATGATTATAATACAGATACAATTTAATTGTTATACTTCAAATGCTTGATAAATTATGTTACTGAGTTATTTATAGTACCTAAGTATATAAGTGTTCTCACTTCATTGATAAAAAAATGTAAATTAAATATTTATTTGGAATCAAATTAGCTCTACTTTAAATAAAAAACGAGAATCAGGGCCGTAGATCACTATATAATACCATATTATTCTAATATAATGGGCATGTACAGTCGACAGCACGTCAAGCTATACACTCTAAAAATAAAACGATCTTTATCACAATGACATGTGCAGATAAACGTCGACGTGTGGTGTCGGCTTTATATTATGTACATACTCTGTGGGAACAACCCCCCTTAGGACTTTTTTAACGGGAGCGGGAAGCGTCACGCTGGTGCTTTTGTTTCTCTTGTTAAAAGTGTTGTTGTGTATATTACTACATAATAATGGTAGGTTATTTACCACTTAGTGTTTGTGAACATACAAGAGTGTTGGCAAGTGTGACAAAGCAGCGAAGGTTGCCTTTTCCTGCTCTCTCAAGAAGTCCGCGGGGAGGTTTCAACCCCATACATTTACTGAAACCTGTTGTGATATACAATCTTTTTTTTTTATAATCAAAACTTATTTTATGACTTAAGGTACATATTTAAACATAGAATATTATTTGTTACTTCAAAATATACTGTTGACAATGTTTACACGTTTTTAATATTTTTCCTATAAAAAATATTTCCAACACGTTATCAGCACGAAAATAAGTATTTTTGAAGTCTTTAGTGAGATATAATAATGGCAAATGGTAGTGGTGATGTTTCTGGAAAAGGATTTTCTTCGTCACTTCCATCATTTTCTCTTCGTAACAGAGATGGCTACAGTCTTTGGAAGTTCAAGATGCGTAATTATTTGATGCATGAAGATCTATGGGATGCAATAGATGGTTATCCAAGTGGTGATAAAACTTCCGATCCGATCAAGGTAAGGAACGACCGAAAGGCTCTCACTAAAATATGTCTAACATTAGAAGACTCCGCTATAACGCATGTTAGAAATTCTAAAACTGCTTCTGAAGCATGGAAGTCCCTTCAAAATGCCTATGAAGACAAAGGCATGGGACGTAGATTAGCATTAGAGAGGAAACTGTACCGATATACGTTAAATAGCTTCAATGATATTGAGTCATATATTAATGCCGTTGTAAGTACTGCTCAGGACTTGGCTGATATAGGCAAAAATATTGAAGATGCTTCACTTGCTGCTATTTTATTGGGAGGCTTATCATCTAAATATGATCCTCTAATAATGGCATTAGAAAATAGCAATATTCAAGTAACTACTGAATTAGTGAAGTCGAAGTTGTTAAATGAAATGTCAAAGAGTACTACACAATCTGAGTCAGCTTTGCGGACAGATCAGAGTCACAAAAGTCAAACTAAAAAACCAAAGAAAAAGAAGCCCATCATATGTTATGATTGTAAGGAGCCTGGACATAAGAGGCCGGATTGCCCATTGAAGAAAAGGAAATCCACAGAGGAGAAGTCCTTGGTTGCATTAGGCATCGGTAATGGAAATTCGATGAACGATTGGTTTATTGACTCCGGGGCGACAAAACACATGACATCGCGGCAAGATTGGTTCGTAAATTTGAAACGTTTTGATATGGGTTCTGTAACTGTTGCAAATGGAGATAAAGTAGATTGTATAGGTGTAGGTGATATTTCTTTATGTACGAATTCCTCTGTAAATAGTATTTCTAATGTTGTATGTGTCCCTAATTTAAAAACTAATTTAATATCTGTATATAAGGCTGTACAAAATGGTTTCACAGTATTATTCGATAAGCAAGGCTGTAAATTTTTTGGATCTGATACTTTTTCTTTTTCAGGTAGTCCTATTCTGTTTGGTTCTGTTGTGGACGGGCTGTACAAGTTAAACTGTACTGTAAATACACCATGCGATAGAACTCGAGATGTGGCTATGGCTGAATCACTGTCTAATAAATACCAGTTATGGCATAGACGTCTAGGCCATTTATGCCGTATTGGGATGAATCTGCTAAGAAATAGTAAAGTAGGTATAGAATATAGCATTGTAGATAAAACTAGTTGTGTTGCTTGTGTAGAGGGAAAGCAAGCACGTAAGCCCTTTAAAAGTGTTGCGTTCAAAAAGGCAACATCATCACTTGAGTTGATTCATTGTGATGTATGTGGGCCAATGTCTGGCAATTCTTTTCAAGGCAATAGATATGCTTTATTACTAATCGATGATTATACGCGCAAAATATTTGTATATTTTTTGAATGCGAAATCTGAAGTAAAAGAAAAATTTAAGATTTTTCATTTACTTGTAGAGAAGCAAACTGGTCAAAAAATTAAAACTGTCAGATCTGACAATGGGACTGAGTTTATTAACGATGACTTGCAAAACTATTTTGCGATGAATGGAATCGTTCATGAAACATCAGTGCCGTACTCTCCTCAGCAAAATGGGGTAGCAGAGCGTACCATTCGGTCTATAGTTGAGAAAGCTCGCTCTATGTTAGCAGGTAGTTTTCTTTCGATATCTTTTTGGGAAGATGCTATTCAAACTGCTGTTTACTTAAAAAATCGGTCTCCACACCGTGCTTTAGTTGGATCTGATACACCTTTTGAAAGATGGTTTGGGCACAAACCGAATTTATCACACCTCAAGGTATTTGGTTGTCGTGCACTAGTACATATACCATCATGTCAAAGGAAGAAATTTGATCTTAAAGCCGAAGAATATATTTTTGTTGGGTACACTGATGATCCGAATAGTTATATTTTCAGAAATGCTCATTACCCAAGAAAAATGATTAAAGCACGAGACGTTACATTTTTTGAGACCTGTTTTAAAAGTCTAAAGGAAACCGGGAATTCGGAGCAGGTGAATATTTTCAATCCTATTTTGACATTGACAAACAATGTAGAAATAGAAAATGAGCCTTCTGCTAGTACCTCTAGGGGCCAAACTACCGAATCCTGTTCTCCTTCTGAAAATGTGGATCAGTCTGTGTTGTGTCCACTAAGGGGGGATAGTAATAGGGATATTGAAGCTGTTGCTTCGTCAGATATTCAATCGCCAGATATTGAAACTGTCGCTTCATCGGATATTCCACCGCCGAATGAACCTGAGACAAGTTCTCAAACTGAAGGCCGTTATCCTTCTAGAGTTCGTAAGCCGCCTGACTATTTTTCGTACAGTGTCGCGCTGAACGATATGTTGGAGCCTCAGACATACACACAAGCCATTACATCTGATGATGTAGATAAATGGCAGATGGCGATGGAAAGTGAATATCAGTCTCTTATGAAATTAAAAACATGGAGGCTAGTGGACAAACCAGACAAGAAAGTTATTCCGTGCAGATGGCTTTATAAGGTCAAGACGGATGCACATAACAATATTATCAAGTACAAAGCGAGACTTGTCATTAAGGGTTATAGTCAAATAGAAGGTGTTGACTATCATGAAACGTTTGCTCCTGTTGTAAGGAATTCATCGCTTCGAACCCTCTTTGCTCTTGCTGCCGAATACGATTTAAAGATGCAACATCTGGATGTTGACACTGCATTTTTAAATGGTGATCTTTCGGAAGAAGTGTACATGGAACAGCCCAAAGGATTTGTTGTTAAAGGGCAAGAAATAAAAGTTTGCTTATTACAAAAAAGTTTGTATGGTTTGAAGCAAGCTCCGCGTGCATGGTATACAAAACTGAATGAAACATTATGTAGTATTGGTTTCACAAAATTACCTTCAGAGCCGTGTATCTATAAAAAACTTTTTGGTTCTGATATAATAATTTTGGCAATTTTCGTTGATGACATTATTGTCTTTCATAAGAATGACAGCATTTTTGACATTGTGAAATCTGATCTACAAAAACATTTCACTTTGAAAGACCTCGGTAATTTGACATATTATTTAGGTATAAATGTTAATAAAAATTGTGATGAGATACGTATAAATCAAAAGACATATATTGAAAAAATACTTAAAAGGTTTAATATGGAATCGTGTAAAGGCTATTCTACACCTTTGGTAAACAATAAGTTAGATGATGGAACCGCAGGTGAGTGCAATTATCCATACCAAAATCTCATAGGATCTTTGATGTTTTTAGCTGTTAATACCCGTCCCGATATAGCATATGCTACGAGCTATTTAAGTCAGCTATTTAACACTTGTTTCAATAAAACTCATTGGGAAGCTGCAAAACGTATATTACAATACTTAAAGCAGACTATAGACTACTCTATTGTTTATAGAAAAACTGAAAGTCCTTTGATTGGATATACGGATGCAGATTGGGCCAATTGTAAGCGTGATCGACGCTCATACACGGGGTATTATTTTAAGCTGGGAAATGGACCTGTAGCGTGGGCCTCACGAAAGCAGCCAACGGTTGCTCTGTCTTCAGCGGAAGCAGAGTATATGGCACTTACAGACGCCGCTAAAGAAGCCATATACTTGCGTCGTTTGATTTATGAGGTATGTGGTAAATTATACGATTGTGTTACGATTTACAGTGACAGCCAAAGTGCACAAAATATCGCAAATAATCCCGTGTACCACAACAGAACTAAACATATTGATACCAAGTATCAGTTTATTAGAGAGAAGGTATTAGAAAATATTATTGGCTTAAAATATCTTAAGAGTACAGAAATGTCAGCTGATGTGTTAACAAAGCCATTGACCTACGTTAACCATCATAAATGTATATCTTGTATGGGAATAACGTAATGTTGTAAGCCTTTATATTTTTGTCCTTTTTGTTCCTAAATTATACTTAGTTTTTTATGTTCTGTAATTTTTTGTGGTCAGATGTTGTATGTACTTACATATAGGTTTTGATTAAGGGGAGGTGTTGTGATATACAATCTTTTTTTTTTATAATCAAAACTTATTTTATGACATAGGGTACATATTTAAACATAGAATATTATTTGTTACTTCAAAATATACTGTTGACAATGTTTACACGTTTTTAATATTTTTCCTATAAAAAATATTTCCAACAAAACCTAGGGGGGGAAATATATTTTACTTTTCATTTATCATCATCCAATTAAGAAAAAAATATATTTAAGAACTGACAATTATACTTACTTGACACTGGCTAAAAGCACAAATCGTGCAAGTCACATATAAAGAAAAAAAAACTGCACCACAATGTACCATCAACAGTCATTATTTCTCAATTTGATATCGAACTCTATCAATATGTTGAATTTTAAGCTTGAAATCTTTAAAGAAATAGATTTTTTTTGCTATTGACTCAACTTTGTTTATTTGTCACAGATTATAATGGTTAGGTACATAGGTATGATCTTAAGTGAACCGTTTACTGGAAGATTCGTTTGGAAGGTTCTTGTTTTTGCCCGGCTGCGTCAGAAGGAGGGTTATGTTTTTCGAGAGTATGTATTTATGTATAACTGATTGGCACGCTCTGCGGCCTAGGGGGCAATCGTCATAAAAATATGCAGTTGGAGTGGAATTGAACTACTGCTGAACTTCCACTTTCACGACATTTCATATCGCGGTAATGATTTGACAGATAGTTGAAACGCAACCCGATTGAAGTTGGAACGCTGTGGGCGGTCATTAGAATCTCTGTGGTGTTTCCGAACTGAAGTACTACGTAATACCTACAATACATCTCTTTTATTCCTAATGCGTCTACGATCCAACTTCGTTTGAGTTTCAACTGTCGAGTAAAAATTAGCACGATACCGATTTCGTCCAAAGTTGGATTGCAATTAGAATTAGATTAGAATTAAACTTCAGCGGTCCATTCACATTGAAAAATAGCGCGATTGGCCACCAGAACGACTTGATGGATTTTAGCGTGAGAGGTGTCGTTAGATTCGTATTTACTCTAAGAGTGACGCTGGGTATATCAAAATTAAAAAAAAAAACAAAGTAGTGGATTTTCGGCGTAAAATTCAAATGTTTGGCACGTTCTGCAGCGAATTGCTCGCTGGATTTTAGCTTCAAAGAAGTCGTTAGATTCGTATTGTTGTGAAAGTGACACCGGGTATAAATTTTGAATCAGAACACAACATAGGCTGGCGGGAGTAGGTACCTCCACGCAATGTTTGTTAACAGAATGGATCCTGACTGCTACAATTTTCTTGTAATTAAAAATATTGTTAAAAATACAATGAGCTCTTAATTTATAGTAATATCTCATTAAATTATCTACCACAAATGTCTTCTTCAGAAGATATTAAGCTAAGTTACTAATCTATACTTATAATAAATCTGTAGAGAGGTCAATTCTGTACATGAAATGTATTTTCAAAATAACTATCAGGGGGTGATTAGTGATCGATACTGATGCCAAAAATGCAATCAGTAAATTTTTTGTCTGTCTGTCTGTCTGTCTGATTGTATGTTCCTTATAGAAACAAAAACTACTCGACGGATTTTAACGAAATCCTGGGTAGGTTGTAGTATACTTTTCATCACGCTACAATCAATAGGAGCAGAGTAGTGAAGGGAAATTTTGGGAAAACGGGATAAGTTACTCCATTTTTTAAGCTTCCGTCGCGTGTGCAGCCTTAGTGGTTAAAGTTACATAGAAATCATGTATGAAGGAAATATTCTACATAAAATTGTCTAAAAAATATCCCGCAACAGCATATGTCTATCTTTTATGGTTGACTCACAATAACACGTGTAACTCCTGATAGCTTAGCAGTTCGGAGCATTCTGATTATATTTGTTTACTCTTACGTTTATAATACTCTCACTCATCCCTAATTTAAAAATAAATAAATAAATAAATATTTCCTAAATTCACACCAATTAGCCTAGCCCAAAGTAAGCACTGTAAGGCTTGTGTTATGGATACTAGGGTAACGGATAGACATAGGTACATATATTATATACAGATATGTAATATATATATATATATATAAACACCCATGACTCGAGTACAAATGCTCGTATTCATCAATCAAACATCTGCCCCTACCGGGATTCGAACCCAGGACCTTCGGTGCGAAAGGCAGGATCGCTACCGTTGCACGTCGTCGTTTGGTACAACGGTAGCGATCGATAGTAAAAGTTAATAATATATAAAAATCCAGTGTCATAATGTATGTTCCCAGTGAACTTATTTAGTTCTTACACTTCCGCGCACATTACACATCAGAATAAAACACTTTTTTACGGATTTTTGCGCATGTTTTATTTTATTTTATATTTAATCCTGACGTTTCGGCTCCTTTACAGGAGCCGTGATCACAGGATGACTAAGATGATGGTTGTCATGTATTTTCTACTACCTTCACAATATTTTAATCGGGCACGTTCCTAATTATTAAATTATTTTATATAAATCAAGTTGTTTTATTTTATTTTAAAACATTATTTAGTTATTTAATTAATTCTCACTACGATTACATTGTATACTACTGAGTCTACTACCAGTTCGGAAATTGGGAGGGCCTTCCGAGAAGAACTGGCGAAAGAAACTCGGGCAGGGGGACCGACCTCCATCTTACTGTTTAATTATTTGCAAAAAGAGCTAACTACATCATCAGGTCTTGCAGTGTGTGTTTTTGTAGGTATTAATTTATTAATTATGGGGTCCCAAGCAGGTGGAACGCTCCAACCTTCGTCTCTCTTGAAATTAGGATGTTTCCTAATTTCAATAGCCTCGCGTAGCATCCTAGGAACAAATCTTTGTTCTCTAGCGAGAATTTGTGGTTTATCGAAACGAATATAGTGGTTTGGCCCCTCAAAAGCATGCTCACACACTGCAGATCTATTATCGCGCCTATGTTTCATGTCAGCTACGTGTTCTTTAATGCGCGTCCCTATACTTCTTAATAATTAAATATAAAATAAAATAAAACATGCGCAAAAATCCGTAAAAAAGTGTTTTATTCTGATGTTCCCAGTGAACTCTTCACCAACTCAACCGATATTGAAAGTTGGTATTTGTGTGTAATTTGGTCCAACTGAAGAGATAGGATAGTTTATTTTATTTTATTTCATAACACAGCAACGCGTGGCCGGATCAGCTAGTTAGTTAATAGATGTTTATTTCGGGTAGCTTAACATTTTATTGCTATCTGCATTTAATTTGTGCTTGCTTGGTTAATAAAATTTACTGATGTATATATATGATTTTTTATTAGGTATAACTTTCCGTAATAGTTATTTTCGCTTTGGGTAAAACAAAAAAAAACAAGATTACAAAATTACAAAAGTATTATCAGTACTGCGAAACTAAAAATAAGCCAATAAAATTGTATAGTTTCTTTGTAAATGATATTGAAAAATACATTTACATAGCCAAAGAATGATTTACAATAATGTGGAAAGGCATACCAACTATAGAAATTCTCACTAACATGTCGAAGCAAAACGTCCCGTAAACGATGTTCCGAGGCGCCAGCCGAGTTATACCGTCCCCTGAATATGACAAATAACATTAAAAATGAAACTACACGAATATGAACATAAAATAAAAATGTCAAAAATTTAAATTAAGGATTAAAATATTTAAATTTAGTGCGGCCGAGTCCCGCCGTCGCGCCCGAGAGTGCGCGTTGCACCGGCCGAGGTTCACGCTCGCTTAATGTGGAGAAGGATTTCTAATTATAAGAAATGGCGTTAGTTTTTTCTTCTATACTTTGTCCAATGTAGGATGATACTTTTGACAGGTGTCACTTCCTTATTGCTAAGTACTAAGGTTGCGTTTGTTTCGTTATGTTTGGCTTGACATTGCAATAGCAACTTTATACCCTCTATATAGATGTCAACTGTCAAAAGTATCATCCTACATAGGACAAAGTATAATTGGTCAATTTTAAAAACCGCCGTTTGAGATGTCATTTCTAACCTAAGTTTACCGAATTTTTGAGATATCCAAAAATCTCTCACTTTACTTTGGTATTAATCAAAATTATTTCCAAAGTTATCATAATGAGAGAAAATAACAAAGCAAAAATCGGAGGTTCTAAATCAATAATTCATAATCTGGAGAATAAAAATATATAACTCCGAAACCGACAGTCATTTGAAAGATAAGCAACATTATCTCACTGTTTCAAGCATTTCTAATTAATTTTTTTTATACAGGAGACTAGGCTCCGAATATGATTTTGTCCCATTCGGTGTCGAGACCCTTGGTCCGTGGGGTCCTAGCGCAATAACGCTTTTTAAGGAAATATCAAAAAGGTTAGTCGACATCACTGAAGACCGAAGAGCTGGCAGCTACCTCGGACAAAGAATCAGTTTAGCTATTCAAATGGTGAATTTCAAAAATTTCAAACGCTGAAAATTTAGAAATTCAGCGTTCCGCTGCCAGTATCTTTGGAACCTTGCCTAAAGGGACTCCTTTTAGTATATTTTAGATATTATATTGTATTTTTAAGGTTTTTAGTTTTTAGGTTTAGACTTACTAATTTTAACTTTGACTTTAAATCCTAATTATTTCTTTATTATATTTGTTACATAGTTATTATTTAGTCGTAAATATTTTTTTTATTACTTTAAAAGTTCATATGGGTCCGTTGGCTTTTTAAACGTCGATGCCACGCTTACACTCCCTCCCGAATACTATAAATTAATGGACTGTACTGTGCCAGAGAATTTTAAATATTTGAAAGCACAACTTAGAAAAAATCAAAATCTCCACAACATAATATATTACGTAAAATAAATAATACAATCATAAAGTAGTTATAAATGTAGTGTTTATAAAACGTAATCGTAGTTTTATGGTTCATATATTTGGATGGATGGACGTCAAGATATGGTCACGGGAATAGAATAGCTATTTGTATTAATTAGTTGGGATGAGATACAACAATCTGTTAAAAAAACCTTGCTTGATAAGCTCACTGTTTGTTTATGAAATTATACCACGTCCACAAAGAACCTTTTACGGTAATTAGACAGTTATTGTTATTGTAAAACAAAATTAAGAACTGTAACAGAAGTTTTTTTTTTCTAATACCATCGTATCTTT
The DNA here is from genome assembly GCA_927399485.1 of Calamotropha paludella. Lineage (NCBI taxonomy): Eukaryota > Metazoa > Arthropoda > Insecta > Lepidoptera > Crambidae > Calamotropha > Calamotropha paludella. Next base: position 14,763,432 of record OV656805.1, read on the forward strand.
AGTATACAGATTAGTGATTTACTAGTGAAAGGACACTATTAGTCATCATTATCAACCTAATTATATCCCAATGCTGGGAAAGACTTGATTAAATTAAGAGCGTGTGTGTAGTTATGTACGCGCGGCAAGAATTATACTTTTTTAATAAATTATTAATTGAGATATCTTGAAATTAGTCTTTAGCTTTAACAGCTGATTTCATGGTGTGACACCATTTTTCGTTGCATGCTGCGTGCGCAACTTCTGTAACATGAAAAACTTCATCCTCAAAGCGCCAAAGGAAGTATAACTTCAAAAAGCGGTAATTTTGTATTTTCTTTTTATAATTAAAATTATCTTTTCTCCACACATATCAACAATTCTTATAGTTTATCTGACGTAACTGAATATGAACCACGATATAGAACAAAACGTTGCGTTTTTATATTCATCCTTTCATTAACCGTACATTAAGTGAATAATAAGTAACACATGTTTACATTGTGATTCAACAATTAAGACAAAACAAGTGACGACGCAGCAAAGCTGTGAGCAGATGCTTTTGTTCTACAACAATTAGGCGTTAATTACCACCAAAAACATCTAAATTACATTCAGGTTTGTCTATGACAGCTCATACCTCCCCAGGATGGTTGTGACAAGCGACCTTTGTACGGTAATAGTACACTGTGTCGACACAACCTGTGCGAGACACTCCCCCAAAATGAGGGGATGTAATTTCTTTTTGACAGCAACATTAAAGACTTGACGAATAATTGTTTTGTTCTTATGGCTTATTAAAATAGTAATTTTATACACAATAATTTTAAAATAGATCAATATTTATTAAGGTTCCTTACATATATATCAACTTGGCAAATGAATTGCATAGTAGAAAATGGAGTATTGCCTATCTCCGACCAACTTAATTCTTCTAAAGATGTTGATTTCCAAACAACAAGCTAATAAAATAAACCAATGGCAATCTTTGGTTGCAACCAACCTTATTTTGATATCCCAATGCGAAGTGTTTTTATTCTCTGGGTCGCCGAAAGGCTGTCCATCAAAGATATGTGTGGTTTCAGTTGTTATACCTATTGTAAAATATTAAAAAAATATATAAGTTCTATATAATTCCTCTTTCACAACTACTAAATAAGTACTGTTTTATATGACTTGACATGTCATGTATCCACCAAAACTTAAATTAATATCTCACCGGGCTTAAATCGAGTCTATTGATTTTGAATATTTTATGAAACGGTATTAATTGATATGTCAGCAAAACATGTGCATTCAATAGCATATCAACCTAAACAAAATTAATAATTGATTTTTTTCAGCAACATTCATTCGATTTACAACTTAACCTTTTACATATAGAGTTCAAAATCAAAATCAATAACGGTTTGTTATAGGTTGAAGTGCCGCTAACAACAAATCTACTAAACTTGACACTGAACCGAATAATTTTTATTCTTTAATTTATATGAATTACTTATCATTATGGCAAACAAAAGTTATCACTTCAGGGCAAAAGAGTTATGGGAAAATCTCTTTTAATCAGCTTCCCCAAACTAAAATCCTGGATACACTATAACAAAGAGTCATTATAAAAATCGTTAATAAGGTATAACACATAGACAGTGCACACGAAACGAAATCAAATTACCAAAATTAATTAATGGGACTCTTTCTTTTATTAATTAAAATATACAGTAATAATGTTTGACACGCAATGTCATGCACACCACACATATAACAATAGACGCGTGCATTTTATAGGTAAGTACAATATTGATCATAATAACGTTCAAAACAACATTTTATAAAAAGTTTACTGAAGGCTTCTTAATCCTAGTATATTAATGAAAACGCTAACAATGTTGTTAAATTATTATCAACGTATTAAGGTTGCTGGAATTATTGCATAGGAAGCAAAGATTTTTTTACTTTACTTATATATTAGTAAGTTGGAGATCAAATACTTGGTCCATTCATCATAACAATCTCAGTTAAAGTTTGCTTTTACATTAGTCAAATTTATATAACTTTCATTTTGAATTTACTTTGACTTTGACTCTAATTTTATTAGGTTAATTTTATTGCTGCCAAATGTATTTAGAGTCAAATTGATTATAAGATTAATTTATTTATAAATTAGATTAGGAGGTAGATAGTTCTTTTTGCACTTATCTGTGTTTCATTTTTTTATTAATTAATAGTAAGTCTATTAATGAACTATGTAACCAATGCAGTTTTGCAGAAGAAATTAAGATCTTGTCAATAAACTCATGTGTTGAAAACGATTTATGGGCGAGGTAAACAAAGCTTATATAAAATCAATATAATTATCATTTACTCTGAAAGATATCCACTGCCAGGAAGACTGCTGAGGGAAGCCTCCGCTAAAACGTAAATTATAAAAAAGAAGTTTGCGATATTATATAGAAACATCCAGTTTTTCCTCACTTTTCCTTTTTTCCCTCTACTATAATACAATAAAACTATTCTGAATTCTAACTTGCGAGAACTGCGACGACCTTTGCATCCTGAAAAAAGATCACAACATCTAAAATATTTGTCAAAACAATGTTGTGTAGGGGAGGGCGGGGTTCAACGTGCCGATTTCACTAAAACGCAAGATATTTTCCGCATTATCTTAGTAAAATAAATTTTTTTTAAGTATGTTATGTGAAATTTCATGTAGTCTTTAATCATATGCACATTTAATTAAATTATAAGCAATCAGAGGAGCACAACTTACCCCATCAAGGGGCGGGTTGTGTCGATGATGAGGTAAGTTGTGCCGCTTATATTTATGATATGTTAAAGTAGTCATTTTAGGTTTTAAAACAGAAATAAAATGTGTAATTTAATAATAGCGTATATTTATCAAAAAATTAGAACTTGTAACATGCATAAATGTTTGTATGTAAAAACATTGTACTTTTTTAATGAGATCAACAGAGCAACTTGTCATTTCGAAACAAATCTTCAAAAAATAAACATAAAAGTTAATATTTAGCCATTATTTTTCTAAATTATCACAACAAACATATGTTTCTTCTTGTAACACACATTTGCTAATGTAGTTATTTATATATCACAACAGGATATCACATGTTACCTTATTTAAAAAATCTACATAACGGTAATCAGTCATAAATCAGTCTATAAGATAAACATGAGGTAGTATCTTGTTAGATATTACTAAGTTATAATATTTTTAATATTCGTTTGAGTCAGAAACATCAGAAAAGCAATTCGGGCAATACAATAGACATATTTCCAGTTCACGAGCGAATTTTTAATTTTCGCTCATCATTTATAACAGCTTCAGCGGCTTTTTGGAGTAATTCTTGAGAAGTGATACCTCTATTTATCTTACTGTTGTAAACTCTCATCCTAAAAACAATACAAATAATAATAAGATTCATGTGGGGTTAGTTGTGCCGTAAACGGGGTTCGTTGTGCCGCGGCACAATGTACCTCCAACCATCGGCACTATTAACCCCCTTAGCAACACAACAACCAACAAACCGATATCAAAAAACAAGTCGAACACAGCGTTATTACACATTATCCTCACGATTCTTTAGTAAACTGTCAACAGTTTATCCATACACTTAAAACAATAGGTTGCAAAATGACAGAAACAGACCAAAAAACATAAACGAGAAAATATTTACTTACGTGGCACCGGAAAGGCACGAGGCGGCTAGGTACTCAGACCGCGACGCTGACGCAACTAAAATGGCCGCCGTATGTGCGCGTGGATAAAGCAGTTTTCGACGCAACAACGGAATATGTCTATCTGTTTACCTCTTTGAGATATTCGCATCGGCACAACCTACCCGCGGCACGTTGAACCCCGCTCTCCCCTACCTACATAATATTTTTTCAGTAACAATCGGTATAATTTAAAATTACCTTTTTAAAATCCTAGTGACAACAAAAATATTTTTAATATAAATTTAAATTATGTATTAACCGTAACCGATATATCTCATCGCGAACTTTTTACAGAACTTTGGGAGTATTACAACTTCTCTTCAGCTGTCAACATCTAAAACACAGAATGCCCATAAAAATGTTAATACTCTACTTTTCAACTCTTTTGTGGTCGATTTTCCAAAAATATTGAAATGCATTTATTGGTAGTAAAATCGAAATCAAAATTCAAGTTCTAGTTTACTGTACTTTCATACAAATCTTTATTTCTCTGTTTTTTTAGGTGCCTTAGCCTGGGAAGGGTATACACGCTTAATTTGAGCGATCGCACCCGGGGTGACGGGGCGACGCAGCTATTTCAGCATTTCTCTGTTCAAATCCTTTCTATATCCATATATCGTACCAGAAAAGAAACATCTCTGGAAAATTTAGCTTTTACAGGTCTATGAGTTTGTGGTCATGTTCCATATTTAGGTATGTTCATTCAAGAAGTCTTTTGAATCGAATGTCCGATTGAAATCAATGAAAAAATGATCTATAAATACTAAAATGGCCCTGAATACGTAGTGATTTATTTGGATAAGGATTAATACCAAGGTACAAATAACAAGATCTAGTTTCTACCAACAATTCTATTTACTTTTAAAACATGTACTTATACCGACATAATTAATATAGCTAGATACGTGGTCTCGCGAATCTTTTCAGTGCGCGCGATGTTAAGAATTTTATAGCAAAATTTTAGTGGAGATTCCATTTTATTATATAAAATAAAGGCAGTTTCCAAACTTACATTAATTATAAGATAAATTATTATGATAGAAAAAAATCTCCCGCCTAAGAATTCACTTGTGACCCGAGTCGATTTTTTCTATTATAATAATTTATCTTATAAGATCGCATTCAAAAATGCATAAAATATATAAAAAATATAAAATTAATTATCTATTTATACTTCTAGCTGAAAAACATAGTTTTATTCATACAGAGTTAATAAAAATATACAAAGTTGAATTTGTCTTAAAACTGCGGAAATCCATAATTCACATTTTTACTGCTTTCCTCACGAAAAAATTCTTCAGACTTTAGCCACGATGAAATGGAAAGGACTGCATGTGAGGAAACGAGGGGCCATAGTTAAAGTAGTAAAAGAACATTTTCACTGTTCTGATTTCGTCGACATATTCTCATTATTAAAGAAGCATCTTATTTATTGCGTATATTTTGTACGTACACATTTTTGTATTCTCTTTTTCTTTTCTTTTGGTTTACTTATCCTTTAATCGTTTTCATGTAAAACTCACTTGTTGACTGATAGAGCGTGCCTTTTGATTGTTTGGAATTTTATTAATGCAATAAAGAGTATATATAATAGCTACCAGCTTCCTTAATACATCTTTTCTGACATGTACAATAATGTATATTGTTTTTATATTTTTTGAACTAATTGTTATTAATTCATCATCATCATCATCATATCAGCCGTACGACGCCCACTGCTGGACATAGGCCTCCCCCAAGGATCTCCACAACGATCGGTGCTGTGCTGCCCGCATCCAGCGTTTTCCCGCGACCTTAACCAGATCGTCGGTCCACCTCGTAGCGGGCCTACCCACTGAGCGTCGTCCGGCTTATTTAGTTATTAATTACAACTTAGAAATTATTATACAGGCTGTTTACCGCCGAAGTAAACGCAAACAGCAGCGCACCATAAACTACACCGGCACTGCACTATTTCCTCTTCATCATCTCTATGGAACTGCGTTTCGCTAGTACATTGTCTTGTAAGTTTTTTAATAATTAAATAAATTAAAGGTGGTATGTATCTTATCAGTGCTTTATTTAATAACATCATTGGATTTTTTTTTCTAATTTGTATCATAGAAATATTTTTAGTGTTTACATAATAGAAAAGAGTGAAAAAAAAACCCTCGATATTAACTCATTTCTATTATGTAAATATGTGTTCAAAATATGGAAAAACGTCGTGTTCTCTAAAAATCCAGTTTTAAATAACCTTCTTATTCAGCATATAAATAAATATTTTTTAATATATTTTGAATATTATGAAAAAATAAAAATTTTTTGGTATAAAAAATTAAGTAACTAAACTAATGTATGACTATAGTGTAAAAATTTCTACCTCTTTTGTATGTCAGGAAAACTAATAAGAGATACTGAAAATGCATAAATTTCCATGTTTTCATTTAATTCTGACATTTCAACTGGTTTTCAGAAACTTTATTTATGGGTGTCGCAGTGTAAAACGCGGCTCTATGTATAGCATAATGTTTCAAACCGATAATCATTTTCAGAAATATATACAAAACCGCATATATATTTGTAAAATCTATCCTCAGCCTCAGCCTCAGAAATGACGATCGCAGCCAATAGGTTTAATATCAGCTTTAAGCCGAGCGGTTCTAATTCCAACATTACCGAGGACGTAGGTAGATCCATTCGTAATACAAATATGAGCTTACCACGAACTGAAAGCAGAATCCGAAAGATGTCCACTGCTGGACGGAAACTATATTCAAAAATAGTAGATTTCTACTATATAAAAGAAGGACGGAAACTATATTCAAAAATAGTAGATTTCTACTATATAAAAGAGTCGCAGGATGCCTATGGTGTTTTTTGTGACTTATCAAAGGCTTTTGACTGTGTCCAACATCAGACGTTAATCAGGAAATTACACTATTACGGTATCCGTGGTACCGCTTTGGATTTTCTCACTTCTTACCTAAGTGACAGGATTCAAAAGGTGGTCATCAATGGAGAGCAGTCGCCTGGATCATTTGTAACAATGGGGGTGCCGCAGGGCTCAATATTGGGTCCATTTCTATTTCTGGTATATATTAATGAGCTCCCTCACCTTGTAAGACGCGACCATGAGATAGTCTTGTTTGCAGATGACACGTCTTTAATATTTAAAGTTAAACGTGGACAAATTAATATTGACGAAGTAAACATTGCACTCTCCAAGGTCGTTCACTGGTTTGGCGCCAATAATTTGTTGTTAAATGAAAATAAAACAAAATGCATTAGATTCACTATGCCAAATGTTCAATTAGCTAAAGCCAAAGTCCGGGTTAGGGATGAGGAAATAGAGCTGGCCAATCAAACTGTATTTCTGGGTATAACTTTAGATTCTAAGTTACAATGGGGTCCTCATATTGAATGCCTATCGAGCAGACTCAGTTCTGCAGCATACGCCGTAAAAATGATTCGTCAGTTAACAGACGTAAAAACTGCACGCTTAGTCTATTTTAGCTACTTCCACAGTATTATGTCGTACGGGATACTACTGTGGGGAAATGCCGCCGATATTGGCTGCATTTTTGTGCTGCAGAAGAGGGCTGTTCGGGCGATCTTTAGGATGGGCTCCCGAGAGTCTTTAAGAGAAAAATTTAAAGAAATTGGTATTATGACTGTACATTCACAATATATTTATGAAAACCTACTGTATGCGCATAAGTGTAAAGATATTAAATTCAGAAAAAATAGTGACAATCATAATTACAATTTAAGAAATAAAGATAACCTAGCAATGCCCAGGTATAGGCTCCATAAAATAAGCAACTCCTTTGCAGGTCACTGTATACGAATGTACAACACGCTGCCATGTAACATGCATGACTTGTCAATGAATAAATTTAAATTTTTAATTAAAACTCAGTTATGCAAAAAGGCTTATTATAGTGTTAAAGATTTTTTGAATGATAAGGCAGCGTGGACCTAAAAGAAATGAATTGCTCGTTCTCTGAATCGTTTTGTAATATGCACAATTTGTAAGACATTTGGCGATTTTATAAGAGTTTTGGCACATGAGTTTCTTGCCCGATTCTTCTCATGTTAGCCCCTACGTTCGGAATCGGGTCGCTCGTGGCGATTACATGCGCGGCATCAACTCCGCGGATGTACTTGCCGCTAGCGCACGGGCTATCTTTATTATAAAAGAATATTATCTTGATTCTTCTATGTAAAATTGACGATTTTAAGTGCCCGCAAGGGCCTATGAAATAAAGTTATTTTGATTTTGATTTTGATTTTGGACTTTGTGGGTTTATTACCATATATAGTTACCATAGGTACCATAAGATTAAGAATAACAGTTTTTATTATCAATTAACGTTACCATAGCAACGCGTGGCCGGGTTATACCAGCAACGTGTGGCTGGGTTAGCTAGTTTGCAATAATATGAAGATTATAGAAGCGTTTAGCAGGCCGGTTGGAGATGGCAATAAAAGACAGTGATTCTGAAAATATTGCTGCCTATTTTGCGGTCTACGGCAGGTAGGTATATATATTTTTTTTATATCTCATTTATTAGTTTGGTGTTTACTGATTCAATTTTGAGTTTAAAGTTTTTCATGTAGGATTCGTTGTTATAAGTATTACGACCAAGGGTCGAGGCAAAGGGTACCTCTCGCTTAGAACGCGAATACAAAAAGAGAGAAAGAATTTAGACAGAAAGAGCGATAGCTCGAAAGGAAAGAAAGAGGATAAGAAAAGAAAGAAACTAGGTATATGGTGATTATCTTCAGTCGTATTAGGCATTTGAGTGTAATGTAAAAATACCCTTGAGTGCTATTCTTTACACGGCTTATAATGTGTTTAACAGTTGATTTTTTTAAAGAGATAAACTAAGCATGAAGCAAGTGTTTGTATTGAAAAATTGTTGATTCGTTTTTATCAGATTTTTTTAGTCTTTACGTTCCCACTTCCTTTCAACTGCGGTGTTGATTGAAAAACTATTAAAAAACAGCGAAAAATTGGGTAGGTCTAGCAATAGTTTATTTTATGTCATAAATAAGACCAGATGTTAGTTTTTGCAGTAGAATAGTGAATATTGGGGGATTTTAAAATTTAAAGATTTAGAACTTCTTATACATTAAACAAGACAATATTTAAAATATTATTGTTTGCATCGAAGCGAGTATTTTTTGTATTAATTAACTATATCTATTAGTTATTTACGCATCTAAAAAATCTAACATTTTTATATCTAAAGAAATTATTACTAATAAAAATTTTATTTCAGTTTTATTAAGTTTAATTTTTGATATTGTATGTCTTGTTTACATTCTCATTGTCAAATTACACCAAGTACCTCAATTATAAAAGAATAGAAAAGTGTTATAACATCTTGTCTTTTATTAAAATAAAAGATAGGAAAAAGGAAGATATCCTACTGTTCACTCCCGATTACAGCGAAGAGGTATCGATTGCTCCGCCCACCCACCGTGCGTTGCCAAGCAACCGCCCAGCGTTGCCGCCCGCCTTGCCACGCATCTTCCATTCGAACGGAAGTGTGTTTTGTGTTGTGACCTCAAACATCTTTATAAGGTACTAATATTTGTATTGAACTTCAAACAAAATATATACTTGATATCTCATCGCCTATCTCAGAAATTATTTCGTTTGTGTGTTTGTGTAAGCATTTTTCTTTATATAAAGTAGTTTTGTTGATAAGATAGCGATAATTATTTAACATTAAAAAAAATTAGGGACCATCACAGATGAAAATTATGTATTCATTAATAATTAGCAAAAATATCAGCTATATTTATGCAAGAAAATGCTTTAAGACGATTTTAAGAAGTAGATATTTTACACGATTAGATGAAAATAGTTTTGTTTTAAACTAGCATGCATGGACTTCGGCTATACTGTAACAAGATTTGTAACCTAGTAGTTTATTTATACCCACCGGTAAGTTTTGTTGTGACTTTATCAAGCCATGAGAGAGGCAATTCCTTAAAATAATTGAATTATTAACTGTAAATACATACATTGCTCTTTTTTTTAGTGTTATTTATAAATAAAAGATAAACTTCAAATAAAGCAGTGAGATTAATGGTAGCAAACAACTAATTGTAATTAACTTTGCCAGCCATTAGCAAGAAGCAAAAAAAACTGTTATTTCCTTTGCATACGCTGGGAAAACAAAGCGTCAATGGGCTGGCACTTTGATTGTATTAGATAAGTGAAAATCTATTATATCAAATATTTTGTCCAAAATGTTTTAAACTATATATTTCACTTATAGGCTTAAAACATTCATCAAGGAAATTTACTGACGAAGTATTTAACTTCGCTCTCTGCTGCTGCTCTCGTAACACCTACGATTAGGAGCTAACCTTGTATATAATAATTGACGAATCGATATTTTCTGAAGTCTTGTTTTTGTAACGAACGTTTCAGTGTCTCCTTCTTCATAAAAAATTGTCTTTCTTATTTTCATTTTATAAGTACGTATTAAAAAAAATTAAGATAGAACATTTTAGCAAAAAAGTTATGGAATATGAAAGCATAAATTCTATGAATCTAATAAAAAGCCGTAGAATGTAGGTATATTATTAGATTTTATTTTACTGGATTTTGTAAATAGAAAAAAGATCTTAAATTTAGAGGATTTTAAATTAATTATATTAATTGTAAGTTACAATTGTCTTACAGGAGTTATTCGTAGAGAAATATATGAGTAGACTGTTTATAAGCATACGCAACAGCCAGTGAAATTCAAGTAATACTTATTAAAATGAATTTTATTTAAACAGTTATATTTGATATAATTAAAATATTTCTATATTTGATTAGGTTAACTTTGTTGGGCCTGCTGCACCTGTAATATTATATTCCCATTAAGTCTAGGTGAGTGATCAAAGCAACAAATAATTTTTACTGAATCTATCATATCAAAATACTAAATAAATAAAATATGAGGAATAGGAGATGTCCTGAAAAAAGGCAAGATCAAAAGCACCATTACCCGACGAGCTTATATAAAAGGTCCGATGTGAGTTGAAAAAGCGAGACCTCTGCCTGTCCCTATTGCGGAGGTAAAGCAACTTTCACAAGTGGCGGTAAGTATAGGGTGGGTGTCGGAAATTTACCGTTTCGAACTCCTCTTAGCAACGAAAGGCACGTAAAGGCCTTATGCTTGTAAGAAAGTAATATAATCAATTAATTACATTGTTACAAATTTTCACAGCTATGTCATCCTTTTACTAAGATATATTTATTTCCAAAGAAAAGTGGTCCAACACTGGCAATCTTACCCTACCTTTTTACAGTGTGGAATTTAAACATAAGCTCGTAATAAATCAAACAAAGTTCCCAAAATTAAATCTCGTTGAGTAAATTTCGCTCAAACAAGTTGGTAAAAGTGAAGCTTAGGGGGTGAAACTTAATTTAGTACGTTGGTTCTAATGAATTCTGAGGAAGATTTAATAAACACAGCGAGGGCCCTCTAACATACGCACCCTATCACATTATTAGTTTTACACTACTTACCCGTTCATGACGACAAAAAGTGTTGATCCGCTATCCGCGAGCGCAAAACCTTGCTTGACTCTTTGGAATTGAATTCGTTCATAGAAGGTTTACGTTTAATTTTCTAAAACATAAGGCTGTAAATCAGCAAGCATTTTTAGCGCTCGATAGAGCTCGATGGCGATAGTTCTAAGATCAGTCGGCCAATGGTTGCGGAGAATCAGCAAGGACTGATCACAGGATGGAAGTCCATAAATTATTATCTCAAGTTTCTCCGATCTCTAGAAAACATGTTAAGAACGTTAACGCTGCCTCACGTTTCATACAAACTTTCAAGTCCACACACTTATGTTTTCTACTAACTTTTAGTAGACAAAATTAACCTAATAGGAATAAGTTTTCTTATTTTCAAGTATTTGGAAGTACTTAGACGCTATTGTATATTTATTATATGTGATAAATTTTCTTTACCTAATCTCTTTTATGAATATGAAAGAACACGCTGTAAATATTTTCAAATTAGAAATCTGACATCTAAATCATAAAACAATGAATCGATACGTAAATTAATTAACCTTATTGCGATAAAGCCATCTCCGCTACTGGTTATGTTACACAACTGGAACCAAATTCAAGTGTGTCCTCATAACACACCACATTGAGATTAAAATCATATAACATTAACTTAATTGTGTAGGTTGAGCAATTAAGTCCAAAAGAGTGCGTATATTCTAAACATTCTCTTCAACAAAATCTTTAAACATCAATCTATACTTTAGCGGTACGTCTGACATTTACAATTGCTAAAATACCAGGCGTGTTGGCATGTGTTTTTCTCCTTCGTGGGTAACTCATCGAACTTTTTCCTTTTTATTTGTCTACAAATTATGAACTGTGATTTAGTTTAGTCGGGTAATAATTGTGTTAACTTATTTCTTTTTGTTTCCTCAATAGAAAGATTACAAGTTTGTTGGAAAAAAAGTATTGTGGTAACAAAACATTTTTTTGTTTCGAAGTCACCTGCTCAGAATATACATATGCCATCTTATTTTCAAACATTATGTAAATATTTCCACTAACCAAAAATTTTCATTTCAAATCCCAAGACTGATTAATGGCGTAGGAGTACATTATACATTTAACAGACGCCGAACTAGAAATCTACGTGTTATTTATCGTCCGACTATCTCTGGGTTGATCTCCGATCGTCTTTTATCCCCGGCCGCCATTTTTTCGGGGCCAAAAAACAATGTCCTTAAAGTGTCGTTTATAAGAACAGTCGTTGTAAGACCCGCAATCTCAGCGGATTCTTTGTAGATTCTATCTTTATTGCTTGTAAATTTTTTGAGGGCGCATAGTCTTAGCTGTTACGATGTTTTTATTGTTATTAACTGGAATATTTTAAACAGATTCTTTTATAAATTTCAATCCATATAATTTAATAACAATAATATTTAGATATTACTAAAATATGTTTTAAGGACTGCCTAAATGTTAAACGAAATAAGAAAATGTGTGTTTCATAAACCTTCGATCATAAATTATATGATCGAAGATTCAAACCGTTAGATTATGGGAAATGGTGGTAATTCTGAGCGTATTTAAAAATAAAAATGTTATAATATGATTAAAGCTCAAAAGAATATTGCAGTTTCACCTAAAATATTACAAGAAAAGCGATCTTTCCTACCTTTCCTTTGCGAAAATTAATAGACACTGAAATATTTAAGTCTTTAGGGCACTAGGATATCTAACAGCAGACTAATATAAAATTATTTATTATTTTTAACAAAGTATATATTTCTATAACCATTTTCTTTCTATAAAAATTACAAAATATAATATTTTTAAATAGGTATATATGTTACAAACGCTTTGATCAATAGTTAAAGTTGTTTAAGAGAGAAAATAAACACTCAAAAGATAAAATCTTCAAAAGATCCCAAAAGAAATATATTAAACATCTATCATATTAAAATTATAAACTATAATTTAATTTTCAAAATGGCGTATAAAAAGCAGCTTTGGGTGTTGGCAGGTGAAAAAAAACAGTCGCCTATTTATTTGTTTTTTACACGTTAAGTCGGTTCAGCGGATCGGAATATAAAAATGGGACTTTCTGAGAATTACCGTCATATCTCAGTAGAACTTTTTAAACGACTTAACTGTGATAAATATATTCAATTGAGATTAAAAAAAACCAATGCTATAAAATTCTGATAGATATTGGTACGTGAATGATTACAATTTTTCGTCTATAATCTGTTTTGGTTAAATATTACTAAATAGAAAAGTATTAAATAATTCGGTTTATTTTCAAGTTTTTTAGACGACCTTCATTTGCCATATATGACAAAAGCATTGTCATAATAAACAAATTACGTACGAATGAACAGACATAAGAATTACTATTTCTAGACAAATATAATCTAAAATCAGGTGTGTTCAATTAATTGAATCACAATCGAACAGACTGTTATTTTACTAAGAAATAACACAAAAGCCTTTAATAACTTCAACCAATCGTACCTAAAACTAATGTAAACACATTGACTGACATTGAGAATACTTTGGAGTTTGACAAATTATTTATGAAGAAAATTGCGATGGGTTTATTAATTCTTAAGATACATGAAATAAGTACCTATGTTCATTGTACACTTACATATTATGTGTATTTCAATTTTTATAACTTTTTTTATATGTTTTTATATGTATTTTAATATACTAGTTGCACACAAACATCGTAAAAGGTTATAACTTTATTTATGTTTAATATGTTTGTTATAGGTATTGCGTCACTCGCTTGGTTATACCCCTTCAGGCGAGCTCAGTGTGGATCAGTGGGTGCTAACGACTACAGACAAAACCGAAACAAACTCTTAAACGTACATTTTGAATAGTTCTGAATCAAGCAGGCGTTCAAGTTACAAAATTTTTGGACACCCATCCGATTACCGGCCTTTTGAAAGTTGCTCAATCTCCGCAATCATAGGCCGAACGCCTAACTGCCGCTTTACTTAACTTCTTTCATTATAAACTAGCTGACCCGGACACGCGTTGCCACGGTAACGTTAATTGATTAGAAAAACTGTTATTCTTAGGCTTATGGTAACTATATATGGTAACAAACATTGTTCTGAGTAACAAACACACAAAGTATTGTCATAATATCGCACATACGGTGCTATAACGTCACTTATGTAATTTTTGACAAAACTGAACTGAATATGAGAAAATACTCCTACCTCTGCTCTACGTCTCTACTTTGTTTGCTTTTACTTTAAAATGAAGTTCAAAGTTGTAGCTTAATTATTTTATTTGTTTAGCCGAGAAGAACTATACGTTGTAGGGATGTTCAATTTTCAAATGCTCCCCCTGAAATATTACACCATTTGCATAAGTGACGTTATAGCACCGTATGTGCGATATATTGTATACATGTACTGATATAATAAAGCAAGATTAGATTGAAATATTAAATTATTTAAAGAGTTCTTTATTTAAAAATAAGAGTGCCTGTCTTATAACAAATAAGAATGAATGTCAAAAGTTTGTTGATAAATTAATCAACCTTAAACAATGTACCGCGCCGATGATGCATCGTTACCAAACTCCAGCAGTACAATATCGTTATAAATAACCATATCAATTTTATAGGAAATAATAATGATATTTCTTTCATTCACACCAATTAGCCTAGCCCAAAGTAAGCACTATATGGCTTGTGTTAATGATACTAGGGTACCAAATATAAATACATAATATAAGAAACATAGATATGACTATGCGCAAAACATGAGAAACCGTAGCGAAATTCAGTCTCAGCGTAATACAACAATTTTATATAGGTAATACAGTCCTCCACTAAACAATATGGCGTATATACGGCAATTGTAACACGTCAATCACAAATTTTATTTTCAATGGATACTGAACTCTATAACTTATATTTAAAGTTGATTATCCTATAATGGAAATTTGACATTTTTGTCTAGGTTGATGTGCGATTGACGCCTTAGATGGCTATTGGTAAAACGCGATCCCACGGTCGCAAAGGAGGTTCGATGCGTCCAAGTTTGTAACGGATTGCTGTAACAGGGCGCGTCATCCGTCCTAAAATGTGTTCGATCGCCATTCGTCAGACCAGGCCGATGACGCATGGCTATCATTTAATCATTTACAATTTATAGTTTAATTAAACAATTGATAGGTAAACAATTGATTCATACCAAAGAATCTTCCATTTGTGTAATCTCTTTGACCTATCAGAGACTTTTGGGAGTTTATTGTTTACCTTTGACCTTTCTTGACCTTTGCTTTTATTGGTAGATAGTATAATAAGAAAATACGTTTGGCATACATTTATGATGATACAATAACCACTCATCAAAACAAAGCATTGGTTTTTCTGTAAACAAATGTGCCTCGCCTGATATTAGGCTGTAAATGGTGGTTGTAGGCATTACGTGTTCGTCAATTTTGTTGGCAATTTAAATAAAAGCTAAAGGTACGCACGCACTCTCACGCACTCTCAAAAAATACACAGAAGTTTCAACAAAACTCCATCTCCAACTCCACTTTTACTGAAATCAGGCTAAGGGATTATTTCGTTATTCATCGATCATACATCATTTATAAACCATCTCTTATCATCATTCATCTTCTCCTTATTTAGAAGATTTACTTTGTAAGTACTCTTTGCATTTTGTGAAAAATATAAAAAAGTCAAAATATAACACTTTCTCAATTAACGAAAATAAATATTTTAATATTTAAATAGAAATAGGTTGAATAGGAAAAAAACCGGCCAAGTTTAAGTCGGACTCGCGCACCGAGGATTCCGTACAAAAACGGAATTTATTAAGTAAATTTTAGTAAGTAATTAGTTTTTTGATCACAGGAACCAAGATAAACGGAATTGAGGGGCAAACTTAACTTTGCCGTTGAAAAACTGTTGTACCCATACATCGACATAGGTCGCGGTTAGTTTACCAATTGCAAGTAAGTTTATGATCGCATTTTTTTTGTTATGTACCAACAAATTTGCTGTTTTCGGATTTTATCCTTTACTTGTGCTACATGACGTTGCTTCATGCCAAATTTCATGATTCTAGGTCAACGTCGGAAAATACCCTGTAAATGTTGATTCCCCTGAGAGTGTAGAATTATACATTTTTTTTTTCGGCCGTATCTTTTTTTCACGTTAACTTAGAAGTTTGATTTTTTCACAGCTTCAAGGGAGTGTTGACCTGAGCATATGGTTTTAATTTCAACTCGATACCTCCACGCGTTCCAGAGATAAAGGGTCTTGACAACCAGACAGACGGACAACAAAGTGATGATCCTATAAGGGTTCCGGTAGGGAACCCTAATAAATAACCCTAATAAAAATATATAGGTTTTAATAAGAATTAACTATATATATATATATATATAACTTTTATTTATGATTCCAGTTATTACTTATTACCAACGACGACATTCTATTTGTTATGAATATCAATGATTATAAAAATTTCATTATATCTAAATGATCGCACTACGCGTTTGTATCTTAAAAATTAAAATCATTAATCTGACCACGGGCTGGAGAAAAGGTGATAGTGAAATCCATATTTCAAATTATTTTTTGATCGGCGTTTGAGAATCGCATTGTGCGGAGTTAATTTCGGAATAAAATAGGTCCTAATCTATTTTATATTTAGTCGCTCTGAATAGAATCGAACCGTTACTTGGCACAGGTGGCGTGGAAGTTTTTTGCAGGATCAAAAACTAGAGGTTCAGCAACAATGGCGTTCTAGGCCGACAAACTCGAGCCAGTTGTAACAATACGCCTACAGATGATTAATCGAGTGTATCCACTAACGTTTTACATGTAAATAAAAAAAATTACAAAGGGCGAAACAAAACTTCGCTTTTTGTTTATTGCGTCGACGCCAACATGTCTACACTAAACCGATTCGAATTTCGAAGGACGATCATTAATTATATTTTGTCTTACTCACGCATTCCATTTTCGAGTCCGATATGATCTATAGATCAGATCTACGAGTCTATCGATCATGAGCTTTGGAATCTAAATTTATTCATTTAGTGGCATCTTTTTGCAGATGATTTGACGTACGGGCCAATTGATAAATTGTTCGTATTTAAATCATGAATTTAAGTTTTAATCAGCATTTTAATTAGGTATCGGGTCAGGCGATGGGCATTAACGCAGCCGAAAAATAAATATGATCGTGATGGTAGCTACCTCAGTAGTGACTGTTACTTATAAATATATTACATAATAAGTATGAATAAACACTTAAAATATTACAATTCATAATTACGCTACCAACCGTTTATAATTATATTTGTGTAATTCATTCGTGAGTGACCTTGACATGAACAATATTTCAATAGATCCGTATATGTCCACTACTTTATTTGAAGGAGAAAACTATTAACAATTTCTTCGAGAAGATTTATAATATTTAGAGTTACGGATGGAGATATTATGCCTAAATACACAAAACAATGTTAAGGCTCATAGAAAAAGGTACCCAACCCAGTAACTAATTAACTTCAAACAATATTTCATCTGCCGGGATTGCGTGGCGCAAGACAAAAAACGAAAGATGGAGATGACCGCGCCAAAACCAAAACGCTCGTCCAAAACAAATAAAACTTAAACAAAAAATGAAGCCGGTTAATAAGCTGGATGACATTTGGGAATTCGAAAAATTCATTCAAAGCATTATTAATAGCGTCCTGGAAATGGACTCCATATTATTATAATGAGAAGATAACCATTACTTATGCTTAGACACTGCCCGGCTAACGTCTATCAACCTGACACCGGGTTTTCAATCGAACCCGTTTTATACACCACGTAACTTCTCTACGAAGCCAAAAATACATCTTTTTACAATTATTTATCATGTACTAGCTTTTACCCACTGCATCGCCCGCATTTTTTTTTGTTTTTTTTTACAAAAAAAGTATCCTATGTTACTTCTAATACCTCCAAGAATATATGTACGAAGTTTCATGAGGGTCGGTTTAGTAGTTTTTGCGTGAAAGCATAACAAACAAACTTACATTCACATTTATAATATTAGTAGGGTAAAATCATTAGGTATTGAATATACTATATTTGTATAAAATATATTTATAGAGTTTGATGTGTAGTGTATGTTCAATGCTGCCAGGATCCTTATTAAAAACAGATTCTTTTGCTTATTGCAACATTTAAATAATAGCAAGTTGTTAAAAGTTTTGGAGGATTACGACGTACGACGGGTAAGATCGTCATCTATATGGATAACTCTTAGTAAGTAAATTCATTTTTGCATGTAATTTTTGACTTGCCCGTGCAAAATGTCAGATCTGCTGGTTGTATGGTTAATTTTTATATGGAAAATATATTTTCTAAATTTTTTAATACGAAAAGTTATCTATTTTTTGAACTTGTGCGCGAACAGCTTATATTTATTTTAATAAACCAGCAAAGATACAACTCATTGACATTTTTAATGACAACTATAATTGAAGAAGAATACGTCAAATGAATCAGAAGAACAAGTTTCAACTTTTTTATGTATATTTAGATAGCAATTATATAGAAACTTTAATTTCGTCCTATAATAGACAGATGTCAGTCTAAGCTGTACTAAAAATATCACTGACCATTTTTTCAGTTAATTACATAAATATAATCACCTTTAAGATAAACTATATTTCGATTAGTATAAACAATCTATGCTTAGAAAAATTACCAACACTTATCACGGAAAATTACCATTATTATCTTTATAAGACAACAATCTGACAATAATTTAAAAACATCAGTGGAAAATCAAGTCTAAATAAAATTTAAGTGAAAAAACAATGTGGTTTTTTTTGTTACCAAAACAAAATAAAATCAAACTCACAATTAGGTCAAAAAACCTCATCAAATTATCATATATACATGCTTTTACGTTTAGTAATTTTAGACAATCTCATCAGTTATTGAAAACACAATTGCCTACAGTTATTAAATCATTCTGACAAGAAGACTGATCAATATTATTGAGTACCTACTGAACATGTATTTTGTCGTCGCGCTCTCGTTGGCAAGGGCTCTCGTAACAAGCAATGCTTGGCGTGATAGCAAATAATTTTATAAGAACCTTTAACAATATGTCAAGTGGTTTCGCATTCGACTTTTTCTTATTTTTAATAAATAATACGTTCGTTCATAAGTTTACATTGTTCGATTTCAAGCGAGGCAGAGCCACAACGATATTTCTCGAAAATTCCTTTTTTTATTTTGATAAAAAAAAGCTACAAAGCGGGTTCTTTATGCATTTGGGGGCTACATTTGTTATTATGGGAGAATGATAATGTGATTATTGTTTTGCGAGTTTTACATGATTGATAGCTGATTGTCAAAGATAATGAAGTGCCTCGATCTTTTTTTTATAATCTCCGATCGTTTAGTTTTATATTAATGTTCTTCAAATCTCTCAAAAATGAAGTATCGTCTTCAACTCATAACGTTTCTTCATACATTTAGCCAGAAATTTATGAACAAATATTGATTATCATTTATGAAGGTAGTGTTTTGAGTGCCGTAACTTATTTGAGTGTCTATTTTTAAGAGTTGTTCCGTGAATTTTTTTTTCAATTACAATAGAAAATTAGCCTTTACGTTTAAGCTCATTAGCGCACACTAAAGGTAGGGTTCACACAGTCCGAATTAATTTTTATCGTTTTTTTTATTTATTTATATATTCTTATTTGCAATAAATTAAGTTAAGAGCGTTGTTTATTTCTTGCGGCATTCTCTACCAGTCATCGGTAAGGGCGTACAACCAAAAAGAGATGAAGTAAGATGTAGTAAAACAAAGAAACCAGTAATCAAGTTTATATAAAAATATATAAATTTGCATACTTGTACGATGTTTATTCCTAATATGCATATGAAGATATACCAAGACAGGAAAAAAATATACAGGCCAAGAATACATGAATTTTCACATTATGGATTGGTAGGCAATTAACATATATAAAAATTAACAAGAAAAACAATTATACCTATTTTACACGATACAGTAGGTAGCAGACTCACACAGACGTACAATAGTGTTAACATTAATTACACACATATTCGAGTGTAAAGAATTCTTGAGAACTTGTCAGTTTTGGAGTAAAAATCAGTATGAGCAGATGTTAAAAAAAAATGTTTATTGTCCTGTTTTTTCTAGTTAAATTGAAAGCTACATTTTTATATCTAGAATAGATATAAAAATCTAGCTTTCAAACGCCTAAATAACAAAGAATTTGGTAATAGTTTTTGTTTCTTTTATCTGGTTACTTTTTTCTTAATTTTTGGATTGTTTTAAGTTAGGGGTTTCAAAGCTGCTTTAAGGGTAGTGATCCTACTTTCTGCGCCAACGGTCCTGGGTTAGAATCCTGGTGAACATATCTCATCCTTGTGTAATGAACATAAGTACGAGTATTTTTCCTCGAGTCATAATTGTTAAATACTTATTAATATATTCAACCCGTTTTTGAATAGCCTTAGTACAAGCTCTGCTTACTTTGAGATTTACTAATTGATGTTACCTGTCTTAAATTTGAATAATTATATTGTCAAATACGTTTACAACCATTTCTATGTATATAAGTTACTTCCTACGAGACAGATTAGTCTGTTCTTCATATAAGTCAAATTTGTTTGCCTTAATTCACCATGGGTCCTGACAAAATACGAGCCTTCCAAAGTCGATACGGCACTATCTTAAGGTAAGTACCCTTATGTCCCCTTTTGTAGCTATGTGTTCTAATATATTTATGTTGTATTTTAATCTGTGTTCACTGTCCGTAAATATTGTGAAGTGTGCAGTATATTGTAGTCAGTAATTTTTATCTTTTTTTCTATTTCTGAAGACCTTTATTTGATGCTACATTAGTATGTTTTGAAAGCGATAATTTAAAAACATGCTATATGATTTTAGCTTCATAAATATAGCCAAAACATTTTTTTTATAAATTTGAGTATTATTTATAAAATAAAATTGTATTGTTATAAGTTGTTGATAAAAATAATCATCTGTGGCCTAAATTATAGCTACTATGTAACTAGACACATTATAAACAGGCAATACACCTATTTTATAATTATGAACCATTCTTCCCACCCATCAATCTGTGAAGTCACGAATCTGAACTCGTTGAAACTAAGAATTGTAAATCCAGGCCTAGTTTTTTTATTACAATTTATCTGTCAGAAGAATTGTCTAAAGTTTTTTCAAAGAGTTTAAGAACTACGTTGGGAACCCTAGCTAAACATCGCTATGTCGCTAATAGTGAAAAGCGACTCTCAATCGGTCTTCATCGGCAACTCAGCTTGGACAATAGACTTCAAATTAATAATTCACGGTTATAATGCTATTAGATGTAATTTTAATTTGGTCCATTGGTATGTTAGCTACGCCGACGAAGCCTGTGCGATAAGAGATAGCGGTTAATCTTTAAGAATATAGATTTCACATCTAATCAAATCTATTAAAGTTTTATTAATATTATTTACTAATTATATTCATTTTTCTAATCTGTTTTTCAAACGAACTCCTAACTTATCGAAGAAAAACACTATACCTAAAATTATACTCTGTTACTTAACGCCATAGTCATACTTTTTTTTAATAACCTTACAATGAACTTCTGAAAAAACTACCCGAGTGGACTGTACCAAAAGCAAAAAGGTTACCCATCTCAATCGAGGTCTGCCTGCCTATAATATATTTAAATCTAATAAAATTAAATGATTGATAATACCATTTAATTCAATAAATAATTTTAAAAACTATTTATATAGTATTTTATTTTTCTCAACCGCTGACACTTGTGCATTGAGCCTGCTATTCAAAACATTCTTTTTCTGTTTATAGGATTTCGTCAATACCTCTTATTGTTGCTGTGTCGATCGGCCGATTGTCGATTGTCCGATATAAACTCTGGATTGTTCAATTTCATTGTACTACGATAAACTTGCTCGGAGACGCGTCCGTCAAGCGATTATATCGCGCTTAAAATTAATAATGCCGCAACCTTTGCCATAACATAAGAATTAAAGTTGTGTAATTGAATAAATTTTATGCGTGTTGTAAAATGTAATTTGTTTTATTGGATTTTTTAATGTTACTTTCAAATCAGAATTATATTTATTTATAAAGATAATATTCGTTACTTCGAACAATATCTGCCGTCTTTGCAAAATCTTGCTGATTCTCATACATACATACCATACTCATATTTTTTGAAAGCATTGAGATTTTAGGAAATATAGTTTGCTGATATCGGTCGTTTTTAACCCAAATATAATATATTAAGGGAAGAGCTTTAGTGGGTACTCTGTACTGAAGTAAGTTCGAATAAAGCATGATCCGAATTGCTATCCTTTTAACACGGTGTTTTATAAGGTTGACCTAAAGTAACTAACAAACTATAAAGGTAATAAAATTAGTAAAGCTGAATTTCCTCACTTCTAGTTCTTGTATAATCGCAAAACTTCTATATATAGGTATATATGTGTAGTTGAGACAAAACAATAATGTGGTACTATCATATTGGTCCGATGACGGCTGTTAAATACACCGTAAGATAAAAGTGTGTTTTTAAGTTTACAAACTATTATTTACTAAGATGTTCTATGTAAATACTAGTGTGTATAACTTAAAAGGAATTAGATTTGGACTCACCAAGGGACCTGCAACTATCTTCAAAATACTTTTATATAATAATAACCATAATTTTTGTATACAAATATCATTAATTAAATAATAGTTATAAATTGCATTTGACTGTAGCTGGCGGACTGTGGTTCTTGAAGAATTATATTAACAATGCTACTGAAGTAAAACTTATTTTACAATTTTATAAGCAAAAAAAAACACACCCTTAAACTATAATATAAAAAAATAAATTTGTAGTTATGGAACTTCTCGTAACATATCGAAATTAAATGACGTATAATAATTAGCTTTGTTTTGTTTTATTCACTTACGTTTATGTATATAAATACATATTTTATATTATGGATCACCTGCCATTTTTATAGATGTATTGCGTAAAAATAGTAAGGACAAGTAAAGTGCGCTCGATTCGTCCTTCCACGCGCAAACAAAAACTCTTTACTTTGTGCTTCTATATGCAAACTCTATGCAGTATGGTTATGTTTTTTATGTAAGTTAAGTGTAAAAAGAAAAATACAGTAAGCATAACGTGACAGAGTATTCTAAACAAAAGAGACAAGATCCTCAAGGTCAAGACAAGTAGAGTTGTAACTCTAGACTATCGTACGTACGTTTGGAATGTGCCAAATAATTCGGCCAGTATTTCCTAAGATTGCTGTTTAATTACTTCATAAACGATGCCCAAATCTTTGAAGTCGTATAGTGACTGATTTTTACCAGTTGTCCTGTCAAACGAGAAGGGTCTGCGAGGCGGGGCGGCCCCGCCCTATTTTGCCTACCCGCTTATTAACCACTTAACCGTATCACTTCTGGTAATATATCTGTCAGGTGGCGTCTCAGAACATTCCAACATCTTTTTATAGACATCTTGATGACTGGAAGAATTTACGACTGACAATTGCAAAAGCGCAGTTTACTTTTGTAAAAAAATGATTCTGAAAGTCTTAACGATATGTAAAAGATTATACGAAAAAGTCCTCTATTTAAAGACAGAAGCAACTCAATAAAACCAAAAAAGTAAAGTGTTCCGATTTATATGAGAATAAAAAGGTTTATATAAATTACTTCCGAAGTATATATATGTTTTGTTTCAACATGTGCTTTTTTATACATTCTAAAATCTCCGTCGCGGGTAAACGATAAAGTTACATGGAACTCTTCTTCACCCCCCTACTCGGCCTAGTGTCCAGTAATGATTTGGAGGCATAGGTACCCATTAAATCCTGTATATGTACCTACCCACTACTTAAAGGTCCAGTGGGGCCAGTGTGGTAATCAATACCTTGTTTCTACATAACCCAATACATAACTAAGACATAATTCCTATAAATGTATTTCATAGAAATATTAAGGCAATTAGGGCTTGCATGGTGATATCTTCTATTCTTACAGTAAAGCTCTGGTAAATCTCATGCGATTACCACCTGTCATTTTGAAATAGGAATCCTGTTTTATAATTGCCAACATTTTTTTATGTTATACCATTATCCAAAAACTATATTTTAAAAATATTTAAAATAAAACCTTTTTAATTGCTACTAAACGCACTTTTACAAATGGATTATGATACTGTTCTAAAAGATAAAATAATGTTTAAATATTTATCTCGTGCGACAAAACTACAGATTTAATTACTAACTTGGTTTGTAAAAGGGTGAATCGGATCTCAGCGGTTGTAATTGTAACTGTGTTAAAGCACTCTATATACCCCACATCCCCGGGGAAACGTTCCCTGAGGCGACACGAGTTGGCCACAAATGGGTCGTGGGAACATTAATACTGAAATTTGTTTTGAGTTGGAAACATTTTATATGGGCATCATAATAAACGACGCGTGTGCTCGTAGTTAGGTTAGGTTAGGTAAGAAAAAAAAAGGTAACAAGGTTCCAACTTTCTGTATTTTGCACTTTTTTTTCGACTTTCAAAGAACTATTCTCGAGATAGCACGATGGCATCATGATTAGTGCATTTCGCATCCTTAAAATTAGTGCCGTGTAGTGCCGGCCTAGAATAGCACTACTCCCCTCTCATCCCGTGGGTGTCGTAAGAGTCGACTAAGGGAAACCTCACCTAAGGAGATGGGCAGCAGCATCTCTTTATGCGTACGGGTCATACTGCGATCGCCAACCCGCTTGCCAAGCGTGGCGATTATGGCAAAACCCCTCAAATGGATAGGCACAACAAGAAACGGCCCCTAGTCCCCGGCAGCCAAACCATTCCTAGCTACGGTAGCGGCTACGGTAACGGTGCGGCAGGGGGTGCGAAGAATCTCCGGGTAGGTTGCGGCTACCAACACCGACGACTGGACCTGGCAACATATAACACGCGCACATTGAGGACCGACGCGAAAATTACAGAGTTGGAAGAAGTTATCGGCAAGTTACACTGGGACGTCATCGGGTTGTCTGAAGTCCGAAGAGAGGGAGAGGACACGATAATTCTGGACTCCGGTAACTTGCTGTACTTCCGGGAGGGCGACCAACTGTCCGTGGGTGGTGTCGGGTTTATCGTCCACAAGTCCCTCGTCAACAACGTGCTATCCATCGGTAGTGTTTCCAGCAGAGTGGCATACTTGGTACTCAGAATATCATCACGATATTCGTTGACGGTCATCCAAGTATACGCCCCAACCTCGAAACACGACGATGACGAAGTGGAGGCTATGTATGAGGAGATTTCTAGGGCCATACATAGTCACAAATCCCACTACACGGTTGTTATGGGGGACTTCAATGCAAAGTTGGGGAAGCGCTGCGGTGACGAGTTGAGAGTGGGGCAATTTGGATTTGGAGAACGGAATGATAGAGGCCAGATGCTGGTGGACTTTATGGAGAGGGAGAACCTCTATATGATGAACTCCTTCTTCAGAAAGCCCGTAACTCGCAAATGGACCTGGATAAGTCCCGACGGCAAGGTCAAAAATGAGATTGATTTTATCATGTCAACGAGGAAGCAAATATTCAATGACGTCTCTGTGATCAACGCTGTTAAGACAGGGAGCGATCACCGACTGGTAAGAGGCACATTGAATATCAACGTGAAGCTTGAAAGATCGCGACTGATAAAATCTACGCTCCGTCCAGTGCCGACCCAGATTCAAAACCCCGAACGCTTTCAGCTCGAGCTCCAGAACCGCTTCGAGATCCTTGATAACAGCATAGATGTGGACGATCTGAACGACCTGGTGGTGGATGCTGTCCGTACGGTAGGGTCAAAATACTTCAAAACCCACCGTCCCAAATTGAAGAAACTCTCCGCACATACACTCGAACTCATGGATAAGAGACATGAAATGAGACTGCAAGACTCAGCGGATGCCCTACGTTATAGACAGCTTAATAGACAGATCTCGAAGTCGCTGACGAGCGACCTTCGCCAATTTAATACCGAGCGTATTAAAGAGGCCATAGAGCGGAACAAAGGCTCCAAAGTGTTCGCTAGAGATCTGTCTATTGGGCAAAGTCAACTGACGAGGCTGAAAACTGAGAAGGGCAGTATCATTTCATCGACTCCTGAAATCTTGAGAGAGATTGAGAGTTTCTATAGGCAGCTGTATTCCAGTATCACACCAGGCCAAAGCAGAGCTCGAGATCCTAGAGCCAAGCTTACCCGACACTATACCGAAGATATCCCGGACGTCAGCCTGTACGAGATTAGAATGGCCCTCAAACAGCTAAAGAACAACAAGGCGGCGGGAGATGACGGAATAACAACCGAGCTTCTGAGAGCGGGCGGCACGCCGGTACTTAAAGTCCTCCAGAAGCTCTTCAATTCTGTCATCGTCCAGGGCAAAACGCCGAAGGCATGGAGCAGAAGTGAGGTGATTTTGTTCTTCAAAAAGGGCGATAAAACCCTACTGAAGAACTACAGACCCATCTCGCTTCTGAGCCATGTCTACAAGTTGTTTTCGAGGGTCATTACGAATCGTCTTGCTCGCAGGTTTGACGACTTCCAACCTCCCGAACAAGCCGGTTTCCGAAAAGGCTTTAGACCACATTCATACGCTGCGGCAGGTTATACAGAAGACCGAAGAAAAGAAGAAGAGTATAATCGGCCACTTTGCTTGGCGTTTGTGGACAATGAGAAGGCCTTTGATTCGATCGAGACTTGGGCGGTGCTGCAGTCTCTCCAGAGGTGCCAAGTGGACTACAGGTATATCGAAGTGTTAAGGTGCCTGTACCAAAACGCCACTATGTCGGTCCGAGTACAGAGCCAGAGCTCTAATCCTATCCAACTACAGCGAGGAGTGAGACAGGGAGACGTTATCTCTCCGAAACTGTTCACTGCTGCGTTGGAGGATATTTTTAAGCTTCTGGACTGGAATGGACTTGGCATCAACATCAACGGCGAGTACCTGACGCATCTTCGGTTTGCCGATGATGTGGTCCTAATGGCTGAGACCTTGGAAGACTTGAGCACCATGCTCGAAGATCTCAGTAACGCATCCCAACGAGTGGGTCTTAAGATGAACATGGACAAGACGAAAATTATGTCCAACGCCCATGTTACACCCGCTCCAGTAAATGTTGGGAACGTTACACTCGAAGTTGTTGACCACTATGTTTACCTAGGACATACAATACAGTTAGGTAAGTCCAACTTCGAGAAAGAGATCTCTCGTCGAATCCAACTCGGGTGGGCAGCGTTCGGGAAGCTGCGATACATTTTCGCGTCCAAAATACCTCAGTGCCTTAAGACGAAAGTCTTTAACCAGTGTGTGTTGCCAGTGATGACTTATGGCAGTGAAACGTGGTCGTTCACTATGGGTCTTGTCAGAAGGATCAAGGTCGCCCAGCGGGCAATGGAGAAAGCTATGCTTGGTGTTTCCCTACGCGATCGAATCAGAAATGAGGAGATCCGTAGGAGAACAAAAACCGCCGACATAGCTCAAAGAATTGCGAAGCTGAAGTGGCAATGGGCAGGACACATAGCAAGGAGAACTGATGGCCGTTGGGGCGGAAAGGTTCTCGAATGGCGACCGCGTGCCGGACGACGCTCAGTGGGTAGGCCCGCTACGAGGTGGACCGACGATCTGGTCAAAGTCGCGGGAAAACGCTGGATGCGGGCAGCACAGGACCGATCGTTGTGGAGATCCTTGGGGGAGGCCTATGTCCAGCAGTGGGCGTCGTACGGCTGATATGATGATGATGATGATGATGCATCCTTAAAATTAAAATGACCTACCCAAAAATGATATTTAATAAAAATTAAAAGACAATTAATTGAAATAATACTGATTGGAAAGTAAATAAACTGTAGGTATCTTTAAAGTTACTTAAGTGTTTTAAAACAATATACTCTTTTTATACAAACTAAGTAAGTATAAATAAACATAATAAGTTCTTTTTTTTCAAAAATTGTTTTTTTTAGAATAATTTATTTCCCAGAAACATTTTCATGTAAAATATTTTCAAGACGAAAGCATATGTCTAGCACTGTCAAAAAGTTATCTCATGTAGAGTCAACCTTCTTACACTACACGTCCAAATAATACAAGCCCTAACTTTACAACATCTACACCTTAGTCAAAATTTCAACATATTTTGACTAAGGTTTGGCCGTTTTTTTACTACAAAAACTATTGCATAACAGAAAAATACTGAAAAATTAATAAATCTTTCACCTTACGCCCGGTAGCGGTACGGCTTATCACCCTCTGTACAATCAAAGTCTTTATGTCTTACTAGCGGCCCGTCCCGGCTTCGCACGGGTGGACAAAATTCTTTAAATTTTTCTAGCATTAAATATAGCCTATGTTACTCAGCATGAATGTAGCTTTCCAATTGTGAAAGAGTTTTTAAAATCGGCTTAGTAGTTTTTGAGTTTATTTCAAACATACAAAAATACAAATCTTTCCTCCTTATAATATTAGTGTAGATAACAATGAGATCCCGACACTTTTGCATGCGTCTTGTATTGCTTGTCGTGGATTTCCTTATCAGAGTTATTTTAGAAATGTATTTATTATAATACTCTTCAAAGATCTTATACTTACAATAATCAACAAATATATTTCGAAAAAGATTATTACAGGATTTTATAATGATAAAAAACTCTATGGCCCATAACTCATTAATAGGTACCAACTCTTAACATCTTACACACGTGATAAGTTTTAAACGAAATATGCGATTGAGATGAAACAAAAAATATTTTATTTCTACATAAATACTCTTAATAACATAATGCTTAATTTCGATAAAGATTAATATGACGATACATATTTAGCGTAGTTTTTTTTTTCTTCAGACGATTTAATAATTATTTTGAACACAATATCGGTTATTGTGATTAAACCATGATAGTTAGATATATGTTCTCGCGGACTTTTTTGTAGGTCTTAATGGGTTCTACAAACCCATAGTACATCATTTTGTTCTATTGTCAATAGATTTTGCAGCGCACGCAAAAATAGGTTTTAGATTTTAAACCTTGTGTTACAAAATAGCAATTTAATTACGGATCCCTAATTTTGAAAAAAAAATATAGCCTATAGCCTCCCTCGATAAATGGACTACCCAACACTGAAAAAATCATTCAAATCGGACCAGTAGTTCCAGAGATTAGCGCGTTCAAATAAACAAACAAACAAACTCTGCAGCTTTATAATATTAGTATATATAATGAAAACATTGCTAAGAAACTTTAAAGTAACAACGCAACTTAAACTTTAATTATTAAATAAAAAATGTGAATAAAATTAAATGTGTAGTAAGTAGTTTACAGAAACCTTATTTAATCCTTAAATCTCCTTAAAAAATAATAAACTTCTCAATTTAACTGTAAATTAAGTTCTAAACATTCACCCTTGCTAAATCAATGTCTGATTTCGGATTCGCAGCTTACGATAATGATTAACGAGTGACTTTATTAATTCCAAATCTGGGATTAGACGAGACGTGCTGCCGGAGGGTTAGAAAAAACAAACGAAATCACCTAGGGATGCGCTGGGGATCTTCGCAGTTACTAACTTAGGGTTATGAAAACGTTATAAATGTGTAACATTTTTTATAATTTCAGGTTTATTACAATAAGTATTTCGGAATTGACATTGGAATCGAATTTTTGTTATTATTGAATTATTGCCTTGTCAGCCTGTCTGATCAAAATTTTCGTCTCAGCCAACGCCTACACTTATCAAATTGAAAGTGCCTAATATCAATCAAATATACGATGCCGCAATTTTTATAAAATATATACAATAGAATTCACACAAATTAATGTTCCTTTACTATGTAAAAGAAATCGTTAGAAATTTTTATTTTGCAGTTATACCGCACTTTTTGTGATTAGAAAGCTACATTTGCAACAAGAATTATTGAATATTTTTTTGACTTTTTAGTTGAATGAAATCTTTATCATCATCTCCGCCAAACGACGTTCATTGGATGAAAGTAGGCCTCAAAAAGAAAGGGGTGTTAATATAATATCCATTAGGTCTGAAGATCGCAATAAAATATAATTCGGAAATCGCTCCTGCCCATTTAAATAGTGTAAATTTTTTAATCTATATACATATAACTACTGATACATCGCTACGACGTTTATAAGTCTTTGTTAACGTTAGCAAGCACAGACTCGTCGTCAGAGAGTCGTCTGTTCCCTCTTATATTAAACAGAACGACTAAATGTAGTTCATAAGCCACAAGATACCACCCTCAAGAGCTCTGTGATTGATCTCGATAGTAAACTTGTAAGAGGCTAACTTATGGTGCATTAAACCATATCAGCAGTTAGGAAGGCAAAGTTATCAGATTTGGACGCCAACAAGTTATGAGGTTTTATTGTTTTATGACGGATTTTAGATACCAAGCTTCCGGTTTCATCATCATCTGACGTTAAAGCCATAAGGCAAGCAGTCAATGGGACTACTCTAGTGAGATTCAAAAACCAAACTACCTAACCGACTATGATGTAATTTCTATGGGATATCTCGTCAGAAAACAAAAAAAAAAAATTAAAATGCGTAAATGTCGAATTTCTGAGCGAACGTCGATAAAATATATACAGTGGACTCGAAAACCTCCTCTTCTCTTTTGAAGTCGGTTAAATAATATCCATCTCAATTCGCTCCCTTGGCATTTAGTTTTTCACACAAGGGTTTTTATGCTTGTGCCTTAAATATTTGTTGATTAAAATAATTGATTAAAAAACAGGCAAAAAACCTAAAAAGAACATAAATAGAGCAACAAAATAGCTACAAGTGACAACACTATTACTATGTTTAGTTATAACGTTATCTTGAAACAAGTGAATTGATTAAAAAATATCTGTCAAAGTACATCGACTCGTTCGCGTACCCGCCCATTAGTGTTGCCCAAATGCAAGAACAAGACGAGACTTAGCCAGTCTTGGTCTTGGTCTTGCGCCAATACACCTGGTCTTGGTCTTGGTCTTGGTCTTGCGCTTGCAGTCTTGGTCTTGGTCTTGGTCTTGCAGCAAGAGTCTTGCAAGTCTTGCAATTACCTATTAGTCTATTGCTATTTATTAAAGTTTACTTTAAATCTTAGAAAAACGTATTAGAATTGGAACATTGTGAGCTTGAATTAACATAGCCATAGTAAAGATCAATCAGATTAATAAATAACTGAAGATTTGATAAGAAAGTCGAAAAATCAACTGACCTATATGTCGTTTTCCATGGAAGTAACTGTTTCTTAATAAACATTTATGATTTATAAGCTTACATTTGCTAAAACATGTAAAAAAACAAATTAATTACAATAACTTGACTGTATTTTAAATAACAATGTCTGTCTAGAAAGAGATTGAACCCTCAACTTGCATGAAATTTAATAAAAGAGTTTTATGATTTATCATTTATTTCAATCAAAAATAAAATACAACACAAATCAAACATAACAGTACACAACAGCTTTATCATTAGGTTATGTTACTTTATATCAATTCTTTTGACCAAGAATTAATACAAAGTAACCATCTGGCTGACTCATCACTTAACCTATTTCTATGTTTTCTAATTACTAATGATGCTTTAGAAAATAATCTCTCAGCAGGTACTGAAGTTGCAGGTATTGAGAGAAAATCACGGGCCATCTTCGATAAAGTCGGATACTCTGTCTCATGCGTCCTCCACCAATCTAAAATGTCTTCCGAGCTGGCAGTTCTTGGTTTTCTCAGGTACTCCTCCAACTCGTCTATCACTAAGCCTTGAAGACAAGATCCAGATGACGTCGAGGGACATTCATAGAGTTTATCAAAGTCTATAATGTCTTCATCTTCATCACATACTTTATTTTCTTTTCTTGGCAATTCCAGAGATTTGTTCAGTGAGTGTAGACTTTTATATTCTTCATAAAGTTCATTGAACTTGCGCAGACTTTCTGTTTTAAGTTGCTTCCCCCACATTGTCAGGTCAAAAGTCTGAGCCTTATGCCTTGGGTCTAAAATTAAAGAAGTACAATAAATCCAGTTGCTCTTCTTATAATGTTTAAGCATTTTGTCTCGAGCTGCTTGGAAAGCTAGAATGAGCCTTTCATCCACTTCAGATCGATTAGGTTTCTCATCTAACTGTTTTACCATGGATTCAATTTTATCTAGCAAGAGATTGAATGATACAATGACTAGCGGTAATGTAACATATTTGTCTCCACCAAGTTTTGTACTTAAAAGTTTAAAGTTTATTAGAAATTTATGTAATTTTTCGAGTACCTGCCATTCACTAGCTGTGATTTGAAAATCATTCAATTCGGTGACAGAACTGCACAATATGTTAATGCCCGCTCTCACTTTTAAACCAAATCCAATCATATCATGTGTGGAATTCCATCTTGTTGGACAGTCAAGAATGGCATTTAGATTTGATGGCACGCCAGCTGCTTCACAAGCAGACTGAAACTTCTTCTTCACTATCTCACTTCTTTTTATTTTACTGGAAATACTGCGTAACTTTGTTACAGATGTACGCGAGTCAGCAATATTTGGTGCATATTCTTCATCTTCCTCAGTTTCGTCTGCATAGTCTTCATACTGCTGATCTTGCGCGTTAGTGTCAGACTCACAGTGTAATGCTAAGGTCTCTAATAAATCTTGTACACCAAGGTTTAAAATGTGAGCAAAGCACCGGAAATGTTGATTGTCTGAATCAAAGTGTGGCAACTGTTTGCCCAGTTCATACATAAATTTGGTATTTGCAGTTGCGTTGTCGACCGTGATACCTTGTATTTTATCAATTATGCCATATTCCAATAAACATTCATGGAAAATCGTTGCAATATCTTCCCCAGTATGTCGACCGCGTGATGGTATAAAATCAAGAACTACAGATCGATACTTCCATTCGTTGTCTATATAATGCATAGTAACCCCGTAGTAACTCCTACCAGCAATTGACGTCCACCCATCAATGGTAAATGACATTTTAGATGATAATTGTTGAAGTCGTTCCTTGAGATTAAATTGGAGCTCTTCAAATCGCTCTTTGACTTTCCTTCTAAGTGTAGACCTTTTAGGAAACTCCATATTAGGGCAAATACGTCGAAAATATACTTGTGTAGCTTCGTCATCGAAAAATGAGAAGGGAAGATATTTTTTCACTACCCAATCAACTGTAGCTGTCGTGATGTTGTCACTGCTGTTTTCCGACTGAAATAAAACAATAAATCTTGTGTTATTATTTAAAACATACTAGGTTTGAGCGTTTAGGAGGAGGAGGTTTGTTGTTGTTAAATCGAGAAAATCGTTAAATTGACATTTGTTATATTAAGGTTGCACTGTACTGTAATTTACCAAAATAAAGTACTTAGTTGTTACTGGCCGATTATGAAAACAAATGAAAATATAGGTGTTTATAAAAATATTTAAGACGATAATTACATACTTAATATGTCGCACCCCTAGATGAAAACACCACTAACTCAAAAATACTTACGTAAGTTAATGGCGTTTTTGAAAGTATCGCATGAACAGCTACGCGGAGTTAAAATTCCCGTAGCGACAATTTCGACCATTGTTAAAAATGACGCGAAATATGTACCTATGTATTACTATTTTATCAATATCTATAAAATATTCCGAAGTCAGTTTAAAGTCATTTGTTCAAAAAAGACTTTTTTGAGTTCCTGGAGTTTTCATATAAAAAAAATATATTCTTACCTGTCCACTTCTTCCAGCGGTTACTAAAAAGCTTGTGATATCTCCACTTAATTTTGGTTTAACAGGAAGAAATATTTGTGATTCCTTTTTGTGGAAAGATATTAGATGTTTCCTTAAGCCTGAAGTGTTTCTGTTTTTCATTTTTATTTCAGTCTTTTTATGTTGGCACAATTTACACAAGGCAGTTTGGGATGCATGAATTATTTCGAAAAACTCCTCAAATTTGCTTTTGGGTCTTTTAGATCTGTGACTCAAACTCTCGTTACTCGGACTAGAATAATTTGAATCTTCGTCACTCATATTAAATTGTACACGTGATACGTTTTTAGAAAACAACAAGAATTAGTAAAAACAATTATTAAGTTAGACTCGAAGCACAGCTCAATTGGAAATGACTGGAATTAAAATAATTCCTTTGTTTATAGTACGTTTCCTTGCTTTCTACCGCGCCGCCTCGCCACGTGCCGGCTCTATTAAAAGGATGCCGCCGCAAATCAAACGATGCCGCGTGCGGCGTACAAACACAGATTATTACCTACTTGTACAGACGCGACGCGTGAATAAAATATATGTAAAGAATTAGTGCCAATCACTATTCTTTACATATAAGTGAATGTTTTGGCGTACATCTATACTAATCTATACTAATATTATAAAGCTGAAGAGTTTGTTTGTATGTTTGATGACAGAAGTTTTAAAATAAATAAATAAATCCTGAACGTCACTATACCTCCAAAGTTACTATTCTTCGTGGGCGAAGTCGCGGGCACTGCTTGTAAATACTTTTTTTTTTTTTTTTTTTTTTTTTTTTTATTTATTTATTTCATATACAAGAAAAAAAAATACAAAGATACAATTTAGTCCCACAAAACCGACTTGTCGGTTTGACTGAGGGATCTTTAGTCTCTTAGCTTATAATTATAATTATGTAGGTATATAATACAACTATAACTGTATCAGGTAAAGTTAAGTGCACAATAATTGGATTTAGACTGAATTACAACAAACTGAAGGAAAATTTAGCGGTGATAATAATAAGATACAATTGTTGTAAGATATAAAATACGTGTGTAAAAAACAACCACGCCTCCGAGCCCTCAGATGGGCTCGGAGGCGTGGTTGTTTTTTACACACGTATTTTATATCTTATAGAAATATTGCATTGTGAATGCAAAAAAATAAATAAAAACATACAATTGTTGTGTTAAATAGTAGTCATCAGATAATCTTTTAATATTTTTTTAAATTTATTTTTATCCGTTTCACATCTAATAGTTTCGGGCAACGAATTAAGAAGATATGGTATACGCTTCTGTAAAGTTCTGTCACCAAAATAATTTTGAACCCTAGGAATTACAAATTTCTTTTTTGAAGTGGCTCTAGTGATCTGGTTATGATTTATGTATTCAAAAGTGGAGACACACTCTCGGCTGCCGTGATTATTTACTAATAATAAATCGCAGGCTTTTTATTTTATTAGTAGGTAAGTACCTACGCTTTTTATATTATTTTATTAATTATGTAGAATTTTTTTACACGTTTCAAGTATATTTAAAAGTGGCTACAATATTTATCAAACGGGTGATATTTGAACACTTTTTTGCTATTTTTTCTTGTAAAAACTTAAGAAATATAATGACTAAATGTACAATAATAGTACCTAAGTAATTAGTTTAAAACCATATAATCAATATTATAATATATACTTACTAGAATAAATTATTATGACATCTACTACCTATCCTTACCATTTTATTCTAATCATAATACTACTTGCGTGATCAGTATAATGTATTCATTTTCATTATAAGCACTCTGAAACTTATTTATTCTTTGGAACACCTGTAGGTACTCTTAAAATTCGAAATTATTTTGCATGAGTATACCTACGCCTACGCCCTGTGGCGGCAATCAAATAGTGTCAAATGTTGTGATTTCGGCGCGGCGGCAACGATTGTTGTATATGATTTCAAAAGAAGCCGCCGGCGCGTGTATTATAACCATGTGCTTCCGAAAAGCAGCAAATTTCTTTGAGAAGTAAGTACAAAACCTTTGATGCCGCATTATCAAAGTGCCGATGGTTAAAACATAACTATGCATGCACTCAGTTTGATTTTAATGGATATTTTTTTATTCGCTATGTAGGTATGTTTATGGTATTAGTCGTAATGCGCATAGATCCAGTTTTTCATATTCTTTGATACAGTTTTTTGCGTCTCATAGAATTCCTAAGCGTACCTATACACCGAACTGTTACACCTAACTACTCCGTGAAATAGCGCTAAGTCCTAGCTGCAAGACGCAAGAGTCTTGCAGGCTTAGTCTTGTTCTTGCTCAAGTCTTGCACGGTCAGTCTTGGTCTTGGTCTTGCTAAAAATACGCGGTCTTGTTCTTGGTCTTGGTCTTGCAAAAACGCAAGAACAAGACCAAGACTGCAAGACCAAGACTGAATTTGGGCAACACTACCGCCCATACGATAAAAACTTATCTTTGTTGTCACTACAAGTGTGTATTACGCGATATTTTATTTCTTCTGGACCAACGTACTTTCTGTAAATTATTGTAGTTTGTAATTTAGGTAATTTATTCATTTATCACGAGAGAGATGCAAGTACACGAATTATTATTAGTATTACAATTTCAGCTACTGCGAAGAAATCACAAGTATAATATGTGTTTCAGAAGTTAAATATTCAGTTACATGCGAATCCATCTGGTATATTGGTTATATTTTGTTGTAATAACCCGTTTTTATAAAAATGAACAACTTTTTTAACATATCACTGATCTTATAAATGTCTGTGTGCCAACCCTATCGTCCTAATCTCTATGTCAACACAGGGGTGCTGCATCTCGCACCCAAGGGATGCAATTGTTTTTAATAAAACTACGATAAAACGGTTTATATAGCTGTAATGGGGTTGGAATCTGTTCATCATGCACAAATTATTTTATTTATCGCATCTAAAGGCCGTATATTTAGTGTTAAAACGTTTCTTATATAAATCTTAGTCTTCGAATTCTTAGATAATTACTCTTTTCGTGTCGGATTTCAGTAAAATCGAGGACGAATATTTAATCAATAACCATTTTTGTACTAGAAAGAAATTTAAGAAACCGAAAAATAAGTTTTTAAATAAGTAACTTCCAAAAATTAAGTATAGTTGTAAGATTCAGTGATGAATTTCTAGCTGACCTTTACGCGCCTGTTATATCCCCACCACACGGATTGGTGGATATACCGACTGCATATACCTATATGCAGTCGGAACTTACAGCTTAACATGCCTTTCGATCAGATCCACAAAGAAGTTGGAGACCTGTCCGTTATTCATGAATTGTTATTGTTGGGAGCGATGCGTGAAGAGGATAACTAATAGGATACTCGCGTTTAAATAGATACTAGCAGCTAATAAGAAAGAACTAATAATAATTATATTTCTTTCATTTACACTAATTAGCATGAAGGTTCAGGCTACTGAAATGTTGTTACCACTAAGGTGCAAACAGTACTTGTAATTATAATATACATGAATATCATATTATTCAGTTAACGAGGCTGTCGTTTCGTAAGGTGAACATCTTCGCATTGTAGTAATTACGATGCGATATTCTAAAGTTACAAGTTAGATTTAAGTAGAACTGTTAGATTATGTGCATAAAATAATTTATCGTCACGTATATAACCAGATTATATTGTATGTATTACAAGATTGCGGTTTCCTGTACGAGATGGGTTTTTTTAGTTTAGCAAATGTTTGCTCTGTAAGGTTTGTGTTAGTTATGAATACGAGATCAACGGATAAACATACATATACTACATAAATTATGTTATATTCATAAAAATATATAAATACCTATGACTTAGGTATAAATGCTAAACAAACAAACAAACATCTGCCCTATCCCGTACTTGAAGCCAGGACCACTGGTGCGAATGGTAGGATGGCTACCATTACATAAAAAGGTTGTCCAATATTTATTTACATAAAAAAAAAAATTTATGCAGTCGTTTTTGAGTCATTCATTATTCGCTTCAGTAACAAAACATATTAGGGGTTAAAGTATGAAATTGCCGATTTGTACTGAAAATCTATATTGTTTATTTTTTAAATTTTTAACAAATTTATTTAATCAAAATAGTTGCCATTATTATCTATACATTGCTGCCATCTAATGGGAAGGTCATTAATGCCTTTGCGATAGAATTCCGACGATCTAGACTGCACAAACTGTGTGAAAGCATTTTGTACTGCCTCCTGGGAAGAAAACTTCTTGTCACGTAGATAATTGTCCAAATCACGAAAAAAATGGTAGTCCGTTGGAGCAAGGTCTGGTGAATACGGAGGATGACGAATGGTTTCTAACTGCAGTTCCTGAAGGGTCAAAATGGTTTCTCGTGCTGTGTGAGGTCTCGCGTTGTCGTGGAGCAATAATGGTGAAGATCGATTCATGAGTCGGGGCTGTTTTACTGCTAGTTTTGTCAACATGGTTCGGAGTTCGGCACAATAGACATCTGCCGTTATTGCTTGACCAGATCGGAGAAAACTATAGTGAATAACACCATGCTGAGACCACCAAACAGTTACCATTACCTTTTTATTGGTAAGTTTTGCTTTAGGACACTGTTGTGGCATTTGACCTGGGGTCAGCCATTGCATTTTTCTTTTCCGGTTATCATAAAGAATCCACTTTTCATCACATGTTACAATTCGATCCAATATTCCTTCATTTCTGTACCGGTTCAACAAGGCAACACAAGTTTCAACACGCGTTTCTTTCTGCAGATCAGTCAAATCATGAGGCACCCATTTTTCGTATTTTTTTATTTTATTGATTTGACGCAAGTGAGTCAATATTGTGGGTAAGGTAACGTTAAACCATGCCGCTAATTCCTGGGTACTTTGACTAGGATCGGCTTCCACTATCTCTCTTAATTCATCGTTATTTACCTGTGTGGGCGGTCTTCCTCGTGGCTCGTTCTTTAAGTCGAAATTTCCATCACGAAAGCGTTTAAACCAAAATCGCACGGTGCGTTCATTAGTAGACCCCTCTCCAAACGCAGCATTGATATTGCGGGCTGTTTCTGCCGCGTTAGTTCCGCGTCGGAACTCGTATTCAAAAATAACTCGAATTTTCGCAGTATCCATCTTTCTTGTCTAAATTGAATAACAAAAACAATTGAAAGTCGATATTCAAATGTTTTACATTTTTTAAAAAAAGAACATCATAGAAACCATTTAAAAAAAGTTTCATTCGAAAACCTCAAACCATGAAGATTCTATGTCAATTCAAAGAACCTATTGCAATAAAACGGCAATTTCATACTTTAACCCCTATTATTTATATTAGCAACAATTAAAAATGTTCAACTGGCAATGGGACACATCGTATAATGCTCACACGAGTCAGTAAACATTAGTTTTAAAATTAAAAGAAAATAGTACACAACTATTTATCAAACAAAAACTCTACTGGTATTGTCAGACCGTATACCTTTTCTAACACCGTGATGGCGATAATAGGTATTTGGTACCTGTCATCGCAAACTTCCTAATACTAGGTTTTCCATATTAAACATCTTCCAAAATGTATTTTTTAAAACAGAGAATACAAACAACAAAATTAAATGCTTCCAAAATCTTATCTTAGATTATAAAAACTCCAGTATAATGAGGTGCAAAAATCTTACAGACAACAAGTTCTGGCCAAGCGCTTTATCGTTTAAAGTTAGAAGCTGCTCGTATTTTTTTCTATTACGAATTCTGTTTAGCAGACTAATCGAAGATTCGTTTGGAGAGTTAAAGTCAATTAGTCCAGTAACTTCGGTGATAGCAAGGAACATTATACTCCAAGGGGTGATAGCTTCCATGCGGACGTTCGACACGATAAGACGTTCAAAGTTATCAATATCAAAGTTATTAATTACGTTTTCATTTGTTAGTTATAATGGATGATCTAGAGGCTACAACTATTTGAGGGAGTACTAAATAGCTGAAATTATAATTCAATTAAAATACAGGTATAATACATATTTAATACAAATATTTCTTGTTTAAATTATATTAAAACTTACCTTACCAATTATTATTTCTATTCTTTTTAAACACAACAATTAGCCTTGCTAAAAATAAGAACTGTAATGTCTGTATTATGAGTAATTAAACTAATTTACTTAAGTAATAAAATTGCTGTTTTTGTCTGTAAATTTCTACGCTTCTTCTTAACCACGAATCAAAATTACTATCATTAAAGGATTCATTGCGGAAGGTTAATACATGGCACTGCAACTAGATTTTATTTCAGAAAAGCTGAAATTTTTAAAGATTTATAATGACGTCATAAAATACATATGCTTACATTTCTAATTACGAGATCTAAATAAGAACTACGTAATTGTATATATGTAAACAGCCTTAAAAAAGTATATTAGTATAGTGATGTT
This sequence comes from Calamotropha paludella, assembly GCA_927399485.1. NCBI lineage: Eukaryota > Metazoa > Arthropoda > Insecta > Lepidoptera > Crambidae > Calamotropha > Calamotropha paludella. Next base: position 14,803,936 of record OV656805.1, read on the forward strand.
TTAATATCTCCTAAGGATAACTCACATTAACATTTTTTTACATATTACATATTACAAAATACATTTTTTATTTATGAAGTAATTTAAAAAAAATATAATATATATTATTCCCTATCCAATTATAACCGTAAGATACATTTTATGAATTTTAATTAAGACAGTAAACCAATGCCGGACGGTTCGCTGATATCTAAATAAAAATTATAATCCTCCTAATAATATTATGTAAAACTTTGTATATTTCTGATGTTTCTTACTCTACAGTTTCTATGCTACATTTTATTTAAAGAAAATGTAGCACATACTTTATTAAATTGATTAAGTTTTAAGTTCCTGTGGGATTACCAAAAATGAACTATGGGATACTTGTATCCACTTGATTTTATGTTATATATAAATATGTATTTCATTTTTCTCTTGCCACATTTGAACTCAACAAGTGTATAATCGCTGGCAGAAGCCAATGTTTTATAAACAGAGAATATCCTAATTTTTAAAAAGCGGATTTCCATTTTACACAATTTAATTATTTCCAGACCGTTTGTTTATACGTCACTGCATTTATAAAATTGATACCTCGGTTCTATGTAAAACAAACATTTTTACTCTACTATTATTGTTTTAACTTTATTACCAAAATGTTTTTAAACCCTAATGTTTTTACTCCACGTATTTAAATCAACCATATCAGCAATAAATCCGATTCGTTCCACATACATTCAAGTTGCGTATAAATACATATAAGCATAAATACATATAAAGTCACTATTAATAACGCTCATTTATGTTGGTTTTAATTAAAGAAATAGGTAACATCCCATATTGTTTGAATTAGTATAATAAAGACACCATATTTTTTAAATAAATTACTAAGATATTATGCAGAACTTATGTTTATAACTGTACAGAGCAATAAAATAACTCATAAAGTCATAATCCTGTAATATAATTGTGTGATATGCTTTGTTTGTAATGTCATTTTATAAGACCAATAGCACACGAAGGACATAAAATGAGTAAGTTACTGTTATTTAAATAGATAGTGGATATTTTTCACTCAATTATCTACTTCTAGATCTTCCAATAATAACGGGCAGGCAAAATTACTACAGTTTGAAATATGTGTTCGAAAAATAAAATAAAAACGGTTTTTAGAGGTGTAAATAATTGTGATTAATTTAACGCATAAGATAGTAATAACAGGTTATGTTACAAGTGATATTCTTCTTCTCCTGAAATGAAAATTCTTTATCCACAGTTATCAAGAATATTTGGGATCGGATGCTCTTTCTATGTGTGTCCATACTGGTTATGCCAAGTGTTTATGGAGAAGATTTGATGTCAGCTGATGCCTGTAGTCCATTAGTGATTGCCCACCGAGGTGCAAGCGGGTATATTCCAGAGCACACCTTAGGCGCCTATGCTCTCGCTGTCACTATGGGTGCAGATTACATTGAACCTGATGTTGTCATGACAAAAGACGGACACATCATCGCAAGACACGACAACGAACTAGGCTTAACTACAAACGTTGCAACTAGACCAGAATTCGCCTCCCGCTACCGAACTCAAAACGTCGACGGTGTTAATGTGACTGGCTGGTTTACTGAGGACTTCACTTTGGCAGAAGTGAAAACTCTTCGCGCCATTGAACGCATCCCTGATACGAGACCAGGAAACGCCCGCATGGATCTTGCCTTCGATGTTCCTACCATGGATGAAATAATCGATTTAGCTAAAAGCCTGAATACACTACATTGCCGAGAGATTGGCATTTATCCTGAAATAAAACACCCTTCTCATTTCCAAAGACTTGGATTAGCAATGGAAAAGCCACTTGTAGATTTATTACACAGTAATGGCTACGTTGGCAGCAATGCTCCCGTCTACATTCAATCATTTGAAATAAGTAATTTGAAGAAGCTCAAAACCTTGACGAACTTGCGCTTGTTGCAATTACTGGGAGACTCTAGACCATACGACCAAGTTTTACAAGGAACCAACGTCACGTACTTAACAATGGCAACTCCAGAAGGTCTAAGAGAAATAGCGACATACGCATATGCCGTTGGTCCTGAGAAGTCTTATATTATTCAGGGCAATGCTAATAATACTTTAGGTAATCCAACATCATTCGTAGCTAACGCTCATGCTGCAGGACTGAAAGTTCACGTTTGGACGTTCAGGTCAGAGAATACATTTCTTCCAGTGGAGTTTCGCAGCAGCGAAATACCTTACGAATTGGGAGACGCAGCAGGAGAAATGAGAGCTTATCTCGCCACTGGAATAGATGGACTTTTTTCTGACCAACCTGATGTGCTAGTTAAACTGCGTGAGCCTTGTGTCAGTGAAATCTCAACCTGCACTTCATCTGCTACATCGTTAGCACCTTTAATTTGGATTAGTTTCTTAATATGTATTACTGTTGTGCTAAAACTATAAAAACAGAAAACGAACATTCAGTTTTTCCCATTTTCTTATGAACTTGAAAGTGAAACTAACTTTATACTGTTAAATAAAATGTCGACAATTAAAATAAAGTAAGCGTTACTACTTTTTCTTTCAAAGTATTAATAAAAATAACATTAATATCTCTGAATAAATGTTTTATTTAAGGAACCCACCTCTTGAATTAATTCAGTTCATTAACATACCCAACCTGAGTATTTTTTAAACTTGAACATTTAAACATCATTATAAATACATCATATTCATATAAGTACCTTTTAACAGAAAATATCTGACTAACTATTCCAAATAAAATTGACATATTAGACAATGATTAGGAATCATACACCTCTTGCTCAAATATGCTTTTTCTATTATTTATCTTGGGGTTTAAAATAGTTTATTACAATAGTCGATACCTGCATGTGGCATAAAAGTCTGTGTGCAGTAAATAAGTTAATTTATCATACGATACATACACACAGCTAGCACTAAACTTTTTCAAAATATTAAACAAATAATACTTGAAAATGTGATACTTTTAAACTAAATAAGAGTAATTAAAACTTATTGAAGAGAATCCGATATTTCACGGATAAGACGACAGAAACTCCAACCTCAGAGAGATAAATTGGTGGGTGAGCGTGTAGTGATAGTTTGGGTACTTCACTCTATCTAATGTCATACGCCAGTGTTATCGATAAAGTTTATAAATGTACCGTCGAGTAGACTAGTGTGATCATTTAAAAACATCTCTTAATGTTGAAAAAAGTATGATGCGGATGACCACATTATATAATATACCACATTGATAGATTTACCGCTTACAATGATGAAATTGTAAGCCGTACGTCTATAAATCTGGTAGGTATATTATATGTTTAATGTAATAGTTTTCCATACATTTTTGTTCATTGTATATTAATGATCAGTTAGCTATTCTTAAACAATAAATAAATAAAGTGGCTGGCATGGCGAAGAATTACAGATTCAAGCTAAGTTGAGTAGATTATCTAGGTACTAGAACGAAACGAAATTTTTATTATTTGTTTAAATCACATTTTTTCTTAGTGATAGCTCGCTAAATCTACGTATAACAAAACCCGCTTTATTTTTGTGTAGTTTTCATACTAACTTAAAGCTCTGGAAAGAGCGGCTTCGAGGCTATTGCAGCTTCCCGTAACCTTCATCAGGTCATCGGTGCCACTGATGAGGGTTCAGATCCACACCGCGTCATCCATTTTGAGGTCGCTTTTCTTCTCCAACGATTATTATTTTTGCACACATGAACACATTGCTATTGCAGTTTAGCCACTCGAAGAGCTACGTCAGTAAGCTTGGTTCTTCAGTGGATATCCTCGCTATGGATTTTATCAAGAAAACGTTAGCTTGTCTAAAAGGTCAACAGTTAAATAAGAGCCGATTGTTGTATTCTATAAATTTTTCCATAAAATAAATACACTCTTTTTCATAGTATTAATTTCGAAGCAATACAAATACATTTTTATTGCAAACTATATGTATGTACAGGTGTTATAGTTATAAAGTGTACCTATCTATGATATTTACTCGCCTTTTTCGGAGGCTGCTAGAGGCGGGCTCCTAATTTTAATACAATAAAATGTCAAAAATATAAAGTAATAACTTATCTGACTATCATTATTTAATAGAAATGTTTGGATATTAAATGTAATTAAGGCAGCTGTGTGAATGAATGTGTGGCGGTGACATCTATACACCGCCGCACATATTACGGCCCCCTACACGAAGCAACATGATTGCTACTTTGTATCACAGATGGCGTTAGCTCGAGCAAAGCGCATTACTAGAGTTTCTAAGGCATATCTACAATATATTACATACAAAACATCGAACACGGTGGAAGATCTACCAATAGTTGTTCCCCTCAACTGTGTTAATCCTTAAAAATTAAAAAATTGAATACAAAATTAACGAAATAGGTATTATTAATCTATCAATTACATTGTAAAAGATAGCATAGTAACAAAGTTAATTCTAATAAATCTAAACCCAACCTAAATAAACATAAATCAACAAAAGCACATCAACGTACATAGAACTGACCAAATTCTTCAATTTTTGAGCTTACATTCAGTACAATATAAATCGAGAAAATGTGGCAATTTGTGGAAAGTTAATGTGCTCTGTACGTACATTAAATATGTATTATAGTAAAAAAAAATACTTATATTTCTTTTACCGAGCTAAGGTGAGAGTAAAATTTAAAACTGCGCGCGCACATCGTAACGACAATCCTACAGTGTAAAGTTGGCCATCAAATATAACTAAAAGTGTATATGTATTTATTTTACTGACTAAGTTAACTAATACACAGACTAGACCCAATGTATCAAAAAAAACATGTTCTTATTTTTATATATTTAATCAAACCTTCATCATAAATGAATAAATGAATATTTGCTACTTTAAATTCTTTTTATTAGCTACGCCAAAAACGCCAAAATTTTTTTTATTATTACATCGTCTGGGTATATAACATTTTTACATCAAGTTGCCTACGGGCATATGGCAATGCAGACCAATGAGGAAAAAGAGACTTAAGAGTTTTAACAAAGGAAATGTAACGTTTTTCCTCCTCATTATACTAGTTACTTAAGTGCCAGATGACGTTTGACTGTTGTGTATTTATCTATTTTGTTGTATCGGTTCAAGTCAGTTACTAGTTCGTCAGATTAATGGTATGTATTTTTTTATTTGTAGAAAATCAATCTATTGTGCTAAATAACTGTGAATAATACTTGTTCTATTAAAGTAGGTATGTGGATTGTGAATAAAAAGATATTGTTCAGTGTATTGTCGTAAGTTAAGAGAGAGCAAAAGTGCAATACATATTAATATAATAACTTAAAATTACGTCATGTACGCGGGAGGTTGTGAATGTCATCGACCTACATACATAGATCCTACCATACCACCTTGTATGATGCAGCAACGTATGCAAAATTAAATTCTTTGAATAATAACTATGAAATATAAACATACATATGCATTCTGTACAATGACTGATGAAGAATTCTGACCGCCCTAGGCTAATTATAGCGTGCTTTTTAAAAAATCAAAATTTATTGTTAAATTCAGGGACTCTCAAGTGCATTTAGTTTTAGTGTTTTGTCTCTGTCTAGTTAAATTGTATGTAGGGTAGATGCAATGATGCTAGATTAGTGCATGTGAACACACGATCTTAGCGCGCCCCCCCTCGATTCTCCCGCCCTAGGCTGCAGCCTAATTAGCCTAAGGGTTAATCAGGGCCTGATTCTGTAAGAACGTACACTCGCAAATATTGTCAAAGTGTTAGCGGAGTAGGTTAAAAAAATGACTAACCGCTGGCACTGTCATTTTACCACACTATTTTGATGCACTTAGTTTAATTATGAGATACTACAAACTACTTTAATAGTAAAAAATGCTTTGACGCTTATATTGACTTTGTGAGCTTTATTTCTTACATTTTTGCTGACAAATGAAAATTAATATTCGTTTGGTCATTTTCACATGGCTAAAAGATATATTCATTTATTCATTCTAAATCTATATTCACTGCTCCATTAGACTAGCAGAAATTGATAAAATTTCTTAGTTGATATTGACTTCTATGTGTTTGACTGTATTGAGAAAGTCGAACGAAGAAATAGTTTATATAGGTTGTTATGCTGATGAGTGTACATTACAATGTCGTATTGGACGGATAATTAATAAATTAATTATTTTGCGAGTATACGATTGTTAATAAGGCTACTAATTTAAACAGCATCTGTTAAAACCAGTTTTTTACAGTTTGCAGGAGACAAAATGGTTATCAAAACCTATACTTTGCTTCTGACTTTCTTATCAGTCAGTTTGGCTGTCCCGGTCTCAATAATTTCCCAAGATGAGTCAGATAAACCCATCGATGAATGCAACCCTTTGGTCATCGGTCATCGAGGAGCTAGTGGGTATGTGCCCGAACATACCCTCGGTTCATACGCCCTTGCCATTACTTTAGGAACGGATTATGTTGAACCGGATCTAGTTATAACAAAAGATGGACATCTTATAGCTCGACATGATAATGAATTAGGACTTACTACTGATGTATCTGAGCACCCTGAATTCGCTTCCCGTCACCGAAACCAAACAGTTGACGGCAATAAAGTCACCGGTTGGTTCACAGAAGACTTCACACTCCAAGAAATCAAAACATTACGTGCAGTAGAACGCATCCCTGATATCAGACCGGGCAACGCAAGACTCAATGGAGCATTAACCGTTCCCACTTTCCAAGAAATCATCGATTTAGTAAAGAGCCTGCAAGTAAGTCAACAACGTACTATCGGAATTTATCCAGAAATAAAACACAGTACTCACTTCAAAAATCTAGGTTTGCCAATGGAGAGAGCAGTCGTAGATATACTCCATAAAAACGGATACAGGAGTCGACAATCACCAATCTACATTCAGTCATTCGAAATAACCAACTTAAAGGAGTTAAAAGAGATGACTGATCTGAGACTGTTGCAACTTTACGAAAGCAATACATCTCTAATGCCGTACGACCAAGTAGTAGCTGGTACAGGATACACGTATTATGACATGTCCACACCTCAGGGGTTGAAAGAAGTAGCGAAATATGCATACGCAGTGGGACCTGACAAGACCTCTATTATCCCTCGCGATTCGAACAACCGGCTCGGTCAACCAACCAATTTCGTTCACGACGCCCACGCGGCTGGGCTGAAAGTTCACCCTTACACTTTCCGAGCTGAAAACTCATTTCTCCCTGCTGAATTCCGGAGTAGTACTAATGCTGACGATATGGGAGATTTAAAAAGTGAAATAAGAGCTTATCTTAGCGCTGGAATAGACGGATTATTCTCCGACCAACCTGACATACCTGTTCGTATTCGTAAGGCTTGTAAATTACAATAAACAAGGATTAAGTTTTTTTAGTATAATCTATACAACAACTGTTAAGCGAAGATTTGAATCAAATAGTTACATGAAACATTATTAAGTTAAGGAACAGCATAATATGAAAAGTACAGATATTGTAATACTGTAATTCTAAGTGAAGCATTTTTAAATATACAAATAAAAACAAACTTCGAAATTGTCTATTCAAATTATATACTATTACTTTTTTTTTCTATAATTTTATATCTTGACATTGATTGAGTGTGTGACATAAACCGTTTTCCTTTAAGTTTTATATACTAGCTACAGCATTCTTATAGAAATTTGTAATAACATAAATTAGGAATTATTGAAGCCAGTGTCGATGTGGTCTTTGAAATTTCTTCAAAACCAATATGTCACCGGTATCATCATCGATAAAGACGAAGTTGGTGTGTACTTAATTGAAGTTGTAAGATTCTGTAGATATCCCAATATAAATGGGGACTGTTATCAGACCAGAGTACGAGTGTATTATGTATATATAATAGTTACAGAAGAAGTTGGAACAGAATATATACCCCAATATTATTGTACATGCCTTACAGGTTGACGGACTTTGGGTTGCTGTGCTCACATTATGTCAATTTTGTGGTTGCTAGGGTGAGCACGGCACCAAGGAGCTCTTAATCTTACAGCACCATTTTGGATGATGTAACAATAAACTATATAAATGAGTTTTCTAAATATTTCCGTTTTATTTTATACCCCTTTTTATCTCTATATTATATACTCGTATATATAGCTACTATTTTTGGGTAACCAAAGTAAAGAATATAGTCCACGCGAACGCAGTTGAGTGGAATTATATAAAGTACTAACTTTCTGCTCGCTTGAACGTATTTTATGAGGATGTAGAATAAAAAGAAGCCTGTGTTACTCAGGAATAATGTAGCTTTCTTTAGGTAAAAGAATTTTCAAAATCGGTCCAGTACTTTTCGAATTTATCCGTAACAAACAAAAAACAACTCTTTACTCTTTGTAACATTGGTGTTCGAGTAGATACACTATTTAGTTTTTTCGAAAACTATACGAGACAGTTGTCAGACTTTTAATCGTATTTATGTTTTCTATCGATTTCAATCACTTTTTGAAGTGGCAGCACCTTAGCCCATTTTGCCCATTCCCTTTTAACTATACTAATATTATAAAGAATAAAGTTTGTGTGTTTGTATATTTGTTAAATTGTAAGGGGTAATCTCGGGATCTACTGAACCGATTTTAAAAATTCTTTCACCAATTGAAAGGCACATCATTGCTGAGTGTCATAGGCTATATTGAATCCTAGAAAAAATTTAAAGAATTTTGTCCACCCGTGCGAAGCCGGGACGGGCCGCTAGTTGGTTATAAAACGATAAATACATTGTCATACCAAATTTATTTTCTTTGCCAGAATTGAGGATATTCCTTAGTGTTTGGCATTTGTCCACGTAAGCTACCTACTTTAAAACTCCAGCCGCTCCTCAAGGGTTAGAAAGCCAATCAAAATATCGCGTTATCTAGATACGTTTGTAATATTCGTGTTTTTCAGTAAGTTATTGTTTAATGGGTTCGCTCTTGATACCAATTAAGCCCGGGGGCCGAGACAGGATTCACGATGAAACTAGCTAACCCTAATCGTTATTTTTTTTCGACGACTGTTTGGTGCAACGCTAGCGATCGTGCCTTTCGCACCGATGGTCCAGGGATCAAGTCCCGGAATGAGCAAATGTTTGTGCGACAAATACAAACATTTGTACCTGAATCAGGGGTATTTATTGAGCGAAGCTCTCTTTTAGACGAGTCACAAATTTCGCTTGTCTCCCTCCTGCTACTTAACGGTTCAACCGATTGGAACGAATTTTGGCATGAACATACATGATTATAACCTGACGGACATGGGCTATGTAAAAAAATATAGACTACCATGGAGGAATAATCACGGAAAGAAAAATTCAAAAGCTGATCACAGCCAAACCGCTGATACTACATTGATGAAATTTGGCGCCAAAACTCACATCGTGGCCGTGACTAATGTGCAAAAAAGTTTTAAAATCGGACATACCATCGAGGAATAATCACCCTTCAAAAATCTAATTGCTTCGCTTAGTATTTGCAAACAGCAGCATGTATTGCAGACCTAGTATATATTTTATATGTATCTATCACACATGTATGTCTATACGTTACCCTAGTATTCAACACTTATCCAACGTTGGCTAGGCTTATTAGTGTCAATGTTAAAAATAATATTATTATTATTAATTCTTTGAAAACGATTAATACATAAGAGATAAATACGTAGTGTTTATGAACCAGTACCAGTCCGGTACATTGAACTAAAATTATTGAATAGTGTTCGGGCATTAAGCATCTGCAATCTCACGCAACGACATTACTGCTTTCGTCATAATTGCTATAACGGTATATCAGGCGCTTACATAAGGATTAAGGATACCCCAAGGAACTTCCACCCAAACTGGAATGTGCACCGACATTTTATCCTCGATAAAAAAATAACCTTATCTATATGACGTTAAGGTCTATTAATAATTAACATTTAGTCAGAGAGAAATCCGGTCCGAGAGAGAAAGCGCTTCAAGAGCCCTGTGTCCCTTTCTTAAGTGTTGCCAGAAGGGTTGTTTTTAAAACGAAGTAGGAATGGTAAAAAATTAAAACAAATTTGTCATCTCTTGTTAAAAATATTACCATCTTTCTGATAATCCTAATATTTTTAAATTATCGTTTATAATGACATTTTCTTTTTTACGATAATTTGGACGCGATATTAAAGCGCTGTTTGAAAAAGAATATGTTATATGAGTAGGATAAGTAGGATGTATCGAAATTGAACTGGCATCCCAATCGCCATTTTGCTTTGTTTAAAATTGTGGTGATCAACGTGGTGATATTTATCCAACCTTTATTCGGCAATATTTCTTTATTTGTACATAATAAATATGGTTAAAAAATGTGCGATTGCAGGCTGTAAAAGCGAATCTTATGCGGGATGCGGTAAATCTTTCTTCAAGTAAGTATTTTTCAATTCTTGAATTAGGGTGACTATAATGAACGGATTTTTAAGATTGTTTTCGTAATCATATTTTTACATATAAATAGTAGGTTATCTAGATTAAACTTTATATACTAATCACTATGTATTATTTTAAATTAATTATTAATTCCCAGATTCCCTAGTGAAGAATCTTTGAGAAAAAAGTGGCTTGATGTCATTCCAAGTAATTCAAATATCAAAAAATATTCTGTTATTTGTAATCTGCACTTCAGGCCCCAGGATATAATAGTACATTCTTCAGTTTCAAAACTGACATCCGATGCTGTTCCAACTACTTTTCCTAAGGTACGTTAATAAATGGGTTGTAATAAAAGCTTATTTCTGGCGGTGTAGCGTAACATATATTAGGGGTTAAAGTATGAAATTGCCGATTTGTACTGAAAATCTATATTGTTTATTTTTTAAATTTTTAACAAATTTATTTAATCAAAATAGTTGCCATTATTATCTATACATTGCTGCCATCTAATGGGAAGGTCATTAATGCCTTTGCGATAGAATTCCGACGATCTAGACTGCACAAACTGTGTGAAAGCATTTTGTACTGCCTCCTGGGAAGAAAACTTCTTGTCACGTAGATAATTGTCCAAATCACGAAAAAAATGGTAGTCCGTTGGAGCAAGGTCTGGTGAATACGGAGGATGACGAATGGTTTCTAACTGCAGTTCCTGAAGGGTCAAAATGGTTTCTCGTGCTGTGTGAGGTCTCGCGTTGTCGTGGAGCAATAATGGTGAAGATCGATTCATGAGTCGGGGCTGTTTTACTGCTAGTTTTGTCAACATGGTTCGGAGTTCGGCACAATAGACATCTGCCGTTATTGCTTGACCAGATCGGAGAAAACTATAGTGAATAACACCATGCTGAGACCACCAAACAGTTACCATTACCTTTTTATTGGTAAGTTTTGCTTTAGGACACTGTTGTGGCATTTGACCTGGGGTCAGCCATTGCATTTTTCTTTTCCGGTTATCATAAAGAATCCACTTTTCATCACATGTTACAATTCGATCCAATATTCCTTCATTTCTGTACCGGTTCAACAAGGCAACACAAGTTTCAACACGCGTTTCTTTCTGCAGATCAGTCAAATCATGAGGCACCCATTTTTCGTATTTTTTTATTTTATTGATTTGACGCAAGTGAGTCAATATTGTGGGTAAGGTAACGTTAAACCATGCCGCTAATTCCTGGGTACTTTGACTAGGATCGGCTTCCACTATCTCTCTTAATTCATCGTTATTTACCTGTGTGGGCGGTCTTCCTCGTGGCTCGTTCTTTAAGTCGAAATTTCCATCACGAAAGCGTTTAAACCAAAATCGCACGGTGCGTTCATTAGTAGACCCCTCTCCAAACGCAGCATTGATATTGCGGGCTGTTTCTGCCGCGTTAGTTCCGCGTCGGAACTCGTATTCAAAAATAACTCGAATTTTCGCAGTATCCATCTTTCTTGTCTAAATTGAATAACAAAAACAATTGAAAGTCGATATTCAAATGTTTTACATTTTTTAAAAAAAGAACATCATAGAAACCATTTAAAAAAAGTTTCATTCGAAAACCTCAAACCATGAAGATTCTATGTCAATTCAAAGAACCTATTGCAATAAAACGGCAATTTCATACTTTAACCCCTATTATAATGATGTTTTTCTAATCAAAATAAATACTAAGCATTTTTTAATTTGCAGATTATTCCACCAGGAAAAGAGATAGCCGTTCTAAGCGATGTATTTATTCAAGCTGCTCCAGTAATAGATGAAGTGTTTGTTGAGAAACCTGGAAATATTTCAGTAGTTCCTGAGCAAAAGCTTGAAATCAGTCCTATGCCGAGCACCTCCAAGGAACCTCCTACAAAAAAAATTCGCTATGAATATAAGGAAATTGACGAATTAAAACGACAAGTTAAAATTCTTAAGCAGCGCGTTAAACGAAGAGACTTGAGAATCGATAGTCTTAAATCTTTGTTAAATATAGTAAAAAAAAAGACCCTTGAGCCAGTAGAAATCGAAGATGTCATAAAAAGTAATTTTGTGCATATTCATGAGCAGTTTAATCATGCTATTAGTTACAAAAAAGTAAGATATAGTGAAGAATTTAAATCTTTTGCTCTAACTTTGCACTTTTACAGCCCAAAAGCGTATCTTTTTATGAGAAAACATGTGTGTCTCCCTCATCCAGCTACACTGAGAAAGCTTTTAGCTACACGTGACTGTAGTGTTGGTTACATTCAGGAAGTCATCATGTTCTTAAAAGAAACTGCAACCAGGGATGCCTCTCTTAAAAATGTAGCCCTACTTTTTGATGCTATGGCAATTAGAACAGAATTAAAATTCGATAAAAAAACGGATAAATTTTGGGGCTATGTAGATTATGGGGGAATCATACCCAATGACTCTGAAGCCTTAGCTACCGAAGCCCTTGTTCTCGTGATTGTATCTTACACAAAAAGATTTAAATGTCCCATAGCTTACTTTTTTATTAACAAAATATCAGCTGAGCTTCAATCACAGTTGATATTAACAGCCATTAGGTTGTTATCAGAAGCAAATATTACAGTAAGATCCTTAACCTGTGATGGAACTTGTGTTAATATCAAGACTTATGAGATTTTGGGATGTAGGTTCACACTACCTGAAATGAAGACAAGTTTTAAGCACCCAACAAAAGACTGCCAAATCCACTGCATTTTAGATACTCCTCATATGCTTAAGCTGGCCAGAAATGTTTTTGCAGAAACTAATATCAATTCCCCGAAAGGTGACATAAAATTCAAATTTATAAAGCAATTACATGCAATACAAGAAGAGGAGGGGTTAAAACTAGCGAACAATCTTACTAGTAACCACATTGATTTTTCTGGTAAAAAGATGAATGTCAAATTAGCAGCACAAGTGTTGAGCAATTCAGTTGCCGATGCAATTGAATTCTTAACAAAAAGTGGTGATAAGCGTTTTGAAGGAAGCGAAGCAACTGTTGAGTATATTCGGTTTATGGATAGAATATTTGATATATTCAATTCAAAAAATCCCTTTGGTAAAGGCTTTAAGTCACCATTACGTTTGCAAAACCTTGAAATTTGGATGAATACGCTCACCGAAACTAGAAACTATTTGTTGAGTTTAAAAATCAATGACAAACATATCCTTGAACATCGACGCAAAACTCCTGCTCTTGGATTTATTATTGATACATACAGCTTTGCAAACTTATGTCTTGATTTACTAAAAGATAACGAAAACGAAATGAAATACTTTTTAACTTATAAATGTTCGCAGGATAATCTAGAAATATTTTTTTCATGCGTTAGGCGGTGTGGTGCCTTAAATGATAACCCGAGTGCGCTTCAATTTAGGTACACGTTGCGAAAACTTTTGTTTCGCAATAGCGTACAACCAAGTGTAAACGCTAATTGTGTCAGTGAGGGTGACTTTGAAATGACTCCAGTTTTGGAATTCAGACATCCTAAACGAGCAGTTATAGACAATCACGAAGCTAGCGAAGACCAACAACTTATCGAATTGCTGTATTATGTAGACAATGAAGAATTCTCATATTTCAAAAACAATATACTTTTTTACATGGCTGGATGCTGTGCAAAAAATATATCCGAAAAGTTAAGTTGCAAACATTGTCTTGCTACCTTGTTTATTACGAAACATGATGATCATGATTATACACACTCTATTGATGTCTGCAAAGTTTCATCCTTTACGTCATTCGTAGACAGAGGAAAATTAAAACATGTTTCTAAATTTGTTTTTCAAATCATTGTGTACACGGAAAAAATATTCAAATTTCATAGCTCAGAATCATTAAAGGACGTAAATAAAAATAAAATAATATTACTGGTTTTGCAAAATTTTTATAGTATTTTGAAAGAATTTTTTGATCCGCCACATCCAGTTCAATCATTTCAGTGTGAAGATTCACACGAAATGCAACTCGTTAAAAGCATTGCGTCTTATTATCTTACCGCCCGTTTGATGAGCCACGGTAAAACCCAAACATTGAAAATTCGAGGTCAGAAAACTAATTTAAGACAGAAGTTGCATAAAACTGTTTTATTCAGTAATGTGTAAATGTGACAGTAATGTAAAAATATTTTCCAAATATATGTTTATGAATTGTAACATGTGTTTACTTTTATTTATCTCCTCCTTATAATTATTTAATGAAATCAAGTGAGTAGTTCATTATATTTATGTCAAAAAGTTTATATAATAAAAATGTCAATATACAAAACAATGTCAAAATAAAATAACATTTAAAATCGTCAACAAAAAAAACTTACAACTAAACACAAAAAATAAATAAATAAAATGTCCAAAATATCTACAGTTATTGTTTGGACACCCTAATGAAAGGGACAGAGAGCTCTCACAAAACTATCTCCCTCGGCTCGCGCATCGGCAGCTTGTGCACATTCCAGTTTGGGTGGAAGTTCCTTGGGATACCCTTAAACCCTTTAAAAGATTATGACGTCATCGTTGAATAACCGTTCGAAGTCGCGGCATTCGAATCTTGGTCGCACATAAGGCATCACCCTAATTTACATTACCTGCAAAATATTCATAAAATTTTGTAAAAATATGTAGTAATAAATTGTATTCGCATCACAAGCAGTTTTTACAGTAGTAAAAACGTGTAGTAACACATCAGCACAAACAAACAGTTTTTGTTTGAATTTTGTAGTTGTAGGTAGGTAATTGTGGTCAGGTAATAAGCAAATACCCGTTTTAGTTCAGCACTTATTGAAATTTCGTTTGTGATGAGATTTGAAGAATAAAGAAAAATGAAGTAATTCATTGAGAATAAGGTAAATAAGAACGCTAATATAATAGTTTTCTTTATAAAGTCATAACTTAATATATTATATTTTGTGTTCTATTTCTATATTTTAAAACTTTTATTTAAATTGCAATATTCGTACAAATCTGTAACTAAGTAAAATATGGTTAAGTGCTTGCTCATCATTGCTTACTTAAATTTATATCAAAAACTAATTTTATTGACACTTCTCTCATTTCCTTGGTATTGCCATTTTTAACGACCGTATCAATTTGCTAAATATAATACAATCGTCAAGAAAAATAAAGGGATTCGCCAATCAATTGCACATCATTCGCATAACATCTTGCATACATAACCACGTAAACCTGCATACCGTCTAGAGATCACAGATTCACAAAAAGTTATGATGTCAGAATTAATACGTTATGAGTGCAATGAGATTCTTCTACGTTCATAGTGTTACGTGCTATGGTTCGCTGGATTTGGAGAGAAAGACCTGCTGACTCTTTTGAAGACTTTATTCACGAAGCACTAGGTCCAACACAAAGCACTAGATCCAAACACTAAGCACTAACGATGTCCTAGGTCGTAGCCAAGTCGTAGGTTTCACTAGTATCACTCTTGATCACTGGTTTTCACTTCGAAGTCGCCTCGAAGGTAGCTCAAACTGAACTGAACTGACTGGCTCGCCTCTCTGCGGTTATTTATATGGGCCGAGACGAGCCCCAGACCATTCCAGTACGTTCTTTTCTGGAACGTACCCGACTCGCGCGAACGTGATCGGCCGTGTCTGGAAAGTTCGCGCATGTACCCGGTTTTCGAGACTATACTTCTATGTAGTTCCGCGCTCGTTTGTTTGCGCTTTGTGTGTTCGTAACACTACTCCCCTCTTAGAGATGCTCGTCCCGAGCATCGTTGTTACTGCCATGGTAGCGCGCCAGACGGTCTATGTGTACCACTTTGAATGTCCCTCTTGGTTGTTTTTTAATCCTATAAGTCACATCATTCAGTCGGGTAACCACTTTGTATGGACCGTCCCACTTGGTCTGCAACTTTGGAGATTTCTCTTTCCGGCGAGTTGGGTTATGTAGCCACACCAGTGACCCTTCCTCGAAGCCGCTCGTGTTCGATTTCCGGTCGTATCTGGTTTTCATTTTCTCGCTTGACTGTAACCCATTTTCCCGGACCAAGGCGTGTATATAGCGCATTTTTTCCCTTAAATCGCAGACATAATCTTGTACGGTGTTTGGTTCCTCCGGTGACCCTCCTGTCAATAGATCGACTGGTATTCGTAGTTCTCTACCGTAATTGACATACGCCGGGGTAGCTTTTATGCTCTCATGCTCGGCGGTGCGGTACGACAGAAGGAAGAGTGGTATATACTTGTCCCAATCCTTTTGTTTGTCGTCTACCAATTTCGCCAAATGCCTCTCAAGGGTCTGGTTAAATCTCTCAACCATTCCATCAGACTGTGGGTGGTACGCGGTGGTCCTCGTCTTATGCATGTGTTAGATTTATTAACTATAAAGTATGATAATTAAGTATTTTACACATGTTTTCTTGTTTACCTTAAAGAAAAGCATCTTTTGCTTGATAGTTTGAGTGATTTTCTTGTATGTAAATGACAAATTGTTTTCAATAGGAATCATATAATTTACCAAAGCAAAAACCAACCTTTAAGTAATCTAAACTCTGTTTTCATATATCCATTAATATCTCCAATTTAATCTATGTGTGTTGTATACATAACCTTACAATTTGTTCCTATTAAGTTATTTTTGCAATTAAAAGCTTAATATCCTAGTTAACCTCCTTTAAATCTCTTTTGATATAATTAATTCATAGTCAATTTGAAAGATATTGTTGACGTCAGAGAATATCGTCCGATGTGACTCACTTGTTTGTCACCGCCTATAAAAGACTGTGCTCCGGTCGTACTCGGCCATTCCGCTTCGAGCCGCCGTGCGCACCAGTCGTCCCCGTACACAGGTGCCCCCTAGCGGCGCTCGCCTCACTTCGCTCGCCTCCCGCGTGAAACGCTCCTGTTGAAGCCGAAGCGCTCCTGAGTCCCCGATCCGGGCGGATAGGCAGCCGCTTGTTGCGAGCCTTCTCGCGACCAGCGGCCCTCGCGTCGGATCGCGTCTCTCTCTCTCTCTCTTTTGCGCACCGCGGTGGTCGTTAGGGCAGCCGCTAGTTGCGGAACCTTCCGCAATTAACGGTTTTTACTTCCGATTTCTCGGTCGTAATCGTTCCGGGTTAGCTGGAACCCTTTGTTTGTATTAAAATAAAGGGTTCCTCTTCCCGCCCGCGTCTTGCGTCGACGGATACCTTGCGGTGTTAACGAAGTCGGCGGAGCAATCCCGGTTTGCTCTCTAGGGCCCTTCAGGCTCTAGGAAAACCGAAGGCCAAGTCCCATTGCACTTGGGCTTAGCCCAAGGGGTTTGGCAGGCGGCTATCCATTTAGGGATACCTGCCCTCGGTCGCGTCACCCCCTCCCCCCTGCCACCCGGCAGGGAGTGTCTCTTGCATTAGTTTTATTTCTTGTTTTTTCTCTTTAATTTTATTTTCCAGCTCACGAAATGGAGTCTTCGGACCCAAGTGAGCTCATCAACGAGCTTTCGGGTGTCGACCCGCTACTCTCGCAGCTTCCTGCGAGTAGCGTGGCGGCACTCCTCGCCTTTTTTGAGGCGCGGTTCGGGCCCCAGCCCGTGGCCGCGCAAACCCAAACCCAGATAGGAACCCAACGATCCCTTCCTATCATCCTCTCCTCCCCGGCGTCTCCAGACGCGCAGGGGATTCAACGGTCACCCATCCCGACCGTGACCAGACCCAACTTTAGCGACATGGATTGCGAATTCCTCGCATCCAAGCGCTCGGCCCCGAGGCACACGCCTCCCTTCTCGTCCGACTCTGCCGACGAGTCTTCCTCTACGCTCACCGATGGTTTTACCACGGTAGAGGGAAAACGTTTGAAGCGCATCAAGCGCAGAAAGAACGTTTCTCCGCCCGCCACTCCAGTGGCTTCCACCACCACCTCAGCCGCCCCGGTTAAGGCAGCCCCTACGGCCCCGAGCAGGTCCACACGGGGACCTGCCCCGCGCCGCCCCGACTGCACGCCCATCCACCTCGCGTCCACTATCAAGGTGCGACGCGCAACCTACAAAGGTTGCTGCCCCCCCGCCGATCCAACTTCAGGACAAGGCCAAGTGGGGCTTAGTGTCCGCCTTATGTGTACAGGAGAAAATCCAGTACACAAAGGCCGTCAACAAGGGTTTGACCATCGAGGTCAACACCCCCACGATCGCGGACTTTAGGTCTCTGACCCGACTTCTTGCCAACAAAGGCATTTCTTACTACACCTTTGCGCTCCCCGAGGAGCGCAAAGTCAAGGCCGTTCTTAGGGGCATCCCCGAAGAACTTCCGAACGAGGACATCCTAAATGACCTCGTTCGACAGGGCTACCCTGTTGTCGGCGTGCACAAGTTGCACGCGAGCAATGGGAGGTCCTGGCCCCTCGCTTTGGTCATAATGACCAACAACGAAAAGGCCAAACCCATCTTCCGCGCCAAAGACCTCGTGGTCTGCGGCCTTTCTGGCATTCGAGCCGAGCCCCCCAACAAGCGTGGGTATCCTGGGCAGTGTCACCGCTGCCAGCTTTACGGCCATGCAGCGGCGAACTGCAACGCTTCACCGAGGTGCGTCAAGTGCCTCATTCCACACCTGACCAAGGAGTGCTCTCGCACGAGAGACTCCCCCACCCCTCCCGACTGTGTGCTGTGTGGCCAATCCGGCCACCCAGCTAACTATAGGGGTTGCTCTCGCGCCCCTCGCCCAAAGCCTCCCAAGGCTAAAAAGCCTAACCGGGGACCAAAGGCATCTTCTTCTCAGAAGAAGAGGCCTTCTGGCCCCCCGGCCCCTCCTAAGCCTTCGCTGGCAAATTTCCCACCCCTACCTAAAGGGGCGGGACAGCCGGCTACCACCACTCCAGCCCCCCCCATGCCGGCCTCCGGACCGGCCTGGGGACCAGCCCCTCCGGCACCGGCCCCTGGGCCGGCCTGGGGCCCAGCTCCCAAGGCGACGCCGCCTAAGGCGTCACCGCCGAAGGCGGCTCCCGCCTCCCAAGCCCCGAAGTCATCCCTTATGGATGACTTCTCTATCATTTTCACCACGATGCAAGGCATCAATATCAATGAGATATCGGCCTTGGCATCCAAACTCAGGATGGCCCAAAACGCCCAACAACGGCTTCTAGCTCTCTGTGAGCACGAAGCCCTTCTCCGGTCCCTTAACTAAGGTCCATAATGCCAGGAAGGATCCCATCTTCTTCTTCTTCTTCTCCGACTGTACCAGTCGCTCCTCTCACCGGTCGAGTGAAACCTAGAGGTGTTTCGCTTATCTCTTTCAATACCCGCTCCCTGCGCAAAAACATTCCCGAGCTAAGGGTGTTTCTGCGCGAAAGGGACCCCGACCTTGTCCTACTTCAGGAAACATGGCTCAAACCGTCTATACGGAAAGGGCTATCGATTCCTTCATACTCCCTAGTCAGAAATGACAACTTCACCCCAGCGGACCAGAACCGCAGGGAAATTGTCTCTGGTGGCACGGCGATCTATTACAAAAGATCGCTTCACTGCTCACCAATCCCCACTCCTGCTCTCTCTAACATGGAAGCCACGGTATGCAGACTGGCTATGTCGGGTCACAGAACACTGATCATAGCTTCTGTCTACATACACGCTGGCACCACTCCATTGCGGAGCGACTTCGAGTCCCTTCTGTCCTTGGGCGACTCAGTCATTCTGTTTGGAGACTTTAACTCCAAGCACACTGACTGGACCTGCCGTAAGACAAACACCGGCGGGCGGCGTCTGCTTCAGATCACACATGATCTCGAATTAGACGTCTTCAGCCCGTACGAACCCACCCACTACCCAGACAACCCACAGAATGATCCCGACGTACTAGACTTCGCTCTAGTCAAGGGAGTCTCCCTCCCATTTAGGACGATTGAGACCCTCCAAGACCTCGGGTCCGATCACAGGCCGGTTTCCCTCATTATGGGAAACAAAGAGCCAACCCCTCCCTCCTTCAAAACCATTACTGACTGGGATCGGTTCAGATCGTCCCTCAAGTCGGCAATGGAAGTAGACAACCCTTCGCTCTCTATGGACCCCGACTATTACGATAGTTCGGAGAAAATAGATGCAGCCATTTCCGAACTTACCCTTTTGGTCCAAAGAAAGACTGCGGACAGTGCGAGGAAGGTACCTGTGAAAAATCACAATGCCATTCCTCCCACCCTCCGCAACCTGATGAGGGCCAAAAACGCAGCTCTCCGGAGAGCTGCTAGGTACCCGACCCCTGAGTACAGAGCCAGAGCTAACCGTCTTCAACGGTTAGTAAGATCTCAGTTGAACGACCTGAGGAATAACCAATTTGGTGACCTCATGGCGGACATCACTCCCTCCCATGTAGCCTACTACCGAGTGGCCAGAGCCCTCCGTAGTGACACCTCAAACTTCACACCCCCTCTCCTCCGTCCCGATGGCTCCACAGCCTTCGACGACGAGGAGAAGGCGGAGTGTTTTGCTGACAGCATTGCTTCACAATGCTCAGTCAGCACTCAGATTTGCGACCCATCCCACCTTCAGTCGATTGAGAAGGAGCTCAGCGAGCTGAACTCCAAACCTCTAGACTCTGATCCCATC
Organism: Calamotropha paludella; assembly: GCA_927399485.1. Classification (NCBI taxonomy): domain Eukaryota; kingdom Metazoa; phylum Arthropoda; class Insecta; order Lepidoptera; family Crambidae; genus Calamotropha; species Calamotropha paludella. The sequence continues at coordinate 14,824,906 of OV656805.1, forward strand.
ACAGTGTCCCCTGATGAAGTTCATTCCTTCATCAAGGGCCTCAAGACCAAAAAGGCCCCTGGCGCCGACGGCGTCTCCAACATGGCCCTTAAGCACCTACCATCTCAAGTGCTGGTCTTACTGTCCCTTTTATTCAACGCCTGCTTCGATCTCTGCTACTTTCCAGCAGCCTGGAAGGAAGCAATCGTAATAGGCATCCCCAAGCCGGGGAAACCCTTAAACCTCCCTGCGAGCCACCGCCCCATCAGCCTCCTCAAGGCAATGGGGAAACTCTTTGAAAGGTGTATCCTCGCCCGCCTAAAAGACCATCTCTATACCAATGACCTTATCATACCCCATCAGTTTGGCTTTCGAACCAAACACTCATGCCCCCAACAGGTTCACCGCATAGTCGAGTACATCTCGAGCGGCTTTTTCCCTAGGAAATATAAGACCGTGGCGGTTTTCTTTGATGTAGCCAAGGCCTTCGATAAGGTCTGGCACGCTGGACTAACTGTCAAGCTGTACAGACTTAATCTGTCAGTGAGACTGGTCCGGCTAGTAGCATCATTTCTCCAGCATCGTACCTTCCGTTTCAGATACGAAGGTACTCTCTCAACTCCGCGTAACATAACAGCGGGCGTGCCTCAGGGCTCTGTCCTGGCTCCTCTGCTGTATGTTATATACACAAATGACATTCCCGTCCCAACAAACGGGGTACAACTGTCCCTGTTTGCAGACGATACTGCTCTGTATCTCAAGGGCTCATCACTTAGGAATATCCTCCCGAGGCTTCAGACCTCCATCAACTCCTTAGGCGACTGGTTCCGCGAGTGGCGTATCGATGTAAACCCGGATAAGTCATCCGCTGTTTGCTTCGACGCAAAACGCACGCGTGTACCGGCCCGCCACAACCCACCCCGACTCCAGGGGAAGCCCATTCCATGGCAAACCACTGCCAAATTTCTAGGCGTCACCCTTGACCAAAAACTGACATTCTCTCCTCACGTCATGAGAGTGTCTCGTAACGCGCGGTTTTACTTGGGGCGTCTCAACCCTATGTTGGGGCGTCACAGCCGCATGTCACTTCGAAACAAGCGAACACTTTATAAGGTTTGCATACGACCGGTGATGACCTACGCGTCCCCGATCTTCTCACATGCAAAGGCATCAGTCCTTAATAAATTGCAGGTGATTCAAAACCTATTCATACGTAGGGCCTCAAATTCTCCCTGGTATGTCCGCAACGCGGACTTGCACAGGGACTTTGAACTCCCTACTCTCCAACAATATTTCAGAAAGGCCTCTGAACGTTTCTTCGACACAGCAGAGAGCCACTCTAATCCACTTATCCGGGGCGCATCCAACTACACTCCTTCCTCATCCACGAACCCTCTGTCTAGGCGACCTAGGTCTGTCCTGACAGACCAACCCAGTCAATTGTCAGCTGACCTGAACCTCCTCTTAGAGGCACAGGAATCAGCCAAACGTAGAGCCAATACAGACCCATCAGGTCTACCCCAGTCCTCTCAGATGCCGACTGGCCCCCCTTCTGGGAGCCAGCCGACTTAACTTCATTCACGACTGACCCCCCTTCTGGGAGTCAATCGTTTTTTCTATGCGCTCTCTCACCTAGGTGAGTAGCGCTTGCGCCACCCCTCTCTAGAGGGGTGGTCGCCTCAGATGACGGCTTATGACCTTCTCCGGGTGCAAGCCAATCCCAGGTGGTGTTTAGTCAGTACAAGTCTGACATAACTATCGGGCCGGCCCGAAGTATCCATAGAGGATTCACCACCTCCCTCCCCCGTGTCCGGAGGGTGCATTTTGCATAAAAAAAAAAAAAAAAAAAAATCGTACTCGGCCCACTTGCTTCGCAACAGCCGCACGGCACGGACCTAAGCTAAGTATACAATTATTTAGTACATGTTAGGAAGACATATTATGTACCGCTTGTGTGTTGGTATATAGGTACAATATGTTCTTATTATCGAACCTAGAATTAAATTAGTAAGGTATATACCTTGCTTTGTTACTTGCAGTGCCGGATTAAGCCAATCGGGGGCTCTAGGCCATGGTGATGTTGGGGCCCCCTTTTTGTGATAAATGTAAAATTTTACGTAATTTTTGCATTTTGGAAGATTTATACAACAAATTTAAAACACTGCAAAAATTTTTAAAGACAATAAAATGAACGAAATATTTTTTTCTTATATTCATACATTCTTTGATTTTAAATAACAGTAGAGTTATAACATAATCTTTGGGCATCTCTATAAAAGGTTAAAGCGGCGCTTGTCTTAAAAAAACTTTTATTATGCCAAATTTTCATGGGGCCCTTGCTAGTTGGGGGCCCCAGGCCATGGCCTAGTCCGGCCTATTGGGTAATCCAGCACTGGTTACTTGATATTTAAAAATGTTTTAATAAGGTTATTTTGGATAGCTCCACACTATTTTACTAAATGTTTAAGTAAATGAAGTTATTGTGGGTAGTTTTATGTTCAACTAAATTATGTTGATAAATGTTATTCCATGACATTCTTCTTATTTGCTTAAATCATTCTATGATTATGATGATTTAAATGAGATTAAAATACTTTTTTTAGTATTCTGCCTTTTTCTTTTCTCTATTTTTTTTAACTTAATCTCACACATGCCCAAAATTCTGCACACTTCCTGGAATACCTGCGATTCGAAGTTCCTGCCCTGATCCGAATGGATTTCTAGAGGCACACCAAAGCGACATATCACTTCTTCGACTAACTTAGAAGCGACTGTTGTAGCTTCTTGGTTTGGTATGGCGAACACTTCGGGCCATTTGGTGAAGTAGTCAATGTAGACCATAAAATACTTGTTTCCTGATTCCGTTGCAGGAAATGGCCCAGCTACGTCAACTGCAATTCGTTCCCACGGTGCACCGACGTTATACAACCGCAGGTTCCCACGGCTCCTGGTCTGTGGTCCTTTTACAGCAGCGCAAGTAGTACATTTGCGGCACCAATCCTGTACATCATCTCGACAATGCAACCAGTAGAATCGTTCTCGTACTTTTGTTAACGTCCTCTTGACACCTAGATGACCTCCTGAAACTACGTCATGTATTTCACGGAGAACATCTGGTACTCTCGTTCTTGGGACAATTATCTGAAGATGGAACTCTTTGCCGTTAGTCTTCTCCCATTTCCGGTAGAGTATTCCGTTTTGAAGTATCAGACTGTCCCATTGCGCCCAGTACGCCTTAGTGACAGCGCCAGTGGGTGCAACCTCACTCCAGATTGGTTTTACGTCACCCCGTTTCTTCCATGTGATGATGTGCCGAAGGTCGTCATCTCTCTCTTGAGCCTCCCTCATAGCATCACTCTCCCAGAGACCCAAAGGACTTGTTCTCGTTAGCTTTAATGTCACTTCATTAGATTCCTGCTTAACACAATGTTTGCAGTCTTCCGAACACGGCCTTCGTGAGAGTGCGTCAGCATTTCCATGCGTCTTTCCGCTGCGGTGTTCCGTCTTGAAGTCATACTCGTGGAGCTGTTCAATCCATCGAGCTACTTGACCTTCTGGGTTCTTGAATTGCAGTAGCCACTTCAAGGCTGCGTGATCAGTTCGCAGTAAAAACTGTCTGCCGATGAGATATTTGTTGAAATGTTGTAGCGTCTTTACAACAGCCAAGAGTTCTCTTTTGTCACACAGTAGTTTCTCTCTGGCTTGGATAAAGATTTGCTGAAATATGCAATAACAACTTCTCTTTCACCCTGCTTTTGAGATAACACCCCTCCAATGGCCGTGTTGCTTGCATCCGTGTCGACTATAAACAGACCTTCAGTTTGCGGATACCCCAAGATTGGTGTTTCACACAGATGTTTCTTCAGTTTCTGAAAAGATTCTTTACAAGTCCCATCCCAACTAAATTGTCGTTTATCTTCTGTCAGCCGATGTAATGGCTTGGCTATCTCTGAGAAGCCCTTAACAAAACGCCGGTAGTATGAGCATAGGCCGAGGAATGCCTGCACTTCGGTTTTGTTCTTAGGGGTAGGCCATTTTTGAACTGCTTCCAGTTTCTCCGGGTCTGTCTGGATGCCATCACTGGAGATAACATGGCCGAGATAATTGGCCTTATTCCTGAATAAACGACACTTTTTGGGGTTCAACTTTAAATTGGCTCCCTCTATTTTGGCGAAAACTCGCTCCAGGTTCCGCAAATGGTCCTCGAAGTCACGGCCGACAATGATGACGTCATCTAAGTAGACTAAGCAAGCCTCTCCAACTAAGCCTGCCAGTACACACTCCATGAGTCGCTCAAATGTGGCGGGTGCGTTGCACAATCCGAAGGGCATGACGTTAAATTGCCATAAACCTTTACCGGTCGAGAAAGCAGTCTTCTCCTTGTCTTTTGGATGAATTTCCACCTGCCAGTATCCAGATTTCAGGTCTAGGGTCGAGAACCATTTCATACCACTCAAGGTATCCAAAGTATCGTTGATTCGAGGTAAAGGGTAACTGTCCTTCTTAGTGACATCATTGAGACGCCTATAGTCCACACAAAATCTCGTGCTATCATCTTTCTTCTTTACCAATACAACAGGTGAGCACCACGGACTTGCAGACGGTTCAATAATCTTATTCCTTCTCATGTCCTCCAAAAGGCCTTCAACTTCTTTTTCCTTTGCAATTGGTCAAATCCAAAAAACCATCGATGTTCTTCCAAGGTCCCTTTCTTGACTGGAGAAGATATTCGCGTAGCGTTGAAAAAACTTCTTAGCTTTCATGCGCTGCGAATAAATCAGATTACTCTTGCAGTCATCGAGTAGCTCAGTCACTAATCCGTAGTTGTTACTGTTTGCTGGGTCTGCGCCGGTCGTCGAACTACACTTTTTCATCCAGACAACTTCCTCGCACTTTCCAATGACGTCACTTTTGTTTAAGCAAATCTCGCGATCATCAAGATTCAAAACCTTGACCACAGCGTTACTGCTTCCACTAACAAGGGTTCTAGCCGTCATCAGTTTCTGCGCCGATGTCTTGGCAGGTGCGTCTTCGATCAATACGCATCTGTTTGACTTTTTCTTTTCAGCTGGCGGCAGTTTCACCAGCACCCGAGCTTCCGATCGTCCAGGTATAGTGACTTTCTTGCACATGTGACTTTCCCGCAGGGGCCTCCAAGAATGAAGATTTCTTCTTCACCACACTTGAAAACTCCGTCAGCGACATTTATTCTGCAGTTGTGTTTCTTCATGAAATCCAAACCCAAGATGCAATCATCCATAATCTCAGCCACGATAACGTTGTGAGAGTATGAGGACCCCCCTACATACATCGTAACTGACATTTCTCCCAGGACGGGTATTGGCTGACCGGAGGCAGTAAGAAGTCGACAGTTAATTCTCCTCTTGTGTCCCCTTGCGGCTTTTACCAGATTTGGGTTCACTATTGTTCTAGAGGCTCCTGTGTCGAGAGTCATTTTGCAATCCGTCCCGTTAATAGTCCTCTGAATAGCAAGACTATTCCCGCTGCATGCCTGGGAGATAACAGTTATCGGGGCTTCCTCTGCGTCAGCCAGTAGTCGCCCCTTAGTCCTGTTTCCCTGATCCCGGGCAGGGGACAATGCCCCTTGCTTTTTCAGTGCCTCTATTTGCTCCTCGATCCTTTTCATCCTTGCCATCTGGGTCTCCTTCTGCGGGCAGTTGAGCTGAAGATGGCCCCTCTCGCCGCTCTTCCTCAGAGACCTCGCGGATCTTATGGGTCTGCCGTATGTCATGGCGAACAGCCTCGACCTCCAAAGCATGCTCCAATGCTTCCCTTAGCGAGGTATGGTGACGAAGCCTCACTGCAGCTCTGACCTCTGGGTCTTTGATTCCGTCGACAAATGCTTGAACAATATTCGTGTCTACCATCTTGGTGTCGGCTCCTGGGTGTGCCTTCCTGACGAGTTTTTCAATTTCCAGCGCCCATTGTAGTAGTCCTTCTTCTGAGCGTTGGACTCTGTCACGCAGTTGGGCGCGGAACACGTGTTCCAGATGTCGCTCCCCGTATCTGGATTCAAGTGCCTCCATCGGGTCTTGGAACCCATTTCCTGTATGTGGCAGTGCTTCCAGGACCGACAAAGCTTGCCCTCTGAGCGCAACAGTGAGAGCGGTCAGGCATTGTTCTTCCGTCCATCCGTTGGCAGTAGCAACAGTCTGGAATTGCTGACGATAAGCGTTCCAAGAAGTAGTACCGTCTTATGGCGGGACTTTCACTCTTGGTCCTTGCGCCACTCCAGTAGTTCCACTTGACATAGCAACTCCCGTGGTTTCAAGGCGCACTACTTTCTTTTGTAGTTCAGTGAGGCCGGTTTTCACATTTTCAACATCCAATCCTAACCCGGTAACTCGTTCTTCCACTACGTCGACATCTCTACGAAGCTTAATCACCGTGTCACTTACATCATTTATAGCTTGCGTTCTTGGGACTCTTGCAAAGCGCCGAGCTTGCGTTCTTGTGACTGTTGTTATTCTTGAATCGTAGTCAGCTTGCGTTCTTGTGACTGTTGTTGCTCTTGAATCGTAGTCAGCTTGCGTTCTTGTGACTGTTGTGACTCTTGCAAAGCGCCGAGCTTGCGTTCTTGTGATTCCTTTATTGCCCGAATTTCAGCCGTTTGCAGTTCCAATAATTCAATTAAACTTCCTAATTGAAGAGCCACTTGAGGGGCTGTAGAAGCTATGGTGCCGCTGGTAGGCGTGGCTTGTCTGGCGGGCGTGGCCTGTCTGGTGGGCGTGGCAAGGTAGGTGGAGCCAGTGGGCGGGGATTGAGCCAAAGTGGGCGGAGCCTGAGGGGCGTGGTCAGTGGGCGGGGCCTGGTGGGCGGGGCCAGTGGGTGGGGCTCCACCCACAGTGGGCGGAGCTTGGTCCTCAGTGGGTGTGGCCTCCGCAGCTCCTTGTGCCCTCCTGACGCCCTCCTTGAAGTCCTCCTTGAAGTCCTCTCTCGGAGTCAATGGCATCTCCAAATCGCACTTCTGACACCAGTTGTTACGTGCTAGGGTTCGCTGGATTTGGAGAGAAAGACCTGCTGACTCTTTTGAAGACTTTATTCACGAAGCACTAGGTCCAACACAAAGCACTAGGTCCAAACACTTAGCACTAACGATGTCCTAGGTCGTAGCCAAGTCGTAGGTTTCACTGATATCACCTCTTGATCACTAGTTTTCACTTCGAAGTCGCCTCGAAGGTAGCTCAAACTGAACTGAACTGACTGGCTCGCCTCTCTGCGGTTATTTATATGGGCCGAGACGAGCCCCAGACCATTCCAGTACGTTCTTTTCTGGAACGTATCCGACTCGCGCGAACGTGATCGGCCGTGTCTGGAAAATTCGCGCATGTACCCGGTTTTCGAGACTATACTTCTATGTAGTTCCGCGCTCGTTTGTTTGCGCTTTGTGTGTTCGTAACAATAGATACATACTAGTATATTAGGGGTTTAATAAAGAAGTTGGTAGGTATACTGATTTATTGTGACTGAGTTATTTATTCATATGGTTGTATTTTGATGCTCTGAAAACGAATAAGTATATTTGATAATACATAATATTAACTCATAGTTATTAAGAGTAAGGGCAACAATGGGACAGTCGAACGGGATGGAACTGTCAAATTGATACAGTAAATTGAGTGTTGTGATGAAAATCTCAATAATCTAAAATATTATTTAAACCAAAGCATTAAAATACTCGCATCCAGCTCTCATCCAACCATTGTGTTGATAGATAAAACTACAAATGTAAATAAAAACACATATGAAGAAGGGGAAAAATGTTTAAGTATTTAATGAATTTGTTTTTTTTTACCCGTTGAACTGCGGAAAAGCTGTTTTTTACAATTTAATCTACACTTTGCAACTTAAAAATATAGTAAAAATTATCATAGTACAAGATCGTTTAAAACGATACCAAAGTCCATAGTACGATGGGCATTGTCCTTAGACACACTTCCCGGTGACCGATTGAGCTGTATATGAGTTCGTTAACAATGAAATAATATAGTAGCATGGAGCTTATCGATAGAGCCGAAAGATGTCTATAGGATCTGCATTTTAGCGAACGTAATTTTATCGAGTGTGGGCTCATTAAATTCGTCTCACTAAGCAATGATTGATAGCTATCAATAATATTTTTTTGGCAAAAACGAATAAATCTATACATATAAATAAAATTGGAGTGTCTGTTTTTAATATTGAAATACCCGTTTTTTACTACATGCATATGAATATATATACGGTACATACACCAAAATAACATTTTTTTTTTCAATATTTGTCTGTCTGTCTGTCTGTTTGTTCCGGCTAATCTCTAAAACGGCTGGACCGATTTTGATGGGACTTTTATAGGCAGGTAGCTGATGTAATAAGGAGTAACTTAGGCTACTTTTATTTTAGAAAAATAATGTTGCAATATTCCACGCGGACGAAGTCGCGGGCGGCCGCTAGTAATAAATAAATATGAAAGTTTTTGCCAAATCTAGTAGTGTACTTATGCATTATTACCAGTGATGTGACTTATCTTAGATAAAAGTATCTGAAATACAGATACAAGATACAAAATACGTATTTGTATCTTGTATTTGAAAAACTTTCTAAATATTTTATTTTGTATCTTATATTTAGATACATTTTCCTGGTATCTTTGTATTTTGAAGATACTTTGTTCCCTCAGATACTTTTACTAAAATGAACTTCGCAGGTTTTCTCTCTAAACGCTCTTAAGTCCACATTGGACTTTTTGGCGGGATCGCGAAGTGTCACTTTAATTGTTTTGGTTTTCTTGTTAAATTTTGTGTTGAGGTTGACATTAGTATGTAATAATGGCGTGTTATTGACCACTGAGTGTTTCTGAATATGCATGAGTGTTGGCAAGTGAAACAAAATAGGTTGAAAGGTTCGCGCTCTCTCAAGAAGACCACGAGGAGGCACAAATTGTGCAAGTCATAAATAAAGAAAATAGTCGATATTGTCGGGAACTTAACGAAAGATGGCGACACTATCTTTCTACAAATGTTATCGGTTAAGATGTCCTACCCACCGTCACTCCTGTCGGTCCTCAGATAAGACCGACAGGAGTGACGATGGATGGGACTCGGTCTTGGTATCTTGGCTATGCTGTACCTGGTAACTCATTCTGGAGGGTAGCGGGATCCGAAGCACGGTTTTAGTTGCTGGCCGACCCTATTAGTGCGCTAGCCACGCGTGAAAGGCTAGCCCCGCCAACTCGCGACAAATCCCGAAATGCTCCATCGTGCCAGTTGGCGACTGGAAGGGAGGATCCTATGGCCATTTCGGGGGGGGGTTCGGGCGTCCCCGCAGTCTCCAGGTGAGTTCCCTTTTTTGGTTAGCTTAGCCCAAGGAAACTTCCAATGGTCGACTAAGTAGCGTCTCGACTAAAAACCCTACCCCCCCCCCCCCCCCCAACATTCACCATCATGAAAAGAAGGAATAGGAAGAATTTTAAGCAACGGCTGCACTTCCTCCCATTTAAAGTTCACCTTGCGAACATTAGAGGACTGCACTCAAATCTCCATACGGTCCATCACCATCTGGAGACCGAAAAGCCTCACTTGACGGACGTCCCAAAATCCTGGAAGCTTGCCAATGTGCAACCAGTACCCAAAAAGGGTAGTCGTGCCGACCCATGCAATTACCGACCGATCACCATCACTTCCATACTCTGTAAGGTTATGGAAAAAGTGCTGAACAGCAAGTTGCTCGATCGATCAGAGTAGTTGTCGATGGCTGCTCCTCTAACTCCGTGGCTATTGATGCCGGAGTTTCTCAGGGGTCTGTTCTTTCTGCGACGTTTTTCCTGCTACACATCAATGACCTGTTAATGCCAGGAATTGTTGGGTATGCAGACGACAATACTGTTGTTGAGAGATACCTTTCTAGCGCAAAAGCCAGCGGTGACGACGTGATGTTCATGAGAGGCCATGGTTTAGCGAATAAACCAGAGGCTAAACTACGTTTCCCAGTGGGGTGATAGTAACCTCGTTAATTTCAACGCCTGTAAAACACAAGCGTGTCTTTTTACGGCAAAAAGGAATTCCTTCCAACTAACTCCTACTTTCCGAAGTACATCTGTACCTGTGACCTGACTGTAGCCTCAGTGTCCCATCCCATGCTTAAACTGAAATGGGTATCGCGAAAGGGATATGTAAAAGAACTTGTCCTGTTTTAAACAAGAAAGATCAATCGATCTGAAAAACAAAAATCGGAGGTTTTAAAAAAAACAAAAGATGACTCTTATTATATGTTTCTAGAGGACTCCGATTCCTCTATTGCTAGTGGCGAAAACACAAGCAGCACCAGTGATTTTGAGACACTCCAGTACCTCAACAATAAAGATGTTTATCCTACAATTAAAAAAATATTTCTAAAAGATAACACCTGTTTGCCCAGCTCCCCCCCTGTGGAGCGACTCTTCTCCCTTGGGGGCATGATAATGAGGCCTCATCGAAGGAAGATGAGCGACAATATGTATGAGAAATTAGTTTTACTCAAATGTCAACTAAAACATAAAAAGTCTCAATTTTAATACCTTCATATTTTGTCTTGTCTCTTGTTATCAACGCGATCTATTCGAAAATTGTTATCTCGAACAAATAAACTTAAATTCAATTTTGCATAAGTATTTAAGTATTTTTTATTTATTTCTCCTCACAAAGAAGCTACAATCAATAACAGATTTACACTTTATATATGATGGTATGTGAGGAGCTGGTGTTTGATATGGGAATAACCTGTATTACAAATCACCAGGTCCCCGCCCCACGGATTAGTTTGGACAACAATAACAATAACAATATTTTTATTGAGCTTATTTTAAACTTGTTTGTGTGCTTATTTAAAACTTGTTTAAAACATGTGTTTATGTGAGTGTGTGTGTGCGCGCGCGTGCATGCGTGAGCGCGTTCACGTGTGTGTGCATTTGTGTTTATATGTGTGTGTGTGTGTGTGTGCATTTGTGTGTGTGTGTGTATGTGTATGCATTTGTGTTAATTTAATAGTTTTTTTTTTTATTCATTTTAATCATTTACTAAAACCATATTCTTTTAAAGGATTAAAGTAAGTCTTCAGTTAACCTGTAGCTTAATTTTTGCAACCAACCCTTTAATAGAGTCTTACAGCGGTTTTTTGGCAACTTGTAGATTGACAACAATCTGTTTGCTTTATTGTATAATTGTGAACCTTGGTAGCAGAAGAAGCGGTGTGAAAAACTAGTGTTAAACCTTCTCCCATAACACACTATGTCTTTACGTCTTCTCACATTAAATTTATGTGGTTCATATTTAGTTAAAGAATGTTGTTTAAGTAGAGTTTGTAGAATAAAGAGTAGACGAACTGTCAAGACCCCACTCTTTTCATAAAGGTCAGAGGTTGGATGACGATATGGCAAGGATAAGCTAACTTTCAGAATTGCTCTTTGGGCTCTTTCAAGTTTTAAGAGAGCTGATTTAGCAGCACCACCCCAAACTAATATACAATATGAAAGTACAGACTGACAGAGTGCATAATAAACGGATCTTATTAACTTTTTATCTGCAATATGCCTAAGGTTTTTAAATATGACCATCAACTTACGAACCCTTGATGTGACCGTGTCGATATGCAAGTGAAAGTTGAGTCTGTCATCAATCATAACACCAAGGTACTTAACACACGTTGCTCTTTGCAATCTAGGGCATGAGCACGATTTGTCATTGTCACTGTTGCAGTTGTGAGATATAATTCCGTAGTTAGAGGTGTAAGAGCAATTGTCTCTAAGAGAGAAGGTCACGAAGTGAGTCTTTTCCACATTAAGACTTAGGACATTAGCTCTCAGCCATTGTGCCACAAGATTGAACCCATTTTGAGCGTATGAAAAAACTTCATCCCAAGTATTCCCACTAAAAAGTAAGGCTGTATCATCAGCAAAGGTAACAACCCTAGCATTAGGAAGTACCTGCTGACACAAATCATTGATATAAATCAAAAATAGGGTTGGTCCTAATATGCTACCTTGTGGCACTCCGTAACACACAGGGAGCTCTTCACTGATGTACCTGTCAATCTGGACACACTGCGTACGATTTGAAAGATAATCCCTGAAAAGTTTCAACTGGAGGTCCCGAACACCAAGACTTTCAAGTTTGCTAATCAGAATATCTGCAGAGACCGTGTCAAAAGCCTTAGCTATATCCAGAAAAACTGCCACAGTTTTTTTATTATCATCTAAATTGTTCACAATAAAATCAGTGACTTCATGGACTGCATCAACTGTTGATTTTCCCGTACGAAAACCAAATTGAGCCTGAGCTAGCAATTTTTTTTCTTCTAGATATTTCACCAATCGACTGTTGATAATGCGCTCTAGAATTTTAGACAAAGTTGGCAGAATCGAGATTGGTCTATAGTTATTGACACGGTCTCTGGCACCGTTCTTATGAATCGGGATTATTCTTGACCTCTTCAGTGATAAGGGAAAAACTCCAGTTGAAATGGCTAAATTACAAATGTGTGTGATAGGGGGCGTTAAAATAACGTTTAAAGTCCTAAGGATGTCAGCTGTGATTAAATCCAATCCCACAGCACAGTCAATTTTAAGATTATTGATGAGAGAATCAACTTCATTACAATCAGTAGGTAATAACACAAACGAATTAGGGCTACTACTACAGTGCTTTGGGGTATTTGAACTAGAACTGAAAAGAATTTTTTCAGCCAATTGTTTTCCCATATTGGCAAAGAAAAAGTTGACGTCATTGATTGATTGCAATGGACCATTTTGAGAAAGTAATTCGGATGGACTCTCTGTATTCCTCTTCGTAAATGTGATGTCTTTAATAATGCGCCAAAGTTTTTTGTTATTATTTTTGGCATTTTGTATCTCTCGTTTATCATATTCTAATTTCACTTTTTTTAGGATAATGGAGCAGAAATTTCTATATCGCTTATAGGTGACTCTTACGACTTCATTATATGGATCTTTTTTTAACTTTTTATAGAGCTTATTCCGGTTACGCAAACACCTTAACAGCCCTGGTGTAATCCAGGGTTTGATGATTCTTTTAGATTTCGAGACTGTAGCGGACTTTGTACAAGAAATAATTAGTTTGTGCAGAGTCTCAATAAAGAAGTTAGTTGCAACATTAGCATCACTCATTAAATACAAAGGGGTAAAATCCGTCTCTCTCAGAGCATTACCTAAACTGATCTTGTCCAGAATATTTTTTATTTTAGGCGATTTTATTACAGGCTTAGTTGTTAAATAGAGTGCCACACTTTCATGATCAGTGACACAGGTTTGAAGTACAAGACACCGAGCTGATGACCTCGACTTCAACATGACATGATCCAAACATGTTTTATTGTGTGTTGAAATAGTGTGGGCAGGCAACACTCCATGGAAGGCTAACATATCAAGATAAGGGGCCTTTCTATTATCTAAACTATCTTTTGAAATGTCTATATTTATATCACCTGTTACGATAATGTTTTGAATATATGAGTATTTTTGTAAGGTATCATTCAATGAATTAATAAAATTATCTGTATTTTTATAACCTGGGGGTCGATATATCGCAAAAATTATGGTGTTGGAGTTTATTTATATACTTAAACAATTAGAATCTAAAACAATTTCTTCTTGATGAACTATGTTTAATGTATCCTTGAAGAAAACAACTACACCCTCATTTTGTGTGCGATTGTTAGCGGTTGCAACTTGTTTGTAACCCTCCATGGTAGGTATATTTGGGGTACATGGAAGCCAACATTCCGTTAGCACAATACAGTCCCAGTCTACGTTACAACCACAAAGAAAAGGCAAGAGTCCATCCAGATTACACTTAATACTTCTGATATTCTGATGAAACAATTTTAAGCATTCACCCGAATCTAGTAGAAGAGACTGACAATCATCCATATCGCACTTTAAAGATTCTGCAACAGTGTACAAATCAAAGTCGCTTTGTAATTCACTAATCTTATCCAGTGATGCCATTGAAATAGACTACATGTTCCGGAGCTAAAGTATAAACTTTGCAAGTTGCTGAACAGCAAGTTGCTCGATCGATCAGAGTAGTTGTCGATGGCTGCTCCTCTAACTCCGTGGCTATTGATGCCGGAGTTTCTCAGGGGTCTGTTCTTTCTGCGACGTTTTTCCTGCTACACATCAATGACCTGTTAATGCCAGGAATTGTTGGGTATGCAGACGACAATACTGTTGTTGAGAGATACCTTTCTAGCGCAAAAGCCAGCGGTGACGACGTGATGTTCATGAGAGGCCATGGTTTAGCGAATAAACCAGAGGCTAAACTACGTTTCCCAGTGGGGTGATAGTAACCTCGTTAATTTCAACGCCTGTAAAACACAAGCGTGTCTTTTTACGGCAAAAAGGAATTCCTTCCAACTAACTCCTACTTTCCGAAGTACATCTGTACCTGTGACCTGACTGTAGCCTCAGTGTCCCATCCCATGCTTAAACTGAAATGGGTATCGCGAAAGGGATATGTAAAAGAACTTGTCCTGTTTTAAACAAGAAAGATCAATCGATCTGAAAAACAAAAATCGGAGGTTTTAAAAAAAACAAAAGATGACTCTTATTATATGTTTCTAGAGGACTCCGATTCCTCTATTGCTAGTGGCGAAAACACAAGCAGCACCAGTGATTTTGAGACACTCCAGTACCTCAACAATAAAGATGTTTATCCTACAATTAAAAAAATATTTCTAAAAGATAACACCTGTTTGCCCAGCTCCCCCCCTGTGGAGCGACTCTTCTCCCTTGGGGGCATGATAATGAGGCCTCATCGAAGGAAGATGAGCGACAATATGTATGAGAAATTAGTTTTACTCAAATGTCAACTAAAACATAAAAAGTCTCAATTTTAATACCTTCATATTTTGTCTTGTCTCTTGTTATCAACGCGATCTATTCGAAAATTGTTATCTCGAACAAATAAACTTAAATTCAATTTTGCATAAGTATTTAAGTATTTTTTATTTATTTCTCCTCACAAAGAAGCTACAATCAATAACAGATTTACACTTTATATATGATGGTATGTGAGGAGCTGGTGTTTGATATGGGAATAACCTGTATTACAAATCACCAGGTCCCCGCCCCACGGATTAGTTTGGACAACAATAACAATAACAATATTTTTATTGAGCTTATTTTAAACTTGTTTGTGTGCTTATTTAAAACTTGTTTAAAACATGTGTTTATGTGAGTGTGTGTGTGCGCGCGCGTGCATGCGTGAGCGCGTTCACGTGTGTGTGCATTTGTGTTTATATGTGTGTGTGTGTGTGCATTTGTGTGTGTGTGTGTATGTGTATGCATTTGTGTTAATTTAATAGTTTTTTTTTTTATTCATTTTAATCATTTACTAAAACCATATTCTTTTAAAGGATTAAAGTAAGTCTTCAGTTAACCTGTAGCTTAATTTTTGCAACCAACCCTTTAATAGAGTCTTACAGCGGTTTTTTGGCAACTTGTAGATTGACAACAATCTGTTTGCTTTATTGTATAATTGTGAACCTTGGTAGCAGAAGAAGCGGTGTGAAAAACTAGTGTTAAACCTTCTCCCATAACACACTATGTCTTTACGTCTTCTCACATTAAATTTATGTGGTTCATATTTAGTTAAAGAATGTTGTTTAAGTAGAGTTTGTAGAATAAAGAGTAGACGAACTGTCAAGACCCCACTCTTTTCATAAAGGTCAGAGGTTGGATGACGATATGGCAAGGATAAGCTAACTTTCAGAATTGCTCTTTGGGCTCTTTCAAGTTTTAAGAGAGCTGATTTAGCAGCACCACCCCAAACTAATATACAATATGAAAGTACAGACTGACAGAGTGCATAATAAACGGATCTTATTAACTTTTTATCTGCAATATGCCTAAGGTTTTTAAATATGACCATCAACTTACGAACCCTTGATGTGACCGTGTCGATATGCAAGTGAAAGTTGAGTCTGTCATCAATCATAACACCAAGGTACTTAACACACGTTGCTCTTTGCAATCTAGGGCATGAGCACGATTTGTCATTGTCACTGTTGCAGTTGTGAGATATAATTCCGTAGTTAGAGGTGTAAGAGCAATTGTCTCTAAGAGAGAAGGTCACGAAGTGAGTCTTTTCCACATTAAGACTTAGGACATTAGCTCTCAGCCATTGTGCCACAAGATTGAACCCATTTTGAGCGTATGAAAAAACTTCATCCCAAGTATTCCCACTAAAAAGTAAGGCTGTATCATCAGCAAAGGTAACAACCCTAGCATTAGGAAGTACCTGCTGACACAAATCATTGATATAAATCAAAAATAGGGTTGGTCCTAATATGCTACCTTGTGGCACTCCGTAACACACAGGGAGCTCTTCACTGATGTACCTGTCAATCTGGACACACTGCGTACGATTTGAAAGATAATCCCTGAAAAGTTTCAACTGGAGGTCCCGAACACCAAGACTTTCAAGTTTGCTAATCAGAATATCTGCAGAGACCGTGTCAAAAGCCTTAGCTATATCCAGAAAAACTGCCACAGTTTTTTTATTATCATCTAAATTGTTCACAATAAAATCAGTGACTTCATGGACTGCATCAACTGTTGATTTTCCCGTACGAAAACCAAATTGAGCCTGAGCTAGCAATTTTTTTTCTTCTAGATATTTCACCAATCGACTGTTGATAATGCGCTCTAGAATTTTAGACAAAGTTGGCAGAATCGAGATTGGTCTATAGTTATTGACACGGTCTCTGGCACCGTTCTTATGAATCGGGATTATTCTTGACCTCTTCAGTGATAAGGGAAAAACTCCAGTTGAAATGGCTAAATTACAAATGTGTGTGATAGGGGGCGTTAAAATAACGTTTAAAGTCCTAAGGATGTCAGCTGTGATTAAATCCAATCCCACAGCACAGTCAATTTTAAGATTATTGATGAGAGAATCAACTTCATTACAATCAGTAGGTAATAACACAAACGAATTAGGGCTACTACTACAGTGCTTTGGGGTATTTGAACTAGAACTGAAAAGAATTTTTTCAGCCAATTGTTTTCCCATATTGGCAAAGAAAAAGTTGACGTCATTGATTGATTGCAATGGACCATTTTGAGAAAGTAATTCGGATGGACTCTCTGTATTCCTCTTCGTAAATGTGATGTCTTTAATAATGCGCCAAAGTTTTTTGTTATTATTTTTGGCATTTTGTATCTCTCGTTTATCATATTCTAATTTCACTTTTTTTAGGATAATGGAGCAGAAATTTCTATATCGCTTATAGGTGACTCTTACGACTTCATTATATGGATCTTTTTTTAACTTTTTATAGAGCTTATTCCGGTTACGCAAACACCTTAACAGCCCTGGTGTAATCCAGGGTTTGATGATTCTTTTAGATTTCGAGACTGTAGCGGACTTTGTACAAGAAATAATTAGTTTGTGCAGAGTCTCAATAAAGAAGTTAGTTGCAACATTAGCATCACTCATTAAATACAAAGGGGTAAAATCCGTCTCTCTCAGAGCATTACCTAAACTGATCTTGTCCAGAATATTTTTTATTTTAGGCGATTTTATTACAGGCTTAGTTGTTAAATAGAGTGCCACACTTTCATGATCAGTGACACAGGTTTGAAGTACAAGACACCGAGCTGATGACCTCGACTTCAACATGACATGATCCAAACATGTTTTATTGTGTGTTGAAATAGTGTGGGCAGGCAACACTCCATGGAAGGCTAACATATCAAGATAAGGGGCCTTTCTATTATCTAAACTATCTTTTGAAATGTCTATATTTATATCACCTGTTACGATAATGTTTTGAATATATGAGTATTTTTGTAAGGTATCATTCAATGAATTAATAAAATTATCTGTATTTTTATAACCTGGGGGTCGATATATCGCAAAAATTATGGTGTTGGAGTTTATTTATATACTTAAACAATTAGAATCTAAAACAATTTCTTCTTGATGAACTATGTTTAATGTATCCTTGAAGAAAACAACTACACCCTCATTTTGTGTGCGATTGTTAGCGGTTGCAACTTGTTTGTAACCCTCCATGGTAGGTATATTTGGGGTACATGGAAGCCAACATTCCGTTAGCACAATACAGTCCCAGTCTACGTTACAACCACAAAGAAAAGGCAAGAGTCCATCCAGATTACACTTAATACTTCTGATATTCTGATGAAACAATTTTAAGCATTCACCCGAATCTAGTAGAAGAGACTGACAATCATCCATATCGCACTTTAAAGATTCTGCAACAGTGTACAAATCAAAGTCGCTTTGTAATTCACTAATCTTATCCAGTGATGCCATTGAAATAGACTACATGTTCCGGAGCTAAAGTATAAACTTTGCAAGTTGCTGAACAGCAAGTTGCTCGATCGATCAGAGTAGTTGTCGATGGCTGCTCCTCTAACTCCGTGGCTATTGATGCCGGAGTTTCTCAGGGGTCTGTTCTTTCTGCGACGTTTTTCCTGCTACACATCAATGACCTGTTAATGCCAGGAATTGTTGGGTATGCAGACGACAATACTGTTGTTGAGAGATACCTTTCTAGCGCAAAAGCCAGCGGTGACGACGTGATGTTCATGAGAGGCCATGGTTTAGCGAATAAACCAGAGGCTAAACTACGTTTCCCAGTGGGGTGATAGTAACCTCGTTAATTTCAACGCCTGTAAAACACAAGCGTGTCTTTTTACGGCAAAAAGGAATTCCTTCCAACTAACTCCTACTTTCCGAAGTACATCTGTACCTGTGACCTGACTGTAGCCTCAGTGTCCCATCCCATGCTTAAACTGAAATGGGTATCGCGAAAGGGATATGTAAAAGAACTTGTCCTGTTTGAAACAAGAAAGATCAATCGATCTGAAAAACAAAAATCGGAGGTTTTAAAAAAAACAAAAGATGACTCTTATTATATGTTTCTAGAGGACTCCGATTCCTCTATTGCTAGTGGCGAAAACACAAGCAGCACCAGTGATTTTGAGACACTCCAGTACCTCAACAATAAAGATGTTTATCCTACAATTAAAAAAATATTTCTAAAAGATAACACCTGTTTGCCCAGCTCCCCCCCTGTGGAGCGACTCTTCTCCCTTGGGGGCATGATAATGAGGCCTCATCGAAGGAAGATGAGCGACAATATGTATGAGAAATTAGTTTTACTCAAATGTCAACTAAAACATAAAAAGTCTCAATTTTAATACCTTCATATTTTGTCTTGTCTCTTGTTATCAACGCGATCTATTCGAAAATTGTTATCTCGAACAAATAAACTTAAATTCAATTTTGCATAAGTATTTAAGTATTTTTTATTTATTTCTCCTCACAAAGAAGCTACAATCAATAACAGATTTACACTTTATATATGATGGTATGTGAGGAGCTGGTGTTTGATATGGGAATAACCTGTATTACAAATCACCAGGTCCCCGCCCCACGGATTAGTTTGGACAACAATAACAATAACAATATTTTTATTGAGCTTATTTTAAACTTGTTTGTGTGCTTATTTAAAACTTGTTTAAAACATGTGTTTATGTGAGTGTGTGTGTGCGCGCGCGTGCATGCGTGAGCGCGTTCACGTGTGTGTGCATTTGTGTTTATATGTGTGTGTGTGTGTGCATTTGTGTGTGTGTGTGTATGTGTATGCATTTGTGTTAATTTAATAGTTTTTTTTTTTATTCATTTTAATCATTTACTAAAACCATATTCTTTTAAAGGATTAAAGTAAGTCTTCAGTTAACCTGTAGCTTAATTTTTGCAACCAACCCTTTAATAGAGTCTTACAGCGGTTTTTTGGCAACTTGTAGATTGACAACAATCTGTTTGCTTTATTGTATAATTGTGAACCTTGGTAGCAGAAGAAGCGGTGTGAAAAACTAGTGTTAAACCTTCTCCCATAACACACTATGTCTTTACGTCTTCTCACATTAAATTTATGTGGTTCATATTTAGTTAAAGAATGTTGTTTAAGTAGAGTTTGTAGAATAAAGAGTAGACGAACTGTCAAGACCCCACTCTTTTCATAAAGGTCAGAGGTTGGATGACGATATGGCAAGGATAAGCTAACTTTCAGAATTGCTCTTTGGGCTCTTTCAAGTTTTAAGAGAGCTGATTTAGCAGCACCACCCCAAACTAATATACAATATGAAAGTACAGACTGACAGAGTGCATAATAAACGGATCTTATTAACTTTTTATCTGCAATATGCCTAAGGTTTTTAAATATGACCATCAACTTACGAACCCTTGATGTGACCGTGTCGATATGCAAGTGAAAGTTGAGTCTGTCATCAATCATAACACCAAGGTACTTAACACACGTTGCTCTTTGCAATCTAGGGCATGAGCACGATTTGTCATTGTCACTGTTGCAGTTGTGAGATATAATTCCGTAGTTAGAGGTGTAAGAGCAATTGTCTCTAAGAGAGAAGGTCACGAAGTGAGTCTTTTCCACATTAAGACTTAGGACATTAGCTCTCAGCCATTGTGCCACAAGATTGAACCCATTTTGAGCGTATGAAAAAACTTCATCCCAAGTATTCCCACTAAAAAGTAAGGCTGTATCATCAGCAAAGGTAACAACCCTAGCATTAGGAAGTACCTGCTGACACAAATCATTGATATAAATCAAAAATAGGGTTGGTCCTAATATGCTACCTTGTGGCACTCCGTAACACACAGGGAGCTCTTCACTGATGTACCTGTCAATCTGGACACACTGCGTACGATTTGAAAGATAATCCCTGAAAAGTTTCAACTGGAGGTCCCGAACACCAAGACTTTCAAGTTTGCTAATCAGAATATCTGCAGAGACCGTGTCAAAAGCCTTAGCTATATCCAGAAAAACTGCCACAGTTTTTTTATTATCATCTAAATTGTTCACAATAAAATCAGTGACTTCATGGACTGCATCAACTGTTGATTTTCCCGTACGAAAACCAAATTGAGCCTGAGCTAGCAATTTTTTTTCTTCTAGATATTTCACCAATCGACTGTTGATAATGCGCTCTAGAATTTTAGACAAAGTTGGCAGAATCGAGATTGGTCTATAGTTATTGACACGGTCTCTGGCACCGTTCTTATGAATCGGGATTATTCTTGACCTCTTCAGTGATAAGGGAAAAACTCCAGTTGAAATGGCTAAATTACAAATGTGTGTGATAGGGGGCGTTAAAATAACGTTTAAAGTCCTAAGGATGTCAGCTGTGATTAAATCCAATCCCACAGCACAGTCAATTTTAAGATTATTGATGAGAGAATCAACTTCATTACAATCAGTAGGTAATAACACAAACGAATTAGGGCTACTACTACAGTGCTTTGGGGTATTTGAACTAGAACTGAAAAGAATTTTTTCAGCCAATTGTTTTCCCATATTGGCAAAGAAAAAGTTGACGTCATTGATTGATTGCAATGGACCATTTTGAGAAAGTAATTCGGATGGACTCTCTGTATTCCTCTTCGTAAATGTGATGTCTTTAATAATGCGCCAAAGTTTTTTGTTATTATTTTTGGCATTTTGTATCTCTCGTTTATCATATTCTAATTTCACTTTTTTTAGGATAATGGAGCAGAAATTTCTATATCGCTTATAGGTGACTCTTACGACTTCATTATATGGATCTTTTTTTAACTTTTTATAGAGCTTATTCCGGTTACGCAAACACCTTAACAGCCCTGGTGTAATCCAGGGTTTGATGATTCTTTTAGATTTCGAGACTGTAGCGGACTTTGTACAAGAAATAATTAGTTTGTGCAGAGTCTCAATAAAGAAGTTAGTTGCAACATTAGCATCACTCATTAAATACAAAGGGGTAAAATCCGTCTCTCTCAGAGCATTACCTAAACTGATCTTGTCCAGAATATTTTTTATTTTAGGCGATTTTATTACAGGCTTAGTTGTTAAATAGAGTGCCACACTTTCATGATCAGTGACACAGGTTTGAAGTACAAGACACCGAGCTGATGACCTCGACTTCAACATGACATGATCCAAACATGTTTTATTGTGTGTTGAAATAGTGTGGGCAGGCAACACTCCATGGAAGGCTAACATATCAAGATAAGGGGCCTTTCTATTATCTAAACTATCTTTTGAAATGTCTATATTTATATCACCTGTTACGATAATGTTTTGAATATATGAGTATTTTTGTAAGGTATCATTCAATGAATTAATAAAATTATCTGTATTTTTATAACCTGGGGGTCGATATATCGCAAAAATTATGGTGTTGGAGTTTATTTATATACTTAAACAATTAGAATCTAAAACAATTTCTTCTTGATGAACTATGTTTAATGTATCCTTGAAGAAAACAACTACACCCTCATTTTGTGTGCGATTGTTAGCGGTTGCAACTTGTTTGTAACCCTCCATGGTAGGTATATTTGGGGTACATGGAAGCCAACATTCCGTTAGCACAATACAGTCCCAGTCTACGTTACAACCACAAAGAAAAGGCAAGAGTCCATCCAGATTACACTTAATACTTCTGATATTCTGATGAAACAATTTTAAGCATTCACCCGAATCTAGTAGAAGAGACTGACAATCATCCATATCGCACTTTAAAGATTCTGCAACAGTGTACAAATCAAAGTCGCTTTGTAATTCACTAATCTTATCCAGTGATGCCATTGAAATAGACTACATGTTCCGGAGCTAAAGTATAAACTTTGCAAGTTGCTGAACAGCAAGTTGCTCGATCGATCAGAGTAGTTGTCGATGGCTGCTCCTCTAACTCCGTGGCTATTGATGCCGGAGTTTCTCAGGGGTCTGTTCTTTCTGCGACGTTTTTCCTGCTACACATCAATGACCTGTTAATGCCAGGAATTGTTGGGTATGCAGACGACAATACTGTTGTTGAGAGATACCTTTCTAGCGCAAAAGCCAGCGGTGACGACGTGATGTTCATGAGAGGCCATGGTTTAGCGAATAAACCAGAGGCTAAACTACGTTTCCCAGTGGGGTGATAGTAACCTCGTTAATTTCAACGCCTGTAAAACACAAGCGTGTCTTTTTACGGCAAAAAGGAATTCCTTCCAACTAACTCCTACTTTCCGAAGTACATCTGTACCTGTGACCTGACTGTAGCCTCAGTGTCCCATCCCATGCTTAAACTGAAATGGGTATCGCGAAAGGGATATGTAAAAGAACTTGTCCTGTTTGAAACAAGAAAGATCAATCGATCTGAAAAACAAAAATCGGAGGTTTTAAAAAAAACAAAAGATGACTCTTATTATATGTTTCTAGAGGACTCCGATTCCTCTATTGCTAGTGGCGAAAACACAAGCAGCACCAGTGATTTTGAGACACTCCAGTACCTCAACAATAAAGATGTTTATCCTACAATTAAAAAAATATTTCTAAAAGATAACACCTGTTTGCCCAGCTCCCCCCCTGTGGAGCGACTCTTCTCCCTTGGGGGCATGATAATGAGGCCTCATCGAAGGAAGATGAGCGACAATATGTATGAGAAATTAGTTTTACTCAAATGTCAACTAAAACATAAAAAGTCTCAATTTTAATACCTTCATATTTTGTCTTGTCTCTTGTTATCAACGCGATCTATTCGAAAATTGTTATCTCGAACAAATAAACTTAAATTCAATTTTGCATAAGTATTTAAGTATTTTTTATTTATTTCTCCTCACAAAGAAGCTACAATCAATAACAGATTTACACTTTATATATGATGGTATGTGAGGAGCTGGTGTTTGATATGGGAATAACCTGTATTACAAATCACCAGGTCCCCGCCCCACGGATTAGTTTGGACAACAATAACAATAACAATATTTTTATTGAGCTTATTTTAAACTTGTTTGTGTGCTTATTTAAAACTTGTTTAAAACATGTGTTTATGTGAGTGTGTGTGTGCGCGCGCGTGCATGCGTGAGCGCGTTCACGTGTGTGTGCATTTGTGTTTATATGTGTGTGTGTGTGTGCATTTGTGTGTGTGTGTGTATGTGTATGCATTTGTGTTAATTTAATAGTTTTTTTTTTTATTCATTTTAATCATTTACTAAAACCATATTCTTTTAAAGGATTAAAGTAAGTCTTCAGTTAACCTGTAGCTTAATTTTTGCAACCAACCCTTTAATAGAGTCTTACAGCGGTTTTTTGGCAACTTGTAGATTGACAACAATCTGTTTGCTTTATTGTATAATTGTGAACCTTGGTAGCAGAAGAAGCGGTGTGAAAAACTAGTGTTAAACCTTCTCCCATAACACACTATGTCTTTACGTCTTCTCACATTAAATTTATGTGGTTCATATTTAGTTAAAGAATGTTGTTTAAGTAGAGTTTGTAGAATAAAGAGTAGACGAACTGTCAAGACCCCACTCTTTTCATAAAGGTCAGAGGTTGGATGACGATATGGCAAGGATAAGCTAACTTTCAGAATTGCTCTTTGGGCTCTTTCAAGTTTTAAGAGAGCTGATTTAGCAGCACCACCCCAAACTAATATACAATATGAAAGTACAGACTGACAGAGTGCATAATAAACGGATCTTATTAACTTTTTATCTGCAATATGCCTAAGGTTTTTAAATATGACCATCAACTTACGAACCCTTGATGTGACCGTGTCGATATGCAAGTGAAAGTTGAGTCTGTCATCAATCATAACACCAAGGTACTTAACACACGTTGCTCTTTGCAATCTAGGGCATGAGCACGATTTGTCATTGTCACTGTTGCAGTTGTGAGATATAATTCCGTAGTTAGAGGTGTAAGAGCAATTGTCTCTAAGAGAGAAGGTCACGAAGTGAGTCTTTTCCACATTAAGACTTAGGACATTAGCTCTCAGCCATTGTGCCACAAGATTGAACCCATTTTGAGCGTATGAAAAAACTTCATCCCAAGTATTCCCACTAAAAAGTAAGGCTGTATCATCAGCAAAGGTAACAACCCTAGCATTAGGAAGTACCTGCTGACACAAATCATTGATATAAATCAAAAATAGGGTTGGTCCTAATATGCTACCTTGTGGCACTCCGTAACACACAGGGAGCTCTTCACTGATGTACCTGTCAATCTGGACACACTGCGTACGATTTGAAAGATAATCCCTGAAAAGTTTCAACTGGAGGTCCCGAACACCAAGACTTTCAAGTTTGCTAATCAGAATATCTGCAGAGACCGTGTCAAAAGCCTTAGCTATATCCAGAAAAACTGCCACAGTTTTTTTATTATCATCTAAATTGTTCACAATAAAATCAGTGACTTCATGGACTGCATCAACTGTTGATTTTCCCGTACGAAAACCAAATTGAGCCTGAGCTAGCAATTTTTTTTCTTCTAGATATTTCACCAATCGACTGTTGATAATGCGCTCTAGAATTTTAGACAAAGTTGGCAGAATCGAGATTGGTCTATAGTTATTGACACGGTCTCTGGCACCGTTCTTATGAATCGGGATTATTCTTGACCTCTTCAGTGATAAGGGAAAAACTCCAGTTGAAATGGCTAAATTACAAATGTGTGTGATAGGGGGCGTTAAAATAACGTTTAAAGTCCTAAGGATGTCAGCTGTGATTAAATCCAATCCCACAGCACAGTCAATTTTAAGATTATTGATGAGAGAATCAACTTCATTACAATCAGTAGGTAATAACACAAACGAATTAGGGCTACTACTACAGTGCTTTGGGGTATTTGAACTAGAACTGAAAAGAATTTTTTCAGCCAATTGTTTTCCCATATTGGCAAAGAAAAAGTTGACGTCATTGATTGATTGCAATGGACCATTTTGAGAAAGTAATTCGGATGGACTCTCTGTATTCCTCTTCGTAAATGTGATGTCTTTAATAATGCGCCAAAGTTTTTTGTTATTATTTTTGGCATTTTGTATCTCTCGTTTATCATATTCTAATTTCACTTTTTTTAGGATAATGGAGCAGAAATTTCTATATCGCTTATAGGTGACTCTTACGACTTCATTATATGGATCTTTTTTTAACTTTTTATAGAGCTTATTCCGGTTACGCAAACACCTTAACAGCCCTGGTGTAATCCAGGGTTTGATGATTCTTTTAGATTTCGAGACTGTAGCGGACTTTGTACAAGAAATAATTAGTTTGTGCAGAGTCTCAATAAAGAAGTTAGTTGCAACATTAGCATCACTCATTAAATACAAAGGGGTAAAATCCGTCTCTCTCAGAGCATTACCTAAACTGATCTTGTCCAGAATATTTTTTATTTTAGGCGATTTTATTACAGGCTTAGTTGTTAAATAGAGTGCCACACTTTCATGATCAGTGACACAGGTTTGAAGTACAAGACACCGAGCTGATGACCTCGACTTCAACATGACATGATCCAAACATGTTTTATTGTGTGTTGAAATAGTGTGGGCAGGCAACACTCCATGGAAGGCTAACATATCAAGATAAGGGGCCTTTCTATTATCTAAACTATCTTTTGAAATGTCTATATTTATATCACCTGTTACGATAATGTTTTGAATATATGAGTATTTTTGTAAGGTATCATTCAATGAATTAATAAAATTATCTGTATTTTTATAACCTGGGGGTCGATATATCGCAAAAATTATGGTGTTGGAGTTTATTTATATACTTAAACAATTAGAATCTAAAACAATTTCTTCTTGATGAACTATGTTTAATGTATCCTTGAAGAAAACAACTACACCCTCATTTTGTGTGCGATTGTTAGCGGTTGCAACTTGTTTGTAACCCTCCATGGTAGGTATATTTGGGGTACATGGAAGCCAACATTCCGTTAGCACAATACAGTCCCAGTCTACGTTACAACCACAAAGAAAAGGCAAGAGTCCATCCAGATTACACTTAATACTTCTGATATTCTGATGAAACAATTTTAAGCATTCACCCGAATCTAGTAGAAGAGACTGACAATCATCCATATCGCACTTTAAAGATTCTGCAACAGTGTACAAATCAAAGTCGCTTTGTAATTCACTAATCTTATCCAGTGATGCCATTGAAATAGACTACATGTTCCGGAGCTAAAGTATAAACTTTGCAAGTTGCTGAACAGCAAGTTGCTCGATCGATCAGAGTAGTTGTCGATGGCTGCTCCTCTAACTCCGTGGCTATTGATGCCGGAGTTTCTCAGGGGTCTGTTCTTTCTGCGACGTTTTTCCTGCTACACATCAATGACCTGTTAATGCCAGGAATTGTTGGGTATGCAGACGACAATACTGTTGTTGAGAGATACCTTTCTAGCGCAAAAGCCAGCGGTGACGACGTGATGTTCATGAGAGGCCATGGTTTAGCGAATAAACCAGAGGCTAAACTACGTTTCCCAGTGGGGTGATAGTAACCTCGTTAATTTCAACGCCTGTAAAACACAAGCGTGTCTTTTTACGGCAAAAAGGAATTCCTTCCAACTAACTCCTACTTTCCGAAGTACATCTGTACCTGTGACCTGACTGTAGCCTCAGTGTCCCATCCCATGCTTAAACTGAAATGGGTATCGCGAAAGGGATATGTAAAAGAACTTGTCCTGTTTGAAACAAGAAAGATCAATCGATCTGAAAAACAAAAATCGGAGGTTTTAAAAAAAACAAAAGATGACTCTTATTATATGTTTCTAGAGGACTCCGATTCCTCTATTGCTAGTGGCGAAAACACAAGCAGCACCAGTGATTTTGAGACACTCCAGTACCTCAACAATAAAGATGTTTATCCTACAATTAAAAAAATATTTCTAAAAGATAACACCTGTTTGCCCAGCTCCCCCCCTGTGGAGCGACTCTTCTCCCTTGGGGGCATGATAATGAGGCCTCATCGAAGGAAGATGAGCGACAATATGTATGAGAAATTAGTTTTACTCAAATGTCAACTAAAACATAAAAAGTCTCAATTTTAATACCTTCATATTTTGTCTTGTCTCTTGTTATCAACGCGATCTATTCGAAAATTGTTATCTCGAACAAATAAACTTAAATTCAATTTTGCATAAGTATTTAAGTATTTTTTATTTATTTCTCCTCACAAAGAAGCTACAATCAATAACAGATTTACACTTTATATATGATGGTATGTGAGGAGCTGGTGTTTGATATGGGAATAACCTGTATTACAAATCACCAGGTCCCCGCCCCACGGATTAGTTTGGACAACAATAACAATAACAATATTTTTATTGAGCTTATTTAAAACTTGTTTGTGTGCTTATTTAAAACTTGTTTAAAACATGTGTTTATGTGAGTGTGTGTGTGCGCGCGCGTGCATGCGTGAGCGCGTTCACGTGTGTGTGCATTTGTGTTTATATGTGTGTGTGTGTGTGTGTGCATTTGTGTGTGTGTGTGTATGTGTATGCATTTGTGTTAATTTAATAGTTTTTTTTTTTATTCATTTTAATCATTTACTAAAACCATATTCTTTTAAAGGATTAAAGTAAGTCTTCAGTTAACCTGTAGCTTAATTTTTGCAACCAACCCTTTAATAGAGTCTTACAGCGGTTTTTTGGCAACTTGTAGATTGACAACAATCTGTTTGCTTTATTGTATAATTGTGAACCTTGGTAGCAGAAGAAGCGGTGTGAAAAACTAGTGTTAAACCTTCTCCCATAACACACTATGTCTTTACGTCTTCTCACATTAAATTTATGTGGTTCATATTTAGTTAAAGAATGTTGTTTAAGTAGAGTTTGTAGAATAAAGAGTAGACGAACTGTCAAGACCCCACTCTTTTCATAAAGGTCAGAGGTTGGATGACGATATGGCAAGGATAAGCTAACTTTCAGAATTGCTCTTTGGGCTCTTTCAAGTTTTAAGAGAGCTGATTTAGCAGCACCACCCCAAACTAATATACAATATGAAAGTACAGACTGACAGAGTGCATAATAAACGGATCTTATTAACTTTTTATCTGCAATATGCCTAAGGTTTTTAAATATGACCATCAACTTACGAACCCTTGATGTGACCGTGTCGATATGCAAGTGAAAGTTGAGTCTGTCATCAATCATAACACCAAGGTACTTAACACACGTTGCTCTTTGCAATCTAGGGCATGAGCACGATTTGTCATTGTCACTGTTGCAGTTGTGAGATATAATTCCGTAGTTAGAGGTGTAAGAGCAATTGTCTCTAAGAGAGAAGGTCACGAAGTGAGTCTTTTCCACATTAAGACTTAGGACATTAGCTCTCAGCCATTGTGCCACAAGATTGAACCCATTTTGAGCGTATGAAAAAACTTCATCCCAAGTATTCCCACTAAAAAGTAAGGCTGTATCATCAGCAAAGGTAACAACCCTAGCATTAGGAAGTACCTGCTGACACAAATCATTGATATAAATCAAAAATAGGGTTGGTCCTAATATGCTACCTTGTGGCACTCCGTAACACACAGGGAGCTCTTCACTGATGTACCTGTCAATCTGGACACACTGCGTACGATTTGAAAGATAATCCCTGAAAAGTTTCAACTGGAGGTCCCGAACACCAAGACTTTCAAGTTTGCTAATCAGAATATCTGCAGAGACCGTGTCAAAAGCCTTAGCTATATCCAGAAAAACTGCCACAGTTTTTTTATTATCATCTAAATTGTTCACAATAAAATCAGTGACTTCAT
The DNA here is from genome assembly GCA_927399485.1 of Calamotropha paludella. Taxonomy (NCBI): domain Eukaryota; kingdom Metazoa; phylum Arthropoda; class Insecta; order Lepidoptera; family Crambidae; genus Calamotropha; species Calamotropha paludella. The sequence continues at coordinate 14,854,482 of OV656805.1, forward strand.
GGACTGCATCAACTGTTGATTTTCCCGTACGAAAACCAAATTGAGCCTGAGCTAGCAATTTTTTTTCTTCTAGATATTTCACCAATCGACTGTTGATAATGCGCTCTAGAATTTTAGACAAAGTTGGCAGAATCGAGATTGGTCTATAGTTATTGACACGGTCTCTGGCACCGTTCTTATGAATCGGGATTATTCTTGACCTCTTCAGTGATAAGGGAAAAACTCCAGTTGAAATGGCTAAATTACAAATGTGTGTGATAGGGGGCGTTAAAATAACGTTTAAAGTCCTAAGGATGTCAGCTGTGATTAAATCCAATCCCACAGCACAGTCAATTTTAAGATTATTGATGAGAGAATCAACTTCATTACAATCAGTAGGTAATAACACAAACGAATTAGGGCTACTACTACAGTGCTTTGGGGTATTTGAACTAGAACTGAAAAGAATTTTTTCAGCCAATTGTTTTCCCATATTGGCAAAGAAAAAGTTGACGTCATTGATTGATTGCAATGGACCATTTTGAGAAAGTAATTCGGATGGACTCTCTGTATTCCTCTTCGTAAATGTGATGTCTTTAATAATGCGCCAAAGTTTTTTGTTATTATTTTTGGCATTTTGTATCTCTCGTTTATCATATTCTAATTTCACTTTTTTTAGGATAATGGAGCAGAAATTTCTATATCGCTTATAGGTGACTCTTACGACTTCATTATATGGATCTTTTTTTAACTTTTTATAGAGCTTATTCCGGTTACGCAAACACCTTAACAGCCCTGGTGTAATCCAGGGTTTGATGATTCTTTTAGATTTCGAGACTGTAGCGGACTTTGTACAAGAAATAATTAGTTTGTGCAGAGTCTCAATAAAGAAGTTAGTTGCAACATTAGCATCACTCATTAAATACAAAGGGGTAAAATCCGTCTCTCTCAGAGCATTACCTAAACTGATCTTGTCCAGAATATTTTTTATTTTAGGCGATTTTATTACAGGCTTAGTTGTTAAATAGAGTGCCACACTTTCATGATCAGTGACACAGGTTTGAAGTACAAGACACCGAGCTGATGACCTCGACTTCAACATAACATGATCCAAACATGTTTTATTGTGTGTTGAAATAGTGTGGGCAGGCAACACTCCATGGAAGGCTAACATATCAAGATAAGGGGCCTTTCTATTATCTAAACTATCTTTTGAAATGTCTATATTTATATCACCTGTTACGATAATGTTTTGAATATATGAGTATTTTTGTAAGGTATCATTCAATGAATTAATAAAATTATCTGTATTTTTATAACCTGGGGGTCGATATATCGCAAAAATTATGGTGTTGGAGTTTATTTATATACTTAAACAATTAGAATCTAAAACAATTTCTTCTTGATGAACTATGTTTAATGTATCCTTGAAGAAAACAACTACACCCTCATTTTGTGTGCGATTGTTAGCGGTTGCAACTTGTTTGTAACCCTCCATGGTAGGTATATTTGGGGTACATGGAAGCCAACATTCCGTTAGCACAATACAGTCCCAGTCTACGTTACAACCACAAAGAAAAGGCAAGAGTCCATCCAGATTACACTTAATACTTCTGATATTCTGATGAAACAATTTTAAGGATTCACCCGAATCTAGTAGAAGAGACTGACAATCATCCATATCGCACTTTAAAGATTCTGCAACAGTGTACAAATCAAAGTCGCTTTGTAATTCACTAATCTTATCCAGTGATGCCATTGAAATAGACTACATGTTCCGGAGCTAAAGTATAAACTTTGCAAGCAAATAAAAAATACATTATAATATCACCTAACAATATATAGCTACGATGATATTTGCATGAACCACAAAAATCCACGTGTAAATAATAAATATACAAATAAATAAATAAGTAAATTGTATAAAATGAATGTTTAGTTTTATATAACAAGCAATGCTTTAAAAGTGTATAGTGTGAAAGTGTATTGGGTGTGTAAGTGTGTAAAGTTATATAAAAAATATTTTTATTTTCTATTAAAAAATTACGGTTATTAATAATTAATGCGAGCACAATCATAAGTATGTGATTAGTAAAAATATCGTAAAATATAAGACCTAACTTATAACGTTTAAATTTAGAAAAACTTATTAGCATGCGAAATTTTAACATTGTGGTAAAAAATAAATAGAAAAATGAAAAACGATACGAAATAACCAATAGCAGTCATGCAGGAGTCCCTTGTTTCTTGAGCTCGGTTAGGATGGCTTCTTCGTTGACTAGAATATATGGCGAACCTTCACTCTTTCGTAAAAATATTTTTCCATATGATGTCCAGCAGAAGGTATATCCAAAGGTTTTTGCAAAGTCACGAGCTAAGAAAAACAAGCGCTTTCCTTTTGGAGTGAGGCTTTCTGAGATATAAATCGGTTTTTTGGGGCCCTCTATTCCAATTAAACCCGTGTTTATGTTGTCTACTTTCACTTTAAAGCTGAGTCTTTTAAACTTATTTATTATATTTTCTTTTGTAATAACCGACGTGAAGTCAACCACTATAGTTGAGCTCACGTCCTGTTTGGCACCAGATTTGGGGCTGATCCGATAAATATCCTTTATTTCCGAGTTTTGGACTTGTATATTCAAAGGTTTGCATAAAGTTTTAACCAGTTCACATAGTGTCTGTTTCGATTCATTTTGTTGTCTCGGGATACTTCTTATTTCTAATTTCGTTGAACAGGACTGCCTTTCAAAATTTTCTAATTTACGTTCAAGTAGTTTAATATATGTTTCCTGGTCTTTACGTTCCTGTTTCATACACGTTAATTGCTTTTGGATGTCATCATATTTATGTGATAATGTCTCTATTGTGGTGTTAATTTGGCTATTTTGAATCCTTATATCATTTAGTGTGGATTCCAAATTTTTAAACTGATTACTCTGTTCCAAAACAAAATTATCAAACAATCCACGCATTTCATCCATAAAACTTTGCAATTCATTTTCGCGCTTGCGTTTAATACGCCCCGTAATTTTCCTTTGCGGGTCAGATGCATATCCAGTAATACTTTCAGTGTCGGTCTCTGACATATTAATCGGTTTCTTTGGCGGGGTGCGCTTGAGCGGCATTTAAGGGTTTAATGATTATAAGTTGAAAGCGTTTTAAACTTAACGTCACTTATGTAAACGACTTTAAGCAGTAGGTACCAGACGCACCGTCTATAAAGTTACCTCCTCCGGTTATTGAGCAGTGGCGGGTAGCAGCGGCGAGATCGTCTTTACACACGGATAACGGGCTGCAGTGGGCGGAGACCGTGCCGTACAATCTCACAACGTCACTTAATATTGACCGACTTTACGTTATGCGTTCCTAATTTCGCGTTCGTTTTAAGGGTGATAAATTTAGTTTATTATTTAATTAAAACGCAAGCGGTTTGTTAAAAACACGACTGAGCTCCTCAGCTGTCCGGGGGGGAGTCGATCGAATTAAATGTTGTTATCTTACAAAAGTATTTTATCTTTAAAAAGTATTTGAAAGATAGGTATCTTGCATCTAGTATTTCAGATACTTTGTATAGGGTATCTTATACATCACTGATTATTACGTACTGCTGTATGTATATTATATTTTTATTATTATACACGAAGCTATATTCAACTGTTCAATTTATAACGTTACTTCTTGCGCTATCAGTGGGCTTGGCTAAGTGTAGGTACCTTGCCTACATCATATTTTGGTCTTGCCTTGCCACTGATCCTTGGTGATATAAGCTTCAAGAAAATTGTTCCTTCTAATTAAAATTTTAAAGTGGTTTATGAGAAGTTGTAAATTAAATAAGATCTATAAGTTCGGGACTGCATGGCACTGTCTTATAATAGATCAAATGTCCTTAATAAAAAACCTAGTATTTCTTAAATTTTAATGTCAAGAAAGAATAAAGTTAAAGTAGAAAAATAAACATCTCGGACAATAAAAGGTAGTGTTAAATGTCATATTCAGTCTTTTTTGGTAAGCAGAGTGGCTTAAAGATCAAAGAAGTTTAAGAATAAATATTTTTTTTGATAGAACTTGATATGTTTTTCTTTTTAAGACTGTATCCAATATTTCCATGGTAAGGATTTAAGGATTGCTGTAGCAAAATGTCAGAGCGAAGGTTCATTTTCTACATATGCTACTGAGCGTTTTCCATTTAGAAAAAAAAGTCGACACTGTGTTGCATTGTGTCAACTTTTTGTTTATGTGTGTGTGTGTACCAATAGGTTTTTGCTATAGTATGGTCGACACAGTGCAACACAGTGTCGACAATTTTGTCTAAATGGAAAACGCTCACTTTCTATTTGCGTGACGTGAAATGAAAGTACCTATATGACATTAAGGCCATTTTGGTAAACTTACGTCAATTTAAGTTAAGTTGTGGGTTGGATCCTTACCATGGAAATACGTCCAATTATAATATGTAGTAGAATATATATATTTAAATGGATTATTTTACATTACATGAAAAATCTAATTCATCGAACATGTTTAGCACATTAATGTATGTAAGACTTTTTTTTACCGTGCTAAAAGCAAATAAATTATTATGATTATAACTTCTGATACTATTCAACACAATGTGTACATAATACAACCTGGAGACACCATCTAATTAATTTTTTTTTGTTCATCATCTGTTGATCATCTATCATTCATTACTTTATAAATAAGCGCTCTCCATCATTATCAATAAGAACTCAATAACACGAATTAAGGCTGTATGGCATGTATACGCTTTGCCTTTCCGTTATGGAATAAAACACTCAACCAAGAGACAGTTTAAGTAGGTATATAAATCTCCATGATTTATTACAACCTACGGAAAAATACAGTTATTTCAATTTGCATTCATAATTTAAGAATCAGCTCTTATCATTATCTTAATAAAAAAATAAATAAAAACTTACTTATTCTTTCCCGTATGGCAAATCACGCATCTCTTTGTGGTTTTGTTTTTCTTGTTAAAATTTGTGTTGTGGTACATATTAGTGCGTTATAATGGTGGATTGCTAATCACTTAGTGTTTGTGAACATGAATGAGTGTTGGCAATTGAAACCAAGCAGTGTAAGTTGTCTTTTTCTACTCTCTCAAAAAGTTTACAGGGAGGTTTCAGTAAAACTCCACACCTTTACTGTAACCTAGGGAAAGGGAAATTTCACTGTTCATTTATGACTTATTAATCATCTATCATTAATAGATCGACTCTCATAATCATCTAATAAATAAAAAATAACTTAAGACTAGGCTGTATGAGCTTTGTACCCTTTGCCTGCTTTTATGGGAAACTCAAAGCAAAAAAATAGATTTGACACATCTGTCAGTCATTCATTGCAATTACAGTAGCAGACAAAAACTTTGTGAATAAAAAACATTCTGGCCAATTTATCAAACTAAAAATGTAAACTGTAATATCTAGGCTCTAGAAATGATAAGACAATCTCTTAAATTTAGAAAGACAGTCACTGTAGTCTGTTTACTATCTTTACGTAAGTATTTCAGCTGCGTTATTTTCAACTGTGCTGTTTTAATATTTACAGCCACTTTTAATCGCTTTTTTATCAAAGTGCTTAAAATACTTAACTTCATAAGGCATCGTTTTTCACGAAATATTATAGAAAACTCCAATTTCTTTGTGACTTCAGTTGTAATAATAGCTTAACGATACAAAACTTATCGGTATCGGTGCCGCCTCCGTAAATTAGACAATTATTTGTGATTTTATCTAATAAAGCGGTACATTTTACAGTGGTGTTGATAATATTAATTCTAAGAAAAGACACATATGATAAATTTTCAAGTCACCAAAGACTAGACAAGAACGAAGCACGTATATTTGAACCAGAGCCAAAGAGAGAGGAACATGTAAAAGTAATAAAAATGCAATCCTCCACAAATAATGTTGACGATAAAGATAGTACTAAAAGGGAGCTTCAAGAAGCAAAATCTCGTATTGAACGCTTGGAGAAGAAAATAGCCATTTTAGAAGGACGGATCCCTGAAAAGTATCCAGAGGTGAAATACTTAGGATACAAGGAAAGGAAGAGAATATTGGTAAGCTCTATTTATTTAGGAACAATTACTGGCACATTAGTTATCCAAAATTAGCACATCCCCAATTCATTTTCAATTTGAGGTTTAACATATGAATTCTTTATCTATTGAGATAATTTTGGAAGCCCGACAAGCTATTACTAGTATCAGATGTTTAAAAATATAAGTTTTGTTATGCATAAATCGTCTAAATTCGTGTGGTTTAATTTGCATCTAGCTTCAACAAGAAGGGTCACAGTACTGCTAGTAGAGTAGTAAAGGTGTAAATAGACCACATTATTTTTAGAAAATTGACACATAACATAACTTGCATTTTTAACAATCTGATACTAACTCTAATTGACTATACCATGTGTGAAAAACTTATTAATTTTTTATAATGATGTTGTTAGTTTTAGCCAATCTTTAGGGGGCATCCATTAATTATGTGAGCTATTTTTCGATCAGTTTAGACTCCTCCCCCCCTTAGGTGAGATTTAGTGAGAATTGCCTGGACCCCCCCTCTCCTTACGTGAGATTGAAGCTAAAAATATTTTCAACAAAATTTAGGCAAAATGAACACTTAAAATATTTTGTTTTTAATATCTGTAGTATTTTATATTTTTTAAAGTTGACATGAGATTTTCAATTATCCCCCCTCCGGTTTAAATGAGATTTGGTAAGATTTTACAGGAACCCCCCCCCCCCTTTCTGAGCTCACATAATTAATGGATGCCCCCTTAATTTATTTATATGAAAAGTAAAAAAGACCCTTAATTAGAACTAAAACTTGTTTTGTAAGTGGCCATATTGTGTTGTAACAATCAGATCAACCATTTTTATAATGATTTTTGTCATCTTAGTTTGTAACTAAAAAAAATGTAACTTTTAGTCAAATCTAAAAAAATAAAATATATTGTAAAGACATTACTAAAGGACAATGCCGATTTCTGTATGGACGTGATGACCGAAAATGTACACAGATGAAACAAACAAATATAAGCTGCTAAAGCCTTCCAGATGATGAATTCGTTGGGTTCACTTTAATTTTCAGATTTGTATTGGAGAAAAACGAACTTTTCTGAAAACATAACCTAACATTTCAATACGTGTTTTACAATACTTAAATTAGTATTTTGCCTATTTTTTCGCTTTTTTCTCATACTTATCATGTAAGGAAATCGAATAAAATAATATTGTGACTATTAACATATTCTTTTTATGAAGATTTAGAGATTTATAAACAGTGCGGTGCATAACTGAGTCAATATTGTGACATTTTATTTATATTAAATATAATCGCATTTATTAAAATCTTTTCAAATCATATTTATTATTATTTAAAACTGTAATTTACTAGCTACTTAACACATATAATTAATATCCAGTATCTATGTTTTAAAACTTTAATATAACAAATATTGATTGACTCACTTTTGCACCGTATTTACAAACGTCTTTGCGCTCAATTATAAATTTGTTGAAACTTGCTGAAACTTGTGGGAATTATACTGTAAATGAACAATTTCGCTTTGTGTATTACTCAGCCTAACTCGATACAGCACAATGAACGGCTTAACTTAATACATTTCTTTTCGATACAATCATGAAACCGATTGCAAAAAATATTAAAGTATCTGTTAAACAGTTGCTTAAAAATGGAAAATCGTCAAGATACATTGCTCAAATATTAAAGATAAGTCAATCAGCAATACAAAGAATTAGAGCCAAATGTAAATTTCCTATATCGGCTAATGTTGGTGGTCGCACTAAAAAATTATCAGATATAGACGCGAGAAAAATTATTCACTATTTAAGATCTAGTGAAGAGTCTTCAGCTTCTGAAGCGGCGGCGCTTTTAAGGCGCGATACTGGCACGTCAGTGAGTAAGCGAACTGTTCATCGAGAATTACACAAAGCAAATATGAGAGCTTTCGAGAAGAAAAATAAACTCTTCTTACTGAGAAATATAGATAAAGAAAATAAAACTAGAGAAAAATTTGCAAAACAATATATACATACATACATACATATATAGATGATTAGATTAGGGTTGATTTTCGTCTCATCTGACTAAATAACCCTAATTCAATCATCTTCAGTCCAGTTAATATATTGTTTTGCAAAATTTTCTCTAGCTTTGAGTTTCGTCCGGCCGAACGGCAAACAGTAAACACAGTATCGTTAGTGCTCCGAGTTTAAAAATTCTAAATGCTTAAAATTGCAGAATAATATTTAGTTTCTTGGTACCAAAAGAAAGCCTAAGTCATAAGGAATTGATTTTTAAATAGAAATACTAGATTTAAAAAATCTAAAAATCCCACGTTTTTCAATGTCCTAAAAAGAATAAAATAACCCTGCGGGGCAAAGCGAGGGGCCACTCAAAACGTGGGGGCGCATATTACTAAGAGGAGATTTTAAAGAGATGAATGACATGCATTGATGCCGATTATTGTAAAGATGCGCCCCCACGTTTTGAGTGGCCCCTCGCTTTGCCCCGCAGGGTTATTTTATTCTTTTTAGGACATTGAAAAACGTGGGATTTTTAGATTTTTTAAAACTAGTATAATTATTTTATTCTTTTTAATTATTAACTCAACGAAGTAACCATGTGTTACGCAACAATCGGATAAGCCCCATACAAAAGTGAAAGTTGCCGAAAGTGGACCTGAAAGTGCATCTGGAAAGTTGAAAGTTGCTTTAGAGTGCATTGTCATCGGGTTCTGAACTATCCTAAAAGTTTCAGCTTTCTAGCTTATCGGAAAGTGCCTCAAATTTAAGTTGCAAGATTTTGCCCGGACAGACAAACAAATAAGAAAAGTGAGATAAGAAAAACGTGGTAAAATAACATTACGCCTAGAACCTGCAGAAATACAATCGTGAGAAGTGCGTGTGCTAATACATATTCCGTTGCAAATAAAATTTAAACTGTCGCGAGTGAGCACGGGTAGCGGTGAGTCATTGAAGTCGAACGCGACAAGCGGTCTCGGGCTGTTACCACGATACGCAGCGATAAGCGACAAGTGATATCGCAAAGGCCGCTACTACCGAGTGTTTCATAGTAAAAGTCATCATGAAATGTTCCGGATGCCTCAAAAATATTACTGCTAAGGAAGATTCTGTGTCTTGTTCATCTAAAACATGTACGAGGATGTTGCATACTTCTTGCGCAAACCTGTCTAATTTAACACCTTCTCATAAAGACGTCTGGATTTGTCTCGATTGCTGCGCCAGTGCCAGGAAAGGTGGAGATAATACGAACACTCCAATACGTACAAATGAAAATGTCACTATCCGCAAAAAAACAAGTACTTCGACAAGTTTCGACCAGATTTCGCCCAAAAAGAACACATCTCATTTAGAAGTTATCGCTGAAATACGATCGCTTCGGCAAGATCTGGTAAACATGCAGTCCGATTTTAGTAAACGATTCGACGACCTTACGTCGAAATTCAGTGAGTACGAGGAACGTATAAATTTACTTGAAGAAAAAGAAAGAGAGAATGATGTCCTCAGGGCTCAAATCGTCCAGCTACAAGGCCAGGTAAACAAGCTCACTCACAACTCACTGCAGCATGAAATAGAAATTTTGGGTTTAACTGAAAGCCCAGGAGAAAATCCCTACCACTTGGTTCTAACGACAGCCACCAAAATTGGTATTGAACTAAATGAACGTGACCTCGATTATGTTTCTCGAGTCGGCGCACAAAGGAAGACTGACCCTAAGGATAACCGACTGCCACGACCACTAGTAGTCTCTTTCACAAGAAGACTTAAACGCGAGGAGTTTCCTAAAGAAGCGAAAACCCGCCGCAAGCTGGAAAGCCAAGAAATCATGGGCTCAGGGCCTCAGAGAAATGTTTTTGTGAACGAACGTCTTACCTTTGAGACGCGTCGCCTTTTTCGCGCCGCACGAAGCTGGATCCACGATCACGGATACAAATACTGCTGGGTGCAAAATGGCAACGTGTTCATCCGGAAACGAGAAGGTCGCGAAGGTTCTCCAAAAATACAAATACAAGATCCAGCAGACTTGGAGAAGCTATCGAGCGGACAAAAGTGAGAAAATTCTTGGCTCTTGTACTTGCATTAACTTTAACTTACTTTGGCTCGTTAATATATCTTTAAACTTACTTTTCTTGAATTGTATCCAAATTTTTATATATTATGTGGTTACTAAATTTGTTGTTCTAAAACATCATTCTATATCACACACACCAACATTTACACATCTAATAGCACACAGAACTCATGAAAGACAGTGCAAAGTTTTAAACCCTCAATATTGTTTACTAGTGTTGGTCACTAACAACAACCGCAGTACTGCATTTTTCGTTCTCTTTTTATTCGACAGTAGTATGACATTCATAATTCTGGAGTTTACAGCAGTTCTTATCCTAATATTTCTGAAAATTTATGACTACCCTTGACCTTTTATCCAATATGGACAAGTCCCTAAATGTAGAATGTCATACTATAACTTGCGCAGAAGAGTGCGGTGACGTATTAAATAAATATGCAGTTAAAGTTTTTCAAGTAAATATTCGCAGCATGCAGAAAAACTTCGACAATCTTTTGATCACTCTCGTAAAATTGAACATACCTTTCGATTTCATAGTTCTGAGCAAATGTTGGTTAAATGAATTATCCATTATTAAAAATATTGAGGGATATAATGTTTTCCATACAACGAAATATATAAATAGGGCGGGAGGAGTTATCGTTTACGTGAATAAGAAATGGTTGGCTAACGCTGTTGAAATAAACATTGATGATGTTTAAGTATCGAAATTCCAAACGTTCTCACCTTAGTTGGCGTTTATCGTTCACCATCTTTTAAAGACCCTTCAAGATTTCTTTCCTCGTTAGATTACAATTTGGAATCTCTTAAAAAAACCCCATGTCTTATTTTGCTGGGAGATATAAACATAGACATCATAGGATCATCACAAAACGAGGAGCATACATCAAACTATCTTTCTATTCTGGCAGAACACGGTCTGGTTATGTGTATAAATAAGCCCACCCACGGGAAATCCTGTATCGACCATATTTTTGCTACACTAACAACTCAAGCGGAATCGGTTGTATGCGCCCAAGACCTTACTGATCATGACATCACTATGCTGGGAATAATGACAGTTACCTCTGAAACGCAACCAGCAGTGGAAAGAACGAGACTAAAGATTGACTATGATGGCCTCAAGTCCGAAATGGAACAAATAGACTGGTCACTCTTGGATGGTTCTTCCCTAAATACGATGGTATCTGATATAACGAATATTCTCACTAAAGCCGTTTCAAAACATTCCCATACGGTCAAAATCAGCCATTCAAAATTTACCATTAAGCCCTGGATGACCCCAGGTTTACTGCGCTGTGCCCGACATAGAGACAAACTCCACTTAGATGCAAGAAAACACGCAGACGACATGGCTAAAAGATTGGTTTATTGCAGATATAGAAACTTCTATATAGGACTTCTAAGAAATTTGAAAGCAGAACACGAGGGAAGAGAAATAAACCAAACCAAAAAGATACCTAAAAAGCTCTGGCAAACAGTAAATAGAATATCTCATAGATCCCTGAAGAAGGCAAACAGCTCTGCTGAAGACTTCTTAAGCATTGGGGGATCTCTGGAGGAGTCCTCAGAAGTATGCAATCAACATTTTTCAACTGTGGGCCATCAATTGGCAAGTAACATATTGCGGAAACTTAACAAGACTCATGAATCACTCACAGCGGAAGCGGAAGTCAAAAATAAAGTTAGTGACTCATTATTTATTGCACCTACAGACCCCAAAGAGATTTTAGCTCTTATAAAGAACTTAAAACCAGACAGTGCGCCTGGTCTGGACAATATCAGTAACAAAATACTCAAAACTATAGGACACATACTGGCGGAACCTCTTTCCACCGTATTCAACTTGAGCATAGAAACTGGCACTTTTCCAAAAGCATGGAAAGCAGCGGCTGTAGTACCTATATTTAAGGGTGGAAAAAAGAATGATCCTTGTAATTATCGTCCAATTTCTCTGCTGGGGAGTATTGCCAAGTTGTTGGAGCGCATAATAAACAGAAGACTGGTATCATTTCTTGAGGCAAATAATGTGATAACTGAACGCCAGTTTGGCTTCCGACGGGGCCGATCCTCAGAAGATGCTGTTACACATCTCATTAATGTCGTAGTTTCTCATCTAGATAAAGGCTCGAAATGTATTGGCGTCTTCCTAGATCTCGCCAGGGCATTCGACTCAATATCAATTCCGATCCTTCTGAAGAAGGCTTACGGCATAAGAGGAACAGCACTTAATTGGTTCACAGATTACCTGTCGGAACGGACTCAGTGTGTCAAAGTCTCGGAGGTGAAAAGCAGCTTTAGGCCGGTGACATTTGGCGTACCACAAGGCAGCATTCTAGGGCCTACTCTATTTCTGCTCTACATGAATGACATCGCGACGCTTCCAATAAAAAACGCAGAAATATTTTGTTATGCAGATGACACCGCTATAATCTATTTTGACAACACCTGGCCCGATGTCTCTCAGAAAGCAGAGGACGGAATGTCATCGGTCTCAGGCTGGTTAAATAAAAACCTACTGTCTCTCAACACTTCGAAATCAACGTTTCTGACTTTTCACAAGACCGCTGCATCAGCCCCTTTGCCACTAAATGCCTTGAAGATCCATTCGATAGACTGTGGTTCTAAAAGTCTAAACAACTCGTGTATTTGCGAGCAGATTAATCGTTCAGATTCCTTAAAGTATCTGGGCGTGGTTCTTGACGAAAAGCTAACTTTTAGAGCACACGTAGCTGAAACATGCAAAAGAGTAAGAAAGTTAATTTACGTGATGAAAAATCTACGGGATGCAGTTGACGGCAAAACTCTAAAAATCGTTTATCTGGCCCTTTGTCAGTCTCTATTGAATTACTGTATTCTGGCATGGGGAGGCTCATCTTCCTCGATACTTCTTCCTCTCGAGAGACCACAAAGAGGAGTGCTTAAAAACCCTTTCGGTATTCAACTGACGCTCTCTACGAAGAGGCTGAGGTCCTTAGTGTCCGGAGACTGTTCATTGTTAGAGTTGTTTCGGCTGTTCATAAAAGTGTGTTAAATTCGGATGAATACGACAATATGTTGCAAAGACGGATTTTTAAGTTGCCTACCATACTCACAGCCTCCACTTTTGCACATCGTTTCGGAACCTTTATTTACCCTTTGATATATAACAGACTTGCAGATATTTGCCATTTCAAACATTTAAGTGTTCGAGAAACAAAAAGAGTTGTCACCTACACTGTAATGAGATGGAATTACATGGAAACAGAAAATGTGTTAAAAACCGTTGCATGACACACACTCACACACACACACACACACCACCAGAAAAATCCTAAGGTTAATATTAGGTAATAGAAATGTATTGTTATTGCCTCTTGTTTATTACTTTGTTATGTAAGAAGATGCTGTGTTTAGTTTGTCTTTTTTGTAAATCGTGCACTTCCTCCACAGGACAGGCTGAGCCTAGTGTGGGGGCTTGAAATTTAATATTGTCAAATGTAATTAAATGTAATAATAATAATGTAATGTAATAATAATAATGTAATAATAATAATAATAAAATAGCTCTATTTTTTCTTCTATTTTTTTTTTCGTAAGAAGAGCTTTTTTTCTTCTCAAAAGCTCTCATATTTGCTTTGTGTAATTCCCGACGAACAGTTCGCTTACTCACTGACGTGCCAGTATCGCGCCTTAAAAGCGCCGCCGCTTCAGAAGCTGAAGACTCTTCACTAGATCTTAAATAGTGAATAATTTTTCTCGCGTCTATATCTGATAATTTTTTAGTGCGACCACCAACATTAGCCTATATAGGAAATTTACATTTGGCTCTAATTCTTTGTATTGCTGATTGACTTATCTTTAATTTTTGAGCAATGTATCTTGACGATTTTCCATTTTTAGGCAACTGTTTAACAGATACTTTAATATTTTTTGCAATCGGTTTCATGATTGTATCGAAAAGAAATGTATTAAGTTAAGCCGTTCATTGTGCTGTATCGAGTTAGGCTGAGTAATACACAAAGCGAAATTGTTCATTTACAGTATAATCCCCACAAGTTTCAGCAAGTTTCAACAAATTTATAATTGAGCGCAAAGACGTTTGTAAATACGGTGCAAAAGTGAGTCAATCAATATTTGTTATATTAAAGTTTTAAAACGTAGATACTGGATATTAATTATATGTGTTAAGTAGCTAGTAAATTACAGTTTTAAATAATAATAAATATGATTTGAAAAGATTTTAATAAATGCGATTATATGTAATATAATATAAAATGTCACAATATTGACTCAGTTATGCACCGCACTGTTTATGAAGTTACCTATCCGACTAAGATATTTTTCATGCATAATAAAACTAATAATTATTCATGGTGCAATATAACAGGTTACCATAGGTAACTTGAAAGTCTTGTTACATATCTAAATACATAAAGCTCACGCCCGTCCCGTCCAAACATAGGTATGCAGTACACACATGATTTTTATATACTTAGCTTTAATTTGTAAAAAGAAAGAGAAACAATACTAGTATTTATTGTTTTTAATACAATATTGCATGTTATTAGTTCTCATATTTCCTTCTATATATAGTACTCTTATATGTTGTTAAGTTACCAGTATTCAATCCTATCCTAATTATATTATGACAATACTTCGTGTTTGTTACCATAATATTAACCGCAAGTAGTTCGTCTCCCGGACGCTAGATGGCGCTAACGGAAAAATATTTAATAATAGCAAAAAATTAAAGAATTTTGTCCACACGTGCGAAGCCGGGACGGGCCGCTAGTTAGGAATAAATAGATCAACACACTGAATATAATAAAATAAGGCAGTTATTAAAATAAAACAGCTGTGGTAAATAAAACAACTTTGTCACGGTTTTAAAAGCATAATTTATTTAATCGTGACGTTTTGTCTCCTTTACAAGAGCGTACCATACGTCACATTTTTTTAATAAACAATTTTGTTTGGCTATTGTCACTTTTGGTCTCTTAAACGGAGTAATGATAATAAATATATTCTTAAAAAAGGGAAAATAAACATATTGAGACTTATTAATATATACATATATGTGTCAAGTGCAAATTGATAGAAGTAGTATTGATCAAAAATAAAGGATAAGCCAAAAAGCTGATATCCAAAGCTGTGTCACAGTAGAATATTATTATTACGGAAGTGTGTAGTAAACACAATTTTTTTATTGATTTTCTAATTTGTAATCTGCTATTAGATAACTTTTTACGTTAAAATTTGTATTTTTATTTTTTTATCGAATTAGTAATAGTTTCATTCGTCTACATTTCCGGTCACAAATCGGCATTGTCCTTTAACACATTATTTTACCAATAAAGTTGACACACATGTGGATATTTACACATATGTGTGAGGGGAAATGTAATATTTGCTTTGCTTTAATAATATGCAAATCAACTATGTAATCTAACTTATTTATCTTTCAGGTAACAGGTGGTGCAGGCTTTGTTGGTTCACACCTTGTAGATATTTTGATGACACAAGGTCATGAAGTAATTGTTGTAGATAACTTTTTTACTGGTCGGAAAAGAAACGTTGAGCATTGGTTTGGACATCGAAATTTTGAAATAATTCATCATGATATTGTTAATCCCCTGTATGTTGAGGTATGTTAATGTTTTATGTTGTGGGTTTCATTTAATTCTTGCGGCCAGGAATATAAAGCTTTTTTTTTCAAATGCTAATAACACTTTTATGATGATATAAGTTATTTTAAACATTCACGGTCAATGACATTAATAATATCAACCAACGGTCTTTAGCCTGTTTTATTAAAAATGTCCAACATTCGCTCACAAAAATCACCAGATTTTCCATGACAATGGGACATACAACTGCACTAAAATATTGACGCTTTATACTTAAAAAGCATTTATCTACTTTATAAAATTCCCATTTTCAATTATCCTATTTTATTTTTTACTGTAGCTTTGTATTTGTATATATTTCTTCATAGTTGTGTGTGACTCAACTGGTGCTAAACACTATTATATTAGTTCACAGAATACAATTCGCATTTTTGCTTTTCAGGCAGATGAAATATACCACTTGGCTAGTCCTGCTAGTCCACCCCACTATATGCAAAATCCAGTAAAAACAATCAAAACAAACACCTTAGGCACAATTAATATGTTAGGTAATGTATGCCCCAGTTAAAGTTTAATGTACTATTCTCATATAGCTTAATCAACAGCTTGCTGATACTCGAAATCTATTTAGCCATATTGAACATTTAATAAGTAGGAATCAAATTCAGGATTAAAAGTGTCACATCTTTTGATATGTCAGATTTTACCCAAGCTGAGTTTGATCCTCACTTATAAATGTAGACCAACTTGTAACAGTATTAAGCTCACTCAATGGACTATCAAGAATATGCATACTATGTTTAATGAATTGTTGATATGCTATATATAATAAAAGCCCCGTTAAGTCAGGTAAGACACCTCTTAGGTTATTGGCAAGAACAACATTAAATTTTTCTAGACTCCTGTTGAAATGATCCATATTGTTTTGTTCTAAATTCTGTTTATTTTTTGTTTAATATTTTTTTGAATAATCAGTAACAAAGGTAACAATTATTCTGTTCAAGCAGAATAATTTTTGCATTTGTTCTGTGTTGGAAAAGTCAAATAAGTGCTATAAGAATTAGTGAGAATTGTCACTAGCATGACAAAATGACGTTTCACTGACCGACTAAGTGACAAGAGTGTGTTGAATCTCCCACAAAATCGTTCTCAGAAAGTTCGTCATATCTATTCGCTCAAAAGCTATTTTTACTGTGGGGGTCTGGAGTTCTGAATGAATAATAAAATTATTTCAATTCTAACACAGGCCTGTGTATTACTCCTTGTCGATTTATACGGTTATTTTGATGTTTTATTGACATATTGTTCTACCAAAATAAAAAGATGAGAATTACCTTGTCTGCTGAGACTAGTCAGTTGATAAAGATGTGAAAAAATTCCGAAGTCGTTAACTATACATGAAAAAAATATTATAATGATAGATTTGTTTTGAGTTCTGTTCTTTAAAAATAAAATACTTTATTCAAAATGATGTCCAGATAACAGCACATTATATTCACGTTTGTAGTTTTAGAAACACCATAAATTATAAGAAATTTATCAAATCTCATTGAAAAAACTCATTTCCTGTGCTATTTAAACCTTTGTTTTGTAGACTTAAACAAAGAAAGTATCTATAGATTAGCTATTTATTTAAAGCTAACAAAAAGATACTCAAGGCTCTGCATAAATGTAAACAATTTTGTGCCTTATGTAGTAGGTTACAAGGGAGTTTTTTTCATATAATCTGACGTCTGAATCATGTTCTGACGTAGATATTATTAGTTTCCTGTAGGTTCCATTTGACACATT
Organism: Calamotropha paludella; assembly: GCA_927399485.1. Classification (NCBI taxonomy): domain Eukaryota; kingdom Metazoa; phylum Arthropoda; class Insecta; order Lepidoptera; family Crambidae; genus Calamotropha; species Calamotropha paludella. The sequence goes on from OV656805.1 coordinate 14,872,006, forward strand.
CGGATTGCCAATCAAAAAGTAAATTAATATGATATTCCAGGCTTGGCGCGGCGTGTTGGTGCTAAGATTCTAATAGCAAGCACATCGGAAGTTTATGGCGACCCGATGGTGCATCCGCAGCCAGAGTCGTACTGGGGACACGTGAATCCGATAGGTTAGTTAAATATTAAAATAATATAGCAATGGCTACGAATTCGATACTTTAACAAAATTAAACCTAAAAAGTGGCCTAATAAAGTTTTAGAATGCTAAAATTGTTTCACAGTCGGATTTATACCTTTTTGTATCTATGAAACTTTGAACTCGTGAGTTCGTCGTAAATACAATCGTAGATAGCTAAGAAGCTGTACTCAGACTCTGATATATTTGTAGCCAATCCGAAATATTTGTTTTAATAGAGTTGTATAGATTAAATAAATACTAGTGCTACTAAATAAGCAATATTTATATATTTATTGGTCTTTTCCATTTGTATTCGGGTCGCTCGTGGCGATTACATGCGCGGCATCAACTCCGCGGATGTACTTGCCGCTAGCACACGGGCTATCTTTATTATAGAAGAATATTTTTTTGATTTTGTAAAATTGACGATTTTAAGTGCCCGCAAGGGCCTATGAAATAAAGTTATTTCGATTTTGATTTTTTGATTTTAACAAGTTTTCTCCACGAAAGCATGAAGACAACTGATTCCGTATATTTATATCAAGAAATTATTATAAGAAAAAATCAACTTATCGGGCGGCACTGGAACCCACACCCCTTTATTTTTGTCGTAGTGGAAATTTCTTTTATGGAATCTCCACCGTCTGTTGGCGGTAGAGGATATGTTGGTCGGTCCCACACCTTAGCGCAAGTACGGAGCGTGGGCCTGGATACCCTTTTTCTCCGAGGGGAAATGCCTTACGCTGACCCCACCCTTGGGTGGACGGTATGGTTATGTGGGACTCGCCCGTCAGTTAGGTTCACGGGCATACTCACTAAAACGCCCCGCTGTACTTCACCTCACCGAGTAGCCTTGTGGATCCCTTTTTGGAAATCACCACTACGGCCCGGTGATTGGCCCGCTTCGGGCCCCTCCAAGAATTGGTGATGACCCTAACTAAAAAGCTCCTGCAACGTACTATTACCGTTGTTGACTTCTCCCGTTAATCTGGATGTGGTGGACATATTACCGCCACCTCCTATGCCTCATTAGGACGGCGCTTTGATCTTAATCACGTCTTCGCTCGGCGGCTCGGCTCTCCTTTTGACGCCCTTGCAAAGGAGAGTAACTCCTTCACACCAGATTGAGAAGTTGAGGGTCTTCTTCGCCTTTAGGCGGTTCCGAACCTCTCCTCTTCCTCTTTCTGTGTCCTTTTCAGTCTGCTGGAGTGCACGCCTCGCCCAGACATTACGTTCGCATAAAACCCAGCTGCTCGAACCAACAATATACCGGAGTTCTCCCCTATTACCTTTTCGAAATTGAGGCGTTGCACATCGCCGCAAAGGCCTCCTTCACCCTCACAACCCGATCATTTACAGACTGACCCTTCCAGGATACATCCTGCAGCCGCCACACTGATCCGCTAGAACCCCGCCAGGCCAGCCATGCATCTATAGCACTACAATAATAGCGGACCTAGCACCCTGATGTGGGCCACAGGCCAATCAACCTTCACCTTCCCCATCTTATCCAAGGTTTTTGCCGCCGCGACCGGGCGCTTTATCAGCGTCCAGCTCAATCCTCTCAGACCCTCCCCTTATCTACCTCACCGTCACCTGGTCCGATCAGTAGCCCCCGTTCTCCGCCATCACCGAGTCGTACAGCCCACTCACACGCAGATCCGCATTCCTGGTTGGTCTGGACACCGTGGCATGCCAATAATAATATCATGTTTCCACGGAGATGACCCATTTTTACTTATTAATTACTATATACAATTAAATTTCTAAAAAAAGGACAAATTACTTTTGAAGTATTTAGTTTAATGGTTCATTTATAACTCCAGGGCCGCGAGCGTGCTACGACGAGGGCAAGAGAGTTGCAGAAACCTTGGCTTATTCTTACGCTAAACAAGAAAATGTATCCGTGAGAGTTGCGAGAATATTCAATACATACGGACCACGAATGCACGTGTCCGACGGAAGAGTAGTGTCAAATTTTGTCATGCAAGCATTACAAAATTTAACAATAACTGTAAGTTATTCACGTACAAAAATTATATAACAATTGAGCATTGTGACAGGCAATAAGAAAAAACATAATAAGTGACCACTAATATATTAGTGATGGTCTAACTCATTTTGCTAATGGGAGGAGTTCCTTCAGAAGTCCTTTTGTTTTTAGGATGTTGTGATTTTTTATTCATATTATATACAAATTAAACTATATGCATAATATAAGATGGAATCAACCAATTAATTAGGCCAAATGTATAGACTATCCCTGCAGGGGGATTTTTTATAACTACGATTTCCATTTTCGTATTTAATACGAATTTTTTTTAAGCTAACTATTTTATTCATTTATATTTTAATTTTTATAATTTAACATTATTTGTCTCATTTCTTTTTTAATAACTAGACATAACATGTTATGAGAAATTAATTTTAATAGTTTCACAATCGTCAGTCGGCCACCCTTCACCGAACTAGGAATAAACCTGTATCTCGGTTGATGAGTTGGAGACAGTCGAAAGGAATTCTTGTATGCGATGAAAGAAACGATAAAAACTATAGTAACGTTTACATGCAGTAATTCCCAAACTAGAGTAAATCTGTTACTTGGGAATTGGAGTCCTACAAAATATTTGGATACAAAACAAGGCTTAAATTTTATAACTCTTATATAAGTGTCAGCTGCCAGATTTGCAAGTGTGTGTAGGTGTGTTCGTGGAAAGTATAGTTGTGTGTGTGATTCTCATGTATCAAGTGTATGTGTTCTGTTTTAGTGAGTGAGTTGTTTGTACAAATGTACTCAAATGAGTTATTAGGCTAATATTTGTATCGTCGTTGCGCGTGAAAAAGTCGCTATGTGTTTTTTATAAATTTGTTTTAGCTCTGTGAATTATAACACTTAACGTGTATATATGGAACTTTCGAAGTATGAATGTCACATAGCTACATTCCGAAACTCTTTAAATATTTCATTTATTAAATAGTTGTTTTTACAGCATGTGTGCATTGAAACAACGAACAATACTGCATAAAAATCCGAAAATAGCTCAATAACACAGCGATTTTTGCACGCGCAACGACGATATGTAATACCACTGTATGATTATCACCAGATAAATGACCAAATTAGGGTAGCAGATCCTCCGTTTTATTGTAGCTCATGGTTATTAACCATTGTTGTAGCTTGCTTTTGGCTATATAATTAACCGAACTATCTTCATAAAAAATATTTTCACAGGTGTATGGCAACGGGAAGCAGACTCGTTCATTCTGCTACGTATCAGATCTGGTAGATGGACTATTGTCCTTGATGGCATCTAGTTATACCTTACCCGTTAACATTGGGAATCCAGTAGAACATACTATAGAAGGTACTTAATATTTTTATAAACATTTGGTAAGTATTTTGAGTTTCTTAATTGTCGTGATGAGTGTCGTGATCTTGGGTTGAACAACAAAGTATCCAACCACCACTTAGCTGAGGAGAGCTTTTAATACTATAAAGTTTACCAAAGTAATTATCAATGCTTAGTAAGAGATAGACCTACTGATTTAGCCGCTGCCTAATCTCTTCCATTTAATGTCATCAAGCAGACCCATCTAAGCAAAAGAACTATAGTAGCCCTATATGTAAGTAACGATAAGTTATTGTAGTCATGCTCGCGAACGGGAGATTGACCTGCTCTAAACAACCAGTATTATTGACATTTAATTAACTTAATTTTTCTTTTTCAATGACTTTTATTCTCTGTATGTCATAGCAACATTTATGATTCAAAAGATAATTTAAATGATTTTCATTGAAAGGCTGTTAAGTACAAAACTTATGCAAAAAATTGAACTGAAGCAGAAAAATTGACCTTACAAAATGTGTATTGCTCCAGAATTTGCTATGATAATAAAGAATCTAGTCCCCGGATGCCGCAGCACGGTATCCACCGGCGCCGCCGTAGAGGACGACCCCCAGCGTCGGCGCCCAGACATAGCCGTCGCAGAGGCACACTTACACTGGACACCCAAGGTGGTATACATTGCTGTAGCGTCACTACACATTACTTTATTTTAAGTTCACAGAAAACATTCAGTGCACACTTCCAAAAGCATTTCACCTGCATAAACCATATTTTGCGTAGATATGCATTGTATTTATAGATAGTTGCGATATACGATTGAAGACAGTTATAATATAACACTAGTGAGTTGAGGAGTGAACAAAATTGATATCTCACTCAGCTTTGACTGCTGATTCAAAAGTATTTTGGATTTATTTCTTTCTTCACGATCTCAGCATTTTTTTGTTTCTTGTATGACCTGCATATTGTGTTCAAATGAAAACATTATATAACATTTGTAACATTCCGATACATACTTTACAACCCACGAAAACATTGCAACATCCTATGCTCTTGCAAACTGCGTTAAAATAAAAGTTTAATACTATTTTCAGGTGTCCCTTGAAGATGGACTTAGGAGAACAATTGACTATTTCAAAGAAGAATTATCCAGGACGACATTTTACAACAATCAGACCTACATGGACATTAATGTTAAACCTCATAACTAGACAATAATTTCGTATTCCTGTAATAAATGTGATACTAGGGTGTCACCCTGATGGTGACAACAATTAATGTTTTCTCTATTCTTACAATTTTATTATTTATGTTTAACAGTGAATTTTTTGAAATGTTTTGTATCGTTTTTTTTAATCGCTTACTTGGATGGACATCCATAAGTGAAAATCTAGTTTTTTTGTGTTCATTGTTTAAAATTAAAATTACATATTTCTCAAAAAGCTTTTAATAGTTTTATTAATTTACACTTATTTTTCGATTAATTTTCTCACATAAAATTATCTTTCAATTAACTGGCCACCAAATCGTTTTCTAAGCACAGAGGTCTCCTGAAATGTACTGTAAAATTTATCAAAATTATTGATGAGTGTATTGCTTAAGGGCATGCTGAGAAATTTAATATGAGTTAACTACTGCTAATGGTTTAAATGTAGCAATTAGTTAGCAATTCATTAAACAGTTTTAGAAATTCTGCATCCTTCATGCTGAACGAAAACGTCACCAGCCATCCTGATATCAGAATGGCTGGTCAAAAGAATATTTATGTTTCTGAATGTATTATATGAAGCATGAAGGAGTATAAGCATTATGAAGCAATTTTTTAATATACTGTTACGTGTTAGGGTTCGATGAATTGGAGAGAAAGACCTGCTGACTCTTTTGAATACTTCATTCACTAAGCACTAGGTCCAACACAAAGCACTAGGTCCAAACACTAAGCACTAACGATGTCCTAGGTCGTACGTAGCCAAGTCGTAGGTTTCGCTGGTATCTCTCTTGATCACTAGTTTTTAACTTCGAAGTCGCCTCGAAGGTAGCTCAAACTGAACTGACTCGCTCGCCTCTCTGGGGCTATTTATATGGGCCGAGACGAGCCCCAGACCGTTCCAGAAAGTTCCTTTCTGGAATGTACCCGACTCGCGCGAACGTGATCAACCGGTTTGGATGACTCTGGAAAGTTCGCGCATGTATCCGGTTTTCGAGACTATACTTCTATATAGTTCCGCGCTAGTATCTTTGTGCTTTGTGTGTTCGTAACACTACTCCCCTCTTAGAGATGCTCGTCCCGAGCATCGTTGTTACTGCCATGGTAACGCGCCAGACGGTCTATGTGTACCACTTTGAATGTCACTCTTGGTTGCTTTTGAATCCTATAAGTCACATCATTCAGTCGGGTAACCACTTTGTATGGACCGTCCCACTTGGTCTGCAACTTTGGAGATTTCCCTTTTCGGCGAGTTGAGTTATGTAGCCACACCAGTGACCCTTCCTCGAAGCCGCTCGTGTTTGATTTCCGGTCGTATCTGGTTTTCATTTTCTCACTTGACTGTAACCCATTTTCCCGGACCAAGGCGTGTATATAGCGCATTTTTTCCCTTAAATCGCAGACATAGTCTTGTACGGTCTCTGGTTCCTCCGGTGACCCTCCTGTCAATAGGTCTACTGGTATTCGTAGTTCTCTACCGTAATTTACATACGCTGGGGTAGCTTTTATGCTCTCACGCTCGGCGGTTCGGTACGACAGAAGGAAGAGTGGTATATACTTGTCCCAATCCTTTTGTTTGTCGTCTACCAATTTCGCCAAATGCCTCTCAAGGGTCGGGTTAAATCTCTCAACCATTCCATCAGACTGTGGGTGGTACGCGGTGGTCCTCGCCTTATGCATGCCAAAAATTATGCACACTTCCTGGAATACTTGCGATTCGAAGTTCCTGCCCTGATCCGAATGGATTTCTAGAGACACACCAAAGCGACATATCACTTCTTCGGCTAACTTAGAAGCGACTGTTGTAGCTTCTTGGTTTGGTATGGCGAACACTTCAGGCCATTTGGTGAAGTAGCCAATGACGACCATAAAATACTTATTTCCCGATGCCGTTACAGGAAATGGCCCAGCTAGCATGCTGGGCCGAGCTGAGCCTCCCTCATAGCATCATTCTCCCAGAGACCCAAAGGACTTGTTCTCGTAAGCTTTAATGTCACTTCATTAGATTCCTGGTTAACACAATATTTGCTGTCTTCCGAACACGGCCTTCGTGAGAGTGTGTCGGCATTCCCATGCGTCTTTCCGCTGCGGTGTTCTGTCTTGAAGTCATACTCCTGGAGCTGTTCAATCCATCGAGCTACTCGACCTTCTGGGTTCTTGAATTGCAGTAGCCACTTCAAAGCTGCGTGAGTTCGCAGTAAAAACTGTCTGCCGGTGAGATATTTCATAAAATGTTGTAGCGTCTTTACAACAGCCAACAGTTCTCTTCTTGTCACACAGTAGTTTCTCGCTGGTTTGGATAAGGATTTGCTGAAACATGCAATAACAACTTCTCTTTCACCCTGTTTTTGAGATAACACCCCTCCAATGGCCGTGTTGCTTGCATCCGTGTCGACTATAAACAGACCTTAAGTTTGTGGGTACCCCAAGATTGGTGTTGCACACAGATGTTTCATCAGTTTCTGAAAAGAATCTTCACAAGTCCCATCCCAACTAAATTGTCGTTTATCTTCTGTCAGCCGATGTAATGGCTTGGCTATCTCTGAGAATCCCTTAACAAAACGCCTGTAGTATGAGCATAGGCCGAGGAATGCCCGCACTTCGGTTTTGTTCTTAGGGGTAGGCTTAAAGTTTCGCAAATGGTCCTCGAAGTCACGGCCGACAATGATGACGTCATCTAAGTAGACTAAACAAGCCTCTCCAATTAAGCCTGCCAGTACACACTCCATGAGTCGCTCAAATGTGGCAGGTGCGTTGCACAATTCGAAGGGCATGACGTTAAATTGCCATAAGCCTTTACCGGTCGAGAAAACTGTCTTCTCCTTGTCTTTTAGATGAATTTCCACCTGCCAGTATCCAGATTTCAGGACAAGGGTTGAGAACCATTTCATGCCACTCAAGGTATCCAAAGTGTCGTTGATTCGAGGTAACGGGTAACTGTCCTTCTTAGTGAATTCATTGAGACGCCTATAGTCCACACAAAATCTCGTGGTACCATCTTTCTTCTTCACTAATACAACAGGTGACCACCACGGACTTGCAGACGGTTCAATAATCTTATTCCTTCTCATGTCCTCCAAAAGGCCTTCAACTTCTTTTTCCTTTGCAATTGCTATCCATCTTGCTCGTTGACGAATTGGTCTCTCGCTTTCGGTATTTATCCTGTGCTGAACCATCGATGTTCTCCCAAGGTCCCCTTCTTGACTGGAGAAGATATTCGCGTAGCGCTGTAAAAACTTCTTAGCTTTCATGCGCTACTAATAAGTCAGATTACTCTTGCAATCATCGAGTAGCTCAGTCACAAATCCGTAGTTGTTGCTGTTTGCTGAGTCTGCGCCTGTTATCGAACTACACTTTTTCATCCAGACAACTTCCTCGCACTTTCCAATGACCTTTGTTCAAGCAGATCTCACGATCACCAGGATTCAAAACCTTGACCACAGCGCTACTGCTTCCACTAACAAGGTTTCTCGCCGTCATCAGTTCTGCGCCGATGTCTTGGTAGGTGTGTCTTCGATAAATACGCATCTGTTTGACTTTTTCTTTCCAGCTGGCGGCAGTTTTACCAGCACCCGAGTTTCCGCTAGACCAGATATTTCTTTCTTTACACATGCGACTTTCCCGAAGGCGCCTCCAAGAATGAAGATTTATTCTTCACCACACTTGAAATTTCCGTCAGCGACATTTATTCTGCAGTTGTGTTTCTTCATGAAATCCAAACCCAAGATGCAATCATCCATAGTCTCAGCCACGATAACGTTATGAGAATATGAGGACCCCCCTACGTACATCGTAATTGACATTTCTCTCAGGACGGGTATTGGCTGTCCCGAGGCAGTACGAAGTCGACAGTTAATTATCCTCTTGTGTGCCCTTGCGGCTTTTACCAGATTTGGGCTCACTATTGTTCTAGAGGCTCCTGTGTCTAGAGTCATTTTGCAATCCGTCCCGTTAATAGTCCCCTGAATTGCAAGACTATTCTCGTTACACGCCTGGGAGATAACAGTTATCGGGGCTTCCTCTGCGTCAGCCAGTAGTCGCCCCTTAGTCCTGTTTCCCTGATCTCGGACAGAGGATGAAGCCCCTTGCTTCTTCAGCTCCTCTATTTGTTCCTCGATCCTTTTCATCCTTGCCATCTGGGTCTCCTTCTGCGGGCAGTTGAGCTGAAGATGGCCTCTCTCGCCGCACTTGTAGCACATGGGTCCAAAACTTTTCCTCGCAGGAGCCTTAACCTCCTTGACTTCCTCAGAGACCTCGCGGATGTTATGGGTCTGCCGTATGTCATGGCGAACAGCCTCGACCTCCAAAGCATGCGCCAATGCTTCCCTTAGCGAGGTATGGTGACTAAGCCTCACTGCAGCTCTGACCTCTGGGTCTTTGATTCCGTCGACAAATGCTTGAACAATATTCGTGTCTACCATCTTGGTGTCGGCTCCTGGGTGTGCCTTCCTGACGAGTTTCTCAATTTCCAGCGCCCATTGTTGTAGTCCTTCTCCTGAGCGTTGGACTCTGTCACGCAGTTGGGCACGGAACACGTGCTCCAGGTGTCACTCCCCGTAACTGGATTCAAGTGCCTCCATCAGGTCTTGGAACCCATTTCCTGTATGTGGCAGTGCTTCCAGGACCGACAAAGCTTGCCCTCTGAGCGCAACAGTGAGTGCGTTCCGTCCATCCGTTGACAGTAGCAACAGTCTGGAATTGCTGACAATAAGCGTTCCAAGAAGTAGTACCGTCGTATGGCGGCACTTTCACTCTTGGTCTTTGCGCCTGTTAAACTGTATGACTTCACCCGACTGTTCAGTGACCGTTGATTGAATCAGACCAGTAAAAAATTCGATTGCGGAATCGATCTTGCCCGGGTCGTCTAGTTGACTGGGTGAGATGTTTAGGTTGGAGGTTGGCATCTCTAACGCGGACGAGAGCGAGGTTTCCAGTTAGTGCAAATTCTCTAAAATTGAGTAATCGGGGGTTCAAAAGGACCCAAAACGAGCTATACGGGCCGATGGTCTGAGCCTAAATCGTCAAGCGATTCTATCGCGTCGAGTTTAAGAGAGATACTCTTAAATAGGGCGAAGTCGACAACAAGGCGGTTTACGTCTCGAGGAAAGTAAGTCGGACGTAATGGACATATAACATCTAGGGTTGGGTTTGTTTCCCCACAGGTCCAGTCGGTATGTTTGGCATTAAAGTCGTCAAACAAAATGACGGACTCTCCTAGGGATAGTAGTCCGCCTACATCACTACGGAGAGGGAGAGCCTGAGGGTAAGTAAACTGAAGCAATGATTATGGATTGGTGTCCTGTCATTGCTAGCTTACAGGCAGGTGCCTTCATATTAATAAGTCTGCACTTATTAATGGAATGGAATTAAGTGGAAAACAATGAAACTCGTTCCTATAGTAGATGGCAGTACCCCCGCCTTGGCGATCGGGTCTGTCATTTTTAATTAATTTATACTTCGGGATTCGAATCGAAGCCCCTTCAGTACATTTGGGCTTAGCCAAGTTTTCTGTAGGAGGAGAAGGTCTACCTGTCTATTCTGAACGAATAGTCTTATCCCAGGTAGGTGGCGCCTAACACTACAAGTGTTAAAGGAAACGAGTGAGATACCTCTGGGTTTGATACGACCCCCGATGCGCAATAACGTAAAACTATTATTATTAGGAGTAGCCATGGACGTCGCTTACTTTAAATATTAAGTAACGAAAAGAAAAATAAAAACGATAGTATTGTACTCGAGTAATTGACAACGCGAAATCCATTTGAAATCGAGTAGTTTTACTTAGAGACTATTATGGAAAAGTTAATAGGGAAAGTTAAGTTAAGCGTAGTTATAGATATTATGGTTATATCTATAACGCGCTTAAAAAGCACGAATCGAAAGGAAAAATAAAAACTGTAGTAATGTATTCGAATAATGGACAACTCGCAATCTTATTTTTGTTTCCCCTTCGGATTCGGAGGTGGTGAATACAACATACATTGTCCGGCCGAGTGGTTATGTCAGACTCATACTGATTAAACACCACCTGAAGGTGCCTTAGCCTGGAAAGGCTTTACAGGCTTAATATGAGCCATCGCACCCAGGGTGACGGGGTGACGTAGCGCTGCTTTAGTATAAGCATGCGCGGGAAAACGGGCCATACCCCTAGTGAGCGTGGTCCGTATTTTGGGTGTCTTTCGAGCTGCAGACGGCCGCTCGTTATGATTGACTAGTTACGCGAGTGTGGGCCGATGAAAGGCGTTCCACAGATAGGGGGTCATGCTCATCCGTAAGCACATGTTTGGGTCTACGGAAATAATGCCTTGAAGGAGCGGGCGGGTCGTACTCCGCTACGTCTAATATGAATTATTGGATGAATGATATTTTTGGATGTGTTATTGGGTGATCGGTAGGGACAGATCGCTGTGTAGGTCCGCTTTTCGGACGTGCCAAGGTGCGTCTGTTGCCCTACGGCAAAAGTTGCTCTGCACGGTTTGTAACAGCTTTAATCGATTGGGTTTCGCGTGAGCAAAAACTGAGCAAACCTTATAAAGGGTCATTTTGTTTTTGATGGACATTCTTCTTTTCCGCCCTAACATAGGGTTAACGCGGTTTAAGTAGAAACGAGCATTCCTGGTGACTCTGCGGATGTGGGGGCCGAACGTAAGGCCCTTATCCAGAGTTACACCTAGGTATTTGGTGGAGCATTGCCACGTTATCGGGGCACCTAATAGCTGTAAGGGCCGGGTCCCATATGGGACCAATCGGATCCTACGTTTAACGTAAAAAATAATTGCTGCGCTTTTATCTAGGTTAAAGTCTATCCTCCACTTGCGAAACCAGTCGCCGAGTTGGGACATAGAATGTTGAAGCCTCTCAAGGATATGGCCTTGTGAGACGACCTTTAAAAATAAGAAGGGCGGTGTCGTCGGCGAAAAGGGCTAGTTGGGTACCATTGGTTGGTATGGGAATGTCGTTTGTGTAAACGCTATATAGGAAACAGGGCTCCTTCATAGCGAAAGCGAAAAGTGCGATCGCTAAGGAATGCGGCTAATAGTCGGACTAACCGGTCGGGCATATCTAAGCCGTAAAGTTTATGGATAAGTCCGGCGTGCCAAAACTTATCAAAAACTTTGGCTACGCCGAAGAAGACTGCTGATGTTTTATAATTCCTTGGAATGAACCCGCTGAGTATGTACGGTGGACTAGCGCCCATAGCTAGCTATATATTGCTCGAAAGCCGAATTGATGGGGGATTATTAGATCGTTTTTGAAAAGATGTTCCCTCATGCAAGCGCGCATAATCTGTTCGAAAAGTTTGCCCATAGCCTTTAGGAGGCCGATAGGGCGATGATTGGCCGGTTGGTCAAGGGGTTAACCGGGTTTTGGAATGCCTCTAACGATTGCCTATTTCCAGGTGGCTGGGAAGTGATAGTGTTTGAAACAGGCATAAATAATAAAGGATAACAAAAGAAGTGCTTTTTCGGGTAAGAATTTGAGCGCCTTGTTGGAGATGCCATCGGCGCCCGGGGCTTTGCGGGGCTTAAGGCCCCTTATGATGGTTTTGATTTCATCCATCGAAGTGGTGGATAGAGGGTCTTCGGCTGAGAGCGGGAGGGAAGTCCTCTCGCGGACCTCCTCTTCTATGGCCCGGATGTGGTCCGGGTCACCCGCTTGGGTGCTGGGCGAGCATTGTGAAACACTGCTGTCAGCGAAGTATTCGGCTTTCTCGTCGTCTTCGAAGGCACGAGTGCCATCGTGACGGGCGAGCGAGGCGTATGGGTAATAGCGTCACTACGCAGGGCTCTAGCGACCTGGTAGTAGGCTTGTTGTGAAGGGGATATGTCCGCCATAAGGTCTTTTCATCGGGAGTTCCTTAGGTCGGCGACTGCAGTCCAAATCTGCCGCTGCAATCGGTTTGCGGCGGCTCTGTTGTCGGGAGTTGGGAATACTGTTGCGTCTCTAAGTGCCTTGTTTTTAGTCCTAATCAAGTACCGGATATGGGGCGGAAGTGGCCTATTTGGTATTTTGAATTCACGCGAGTGATCCGCTGTGGTTGATTGGACTAAATTTGTGAGGGATTTTGGCTGGGCTGTGTAACAGCTAAGCCGTTGGTAGGAGAGGTGAGGATGGATCCTCAAGCGCGGATGCTTGTGCGGCTTGATAGCCTTCCCAGTTAGTAAAGATCTTCGTGGTTGAAGTCGGAGGTTCGAGATGGCTCAAAACGAGCGAAACGGGCCGATGTTCAGAGCCTAGGTCGTCTTTAAGAGGTTCGGTTTAAGATAAACTCTCTTAAACAGGGAAAAATCGAGAACGTCCGGATTATGGTTGGTTTACGGGGATAATACGTAAGGGAATAAGAACAAATAACATGTAGCTGTAAGTCTAGTGTCATTTGTAGAATTTTGAAACCGTTTGGGTTTCGTTCTCTACATGTCCAGACGTTATGTTTGGCGTCGAAGTCACCAAACAGAATGACCGACTCGCCTAATGAGAGAAGCGAATCTAAATCGCTGCGGAGGATTTCGGAGCCAGAGGGTAGGTGCTCAGGCGCTCGCGGGGGTCGCGAGCAGAGCGCTTGAGGAGGACCCTCGGGAACAGCATCCCCCGAGGGTAGGTCCCTCACTCGGAAACTACGGGTGATAACGGAGTTTTCTCCTTTATCGCCCGGCGTGGCCGAGAGGGGGCACGATGGGATGGCGACCGCGGAAGCCCTCCGGGAACTTTTGTTTCCGGGGGACTTCCGCGGACGCACATCCCGGTGAGGTGGGGGGGGAAGGCCGTTAGCACACCTCGGCCGCCTCCGGCCTGCATTGGGCGGGGCAACCGCGCCGCCTGTGATGGCGCCCGGGAACTTGTTCTTGGGTGATCATCACGGGCGCGGGAGTCTCATCCCTTGTGGGCCGGGGTCGGTCGGGGGGTGTGGTTTATTCCTTTCCTCACCGAAAGGGGGCCAGCGGCCGTCGGGGCGGGAGACCGGCAGTCGCATTGCACTTGGCCCTCAGGCGTGCGGGGTGTTCAGGGCGTCACGGTTCACCCCGTTGCTCCGTCCCTCACGGAGCATAGGCGAGGTCCGCCCACGAGCGCGGACCCACACTGGAGCGGGTCGCGGCCGATTCCGGCCAGGGGCCCCGCGACCCGCTCCAATGTGTATTGGGACGCCGTAGTTTTTAGTGGGTGGGTGTAGAGATGTGGGGTCGTTAGGAATAAAGACAACCGTTTAGGTGAACGTACTAATTTATTCTGCCCCCTGGCATACACTTTGGATGGTTATATATATGAAGATGAACTTATATAATATGAACTTATATCTATACTACACCTCCCCTTTTCGGAGAAAAAAAAATGGAAAAAGTTACATTTTTTTTTTAAATTTCTATACTAAAAATAAACTTAAGATCTAAAAGGTTTTGTTCTATTTTTATGAACAATTATAAATTTATTATCTTTCATTATAATAACATTTGGAGTCTCGTCTCGCACAACTTCATACGGGCCGTTGTATACATTATCGAACTTAGTGCCCGTCTCGTTTTTCAATAACAACTTATCACCAGGCTTATATCTAACAGGGTTTAAACAATAATCATATCGATGTTTCTGACTATTTTTAGACAATAACAAATTATTTCGTGCTTGTTGCTGAGAAGTTTGTAATTTATATTTAAGAACTAAAGGGTAATTTTCACAATTATACATTTTACTTTGATTTTGATTCGAAGTCAAATTACTAGGCAATGTACAAATTTTACCAAAAACCAGTTCATACGGCGTGAATTTTGTAGAACTATGTACCGTAGTATTATAAGCGAAGCACCAGAAAGGGACCCATGTACTCCACTCTTTAGACTCGTTATTTGTTTGGATACGCAAAAATGCATTTAAACTTTTGTGTGTATTCTCGAGCGAACCTATTTGGAATGGAATGTTAAGTTGGATCAATTTCTCATACCTAATCGCACTAAGTGAAGCACCCGTGTCGATTAACCAACTACATGAATCATAATTTAAAGTTAACTGTACCGAGTTATAACTTTCATAATAACAAATATTATCACTATGGTTATCTGGTTTATGATAAAGACCGAAAAAACTGACATGGTTCAGAAATACTATTTTGTTGTTCGTTCTGAACGTGATTAACGCTGGTACTAGGTGTAGGATTTTCAGTATTTTCACTAGAGGTCATATAACGTAAATGGTGATTTTGTTGGAAATTATTAAATTGACTGTAGTTATTGTTCGGGAATCGAGGACCTCTTGTGTTTTGAACGCGTGACCGTGTAGCATAATGCGTATTACTTGATAGTGAACCGCGAGTAGGGCCATTAGATCCGCGATTTGTGAAGTTATAACCGCGATTTTCGACGTTAAATCCGCGCCTACTGTAACCGCGTGAACGTGAACCTCGGTAATTATAAAAATACCTGTTGTTGTTACCTCTCGTGAAACTCATAAGAGATTCTTCAGATGTTGCCGACATTTCTTCGTCCTTCGCTCCTCTTATGGCCTCCCGTAAGCTAGAGTAATCCCTGGCAGATATTATAGTACTGATATGTCCGTTTCGCAATCCGTTGGAGAAAGTCTTGATTGCTAATTTTTCGTTTAAGGGTTTTAAAATATCATATTTATTTGAGTCTCCGCCTGATTGCGAAATAGTCAGTTCAACAAATAAATTTTCAATTTCCTTACCGAAAACCTCGATAGACCTTTGGTTCTGCGTTGTTCGAAGCAATTGCTGTTGGATCGCTGTAAAAGATTTTTTAACAAGCAAATGAGTTTTCATATCGCTTAAAAGTTCCTTAATGGTGCCATAGCTCTGCGAAAGTCTTAGTTTTGCAGCCTCTGATAACCTGGTTTTTAGTACAAATGTTATTAACATTTTCTTAGAATTTTCCTCTAAAAGTGCTTCGTACATCTCAATGGAAGATATCAGTTGTTTTGTGACTTCTTCCTTATCGTTCATAATAGGTAACAAGGACACAGCCGTTTTTAAGACAAAATTTTTCCATTTTCTCAGTGTCACTCAAAGAACTGTAACTATCAGAATCGGAATTTGCTTCCGTACAATCCTTAGCTTTACATAAAATTTTAATAACCTCAAATAAAGGCTTAATGCTTTCACAAAGTTGAGAAATTAATGACAACTCCTCAGGTTTATATTTCTGTTTCTCTAAATTAATTTCATTTAATTCTATCTCAAAGTTACATAAATCGTTACTGTTTTCAGCAAACTTTTTTGAACAAATATCAGAATTTCGCCTTCTTTTAGGTCCTATCTTAGTCAAATATGTCTTAATTTTAATAAGTTCGTCATAGTAAGCTTGTAGTCGAGATGCCATATAGGTATTATACTTAATACACTTAACACATTTTTATCAGTAAATATTAAAATAACTCTTGTATAAAAATATTAATTAATTAGGTAAACATGAAGAATAAATGCGATTAATATAAATGGTTAAATGCTTAAAATACGCTTTAGGTATATATGTAGTATTTTACCTAAGGACAATTGAATAGTAATAATAAAAAAGGCATACGCGTATCACTCGTAGGGTTGACACTTTCATCACTTAACACTCAACTTTAAGGACGTGGACGGATGGGCGGATGGTCATCGCCTCATCACACCGCCGAATCGTCTCGTGGCGCAGCCCGTGGTAGCTCACGACGTCGAAACCAGCTCGAAGATCGTTGCAATTGGTGTTCCGTGATCTCCCGTCTAATCCATTTATGATGACAACTCTTGTAAATGCGATATGCGACGAAACCTCCCGCAATCACAAAGACAAAGCAAATAATCTCCAGAGTAGAAGAAGTTTTATCCGCATGCTTGGACAGTTGCTCTAGCATCACATCACTAGCTCCCGCATTTTGCGCGATAACGACCTCCTTATTTTCCTTGGAATATTGTTTTCCCATTTTAAAATAATAATTGTCGCGAACACACTTGTATTAACACCAGCACAGTTTGTAACGAACTCATTGTCAATTTTGTTCGAATACTTGCGATAGTTTACACTAACCGCACCATATACGGAGTCGCGCGCGCTCCCAGTCTCCGATGGCAAGGGTCGCCATGTAGAGATGTGGGGTCGTTAGGAATAAAGACAACCGTTTAGGTGAACGTACTAATTTATTCTGCCCCCTGGCATACACTTTGGATGGTTATATATATGAAGATGAACTTATATAATATGAACTTATATCTATACTACATGGGCCTCCAAGCCTTTACCGGGCACTCGGCCGGGTAGAGGCATGGAGGAGAGTCCCACATATCCACCGTGTTCTCCCGACACGGTGGAATGCCTAATGCATTTTCTACGAAAACAAAAAAAAAAAAAAGGTAAATTGATGCTTGACGAGGGACGAGGAGCTTGAGCTCGGGAAGATGCATTCTAAAACTATAAGCGTTAAAGGAGAGAAGTGATAACCCTTTTGGTTTGATAAGACCTGCGATGCGCATAGTGGTATTCGTGTTTACACTATTAGCAGTCATGGACGTTAGAATAGTTAATTAAGGGATGGAATTTAGCGCGAGAATTTATTAAACTAAGTTTAGAATTGATTCGCGGGAAGAGTTGACAACGAGTTACAGTCGGAAGAGCCGCTGGAGTCTCTACGCGGTATTGCCTATGTTCGCCTCGGAGGCGTACACGATCCGCGCGAGAGCGAGACGGCAATATTGGTCTTAGAGTGAGACAGATATGGGAAACGAACGCAATTCTGGAAATATTCGTATTAATAATTATAAATAAGTTAATATTCATAATTATAAAAGGAATATTTACAACAACCTTCGAAATTGCGAGTGCTCACAAAGCGTGATAAGCTTTGCTTGTGGCGACGTGACTGCACGGAGCTTGCCGGCAAGCACCGTGATCTCATGTATGTTTATTCCCCTCTATGGCTGAGCCTACAGTCAGTCAATTTTACTTCTATGAAAATCTAATGACCGTTTCAAGGTAATGAAATGTATTTTTACTAGGTACCAAATTGTATTACATTTCTATTATATACGAAAAGCTATTAATGATCAACGGCACCTTATTTTAGCCCACTTCTGAACTACTATTTTTTACAATGCTAAGTGTAATCTGAATTAAAATCATTAATAAATAGAAAAGTCTACACTTTTGGACACGCTTTTTATTTCTACAAGTATTGATACCATTGACTAGAAACTGAGATTATCTGCAACATTTACTGGGTGGTGAGTTCCAATTGTATGAGTGAGGTTGTTTATAAACTTTATCTGTCTTGCAAAGTTTTTCTCCTTGAGAATACACTAATGTTCGATACATTTGAAACATGTTGCTGGGGGTTTGTTTGTGTCTCACTAGCATGTCTGCACTGCAGCCTCGAGATATCCATTCAGTGTCAAACCTAACATCATGTACTCTATTGATACCATCAAGAGCCGCTGTCCACACCCCCATTGAGACATCTTCCGAATTGTAAACACTAAAACAAAGATGAATATGCGGTAATTTTTAATCATGTATAAAATCTCTTATTTGAATATTGCCCCATTTCTCCGATTAAAGAATAGTAGAAATCTATTTTAAAATTATATAGATGAAATTAATCAAGTCATAATAAAAATAATGGAGAAATATGAGTGTAGGTAGTGGAATATGCTATAATGAAAAACTTTATACTTATATTTATTACTTTATACAGCTTTCAAAAGCAAATAAATTAATCATATTGAATTAGAATGTCATTACCTCAAAAAATCTTTATTAATTGATAAGAAGTCGATTATACTCTTAGAAATAACATAACCTCCCCCAAGAGCATAAGGCAAGTATGTATCGCATAAGAACCATGCTTTCTCTTGCCATTTTCCTTTTAAGAATGGTTTTGCTTGTCCTTCAAAATATCCCCAATATAAACCCTTATATGATGGAAGGTCACCCTGAAAATTTAAAAACCATAACTAATGTGGCAGGTAGTGTAAGACAGAAAATACATTACATTTTAAAGTTATGCTTACTTTTAATGAAACATATTTTTTTAATGAATGATCATTCATAGTTGGAGCATATGCCTCTAAATCTCTCACAATTAAGTCTATTCTCACAAAAGAATCATCATCACACTTAACTATGTATTTCAGTTTCATTAAATTTTCATTGCACCACTTAATGGAATTTAGAACTTTAGCTGTTAAAGCTTTATAATTATCATTGAGCTGTAATAACAATAGGTCATCATTCCTTTGCTGTTCATTTTTTAATTTATCCAGTTTGTCACTGCTCAATCCTTCAATTCCTATTATAAAAAACACTTTAATGAGAGGTTGTGTTTTGCTTTCACCAATCCAAGAGTGGTTCCATTTGTACAATCGTTCACCGTTTTCTAAAAATATATTCCCAGAAAACTTGGCCCATGTTGCTCGTATGGCATTGCGCCTCTCTTCGTTATCTGGACCAGATAATACAAGTACAGCATACTCAATTTCAGCAAACTTACTAAGTTTTACTTCAGCCTTTGGAGAAACAGCATCTGCACAATCTAGTCTTAAAAAGCTCAGTGTTATTCCGCAACCGGCATAAAAAAAGAAAATACTTAACAATATCATGTTTTTATGCCGTTTTAAAAAAACTAACATTTTTGTCTTACATTAGATTTGGAAAAAAAACATACACAACCAAGGTGTTGATTTTTTTTTCATTTACAATAGATCACTGAGCAAGGAATCACTACGTTTTAAGAGGCGGCACTTCCCTATGAGCTACTAAACTGAATTATGCACGTAGTTTCTACCAACTTGAGAATGACAGTCAGAGGAGAGGCACATTAAAGTGTCAATGTCAAGGCAATAGATATGTACCACTACATAATCGATATCGATAAACAATAAGTAGTATATAGTTGGGTCATTGCTGTATTTTTTAAATTTTACCAGGAAAATAAGTACAAGTTTTATTAAAAATACAGTAATTTTATTAACAAGTTGATAGACGAATACATAATTGAACATGGGAAAAGTAGTTTGATAGCTCGTGATCTGCAACCGCCATATGGATTGAAAAGTTATCTGTGTAAATTCCAATAAATCAATTCTTTACAACAATGTTGATGAAACTCAGGTCCATAATAAATGTCCAGCGCGTGGCAAAAGTCAGTTGACAACTGAAACTGAAAGTAACTACAATTAATGTTTGGTCTTTAGATTTTCTTGATCTTAATAAATATTATTTTTAAAATTGAAAACGTTCGACACTGCCACATATCACTTTTTGCCACGATAGTCCATCCACGCTGGTCAAATCCCTAAGAGGGAGTATACACAATCAGTCAGTATTGCATCAGTTTGATCTCATAGTCTAGTCTAGACTGACGGCGGCAGTTAAATGATATTTATTAAAATTAAAAAATATATATATATTATCTGATGAATAGTTTGTTACATATTTTGGTATTCTAAGGCGGCAGTTAGACGTTCAGTTTGTAATATGGTTCATCAGTGTGATAAATACTGATGATCCACGTTCCGTCGACGAAATTTTTTGTTAATACTTTACGTTCAGTATTTATACTTTACGTTTAGTATTATCGTGTTTCGGAGCAGTTCAGACGTGAAATGGATACAGAGAAAGCTTATGTGGCTATTATCTTAACCATTGGTTTAAAAAAAGAATAGAAAGAAAACGATGGACACAACATTGGCTACAACAGAGAAAAAAATATACTCATTTAAATTTATTGGCTGAAATTAAAGAGCATGATGACATGTATGATTATGAGAATTATTTTCGGATGCCCTACGTTTGTTTTGAAAATATTTTGACATTGCTAACACCCTTTTTAACTAAAGAAGATACACTAATGAGAGCTTCGATTTCTCCTAGAGAAAAATGTCAATGAATAAAGGCATTCTTTTATTAAGGTATTTATTAATCAAAATAAATCACAACAAGAAATTAGAACGAAAATATTAGTTTCGTCTAAAAGAACTGAAAAGAGAACCTAAAGTGTAATTATCTTCGTTTTCGTTTATTGTAGATAGAGTATTATTGTCACTGTTTCGTGGTTCTTGTTGGGCGTATTCTTGTGCAAAATCTCGAAGGAGAGTGATGCTTACGCTATTTTCAGATCTTGAAATTATTGATTGTAAAGGAACACCTGTGGATGATGTTATGTTTCAAAGTCATCGGCAATTTTCTTTTATTCTTCTGTTGTTGATGGTAACTAAAAAAATAAAACAGTTAAATTTACTATTTCCTGAGTATTTCTTCAGTACCATCACATACATCACAATCACAAGAAGATAAAGATCAACATCAACATCAAAGGGCTTCCGAGAAAGAGAATTCAAGCGCATTCTCCTCCGCCAATGAGATACTCCCGCCGCCACCTCCACAACAAAAAAAGAATAGGCCTCTGGCAAAACAAAATTAACAGCTGGAAAAAGCAAGGGCTAAGTTTCTGATAAACTTTTTTTAATTTTTAATATGTAAATAATGAGTTTACATACTTGTACATAATATCTTTGTATATAAAATTGGTTTTCTAATACGCCAGCAACATAGTTTTTATTGGAGTGGAGCGAGCGAAGCTCCCATGGATCAGCTTTAATGGCAATGGCAATGTCTGTTACGCCATAACTTCCCGAGTTCTTAACCGATTTTAATGATTTTGTGTCGAATCGAATCAACAGGTTTAGGACCAGATGGTGACGGAGATTTTTGAAATTCGCAAAAATTTCCATCGAAACAGATTTTTTTTGTTTTTTCAGGTATTACGCTCCGCTCCGATATATGGTGCTAGCGTAGCTTATTGCTTGGCGACTGCATCGCCTAGTAAATTATACTAATTGTCAGTCTTAAGCTAAAGAAAACCTATTTTACCTTTTCTTATATCACTAAATGTGCAGATTATAGCTTTGTAACGATGTTGATATACAGGGTCATTTTATAAACACAATCCAAATTTATATATTATATTCTTTGAAGAAAGTAACGAAACAAGATTTTTTTCTTTTAATATCACTCAGTACTAAAATATTAAGTTAAGCCTACACAAAGTTATCCGAGGAAAACTACCGATTGCTGTCACAGTCACGCTACGCACGGTGTTGTAGCAGATGATTACACGACCCCCGCCCCGCCCTCCCGTATTTCATTGATACATTACAATGATTTTCATAAGTTGCAAAGGAGATGTTTCAAATCTGGCCTGCACCTTGTACATATATTCAAAAAACGTGAAAAAATCATGAGATTGATAAAATAATACCTAAACTATAATCTTTTCAGTATTTCACTTGCGATTTAATTTTAAAGTGAATTTTTTATAATAACAGGCAACAATTATGACACAATGAATCCGTTCCTAAACATAATTCAAGTGTACGGTTAAATGTCAACTCCAAATGAAATTATTTTTTATAATGTTATTAAAAGATATGCTGTTAGAAATTAATGACTGATTTATTCATGATTTGGTTATAACCAAAGAAAATACACTAAACCATAATAAAAATCACAGTTTCCTGGATATATTTTTTCATATTTACTACTACTAATTCGTTTGTGATTTCTGAACGGACACTCATTGAAACGTCAAACTACCAAAATGACGACCACGGAAAGAATGTTTTCATCATGCTGTGTTTTACATGCAAATGCTTCAGACAACGACAACGACAGTGGACTTTGTTTTTTTTTGGCTCGGCTAGTTATTTTTTGGAACCTTCTTTCTTCTATACTTGTTGGACTTGGCTGTGTGATTTGGACCCTGATATTTGCTACTGTTATTTGGATTTCGTCGTTTGGAATATTCTTCAATTTCTCTTCTTAGGTATGTAAAATATAATTTTTACAATAATACAAAAACATATATTGGCTCATATTTCCATTAGTTGTCATTGATATTTGGGCTTATTTTTTTTTTACGTAAAGAGCTCTTGATTAAGAACTTATGTACGTAATTTCGTCACTCGGAACTAAATAAAACTCGACTTATTAATTATTCAAAATTATTGATTTTGTAGGTTAACCACTGACTATTTACTAGTTATGACAGCAATTTTAAGCATTGTTGCCAACATTTCAAAGCCAAAACATTTCCGTTATATTGGTAGCATTGTTAAATTGACATAAAGTTTTAAGGTTAGAATAGCGCTATTTATTTAGTTTTAACAGCACCTAAACCATTAACTATAGGACCGATTCGGTTCTGGCTGATACTCATTATAATGATGATACTGATTATTATTATATACATTATATTATGTATACATACACAATACTACAATAATAATCAGTATTATATACATTAATATTGGTTTGGATAGGTTAGGTTAGAACTGTGACCACAACGCACGAGCCGAGCGAGCGAAGCGAGTGTGCCGCGGCAGCGGCCGGCGAAGTGCCAGAACCGAATCGGTCCTATAGTTATTGGTTTAGGTACGGTTAAAACTACATAGCGCTATTCTAACCTTAAAACTTTAACCATGAATATCTCCATAACCATGGGGCTCCGCAGGGTGGAATGGCACGGGGGGGTAGCCCAACCCCCCCCCCCCCTCCCTCCTACCCCTCAAACCTCATATCGACGGTTCATATTGGAAATTTTAACCAGTAAAACTGCTACTTTTCAATGAAATTTTGGCAAATTTCAAAATTCATTTATAAATTATGTATCGGCTTCCGAGTTTCGGGCGTTGGTGGGGGGATAGGGAGGCACCCCCCCCCTTCCCCTCTCCCCTTACTCCCCACAAAATCGATGACAACGAATGGAAATTTGAACCCATATATTAGTACGGTGCACCTCTTAGTTTAAGTGTGGGTCCCATTCTCATTGTATTAATTTTTTCAGTCATGGCGCATTGTTTGCTTTGCTTGTCTGCAATGATTGAGGATGAGCAGTATTACATGACAATATTGGCCCAGAAATAAATACTATCATTGAACAGAAACTTCAACATGAGGTAGTTATCTATATATATAAAAATGAAACCCGTTTTCCGTTGTCACGACATAACATAAAAACGGCTTGACCAATTTGGCTGATTTTTTTTTTGTAGTTTTCTAATACTCTGTACAAGGTTCTTACAGAAAAAAATATAAATAAAATCTCTCATAAAGATTGAAAAATATAACGTAACGAATATCAACGTCATTCAATTTAAAACAAAAAATCTGTGGTAATCTGTGACACCACATCGATAACCGCGCTGACAAACGTCAACGTCATTCAACTTAAAACAAAAAAATCTGTGGTAATCTGTGACAACACATCCATAACCGCGCTAACAATAATAGGATTCATTTTTATATGGAGGATATTATAGATTCCAGTTCAAATTGAATAGGTACTCATACATAAGATAGGTCAGCTATACAAAATAAAGTAGTGCATCAAAGCTACGCTAAGGCGGTACGAAGTTCGCCGGGTCAGCTAGTATATTATAGAACATTATTTTCGGTAATATGAATTCACTAGATTTTTTTTATTATTATGTACCCTATAGAATACATTTTTTACCCTTTTATTATTTGATATCACCCATGATCAATCAATACATTACTCAATAATAACACTCAATCACTCCAACTAAGAAGGCAGTTTATGGATTTATTAAATTTTTTGTTTAGATTGCAGAAGATGGACTGATATGTGCTCAATGTTTTAAAAATCTTTGAACACAATATTAACTTCTAAAACTACAACATTATACATTCCACTTGAAATCTATAGTAGTTTTGGACTAAAGGCCAAATAAGATAATGAGCTTTTATTACACAGTCACACATTCAAATTCTCTATATGTCCTAACTGTCTACAAATCCTATGGTTGATAATGGTGGTTAATATCTAGTAGAAATTGTTTGAAGACAATTTGTCTTTGAAATCAAACAAAATAATATTTTCACGAGAACATATATGATAATATAATCATTTATTTAACAGATTCGACTTGGAGGGCTAGTATGTTATGCCTGTTGGGTTGCAGCTTGTAGAAATGTTTTACGTGCCATTAACAGCAATATAAATATTGAAGAATTACAAGAGCCAGGCCTATCTCAGCCACTATAGAGATTTCTGTGTGTGGTGTGGTATTTCATTGTTCCGAAGACACACCCATGTTTTGTTAGGGCCAGAATAAGATGAAGTTGCTGCTAGGATTTATCCCAGTGAGGTAATTGTTGAGTTTTTGTATATCTAAATAAATGACCACTTTTTAAATTGCTTCAATAGTTTTTGAGTTTATTCTTTACCAAACTACTAACCTTTATAATATTAGAACAGATGCACAGATACAGGTTAGTATGGAAGTATTGATATGAAGTACCGGGTTCATTCTTTATTTACTTAGAATTATATATTCTGGTTTTAATTTTTTTCTCAAAAATACAAAGCTTAAAAAATGTCATTGTTTCAGATGCCGCAGCATGCCCTTGTTTGTTCCAACTGTTTATCTCAATCAAGAGAAAATAATCGGATTGCGGAAGGCCATGTTACAGAGACAGAAACATGCTGGACTCCGTACTGTAGGTTGCTGTGCTCATGTGATGACCATTGTGTGGTATTTAGGTTGGGCTCTGTACCAAGATAATATAGAAGCACCGGCGTCATTTCTTGATGGAATTCTGGTCAGGCAGGATATCGAAAATGAATCATAATAAAACATTTTAAAAGATGTTTTTTTTTATTTTATAAACTGTAATTCCTTCCATCTGTTTGTTTATTACAACCTCAGTAATGAGTTCATTTTATTTACAACCTGGTGAAACTTATTCAACATTTTGGATATAGCTAGTGAGTGTATGAATTCTCTATCGATGTAGAGGTGACCGTGGGCATATATAACAATCTCTGATCACGATACAAGCAGAACACGTGGGAGATCGAAGTTTTTCTTCTTATCCAGTGGTTCCTTACCGCCTGAATGAGGGTGACGCGGCTAAATTAGGGAAGAAAAGCCTTTTCTCTTTTAGCCATTTTAAGCGCTCCAATAAGGTACTTAGATAGATTTAGACATAGTTCGACACACGACACATCACCATACGATTTAAATATTTGCCGTACCATACATCACATAGATTGGTGATCAGTTATTTATTTACGTTTTCATCTTCTTTTATTAGATTTCCCAATTTATAGATATCGCCAATGTCAAATGTAAAAGTAATATAAATAATTAGTTACAATTAACCAGACATAATTGAGGTTGGTTAGTTGAATGCACAGATGAGTAAGATTATGTCTAAATGTCAAATCAAACAAATGTCAGTGAAAATAAATATGGGGCGTGTTGCCTGTAATAATTGTAGTAAATGATTTAATGCGGCATATTTAAGCCAAAATGAGCCAAATAATTAGTGAAAACACACTTATTTATTAATGTCGTTTCTTAATTATATGTGTACAAGGTGCAGGCCGGGGCTCCATACATTCGTGGAACATCTCCTTTAAACGAAAAAAATAGGAACGTCAAATTCAAAAAGAGATATGTTGATTTGTTCTTTGATTATAACAATATTAATCGATAACACTTTTAATAAATAAAAAATGAACATAAAAGTAAGCCACACCTTATGCACTTACGTCGCATTTTTTAAAATTTAATTAACTTATGTACAATAATTGGTTGGAGTAAAGCAAAGGGTGTTTCTTAACCACAGAATCTAAAAAAACACAGGGATCGCAAAGGCAATTCGAAAATCGCAAAAAAAAATGCAGTGCCAAAACCTTAGTACCTACCTACCTAAGTTATTTTTGTCTATTTTACACGATAGGATAAAGAAATGTATAATTAATAGTTCTATATTTTTGTGAAAAATTTCACAAGTCTTAGCCGCCCTGCACACATTTTGCTTTACTCCAACAAAATAATTAATTAAAAATCCAAACAAAATACACTTACATGAAGTCTGAAAACAATCACTTTACCTTAAAGTGTAGATAATTTCTCTCTAAACAGTCTTGCACGTTTATGAACATTGTCTTTAATTGTATTATTTGTTTTTTCACTTTGTCACTTCGTTAAATGCACGGATTATATTATATATAAGTTCTCGAGGCTTTGGGCCTTGTTCACATAAACCCGTCGTTCAATTTCGCCCTCGATTTCAATTGCAAGTGTGAACACATTTCGTTAGGTAGATAATTATGCGACGCAAATGCGTGAACGCAACATTATACATCGCGGAAAGTCCGCGGGTGACTGATTTCATTGCGCCGATGTCGTTACAACTTGCGCGCGCAGCTCGGTGGGGCGCTTCGGGCGGTCGGTCGTTCAACTGTAAGTACCTATTTTGCCAGTAACCAGCTGTTGTAATAATTCGCTCGGACAAAATTTTATTTTGCGGAAATTTTACCTCCCAATTTTTTTTCATAAATGAAGTGTTTGAATGATATCTTATGCCTAGAAAAAATTTGGATGGTATTTATATAATGACCCTGTATAAACAAATCTCAGATGAATGTCACGTCTTATGCAAATTTCGGCGTGAAAGAAACCCTATGATAAGTACTTCCATTTTGACTAGGCGATGCAGTCGCTAAGCATAAAGCTACGCAAGCACCATATATTGGAGCGGAGCGTAATACCTAAAAAAAGAAAAACAATATTTTCGATGGGAATTTTTGCGAATTTCAAAATTCGGGTTCCGTCACAATCTGGTCCTAAACCTGTTGATTCGATTTCACACAAAATATATTAAAATCGGTTAAGAACTCGGGAAGTTATGGCTTAACAGACATTGCGCCATTGAAGCTGATCCATGGGATCCAATAAAACGATGTCCACAATTAAATATATGACTGATCCGGAATTTTGTATTGTTCAAATCAATGCAAATAGATGCAAATGTTAAAATCTGTTTGCTGATACCTTTTTGGCATGACTCGTCTGGTGTACCAATACCAAAATGATGATCAAACTGATAAAACACTGAACGTGAATACTCCCTCTAACACAAATATTCTACCATAGATAGAATAGAACTAATTGTACTCTATGGATAGAATTGACAGTACTAGAATCGATACTGACGTTTTGTTCTTCCACCACCGAGTGGTCTTCATCCTTGCACGGTCGTTCATTTGTTTACAAGTTTGTTTTTATTTTTTACTGTTTAACCTTGTTGCCTCGTTCGTCACTCAAGTTGTCAATTAATCCAATTATACTTGTCTTGTTCTGACGATTAATTCCCACCTTGTAAAATCGCGATTTTGTTATGAAATGTTTGCGTCGCTTAATTTAAATTTTCGCAAATGTGTATAACAACTGAAAAGTTGATATCTCTTTCTATATATAAGCAAGGCCGTAAATCCTACAAGTATCTTAAAAATTGTTCATTTTACCTTCAAAAACTACTTTGAAAAACTTATGTTAAATAATACTGGTGCTGGCATAAATCAACAAATGTTGAACCTTATTCCAAATCAGGTGATTATTTTATAAATTACATAATCTGAAATAAATAATCTGATTACAAAGTTTTTAGTAATTCTTTAAACATGTGCCAAATTACCAAAAGAATATTTGTAAACAAATCGCTCTTACTTAACCAAATTTTGTTTTTGTCCAAATTTTTCCAAATCAGGTGATTATTTTATAAATTACATAATCTGAAATAAATAATCTGATTACAAAGTTTTTAGTAATTCTTTAACACTAGATTTACCAGCAAATTAAATATACCGATTTCCAGTGATGTGACTTATCTTAGATAAAAGTATCTGAAATACAGATACAAGATACAAAATACGTATTTACATCTTGTATTTGAAATACTTTTCAAATTTTGTATTTTGTATCTTGTATTTAGATACACTTTCCTGGTATCTTAGTATTTTGAAGATACTTTGTTCCCTAAGATACTTTTACTAAAATGAACTTTGCAGTTTTTCTTTCCGAACGCAACTGAACGCAGCGCGTCGTATATTTAGTCGATATTGGACTTTTTTGCGGGAGCGCGAAGCGTCACTTTAATGGTTTTGGTTTTCTTGTTAAATTTTGTGTTGTGTTTGATATTAGTGTGTAATAATGGCGTGTTATTAACCACTGAGTGTTTTTGAATATGCATGAGTGTTGGCAAGTGAAACAAAACAGTTGGAAGGGGTCTTTTCGCGCTCTGTCAAGAATGCCACGAAGGAGGTTTCAATAAAACCCCACTTCTTTACTGAAACCTAGGTAATTACTCAAGAGCATAGAAGTAAGATTATACTTACTTGACACTGGCTAAATGCACAAATTGTTCAAGCCATAAATAAAGAAAATAGCCGATATTGTCGGGAACTAAATGACAGATGGCGACACTATCTTTCTACAACTGTCTGTCCTCCGTCTTGGTATCTTGGCTATGCTGTACCTGGTAACTCATCCTGGGGGGTAGCGAGATCCGAAACACGGTTTTAACCGCTGGCCTACCGTAGTTAGTAAGGGGCCCAACTGGCACGCTAGCCACACGTGAACGGCTGCCCCGCCAACTCGCAAAAAATCCCGAAATGCTCCACCATGCCAGTTGGCGACTGGACGGGAGGACCCGGTGGCCATTTCCGGGGGGTTCGGGCATCCCTGCAGTCTCTAGTATGTTCCCCTTTTTGGTCAACTTAGCCCAAGAAAACTTCCATTGGTCGACTAAGTAGCGACTCGACTAAAAAGCCTACCCCCCAACATTCACCATCATGATAAGAAGGAACAGGAAGAATTTTATACAACGGCTGCACTTCCTCCCATTTAAAGTGCACCTTGCGAACATTAGAGGACTGCACTCAAATGACCATATGGTCCATCACCATCTGCAGACCGAGAAGCCGCACCAATTCTTCTTGACGGACGTCCCAAAATCCTGGAAGCTTGTCAATGTGCAACCAGCACCCAAAAAGGGTAGTCGTGCCGACCGATCGCCATCACTTCCATACTCTGTAAGAGTGCTGAACAGCAAGTTGCTCTCATACCTAGACCGTCAATATGGTTTTCGCCGAGGACGCTCAACTGGGGATCTTCTAGTTTATGAGTCGCATTTCTGGGGCGAGGCCCTCGAGATGCACAGCGAAGCACTTCCCGTTTCACTTGACATCTCGAAGGCTTTTGACAGGGTCTGGCACGCAAGTCTGCTGCGCAAGCTTCCTGCGTACGGTATCCTCACTGACTTTTGCAGTTGGATAGTCGATTTCATGACTGAACGATCGATCAGAGTAGTTGACGATGGCTGCTCCTCTGACTTAGTGGCTATTGATGGCGGAGTTCCTCAGGGGTCTATTCTTTCTGCGACGCTTTTCCCGCTACACATCAATGAACTGTTACCAGCAATACCAGGAATTGTTGGGTATGCAGACGACAGTACTGTTGTAGAGAGATACCTGTCTAGCACAAAAGCCAGCGGTGACGACGTGATGTTCATGAGAGAGGCCGTGGTTGAGCGAATAAAGCAGAGGCTAAACTATGTTACCCAGTGGGGCGACAGTAACCTCGTTAATTTCAACGCCTTCAAAACACAATCGTGTCTTTTCACGTCAAAAAGGAGTTCATAATGCGCACAGCAAAGGAGTGGAACTCCCTCCCTGCGTCTGTATTTCCGAGAACTTATAACCCGTCCATTTTCAAAGCCAGGGTGAATACGCACCTTCTGGGTTAGCTCGTTCCATCGTCCATTCTGTTTTGGCACCCGAGCTTGATTGGGATCAAGAGCTAACCGATCCTAAATTTTAAAAAAATGATAGCTGATATACATTCAGACTATAATCTGAAACTATGAAAAATTGTTAAAACGGTTACAGAAAACGGCTCAAATATGGTTAAGGCTTTTGAGGAAAAGTATTTGGAAAGTCTGATTCAGAGGTAGTTGAAAATGAACATGTTTCACATGCATTTGGAGATCTTGAAAAAACATCAACTAAAATCGGAGGCTTTAAAAAACATTGAAGGTGATACAAAAAAAGTTAAAATTACTCTTATTATTAGAGGACTCCAGTTCCTCTATTGCTAGTGGCGAAAACAGAAGCAGCACCAGTGATTTAGAGACACTCCAGTACCTCAACACTAAATATGCAAACTTTAAGAGCTTAAATGCTTATCCTACAATTAAAAAATATTTCTAAAATATAAAACCTGATTGCCCAGCTCTGCCCCTGTGGAGCGACTCTTCTCTTTTCGGGGCATGATAATGAGGCCTCATCGAAGGAAGATGAGCGACAATATGTTTGAGGAATTACTTTTACTCTAATCTCAACTAAAACATAAAAAGTCTCAATTTTAATACCCTCATATTTTGTCTTGTCACATTTGCCTGATCCTTGTTATCGACGCGATCTATTCGACAATTGTTTTCTCGAACAAATAAATAAACTTAAATTCAACTAAATGTTGTTTGCTTGCAAAAGTATTTTATCTTTAAAAAGTATTTGAAAGATAGGTATTTTGTATCTAGTATTTCAGATACCTTTTTAGAAAATTATTTGTATCTGGTATCTGAAATACTTTTTTTTAAAGTATCTTGCATCTAGTATTTCAGATACTTTGTATAGGGTATCTTCTTTGATTATAAACATGTCTAGATAGAGTGGTGCGCTGCAATTTTCACAAAAACAACAGGCCAGATTTTAGATACTTGTGTGCATGTCACGCACACAAGTACACGTAACAACTATTGTTCTACAAGCGCGCTGCGTCACTGTAGGCGCGCTGAGTGATACCAGCTCCCTAAATATTTCCCACAAAAGTAGGTAGAAAATGTCTATTATTAGGGATCTATTAGTATTTTAATTCATTTAATTTTGATATTTTTCTACTTAGAATGAAATAAAATGATAATTTTGTTGAAAGTTATTTATTTTTACTTTGTTTCTAGGTAGCAAATTATACATGTAAAGTGCGTTCATTCTATTTTCAGTTTTCATTTAGATGTTACACCCCTGTTAATATTATCTAATTTTGTCTTATAGTAGTATCTTAAAGCCAAATATCTTTCCACGACCAGTCTTATCAAATGAACTTAATGCAGAAGACCGCAAATATGATCAGTTTTTACTTCAAAATAATTAGCACCTCCCAACAAATTGTTTCATTACTGTGGACACTATTTTTGCATAATTATTTGGCGTCATTATGAAATCTTGATTGATAAACTTCCGAATAACATTTTCTTGTCTCAACACACAGAATATACATCATGAGAGGCGTAAATAAGTCCATCTTCATCTCTCAGCTGGTTGCCAAACATCCTCTTCGCGGCTTTTTCTTATTATATCTATCCACCTACTTCTTAAAATAGGATCATTAGGTATCCTGTAAAAAATATGAGTACAAATAAAAGTTTTATTGACACCGGCTTCACCACTCATTATATCCAAATTCCTTAAACCGTGGATTATGATTAAACATTTTTGAAATTAACTAACGCTTTCATTGGAAATTTCAATTCAATGAACAGGCAACACTGTAAACATGTCGTTGCATCCTAAGACAAAATAACACTTTAGTAATTTAATTGTATCTTTAACGAAATTTTTATTTAAACTTTACTCACCGATGGTAGGAAACTTTTTTAATTATTTTCAATCATGCTTTGTAATTCCTGCACACTTTAAGGGCGCAAATCATCATTTTTAACTGTCACAAGTGACGTGCTTACCACACAACAGCCGTGTCGCCACTGAGCGGGCGGAACGAGCTTATGAGCCAACTGTTGGCTGATAAATTTTTTGGCGTTTAGACGCTCGAACTCTCCATCTAGACATGTTTATAATCAAAGGGTATCTTATACATCACTGCCGATTTCTACCTTAACCAGTCAATATGACTGGTTATAAGAAAAAATGCTCATCGTAATTCCAATCTTTATTTACTTTCAAAAATTAGTGAAATGAGTTCAAAAAACAATTTTTTACACGAATGAATTTATGGATGTTGTCAAATAACAAAACATTTAATTTTTTTCAGTTTGTCGCTCACAATTCCTACATATGTAGATTTTGCTACGTGTACACTTTCCGCATAGACTTTTTTTGCATTTATTGTAAATATTTGTAGTCTTATTGTTATTGCAGTATCCTATTTGACACCATTTGCGTACAGAAACCGTGCCATCTGTAGTTGGTATACATGCTTCATGTGGTTTTTGCCTTGAAGTCTGATATTCTGAAGCAAGTTCTTCTGCTAATCAAAACAAAAAATCTTTCTTGCGTAATTGTCCAGGATTTTCCCGAAACTGGAAAGGCTTCTAACTCTGTACAAATTCGTATATGTTCCAAAATATGATTGTCAATCAATAATAGGAACGCACTACTTAGATTTCAGTTCATAATGTTTCTTTTAGCATGTGCTGTTGGCCCGTGTACTTCTTTGAAAATACTATGATTTGGTAATCTATCAACAATACTTCCTTCTTCAATTTTCGTCCAAATAGCTCCGTCTGCAGCAATTTCAGTTTGCTGATTTGGTACGTTACTTTCACCTTCATCTTCAGAACTGGAAGGGAATCGCATGCATCGTCTCGTACGTTTGTTTGAAATATTTTCCCAATCACTGTCACTTGACTGATCTATATTTTGTCCATCAGAAACTTCCTCATCACTACTCAAGATAATAGCACTGTTTTCATCATTGCCTTGTGGATCAATTTGTGTATCTAATAACTCACCGCCACTATCATATAATTCACTTTCCACATCTGAACAATCCTGACGTATGCTGGTTGCATTTTCTAAATATGTATAAACTTTATTTCGTTTTGACATTAACAGGGGCTCATGATATGCAGGCTACTTGCTGAAGAATATATTTTTGAATATTTTCAAATACACGTAGATGTTTTTACCTGTGTCACTGTATGGGTAAGATGAATGATTACGTTTGGAGATCGCTTGCAATAAGTACTCATAAAAAATTCGCAAAGATACCGTAATTACCTAAATCGCCTCAATTACGATAAAGTAATGAACAAAAAACGCATGGGCACTATTTGTATTTCCACGGTCTCATGATTCTCCCGAAATCATACATTTCTTCATAGAAACATGCACCAGTCATTTTGACTGGTACTGGTATAAATAGAATTAAATATATATATATATATATTTGTTAATGACATATATAAAGTAAAATTAAGTTAATAAAATATATTCTCTACTTATAGCTACAAAAGTCATAACATCAATTTGGAAAGCAAATGTTTAATGTCTCTAGTAATTTTGAATTGAAGTTGCACAACCAGTCAAAATGACTGGTCTGGTAAATCTAGTGTTAAACATGTGCCAAATTACCAAAAGAATATTTGTAAACAAATCGCTCTTACTTAACCAAATTTTGTTTTTGTCCAAATTTTTGTCATGAATCTCTGAAAATTTAAATATGAAATGTTCTTATTTAAAATTTGTATATTTCTATTATCATATGTATTCGTAATCAGGTTCGAATTTGAATTTTTTTATTCAAAAAGTATACTAAATAATTATCATTTTCAGTTTAGAAACTGAGACAGGAATAGAAGGTTGTGCAGTGGTGTATGATGAAATGGCATCAGAATCTATAACATATTCAGCCAATAAGGGTGATTTTGTTGGATTTGTAGATATTAATAGAAAAACAAATTACTTTGCCGAATACATTCTTATTTTTATGTTACAAGATGCTCTCTGTAAATGACAACAACCTGTAGACTTTTATGAAAGTACAACCTCAAATTCACTATAAGTATGTCCTATAAAATAATTTTTTGCTCCCATTACTCTAACTGGACAGAAATCTATTGTACCTGTGTTACACACATCAAGGCATTCTGATGAAAGTAAAAGACACCAACACAGTGCTGGAGATACATTTGTTATATTACTGGCATGTTATTTTTATCATTATAATTACAATGCTTGTTAAAAACGTGATTAATTTTTGTTTAAGACTTTTTACCTAATCCTAAAAACCAAAATTAATTAGAGTGGTATCACAGTGTTTTATATAATCCACCACACGTGATTATGGGGATCAGTAGCTGAGTAATGACATGTTATTTTAGGAAAAAACCAGCCAAGCATACATTTTTAGTTTAAGCTTCCTTTTTAAATGAATAGTTTTGTTTTTTTCAACATTTTTAGGGTTCCGTACCTCAAAAGGACAAAACGGAACCCTTAAAGGATCACTTTGTTGTCTGTCCGTCTAGACCGCTTTTCTCATGAACGCGTAGAGGTATTAAATTGAAATTCACATCAAATACTCTGGTCTATAATACCCTTGAGCTGCAACAAAATCAAACTTTTATGTCAACGCAATCAAAAGAAATAGCAATTTAAGCCGCATATGTTTGTACTTCTCGCGAGGGAATCAAAACCTAAGAGTCTTGAATCTTGAAATTTGGCATGAAGCAATGTTTAACAGCACATATAAAGAAGAAATTCCGAAAACCTTAATTTTTTGTTATATCTTCATTTTGTAATAAAAATACCATCACTATGACTCGATTGTCGTGATGGGTGAACTTTTACTTATATACCTACAGGTTTGTACGGAACCCTCGGTGCGCGAGTCCGACTCGCACTTGGCCGGTTTTTTTCATATTAAGGCTGGTAGCACTCTTTTCATGAAGTTATAGGTAATTTTGAAATGTTAATTAGGTACAAGGAATGTTTTCCTAGCAGCTGATATCATCAGAGACTATACTAGAAAGAGAAAAGGGTCTCCAGAGGGAAGGACAAAGATATGTAGGTTTATGGATACGTTTATGCTGGATAGCTGAAAAAGCGGATCCAGAAATCCTGTTCCTTCAAGTGTTGTGAAGCTGAAATCAGCTTTAATAAAGGAGTGGCAAGGAGCTATCAAATTCAAAAAGCTGATTCGGTCCATGACAGATCGTCTCCAAGCTGTAGCAAATGTAAAGGACCACTGAGCAAGAAATCACTACGTTTTACTTGTAAAGGACTAAACACTGAGCAAGGAATCACTACGTTTTAAAAAAAGGAAAGGAAGGAAGGAAGGAAATACAAAAAATTTGACACCAAAGACTAGGGACTAGTGTTGCGATCGATAGTGGAATATCGATAATTAATCGATAGTCTATCGATAGGGGATAGATAGTAGGACTACCGATCGTAGAATCGATTCTATCGATATTATCGGTAGCTCAAAAAGGGGCAATACTATTGAAGGAGTGCAATACTATCGATAGTATTGTTGACCGTAAATAACAAACTATTGATATTATCGATAGTATCGATACTATCTTTGTTCTTGGTAACAATGCTATCGATAGTATCGCCATTAGCGATTGTTTTAAACTATCGATAATTTGTCGGTGTACAATAGTATCGTTTTAAACTTTCATGGTCACTAACATTATAGTAATATAAGTTATTTACGGGAAATACGGGAAACTCAATAACAAGGTACATGCTAACAATCCCGTAAATAACCTATATTACTATAATACAAAAGTATCGTTTAAAATTTAAAGGGATAACAGTCAACAATAAATCAACATTAGAACAAATTATTTCAAATGATACGTTTAAATTTACCTGAGTAGCACAGATCGGTAAAAATGCAAAAGAGTTTGCATTTTATTACATTGCTGTAAAAACGTACCCAATACTATAGCAAAATTGAAGACTATCGATAATCTAAAACAATCCATAGTCTCGACTCTATCAATAGTATTGTTACCTAGAATATAGATAGTATCGCTACTATCAATTGTTTCTTATTTATGGGCAACAATACTATTGATAGTATTACACTCTTTCAATAGTATTGACATGTTTTGAGCTATCGATAGTATTAATTCTATCGATAGAATCAATCGGCCTATCGATAGCACCTTATTTTGCATATGATAAAATCAATAGAAATACTATCGATAGTTTGGCAACACTACTAGGGATATTCGATATACATCGATGTTTACAATGCGATACATCGAATCGATCCGATGATTTGAAATGCTTTCGATATACTCGATGTATCAATATTTCTTCGGTTTTTAGTAGAAAAACATCGAATTGATTATAACCAATGGATTTAATAAAAACTCAAGTTTAACCACTAAAATTTTTTACTAAAATATTTTTTCCTCTTTGTTTATTTAAAAAAGAAAAGTTTATTATTCAATACTGGATTGACATGAGATACAGGCTGGTGACGGTCGGACAGCGAAATCTTAGTAATAGGGCTCCATTTATCCGCTTGTCAGCCCGCTACCGTGTGCCTCACCCCTCTCACCAGTCCTAATGCTGTGCGAATTATGAAAACAATGTCGTCGTGTCGTTCTTAGGTAAAAATGCCTTTTTCACGCTAAATAATAAAGCTAGGACTAAACAAAAAATACTATCATAAAGCTGATTAAATAAAGAATCCACCACAGAATATTTAGACCTATGTAACTCAAAAATTTAATCTTAATTTAAAAAAAAACAGCACGCCACACGGAACTTTGACCTACCGCGGACAAGTGGTTATACCCTTTGGGTACGGAACCCTAAAAAAGTACTCGATGCGTACAAAATATCGATGTTTTCACCCGATACATCGAAATATGTAATATGTACCCGAGACATAGATGTACAGTTATGATTTATCGAATCGAAAAAAGCATCCATGGTTTTTCAAAGTGGACACCCCTACCAAAGACCAACCATTTTTTATTGAATTTTGTCATTTTATTTATTTAATCCCATGTCCTAATTCCCTTTTCATTATTTTTCACTTAAATCGATAGCTCCTAAAATATGGGCGTGATTGAAATGAATATAGATATATGGAATTTATATATAAAAAACCTTAAAAATGGTGCCATTTTTATCAATCTCATCAGTCGTTTAGTTCTTTACTTTTGCTAGCGAGTGTATATCAAACAATCTGCCAAATTTTGTAAATACTTTGTAAAAATAAATTCAGTAGTCCTGAAATTCTGGTATTTATTTAACTAGTCTTCTGATTAAGTTCGATGATGTTGCAAGTAGATAACGGATGCGGATAATTTATATTTCCATCAATCCAATGTATTCTTGTAAACAAAAAATAGCACTAGCGATATCGTTTCGCAAAATATGACTAAAAGCGAGGTTTTTTGTGCGTATTTTTTACCTGATAACGACTTATAATCGATGAGCGCCGGCTGCACGTTCGAAAGAGCATATTTATCACGTTCCGCCGGACCCACGCGTGCAAGCGAGAGGGCGGAACAAGCGATATAGAGGCATGATCAGCCTAAGCGTTCGGCTTGTGACGCATCTATCTCTCTTCCATTCCATCGGCCGATGCGTCCGAGTAGAAGAGAGACAGCGGCAGCACTCAACCTACACGTGAACTGTTTTGTCAACTGTTTATCAAGTGAAGTGAAAAGCTAATGTAGTTTCCATTGTTTATTACAACAAAATTGCGGCAAAAAGGGTAATTAAATCTTGCATTTTAAGAATTTGAAATAAAAGATGTGCCAGTGGCTGCTGAAGTATTAACAAATAAACTAACTAAATTATGAATGACAACACAATAGTAAAAAAGTACCTATAAAACTTCAACCATTAAAACCCTGGATAACTGTTTTGTCAAATAAGTCAATAAAGAGAAGAAATTCACTACACAATAAATTTAAACAACATCCGAATGATTTTAAAATTAAAAATGAGTATCTTGCGTATAGGAATACTCACAAAAAATAATAAAAAAAAGGATAAGTACTATCACAAACAGCTAACTAAATACAAAGGTAACCCTAAAATGACATGAAATACTGTAAATGACATCGGAAATCTCGACAAGGAAAAAAATATCCGCAGATTAACTTCTTACTATAGATAAAGACCCTATTTCAGAACTTAACAAAGTAAACACATATTTCACCTCGATAGGTTAAAATTTGGCTGATGAAACGCTCAATAGAATTAAGATTACAGATACAGAATTAGCTAAAAATGCTAGGAAAGATGACCTACCCATTAATTCATTTTGCGCTGCTTCTACCGACCCAATGATGAGGATGAGGTGTTATCATTTCATCGGTGAGTTTTGTTCCAGAATTCTCATCTTTTTGACAATATAACAACGGTATTTTCAGAAAATTATAGTAAATTATTATTTCAAATAGATTACTCCATGAGTTTTGGTTTAAATTGTCTTATTTTCATGCTTTCGCTTTTGTATATGATAGTGATGTGTTTTTTGATGTCGATGTCAACATTTTTGGTTTTTACTTTTTGCTGTAGATTTCCTAAAGATGAAACAATTAAAAATGAATGGATACTACGTATATTAAGGATCAATTGTACACCGAAAGCGCACAGTGACATTTGTTCGAAACATTTTAGACTACAGTCATTTGAGCCACATAAAAACATTAAATTTCGGTGGCTGAAAGCAAATGCAAACATGAAATTGCTCCTTTTTTATTCCAAACATTACCTTAGTTTTGCTTTGTCATATAATTTTTTCGATCCTACCAATAAATATTCAGATTTTTAATTAACATTTTGGCACCGTGTATTCCAAATAATAATGATTTCAATTTCAGTAATATTTTTGTGTTTCAGAAACCACTATCGGATTCATAAGGAATTATGAACCACCAAGAAACGCCCCAAATCTATGACCACAGGTAAAACAAATACTGATTCCGATATCTCTGAACTGATATCTAATTTACAGAAAATTGTAGCAAATTATAAAAACCAAATTGGAATATTATAAAAAGTGTAAGAAAGTTGGCGTAAGTGTATCGTTTCTGAAGGAGCATACTTTGAAGGTGATAAAATAAATTTGGATGAATAACAAACATTTTGTATATTATTGATCTTTTCCCGGTACTTTCTTGACAGAGTAGTATATAAAAATATGAAAATAATAACTAAATATGTACAAAATAATAGTTGGTTAATTTAATTTAAATAATCGATTAATTTTGTTTTAAAAAATTTCTTCTTTTGTAATCTATACCTATAAAATATAATGTTGAATGCAGTGTTCACCAATGTACTGCTAGACGTCTAACTTAAAATAGAAACATGTAGCCTAATATGATATACCTATACAAGGTGCAATTTTTTAACTGTACCTACCTGGTTTCTCTAGATATTGAAGACAGCAAATCTAATAAATAAATTGGTTCGGGTCCAAAATTCTACCCATGAATACTGCATTATAAAATGTTCATATTGCAGATTCTACGCGTGTTTATTATGACACATTACCGTCCGTTCTAGTATCATTGACATACCAACAGCATAAAAAAAAGTTTAAATGTTTATTTTTATCGATAGTTATATCGATGCCGTTCATCACTGACGTAAGGGAAACTAGTTACAACCTTATAAATTACGAAACAAAATCAGTATACTTATTTCTTTTTACATATTTACAACTGTATAAGTCAAAATAGTACGAACTAACGTATTGTGTTGTTATTTTAGCACGGCTTCTTGTTGTATATACTATGATTGTATGGGTTACAATCCCTTTGTCATGAACCTATGAAGAGAATATAAAAATAAGTGTAAGGGCTCTCTGTTATGTCAACCAATAAAGTGATTTAATTTCAGAATGTTTTTCATTAAAAACATAACACTTCTATAGCTTTAGTTATTGTTCTGAGGTTTAACCTTACATAATATGTCATAACAATGTGTCTAAAATGACAAGTTGAACCGACCAACCACCGTGCAAGAAAATCTTCTATAAGATTAAACAGGTTAAAGCGGGCCTTTTAAAATCAGCAATTTAAAAAGATTGCTTTATTTGTCCAATTCCGTCATTTCAAATTAACAGTTTATTAACATTGATTTGATTTCAGTATATTTCTATAACTTATAGTTCGTGATTATATTTAAACAAATATGTTTTAATTAAATATTGCGAAAACTGTAAATAATATTTGAAAATTAATATATTTAACCAGAGTTTTAAAAATATTTATTGGAGCGGAGCTCCCTTAGATCACTTTCTATGACGCAATGTTTGTTACATCATAACTTCCTGAGTTCTTAGTCGATTTTAATCATTTTTGTGTGGAATCGAATCAATAGGTTTTAGGACTAGATCGTGACGGAACCCAAAAATTTGAAAATCGCAAAAATAAAAATGTTTTAACCAAAAACATTGGCTCAATGGGATTCCCTATTGAAACAAAAAGCGCACACTTTTTGAAAGTTTTCATTCTTATGGAATGTAAATTTACTAAACATTATTGTTTTTTTTTGTATTACGCTCCGCTCCAATATATGGTGCTAACAAAGCTTTATGCTTAGCTACTGCATCGCCGTGCTTTAATGACAAGTTAACGCAGTGCAAGGGAATGTATTATTATATCAAGCAGGTTTTGGCGGGCTTTTTAAAAGCTTCAGTTTCATGAATTTGATTTATGACATCAATTACATCAAGTACGCAATTTTATGTTTTCAACGTCATAACGGTATCACGTAAAATTATCGTCCGTAAACCAGCTTTACAAAGAACCAATTTTTTAAAATTATTTATTGAAATATATGCAACAATAAATATCGTGATATACTCGTACCATGAAACCCTGCGGCCAGTGATTTTCCAAATGATTTGGAGTCCATTCATGTGATTGGATTGGCTATGATAAGAAATTTTAAACTTAATGGTTGGATATATATCCGGTGTGGGATATAACTCTAGGATATAGCTGCGTCTGGAAATACACAAGTCTATTGAATTCCCTTCGTTTTAAACAGCGTTGCGAGCAAATGTTCCCCAGGAACAGTGTTGCGTTCTTTACTACTGTTTTAACGATTTTTGATAAGAATTGCAGTTTAAATAAATAAGTCTTTATTAGTCATAAATTACACATTTCAGCGAGTACCCTGTTTCCTGAACTAGGCAGAACCCGTATCTCAGGAGACAGCTGCTCCCCAAAACGTTTTGCTCGAACATGTCGAAACTCATAATTTTAACTATCACTACCTCACCTAGTTAAACCCCGGAAGTTCAAAACGCTAGCCGAGAATAACGATCTGGAAGTACCCCCTTCCTTATATGATGATAGTGATGGACGAGTGAGTCATTGTTTGTTCGCGCCATCCTCTCTTGAGGTAGCGGTCCCTTCCACTGAAGGCTTCTGTCCCTTCTCGGGTACAAGCCAAACTCAGGTGGTGTTTAGTCAGTAGTCTGACATAACCACACGGCTGGCTGTGAGGTATCAATGAGGATTCACCACATCCCTCCCCCGAGTCCGGAGGGTGCCCAAGTTACTGGGGGCGCAAAAAAAGAGGCATTGTTTGCCGCCGACTTTCACTCAGCTACCTCACAGGCTCCCGTCCAAAAACTTTGATATAAACTAATACAATATTGTATTAATTTTTTTTATTAGAAATTGGATCAGTGGCATAACCACTCTTCCACTTGCTGCGTTCATATTATTTCGGGAGACGGACGACGAACGGACTCGTATGGTACTATTATCTTTATCTATGCCTAGTGAACACGTGATTGTCAATGTCAAATTTCATTTTAACTACCTAGTTGTCAGTGAATGACAGTCACACAGATTCAGTCACCAGTCACAGTCAGTGCATTTATTTTTTTCTGGTTGGTTTGTAGTGCCGTGCGTGCGCGTTTAAAATACGATTCGTTCGTTTTATCCCTTGAGAAAATTCTGAGGTCAAAGTATTCCTTTGATTTCCTTCCCTTTTTCGTAAGCAGGCTCAGTTTTAATTATTAAGTATACTTTCATCTCTTGTAATTTTCGTTAGTCTCCGTGACTCGTTAAATCGCGTGTTCCCCGTGATCGGCGATGTTGTGAAATCCTTAAGAAAATTCAGTAAATTGTACTTAAATTCTGCAGTTGGTTTAAAAAAACCCAGTTAAGTTCAGTGACAATGTTATCTTTATAATTTGAAAAGGAACAGTTGCCAAACACTATTTTAATAATCATTAAGGTATGTAATAATTTTGACAAAGTATTTAAGCGTTTATCGGCATTAATAACTCTAATTTTCAATAGTGTATTACTATCATACCATACATTGGATTATATTGGTAATTTTGCATTTGATATATTGATACATGTTTTACTTTTATCAAATAAAGTAAAACATGCATATAATTTTTTACAATATTAAATGCGAAATTGCGGGTAGATAAAAAAATGCGGGTAAAAATAAAAAAATGTGGTATCCATATAAAACATACTATATGTAGTTATTAATTTACCAAACTTTACTGTTAGGTTATTTTTTGCCATGTTGCTTATAATGATATAACAATAATATTTTTAGGATCAACTAAAATGGAATCTGCTAAGAAGAAAGGACGGCCAACACATCCTAGATCTAAGGCCAATCCACTGTCAGCGTTAACATTTGCGTGAGTATAAATTATTAATTCTTTGCATGAATGCAAAAAAATATCACACATTAATGGAGCAGAAGTCTCTTTACATGTGTTAGTGGTCTCTTAGTATAATTCCAGGAGTTTTAATTTATTTGATAATTTATTGACAGTTTCAAGTTGAATAATCAAATAATGTTTAGTGAGTTATATTAAAATATTTACTTGTTACAGATGGACCCTTCCCATGTTTTGGAGTGGTCTCAGAAAAGAACTCGAGGAACATGAACTGTATGAACCTCTAGAAGAACACTCTTCCGGTAAGATTTATACTTACTTTTATATGTATTTTACATATGAACAAATGTATATATTGTTATATAGGTTGATTTAACTAAGTGTATATAAAAAACCTTGTAAGCTTGGTCGATACGGCTTCTCACTCAGTTGTCCGAATATAGGTGAGTTTGTATAACACCTTATAAAAATTAGAATCAAAAGGCTCACATATCTGTTACTAAATAAAAATTTTCATTGCTTATCAATAACTACTACAAACCACATTTTGAATAACGTACACAAATT
The DNA here is from genome assembly GCA_927399485.1 of Calamotropha paludella. Taxonomy (NCBI): domain Eukaryota; kingdom Metazoa; phylum Arthropoda; class Insecta; order Lepidoptera; family Crambidae; genus Calamotropha; species Calamotropha paludella. Next base: position 14,915,528 of record OV656805.1, read on the forward strand.
GTTTAATCCTAAACTAAGCAGAACTTTTATTTTATTTTCATAGGAAAACATACACTGACATTGTTACATTTTAGGTAATAATTGTAAAAGACTGCACCATTTACACGTTTTCGCATATAACAACTAAAGCTATGCTAAACAAGAAAAAAAAGGAATCAAAGAAAACATGCATGTACACGATAAATAAAATAAATATAAATAAGCTATATAAGCAAATACCTTAATACAATTAAATACAGTAAATTGGAAAAAATGGCATGGTATAATTCATAAATAATTTTATAGCCATCATGATTCAACAAATCAGAAACAAATGCTTATGTTAGTCACACACACATGCCAGGATTCATAAACTAAGACCATGGGTGCAGTAAGTAAATCTACTGTTTCACCAATTTGCTTAAATTATTTAAATGATAAATTTAAGTAGTATATCCAGTAGATTAAAAAATAACTTGTTTTGTAAATGAGCTCCACAAGGACATAAAACCTCAAAATCTTGCAATTTAAATATCATGCTTAACTTAATATCTAATTGATTCACTTTTATATTAATTATCATACATTATTGAAATTGTATCAATTTGGACTGCGGAGCAAGGTAGATCATTAGATTCTTGCTTTATTGTAGCCTCAGTTAGGCATATGGCCAGTAGTATTTGACCAAACTCTAATTGGACTTGTCCCAGATTTCAATATCAGTTCTATTGATATTAAGGGTGCTTTCAATTTAAATGGTGCATTTTTATGTACTAGTGATAAATCGAAAGTGTATCGCAATAACAACAGACCGAGACTAGTAAGATACTTCCACTGCTCAGGCTGCACAGCAGTCTGACGCGTAATGTGCGCCTCTCTTACTCTTCTTTATAAGTACAGGCTTAAGGTTAATTGCTATTTTGCACCGTACGTCTTGGTTTATTGTTCTCACCTCATTCTTCCCTCTGAGTACTGTCTTATCGTAATTGCTTTTTTGCAACGTCCTAGTTTATCGTTTACGTTACAGTAAGCTTAAATTTTTTTAAACTTCACAATCGGTGAAAGTCGGCTAGCACAAGAAACCCTTTTTTTTAAATGTAATTTATCTCCACAACGGAAAAAGATAAACTAAAAGTTATAAATAAATTGTAAGTACAATCAAATGACTTAAATCCAGCTAGTTTTATTGGCAAATTTATTTGTTCTATAAAATAAACACGAAACAACAATGTAAATTAATATGAGGAGAGCCATTTATTTAAAGCATGAATCAAGCATCATTCAATTGCATGAACACAGAAGTAATTATATAGTTTCATGAGTAATCATGTGACAATTGTAGCGATACCGAATCATGTCACTGTAAGTAGAATACATGTGTTTAAAAAAATAATTATGTACTACAACACGAAAGTACTAAGGGAAATTTGCAATTTTAACGTGGATATGACGACGTGTAACGTTGAGGTAACGTGGTTATTTAGGAATATCTGCATTTATTGTTATGTTGGTATTTTGTGAATAAACAGGCCACTCAGAAAATTTGCTAAAAAAAAAGTTTTAATGTAAGTATGAGGCCTCGACCGATTTTATTATAAAAAAATATTTTTTTATAAAGTAAAAATACCGTTATTCGAATTATTAGTTTGGCTGCGCATTTTTTGAGAGCTTAATTGAATTATCGAGTTTCTTTGAATAATGGATTTGCATCAGCAACATTTTCGTGCCATGATTTTATGACTTCAAATGTGACCTAAAACCGTACCAGCCGTTCGATTGACTGGATTAGAGCTTATAATACAACTATCTATCGTTAGCATAACAATTTCAAACACTGTTCTCAAATTTTGGGTGATGAAGAAAGGAGTGATGGTCCTTCGACGGCTGATACCGAAGAAAAAAGGGGAATATGCGTGAAGATATATATAACAGATTGAATCTGGAAGCGTTTCCAAGAGTTTGCAGGAATACCTTCTCTTGAGGAGGATAGTATCGCGCTGAGTGCCATAGAACTCTGTCTCTTTATTTTTCAGCGAATTAATCGTTCCTATCTTCAATTAGCTTTATTTATCTATCGTTCTTTTGACACAAACAATCGCAAGAATCAATGGTATAATACTCTTCTTTATAGTTAGCTTGTTTCATGTCTAGTCATGCCTGAGTTCAATAACTCAGCTCGATAATCCGCCTGATGTAAAGCAATCTCGTTTTAAATGCCAAAAGCATTTAGTTCCCAAATTAAAAGATTTCTTTATAATATACGATGCAATTAAAAAAAAATATTATTAAAAGTTCTCTTAATTATTGGAAAGCCATCCGACTGCCCATGCCACGGCAACAGCGTTATTGGTTTAAAGAAAAAAAAACAACAATTTGCAAGTATTGCGTGTTATAATAACGTACTTCATTCTACCACCCAAAAAACTTTTTACTTACCTCTTTAGTTAAGAGTTCGATTTAAGACATTAATTCCAACATACGAGTATTAGTAACAATGATATAAGAACCATAAGAAACCAAAATTTTGATAAATGCATTATTTTGCATTATATACTAACTACGAGTATGTTGGCGACTGGTGGAGTACTGAAACCGAAACCTATTAAAACTGAGGATAGGGCCAATCGCTATGGGTAGCAGACAAAGTATGTGAATTGCATAAAAGTAAATACGAGATAAAATCACTCGTAATTGACAGTTGAGTAGTTGTCACAAAGGTGACACACTATGACTCTTAGTACACTGCCGTAAGTTTCAAAGTCCAAACTATTCCGGTCGTTTTATGTTGTTGTACATGTGATTATCCAACATTCACGGTTTACTGGAAGGCATTGGTTACGTTGATCATAGTTTCCTACGTGACTTTGCAACTTTATTGTTGCTATGAACTTGTAGTTGATGCTACTGGTATTTCTGTTCGTTTCTTATTATAGAATTATAGTATTTTGAAGGGTTTTAGAATAGTAGATAACTAACTATTCCCATGTGGATTATTGTTACTTACAATATATAAACCACGAAGTTTTATGTATCCACATATATTGTGTGAACGTTTTCAACTTCTACACCTTACAGATAGATCTATACGAGCATTTTAATGCGCTTCAAAAAAGATAATTTGAGAATAACATGTTGTGGTCATCCATAAGTCGACTACAATCTTCAACAACAAAACTTTTGGAAGAATTCTTATTATCAAAGAGTTACTGATTTCGAACAAATTTTTTAATGACAGTTATTCAACAATAACATATTTGTGAAAAATAACAATCGAATGACTCAGATTTCTAATTACCTGTATTGGGATTTATCATCTTGTTTGAGAAAAGATAACCATCTTCACCTTTCCAAAATAAAATTGGATGTATTAGCGCGTTATATGAGCGATGTGTTTTACGCTGTAACTTATCATTTCATAAAACTAGGTATATCACGGGCTTCCAGATTTTCTCCAACAACTTCTTCAATTGTTGGTGCATTGAAACTTCTTGCATGTTGTCCTACGGGAGTTTTATCAGCTTTGATTAAAATTTTGTGATTATCAGATTGCATGTGATCCAATGCAGTTTTAAACAATGTAATCAAGTGATTATGTTGATGAAACAAAGTTTGCAATTCTTCTACAATAGACCTCCTCACTGATCTGTTATTTGCACAATGCTGATAAATTTCTTCTGTTGAATTCCCCATGAAATAAGTTTGCAAGAATTTGTAGCCGCCATCTGACACCGGCAACAGTGAACCTGCTTTGTAATATATTTTATATTATTATAGCTTGAATACAAAAAAAAACTTGTTACCTAAAAAGTTGGTATGGTTGGTATGAGTACAAATTATATTTGTTACCCCAAAGGAAGTAATTTGGAAGCAGTTGTTGTATTTATGTATGTATGTAAGGAAATTATAGTAATATAAGTTATTTACGCGATTGTTACCAGTACCTTGTTTTTAGGGAGTTTCCGATATTTCGGCACTGTTGCAAGCGCCATGATCACGAAGCAACTGAAGTAATTGCGGGTAGATTGTTATTGGTAGACATATCGGTCTACTCTTCGACGAAGTCTTTATTGCGTTCGATACCCGTACCAAGATACATGGTAACAGTCCCGTAAATAACTTATATTACTATAACGTAAGGAAATGTATGAAATTTATTCCAGTTCCTGAAACAAATGAGTAGAATGGCTCTAGTGGTGGAACCAATGGCATTAATTTCACTTTGCCAATTGCGCAACACAATCCATTTGCTTCATATTTTAATTTAGATGCCCTACAATATGGGCTAACTGAGTTCATAAATCCAATAGCAAGGCATTGGTAAAAACTATAGTCAATTCGTTACTCGTAACTAAAAGCCGCTCGTGAAACACTGAAAGCAGTTTGAAGACGACGCGTAACTTCGTTCTGTAGTACAATTAGATTGAAAATTTTCTTGGTTTGTAGCATTTCGAGTTCTTCGATCCAAATTGTTGCTCTCGCGTCTTGGCGACATGGGTCTAAACGTAATCACACTAAACACACAATAGGATTTAAAAAAAAATGATAATACAAAAAATCAACCAAGAAACTGCCACGCACAGAAGAATTAATGGTGAATGTCACATACGACGTATGTCAGTGATATTAAGTTTTTGATGTTTTTTGAATACATACCAAAAATAACACAAACGCCCCTTCGTTTTGTTTAGATTTTTGGTGACGATTTACGACAAATTTTTGACAGCTGGTTTGTAAGGAAAAAGAAAGTGCTTTTTTTTATTTTCCATACATCTTCCGTGGACTTGAACGAACATATGAACAAAAAATTCGCTGATTTGGTTCAGCCGTTTTAGAGTTTTGCGCTTAGCAACATTCATTTTTATTATATAGATTAAGTACATTTCTGTTAGTAACAGATGTCCTGTTTTTAAACTAAGGTGGAAAAATATACATGACCCTAATGGCGGATGAAAACACCGTAGGGAGAATAGGTCATAATCAGACTGGCCCAGTGGGACTGCTGCAACCAGGCAAAATTGCTAAATAATCCTTTTGCAGCATCTAAGAGCTTGAGATAATAAATAATGGTCACCTATCCTTGCGAAAGTTTTCCGCAATCGCGGGCTCAATGCACAATCCACTGCAATATAATACACTACCTATTTTTTAAAGTAATAATTTGTCAACAGGACCCCTTGGCGATAAATTCGCGCGCCTGTGGGAGGAGGAGGTAGCGCGAGCAGGGGGCAAAAGAACGCCCAGTCTCCTCCGAGTAATTCTGAAAGCATACGCTGGGAGGTGTATGCTGTATGGCATGGTACTGTTATTTATGGAGTGCGGAATAAGGTGAGTTATATTTATAGATTGCGGCTGTCTGACTTTGACGTATGAACGTTATTGAAATAGTCCGAAGTATTTATAATTAAATGCTATTTCGTTCATGAAATACTTTATTTATGTTAAAAAAATAGTAATTCTAACGAATAGTCGAATAGATAGAATAGATTCTACGAATCACAGGAAATCGTAAGTCTTTTATCGAACACTAACTGAACGTATTTTATATAGGTAATTCTCCCGTAAAGCACACGTTGTAAACTAATGCTAGTAATCGCAATCTTTTGCTCTTTTATATTGATTTTGTTATTTTTTTATTCGTTAGGAGCGTTACACACGCTAAATACTCCGGTATTGTTATTATAGATATTCAGTTCACAAATTAACCAATCATTGGGCGTTGGACTGTTTATGTTCGGGCCCTAAATATTCTAAAATTTGGATTATCTCAGATTACTTAAAATTTATTGTTTAACTGCACAGCACATAATGCTGTAGGCATTATCTGCTCCGTTAAACATAGATTTTATTTAAAATTCCAGTAGATGGATAAAATTTAAATTACCAACGAGAACAGATTAAAAACAGTTTTTTAATCTGTTCAATAATTCCGTTAATTAATTATATTCTCTCGAGCCAAAGTACCTATGGGCTACAAACAGAACTTTCACGGATATTACTTTTCTTTAAAGACTCTTTTTTTGGCGAACGAGCTTCAAGCGGATTAACAATTCCTAGAAACCATCCAATGATTTTATTTTTGCGCTAAAAGTGAAAGGAAGACTCTCCCGTGATTATTTAAGTATTGTATAACAGCGAATTATTTAATCAAAATGTAACTTATTTATGTACATATTGTTTAATTGTTAGACGTGGCATAGATTTATTTATATTTACTCACTATCTTAATGAAAACTTGCGTGAGGTAAAATTTAAACGATATCTGGTCTGATCTGTACTCTGTCTCTTTTTTTAAACAAATTTTTGATTTATAATTTTTATATATTTTTTATGCATTTTCAATGCGATCTTATAAGATAAATTATTATAATAGAAAAATACTAGAAAAAATCGACTCGGGTCACAAGTGAATTCTCAGGCGGGAATCGAACCCGCAAACTTTGGAAATCCGGTCCAATGCTCTCCCAATTGAGCTACCGAGCCTTGCGAACACTCGTCGAAATTTTCTAGTACCTTCCCGATTTTACGCTGTAGGCCAGCGTTGTTTCATCAATGAGAGGAACATCCTCTCGTATTCGAAAGAAAAATTTTTACAAATGTTTGGTCAATCGATTAAGATGAAACAGCCATGTTAGATTTATAATTTTTATATATTTTTTATGCATTTTCAATGCGATCTTATAAGATAAATTATTATAATAGAAAAATACTAGAAAAAATCGACTCGGGTCACAAGTGAATTCTCAGGCGGGAATCGAACCCGCAACCTTTGGAAATCCGGTCCAATGCTCTCCCAATTGAGCTACCGAGCCTTGCGAACACTCGTCGAAATTTTCTAGTACCTTCCCGATTTTACGCTGTAGGCCAGCGTTGTTTCATCAATGAGAGGAACATACTCTCGTATTCGAAAGAAACATTTTTATAAATGTTTGGTCAATCGATTAAGATGAAACAGCCATGTTAGATTTATAATTTTTATATATTTTTTTTGCATTTTCAATGCGATCTTATGGATTATGCGATCTTATGGAGAGCATTGGACCGGATTTCCAAAGGTTGCGGGTTCGATTCCCGCCTGAGAATTCACTTGTGACCCGAGTCGAATTTTTCTAGTATTTTTCTATTATAATAATTTATCAAATTTTTGATTTTCATTTCATTTGGCGGGATATCTGGTCTGAGATTGTATTTTAAAACACTCGATGCTTTATCCATATAGAGGAAGGAAAAATGTTGTATATGAATTTAATAATGAATATCTTTAGGAGAATATCTTTATAAATATTTATTCAAGTATGAAAATAAAATTCTAAGAAGACTACAATGTGTCTTTAGCGCATTTCTTTTCTTATTTTTGAAGTATATTCATATAATCTGTCTATGTTTTTTAAATTTCTGATAACCATTTCCTTACTTCTTCTATTTATTGTCTCTTTACCTTTTGCAAATGCGTAAACTATAAATACACCTTCGAGAGTAAAACGCCTTGATTCGACCTTATTCGTCTCAAAATATTTAAACGAATAAATAAAAAATATATATAAACTTTCTGAACACTACCTAGACAGAATGACGATATGTCTTCCTGAGATTGTCAGAATGTCTTTCTGAATATTTAAAGTAAGTAAGTAAGCGGTGTAGAATCTTTAATACATTTAAAACTTCACAAAAACAGCCTAAAAGTTAGCTTATTACTTATAATGATAAATTTGTAAGGATTATCGATTAACAGCGTCCTTTTCTCTCAATTGTGAATATAGCCAGCGGGATGTTTAACTGAAAAGCTGAAATTAATCATCTGTTAATATAGAGATTAACTGATGATTAGTTTTCGTTGATAATTTAAATCGCGATCTGAACGTGACAATCCCCGGTAGCGTTATCAAATGCTTTCTTTATAAATCTGACTATATATATAATCATGTGTTAAACACAAGTGGGTATCTCTGTACGTGCTTAACCGCTCTGTTTAACAACAGTTGATTAGATACTAGTCTCCTTTATTGCTCAATTGTCTCTGATTACGCCTACTAGGCGGCTGATATACTATCGACAAACTTATGTCCATACGAGTATATTGCTCAGAGATAAAATTTCGCTACTTCTTAATGACTTTTAGATTACAGTTATTTCATAATAGATAAAAATATACTTAAAATTATCTTGCTCGCAGTCTCTATCCATCGTCGTAGATAGTATCACTAGTGCGGTAGTGTTCTTATTGCTGGATGACGGTCGTTTTTGTTTGGAAGAATAAATAAAATGCAGGCTATATCCTAGGTACTATACCCTAGGTCTAATCTACTTCTTATCTCTATAATCCGAGGTAAAAATAGTGTGTAGTAGTAATTTTAGGTCACACATTCATTTACCAACATTTCTAAATCTGGCTTATACTGATTTGCTCATATTAACCTCTCTTCTATAAATCTAGAGCTCAGAAAGGTGAGGGCAGACAATGTATCTTTAAGTATTTTTATTTATAAAGAATATTATCGCCATCCCTACGTGATAAGATAAATAACTTGTGTTACAAGTGGGTCCACCATTGAAATAGGTATATAGACGAAGATCGAACTAGGTTTGCCCGATTTGCTCCGACTGCCTTAAGTAGATTAAATTAATCCAACGTAAAGCAAGCATAGTATTGACAAACAATTTCGATTAGATATAATTAGTCCTGTTTACTCAGATTATCTCAGATTTGTTGTAAAAAAACACAAACATGAACTAAGATTGCTTTATCTTTAGATAGTTAAATCAGTATTGTCAGCTTTTATTGCCAGGGCTGCTTAATTCAGAATTTCAAAGGATAAAAATGAGATTATTGCTACTGTACGGCCTTCTCTAACGCTGTTAGTGCATCTTCCGGTGATGACAACTCTATCCCTTTCCGTTGATTTTTGATTTTAGGTAATAAAAAGAAGTCACACGGTGTCAGATCAGGACTGAACGGACCCAAGGCTTTGACCAGAGCGGTACAGGAAGTTGTCGTAGTGAAGTACCGCTCCACTACGACAACTTCTTCCTACCGGAGCCCGTTGTACAGTCACTTATGGTTTATATCAGTGCAGTCCAAAATTGTGGCAGGCATTTCGTAGGATACCACTTGAACTTGATGCTGCTATGATTTTGTAATGTAAACTTATTGTTTATATCAGTGCAGTACAAAATTGTGGCAGGCATTTCGTAGGATACCACTTGAAGTTGATGCTGCTATGATTTTGTAATGAAATCCACACCAGTCATAAACGCCCTGAGACAAGCCTGCTTTTGAGTCTCGGTGAGCTTGTGCTGGGTGTCAGCGAAGGTACTAATATATAATCTTGTGAACACTTTCCAATCTAATCTGCAAGATGTGTTCTTTGTCCGTTATTCGACGGTTGCTTTAGAAGTCTCCATGGGCCTGTACACCCCACTATCACCATTGTCTTGATCCATGGAGATCTGGGAATACTGTTTCAATCGTCAATTAGTCATTTTGCATAGCTACAAATGACTAGTTATTATTACCATAAGAATGAACAATAATAGCGACTACGGCATTCTACTATAGAAGTACAACTCCCGCTTCAAAGTTCGCTGAATATATGTCGGCAATTACCTACGTTATATACAAAGTAGTGTTCTATTATTATTTTTTTTTTTTTTTTAAATCTTTATTGACCATAAATATAAAATGGTACAAAAGGCGGACTTAATGCTAATTGCATTCTCTCCCAGTCAACCTTTGGGAAAAAAGAAACTTAAATGCGTATACAATAGAGATATATACTTAAACTTATCAGTTTAACATACATATTACATTATATACAATACACACATTACGTATATAACTATATTACACTACATATATAAACCAAATATATATATATATATATACATACAACTAAACACATTAAATAAGTTACAAAAATATGTAGGGTAGACTGGGTACGGTTGTGACAATTTTCCTTTGATCGTCCATAATTCTGATATTAAACCAGTTAGCTCGATGAAATGTATTTTTTATAGTAAAATGTACATTCGTCTACGTATAATTATTACTATTTTGTTCCCAAGTACTATGGCTAAATCATAAGAGCAAATTAAAAAAAAAAGAAATAACGTCACAACCGACCACATCCCAGGGGCGGTTGTGACAGTGCTTGGGGTCGGTAGTGACAGGGTAAAAAATACACCAAAATGTTCTTAAATCACTTTAATTGCAAGTAATATGTAACATTCTTAATGTAATATCATCTTCTTATGAAAGACAAATAACAATTACGTTACAAATGAAATAAAATATGAAAGTTTAATCGCTTATAACTAATAAGGTACTGGAGCATCTATAATTATAACAGCTCTATATTACAATTTAATCGCTCTTGAGAGGCTAGTAGCTTGAGCTACACGAACAGACAGTTCAAGGTTTCTATTCATGAATGACCGAAACCGTTTCTACCCAGCCATCTCATTCTCAAGCCAAGTAGCAGTTCACGTCATATTGTATATGGTAGTAAGGGCAAAAGCTAATTTCCTTATCTTTTAATCTCCTTATCTCTCGGAGAAAATCCAAAACATATGTCCGCGCAACGTATTATATATTTTGACAACTGCTGTTCTTGTTCTTCAGAGAATACTTTATTATGAGCAACACATCCCATCCTCATGCTGTCTTCATTGTGGTCCTCGCCGGCAATGACATGCGATTAACTTCGTGCATTACGGCAGCTCTCCGTAAAGACGTCTTATATTCTTCTTCTTATATTATATATTATTATATATATATGGGATCAGGTAGACCAAGGAAACACTTAGGCACTTCACTAAACTTGTATTTTTGAAAAAGAAACTCTTATAATAATTAAAACAGATAAAAATGGGAGCGCGCGCGCAGTCGTCGTACTAGTCGGCATTCGTCGTCTTATATTCTGTCCCTTTCGCACGCCTTCCCTTTCCCTCACCATCGTTCAACAACAGTCATATCGTACCTCGCAATCATACGTTCAAAAACATTCATTCGACCTTTGACATGCTCTCTCTTTCACACACCATACTTCCCTTTTCCTCATTCTACGTACTGTGTCCCTTTCATTCCCACATTCGGCCGTCCTGACATGATGTCTGCTCTCAGGCATCAGCAACAAAACTAATCTGTAACAACATAAACAAGACAAGAACAGAAACAACATATACAAAACATCTTTTTAAATCATTACAATGAACAGAGTACATAGGAAAACATTAACACATTCTTGACATCTTTACTTATAGCACTTATAGCTTTTTCCAAAATAGCCAAACATTGTTGTTACCTTTTATAAAATAAACAATAGATAATCTTACATTGTACAGAGAACATCATTTACATAAAATCTTATTAAATAAACGACAAAAAATCTTATTAAATAAATCACTTCATACAATCATCACACATTCATACCTAAACATCATACATCATTCCATACATACCAAAATGAGTTGTTCTCCATGCTAGTGATCAGGCCAAGCTTTCATATTGTCTGCAGAGGTAGAGGTCCTATGAGAACCCTCAGTGGATGCGTCTATCTTCTCCACATCGTATCTGTGATTTCTCTTAACTTTTGTCACACGATAGGGACCTAAAAACTTTGGTTTCAACTTGAGACCCGTACCAAACTGAGTACGCTTGATTGCCACAATATCACCTTCTTTATACTCCACAGCTCTTTTCCTCTTTTTATTGAAATTCTTGATATTTTCTTCTTGTATTTGTAAAATATTTTCTTTAGCCTTTTGCCTACGTTGGTCTCGTTCCTCTATAAAGTTGTCTCTTTCCTCCTGTAACAAAAGATTGTAAATCTCTACATCTTCTTTTGACTTCATTTTTACTCCCACCATAAGCTCGAATGGTGTAGTATTAATACTTCTCTGGAATGTACTATTCAAAGCTCTTTGCAGTCTGTTCACGTGTCTATACCAGAGCGCTGGGTCTTCAATGCAGAGTTTCGTCAGTACAGAGATTATAGTTCTGTGTATTCTCTCTACCTGACCGTTGCCTCTTGGGACTCCAGTGGTAATGACGACATGCTGCATACTTTCATCTTGACAGTATTGCTCGAACTCCGTACTTGTGAAAGCTGTACCTCTATCTGTTATTATACGGCTGGGGTTCCCAAAATGCTGTTGATGAATACGTAATTTATCAATTACCTCTTTGCTTGTAGTGCTTCTTGTAGGAAATATCCAGACAAACTTGGTAAACCCATCTACCATAGTGAGAATGTGATTGTACTGTTTCTTGGTCTCTGTCATGGGGCCAATGTGGTCTAAGTGTATTGTATGCAGGGGAACTTCTCCTTTATCAATCACATGCAAAAATCCTTCTTGTTTCCCTTCCTTTCTGCAGGCTAGTAAACATGGTATACAAGACAGTATATATTCTTCAATTTTCTTATTTAAATTTGGTATATAATAATCTTTATCTATGAGTTCAGTCATCTTCTTCTTTGAAAAATGGCCATTTGAATGAGCTTTCCGTATAATTTCATTTTCCATTGTCTTTGGGATCACTAGGAGCTTCTCCGGACCCTTATAAAGCAATCCATTCTCCAAAACGTAGTCTTCATACTGTTGTTGTTTGAGAATCTCCATAATTGCCTTTAACCCTTCGTCCGACTGTTGTGCTCTTTGAATATTATCACGCATGCCTGTGACCACAGCAACATATGGATTTCTGCTTAGTGCATCTGTGTGTCCCATTCTTTTACCTGGTCGATGTTGGACAACATAGTCGAATTCTTGTAACAACAGAAACCATCTAGCGACTCGTGTGCATAAGTCTTTCTTTTGTAAAGTCAGTTGGAATGCTTGACAATCTGTGATAATCTTGAAATGAATCCCATACAGATAGTGCCTGAACTTTTTAACTCCTTCTATGATGGCAAGTGCTTCTAGTTCATAACTCGAATACTTCTTTTCTGCTTCACTCGTTTTGCGACTCATGTAATAGACAGGATGTAACTGCCCATCTTCCGCACTTCTTTGCATAAGTATTGCAGAGTATGCCAACACTGAAGCGTCTGTATGTAACTCGGTATATAATTTTGGGTTAAATATCTTCAGCACTGGATCACTGGACAACTTTTCCTTCAACAGGACAAAAGCATTTCTTTCTGAGTCACCCAATAGAAATTTTTCATCTTTCTTTAATAAATCTGTCAATGGACTAGCAATAAATGCAAAATTTGGAATATACTTTCTGAAATATGATGCTAAACCAATAAAACTGTGTAGTTGTTTAACTGTTTTGGGCTCTGGAAACTTCATCACTGCTTCCGTCTTTTCCAATGAAGGTCTGACCTTACCGTCTTCAATAATATGCCCAAGATATGTAATACTCCTCTTTATCAAACTCGCCTTCTTCCAGTTTATCTGTAAACCATACTCAGAAGCGACCTTGAGTACCAGTCTTAGTCTCTCGGCTGCTTCTGTCTCATCTTTTGCTGGAATCAAAATATCGTCGATGAAAATCAGAACAATACCCTTGGCAATCATGTCACGGAAGATTATAGACACAAATCTCATGAAATATTGAGGACATATTGACAAACCAAATGGGGCCCTCATAAATTCAAATTGTCCGTGGTGTGTAACAAAGGCTGTGTACTTAATACACTCCTCGCTAACCCTTAAATGAAAAAAACCATCTTTTAAATCTAACACGCTAAAAACTTTAACATCTGTTAATTTATCTATATAATCTTCAATTATAGGTAGAGGAAATTCATCTTTTATTATCTTTTTATTAAGCTCTCTGTAATCAACACAAACTCTAATGGTATTGTCTTTCTTTTTTACCAAGACTAAAGGACTAGCATATTCAGAATAACTTACACGTACAATTCCTTTATGCAGCCATTCAGACACTTGTTTCTCAACCACTTCTTGCTCTTTAAGAGATATACGTCTTGGTCTCTGAGCAACTGGAACATCATCTTTCACAAATATCTTCAACTGGATAGGAGCATCTTTAACCTGATGTGGTTGGTAGCCTTCCACCATCTGCAGTACATCTTCTTTAACGAATGGGTCACGTACATGATCTATAACATCAACACAACATGGAAAACAATTCAATTTAGTCAACCATACCTCATTCTTTGGCTTCATCCATACCGATCCTCCATCCATAATCATAAAAACATATTTTAAAAATTCGTTTCCTAACACTAGTTGGAACGGCATAGAGTCTTTAGGTATGATGTAGAATGTAACTCCATCATAATCGTTACCGTCGATCTCGATATCAGATGTAAGCAGTCCCATGGTTCGCACACATGATAGTCCTAACCCTGATAACGTAATGATATTGTTTTTGTCACAAACCGGCTGACCTAGCTTCTCGTACACATCCGACGACATAAGATTCACGTCACTGCCCGAATCAATCAAAGCACTCATAAGTTTTCCGCGTATTTTCACTGATTTCACAGGTTTTTCTCGTAATCGGCTTGTTTTGTTTACATCTGTCACGTATATGTCATGTTTGCTGTCATCACACGCCATCATGCCGCTCCGACCAATCATCGATGTTTCCTTATCAGTGCTGCCAACATGATCAACATGGCGGCTTTCGGTCTGTAGTACGGTGCTGCCCTCTTCCGTTGTGGCGATGAAAGTTTGTTTCGCTGGTTTTGCAGTGTCGCCAACATCGCGTATACGGCCATCATGGCTTCCAGAAATGGCTAACTTCGGTGTGTACCTTGTCGATGCCATCCGTTTCGGCAAAGTACATGATGATGCAATATGGCCGAACTCGTTGCAGTTGAAACATTTTCTGCCTTGCGTTTTGTGCGGGCAATCTTCGGACTGATGCTTTCTCTCTCCACAGCTATAGCACCTTACGTCGTAACTGTTGCCGGCGTGTTTGCGGTTATGCACGGGCTTACTGCGTGTTTCGGATTTCATCTTGTCTTTTACAGCTTCATAAATTTTCAATTTCTCTTTTAGGTCAGAGTAGGAGGAGGCACCATATAACATAATTTTGTTGATCTCGATGTCTTGGATTCCGTCGATAATGTATTTCACAGCGACGTAATCAGGCATTTTTCCACGGCGTCCTAATTCCTTCATCGATAGCATGTAGTCGATGCATGATTCACTAGGTTGTTTCTTGCGTGCGCTCATCATCTCGTGTATGGTTTTTGCATCTACCACGTCGGGGAATTCTTTCGATATGGCTTGCTTAAGCTCGTCCCACGTCTTGTATGTTTTTTCGGCACGTAACCACAGCGCTGCAGTGCCTGCGAGTGATCGCCGCGCCATTAACAATTGCTGAATCGGCGTCCATCCGAATATTTCAGCATTATCTTCTATGTCTTGTATCCATCGTGTCACCGGATACGTCTTACTTTGGCCAGTGAACTTCTGGATCAGGTCTTCGGACATGCACAGCAGAGAGCCACCACGTGGTAACATCGTCGTCATACCAGCGTAGTCGTCGTCAAAGCTCTGATGCTTGCTTGAACGTCCTTTTGACATCGTCGTTACGTCTTCACTTGCGTCGTCGTAAACTTCGTCTTCGTTTTCCAGTTTGAGTCGTGTGCCGCGCCGCGCCGTCTTGTACCAACGTTGCCGTGACGCCCTGATGCAATCTCGATCTTGATGTTTTGGATTGATCCCGGACGAGCCCCCAAAGTTATGGGATCAGGTAGACCAAGGAAACACTTAGGCACTTCACTAAACTTGTATTTTTGAAAAAGAAACTCTTATAATAATTAAAACAGATAAAAATGGGAGCGCGCGCGCAGTCGTCGTACTAGTCGGCATTCGTCGTCTTATATTCTGTCCCTTTCGCACGCCTTCCCTTTCCCTCACCATCGTTCAACAACAGTCATATCGTACCTCGCAATCATACGTTCAAAAACATTCATTCGACCTTTGACATGCTCTCTCTTTCACACACCATACTTCCCTTTTCCTCATTCTACGTACTGTGTCCCTTTCATTCCCACATATATAATATACATATAATAATATATATATTATGTCTTATAATAACTTATTACTGAGATGTGATGTACGACGTATGTGAAAATTCTACGATTTTATGAACAATGAGTATAATTGTTTTTTAATTTTTGTACAGGTCAGTCATGTGTAGCTCAGCTAGATGTACATAATCTATCACTCATAACAAAACAAATTATAACACATTAAACTAAACATATTAATATTGATATTTTAGATCGATATATTTATAATAAAAATATTCTATTCGAAATGGCCACCTTTGACTTTTATATAGGCCTTTAACCTGTCTGGCCACGAATTGGATGGATTCACGCACTGTTTCCATGGGAAAATTCGTAAGTTCGAAATTTGTTGTCTAAAGGGTTGAGCTCTGGGCTAGATGAGGGCCAGTCTTCAGCTCTTATGAAGTCCGGAACGTTGGTTTCAAACCAGGCTTGGGTAGTTCGTGCCTTGTGACTAGATGCAGAGTCCTGTTGGAAATTCCACGGTACATTTTTAAAAAGTGTATTTGCTGAGAGGTTTAACAACACGATCCGATCCGAACAGGGGAAGATTGTCTTTTAATACATTTTGGCTGAAGTTTTCACTCTTTTTTCACAATGATGTAGCTTTGTGACGCTTTGATACACGCCCCACCAAACCATCACTGACGCAAGATAATGACCACGTTGTACCTTTCCGACCACTTGAGCAGCTTCTTTAGAGTACTAACAACGTAAAGTACTAACATAGGTTGTAAGTTTGTAATTACTAACAATGGATCGTTGATGTCCGATAAATAAATGATTTTGATTTTGATTTAGAACTGTAAGTGTAGGTACACTTTTACCATTTTGCTTGTTGTAGTGCTCCTAAATCGTGAAATTTTTTCATCGATAAATAGGATATTTCTGTGCCTTTCACCTGCGTATCGTTACAGAAGGCAATTTGATCGATCCACTCTCTTTGATTGTAAAGATAAGTTTATGCACGTCCTGTATATCGACGATAAGCACCGAGCTTCAGGTCTTGTTTTATAATACGCGACAGAGTCCTAGTGGGAATCTTCATTTCTCGTGATAAGATTTTTTGCATCCTAATGGGATTTCCACGAATTCTGGCTTTAACAACATTAACGGCCTTTGTAGTTCTAATAGCACGCGGCCGCGCCGATGTTTTATTGTCTTCGACAGAGGAAGTTTGTTGTATCTGTTGATAATACGATATGCGAACATACGGCTGATACCAAGCTTTTGAAGTGTCTAGAATATGACCGACGGCTCCATACCTACTTTGTGCAAGGCGATCACTGCAATCCTATTTGCTTTAACACCCCATTCCATATTGTAATTTGATAATAAACACTGTAACTAGTTAGAACTAGTCTGGCCATAAATAGTTACATAAAACCAGTTTTTTTTTCAACTTTTTAATTATTTGAATTTGGAACGCGTGTGTTTGTTATATACTATTTGTTATAAACCATATTTACCATAAGCCTAAGAATAACAGTTTTTATAATCAATCATTTATTTGTTATTAACGTTACCATAGCCACGCGTGGCCGGGCCAGCAAGTATAATAGTATAACAGTACATTTTGTTAATTGTTATTGTGAAAAGTGCACCGGGAAATGCTTTCGACATGTTTGATAATAAAAGTTTGCATGTTCTATTTGGTATTATTTACAACTAGTAGTTCTGTAAAATTACTAATGGGGATAGTGGGAATTATTTTCCTACTATCTCCATCAATGAAGATTCCCAATGGAGAAAGTGGGATGTACAGGGCCTTTTTCTGGAAATGCCATTTAAAGTCGATCGAATAACTTGTCCGATTTTAAGTGGCATTGAAAATCATAAAAAATCATTGCACAAAAATCCATTTTACAATAAGACTCCATTATTTAATTTAGTATAAATTGTTGCTAATAATTAAAATTAGGATTTTCATTAAAAAAAAATGAGTTGCCTGGTATGTATCTAAACTTAATTTTTAAGCTATTCTTGAACATTAAAAGAAAACAAAATTAGTGAAGATATGCTGGAAACACAATACTAAATATAAAAATGGAAAAATCCTTAATGATTGGTGCACTTTCTTTATTGTTTCACACCCAAATAAAAAAAATGTTATTTTTCTAAAAATAGTTGCCATCTCTATTCATGAGAGACCAAGATTCTATTGAAAGTCGTATATTCTCCTTTTTATTTATATCAATTGATCTCTACTAGATAAGTCATAGGTGTGTTAATTTGTGTGCATGTGTGCATCAGTTTTGTCGTCTCTAGTACGCACAAATAAGAGCTTCGATATAAAGGAACAATTCTACAATCAACAGCACATCGACCTATACTAAACTGACAAAGTTCCCCATTCGATTTTCAGCCTAATGTTTAACCGTAGACTTCAATATTAATTGCAAAAAAAATTGCGGTCAGTTGTCATTCTGTTGTCCATACAATCTATATTTAGTTTTTTTATTTCGGTTATTTTTTATGGTTTATGTAATGGGTTATGTATTCTGGGTTCGTGAATCCTAGTCACAGTCATGCACCACACTGACGAGCAATCAAAGTTCCTGACAGAGATTTAGATAAGAAATCGTAACTATTTTGACAGAATAACTTTGTTTGTTTTAAGTGTACAAGATTGATTGCAAGATAAAGATTGCTGGATATATGATTTCAGTCAACATATTATGTTTTGTCTATAAAATCCAAGTTCTTATCAGACTACTTGATGTAGTCATTAAATAATACTATATACTTATTGCGCAAACGATCGTAATATACCTAAATGTTTTATTGGTACAAATAACATTATCACTATGAACGTTTTTATTGGTTTAATTTCATTATGTGAACGGTTTTTTATTGTGATAAGTAAATGCTTTTAAATGTAAAAATTACTTTGTGATTTTCAAATTACCAGATATTCTGGTAACATGAAAGCAGTTTCTTGAAGGTCAAGTTGTAAATTAGTTTTATGTAACAGAGTTAAAAAAACGCTTGTTTAAATTGATTAATTATATCAAAATTAATCCTAATTTTGACAAACGAATTTAAATGTGGGTGGATAAATATAAAAAATATATAAATTGTGATTTCATCAATCGTTGTGATTTGGTATTATTTCAATATTTTTTATAGAAATCATAAATCATAACTTATCATAAATGTTTCCCGTAAATCATTGTCGAGATTGCTTTATCTATGGAAGATAAATTTATTCATCTATATATTTATATATTTTATTCGGTCAGCAACTCTTCGGATGACGCAATTTGCAATCTTGCAATTTACAACTCGGTTACAATATCTGTGGACCTCACTGGAATGTCAAGCCACCTCCCCGTTCTCTTGAAAATGATTAAAAAAATTAAATAATAAAAGAATAAAAGAGTAAAAGTATAATATATTTTATTTATAGTTCATAATTATTATTGTTTACAATACTATCCCCATGATGCTTGTTTTGTGCACCGTACCTAAGCGCTGACGTGACGTCATCAGGTCCACAGATATTGTAACCGGGTTGTAGCAAAAGACGAGAAAGGGTAAAACAGTTCGTTCATCTTTTTCGACCAGTTTTAGATAATCCTTAATAACAACGTTCACATTGCTAAGGTTAAAATGATAATATTGTGTAATATTTTGTTGTGTAATTGTTACCTATGACTTCGATGATAACGTCCCCTGATTGATGTCGTTGATCTCATTCCCGATGTTTGTTGAAGCCAATATTTGATTTTTTATAGGTTTCATATTGGACCAATTGACTCAATATATAAGTTGAGCCAATTGCAAGCACGCACGCACGCTCGCATAGAGGTAAAAAGGGATACTAATTTATTTAGCGTATACTAACGATTTTGACGTATTTATATTAAGATAAAGTTTTGCGTTTAAGTTTACCGTTGTATGGGAAAATCGCAATGTTGCACAAACCGATTTTTCTTTAGTTTGTCTAAATTGATAGGTAAAAAATTTGTTATATAATCTATACATATAAATAAAATTGGAGTGTCTGTTTGTAATATTGAAATAAACGTTTTTTACTACATGCATATGAATATATGTACGGTAGGTACATAAAATAACATTTTTTGTCTGTATCTGTCTGTTTGTTCCGGCCAATCTCTGAAATGGCTGGACGTATTTTGACTGGACTTTTTTGGCAGGTAGCTGATGTTATAAGGAGTAACTTAGGCTACTTTTATTTTATAAAAATAAAGTAATGTTGCTATGTTCCACGCGGACGAAGTCGCGACTTTTTTTCTATGTATTACTAGCGGACGCGGGCGGCCGCTAGTAATACATAGAAAAAAAGTGTTCCAATTACTGGTGATAATAAGTTTTTGAAATTCACTTTTAAATACCCTTCATTTAAACAATTTATTCTATTCAATAGTTTTTTTTGAGAAATAAGTTTCGGTTTACTTTTTATGATGCCAAATTTTTTATTTATTTTATGTATATATCCTAGAAGACTTCATTTTGAATCGTTCCTGCAAGGCATATCGAATTATGTGAAACTTATTGAGATAATTTATATATTTAATAAAGATTATTAAGAACAATGATATGTATATTAATATGCCTACAAAAGCATAACCTTGCAGTCGGGTAAATGATAAAGCGAGATTGCTTTTTGCTTTTTTATAAGTTTAATTAGAGTTATGTCAAATATATGACGATCCTTCTAAATCTATAGTTCGCATTATTTATCGACTCTTTTATCTACATAAATTCTACTATAAGTCAAGAAGGGATCGGATTCGGACCTATATTCAATAAGATGGCCCAAAGCAGACGACTGTTTAATACTGTAGGTAGGTTCTGTGGAATCTTGTGAATAAAGTATTATATATAAAAAGGTCGGATTTTACACGGACATGACGATAGTCAGTCTGATTATCCATTTTGGTAGAATATTTAGGTTAAAGGGATAATTATCTCATCTTTTATTTGAAGTGAAAAGCAGTCGCGTGCGTTTCGTTTTTTTATATATATTTATCCATCTACCAAAAAGTTTACAGGACAAACTAAACGATTGATGTATAGTTTAAGTACATATTTCACTTGGCTATCCTAACTTTGACTACTTTGCACCACATATCCATTCTTGGCATACCTATCTAACTGAATCATCGGAAAATTAACCTCAGTGCTACAATATTTATATTTTTAAATAATCAGTAAATGCTGTTAACACTTCGTTTTCCTAGCCGTATTGTCTTACCAAGGTTGCTTGACACGGTCTGTACAAACAAACATGGGCCCACGATTGCAGCTTCTACCACTAATGTTATACAAAGTCATTAGAAATATTAAGAGGAGTATGTGTTTTAGCGGAAACGGTATTCTTTTTTGATATTTAAACGTAGTTTTTTAATAGTGGGATAAGTTACTAATTAGCGAAGTGTAGATCAGATTCAATGATTTAGGAAAAAGAGAATACAATACCCAAACATATTTTGCTCTTATATGTTATTCCAATGTATGCTGAAATACAGAGTTAAGCAAAATTTATTCGAATAACGAATAACAAATGAGTAATTATTTCGTTCAATATTCACGAATAATAAATCCTATCAAAAACATAAATGTGAAATGAGAGCCAAGTTCAATATTATGATATATGCCTTGGTTGTTGACTTCAACGACAAAAGAAGTGATATCAAAATGGCTGCCAAATTCAATGGTCAGTTCTGAAATTTATTTTTTAACAACAAAATATCATTTCTTCTTATAACTTAGCATAATATATTGTAGCCTAAGGTCTGTCTTGGCTAGTTCTCATATACAAATTATTATGTTTGATAACTAGTTTCTACCAGCAAGCCAAATTTTCGGAATAATAAAATAAGAATCGACAAGTAACAGGTTTAGAACTTGCGAAGGCTATAATATATATAATGATTCGTATATGAAAACTAGCCAAGTCAGACCTTAGGCTACAATATATTATCCTAAGTTATAAGAAGAAATGATATATTATGTTATTATAAATAAATTTCAGAATTGACCATTGAACTTGGCACCCATTTAGATATCACTCCTTTTTTTTGTTGAAGTCAACAACCAAGGCATATATTATAATATTAAACTTGACTCTCATTTCATATTTATCTTTTTGATGGGATATCATTACTTTTTGTACATAATTTATTAGTAGGTACTTATTTATAACAAAATTAAAACGAAATGGTTTTTCTTAAACTACTGTATTTTCTTACGTTTACGGGGTATAATTGTCTTTTTGTGTTATTTTTTATATTTTCTTGTACCTTTGAAATGTTCGAGTAAATTGCCCATTCAGTATCCGGATTTTTTTTACGCGTTTTCTGTTTATACTTAATTTGGCGCTCCCACCCCGCTGCTCCGGCGTGTACCGAAATGCATATTATATAATAATTATTTATAAGTAATGATCTTACACTATTGATGTGCGCTAAATATTGAAACAATAATTAATAATAAATCCCAGTTAATAACGTAATAAATACGAAAGTCGACTATACTTTTAGTTATAAGTTCCAAACGGAAATATTTGGGTTAAAAAAATTAAGGGTAGATTTCAATTCGTTATATATTCACGTGAAGACCTTAAAATCCACATAAAGGCCGGCTGTCATAAGTTTTGATTGCTGATTTTTACATTATTACAATTACAGGCACTTCATAAGTTAAGTGTTCCAAATAGAATCAATTATGTGAAAAATTATAATAAAATGATAAAAAATTACCAGTTTCTGATTTATTCCTTTGTATTCACCTAATTACCTATCTGCATGCCAAATTTGAACTTACTAGGTCATCTGGAACTGGTTTAGAGTTTTGATCTATAGGTCAGTCAGTGACAAAAATGACGATTTTGGGACGTTAATATCTAAATTACCGTTTGAGATGTGGTTATGAAATTTTGAATCTCGCAAGTCTCAATATATGAGCCAAATTTGGCACGTTTATGTGAAATAGTTCAGTTGAGTTATGAGGGGGTCAAACGAACCATTTGGAGCCAAAATGGTTCGTGTAATATTACGCACGGTGCTGCTCGCCAGTTCTGTTTTTGAACTTCGCTTGACAAGCTACCGCGTGTCTAGATAACTTTAATTATTTAAAGATAAAATATTCTAATGACGAATAAAGTTATTTTATTCGTTATCTGATTAATAAATAAAAATAAAATAAGGAATAAGTATTTTAATATTTTTTTTTAATTAACAGGTTTTTACAGTAATTATGATTTTTTGCTACTATTACATTTCACCAATACTTTTCTTCAAACATGTTTTCAGACAATCTACTTGACTTTGACAGGTTTATCATAGTGTCATAAGAAATAAATCAATGCCTTATTGTTGCCAGTGTAATGATATCGTATGATTTAAATAATTAACGTACAAACCGTACTTATCACAAAATAATACAAAAAATCTTCCTGAAATTAGAATCTCTTCATCGTCCATCGTTAGAGGATCCGTAGAGTCCAAATAACTGCTTATGCAATATAAAAGAGTATAAAAGAAACTAAATAATTTATTCGTGAATGAATTACTCGCGAATAACTATATTAATAATAACATGTTATTTGAATAATTATACAGATAATAAAGAAATCAATAATGCCCAACTCTGCTTGCATAGAGGTGGCTCTGGTTTACGTGGGTAAAGTGCTAACTACTTTGCACGTACGTCCGAGGGATACTGAAAACTGAGAACGCTTTAACCTACGCTCATGCTTTGAAAACCTGAGAATAGAAACCTTAGACAAATCAGTAGAAACAAGCGAGACTTGTCTTCTGAATATAAATCCATAGCCATTTATTCCCTTCAATATCACTTCCTACATTCTACTTAGGTTATTCTTTCCCCAGGATTCAACAACCACGTATGCTGGGTTTTTTCATCAGCTACTTCTTACAGAATGACCAAGCCAGTATGCGTGAACAGCTAGTACAGTTGAGAAGTCAAGTGACAAGCGCACTTAAGCGCACTTCGAATGTTACCGCTGAGAAGTTAGCAGACAATCACAATTAACGAGGTTTACATAGATTTGACCTCATTAGTGGCTGATTGTTATTGCATTTTCTTATTTATAACGATAACCCTACGTTGTCATTAAATATTTAAAGTTAGAGCATTATTTCTGTTGTTACGGTCATACTCGTAGTATCTACACTTATTCGTAGTTCTGATAATAATACGTAATCATCATAATTAAATAAATAACATTATTTAACAAATAAAGAACAAGATGTAAAGTAATCGTAATCTTAAATGTATCTAAGACGTGCTGTACTTTTGATTCGATGTAGATAATAGACGAAAATAGAAGAATATAATAGATAACCGAGCTTACCTGTAGTATTCTGTTTTTATTTTTAAGCTAGGTATTTTTTGGAGCAGTATCAAGTAAAAGTTTAAGGTAAAATCGATTCAAATGAATTTTGCATTGAGGCAAGCTCTGCTTTAAGGTTAACACAAAATTTTGTTTCCATCAAATCTTTATCTTATATTATACTGCATCGTTCTGTCTTTAATTTGTATATTAGATTTCAGACGCAAAAATGTTTGTTAGGTAGTTTGAAAGTTAACCGCGTTTTATTGTTTCAGGTTAGCTCAACCGGTGTTTCTGGGAAAATTAGTGGAGTATTACAGCCCGAGTAATGAGAACATCGGTTCCACAGAAGCGTATTATTACGCGGGAGCTGTGGTGCTGTGCTCCGCCCTCAACGTGTTCGTGGTCCATCCGTACATGATGGCCATTTTGCACATGGGCATGAAGTTCAGAGTAGCTTGCTGTTCTCTTATTTATAGAAAGGTATGTAGATTCTGAACAATGGCTTTAAATAACTGTTGCAAGTTAATCACTTAAAAATCCCGGATATTATTGGTAAAATAGTGATAATATATATTTCCTATTAATAGTATGGTGACAATATAGTTCTTTCTGCTACTTTAAGGAAATTTTTCAATTTTAATTCAGATGATGAAATGGTATTTTATTATAATGAAATTAAATAACAGTAGATTATTTTATCAGGCTAGGGTTTCTTCTTTATCGATTGTTGGATACTTGTCAAAATATTAATTTTAGTGTTGTAGGTAGTAGTACCTATAATATGAATAGATGATGCTGAAGTAAGCTTAAGAAACAGAAAAATTCAACGGATCCGTCGGGGTTTTGATAGCTTAACTGAAAGAGTACTCGCCCGGAAAGCCAAGTTGATTTTTTCTAGTAATAATTTCTTTAGACTAAGGTATTCAAATCTTATTATATCGTTATATTGTTCGTGATACCTCAGTAGCAATACATTTCCATTCAAAACTTTTCAAAATGTGTCGCTTTATTTAGTTTTTAAGGAGGATAGTTGATTATTTTCTTAATTCATAAGTGTTAAATTTTGTGATCTCATTTTTCCGGACCTCATACCTCGAAGACAGTCTGAAAATGCTCTATATAACCACTTGGGAGTCGGTTCATGAATGCATAATCATTCACTCTATTCCATTTGTAAAGCGATAAAACAGTTTCTTTATTTCAACAGTTCTTGAATGAGTCAACAATGTAATGTTTTCTTTTAAGATATAATAGGCTTATTGGAGAGATAAGACACACACGCTTCAGTTTACTTTTTTGTGTCAACATAGGGTACTGTAACTGTGTATAGGTGTATATGTACTGCAACTTGTAAATCGTCGATAACATGAAAATATTTCGTAAAGTGATGTTTCCTTTATTATTTATTTAAAATTTGGTGCAATAGGTACTAAATACTTTAGGCATAAATAAATATTCTTATATTTGTGTTTTCTAGTCCAATGCAGTTATGATTTGAGATTTGTTACTTGACGATATGTGGTACTGATGAATTTTAGTGATATTATGAATTGCAATAATGTGTAGAGGATGTTTGTACAGATCATGCCTCCAAAAATTCCTGAATTGATGTGGAAGTTCAATCCAAATCGTTCTGTACGTACAACAGCTTAAAATGCAATAGTTGTTTGAAATAAAAAATATTTTAAGGAATACTTGAAGTGTGGTTTACTCTGAATAATATAACAACTAACATGGGTTTGGTGTGAAGTCGTTGCGGTTTATTTAACAGTGTCTCACCGTTTATTACAATTGGTAAACCACTAAGAATTGTGGTTTACTGTTGCAAATAGCGAAGACGTTGGAAATGTCCTCATATAAAAGTCACTTGAATTTTTGAATTGGTTTTCTAGTAAACAATATTAGGAAATATATATTTTTACCTGAGTTGTGAGGTTTTGATTTTTAATACTTAGGTCTAGGTAATATATCAACTACCCGAAACAAAAACAACGCCATATTCTATAACATTTGTTATTGTTTTGGCTTCTCAATTTTCAACTTTTTATGACTGATTATGGCCTGGAAGCATAAATCTTTAGCCAAATATTTTGGTTGTGTGCACGGATGACACGCAGTGTTATGTAGTATTAAAAATGATTTAAATAGTTTTGCATATAGCGAAGCTTGTTAATGAGTTTTGTATTTATTTATTTTATTCAATTACACACAAAAAACATTACATTAGACATATTTTTCACACATTTTTACAACAAAAAAAATGTAGGGTATGCATGATATACTTGTCATCTTCTACCTGCTCAGTCCGGCCACCGTACAGGGGGGATTCCCCGTGAGTTTGTGCGCGCCAGTGCATCTTTGCACTATTTTTCACATTTTTTAATTTATATCCAAGATTGGGAGAATATTGTGTGAGGGTGTGTATGTACACGCACTCGCGTGACGCATGTGTATGTACACACACGAACACCTATGTCCCTTTTTTAGGGACAGTAGTTGTATTATATTTAACACTCTTAATAACTACTATTATTTTCTTAGATTTAAGATTTATCTCAAAATCCATGAAGTTAAAGCCGTGACTATATTTTAGAAAAACTTGCATGAATAACAAACTGGTAAATCGTAAACGATGTAAAATTAATCTTTTAAGTTAACCCCGCTAGATAGCAGGACTTTCATTATACCTTTAAGTATGATATATTAATGTTTTTTTTTTATAATTTAGTAAAGTGTCTTCATATATTTACATGGGAAATCTAATTTCTAAATGAAATCGTGTTATATTAATTGGTGACTGTATCAGTTTTGTCATGCTTCAAAAGTAAATAATCATAAACTTTCCCTAACTCCAAACTCCAGTTTTTCATATACTCATCTCTCATATTTCAGATATAAATCTTAATTTTCTTAGCGTTTACAATTGTTACATTTAAAGAGTAAGATAAATTATTATAATAGAAATAAACTAGAAAAAATCGACTCGGGTCACAAGTGAATTCTCGGGCGGGAACCGAACACGCAACCTTTGGAAATCCGGTCCAATGCTCTCCCAATTGAGTTACCGAGCCTTGTGAACAGTCGTCGAAATTTTCTAGTACCTTCCTGATTTTACGCTGTAGGCCAGCGTTGTTTCATCAATGAGAGGAATATCCTCTCGTATTCGAAAGACACATTTCGACAAATGTTAAGTCAATCGATTTCGAATCGATGAACCAGCCATTTTAGTTTTATAATTTTTATATATTTGAAATGCATTGAAAATGCATAAAATATATAAAAATTTAAAGAGTAAGTTATATTCATTATATTTAAAAATCAAATAAGCATTTGTTTTTTTGAATTATGTTATGCTCATTTGTTTTTTTTAAAAAATGAAACAAATGTAAAAACACATTTAAATATTTTTTTTAATTTGACATTAAACATCAATTCTTGTTTTATTACTAAAAACCACAACAAATACAACAAGAATCGGTCAAAATTTAAAACGAGGCCAAGTCTATTATTACATAGATGTCTTCCAAGAATTTGGTATTAGTGCGCTGGCTATTTCACTTCAGCATAAAGTCTAGCATATTACAATCACGGTTAATCGTGAATAACTACATTAAGAACGTGTCAGTTTTCAATTATGTTTAAGTCAATTCAACTAGGAGAGTGAACAATATTTTTAACGGACTTCTAAAAGGAGATTTTTATCGAATATGTATGTAATATTGTTAGAATTTCGCAATGATTGTATGTTTCGATCAAACTTTGTTCTCAGGCATGTTGTTTCAATTAATATTGAAATAAAAGACAAGAAAATTGTTGAGTAAAGGTACTTGATCGAAGAAATGATTAAGTCATTAGTTGCAATTCGAGCTAAAATGAAAAAAGGGAAATCATAAAAAAGATAATTTACAATAATTGAACCGTCTGCAAATACAGCTTGTATTCAATTAATAACTAGAAATAGAGAAAAAAAATGGGTTTGAGGTATTTTTTTATGTTTTTAAACTACTGTTTTATTTACTAATAATACACAAAACTTTGCAATTAATTTTAAAAGTTAGTCTACGCATTTTTTTTTACTGTTTTTATCAAAAGTAACGATATTGAGAATCTATGAAGTAAAAATAAAAATAAATATTTGCGATGCCCATAAACGTCGGCTTTAATGATCCTAATGAACTTTTTTAATATCCTCATAAAATGGAGCAAATGTTTGCTTGTAACAGGTAATATGTTGATTGTGTCCTAGAAACTGACATATAAGTACCCGCTTTTAACTTAAATGACTTCCTTTTGGAGGGAACGAAAATAGTAAGTAATAAATTGATCACGTTTTATTTGTTGATATAGGTTTTGTATTAATATGACATGTGTTATAAACAAAAAGACACACAAAGACAAGAAATTTATAAGACATCCGTTTATTTATTAATAATTTTGAATTTTGGAGTATTCATCTGGGATATTCAAAATATGTGAAGGTAAAATTTTTCTTTATCTCTTAAGCAGCTTGCGGAGGTTATAAGAATAACCCTATAGATAGTCTTTCTTACACACACAGGAACAAGGAAAATAACAAGTGCATTTATCATTTACTAGCGGCCCGTCCCGGCTTCGCACGGGTGGACAAAATTCTTTAATTTTTTCTAGCATTAAATATGGCCTATGTTTTTCAGCGTGAATGTAGCTTTCCAATGGTGAAAGAATTTTTGAAATCGGCTTAGTAGTTTTTAAGTTTATTTATTACAAACATACAAAGATACAAATCTTTCCTCTTTGTATTATTAGTGTAGATTATCCTTTATAACTCATCATTATACCGAATTTATAATCGATAAAACATTCTACTATAGCAGAATTGCCATCCATCCCTATAAAAAGTAGTTAAATGGTTATTCAATCGCTCTCTTGATTGAATATTTATTCAGACTGCTTATTCATTTGCTGCTATATGTATGTTTAACAGGTCCAAATTTCTGTAATTTGAATCTTTTAGACGCTCGTTATGGGTAATAGATAAAAATATTAACAAAAAAAATTAAGTGTTTCATAAAATTAAAATAGGCTTAAAACAACTAGTGAAGTGTAACAGCAAAAAAATAGCTATTTTTTGTCAATTGATATGTTGTCTTTATTAAGTTCTTTCACTTCCGCGAACATTACATATTTGAATAAAAAACTATTTTGCGGATTTTTCGCATAATTTATTTTATATTTAATCCTGACGTTTTCGACTCCTTTACAGGGCTGTGATCACAGGATCAAATATAAAATGAATTATGCGCAAAATCTGTAAAAAGGTGTTTTATTCAAATGTTGTATTTACTTAATATTATGTTGCTTGAAGGGACTCTTGTCACGTAAGTTATTTAAATTGGAATCATCGGAGACATTCGCCAAACAACAAAATACCATGGCAGTTTAGATATTATCTGTGTTTGTCTTCATTTATTTGAGTCACGCGAGAAAGTCTCGCATGTATATATTTCTCACCAATTTCGATCAAACTTTGTTCACTTAGTTGACGCCACTTTATCGATCATTTTTGTTTCACATTTGAATGCACTTCAACCGATGACGCACGAAACACGTGCGTACGCTAGCCTGGCATATTTACTGATTAATGTTTTATCACCTCCTGTTGAGTAATAATATTATCCTGTCCCCATTTATGAGAACTATATTATATTTGTCATATTAAGTCAAATATTCTATGGCTAATTTAAAAACCTCAAATATATACATATTTTGAATATCAAATCGATTTATAGTTAGTGGCTTGACTAAATCACTAATTGGATTATTTTTGCATTAGTATGTTAGTTGATAATTAACCAAACCAACTAAAATGCAAAAATAGTCTCTGTAAAATTGACAAGGGCTTATTTTGTAGAACTTACACTTCGTCTTCTCCCATATCTAGATCCATGTTATTAATATTGTACAGCCATTCATTCACGAAGACACACCAAATAAAGTTATGTGGTTCGTTTTATTTTATATACCTATCAATTTGTGAAGTCACCTTACATAATGTTACTTGCCTACCTCTCTGACTAATATTGCAAACAAAACGATCTGATTTTTCCTCTTAAAATAATCTAAAAGGTCATTCTTGGAATCGATAGGTCTGCTCATAACTACTTCTACCTATTTGCTATAACTAATAAATCACTTTACAGACGTCAATTAAATAAATTTCGGAAAGAAATTTCAAATACTAAAACTAAATTATAATTATCAACTGTCCTGTGACTTGTTCCTTCTGGAGTCACTAACAATATATACTTAACAATTTCAAGTTGTAATTATCTACACATAAATAAATAATTGCTGAGTTTTGTAAGCTTTAGTCACCAACAATGACATCTGCTTCTGACGAGCGTCAAATCCAAAATTATATTTAAACTAGCGGCCCGTCCCGGCTCGCACGGGTGGACGAAATTCTTTAAAATTTTTTCTAGCTTTAAGTATAGCCTATGTTACTTAGCGTGAATGTAGCTTTCCAATGGTGAAAGAATTTTTGAAATCGGCTTAGTAGTTTTTGAGTTTATTCATTGCAAACATACAAAAATACAAATGTTTCCTCTTTATAATATTAGTGTAGATGGCGTAAATTAGTTTTTTTGACATTTGAGTGCTATGAATTTATAAACAATAGTATGAAAATCCATTTTGTTGTTTCGGAAATAAGGTTCGAACAGACAGACAAATATGAAAAAAAGAACGTATTTTGTTTTTTTTTGTCGCCCCTTCTCCTCTCATTTTTTGGTATATATTTTGAATATGTAGATTATTTTAATGTTATTACATTTGGGTATTAATTACAAATTGTTAATAGAATGGAAATGTTATTACTGAAAGTTCACGACATTAGATTTTAGATATAATGTTTTGTACTGATAACGATCAGAAAACTTTGTTTTTCTTATCGAAGATATCAAAGATGCAAATATCTTTAGCTATGTTAAACAATGAATAATTGTAAACTTTATTTACAGTCTTTAAGACTATCAAAGACGGCGTTAGGCGAGACGACCGTCGGGCAAGTGGTGAACCTCCTGTCGAATGACGTGAACCGCTTTGACGTGGCCGTCATCTTCGTGCATTATCTGTGGATCGGCCCATTAGCCACCGTCATCATCACCTACCTTATGTGGCTCGAGATCAGCTGGGCGGCTGTCGTCGGTGTCGGGGTTATGCTCGCCTTCATACCTTTACAAGGTGATCTTATTTACATATAAAAATATCATTAATTTACAGTAAAATTTATTTAGAATGACGGCAATAACTTCGCGTTCCGGTACACGACTAAAAACAGGAACCGATATTTTCACCGACTTTATTCATCGATTTTGTGACTTTGCTTATATACAATGTGTCCCGTCACCAGTGTCGGATTTAATAATGGTGTGAAATATGGCATTTTTTATCGACAAATTGCCCCACAAATCTTGTTTTTCTCTTACGGTTATAAAATAGCCGGTTTTTGACGACCGTTTGGTGCAACGGTAGCGATCCTGCCTTTCGCACCGACGGTCCTGGGTTCGAATCCCGGTAGGGGCAAATGTTTGTATGATGAATACGAGCATTTGTACCTGAGTCATGGGTGTTTATATATATTTGTATGAATATTACATATCTATATATCATATATATATATATATATATATATATCTATCTATATATCTATCCGTTACCCTAGTATCCATAACACAAGCCTTACAGTGCTTACTTTGGGCTAGGCTAATTGATGTGAATGTAGGAAATATTTATTTATATTATTTTATTTAAATAGCCGCCATTTTGTTTTCTTGGTAACCAAGACCTGGGCTCTCATACTAATTCGACCACCACTACTCATGTAAATGTCCTATCAACATTAAAAAGGTGTCATTTGATAGCTAAACATGTAGACAATTGTCAATTGTCATGGAATAAAAAATAGAAAAAAATTATTAAAGAAAAACAAATAGATTCTTTTTTTGTGTATTTTTTAATTATTGGCTTTTTGAGAAAAACCAAATTTGTGGGGCAATTTGTCGATAAAAAATGCCATATTTCACACCATTAAAGGCTCCGACACTGGTGACGGGACACATTATATAAAGGATCTTATCTTTGTACATAACCAATGGACAGCCACTGTCAACATCACCGATCGATATTATAGGACTGTAATCGCTTAACAGGTTTACAGGGTTGCAACCACAGCTGTTATAATGCTAGTTTTAATTTTTGCAAGGCTATATAATTTACTTAAATCGATGTGTTAAATATCCGTCTTTTATAAACTGCTTCCACATGACTGTTAGATTTATTTGGTACGCTACTCATTAATTAAGAACAAATGTTTCAGGTAAAGTATTTTCCAGTAAAATATGTATAAAAAATATAACTCTAACATTGAATTTCAGTAGATAATGATTAACAACATGTCTCAATTTGTCAGTTCAATGCTATATTACTTATAATACTATACTATATTACTTATAAGTTAAAGCGCTATTTTTGTTTTTTCTATTTTATTCAGTCTTCAAGTTTTGTACCTAAACTATCCGTACTTGTTTTGAATAAAACGAATGGCCTTTTTTGATACGGAATTGTAGGGTTTTTTTATTTTCCTGTTAATATATTGTTGCGTATTTTAGTTAGCTTCAGCATTTATTACTTGTTTAGTTTTGTTAACAT
This sequence comes from Calamotropha paludella, assembly GCA_927399485.1. Lineage (NCBI taxonomy): Eukaryota > Metazoa > Arthropoda > Insecta > Lepidoptera > Crambidae > Calamotropha > Calamotropha paludella. Next base: position 14,948,519 of record OV656805.1, read on the forward strand.
TTATCTACTATGACATTAGGTATTCATTGCTGCATCTTCTCTAACTTTTATCGTGATTTACGTTAACAAGTGCTTGTTACCGCTTAGGCAGAATAAATTGGCGAAGATTTCTCTACTATTCCACGATAAATAAAGATAAGGAGTCCTGCCTTGCGTTGTCCCCTTGATGTTTTATGTCTAATTGATCTTCACATATAGTCCTTAATCTTCACTATTCATAAAGTAGTGACGATTAGCTGTATTTTAATGTAAGTAAGTCAATAATTCAATAAGCTTTTATTTTTAAGGCAGTAATATTGAATGGGAAATAATATTGTACGTGTAAATCATTATATCTTATTTATTTCTATCTATAGCTTACTTGGGCAAACGCACATCGGTCCTACGTTTGAAGACTGCACTCAGGACAGACGAGAGAGTTCGCCTTATGAATGAGATCCTGTCGGGAATACAGGTCATCAAGATGTACACATGGGAGAAACCTTTTGCAGACCTCGTCGCCAAAGCTAGGAAGTTAGTGCTATTGTCATTTTTTGTTTCTTTCCAAAACAAAATTCATTAAAAGACTATTTTGTGCAATTAAAAAAAAATATATACATAATCATCAGTTTTCATATATTCATAGCAAAAAAATAGGCGAGAACATTCGGTTTCAATAATTTTTCATTGAATAATCGCTTAGACTGTCCCTTAATATTTGGTTTAGACTGTACGGACAACAGCACATCTACATACAACAAACTGGCAATATAATTCATATTGAACTCTACGTGTTGGACTTTAAGCTGAAAATCGAATAGAAAATTTGACAGTTTTGTAAACGTTGACGTGCTATTGACTATACAATACACAAGACAAAAAATATTAACGCTGTTGCTTTTACTTTTAGTACTTAATTTGCTTCGAATTCGTTGTACTCTTGAAAATAACCTGTAACATTGAGATTTTAATTATTTCCTAATGTTTTGGCTTTTAACTATCTAATCGCGATATTTAGCTGGATAAAGAAAATACGTTACTTCTTATATACAAAGTACTCGTATATTAGTTTAAATATACGGAACTATTACGCACAAAAATCTAAAAAGTATGTGGTCATTACTGTTATTACATTACGCAACTGTTATCGCACAATTTATCAGTCATATCGCAGACGAACAGATTTTTGAAACAGGAAATATGTTTTCTAGACACGAGATCAAGCAAATCCGAGCGACGTCGTACATCCGAGGCGTGCTAACCTCCTTTATAATGTTCACGACACGCATTTGCTTATTCTGCTCAATCTTGGCGTATGTTCTGGTACATAACGTCATAAACGCCAAGCAGGTGTTCGTCATTACCAGTTTTTACAACATTTTGAGGCAGACGATGACCGTGTTCTTTCCACAGGGTAAGTCATTGGGAATATTTATCAGATATTATTTACTTTGTCTAAAAGAACATAGGTCTTGATTAATAGCTTATAAGTGGTGTATAGTTCTTCTATTAAAAGAAGAGTTTAAATTAAACAAAATGTAACTTCTGGCATAAGATTTATGCACTTAGTGTTTTGCCATCCGCTTTCGCGACATGGAACTTAGAGCACTCCTCCTACATATTATAGAGGCCATAAGGAGATATAACCCCTTCCACAAATATTATAGATGCTAATAACTTATGAATGTTAGCAATACTAGGAATATCATTGTTGGCATGAGTAGGTAACTTTAACAAAAATATCATTTCATTTACAATTTTATAATTATTGTTTATATCCCAAAACAAAAGAGTAAAGAAAATAATAGATAATCGCTTAAAAACTAACGTGTAACAATGGGCGACTATATCACTAGAAGTGTCTACTACTAGACAACCTATAAAGGTCATAATAATATAATCAAGCAAGAACTAAGGCTGTATAACTAAAAGAAAAAAATGAGATATACTTATTATGAAAACAATAACAAATGCCAAAACTTAAATTATTATATAAACATACGTATTTTTTTATTTATAACATAACACTTTAACAAAGATAATAAATAATACAAAATAAAGACGTTGTCTCACACACTTAAAATAGTTTTTTTCTCACATTGTGTCTAATCATTCAGTGCTGCGGAACTACTTAGCGTACACACACTTATCAGCATTACACAATAAGTAAACAATGATTGATAATTTTACTTTTGTAATAAAAAACATAGCGGGCAACACACTTTGCTCCCCAAGACGACGTAAGTCCGTACATCTGTGCCGGGGCCGTTATACTAGTTCGTTTTTGCATAAAGAGTCTTCATATTTGTAGCAAAAATAAATACGATAAATAAATTATTAATAATTTTATTTTATTTATTTATCATTAAGTTAAAAAAAGACACAGTTTTGGTTATTAGGTTGTATGTTAAAGCCTATAATAGTTTTGTCTACATACTATCATGATAGTGTGAAATGTAGTTTTACTATGATAAAATATAGAATGGTTATGCTCGTTTATGCAAACTGGGAGAGAATTACTAGTTATTAAATTGGATGAGATGACTTATATCTATTCAATGTTCACAGGTATAGCACAAATAGCTGAAGCGACGATCTCAATCAAACGTCTCCAAAACTTCATGCTGTATGAAGACACTGCTAAGCCAGTGCCTGGCCTTGCTGAAATTCAAACTTCAACCAAACCCAAGGTGGGCAGGCAGTCTCTATTAGAGAATGAGGATGTAGTGCCCACAAGGGAAGACCTGGAGATACAAAAAGGAGATACAAAGAAATCAGAGACAGTTGAGACATTGGCTGAGCCCCACAAAAGTGGTGAAGGGAAAGGAAATGGTGAGCTTTACTTTTTGCCAAGGGACACTTACGAGTGATAGTGATAGGGTATTCCTTTTGTATTCCATTTTATAATAAATATAATGATTTATTTAAGGAAACGATAACCATAATATTAAAATACGATAGTAATAAAAAAATACCAAAATCACATAAAGACGTAAAAAGTATGTCAGTCATCATAATTTGTTCCTATTCAAGGGAAACTGATACGCTCTTCTTATGAGTGTGACTCATCATGTCATACTCATCAGAGACAGTCCTTAGGATAAAAATAGTTGAGCGGCACAAGTATTCCAAAAAGGAGCCTTTTCTGGAGCATTTCACAGCGAATTTTTTGGCCTATTTTGATATTTACTATCTGCCTTTTCCTTTCATTTTAAATTATTGAATTTCTCTATTCATGTGGTTTATTGTATGTATGTGTATTATGCAATATAGAAGAATATTGTAAACAGTGTCTTGCATTTTTTAATTTGAAATAGGTGATATCATTTGTTTTAGTAGTAATAGGTTTCTACATATAAAAACCGCTTTATATTTGACAACTTGACGACCGTTTGGTGCCACGGTAGTGATCCTGCCTCTCGCACTTACGGTCCTGGGTTCGAGTCCCGGAAGGGGCAGATGTTTGTGTGATGAATACGAGCATTTGTACCCGAGTCATGGGTATTTATATATATTTTTATTAAAATTACTTATCTATGTATCATATTTGTTTGTCTATCCGTTACTCTAGTATCAATAACACAAGCTTTATAGTGCTTACTTAAGTTAAGTTAATTGGTGTTAATGTAAGAATACAAATTTTTGTTTGTAGATTTCTGATCTATATTGAGGGGTCTGTTAGTATATGGATTTTCACTGTAATTACTGGTTCTAATATTTTGTATACTACAAAATATTAATGGTAATAGTCATGTTATTTACTCAGCTAAAACATAAAACTGTAACTGTAAGATATTGCACTGTATAGGTACTGCAAATCTGGCACCTTTGGAGTCCGGAGAGGAAGATGAACAAGAGCTTTCGACTCGGATCGAGGAGGATTCGCGCGGCGTCAGGCTCAAACACGCTACCGCTAAGTGGATAGTGGCGCACCCTGAAAACACACTAACAGATCTATCACTAACAATTAAGCCTGGCAAGTAAGTGCTGCCTATATTTTTTTTCTTATGCCCTGTTAACTATTTTAATTATAACTACATTATGTTCGGGTTCGACTCGCATTGCGGATGTTAAACGATTTGCATGGGCCTGGGTAGTGGATTATGGTTATACCCTATTCTCCCTACATTTTCATCCGTAGGGAAGGCCTGGACGTAAATAGGCTGATTATGTTAATGATGTAAAGAAAATGCTGCACTAGTTTATAATTATATTTATCTACTATGATATTATAATACAAAGATTCTAAAACTGAAAACAAAATGCTTATGACAAACATTACGTACAGGCCAAAAATAATAAAAAAAAGTTTTATTACGATACAGGTCTTGTATGGACACCTGTAACATAATATAACTTTTTAATCATAACGATACACCTATACAACCTCCAGCTGAATGAGTCCGCGACGACGCAACACGCATGCCCAATCGATGTTTGCACCTTGGCGCCAACATTTGACATTTAAATAAATTTGTTGTTATATTCAGCGTTTTATTTGCAATATTATTTTACGTATTATAGTATGAGAGTAGATAAAGTAGTGTATGACACTGTACAAAACTTGGTCTTATAACACTCGAGTGATACTATAAAAAAACTCGCCTACGGCTCGTTTTTTTAAAACACACTCATGTTATAAGAACCCTTATTATGCAACAGTATCATAAACTACTATTATCTACTCTCATATCGTAAAACTTAAAATATAAAACTCAAAACGAGTTTATATTGACGAACTTTACAAATAGTATATCTAAATGAAATTAAAAAAATATATTATAACACTATTTCTCTAACAAAATAATGTTATAATATTTTTTTTTCATTACGTTTCGATTACAGACCATTTTTTATCTGTGGCTGCGCGCGCTTTGGCGCATGCGCGGTGTTACCGGGAATTTTGGCGCCATAATACGTTTCCTTGCCATTCGTTGTTGTGTTTCGCTGGATAATTATTATTGCTGGATAAAAGTATGTTGTTACTTGTGCAAAAACAGGTAAAAAAGGTCATTATTATCATATATCTAGTCCGGCCATAAGTTCTGTTACAAATGATGTATTTTTTCTCTTAGGTGTAGTATTGCGTACTATGTATCACACGAGAGAAAGAGTGATTCCTTTTCTCGGTAACTTTTAAAGTAAACAGCACCCTCGTTACTTTCTCTCCTCGGTGAACAATCTACTATATGTTTTTTGTAAGATATCCTATTGTTTGAATAGGTTGATTGCCGTGATAGGTCCAGTGGGTGCGGGCAAGTCTTCTTTGCTACATGTATTGTTGCGAGAGTTGCCACTACAGTCGGGTAGCGTTCACATCGGCGGCACTGTATCTTACGCTAGCCAAGAGCCATGGTTATTTGCAGGTATGATGGTATTATATTAGAATGATAGGTCATATTACAGATGTATTAAATTGAATTTTAATAATATTTCAGTATTACAGTCGCTTTTACTTTGTGTCTCATTTTAGGACCTGAACTTTCTTTATCTTTCTATAAACCCATCTCGATTTTTAGAAGTGATTTTAGAATACATTGCAATTTAATAATCTTATATAATTTCCAATTTATAATAATTCGATTTTTAATGTCTCAAATGAAATTTTAATTTTATTTTTAGTAATACTTCAAGAGAAACGTGACGTTTTTTTCATATTGTACCAATTTTTTTCTTTTTATTTTGGCAACAAACAGTCATACAAAATTAAAATATAAAAAAAAAGAATAGTGACAAAAATAAAAGACCTACAATGCGCAAGATTTGAATAATTTTGAATAATACCTTACGTGATCAAATCGTGACTAGTTACTTATTGAGAAATAAAAAAAAGCAGTAGGATTGTAATGATCGTTATAAATCAGTGTCATAATAAAGTTACATTTGAACTACTATATTTCTTCTTTACTATTGACATAAGAAAAATCGAATAAATCAGCAAGAAAAAAAGACACTAAATGGAGATCTATTTTTACAGTTTTAGTGACTAGAACTGAGTATATTTTTAAATTTACTTCCAACATTTTCTAGTACTACGTTTTGTAAGATAAAATAATGTATTCCGGGTGTATTTTTTTAGCTCGTACCATCAACGATATGAATATGTATAGTTATATATTTTTTTTTCTATTTATATGTTTTTTAAACATTTTCTTTAAACAGTTTCAGTAACTTAATCACTTTATTGGTGGAACAGATGTGTCTATTGAAATGTTGAACGCAATATGTTTATCAGCATATCGATTTGCTTTCTACAAATAAGCGAAACAATACAGTATTCAAAGTGTGTTTCTTTTAATTGACCATAAGTACAACACGGCTATAGTGTATGACGCGTCAAACGACATTTAAGAACTAATTTAAATAGTTGGCAATAAAATCAAAATACTATACACGAAAAGCTATAACGATAGCTAAATATATATTTTACTAAGATATGATTTCATTTTTTTTTATTTTTAGTTACAATGGTATCTAAGTTTTTATTTTTTCTACAGGCAGCGTTAGACAGAACATATTATTTGGACAACCAATGGACAGGCCGCGGTACAATGCGGTTGTGCGACGCTGCGCTCTCGATAGGGATTTCACTTTGTTTCCTCACGGAGACAAAACAGTGGTTGGCGAAAGAGGAGTCAGTCTTAGTGGAGGTATGCATGTTTTGGAAGAAATTGAAATATTAATTGGACTACTACTATATTTGCCTAATATCTTTTTGTACGAAATTCGATTTTGGCCAACCCAGGTGTTGGCCAAAATCGAATTTGAATCGAACTGTAATATATCCTAGAGCGGATATATTACAGTTCAGTTAATATATATAAACAGCCAAAATGTCATAAACCGGTATCCATTTGGAAGAAGTGAATCTTAAAGCAATGCTTATTAGACATACTTTTGATGAATAAATTTAAAGTACACCTTAAATACACCTGAACACGTTACATTAATCTTTTTGGGACTTTCATTGTGTATGATATATTTATCCTTAGACTGTTCCTATCACTTTCATTGTAGAAAAAGGATTAAAATCATTCGCGTATATTTTGTTTGTTCATAAGCACAAAGGAAAGAGCATGTTATAGATAATTATAACAGGCCATATAAAAATGAGGCCTATTCAAGTTGTTTATGTAAAGTCGTAAAAATTGTCATTTTTTTGTAATAAATTTCAGTAGCTATTATATAAAATAATATTGCTTTGTGGTTTTCTCTGGGCAAAATAATAAAAAAAATACCTAATTCTGCTGTATGCATAAGTTTAGATATATTAGAAAAGTCATATTTGAATTGGATATTGTCAATAAATAGTAATTAAAATGGTGGCAAAGCATTTGTCGATCCATTTTCTTCATATCCAAGAGGATGGGGAATAAAAATTGGGGTATAAAACAAACCTCTAGAATCATAATCTACAAGTTTTTTAACTTCAAAACTTTAACAGAATGCGGTCCTCATATTTAGCATACTCAATTCCACCTAACTCCCGGTATATATTAGAACTTCTTCATAAATGATATTAGTGTTTCCAAAAGAGGGAACTACAGTATTTTACAGCACTACACAATAACATGTTATAGTTAGCAGTTCGCACCTTTTGATTTAATCATCACGTGTTGCAAACGATTCAAGATTAATAACAATAATTAAAAATATCTCAGAGTTCAGTGTCAACCGAAAAACAACAATAAAAAAAAAGCGTGTACGTGTTGGGACGCATAACAGAAGTGATAACTTAAATTAATCTAAATTGAACTATTAAATATTGAAATTGTATGACTTAATTTTTTTTTCATATTTTTTATAATCACTTTCAAAAACGGTGTTATATGCTCACTGTCAACGGTATGTGTCTAACGCACACTAAACACGGAGTAGAGAGAGGGGAAAGCGTCTGTCCGAAATACGGCTAGCTTATGCGTGAGAGGAAGGGAAGCCAGACAGACTGGCGCCTTAACGCGTTACGTAACGAAGCGGTTTACCGTCCCATAAGAAGTTATCACTACAAAAATTAAATTCACCTGTGTTTTTAGGCCAACGCGCGCGTATATCCCTGGCTCGTGCCGTGTACAAGCGCGCCGATATATACCTGCTGGATGACCCGTTGTCAGCGGTGGATGCACATGTCGGAAGGCACCTGTTTGAAGCATGCGTGGTGGGCTACCTACGCAACACCACGCGCGTACTCGTCACACACCAGTTGCAGTTTTTACGCGACGTGGAGCAGGTAACTCACGGGCTTGTATGAGTCCGTATGAGGCGTTCGGGCCGTCGTGATTGGTCGGTCGTTGATATTTGTTAACGCCTGGTACTTATGTATTATGACAACCAATTATTATCATCATCAAATCATAAGATCGGAGCCATCTTTAAATTATAGGAGGGCATATTTGGATATCGGTGCCCCTATGACTTTGACAGAACACTATTTTTTTAGAATAGACAAAGAAAGTAGAGATACAAGATTCAAGATTTATTTGTAATGACAGTCACTTTAAATGAATAGTTAAATGTTTAATTTAAATGGTGCGAGTCAGACTGATGATTTTTTTTTAAAACAATGTACCGAAAAGTATACCATTAAATTGCATTTTTATATATTTCAATTTATTTAAACATGCTGAAATCGGAAAGCTTATTTTTTGGGCGAGAGTACATTAACGTCGCGCATGCAAAAGTTGGTATTGTAGTCAGTAATTTAGGTTGGATTTATTCGAATTAAATAAGTTTTTCGGTAATAAATATCGGTATTGTTTGGTGATCTGACAGGAACTAAGGTGCCCCATATCGATCGCAGGGCCCAGGACTTTTGCCCAGGGCTCTGCGCCCAGTGGGGAAAAGGGATCTGCATAAGAAGTTTTAACATTCTTAAAGATTTTTTTCAAATATTAGGTTAAAAATTACATGGCCTTTATAGATATGTTGGATTTAACGTTTTATTAATTGTCTGCATGTTATAATGATTCGTCAAAATCCACAAAAAATATATAGTCATTGCATCAAATTACTATCGATATTACATTTCCACAGATAATCATTCTAAAGAACGGCACCATAGCGGCGGCTGGTGACTTCGATACATTAAGCGCGTCTGGTCTGGATTTTGCCTCGCTTTTGGCTCGCGATGAACACGAGGAAGAGAAACCTGCTACAGAACAGCCTCCCAATGCTGATGCAGAAGAGTCAGTGCTGCAAGGCAGCTTCCGAAAGCGACAAATGAGTATACATTCAGTAAGTTTCATTTTTCTTTCCGTATTCTTATAAAAGTGTCTTAGGGCCAAAACCTCAATTTTTTAATGAGAAATTGTAGATGCGACTATAATAAAGTCCTGTCCGATTCATTAGAAATAATCATTATGGACTTACTTACTTTATATTTGAATGTGACTTTAATCCTATTAATTCGTTATTATTATATATGACTAAATATGCTTGCGAAAAGAACGTTTTCACTTATTAAAAGAATTTCATTTATAATCATATATTTATAATCCTTATAATTTATTAGTGATGTCGATGAATTAAATCAACCTCATAAATGCGTCAATAAGTATTTGACTGATTAATGACATTTGTATTTTAAGGATTCGTCAACAGAAATAAACAATAAGTTTTACTGCAAGTTACTATAAAAATACAGTTTAATAATTCGGTCAAAGTCAATTTATACAAATCTGTGTTATCCTTAGGTGAGTTCAGTAGACAATCTGACGGCCACGGCGCCGCCAGAGGGCGGGCGAGAAGAGGCGGAGCTTCGATCTGCGGGTGCTGTATCGGGAAGAGTTTATGGCGCTTACTTGAAGGCTAGTGGTCACCCACTCGTCGTTACGTTAATGGCATTTGTCGCCGTGTTGGCACAGTTACTCGGATCTGGATCCGATTGGTGGACCAGTTATTGGTAAGTGATTCAATAAAGTTTAATAAAAAATGTAACTTTAGCGTCGGTCGATGATACTTTACCTTTGTACGTACTTAAACATGTACGTATATACCTATTGTCTTTGCTGAGTAGCTTTTAGCAGTACAATTGTGTTGTTTAATATCATATATTGAATTATAATCCTCCAGCAGTAATTACGTTCGTAACATTACTGGCGTTGTTAGCAGAAGTTGCAGCAATATTTTGAAGTTTTCTTATTCCTGATCTATCAAAAATAGTTAGTTTTACGAGTTGATTTTAATAAAATTATAGATTTCCATAAAGTTTTTTGTATTAAAAGATGGTTATATTAGGGAAACAGTTTATTGAGATTTATTATAAAAGTCTTCCCATAGTCAAATCAACATAAAGTAGGTAGTGATATTTATATGTAATTTATTTTTATTAAAAAACTTGCGAAAAAGGTCTATATTCTATCATCAAAGTTATCACTAAAGTAAATTATATAGATGCCAAGACAAAAAAAAAAATTAATAAATTTATTAGTTCATATATTAAAAATCTGACTGATTTTGACCTGTTTTAGTGACTTACTGAGGCCATAGACTAATGATAGACAGGTTCAGGAGACATGTTTTCATTCCATTTGTTAATTAAATTATTTAGTTTATTTATTAATCATCATACCTAAAATTTTGTATAATTCACATTTTGTATACTTTGTGCTACAGGGTGAACCTTGAAGAAACAATGCCGCCACGAATGATAAATGCCACGGACAGATATTCTTCAAACCCTGTTGAAACGGCGAACCAATTCCTTGAATCGCTTGTGGAAAACGTGCAATATCATTCTGGTGGAATCACCAGATATGATTGCATTTACATATACACTGGCAAGTATTTATTAAAGTTTTTAATAAAATGAACTCATTAGCATTGAGAGTCAGAAAAGTTTTAAGAAGATATTTTTACGTACTCGTATTTTACAAAAAGATATATTGCCCACCAATATGTACTTCTTTACAGACCTGAGATGGCCTACTAAACTTACTTTGCCTGGTTCTGCCTAAAATTGCTTAACCTAACCTAACTTTAAATGTAAAAGTTTATCTACTGTACTTTTTTGTTTCTCAAAAAATTTTGTGCAATCTCTAAAGTTTTTTAATCTTATATTGGTTTTGTTATTATTTAAAGAAAATAAGCGTTCAACCAACTTTCGTAAAGGCTGATCACTCCGTGTTTCTGAAGACCCGGGTGCATTTGTAATAGTTAGTACCTACTCTGGTTCCCTTCAGTGTTTTCACGTGTAGGAAAGGCCTCTGCCCCCGCAGCTGGGTATATAAATACTGATGATTATCATGATTTTGTAATGAAGTTTCTATATTTTCTTTACAGGTATGGTAGTTGCCCTCGTGGTGATATCTCTTCTCCGTTCATTCATGTTCTTCTCAATGGCGATGCGCGCGTCGACTCGCCTTCACAACAACATGTTCGCATCAATCACCCGCGCTCCGATGCGATTCTTCCATGTAAACCCATCTGGAAGGATCCTGAACAGGTTCTCCAAGGATATGGGCGCTGTGGACGAAGTATTGCCTTCCGCATTGCTGGATGTCTTACAGGTTTGATATCATTAATTTTAATTATGACATGGATAGTCCCAATCCCAAAATTTCGCAATCGATGCTTGTGAACTTACATTTGGCTTTAAGTTGAACTCAACGTATTTTATTATAGAAATATTTTATATGTTGTTAATATACAAAATTTTGTAACTAGTCATCATAAACATCACATGTTCCAAATAGAAATTAATCAAATCACAACAACCAAATATTTCAATATGTGGGCACATCAATGCTTACATACTCGTAGATCTTTTAAGGCGATTTTTTAATGCGAACCGAAACCCTGTGCACAATGTTACAAAAATATTGCATAAAACTTAGAAAACAGAATAAAAATATGGATTGCTAAGTTTTTTGGGTGGCTTTACAGTGTTTTACGAACTGTCTTTAACTATATAAACTCCTGTATACATATAAAATGTTTAAATGAAATACCTAAAGATTCAAAAAATGCAAAGCTACGATTGTTTGGACAACAAGAAAGCATTATAATGAATATGAATTTTGACCCCATTATAACAAATTGGTGTTTTTGTTGTACTTTGTAGTAGGACTATAAAACGAGAGTAATGATGTAAACATACCTTTATTATTTCAGATAGGCCTATCACTGATCGGTATTGTGGTTGTGGTGGCGATAGTAAACTACTGGCTACTAGTCCCCACTGTGGCTATCGGCGTAGTATTCTACGGGCTCAGGATCTTCTACCTCGCCTCATCTCGTAGCATCAAGCGCCTCGAGGGTGTGAGTGAGTCATCTCTGAGGCGCAAAGCCATTTCTTATAGAGCTACGGCGAGGTCTATGAATCAATGTTTATTATATCATATAAAACCATCAAAAATAATGTTAATCACTATCACTAATTAGTATAAAACAAAGCCGCTTCCTGCTGTCTGTCCCTTTAAATCTTTAAAACTACGCAACGGATTTTGATGCGGTTTTTTTTTAATAGATAGAGTGTTCCAAGAAAAAGGTTTATATGTATAATACATGCATAATATAGTAGAGAAACAATGATAATTTTAGAGGTTTCTAATGTGATGTCTTAATTAAATTTTTGCGCTTACATTGCAAAAGCTGGCTGAACCCTACGAGATAGATCAAAATAATGTGCTTCAGTGTTGTACACCTTAAAAAGGTTTACAAAAAAATCCGCGATGGTATACGGATACAATTAGGGATATTCCACAATAACCATTTTTTATCCTTTAATTTTTACGAGACATAATAGCTTATTTACGAAGCGATTTTAAGGAATGCAGCATTAATCCTTATCCAATTAAGTACCTTAACTAGATTGTATTTTAAATGAATATTTTCGAAGATATTACAGATTTAAAATGCAGGGACATAGCGGTTGCGGCGGTACCATTGCACCCGTGCGAAGCCGGGGCTGGTCGCTAGTATAAAATAAAATGCCTAGCTTGCACTAGCTACCTAGGCAATTTTAACATTAACCTTGTGTTGCTTAGACCTTACTCCACGCATTGTGGATTTAGTAATTGCTACAATCAACTATATAATCGTTAAAGTGGTTATTCTAGTCATCACTATTGCCCGCAGCTCGCAGCCCTGTGTTTTCCCACTTGAATGCTACACTGCAGGGCATCACTACAATTAGAGCCTTCGGCGCCCAAGAGGCACTCATCAGAGAGTTCGACAACCACCAAGATTTGCACAGCTCAGCTTGGTAAGTCTCTGTTGGCATTCTTATATAAAAACAATACTATATATTTCTTACATTCACACTTTTGAGTATAGTCCATTGGGACTATTACTTAAGTAGTAAGCACTTTTAACCTTATATTATGGCTGTTAAGGTAGCGGTTAGACGAAAATATATGACTCTTGTCTCTATGCGCGTTGTTTTTTTAAACTAGCTTCTAAATATGATTTGCTACTTTAAGTTTATCCTCGTTGGGGCCACGGTAGCAATTGCTACCGATAGCCAACATCCCTCATCAGTCCCTGGTAGCAATTGCTACCATATCCATATTCAAATTTGAATATGGTAGCGTGGCCTGCTGTTTTTTTTTAAATTACGATTAATTTTTGAGTTATGATATCCAAATATTCTGTGATGGATTCTTTATTTAGTCAGCTTTTCGGCAGTATTTTTTGTTTGGTCCTAGCCTCACTATTTAGCGAGAATATGGCATTTGTATCTAAGAGTGCCGACATTTTTTTTTCACATTTCGCGCAGCATTAGGACTGTTTAAAGGAGTGGGGCGCACGATAGCGGACTGACAAGTGGATAAATCATGATATTAGGAATAATTTTGTTTTAAATATCAAGGATAAAAATTAAATAAGATTGACATATTTCTCATTATGTATTCTCTAACTTATCTATATAAAAACACCCAGAAAAAATAAATTATAAGAGATTAAATAAATCATCTAGATTTGAAGCACTTTTACTACACTCTTTGTCAATATAAAAATGGATGCATTGAATAGGGTTCTTTTACTCACCAAGGAATATTTTGTTGCAGGTATCTGTTCATTACAAGCTCGCGTGCCTTTGGCTTTTGGTTGGACTTAGTATGTGTGGTATACATAGCAGTGGTCACTCTCAGTTTCTTGGTCTTTGGTCAAAGTAAGTCGATTTCTATCATTTATCATGTGCAGAATTATTTAATGAAGTTTATCATTCCGAATGACCTTTAATAATGACCATTAAGCATTTTTTCGTGGAAGATTTTATATATTATAACGCATAACAAAGGTGATATAAACTAAAGGCCACAACGATAACTTTACGATAAATTACTGATATAAATATCTCACTAATTTATCGAAAGTTACAGCACGTTATAGCGCTTTGCTTACCTTTATGGAAAATCGGATTAATACAGCCTATAAAAAACATATAATTATTTTACCATTAATTAAACAAAATAAAAAAATCTACAATCGAAAAACCATTTAAAAAAAAGACTAATATACTGACAATTTTGAAGAAGTGTATGCTTTTAACGTCGTTATATCTCTATAATAATAAATATAATTATGTAAAGATGCTTCAAAATCAAGTCCAATAACTTTATTGTTTACGTAGTAATTTATTATTGATGGGTGTCACGCAGATGAATACGGCGGCAACGTGGGTTTGGCCATCACCCAGGCGATGGGCCTCACGGGCATGTTTCAGTGGGGCATGCGGCAGTCCACCGAGCTGGAGAACCAGATGACCAGTGTAGAAAGGTATTAACCATTATTGATATAAAATATTACCATACAGTCAAACAGCAAATCGCGTTAAAAGAAAACAGACTTTCTTTGGTCGCCTCTGAAAAGTAACTGCAACGTCAGTAGATATCAAAAATTTTATTTCACCGTTTCAAAACCTTGTATAATATTATTCTCACTAAAATTTATTTGATTATTTAACATAAAAGTACGTAATTCGAAACCTATAATGACCGCTATATTTTCTTTCTTTCTTTCTATATTCTCCTTTGAATGATTATTGCCTTTCGGGTGATGAAAGTGCGCGTTCTATTATGATTAATGTTATTTAAAACTGCAATCCAAAATTTATTACGTATTGCGAACGCCTTTTAGTATATAAGTGACAAATATTTAGTAACAAACTCTTACATGTTATATGCTGCACAAAACTGAGTTTACAATGAAATCGTTCTTACTCGCTTTGTATCTACCATCAACAGGATCGAAGAGTACTCCAACATAGAATCGGAACCTCCTCTTCAGTCAGAACCGGATAAGAAGCCGCCGCCATCTTGGCCGGATGCGGGCCATTTACAATTCCGTCATGTATTTTTATACTACGCTCCCGGCGAACCACCCATTCTGAAGGACCTAAGCTTCGAAATTTTGCCCAAGGAAAAAGTTGGAATTGTCGGCAGAACCGGCGCCGGCAAGTCCTCGCTCATCAATGCTCTTTTCAGGTATTTTTTTATATTTAAAAGTTGTCCATTATCCAGTAGGTTTTCATAATCTACGTACCTAAGTCTTTTACTTTTGTTACAAAAAATCACTTTCTTACGACAAATAATATGATCTGATATTCTTATACCATGTCTAAAAATAATATGATTGTCAGTACTTACGAATTTTCCCCCTGAAAATCTCTACCTGGCTTTGTTATTTGATCGATTGTCGAAAAGTAGTAATGGAGAATCAAAATTATGATTGATCAGTATTTATTATGATGTTCAAAACGAGCCACGTTCGATGAATAAGCTGAATTCTATTTCGAACATTGTAATCGAAATCGTAATTATTGATCCACATTTTTGTAGTCATGTCATAATATTCTAAGGAGAAACAATGGTTGTCTCTTGCACATCAAAAAGTGACAATTACTCTAGAATCCTATCTTTAGAGAAAATCAATTAAGGTTTAAAATGGAACCAGAAAGTTTAGGGAAATTCGCCGTAAGATTTTTTTTTTTTATGTTATCGAGATGTAAAATGTGTTTTGCCTTTTACATTTGGCGCCTCATTGAATTACTTACTATATGTTGAATGTTATAAGTAAATAGGTGATATAAAAAATAATTTGATAATATCTTTTTTGCTAATGCTATAACAACGTTATAGCAGTAAAAACATTAGTACATAATTTTGTATGATTACTCAATATATTTTCTCCGACTCCTTGGTAATAACAATGAATCTTACATTAAGGGTATTTACGTTTAATTTTTTAGGTTAACAACTATCGAGGGTGATATAATAATAGACGGGCGTGAGACCTCTCAGTTAGGGTTGCACGAGCTGCGCAGCCAAGTGTCCATCATCCCTCAGGAACCGGTTCTATTTTCGGGCACCATGAGACATAACCTGGACCCCTTCGATGAGTACCCTGATCAGGTGCTTTGGCGCGCTTTGGAAGAGGTTTGTCATGTTAATTTTATAATTGAACTTTTAGATATACACAAACTGACACTAATGAAACTAATAATCGACACTAGAGGACAACCGTAGCAGTACAAAAAGTGTTTAAACGCGTTTCAATAAGTATAGTAACCCCTTAAATAAAAATTAATGACTAACCAACAGCATAATCTGGTAAAAAATAGATTTGTATGAAAAATAGCATAAAATATTAAGTGGAAATAACAATTTTTTTGAGAACTTTGTTTTGAAAACAGGTTGCAGTTCACTGTGACCTCTTCGTTTATATGATTAATTGGGATCAAATACATTCTTTGTCTTTGCAGGTCCAAGTTGCTTCTTATTTAAATAAATATCTCCCCAACTAAATAAAATTAAAAATGGAACATTATTATTATTGGAGTTAGTAATATTTTTATGCGTTGTGGATTCTCTGCAAAGGTGTAAAATAAGTATACTCTCGATTCAATCCTATCATTCATTCACGCCATAATAAGCTGCATAATTATTTCTATAGTATTTTTTTATCATTATCTTACAGGTGGAACTAAAAGAGGCTGTAATGGAACTGCCAGCTGGTCTGAGCTCGCGCATGTCCGAAGGCGGAGGCAACTTCTCCGTTGGGCAGCGACAGCTGGTGTGTTTAGCGCGCGCCATTGTGCGCCGCAACCGGTTGCTGGTACTCGACGAGGCGACAGCCAACGTCGACCCACAGTAAGTACATCGCACATAGTACATACAGAACAGTAGGGAGGGGAGTAGAGACGATGGACGAAAGAAAATTAACACGACAAATATATGAGGCAAATGTGCATGGATGGGCAAGTCGGTGACGGCAGACCAAGGCGAACTTTCAGGGATCAAATAAAGCTGTTACTATAGTCGGTCCTCGTTCTCTGTATGCCTTAAAGTCTATTGGTTTAAGTCGAGTTATGTCTAGCTTTCATTTGTAAATATCTTTTTTATTGTTTAGATATTTGTCTAAGTCACTAATATTCTATTTATTGAACGGCCTATTTTGTAATATATTTTTTTCGCCATAAGACAAAGTCGTGTTTTAACTACACTTCGCAATTACTGTTAAATAATAAGCAAATAATGTTGATTATTGATTCTTGTTTCATCATCATCATATCAGCCGTACGACGCCCACTGCTGGACATAGGCTCCCCCAAGGATCTCCACAACGATCGGTCCTTGTTTCTTGTTTATCAAATAATAAAAGATAATTTAACTTTATAAAAATGTGAATAAAAAAAAGACAATTAAATATATTTCAGTGTTACATTTTGAAACAAATGGTCATTTTTTTGCGAACCAACATCAAAGGAAATTAAGTTCTAAATAAGTATCTACCTATGAAAACAAAGTAAACAGACGGATACCCTGCACAATGCAGAACTGAAATTGAAACAAAGGTAACATGAGCAGTATTAATTGATTATGGCTTTCGAGCGAGATTCCGATTTCTGCCCTTGTGTATAACAATTACAAAGTTTATTTATATGGCACTTTCTTTAAGACATTTTGTAAAAACTATTCTCTCTTCGTTCCAGGACTGATGCTCTAATTCAAACAACTATCAGAAACAAATTTGCAGAGTGCACAGTACTTACTATTGCTCACCGATTACATACTGTTATGGACTCGGATAAGGTACTTTATACATTTTATTATATAGTTCAAGACCCAATACTGATATAATATTAAACGATTGGAAATAGGAGGACCTACCCAAATATATTATGAATATTTTTTATCTCTGTTACAAATCTAAGGCTTAAAAGTGTTGTAATCAGTCACCAAGTTTCAAATTATAATTACTATATTTAAATTATTAATTAACTGTTTTTTTTTGTTTTTTTAAACAACAATAATTTCGGTCCAGTTCTATTTAGTTTTAATCAGTTGTTATAAAGGCGATTGCTACCGATTTTCATTCGACTCTTCTATTCAGAATTTTATATG
Organism: Calamotropha paludella; assembly: GCA_927399485.1. NCBI lineage: Eukaryota > Metazoa > Arthropoda > Insecta > Lepidoptera > Crambidae > Calamotropha > Calamotropha paludella. The sequence continues at coordinate 14,966,842 of OV656805.1, forward strand.
GAACTACTGTACTAGTCAGATACATTGTACTTGAAGTATAAAAGTTTAGAAATTTTGTTATTTTGGTTAACCTGTCATCGACTATAAATTAAATTTATGACACCTTTTTAGCTGGAGTTTTCAAAATATTTAGCAAGATTTTAGAACATTTAAATTACTAAGATGCCTTGATTGATCTTTGTGAATTCACGTGGTGTGTTTAAATAGTCTTGGGAAGTGAATTAAACTTGATCGTTTTACTTAAGGTATTGGTGATGGACGCGGGCCAGATGGTGGAGTTTGCGGCGCCACATGAGCTGTTGCAGCGCGAAGGAGGCGTGCTGCGTGGAATGGTGGAGCAAACGGGGCGCAGTATGGCCGACACGCTCGCTCGCATCGCTCTGCAGGTATTCTTCCAAAGGTTTCCTTTAACCAGACAGTATCACACCCAGAGATGAACACCCAGAAAACTATATGCACTAATCCGATATTTGAATATAGTGATTTTTTTAAAGGGGCGTGGATGGCCGAAAACGAATCTATGAGTAATAGCGAAAACTAAAACTGCGTTTTAAAAATAACAATTATATTTTGAACTAGGAATCGAATCTATTGTTTTTGGAAAAAAATACTATTATTACACATCGGTAGTTTCGCTACTAAAGGTCTCATCCAAGAAAGTATTAATTGACATATCGTCCCTTAGCTTACAACATGACTTAACACGATTTCACATTTCAATGCTTTTAAATGGAGTTGGTAATATGACTTACGCGGTGTTGTTAGCTAAGGGACGATATTAATTTAAAATTTAATATATTTTTTCCAAAACCGTGCTAAAGAAATAATCTTTTTTACTTTCAGGCTTATGAAAGAAAACATCAGCCTGTAACTGAATCTACCCAATGATGAAACTAGTTAATAATGTTTGTATGTGTTCCTACTGTAAAAAACAGGGGCAACTAGTTGCAAAAGGGCACTTGTTGCTCTCGTAACTAGGTTTATTTGGCTAACTTTTCCACTGATTTTGTGAGTATGATCACGAGTAGTTGCTTTGTTTGTGTTAGTCAATACATCGCCGAGTCTATTTTATAATCACATCGTAGAGAAAGTAATCCTTAAATGATTTTGTACTTATTCATTGGACAATGTACTTACATATTATATTCAATAAAATAAATATTTTATTTTATGTTTTATACTACAGTACGATCCAGAGAGTAAAATATAAAATGTACCTATTGTTGCTCTTATATTAATATTGTGTCCATTGAATTAATTTTATCCTTATTTCTAACTTTATTCAATCTCTTAATCAGCTCGCAAGTTTTCAATGATTAAGGATCTGATAAGTGAATTGATAATAATTTTGTAATGTTATTGGGTGTTATGAAATGTATTGTTACAATAATTTGTCAATATTGTAGTTATTAATTTTCCAGACTTAATTAAATTAGGAATAGAATCTATTGAATATTTGATAGATGTGAATTTTACAAAGGACAATTGTGATTTTTTTTACATAATTTACGAATATAATTTATACCAAAATTATGTATACGTCTCAGAAAATCAATTAGAATGAATTTAATATGTACGAGTGTTAAAGAGATTTTACTTAAATTATTGTACTTTTTTCACTGTCTCAATTTCGAATAGGTATGGTAAAAATTATTATTTGTTGATAAAACGACTGATTATAATTATCAACGGTGCTAACACTTAAAGGGTTTTTCTATAAATTGTGGCCTTACTTGGGTAATTATTACAATAATCTTCATAGTTTTTTTAAATTCATATTGTGATCTGAATCTGTGAGTAGGTTTATACAATTTATGTAGCGAATATTTTTATTCAATGATTTTACCATTTCTTTGTTTTTAATGTGATATTTTTTGGAAACGTGTATGTTATGCCGATTGCTTAATGAAACTCAATATATTTAGTAGTAAGAATCTGTTGTTTGTTGGTTATCACAACAATAAATATAGTTATTCCATGAGATAACTAATTGTTTCATTTCTTTATTTTCGTTTTAGTACAAAAGTAATTGAAGAGTCTTATCCCGCTATGTTTTGATATTAGCTATTAGAATTGATGAAATCATCTGCTAACTGTGTAGTCGAAACTAAGAGAAATAAAGGTAGGCTGCTCAAATATTGCACAAATAAAATCCTATTCTTCGAAAATATAAGATTTTGTATGTCTGCGTTAGTATCTCTAAAAACTTATGGTCTGTATATCTCACATTTTGCGCAGTGTTCAATAAAATATGAGATAAAGATTAAATGCTTTTTACTCAATATTTACAATATGCATATTGAATGCCATGACTTCGAAAGTCATACGTCGGGTGACCTTGTACCTTGAACGAATTTCCAAGCCTCATACCGAGAAGGCGCCGCAATGAACTCGGCAAGTTTTGTTTAGTCCCTTTAATTATGAGTAAATACATAACATAGTTATAAAACATTTAAGAAAAAAGATCATCTGCTACTAAGATTTACAAGAAGAATGAGAAGGTATTTCGTATTGTACCGTCATTGGAAAAATAAATTGAAACAAAGCTATGCTTATTACTTGCATCTTAGGTAATCAGTGATATTGTAATAGCCGTTGTTTACGAGTCAAGTTTATGAAACGTAAGTTTAATGAAATTGTGTGGAAACTTGTTAATAAAAAAAATTAATACCCAAAAATGAGTCTTCTTTTTTGCAGTCTGAGGCTTTGAACAGGAAGTTTATTTTAGTTTCTGTTATTAATTATATTTTCCTTCCGGGATTCGAAACCAGAAACGTCGGTGCGAAAAGCAGGACCGCTATCGCTGCACCAAACGATCGTCAATAACAAACCACACTGAAAAGTGCTAGTGTTTCGATAAACTACTAACACATTTTCTGTCTATTATTGTCCCGTACAAGTAATTCCAAAGTAATTTGTTTCAAAATTAGCAATTTTCGGTTAACATATTTTATTCGTAATGAAGAAAAAGGTATTTTTTAAATTCCATTTAATAATGAATTATCAATGAATTGAATTCAGAAATAATTAATACCACTGACTTTTTTTGAGTAATTTATTTTCTTCTTTATACGTAGTTCACAATCACTTTACATATTTTTTTAATGTTTACAATATAAACATTTTTAAAGGAATGTAAGGAGTAAATTTTAATGCTACAAAAATTACATCAAACCACAATCCTGCTTAGCTCGCTCGTTATAAACCTTTAAACAATAGTATTATGTGAAAAATATTTCTTACATTAATATTTACATCAAATACTGAAATATCATGTTTATCATTAGGAAGTATCAAAAAAAGTTTTCGAGTTGGTTAGTGCAAAATTTAACTATACCATTTTGGCTTTTACACATAAACTCTGATCTAATATTAATTAAGCGAGGCGAAGATTTTCCAAAATATTTTTTAGAAAGCAGTTATAATCTAAATCAGTCAAAACTTAACCACTTGGCGATAACACAGACCAGACTTTTCTTGCAGTTTTTTTTAAATATTGGAACTATTTTCCAAGGACAGGGAACTATAAATCCAAAAAAAAAAAAATCACTGGAATATTGTTAATTTTTACTATAAGGTAAGTTAACAAAGTATTTCGCCTCGCATAAGTAATCGCTCGTTCCACAAACTCATACCATATCACAGACGCCTGGACGTATAACACTCCGCTCTTCACAAGCAATATAAATTAATAAAGATTTTTAGGACATTACAATGCGCCGTTTGAACGTCTCCATAATACTTTCTAATACAAATGAAAGATTTAATCTCACGAAGTCCTCTTTTGGTTTACATTCCAATGCATACTAAAGCAATGTTTAAATTAATTTTGTAAACACACAAAGCCAATTTCGTGAGAAAATATATCTTTACGAAAAAAATAAAACTAAAGAAAAAGAAAACTAATATTCCTACTATTTTACACACATCCAAGTCCTTGAATCAGTCACAAGTTTCAAGTAATCTATAACGAGACAGTGGACTGTTTAATAGGTATAAATAAAATAAATAGCACATAAGAACAAGACGTAACTTAGAAATATATTGTCATGATAATAATTCATTACTTCCCTTTGGCACGAGAAAGAGAAACGGATGTAAAGAAAGAATAGTAGAATCGTATAAAGATGCTGAGATCTTTAGAAAACTGTTAATAAGAAATTAGATTTTGTTTCTACGCCCTAACTACAGTATCGTAATGTGATATAATGTTGTAATTAGTATAACGGGACCTAACTATATTCACAGTCTTGATGTTTTGGCAGCTGCCGGTTAGTGTCAAACACTGGCCTATCACTACTTTGTACACGGCGCGAGCTGCCACTAGTCGGTCGCTCACACCAGCGCCGTTAAGCTGCCCGAGCGAGAATTCTTGTTGTCCGAAGTATCTGGTTTCACCTGCAATAATGATATGAAATGAAAATAACTTTATTCAAATGCTCTAATGCATCTATACATAAACTACAAAAAAATAATATCATTCTATTATCACAATAATAGTAGTGTTATGGTTTCATTACATCGTTGATTACAACAACATTAACATGAATCTGGTTTATATAAATCTATTTTAATCTAAGGTCAGAGTGGTTTGTGTGTTTGTCTGTCCGCTCTTTTTCCATTGTATAAATAACGTTACCATAGCAACGCGTTAACCGCAAGTAGTTCGTCTACCGGACGCTAGATGGCGCTAGCGGAAAAATATTTAATAATATAAAAAAAATAAGATTTTTGTCCACCCGTGCGAAGCCGGGACCGGCCGCTTGTGAGTTCAAGAGAATTCACTTGTGAATCGAGTCGATTTTTTCTAGTATTTTTCTATTAAAATATTTTATCTAAATAAGGAGTTTGCCTGACCGGTGGTGGGGGTGGCGGCGGTAGCGGCAGCTCGAGCCGCAGCTGCGTCCAGAAGGCGCGCTCGTGCACGTGCCGCCACGGCACCAGCCGCAGCCGCCGCAGCACTGCGCACGCGCGCTCGCCCACCTCCTTCGCTTCACGCTTCAGATTCGGTAAGTCCTGTGGCACAATCGTTAGAAACGTAAGTGACATTGGTTGTTATATTATTACCGTTATATTATTGAAAAACGTGTTATCTTCTTAATCGTAAAATCCATAGATTTTGAAGTGTTAACTTCTAATAGGAGGGTAAGCCACTTCGTTACGTAACGCGTTACGGCGCCAGTCTGTCTGGCTTCCCTTCCTCTCACGCATACTCTCACTCTAACCCGCATCGCTAGCCGTATTTTGGACAAACTCTTTCCCCTCTCTTTAGTCAGTGTTTAGTGCTTAATAAATAACCTTTCCTTGCATTATCATAAAACTATACATAAAATATAAGTAATAACTTAAGCTTTTCTCAAGTTAAACAATTTCAATATTAAATAGTTCAACTTAGATGAGTTTAAGTTATTACTTCTGCCGAGCGTTCCAAAACGCACACGCATTTTTTAAATTAAAAAATCATTAGCTTATCAATTTCCTCACTGCATTAGTGACATAGATCTTTTCTAAGTATGAAAATAGCCAAAAAAAATCAACTCGAAGTAAATGGCAGAAGAGTGCCTAACTGTGATTTTTCCGAATGTGGGTAATTGCTCATAGGTAAAGATCTATTGATAAATCGATAATATTAGTGAAACATAATGTTTATAAATATCTAGTCCCTAGGCATTCCGTCCCGTTATTTACTATCCATAGTATCCTTAGTATCCTTAGTTTGGAACTATTCTAGACAACTCACAGAAGTTTGTGAGTTTTCCGGAATAACTTGTAATTATAAAATGGTAATATAAATTACCATTTTATAAATACAAGTTGTCTTAGTAGACAAATTACTGATAAATAAGAATATACAATATGTAACAGCACTATACTAGTATTGGTGGAATTTTTTCCTATATTTCCTATATCCTAAATTATGTCAGATTCAAACCATACCTGCAGTAATACGACCACGGGCGCTTGAGGCAACGCGCTGAGTTGCCTGAAAGCAGTAAGCAGGTGAGGCGGCGTGTACTGTGCGGGAGATACTACCACCAGAACTGATCGACATCGGGCCATCTCCGCCATTATCTCGTTGTACCCTGTTCGTATGGAATAATAAATAATCGAACAATAGGCTCTAAACATGTATTTTTGTTTTATTATTTAGCAAACATTCTATGGCATCACTTTTAATACCATTGGGGGACATTTAAATTAATATTAAAACCCAATGGAATATTAAAACTAATCCGACAATAACTTAGAATAATGCTATACTCTGATGTTCTATCGAGGTCTCTCGCGCCTTACCACTTTGTAGAAATATTCGTTTGAACGGACACGCCCACACGGTCCATTCCTATCCCTAATTGGCTTCGTATTTTACTACGATTTATACTACGGCCAATCATAAACAACTAGTTTTAAAATTGCCCTTGATGTCAGTACTGTCAACTGTCAATCTGCTCTCACTTGCTTGTTTGCGCACGCGCGCCATTGTTGAATAAATGAAAGGGGCGTGGCCTGAAGCGATAGGCATCGTGCAGTGTGCAAGTGACTTTCTACTTAGGACTGATAAGGCGCCAGAGGCCTCGATAGTACAGATGCATTGACAATAGGACAAACCGAGACAAATATCTTTATTCCAGCTATTTAACACAAGTGAGAGTACTGTATCGTGAATTGTGTAGATAGATTATTATTATGCAACTTGTGTTATCAAATTAATGTTTTAGGGATATTGTTGAGTTAAGATATAATTTTGCCATTAGAGTATTTGAATTATTGTTTTAAAATTATTATTTGATTGTATTAACGAGTTTGGTTATTTGAACTTACAGTGGGCAGGCTGCGTGGATAGCTGCGCGGCGTGGACACGGTATTGATACTTGAGCGCGAGCGTGGGCAAAAGAGCGCCACGCACCAGCTCTGCGTCAACTCCCGTCCAGCATACCAGTACGTCGAATTCTTTTTCTAGCACTGACAAAAGATACATTGAATAAATATCAATCTTCTATTAAGTGTAAGATAGATCGACCTAGACAGAACAATGGAAAAGATATGTAGAATACAGCGTAAAACAGAGAGATGGAGCAGCATGGAAAAGAGAGATAGAATTTTTAAAATGTAGTAATATAATTTATCTGCTGCAACACAAGTTGTTCTAAAGTATATGTCATTTAATTGTGAAATATAAAAATACAAATTAGTTTTGGGCATAAAAAAATTTAGCATAAAATGAAGATTTGAAAAAATCAGGGGTTACTGTGGTAACACCCGCCTACGCTTCATGCGCAATGGCAGGGAGCAGAGGCTTCACACATCCCCGCCATTTACCCACGACGGGCAATTCATAAAGACTTTCCCTGGGTTAAAAAAAGGGCGAGATCTCCGGGCGGAAGACTTACCCCTAGCGCGATGTGCAGCGGTAGCGGTCCTGGCGCGCGCCTGTCGGAGAGCAAGCAAGAGCCGCGGTGTGCAGCGCTTGTGTAGCGCCACAAGAGACGCCAGCGCCACCGCTCCTGAGAGGAAGCCTAACAAAATCGCACGCCACGGGACTCCGCCCTCGCTGGACCACGTCAGGACAGACATACCGCCATCTGGAAAATTACTCATTATGTAGGATAGACCGATTGAATCAACTGACCGACTTTGGTTTAAAATTGTTTTTTATATAATAATAATAAATTCTTTATTCCCATAAGCGTTATAAAACAAAATATAACTATTTCCTACATTAGCCATAGCTGGTTAAGACGACAAAATCCCATTTAAATATAATTAAGTTTATGAAATGAAAAAAAGTAAATACCAATTTAATAGTCCGGGTAGCGAGAGGCTGTTGGTTCGAATCCTGCTTGACTCCTAAATTTTTTCTAGTAAATTTAATATTAGCGTGTTAAGCAACAATAGAGATATGAAAACATTAAGATGGTCTGAGTAAAACAGCTTCTTATGAGAAATTATTTAAAGACCTTTATTACCTAGTGTATATTTTTTTCCGAAATCTATATTATATTTCCTCCATATTTTATCTATATACCTAATTTTAGTACAACTAATTCGGCAGTTTAGATTACAAAAACTGAAAATATTATTACACGTAGAGTACTGACATTTGTAGTGTACGGTGACGTAGTTTCTGGATACGAGGTCGTTACTGTGTACGACGCACGCGTACGTGCCGTAGTCAGGCGCCGACACGCGACCGAACTGAAGGTAGGACCCGATAATATCTTCGATGTCCTCACTGAAAAAACAACACCATTACAACTTTAAACAAACTTCTCCAATAAGGCATGACACCTCAAAAGCACCTTATATTACCCCTCTCTTTATCTTCGTATGACTATTTTTTATGTGATTCATTGTTTTCTTCCACAATTGTTGTTTAAGGCAATATAAATAATGACAACATTGTAAAATTCTTTATAAAATTAAAATAGTAGCTTTTATGAATTTAAACAATACTAAATTAGTAATGTTGAAATTTTTAAATTATACTATTTATATATGTCAATTTTGCCTTTGTTCCGCTACATAGGTACACTTCGGCTATTATGGTCGATGTGCAGACCACAACCCCTTCGAGATATTGGTTAAAGATTGGTTTGAATTAATAATTATCCGTTGATAAATTTCGATGGGCTTAATCCATATATCGGTGACGTAGTCTCGGTTATTTCTTTCTCGACCTTTAAACTTTTATTTATAACTAATATTAAAATAACTATTATTATATAAACATAGTCGCTGCTGAATTTAGTGTCAGTAAACTGATTTAAGATATCAAACTACGACTGATACACCCAGTCCGTCAAGAAATGATACCACTATTTTTTCTATGATTTTTTGACTGATTTAATGCCGTTAAATAAAAATGAAAAACCCTGTTAACTTACCGTTTGGTCTTGATTTCCGTTTGGGTCAATAGCAAGTCTCCTTCAGTCCCATTTGGCCAAACCTTCATCCATCGTAAGTCACTGCGCGCGTCTGCCAGGTACGAGCGGCCTGTCATTAGAAAATTACGTTAAATGTGTTCATATTCTTAGATACTCAATTTGCTACTGTTTTTATTCTGCAAATTATCCTCGTCTAGATTATAATAATTTACTTGAGTCATTAAAATTGACTAACGCCTCCTCCAGCGGCAGCTGTTTTCTAAGAATATCATCAATCAGCTCGACAATTACTAGTTGATGTTCTTACAGAATGGTTAATGCAGATAATAGAAATATTCGATATTTCATTAAAAATACCCACAATAATGCCCTCGTCGCCTGTTATTGTTCCTTATGAATATAACACTAGACGATATGGCAAAAAATTTAGGCCCCCCCGTCATAATCATTGTGAAAGCTGCTTCATTTTTGAATTCGCATATCAAACGCACTGGCGACCGCGCCATCGAATTTCTCGCCGAATCTTTGACCGGACTGAGACATTACTAATGAACTTTATAGTTCTGGGTTTAGAAAAAACTCCAACGCATGCTTCTATGATTGTGTAAAAAATCTTTTGCCACAAAACCTAATAAAATACTACATATAACACATTTACCGATTCACCGCGACAATTTTATTGCGCATTTATTAACTTGTAACTCAGCAATAAACTATAATTATTATACATATAGTTTGCTATTTACTGCTAGATATTTATATCTAAAGAAATTTAACAAGAAAAAACAACTTTTCTCAAGAGTCCTTTCACTATCCGGGCGAGTGCTCTTCTGATTGAGCTATCGAAAGTATTCGATGTTGTAGAAATTTAGTTACTTAGAACGTGAAGCTATGGTGCTGCTATTAATCTTAAGAAAACACTTGGAAAAATTTAACGAGTATATCGAAGTCTCGATAGCTCACTTGAAAGGCACTCGCCAGGATAGCGAAAGGCATTGGGTTCAAGTCCCGCCCGCCTGACTTCTGAGTGGATATTTTGCAAATATTTTTTTTATCAGAATAGATATATTTGTATTATAGTGACCGAGTAAAAAATTATGGAAATATTCTGTATAGAATGTAATGCCTACTTTTAATGCGACACTTTAGTTTTGAGACGGTTACAAATGCGAGTGTCTTTAGGGCAAGTACATTTAAACAATCAGAATTGTAATGTAGAACATAGTGTTCCAAATAGAATTTAACAAATATTATATTAGCCGAGATATATATAAGTTATAATGCAAGTAACATGCATTATAAGAATCAGAAACCACTGACTCGTAAATGAAATTATTGAAAACAACATTGTAGATAGGTCGTTCTTCTTTTTTACCGAAAGTGAAACGACGTTTTTCTGTTTTTTTGGTTTTATTGTTATAAATTAAAGTTTCCTTTGCGGCAAATAATAATTCTTTTTTAATGTTGGTTTTTAAAAAAAAATGTGACAGAGTGGCCTTTTTGTGTGGAGACCACATTTCGGTTTACCACTCTGTAACGGCATAACAAACGAAAAAATATGTTGATTGGAGAAAATGAAATATTACCTACATAATATTAATAGATAAGAAAAATTTGGACGTATATTCGAACCGAATTAAAAAACCGTATATATCAATACTCCAACGAGATGCCATAATAAGACGAAGGACAGACTATTGTCGGTAAAAAGTAGAACGACCCAGATATATTCATCTCCAAGCTAGTGGTTACGATTCTGCGCTTATAAAGACTTTAACAGCACTTTTAAAATGTAAAAGTAATGATTTATTTACCTATAAGAGCTTCGCAGTACAGACGCAATTCCGATCCTTCTTCCACCCATTGGTCTTTAGATATGTACATTGTCTTTGGAAAGTCCGATGGTTTTTCTGCTTAAAGAAAATATCATTGTTAGTAGTTCAATGAAAAGTTGTTATATTTGCAGTAGTTTTTTTATGGTTTAAATGGAAGCGTGACGGTTTTCAAATTACTAGGAACCCATAATATCTTATCGGGTAATATCAAATGAAAAGCGATAGTACAAATGATAATATCATGTGCAAACAACAACATATCGTAGTTATGTAAAAATATAACTTCAGACTGAGCTACCCTTATGGACAAAATAGTGACGTTCATGTTGTCAAAATTCTGCCTCCTAATTATATTATGACAATACTTTGTGTGTGTTTGTTACTATATTGTCTGTAACGCAACCGATTTTGATGATCCTTTTTTCATTTTGCTATATTTTTTCAAACTTAGGACATAGGATAGGTTTCATTTTAATGTATAACACTGCAGCGCGTGGCCAGGTCACCTAGTTAGTATAAAGTATAAAGGACCATTAAACATTTCAGTTTTTTTTAAAATTAGTTCTTGATCTCCTCTGCTGAACCACCTCAAAAAGAGTACTGTTTTAGCACTATCTCTTTGCTTAGCAGGCGGGGTGGAGATGGCGGTAAATAACCGTGATACGGAAAAATGCCCATTTTGAGGTCTGGGAGAGCTGTATGGCGACAGACAACCTCCCTTATCGTAAGTCGCCTTTATTATGAAGTATAAGTTATAAGTATGAATGGGTTGGTGTTATTCTACTCTGCCGGACACCACACGTCGTAATAATTCAATTAAGCACCATCTATTGTATCTTAATAAACTAAAAAAAAATATATTATAATATTTTTAAACCTTTTGAGGCTGGTATCTAGCCTAAAACTTATTTGGTAATAAATTTATTATTAAAATTATCGTTTATATTTTAAATAAGGAACTATTTTAAGTACTATATTTTTTGTCATCAGCCCATATCCCCATATCTGGCCTACATTTCTTTATGGATCTCTCTACTTCTTTTTATGGATATAAATATTATAGTAACAAAAATAAACATAATACAAATATATTGGTTATTCCGTTATGAGTATTATCAACATAATCTTTACTCTTTTTTACGTTATGTATGTTACGATTTTAACGTGCCTTCCTTTATAAGCACATTGAAGCGCGATCACCCATCCCATGACCGGCTTATGCGACAATTGCTTTATCTCTGTAATAGGCCGCGCGCATTAATACATATAAAACATTTTTGGGACTTTTTTGAAGGAATTTCATCTTTATTTTGGTGTATTTTCTTTATTTCTATGTTCTTCTAGTCTTGACTATGATATTTGCTGGGAAAGTCAATCCGTTCCGTTAAAGCTCCCTTAAAGTTAAAATTATGTTTTATGTATAAAATAATATACAAAAGGTTCCACTTTTTTGTGACATTATTCTTTATAATAAAATAATGTAACAGGGCAATTGCATTGCTAACAATGTCAACTGGACACGCTAAATGGAGAAATCGGTATTAAGTTACAACGGCATTACACAATTGAATAAATTACAAAGAATCATTATTGATGACCTAGTAAAAGATAAATTATTATTACAAAACCGAGTGAGTATGTAGCAACTGCTTCCGCGATCTTTGTTGATTGTCTTTACCGGCACTCCATAGAAAACAAATTGACGATGAAATTCACAAAACTTGTACAGCAAGTAGGTACTATTTACTTCGTATAACTAGATGATTGCTAATGTCGTTCATTACTAAAGATGCAAAGATTTAAAAACGAATTGAACTAATCGGTGTAAACTAATCATTTAATACGTTTTACGGCGGTTTACATCATTATAACTTAACAAACGTGACGTGGAGCATGACTCCAAATATATTAAATATTATTCCACTTTTGTTCCATCACTTCACTATTTATGCATGATTCTTTTAAGTTCTCTTAAAATTATTTTTTTAAGTTCTTAGACTGCTCCGGACAAAAAGCCAGTCGTCTGCAGATCTAGTATGTCCTCACCTAGTATGTCTAATCGGACGGTGTGTGTCTCGCTGTGCGTTTCGTTGCTCATTCTGCAAGTGTAGTTGCCGGAGTCGGCGCGGGCTGCGCGCTGGCTGTACAAAGTCTGGTTAGCCGCCTCCGGGTACAGGATCAAGCTTGAGACCCCGGCAGACCAAGGGTACGCTACCCCATCCTTGAACCTATAAAAAAACAATCACGGTCAAGGTACCGCACAGGATGCCGTTGAAACACATGTGATAGATATCCCCTGACAATTTAATATTGAAATTTTGTTAGTCCCATTTCGGTCACCATAAAAAAGACTAATTTACTAGATGTAATTTATAGGGATATTGGAATTTGTTTTTGTGATGGCGTAAGAATTACATTATTTTAGTGCATGAATAAGCATTTAAATAGTGTATTCTTACGCTTCGCTTTATGTGTATAGTAATGATCCAACGCAATATGACAATAAGGAAATGAAACTGATTGTACTTATTATTATAACTCAATTTTATAATACAGCAAACTATCTAACTTGAATCGATTAACGGCAGGTTTACTTTGTTTTTTAATATATATCTAATATTGTAAATGGAATTCTTCTGGGAATCGAACATAATTGCGCCGGTAATTTTTTCATGTATACTAATCAATAGCACAACATTATACAGGCAGGTTGTTATTATAGAAACTGCCCAGCGTACAGACAATAAATTGGCACAGTGAGTTGTCTTATTACACATAAATAACTTATTATATTAACTTATGATGATTCAACAGTTTTCGTTTGTTGATCTGACATTGAATACAGCAAACATAATTCCGTAATAGGTTACGAAACAAAAAAATGTTTTCCGAACATGCTTGTTGAAGTAGTGTGTGTGAATGACATAATTTTAAAGGAACTAATATGTTAACTTTTAGGTTTTATTATCAATCCTGGGCATTTTGTGGCTTTATATCAAGTCATGAAGTTTCGAATTCCACAGCTGCACAGGTACTGACTGCCTGAGCGCTACGAATTAAAGATTGAGCAAAGCACGCCATCACATCCGCGGCGCATTGTCATTTCCCGGTGAAATCAACTCACGGCAGCTCTATGTGCAGGAAATAATTCGCAGTAACGACTAATGGGCCGTCATTCCGCCCGCAAATGCAGCTGTCGGTGTCGCCTTCTAAGAAATGGGGGATTACATTTTGCCTCTCCGCCAAGTATATTATCATCTAACCCGATGTGATGGCAGCATGAGGGCATAGTCTAATTCATTCCGAATTTACGTCGGCGATTCGGCAAACCCGCCAGCTGTAAATTGTTCAGCGAAACTGGCTTGCGCAAACAAAACGTCGCGCGAAGCTAACGATTCCTTGGAACAGTAAAATTTTGCGGGAGCCGTTTTTGAATCGTTTGTAATGAAAACAAACATTTGAGCGATCTTTCATCACAAGGCCAAGTTGGATTGTTTCTTAGAAACGGGCGGGGCTTACGGGTAATGCCTAAGAGATTGGATCCACTGGATTGGCCGGCGTAAGATAAGGTTGCTTGTCTGAACTAAAAGGTAAACTAGATACAAATTACTTAGTAGTACCTGTTCATTGTGTATTTTTCAACATATCCGCCTCCATGTCCGAATTCTCATAACAATAAATAACTAACATACAAAGCGAAGCGCGCAATAGATTTTTCTGCTTAACAAGATCAATGATGACCTACAGGCTAGCGAATAATAACGGCTGATACAAGTGTAAATAAATAACAAGATTCTCGGAAGTGGTAATGCGAATAAGTTTTACTTCTTAGCTGTATTGATACCACGTGCGCTGATTGAATTTGCAGATAAACATTTTTCTGTGAGCGCATGGCAAGCAAATCTCCTGTGCGCCTATTTAAAACGATTCGCAGAAAAATCTCATGAGCATATTTATGAAGAATTGATTACTTTAAAACGCCTCCCAGGGAATCATCACGCCACCCTGGGAGAATATCGAATATTAATAACGCGCTCGCGCGAATGATTCATGTTGACATGTCTCACTTTATTTATTATATGTTAATTTAAGTGTAACACACGCTGAATTATACAAATAAAACGCTACTTTAAATTCTGGACAAAAAAGTAATTTCCTTTTTTTATCCACGAGAAATAAAGGACCATATTTCAGTGTTATCAGAGTTCATTTTATTTACCTTGTTTCGAACTGTAATTATCATTTAGTCGTATTAATTTTTTTAATCAAGCAGACCAACAACTTTTCTTGATTATGCCCATATTCATACAAAGGCAATAAACAATTATACAGATAATGATCTACAACCATTTAGAACACAACACTGGATAGACTATTTAATTATCCGGTTTTATCTTATACCTAGGGACGGCAACACAACAGACGTAGGTACCTATATAATTTCTAGTGAATATAATCGGAACTTTATTTTTTCCGTCAATTTAGTTGGCAAAAGAAAGTTTGATTACAAGCTTTCATTGGTTTTAAATTTAAATCTTTGCGTAATGAGAAGCGATAAATAGTTCTAGCAAGTAATTATAAGACGCGCACAAATAACTTTGACCTAATTAGCAACGAGTTAAATATGGAATCGGCCTGTGCATAACATGATGAAGCTGTATCAATAAAAGAATGAAGAAAATATGACAATAATATTTTTACATTTACACCAATTAGCCTAGTCCAAAGTAAGCATTGTAAGGCTTGTGTAATAGATCTAACGGACAGACATACTTATATGATACATAGATATTAAATATTAAGAGAAATATATATAAAAATAGCCATGACTCAGTTACAAATACTGGCATTCATCACACAAACATGCTACCGGGACTCGAAGCCAGGACCATTAGTGCCAAAGGTCAGACCCCTACCGTTGCACCACATGGTCGTTAATTGATTGATTAATATGCTTTACGTATGAAAGTTTCTTTTTTTAGTATTCCAATAGGTTCGACATTTTATTATGGTGTATAGCAGAAGCGAGTGTAGTAGAATCGTGTACCTATGCTTTTAATTGTGAATCGAATTAACACAAAATATTTTACGAACATACACGTGGTCGAAGAAACAAAACCTTGACGGCTAATGATTTCGCTGCATAGCCCTCTCAATTTATAAATTAACATTAGCTACAGACAGCCAAGTTCGTGAACAAAAAGCCGATGAGATGAGGTCATCCGCCGACATCTCTCCCTCCTCCCTCCCCTTCCGTTTGCGAATATTTCCCAAATCGACGGGACCGGTCCTTGACCGCATCGGGTTGCACTTTCTTGATTCACCACCACAAATCATCCAGACGCTTAAAAAATATTATGGTTGTAACGTGAATTGAAAAGAGCAAATACAAAATACAACCATTTATTATGGAATAATATTGATCCAATGAAAGGGATGTATACCGACCTCTTAAGTGAACATTGAAAGCCACAAAATTTATCAATGCATTAAGTGGATATAAGGACTTATAATTTATATATATTTGTGTACATGCTTAAATTCCTATTTTAATAGAAAAACTCTAGAAAAAATCGTCTCGTCTCACCAGTAATTGTCAGGCGTATAAGGATTCTTTTAAACTCAGTTATTGCAATTTCAAGTTTTGTGTTATTTCAAATAGACGTTATGTAATTCAATCAAATGTTTATCCTAGATAAAAAAGAGGATCTCATTTTTAAAATTAAATTACGGTAATATGAATAGAAAACCCCGAGGGCGACTTTATTATGAAATTCAATCATGTAATTCTAGACTTTCGCTCACTAGGACTATATAAAATGCTAACGGTGGAAAACGGTATTTTAGATTTGGGTATTCATTGATAAAAATCACAAAAGCAGACAGTACCCGTTTGAGAAATTTCAATGTAAGTACCACAGACAACTTTACTACAGATTAATATCACAAAAAACACAAGTTACAAAGCAGAAAAAAACAGTGTTTTTAAAATAAATGTGTATGAATGAAAACATAACCTGTTTTTGTCGCAAATATTGCAGATTAAAAGGTTGACAAAAAAGGAGATTCAACAACAAATTGCCGAGATAAGCTTAAAGTACACAAGCATTTCGATTGATGTCGACCTGATTAGAAAATTAGGTTTGCCATGTGGATAACTACATTTCATTTCCGATGAAGACACTTTAAGAATAATATCGCGTGTGCTTTGTGACTTTGGTCTTGCGAAAGTCCGCGGTGCATTGTGATTTCTCGAGAACTTGTATTCGCAAATTAAATTATGGCTTATTTCCTCGAAAGCTTTCGAACGAAGGCACTCAGCGGAAACTCATTCCATTATTGTTGATTGGGTAGCCCTTTAATAAATTGTATGGCCATTGCGTTGCAACAATTTTGATATTAATAAGAGATTTATTCAGATAACTAATTTATTTTTACTTTTATTGAAACTTGTGTTATAGTCACAGAAAAAAAATCGGTTATAAAATCAGACATATTTTAAAAAGTCTTTGTTTATTCAATTGTAGATAAATAATGAGTATCTATGATATAATACGCCGCGGACAGAATTTGCGATTTTCAAAATTGTAATTTATATCTTGTAAGTCGATTATGGAAATATTGTAGCCGAATCTTAATTTGAGAAGGCAAATTGAGAATGCAATTAATTTCATCATGACTGATGAGTTGTGAGAACTTCTGTAGGATATGGAGAGAGAAATCGCGTTTGACGATTATTTGCATCCGCAGGAGGCACAAGTTTGAACAAAACCCTGAAGGTGAAGTGAGAACTGATTAAAAAAAATGTTTATTCAGTTCTTTCACTTTCTTTTCCGTCTATTTAAATAAAAAAACGGATAAGGGAAACGCGTTTATTTTTATATTGTTATATTTGTTGTTTCGCATTTTATTTACTGCCACAAAAGTTTAAAAATAATAGGTTTTCTGAAAGTGGGAAAGATATGCCATATTTAAGTATTTGTTCTTTACTTGTTTTTTCTTTAGTTGACTTTTTTTAATGATCGGCATTGTCGTTACTTATAAAAATGTAACACTACTGTAAATAATGAAAACAAAAATCTTTCCATATTAATTTACTATCGTACTCACAAATATTCAAAACTAGGGCGTGCGCGTCATATTGTTTCATTGCATTATACGATGCATTTTGATTTGCTATTTGTAAGACGAAAAAAGAAAGTGATAACAAATAATCACCTGTTAAGGTCTATAAAAGCCTTGATTTCTAGTGATAATGTTATTGGTTCACAATTCTTTCTGCGTTCGCCGGTACCAATAACGATCAACTTCTTGATTATAAAAACTAAGCACAAATTTCCAAATTGCCAATATTTAAAAAAAATGCTGTTAACAACCGAGATTTAATACATGTAAAGCATCAAGACATTTGTAATAGAATGGAAGATTTTATTTTTTATTTTTATTTTGAATGGGTTCGGCTCTTAATCCCAATCCAAGACAGGATATACGATGGTAAATATTATAAAAACTAAACACTTAGTATTAAACCAACCAGAACGTTTGTACTAGCTTTACTTACGTGCAAAATTCTTTAGATTTTATTATTTTGTTGTTGAAAAAGAACTTTCTTTTTGGTTAACGTTAAACATGAGATTATTGTAATAATATAAGAAAGCATCAATACTTTTATCACATCATATTGTCTTGTATGAGATGCTATATTAGATAATGGAAAGTTGCAGTTCGAAGCGAGAGATTCAAAGATTAATTAAAATAGCTTAATGACATTTTATTATTTATTATTTTATCAAATCGCGTTTATTGAACAATTAGATTAATAAATAATGTATACTGATAACATACGAGTTTGCTGATGCGTGATATACTTAACGTGTATGTTATATATGTGCAAATAGGTACAATTTTTATAAGGTATATTGTGGCTTCGATTTGATGTGGAATGTTCATATAAAAACCTAAAAGAACTAATCAATTACAGACGTTAATTAAAAAAGTAAAGTTGGCTTCAAAGAGTTTAACAGCGGTTACAAGTCAGTTTACCATTTCCTCTGAAAATACTAGCATGATGAATGCAGTAATAACAAATTAAAGAGAAATTAATTGGCTCTTACTCGATAAAGCCAACGGACTAACGAGCGAAATGTTAAAGCTTCTTGCAACTCTGGTTCTCCGAATAAGAAATTAGGGCTAGCGGAGCGGGCGTAGGTCCAAATGACGCCGCCCGAGGAGGCCTGCTTGTTGAGGCTACTGATAGTTTCTCTGAATCTACTGCAATTACTCGACTTGCGACTGCGAACAGTTGTCGCACACACGCACCAAATAATCACACGATCCCCACATTACTCTGTAATCACATGTTTGTCAGTCACGCACCGATGACAATAATAATAACTATCCGTTGTTGTGGGAATCGGAAAACTGACTGCATGTCTAAATCATAAAAAAACGGTTTTTAAAATATTAGCAAACCCTTATTGACGTATAGAATGCAAAGAAGTAACCTTTGGATGGGCAATGTACATTAAAATTTAATTACCTATTTTACCGGCCAAGTGTGTGTCGGATTCTCGCGCTCTGGGTTCCGTACAAACTTGCAAATATGTTTTTTTGTGATTTAACTACAAATTTACAACTCGGTTACAATATCTGTGGACCTCGCTGGAATGTCGAGCCAGCCGTTAATTTATCATATAAAAACATAAAAATTATCACATAAAAGAATAAAAGAGAAAAAGTATAATATATTTTATTTATAGTTCATAATTATTATTGTTTACAATACTATCCCCATGATGCTTGTTTTGTGCACCGTACCTAAGCGCTGACGTGACGTCATCAGGTCCACAGATATTGTAACCGGGTTGTACAGTTTTCGGTTTCTTTTTTCTTGTGCTGAATGTTATTGCTTCTTGCCAAATTTTTATTATTATAGGTCAATGGGAAGTATCCTATATGTTTTGATTCCTTTGCGAATGACAAAATATACAGTATAAATGAGACACAAACGACCCTAGGTTGTTTATATGTTGGTATTTTTTTACTGCTTTGAGGGATTTCAAAACTGAGTATTAGATATCTCTACGTGTTCCCGAGAAATAGAGTAATGTATGACAGACATATGAGCAATGAAGCGATGTTATAAAGGTTATATCTTTCCTTTTGAGGTACGGATCTCCCAAAAAAAGATATGGGTATTTGCAGGCAACGGTTGGAAAACGATTAAGTAAGTAAAGTAGGCGAAACATTCCATAGGCAATTAATTCATTGAACTCCTTTGAGTATATTATTTAATATTCATCACTGTAGTTAAGGTTCTCGTTAAATTTTATTTCAACTTCATTATTACACTAGTATACATTAACATTGTGTATTAGGAACAAAGGGAGAAACTATTGTAAGAACTCGCCATTTTTCCAAGTAACAATGATGAATAGAACCTTGAACTGAGTGTCTGTGTTGCATGATTATGTTATAATGTGCCGTGCTATAATGATGTGCTGAAATGCATTCGTCCGGTATTCTTATCGTTCTCTAACGGTTCCTTCGCTTCCAACGAAACTGCCGAAGCACGCAATGCTCATCGAGTATACGAGATGCAATAAATTCTTAATTTATTGCGATTTCATCCAAAACATGTTTTAAAAAACAGCTATTAATCGCGCAAGTACTTCGCAGGTGGACAACCGTTATCTGTTACTGAATAAGTTTGAGTAAATCGAGTAAAAAATAACCACAGGTGCGAGTGTTTCAATTCCAAATGCTTTAGCATAATAATATAGTCGGGAGATGATTTTATGTAGGGAACGGAAGGTAGTTATTGCATACAGTTATTGCGGCTCTGGGATGTGCGATGGAAATGCCAGTTTGAATGGATTGCTTAGAAAAACCGCAAAGTGGCGGGTATAGTAAGTAAAAACTCGTATGTAACAGTTGGTCGCGACCGCAAACTGACGGCGCCGAGTGAATCGACATGGTTGGAGATTCTCCTGACAACATACAAGTGGGTACATACAACTGTAAAGACGAGTCTCGACTCAGAAGTAGCTTTAAAAGATATAATACTGAAGCATCGCCTTCTTTTTACGATCCTACATTTAAACTAACTTTGTTATATATATTAGGTTAAGAAACTACAGGCTTAAAAGTGAGTTAAAAGGTAGGATGCTAAAGCAATGTATTATTACTAACAGTAAAAGAAAAGAAAAAACGATTTTTTGCTACGTAAAAACCTAAGATAATTTAAAACGGCTTGTAAGAACCTGTAATGCCTTCAGCTTCTGACTTATTAAATAGACGACAGAAATGAAAAAAAAAATCTCCAACGTTCAATACAGGATAATCCGGCACCTCTCAGAATGAGAATCAGGAAAAATATTACCAAATGTTTAGAAAAAAATAGACTTCCATATTAAAATTTTGTTACGTCACTATGATATCATCGGCTTTCGTACAATGTTTCTACATTGTGAAGCATGTTTCCTTCTGGAAACCTATACTACGTCACTTTATTTAAAGAATCATTGCAATTTTTTGTTATTTATGTTATTTTCACGTAATGTGCGATTTCTAATTTACATGTACAACTAGCCAGTACATTTTCGGTGTGATGTGACTTTTTAGCATATGCATTACAGGTAGACCCGTCGCTTAAAAATATTCGATTTAATTAAATCGATTAAACTGTAATTGAATTTTATTTTTCTTAAAGAGATGTATTCTCTACATGTGTAATACTTGGATTTGTGATACTAGAATTTTGTATTATAGAAACTCGATAATAATAGGGGTTAAAGTATGAAATTGCCGTTTTATTGCAATAGGTTCTTTGAATTGACATAGAATCTTCATGGTTTGAGGTTTTCGAATGAAACTTTTTTTAAATGGTTTCTATGATGTTCTTTTTTTAAAAAATGTAAAACATTTGAATATCGACTTTCAATTGTTTTTGTTATTCAATTTAGACAAGAAAGATGGATACTGCGAAAATTCGAGTTATTTTTGAATACGAGTTCCGACGCGGAACTAACGCGGCAGAAACAGCCCGCAATATCAATGCTGCGTTTGGAGAGGGGTCTACTAATGAACGCACCGTGCGATTTTGGTTTAAACGCTTTCGTGATGGAAATTTCGACTTAAAGAACGAGCCACGAGGAAGACCGCCCACACAGGTAAATAACGATGAATTAAGAGAGATAGTGGAAGCCGATCCTAGTCAAAGTACCCAGGAATTAGCGGCATGGTTTAACGTTACCTTACCCACAATATTGACTCACTTGCGTCAAATCAATAAAATAAAAAAATACGAAAAATGGGTGCCTCATGATTTGACTGATCTGCAGAAAGAAACGCGTGTTGAAACTTGTGTTGCCTTGTTGAACCGGTACAGAAATGAAGGAATATTGGATCGAATTGTAACATGTGATGAAAAGTGGATTCTTTATGATAACCGGAAAAGAAAAATGCAATGGCTGACCCCAGGTCAAATGCCACAACAGTGTCCTAAAGCAAAACTTACCAATAAAAAGGTAATGGTAACTGTTTGGTGGTCTCAGCATGGTGTTATTCACTATAGTTTTCTCCGATCTGGTCAAGCAATAACGGCAGATGTCTATTGTGCCGAACTCCGAACCATGTTGACAAAACTAGCAGTAAAACAGCCCCGACTCATGAATCGATCTTCACCATTATTGCTCCACGACAACGCGAGACCTCACACAGCACGAGAAACCATTTTGACCCTTCAGGAACTGCAGTTAGAAACCATTCGTCATCCTCCTTATTCACCAGACCTTGCTCCAACGGACTACCATTTTTTTCGTGATTTGGACAATTATCTACGTGACAAGAAGTTTTCTTCCCAGGAGGCAGTACAAAATGCTTTCACACAGTTTGTGCAGTCTAGATCGTCGGAATTCTATCGCAAAGGCATTAATGACCTTCCCATTAGATGGCAGCAATGTATAGATAATAATGGCAACTATTTTGATTAAATAAATTTGTTAAAAATTTAAAAAATAAACAATATAGATTTTCAGTACAAATCGGCAATTTCATACTTTAACCCCTAATATTTATATAGCATTAGCCATACCTAATTAGCGTAGTACTTCGAAGTAATAAAACAAACCGATTACAAGTTTCGTTAGAATATCCAAATCGAGAAACAATAAGGTGGCTGTGGTGTTTAACATAATATGAATAATTTCCTGACCCTGACACCAGAACTTGAATACAGATTTTTATTGAACAGAAAAGAACTGCTTGTTTTCAGAGTTTTCTTGAACGTGTAGTCACGTAGTATGCGAATCGAACTGCAGTATCTGACATATGATCCATCCATATATGGAGCAGAACTGATAAATATTGATTTTATTTTATATTAAATCTCGTTGCAGCAAGCTTCGCGTTAACGATAGCGTGTTTTATAATATTTGCTTCCAAGAAATATCATTAGTGGGGCTTCCATCTATCTCAATATATCCGGATCGATTATCGATTCCCCTGGTTGTATATCTCGATGGTCGGTAAAACGCCCGAATCACTTAAATTGCATAATCAATTAATAAATGAAACAGTGGAATTAATAGTTCTATTTGAAGTCTTAAAAATAACATACAAAATAAGGGATTATAAAGGAAGTATGTTTTTATTTCGATGAAGAAATGTGATTCTCAACATGGTTGTTTTAAACTGCAGGTTGTTGCATAATTGGAAATCTTTTGAAACTTTATTTTTTATTAATGACATTTATATTGAATCTCTATTCTTATATCGGATAAAATTAAAATTGATAATGATTAATTTTGGCTTACTGAGGTAGCCTTAAGAGGTTGGCTAGTAGAAAAAGTCTTAGGCATTAAGTCCGCCTTATGGACAATTTGTGCAGAGAGTATAAAATAAAAGAAGATAAATTCTCTGCTAGCAGAAACTGCTAAATGAAAGTCATATTACTTTCATATAGATAAAAAGGTCAAATAATATTATATTAGGGTACGTTTCTGCAAAATTCTTTACATTGACTATATATTTTAAAAGTTTTATTTTCTCTTATTTAGTATAGGTATTTTAGTTAACAACTTTAAAGAAAATAAAAATATAAAATCGTGATAAGTTAGTTCAAAGATTCTAACGAGTCCTAAGCAATAGCCACTTAAAACGTTAAATTTAATTCAAGAGGTCGTAGAAACGAGAATAATGTATAGTACAACCTACGAGTTTACGTATTCAATTATTATTATTTAAAAACGAGGAATCGTAAAAATCGTTCAATATCGTTAGCAAAAATGACGATATAATTCTGAAAGCTATAAGTATGCAAACCAGATAAATACAACTTCACTTAATGTTATTTTTTCATATTGAATTTTTTTGACGAAAACAAAGGAAATAATATCGATCATTTTAATTATTGCTTATTACAACAAAAAAAAATTAACCCATTGTAATAAGGAAAAGCGCAATCGTCGAAAAGATTTATGCAAGGAATTCTGAAAAAAAAATTAACCCATTGTAATAAGGAAAAGCGCAATCGTCGAAAAGCTTTATGCAAGTAGTTCTGAATTGAAATACCAATTAAATAAAACATCAAATGACAATCACGCAATGAAAAGCAATAAATAAATTCACATAGAAATAGTAATTATGTGGAGCCTAGTCGAGGAGTGAAACAGTTCATAAGATGGTTTATTAGGCTTAGTTCTATCTACACTAATATTATAAAGAGAAAATATTTGTATTTTTGTATGTTTGCAATGAATAAACTCAAAAACTACTAAGCCGATTTCAAAAATTCTTTCATCATTGGAAAGCTACATCCATGCTGAGTAACATAGGCTATATTTAATGCTAGAAAAAATTAAAAGAATTTTGTCCACCCGTGCAAAGTATATATCTTATCCTTTTATGTTTGCCCTTTATGTTAATATGTTTAGTTGTGGTGGAGAATGAAATAAGAAGATTATTATAATATATCTAAGTAAAATTAAAGAACTGGACAATGTAGAGAAGCTTGTTGATTAACTATAATTTTTATGTTGTTCACGTTAAAAATGTTCGATATGAAAACACGGCAAAATATTTATTTCCTAAAATAATGAACGGAGAAATTCAACAAATGGGAAAAACAAATCTCTTAGTTTATTTAAGAAAACCATGTGGTTTTCATGTTCAATGCGGATAGCATTATTAATTATAACAGTAAAAGGCGCGTCACTACATTGAGTTGCCAAGATTTCAACTTGAAAGAAATTGATTCTTTTTGTACTTTTATAAATTCTTTTAAAATACGGTAAGTACTAGCCTGGCTAATAGAGGGTCCCGGAACAAACAGGTGGGCACTATGTATGGGCAAGGTATGTCGGTCGTAGCATGGGAACATGTTGCGATCGCACCAACATCTGTACAACTGTTCTGATACGTGATTAGTATTTTCCTGGCAAAATAGTAATACTAATAAGGATGTACTGGTTAATAACTGTTCTTTATGCCAACGACATTTTAGTCCGTGCACTGAAGAGACAAGAGATACAATCTGTATTTTTCAGATCATATTTGTAGTAATTATTCACAAAATTAACTATATATATTTTTTGCGTAACTATAAAAATACACCATTAAACAACTTAGGTATACAGCGATATCTGTATTGCAAATAAAGCCTGAGAAACAAAATGATAACTCTAGTGGGTAAATTTTCCCCTTATTTTAAAAGTTTTTCTATAATAATAACCCCGGAGTTTCATAAAACCATTTCCCCATTATTAATGTGTTAGTAAGAAATATAATGATGCGTCCAGACTGCATAATGACCGAATAGTGTTACGAAAATCATTTTTTCAAATATCAGGATTAAAATAAAGCAGAAAAGCGGGACAAATGTGTGAAAAATTGTGTTAAAACGAAAGTCTGTTCAAATTGTTTGTAGATATAATTTCGTCGTTCACAATTGTTTGCGATCTATATACAATTAAACTCTGTATCAAATGTAGCTTTTGTACCATGTCATATAACCTATTGCCTGTATTTAGTATTATTGTATGCAACGCAATAGTGACATGGTGCAGTCGCCAGCACATAAACCTGGCACGTCCAAAAAATTAAATGATCTTTATGACAATGGCATAAGGTAATTCAAACATCAAAGTTTATAGCTTCATGTAGGTACTGTAAGTTGTATTAAAGTTTTTAAATCTCCTTATGAAGATGACCGTATCAGTTAATGAAAAGCGGTGCTTTAGGAGTCTAGCAAAGAATGCTGGCGACTTGTTCTCAGAGAGCTGAAAAACGAAAAAACTTCAAATGACCGAAGGTGTGGCCACACTATGGTATGGGTTCAAGCTACCACCATTGACTGACAGACTAGTCCTTTGTATTTAAATTAAAGTGAATGTACATTATCAATTTACCTAGTAGCCGGCAGCCGGAACTATGCCAATTATAGATAGCTATTTATTAACTTCTAGGAACGGGCAGACAGTATTTTATTTAGTTAGTAAAGTCGTTATAGAAGTAGTTTCTGGCTTATACATAATATCTTTTGATGTTTGTATTCCACAGAAATATTCAAGACATGAGTTTATAAATGTGATGTAGCTTAACAATGGTCTAAATTTGGAATTCGAAAGATAATTAGTTTAGATAGCAAAGTAAAGATTAACTTTGGAATTCGAAAGTTTAAATGGCAAAGTAAAGACTAACTTTGGAATTCGAAAGTTAATTAGTTTAGATGGCAGAGTAAAAACTATCATACATACACTACCGTCCAAAAGTTTGGAAACACCCTATTTTCATTAGATAAAAAAATTACCGCAAATAAATCTTTAAATATACACGTTCTTGTTAAAGTTCATTTATTTTTACAATCGTGCTTATAACAATAATGAAGAAAACTACTTATTTCTTATCAGTTATTCCGTATTTTGACAAAAGACCGGCACACGTGTTTTATGACCACAAAAGTTGCTGCACTGCCAATTGTTAATTTCTTAGAATTGGTAGATACAAACATTGTTTTTGTTTTGAATAGAGATCATTTTTTTAAAATAAGTATATAATTCCATTAAGTATCTAGTTTAGAGTTCAGTGTACTTTGTGAGGTTCATGTGATAGTAACATCAGTCGATAGTTGCATAAAATGGCAAAAAGGAAACAGATTTCTCTTGAAGAGCGAAGTGTTATTTGTACTTTGAACAAAGAAGGATATTCTATACGCCAAATCGCAAAAAAGGTTGGAGTTTCATGTAAAGGTGTACATTATACTCTTACACGAAAGCGAGCTACGGGAGAAAATCGAGACAGGAAGAGATCTGGACGTCCCAAATCCACAACAAAGCAGGAAGATCAGTTTATTAAAGTGTTATCGAAACGAGATCGACGTTTAACTGCGCCACAAATTGCTGCTACTTTAAATAAAACACGAGAAAAGCCAGTTTCAATCACAACTCTAAAGAGACGTTTACTGTCTGCTGGCTTAAGAGGATGCGTTGCAGCCAAAAAACCAAGACTAACTATTACCCATAAGAAAAATAGACTAGAGTGGGCTAAAGCACATAAAAACTGGACGGAAGAAGACTGGAAAAAAGTCCTTTGGACGGATGAGTCTAAGTTTCAAATTTTTGGATCTAATAGACGTGTTTTTGTGCGCCGATCAAAAGACGAACGGGCTTTAGAAGCGTGTACTGTGCAGTCCGTTAAGCATGGTGGTGGTAGTGTAATGGTTTGGGGGTGCATTGGTAACAATAAGCCCGGTCATTTGATTAAAATTGACGGAAAACTGAATAAAGAAGGCTATCTGAAAATACTGCAAGAAATTGCAATTTCTTCTGGAATGAATCTGATTGGCCGAAATTTCATTTTTCAGCAAGATAACGACCCAAAGCATTCATCAAAATTATGTCAGGAGTTCTTACAGCAAAAACAAAACGAAAAATTTTTGCAAGTTATGAAATGGCCATCACAATCGCCAGATCTCTTGCCTATAGAATTAGTATGGGATGAGCTTGATAGAAGAGTTAAAAGTCAGTGTCCATCGAGCTCAGCACAGTTGTGGCAACATTTACATAATGAATGGAAGTCACTGGACCCCGAATACTTCGCAAAATTAATCAAAAGAATGAATAAAATTTGTGAAGAAATAATTAAAAACAAGGGTGGTCATTTTGATGAGGCCAAAATTTAATGAAAATTACATTATTTTTGCACTTAATTGTACTGAATATTTCTTACTTAATGTTAATCTAACGTTTGATTAAGATTTCATAGTAATAAATCATGACTTATGTGTTTTATTGTTGTTTTTATTTCAATTACCATGGTGTTTCCAAACTTTTGGACGGTAGTGTACGTATAATATCCTAATTATGGAATTGTTAATATATGTGTCCTACGCAATCGCTACAAATATTTACAACCGTGACCTAATATAAGTATATGGATAAAGCTGATTAAAAATACTATATTATGATGAAGATCCAATCATATATGATTTGACGTTTGTTCGGCTCTATCTTTTCGATCCCGCCTTTGCCGTCCCATTCGCCTATCCCTCATCCCAACGAAGCTCTCGGGTTCAAGTCTCGGAAGGGACGGATGTTTGTGTGATAAATATGAGCATTTTTATGTGAATTATGGGTATTTATATATTTCTATGAATATTACATATTTATATATCGTCTATATATGTTTATCCGTTACCCTAGTTTCCGTATCAGAAGCCTCACAGTGCTTACTTTTGGATAGGCTAATTGGTGTGAATGTGGGAAATATTATTATTAGATACTATATTAAACATTCTATGGTACTAAACTATAACTATAGTAGAACAAAATGCCTCAGGTCCTTTCCACCTGGTAGAGAACTGAGCAAACTACATAATGTTATTGTTTCTCTGGTTGGCAAAAATTTTTCTTTATGCCAAATAGTAATCGAGTAGTTTCAGTAAACTGTTTAGAGATATCTTTGGAAAGTTAATGTGTACCGGATATCGCGTACATAAGGTTTCTTCCCCAAACGATTCAAATATGAAATCTCTACTGTTTTCATATTTGCGCCGTTTAAGGTCCGCTGCGTGAATCCCACACAAAAGCCCGTTCTCACTCTTCAAGGAACTAAGGTAAATCCGTCTGGTCTCTTTCCATAGTCGGGCTGCAGACCGGTAGGCAAAACTGCAGACTGGCAAAAGCCCGGCGAATGAGATCATTTAAATGACGATGCCTAGAAATAAAGTCGCCGCTGCGCAATCAAGACAGACCAAAATGACCGAAGCTGTTAACATTGGCGCCGCAAATACATTGTTGGGGAACCAAGACGCAAGTCTGTGGATAGGCGGGAAGTGCTGGGGTCTCGCCCTGTAAAAGCTTGTAAAGATAATAGTGTAACGTTTAATGGCAAATATTAATATTAAAGTTTTAAACACCGTTTACATTTATAATAGAAGCATGAAATTCCATTATTATTTATTGCAAATCATGCTTCAAGATTCAAATGTGTTCTTATGCAGTTCATAATAATAAAGAGATGACTCACTACGAGAGTTCATGGAAAAGACCAGTTTTAATGTTCTAGAAATAAAGGAACAAATTTAAACAATTATAATAGATTTAATAAAACCCCACGCGAAATCATAAGCGCTGCAAAATACACATGTTCATGCCGCAGTTAAGTAATGATGACGATCTTATTATACTGATGTTTAACATATATCACACAATAGATATTTATAAAGTTGTGCATCAAACAATACCCATTTTACATTCGGTAGCCGCTCGCGGTTTCTTGGCACTACGTGAAACTGCAAGTGCACAAGAATTTATTATTGCTTTATGCCTTGCGAAGAATATTAAGTAGCTGGCAGTCGTAGAGACGCCATGAGTGTGGTACCGGTGGCGGCCTGTCGCCGGTCGCCACGCGATTGTGCGAAATATTAAATATTCGATTCCTTGAAACGGCCGGAAATGACCGTTTCATTATGCACGATGGGTGCGTGAAATGATCGATTTGGATGGCTCTGCGACTACATGTTACTCGTTTCTCATAACTCAACGATAAAAGTAATTCCTTAAGCGGAATAGGTTGGACTAAAGTAAGAACGATGGATTCTAAGGGTTTTAATGTATAATCAATCACATCGTTCACGTGACTAAACGGCAGCGTGGTTTAAAAACATTATAACTGCCTCGTTAACCAAAAGCAAGTGAAAGCAAAATGTGAATAAAAACAGCACGAGTAAGTAATTCAGGCATAATGTGAATGTTGTAATATATGTTGGCCACCGCAGAGCTCGTCGGACGGACGCGCGACACACGACAACAGCATAATAAGTTACTCAAGTGCCAAGATGCACGTGTGATAGCACTATTCGATTTACGATACCATACCTTTTGTAGTCATATAATGGATATAGTTTCGATCGGAATTCTTTTATGAATTATTCTCATGGGTTGTAGCATTTTGCTGATTCTTGCTAGAATGGCAATGTGCGTGATCGCATGTTCTGGTCGGCACTTGCAGTAGGCCGCGCGGGACGTCTTTGCCGCACGCAACGCTCTTCTCACTAATCAGCTCATGTATCAGTCGGCTCACTGAAGCAATTAGGCTTCTTGGTAGCAAATGGTATATTAATCTCATTGATACGATTATCATTATATTTAAAGCACCTGTATGGTTAAAGGTGCCGCACACTGTTTAGCGAAACGATATTGTTATATTACATCTCAGATATTCTTGCGATATTTTGAAATGGGCACTTTAACGTGGCAGCGACATTTAAACACTGCACACTCAGAATCGTTAAAAGGAGCAAGGCCAACACTTTGTATCATAGATTACTGGTGATAATCACAGCTTTTGATATTTTAACATTGTTTTCAGAATCACTTACTTTTGCGATAATCGCAGCTGGCACAATCAATGTATTTCAAAGAAAACCTATACTAAGGTTCCTAATGCCAGAAACAAGCACGTATTTGAATTGCGTACGTGCCATGTTATTTCAATTTAATAATCAGTAGCAAATTATGAAATTTATGATTTTATATAAAAATATTTTGTCACGATTAAAATTAAATTTTATAAATGTATTATGATGTAATGTTCGAAATAACATACTAACCGAGTTTATCATTGTTCTCTTTACTAAACGACTATTTAAGTTTTAGTTCTACAAAGAAGTTAACCTAAACCTTAAATTAATACAGAATAACAAACCGACTGAAGAGCGAGAGGCAAAGAGAAGAATGTTATTAGCAATCAAGAAAAACTGTTGGAATCATCCTGTGTCTCATTGAAACGGGTGTGGGTATATCAAAGGGAACTCACTAATGTTATTAGATATACAAGTACGAGTATTCTGTTTCTTGGTGATTGTTAAGGAGTATACTGATTGGCGCAGTCGATTTAAAAAAAATGTAGGTAGTCAAATATTACAGTTTTGGTGTTAGTGATCATTTTTTATATACGAAAAAACTTTTCTAATAAAGCAAGACAGATATCAATGTATATTTTTCAAACTGGTTTGGGGGGTGTTCAAGTATTATCTAACGCAATTTGGGAGGAGGTGGGGTGAAGACTCCCCCCAGTCTTGGAAAACGTTATGATGCGTTTCAAGGGCGGGAGGGGGCTTTCAAACAACGCGTTACGTCATATTGTTTTTTTGATTTTAATTAAAAAACTAGGTAGTTACAATCTTTTAAGTTGGCAACCGTTTTCCTTTATGTTTTACGGGGGATGCCCCTCGACTGTATTGCACATAGTTTTTATTTTGGTTTCGTTGTTAATATGTCATAATGTTTACGCAGAAGTACATTGCTGTAGTCAATGTTGTTAACCGATTCGTTGCTACATACAATTACAGAAACGAAGGCTACGAGCTTGATTTACGTGAAAAATGAAGGTAGTTTTTATTCTGGGTTAATTTCCCTCAAACTTCATTAGAAGGAGTTATCATCGATTTAAAAATGACACGGTTTAAGTGGCTAACGCCACACGCAAAAAAAAGTTATGGCATCAGCAACGAATCGGTTAAAGTTCATACTGTAGCGCCTTTTCGGTACTTTGTGCAAAATAACTGTGACTTTTAGTTAAAAATGGTCACTTGGGTGTTTCGCTACGCACACTGTATATATTGTGTTTTATAAATTGATAATTTAATGTAAATGATTAAGGCCTAAGAATAACAAGAATCTAATTTGGAAGGTTTCACTGTGAACAACTGACAGCAGTCCTTAGATAGCGTACTGAAAAATTGGCTTTCCTACACAAAAAGTAAGAAATATAGTTGGAACCTTAAAGTCTTTAATGAGTTCTGCAAAACCGGTTTTAAACCGTCAGTATCATTCGCTTGCTTGATTATTTGAGGCTTCGAGTAAAGACGCAAGTACTGCATCATTAAAAAGCATTTTTTTTCTCTTTGAAGGCAACACAGGCATATCAAAACCAAATAAAATTGTAATTAAATCTTTTATTTAGGGAAATCACAAAACGAATTTAAACTAACTCTATACCACACTTACGTATATTGAATTAGGTAATACCTAGTTTATAAACTTGATTTGGTGGAAGACGTCATGACTCAGCGACGCATGCGCCGCTAACCGCGCTCATTATAAATTACCTTCATCCGCACACCTTTGAGACACAAATTAATGGCCAAAACAAACATCTTTATTGCACAAAACGTAGAAGTGAAAATAGCGTGACATTTATGTCGTGCTGATTCTGCGCAAGTCAATTTCAATATTGTCATGCCAACCGTTATCGTCATATGACCTGTATAGAAATCTAAGCATAACTTGGCAAAGTATATAATCAAGTGTTAGCTTAGATGAACCTTAAATGCTGAGAAGAAATCTATTAAGTTGCATTTTGGTGATGGTATCCAGTAACCGCTAGTTATGTGAGTTCAGGAATCTTCAATATTATTATAATGTAACATTTGCAATTTGTAAATAGAAAAGTGTAATAACTTTGCACAGAGAAAAAACTGTATATTTTAAACTTTTAAGAACCAATGACCGTTTGTCCAAATAAATTGTTAATATGCTATGATGCAAAAGATATAACGATCACTTCTCAAGTGGATAAATATTAAACAGTTCAGTAACACCTAATGTGGGAATACACATTTATGGCGAACCTCGTTTCAAAGGAACTAGAAAAAGGCGACATATTTACATGATTGTGTAGTGAGAAAGAGACACCTCAGCGGAGGTCCTGGTGACGGCCAATATTTGCTCTGTGTGGGCAGAGCCGGCCTGGGATGCTGCCCGAATGTTAATTTCTCCGATGAAGCCATTTGTCGTACGTGCGCCGACCGAATAACGACAGCAGACACATTTCTCGAAACCCATACGGATCGTCGCCCGTGCAATATCACTATTATTGCATGAATTATGCGACGATTCTGAATTAGTTATCCACAGACCGAGCTTCAGTAGTCTCATATATTCAACATGCGTATGTCTGGCAAAAAGGCATTCCTAACATAACCGGTTAAATATTCAACACAGGAGAAACCAAATGTGCGACATAAATTTTTATTGAGCCATCATCATTGTTTTATACTGTTGGCATCTTCGATCGTTTCGTGTAATTATCTTGGTTTTATATCTTGCACCTATGTGTTTGAGAGTAACATTATATCTCAGGACGGGTGGTCTATAAACCATGATTTGTTTCGGACTGTTATATCTCGCTATAAGTGTTATTGAAGAGTAAATATGATAACGACAATGAAAATGATATTGTATAGATATCAATACCAATATTATTACAGTAATCTGCCACTGAATACGAGGGAAGATAGTATTAATTTACTAAAACTACAAATAAAGATTCTCTATTTAAGTTACTGGATAAAGCATGTGCGTGTGAACTTATGATGGAGAGCTCGGCCAAGCAGTAAGAATCCGATCACAACAAACTGACATTTCCGTTTGAAATCATTACCGCTTACCAGCTTTCCAACGACTCATATGTGCAGTCACGCGACTCTCCCCACACAATGAAATGTCTCAATATTTGTTCCGAGAAAATAAAACGACTCTAATGCCAAAAAGAACGTGAATCATGGCAGCTATCTTACAGAAAGCAAAGATAATTATGGAATGGAATGTAGTAAAGCAATGTCACAATAGAGGCGACATTAATATGCTTATAATCGTGAGACAACGAGGACAAGATGCCCAACCTGCCCGCCAGGTAGACATATTTATGAAGACTAATTTGTGGTATTCGGCGGTAAACTTGGAATGTAAGCACGTCTCTTGCCACAGTTTGTTTAGAATGCGTTGAAATCATGAATGAACCTAGATGGCATTACACGTTTTCAAAAATCTTTAATATTTATAAGATTTGGATAACCAAATCAGAAAGGTAGCATGGAGAATTTGCGAAGCGAATACTAAACATTCGTTTTGCACAAAAAATTGGACCTACTAAATTAACCAGCATTAAGACAAATGTTAAGTAACGATAATAAAACACGGCATCCGTTCGATGGAACGAGAAGCATTTATGTTGGCACAATACAATATAATTGAGGGTTCTATTCACGCGGAACACCCTCTTGTCCCATAACAGTTACAATGAAATATGTGAACAAAAAATGTTTACAAAAGAATTGTATGCGACGAAAAAAAAAGAATAGTAAGCCGCGAAGGAAGATCAATACGATAGATAAATAAAACGAGCCATTGTGAAAGCTGCGCGGTGAGCACCCCCGACCTCCGCGGCGGAGCGGCACTCGGGCGCACGCCGTCCGGTGTTGAACCATTTCCTGCGCCAACGGGAGTTTTACTTTCAATTCATACTCCAACAGTAATCTGTATTAAATTTCTAAAACCATTCACACGCCAACTATATCAACCACAAATATGTGCGTAATAGCAAAAAATGCCAAAAAATATCATACAGATTAAGAGGCTGCATAAATGTGTTAGTAGTTGAACCTATAGTAACTTCCTACACAAATTTTATATTTTCATAAACCATTGTTAAGTCTATTAGATTTCTGTTGTATTATACCCAACTAAATTCCGATTTATATTTAACATAATTATTCATTATCAACAAATATCACCACGTAAATCGGCTACAGTGTCTACGTATAGTGTGAGTCAGATCATCAGATAAGCCAATCAAACGATTTGTAAAACAAAATTAAACTCCTACCTGCGTATTTTAGGGTCGGGCTTTAAAATAATCGTCTCGTTATTTTAGCCGTTGGACTTGTCAGGACAAGCTGTCGGTTTTTGTTAGAAGCTCAGTGGCATGTCTATGGTTGTTTTGGACATTTTATGGCCACTTCACCGAGGTGTCCGACCCGAGGAACAATCACTTCGGTCGTTATTGACACATCAAGAATTGAAACGAAAAGTGTGACAGAGGAGATAAAACAAGCTTTAATAACTTCATTCATCTATAAATGTATAGTTGAAAACATTATTTACATAGTTTATTCACCTCAATTATTTTTAATATAGATAACGATCCGTATTTTGTGTACGAACAAAAATGCATTTGTCATGACATTCCTAACAATCAACACTAGCATGACGAGTTCCTAGAAAACCGTCACGTTTCGTATATGAAAAATCATAAACGTTTGTAGGAAGAATAACTTTAGTACATCTATTATTATATTTGTTCTTAACATTTAAAGTGTAATTAATTTAATAAGAGTAGACAAGTTAATTAAATATAAAATTTCGACATCCTTTTAGAAGTTGTGTTTTGATTAAAGCCATAGCTTACTTATCACAAATCTGTTAATGTAAGTAGGTAGTTTTACATTTTATCGTGCACGTTCCGCTACGAACACTCTTTTAACCCAATTTTGTGATTAAAACTAGTTTTTGTGTTGTATAGCGTTTCCTAAATTAATAAGTTAAATCAAGCAAACAACGCGTTAGTCATCTAGGAGTAAAAGTCATTTTTGGAACCACAGATGTTCCGAAAACAGGTATCTATTGGCGAATGATAAGAAAGAACACAATGCAACATTGAAAGGGGTCAACGGCCCGATAAGAAGAAGGCCACTATGTTCTCACTGGATTTCATTACAATTCCACGTAAACTCAATATTTGAGTAACAGTGTTTTTATTGATTCTGAAAAAAATGAACAAGAGATAAAAATGTCATGCCGAAAATATGGGGTAAAGAAAAAAACGATTATGTGGGATTTGATAGGCCTGCCTCACTACACCATCCGGGGACAATCGAGGCAATATAGAAATTGTCGTTCCCACAGCAAGCAGCTTGCAGTCAACTGGCTGGGCCTCGACGAAGCGGGGGTTGCGAGGAGCGAGGGGCAACGGCAGAGGGGCAGCGGCTCATAACAAAGAGCCTTCCGGGAACCGCCACAATACAGGTTTGCGGCGACGTGCGATACCTTCGCAGATACTGTCCGCGACCGATCAGGTACACTTGCGTCGAACTAAGCCCTTTGTTGAAAAGCAAGAAAGCGTTTCTATACAGATAATCGATTGCAATAGACTCGATACTTTAAACTAGTTATAAACATTCTACGAAGCAGCATCGATTCTGCAAAACGTTATCGGAACACACACAACTGATAACCCGATAGTCGATGAATGTGATATCATTATTTAAAGATTGCCTATGACGATAATCCAATACTTTGGTATGTGAGAGATGAAATAAACCTTCGTAAAGAAAAATATTAATTGAAATTGCGCACGAGCATAGACTTTGAATAAAAATTACTTGTGTACTCTTTGTTGATGGGAAGCGATGAAGCATGAAAGTAAAAGTGGGGTAATAAAATAAAATTCCCATGAGGAACAACTCGTTCCGGACGGCCGGCGAGTGCGATACCGCCGCCGCCTGCCGGCTGGCAGAGAATTTATTGCACTAAAGTCTCGCTCTTGATGTGTTATCTATCACACAGGATTTTTTGATATTTACTCAACCTGAGCCGGCAAATTATTAGACCATTCCCACTCCCTTAGAATACGGGACCAAAACAGATAGACAATTAATTTAAAACAACGACCACAACACATAAAACTTTTCTATGTAACAATTAAACGAATTTTTGATGGCTGTGTCAAACAAAAATAGTATTGATACAGATTAACACTTCAGCGAGCTATACGTAGTTTATGCAGGAAATAAAGTCGCTGCCGCATTCTACGAATTGTTGCCGGTAAGTAAACTATCACGAGCGTAGTTGTGTCGCTATGGCGAAATAATGACAACTCGTGTATGTACGACACATTCATTTCACACAGTAATACAAAGATCTTTTAATAGCCAATTTGGTATTATTACAACCCTAGTAAAAAAACTACCGTGTGCTTGAATCGCAAAATTACGATTACAAGATTCATGGAATTCTAAGCTTTCGTAACGCTCAAGTGAGGATGAAAAATTTGTCATGGCAATCAGTTTTCGGAAGACTGTTCGGCTGGGTCAACGGATTACTCAAGGTTACAAGTATAATTACACATATATTGAGATACTAGTATAAAATTAAAATCATAGCAAAAATACATTGACTAAATGTTTATCGCTAGAAAGAAAATGGTTTGTTATGTCTTTATATGGACAAGTTAAAACAAGTTCTAATGATATAATCCGTGGCTTGACGCCACGCGTCTCATATCGCAACCAATGTGAGTCATGGAAACGAATTTAGTCAATCAAAACACTACAGACGTTAACTACAATAACACTAGTCAAAAGTTATTTAAGAGAGCGCTATTTTATTGAAGCCACCAGTTTTGTTTGTTTGTTACCAGTTGGCTTCTTCTTCATGTTTCTTGTTAGTTACAAAATAATATATTGTATTTACAATTTACGGTTTTAGGTATAAGCTATGAAAGATAAAAAAAAAACAAATATATTATTGCCGTCTGTCTATTTACCGTTTTGGCTGGCATTTGTATTCGAGTAGATTTTCCTCATCCAGTTCACGATAGATTGAATCCGTAAATGGGCATATTTAATTGATTATCTGATAACCGATACCCAAGTACTGTAACAAGACACGTATAAGTTTTTTGTCCATAGTGTCAGCTTGGGATGGCGAGATGAGGAGGCCGCGGCGGGTGCGAGCGGAGGGCGAAGTAACGGCTGCAATCACCAATTCTCAGAACTTCACTTGTTTTCGCACCAGGTGCAATCATGCTACGTATACTTGCGTGCATTATACTTTAAAAACCTTTTGTGCTTATCGCGAGCGACTTGTATAAAAAACTACTGAAAGGGTTACCGGGACTCGGGTTCGATAGATGGTATAATTGAATATAACCAATTAATGTCAATTATTTTTTTGTAGCTGTTAAGTCTTATAAAGGAAATTATATTAGCATTTAACGTACTTTAAATAGGATAGTTTTTACAAGATCTACGTTGACAATCAAAATGGTGTTTTTTGCGATGATGTTTTATATTGTTACTGTGTAGTTGCAGGAATCGTTAAGGCTGCAAAGGATATTAGTAGTTTTTGCTACTTTATTGTCGATTTAATGCATCGATCCTGCCGCATTTAATTTACTACTATTTGAATTATTCATGTTTGCCTGTTTAATGTTATTTTAATCAGGTCTTTTCTGTTAGTTAACGTCTTTCATGTAGGTGGTTGACTTTTAAAAAACATACATAATAAGGCGTAAGACCTTCTCATTACAATATAGAGCATTTCACTGTAATATTTATTTAACCCATGACTTCAGCGAATATTTCAAAAGAATTCATTCAACTAGCCTATTATTTTCGTTAAACTGTTTGTAAATGTTAATGAGTTATGCTTATGTTTATTACTAAATGCGATCGGAATTTATTACCCCTATTTGCTGGTACCATTCATATTTTATATTAAGATTCTTTAGAACAAAATGAAGAATTCAAAGTAAATTTGCTGATGTATAAGTTAGATACAACTTTTTAAGTGAAAATGGAGAATAATACGTATGTAGGTGAGCAATTTAATGTGTCATTACAGCACATAGAAAACATGACTTATGCCGATGCGATGTGTTTCAGAGGAAACAACTCACATGATATTTCTTGGTAAATACATTGCGCTTTGCATTGTTTTACAAACGGAGAGTATAGGTTTTTGACTGAATGTTTCAATAAGATATATATTGGTAATATTATATATTGGTAATCTTAATTGAATGGCATTGCTTGATCTATTGATCACGGCGAAGTACACGCCAAACACAATTTTCGCAGAATTTTCTTTTGTTTAAAAGTAGAAGCACTTTAATATAGCTATTTTTATAATAGGAACCTTCAATATTTATTACTATTCAATGGTTGTTTGTTCTTGAATTTACAATATAGGTAGTATATTACATATTTACAGTATTTCTGAGACGTCTTCCTAAGTTATTATTATAAATTATCTTTAAATATGTATATATTTAATAATGGTAAGGTTAGACGAAGAGTGCTATCTCCTTTACAAGCTTTTATTTACTTTCAATTGTCTGTGATGAAATCTTGCAAGTTAAATTTGACCCACTTCCCGGTTTCCGATATGTATATCGTGTGACAATGCAATATTATGATGACATGGAGCTGATCGGAGCTGGAAGGTGGCCATAAGAACTCCGCAATAAAACGACGCAAGCCCATCGAGATGGCGCTCGTTTAATTCGTATTGACGAGTATTTTTATCCTATATGGTAAGTAGGGTCTGATGTTGGAGCTGAAAGGTGGTTATATGAACTCCGCAATAAAACGACACAACCCCACCGAGTTTGGGCTTTTTTACTTTTTAGTTCGTTTTATTAACAGGTAATAATAAAACTTCTTTTTAAAGTTTTATTTAAACATATCTCGTTTCCATGCTGACATTTGGATCATTATAACGTTCGTGGTTACGTGCATTGCAATTCGCAATGTCTCGATATAATGATCCCCCGCCTGTTGCTTCATCATCAATTTTAGAATAGTATAATTCGATAACGAAGCTACGACATCACGTGCATTACAATAATGATCGACAAATATTTGCGCACACACAATGGGCGCAATTTCTCGGAAATTTTGTAGGTAGGTACTCGTCGTTTCACACACCTGTACATTGCTCATCGAGTTTTTCAACCCCTATGTCTTGCCTGTCGTGCTTGAAATACTGATCAGTATCAGCATTAACAATCTCAGGTCATAGAGCTCTTAGAATACAAAAGAAACTTAAATCTTATCATCAATTAGCCGACTCCATGACATGGAGTGAATTATGATTGAGTTTTGACACACTGCAAAGTTACGCGGCAAAAAAATGTTCTGTGTCTAGATTGACATGCAGTCTTTGCTGTCGGACGGTAATGTTCATAATTATTTATCATGTAGTACAGAAATAACGAGGGATCTTTTTATTCAAGTCATAAATTCGTGTTAAAATGCCGTTTGTCTTGTTTTTAAGGTGTGCTCATATGCATTGGATTCGTCTCCGTCTTTTTTATTCTGTTACCATTCCGTACCAGATGTTTCATGATATTATTATATAGCTCGATATATGTAGTTTTGTTTATTGCTATATTTCATCTACCGCTGCTGATTTAAATAGTTTTGTTACTATATTTTCTAATATACTATCGACTCAATACATGTGTAAATTTTATAGGAGCAATGAATGCAGAAAAAAGTAACCGAACACAAGTGTGTTGGTTATTAAATGAAATACATGCAAGTTTTGAAAAACCGTTAGAAATATACCTATTTGGCTTCAGTTTTTTGTGGCTATTCGGATGAGAAACTCTTATCATGGACATTCGAAACAACAAATGTATTAGATATATCCCAACAATCAATTTAATACTAGTATAAAATAAATCTAGGATGCTCTTAATTTTCGGCGTTAAACTCGCTGCGGTTGTAAACGGCATGTGTTAATATATGTCTAAAATACCACCTTTTTTTAATTAAAGAGTTACATTTTTTCCGGATTCTTACCAGAAGAATAAATAAAGCGGTTATTTTCTCTAATTATTGAAATTCGCCTATTCGTACTGTGCCCAAAAGGTAAGTTATGGCTTATTTTCCCTACGGTTTTCAGTGTCATAGAAAAGTGCTTTTGTTTGGAGCTAATAATGGGGTCATTAACAGCGTAATAGCTAAAATTTGGAATTTAAATCGTCGTTTCAGTATATCCCATCATCCCTATTAACATGATATGTAGATAGTGATGGGAATACAACTTTAATTAATTATGGTCCTATTATCTATTTGGTTAGACTCGAATACCGGTTTTCATGGTAACGCCACTCTGAGGTCCCGGCTTCGATCCACGGCTGGATCAATGTAGAAAACAACCTTTTCTATATTGGCTCGGGTCTGGGTGTCGTGATACCGTCTTTGTTTATGAATTCTTGAACACTAGTGCTTTAGGTACTCAACTTGGTTCAGAACAATGTATGCGATGTTGTCTTATATTTATTTTATTTAAGTTTTCTTTTAAATTATATTCAAAGTAGAAATATATGGTAGAGACGTAGAAATAACATTAACTGGTAAATACGTTAAAAGTGAAAGATCTTGTAACTAATGTTTAGAGAAAACCATATATTTAGCCAACCATGATTACAAAAATATTTATATCGGGAAATGTTATCAATCTTTAGGTAATATGTTGAATTTTTATAAATGTTTATAATTCATATTTAGTAATATTAGTTACACCAGTTAAATTTACAAAATGACTAATTCCCCATCAATGGATCAATGGAAAAGTTCCCACATTGTCCATTAATGGAGAATCATAATGTAGAGAGGTAGTGTGATGCATTGCCTTGTTTTCGTAGTCAAGTTATCCTAATATATATAAATTACGTGTCACGTTGTTTGTCCGCGATAGACTCCAAAACTACTTAACCAATTTTAATTAAATTTGTACACCATGTGCAGTTTGATCCAACTTGAAATATAGGATAGATATCATTTTAATTTATAATACAGCAACGCGTGGCTGGGTCAGCTAGTTTATTATAATTTGTCGAATTAATTGAAATTATAACTTTGAAGTGACTAACCATTGTATGCTTCTGTAGCCCTTAACGCAGCAGTGGATGCTTTTGAACTTATCTTCGAATCCGTACTCCAACGGCACTGGTTCTTTGGTGAATTGCATCCATGAGGAGTTAGTGACAATGGT
Source organism: Calamotropha paludella (assembly GCA_927399485.1). Taxonomy (NCBI): domain Eukaryota; kingdom Metazoa; phylum Arthropoda; class Insecta; order Lepidoptera; family Crambidae; genus Calamotropha; species Calamotropha paludella. The sequence goes on from OV656805.1 coordinate 15,008,689, forward strand.
GTTCCCAGAGCAGTAACCAGCCGCCGTGGTATATGTCGTCACCGTAAGCAGTAACAGCAATAATGACCACATCCTCTGAAAATAATGAATACCAGCTATATATCAAATCAGGATTTTTTTTACTTAGGAAAAATTAGGTTAAAATAATTTATAGTAAATCTACAGGTAGTACATAAGATGTATAATATACTATATAACATATCGGACAAGATAATTTTCACAAAGTAGAAAAATTATGATAAAGAATGTGAAGAATTACTTTAGAAACATTTTTAAAAGCATTCTTAGTTTAGTTAAATTGTAACTAAAAGGAGAATGCCCATGACTAGTACTTTTGTAAGATGATTTATGTCACAATGATTTTTAAACACAAATATCGACTAAAATATTTTCAGCACATGAGCTATTTTTAAACTGTTCCTTTTGTGATTATTATTCTTAAAATTCTTTGTTATGCAAGAAATCCGTTTAACTACTATTAATCAAAATTCGTCATTATTGTAATGTTTGGGTTAAGGAGCAAAATTAAATCAAATCGATCGATTAAGACAGATCGAAGAAGATTTATCTTCTGCAGTTCTCTTCGACTCTTTATATTAATAAAAAAATGATATTTAGTCTTGTTCTAAAAATAAGTATTAACCAATTAAAACGAAGCAATGATATTCGCATTTTTTAATAAAGAATTGATTACGTATCAGTTAGGTGAATCACTACTTGTATTGTTATAGCTGTTACCTACTCGACTATCGTCGGTGTTCTGTGGTTGTGTTACTTGTACTTGTTGGTATGTTTTAGTTAATAAGTTATTTTACTTCCGTACTATAACTTAAACACATACCGCCTGTTGGAGTTAATTTTGTTTCTTTTTATATATATATTTCTGTGGCGGTAATTTCAATAAATTCATTTAATTGTGTATACAGCGACACATTTTAAGAAGTTATAGTAGTATGTCAAACTTAATATAGTTACATATGTCCTTACTAGATGTCACTATAGTCCTGTCTATCACGCAATCATTGTTACTTCAGTTCTCAGTCAATATACGGTTTGGTTATTATCGAACTATAGTACCTATCACCGCCATTTAAGTTAGGATAGGGTTAGCTATATGGTCCTGAAATTGATTTCCAATTGATATTGACTAACACTTACGTAAAAAAGCAACTAATTTTGAAATTTGTGTTTTACTAATGTAATGCAGCCTTAAGATAATAGGTAATGGCACTGTAAAATGACATTAATCATTTACTTAATGATTACTCAACCGTAATCGAATGACGTTTCACGTATTCACTGCGACTACATTCTTGATGCAGTCTACCCGAAGTTAATTTGTTCCATCTAAGTATAATATCAATTGTGTATTTTTGTCTTGAGAAGTGTCTCAAGACAAAAATACACGTGCCGACTTTAGTCAATTTCACTTCTGGGAGTAAGGAGACATTTATTGATCAAAATAAATAGGTTTTTAGGTTATAGCAACCTCATAGGAATCTAGACTTTAAGTAGTTATATTTTAAGACTCGCATTCGTATTTTGGATATAATTGACAAATTACGTTTTTCCTCATAATTATAAGGAAAATAGGGTTAAAAGTCACTACTTTTAACTAGTAGTTTAAGTCTAGATTCCTATGAGGTTGCTATAACCTAAAAACCTATTTATTTTGATCAATAAATGTCTCCTTACTCCCAAAAGTGAAATTGACTAAAGTCGGCACGTTGAATTCTTTATGATAGCTTTATCAAATAAACACATTTTCAACATGACACGAAAATATTTAGTTCACTACATTCATCCATTCTATTTGGGCAATCTCCTTTACCCGTCAACAATAAACGTGTAAAATTTTGTGAGAATAACTCCGATATGAATGAAAATTCTGTGGACACAACCACAAACATTCATGCTTTGAGGAAAATAAATTCATAGAATTTATTAATATTCTCATAGTTTTGATATTTTTATTCTTAGAGTTATATTTCATCACATATTGTGAAATTAAATGACTAGCCTTTATAACTTTCAAACACTTTGTTTGGAAAAAACTTTAATTCCTGACGTAAATAGAAGTTTCAGTTTAGTGTCTAAAATTCTGGATTTGATTACTTTTAAGAAAGTGGTATTTTTATATATATTCTATTTTATCTATATTCCTATTATCAAAAGAATATATCTGTATATGTTACATTTTTAGATTAACTAGTATCTTGTTAGGTAGAGACAAAATTCATACTTCACGTGGTATTTATTTATCTGCTTCTTTATTTTTTATTTCAAAAGTTAAAGAAAACATGATTTTGGTCAATGGTCAAGTCAACGCAATGATAAAAGATTTTACAATAGTTTTGAATACACAATAAAGAAGCTACTAAAGACCACATTGAAGAAAGAAGGTGCCCGCATATTCTTTTATTTTAACGCATTTTGTTGTAAAGATAGATTCTAGCCGAGTATTGCTCCGGAGGACGTAGCGTTTTGTAAACAACGAGGACATACAAATATATCAGTCATTATAATCCCGAGAAAACCTCTTATGAATCATTTTCGTTGGTATCGAGTTCGCACAGTGCTGAAAAAAAGGTATTAAAACAATAAAACTGCTAGTCGTTAAAGCCGTCTATTAATTCTAGGATAAGTTCAACCGGTGTAAGAGACAATATATTGTTACGGGAATCCTTAACATAATACGGCTTTGTGCCATAGACCTAAATAAGTTCCTTGGAAGTAGGTGCGATTATTAGAAACAATGGGACTGGTTTGAAAAGCCATGGAGAAACAATTACTGTGACGCGAAGTTAGAAACTTCAAGGATTAAGGTAATGGGCTAACCCCGACGATTCTCGGTACAGCGCGCCTGTCATTTCTACTTAAAGCCACTCTTTGTTTGCTTTACCCTAGTATCGCTTATCGATAATTGACAAACAGGTAAATACCAACTTGCTTAACATTCCGCTTAAATTAATTGTATAATTGCTTTCATAACATTTTACAGCACCAACAAAGGTATGTGGTTATTACAAGCCGATTAGCGCGGCATCGGTAGCAATTTTTCAAGAAGCGATATTTAGATATAGCGTGGCTACAAACTAATTATAGTAGATGATTGTTATAACTCCATTACTATTTTCTGATTCAGGATAAACAAACTCTAATTCACTAATTATTGAGATTCTTGTTATTCGAATCATCTTGTTTTCTACTTTTAACATTACCTTATAGTTTTTCAAAGATTTTTATTCGTATACATTAAATTTTTTCCCTGGATATCGAATGAAATATTGACTAAGCCGAATGACGTATAATTCTGCGAATATGGAAGTGGAGTGAGTGACTGGCCCTAACTTCTCGGAACGACATTAACTACTGATGGTAATGCAGTTGCCTACCCCTTTTTTCGGTGTTATAGAGAATTTGTAATAATAAATATTTTCAATAAATACCTTAACTATATTATTCTTAATATTATTAAAAAAAAAGTTAACTTTTACAACAATAGCTTTTATTTTAACGATATTTTGGACCTATTTTACCTGTCAATGATTAGTTAACCGATCCTTTGAACACGGCTTCTAAAAAGATGTTGAAAAGTTAACATTAAATGAAAATAAACGAATGTTCGGTATGCTAAAAATATTTCATTTAAGATGTATTTCAAATTAAAATATATTACATTTCATCGCTGTTAGTATCAAAATGCGTAACTTAAAAATTACGTCTCTGACTTCTAACTCCATTTATATATATGAAATTAAACATGTCATGGCTGCTTTAAATGCGATGGGTCCATTTTCGTAGTACATCGGCGAGGATGGAAATCGGTTCGTTTCGGCGAGGATGGAAATCGGTTCGTTGAGATGGTATCTCAACCAATGGGCTCGTGGCAATATCTAAACATAACTAGTGTCTACTAATTAGTAGTTTGTTTTTATAATTTCTGATTTATTATTTAAATTAAAATAAAACTGAAGGGAAATATACTCCTTAACGATGTTCTAACCGGTGGCTTTTTGACATTGAGAAATGGAGGTAGCTGGGGTCATAGCCCTTAACGGTGGGAGGACCTCTAAAGAAGAGACGGTAGGTAAAAACCAGCTGTTGAATGATCGGGCGGTCCTGAGCCGGCATTGCACGGTCTTGCCGTCTGGGGGATGCCCCAATGCACCGGGCATCTCCCATCGTGGTGGGGCCCTTGGACCAGCCTGCCAGGAACCCCGCGGGAAAAGCCAACAACGACCCCGCGGGACCAACGGCAGTGTGAGGGTTAATACTTAGATTTTTAGTGGGTAGCCCTCCACTCCACCATCAGGCACTAGGCCGGGTAAGGGAATGAAGGAGAATCCCACATAACCGCGCCGTAGCGCATAACGGAGGCGCAGTATGCGTAACGCATTTTCCTAAGCTTAAAAAAAGGAGCATCGATAATATTGTGAAATTAACGGGAAGCTACTGAAAGCTGTTATTGCTCTACGGAAAAAAAAACATAATTCCAGCAAAAGACTCCAGAGGTTGACGACGAATAAATAGTAAATAGTAAGTAGTGATAAAGAGAATTACTACTTTTGCTTAAACTTAGCAAAATTGTCGAAACCTAATGCAATCTCTATTCTATTAGTCATACGATAATTCAAAATTAGCGCAATGATATCAGTACATATTTATCTAATAAATAACTCTAGGGTAATAATTAAGGTTTTCTTATAGTGTTACAATACAAGTGTTTTTAAAGAAGTTTCTGGATTGTTAAAATCAGTCAGTCAGTATTAATCAGTCAGTATTACCTATATATAATCATGACCCGGGAAAGGCAGCATAGGCAGCTACCGTAGGTAGCACAATCAGCCGTCAATGACAATAATTAATTCTATGTAGTATTAAAAATTAACTGTCGTACGTACGTCCAACTTTACGCTACTTATCTAGTATAGTAGCTAAGTTATTGCCTTTCGCTATCATTTAGCAGTACAAAACCTTTTCAAAGTAGCATTAGTCGAAAGCCATAAAAAATACTTATAAAGTACGTGTGCTACCCATGTTTAGACGCGTCCGTTGCAATCATGTAGCGGACGAGGACCAGAGCGAGTTCTCCGTCGAGTGATTTTTGCAATTACCGACATACAACCGGCACACATATCTGTGGGCAATTTGCCGCTCCTTCGCGGGCCGCACCGATCGGTTTCTCGGAAGCGCGGTTGCATCAACTACTGACGTGATTAACGCACTAATTACTGTACCGGGCGACTGACTGTAGAAGGGTTCCTGCTCACAACCCTTGGTTCCACAAATATATTCCGATTTAATTTTATTCATTAAGATTTTATTGTTTATACCCATTTAGTTATCATATTATTAATGATAAAAACAACTTATCTTAGTATATTAAGAGGCTCTGTTCATGTGTTCATTGTAAGCCTGTTGAAAGGAAAAATATAATAGTGCTGAGTGCTTGCGCTGATTTTATTAAACACGATTTTCCTAGATATTAATTCAATTATGTCCGCAGCTTTAGATGTATTGTATGTAGTCTACATAATAAGCGTTAAATTTAAAGGATTTTTTTTTAAACCTGTACGCCTCTAGTTGCTGCTTCATATCATTGATTACTTATACAAAACGTAATATCCAAGATACGTATTACTGTTAAAATTACTTTGTATCAGCGTTTAAAACTGTTTACACGGCATCATTTTTTACAACGTGATTGCAAAAACATGACACCTCGGTCAAAAAGCAGCGAAGTCCAATAATGACGTCTGTATTTTAAACACTTAAAATGTTTGATTATATTCTCACCCACGAAGACAGAATCTTTTAAAATAAAATAGATTTAATAGATCCGGTGAATACAACTAAAGATTGATTCAGCTATGTTATTTTATAGATTAAAATAATAATTATAAGTCAATTTTTTAAGAATATAGCCGTGCATAAACAGCGTGTTTTTTTTCATTAAATCAGAAGTAATTTTAAAGATTACGAGAGAAATAAACTCTAGGTAACAACAAAGGCATTGCAGTTCGTTCTTTACCTGTCTATTGTAAAGATCTGCTTTGTCTTACTTCGCTCAAAAGCTTTTGAAACATTGTCGTCAGACCAGTTATGTAGATGCCGTAAAAATTTCTATTTGAAATAATATTTACCGCCCCTACAATTTGAACATATTGTCAATTTAACACTGGCAATGGAAAATAAGTGGGGCCCTTCCACAGTAAATATCTTGTGAGGCTCGTTAACTTATATGTTTCTCGCCTTTATTTTTTAACATTTATTTTGATATACCAAATTTTACGAGGCTTGTTATGAAATTATTATCCAAAATCAAAGCGGGTTAAAAATATCTTACAAATGAGATTCAAGCCCGCGTTGTCCGCCGCTTAACGCGGTGTTAACAAATTTGATCAACATTGCCTACTTTTATTGTTTTATCAAAGTGTTTGATATTGCTACATTAAATGAAATGATAAATACAAAATAATTTGAAGGAATGTTAATCGCTTTGCAGATATCATGCATTTTATTTAGCTCATCGTGAGATTGTAAGGAAAAAATTTGCTCATAATATGGATTAATATCGATTATATATAATAATGTGTAATAAATTGGGCGAATAAAAAAGTGGGTTGTTCTAATTGAGTTCCCATATTTTGCTGAGATATCCACGAACTATTATTAGTATTAGATGGGCGACTGCTCTTCTAAATGAGCTAGTTGAGCAGTCAAACTAGCTCAGTCAGAAGAACCCACACTGCTATTTAAGTTGCTGCGGTATTAATTAGGTAACTGCTGTTAAGTTATCTGTTCTTCATCTAAGTTACCGTGACATAAGCTTGGCGACTGCTCTTCCATCCGACTTACTAAGACATTGGTTGATTGGCTACTCTTCCAAATGAGCTAACATGGCATAGTTGGGCAACTGTGTTTCGTCAGTTAACTTCTTAGTTTATAACCCTTTACACCCGAGAAAGAAAAGGTGAAAATTCTTCAATAACTTCACTTAGGGGTTATCTTGGAGCTTAAATAAGAGTAGAAAAATACTTATTTTTTTTTAATTTCCAGCTTTCCTGAAAAGTTGACCTCACGATAGTGAGATTTCGGTATAACTTGCAAGTCTCACGATAGTGTGTGTTATACTCTCACGTACGTATATTGTCGGGTGTAAAGGGTTAAATAAGTGATAAATTAATCATTACCAATATTTTTAGCCATTAATGTTTTTAAGTTAAAAAATAAAAGAATTTCTTTAATGCTTTCAAGTGCAAATGCTTTACTTTAATAGTATATTCATTGCTAAACATATTACTTTCTTAAGACATAGCAGACATAGCAAACAAACCATGAATACTGGAGAGCTATCACTAAATAAATTAAAATGAGAATTAGTATTTCATTATACTATTGGCCAATTAAAAGAAAATAAGACTAACTGTAAAGATGTAACTGTTCCACCACTCTGGCTGTGTAGGTACACATACATTCAAGAAGTCCTGAATAGCACATAAGAGACAGAGACTATGCCGTTGGCATACTCCTGGACATATCCAAGGTCTATGACAGGGTGTCCTACCAGATTTTGTTGTCTAAATTCAATGGAATGGGTATTCGCGGCAATGCGATAGACTGGCTACGATCTTTTCTATTTAACCGAAAAAATTTGTTCAGAAAGATCATTTCGATGAACACACAGAAAAACTGCAGCCACTAAAATCATACACTATTACTCTTCCCCATTCTATCCTACAGGGCAGCGTCCTAAGATGTGTGATGTTCCTCGTGTACATTAACGGCTTGTTAAAAATATATTAAAATCAAATTGTACTGTTTGCTGACGATATATCGATCTTGTTAAAATGTCCCAACAATACCGATTGTACCTGTGATATAGAAAACATCTATAAATTACTAAAAGGTTAGCTCTTAAAGCATAATTTCTAAGTAAACGTAAAAAAAAACAAACTCATACAATTCCACCCATACCAAAAACAACTAACAAACATATTGAATGCAAGAACAACTCTCAAATTTGAAAAAGTATCAAATTTTATACTATTAGGCATCCATATAGATACTCATTTAACCTGGAAAAATCATATTAGCGAAATAGAAATAAACTTTTAAAATTTATTTATGCATAATATATAATAAAAAGAAACACAAATACTGCTTGTGCTCTAAACATTTACTATGCTTACGCCTACACATGGTTACATTACAGTATTATTCTATGGGGTCATAGCACAGACGCTAATGACTCATTTGTGCAACAAAAGAAATGTGTATGAATACGAGCAAATATATGGCAAATGGAATCGTGCATATTACATTTATCAGACTAAATATTTTAACTTTCCCTTGCATATATGTTGCAGTCTAATTCATAAGAAAACACCAAAACAAATTTTAATTCTATAAAAACCCTTATGACAACAGAATATTGTTCTCCCTGAACCTAAACTTGAGATGTACAAAAACGGCCCTTACTATAAACATATACAAATATATAATAAACTACCTCAATATATAAAATGGAACAAAACTACAGCAAATTTAAACAAAAACTATAACAATTTCTTGTTGAAAAATGTTACCATACAGTTCAAGAATACATGTGTGACAAATTCAAATAATCAAAATAATTATATAATAATTAAATAAATCCTCGGAATGCTCCTTCGGTATTTTATAATTTTTATACTTAGCCTTTAAGTTATAAATTGGTAACACCCTATCAGGATTGTATTCAGTCCATCGCATCCTTTATAACGTCTTTTATGTGAAAGTCGAAAAATCCTTTATCTGCTTCAACTTAAATAATAAAATGGTGTTTTATTTCTTTTATAAGTTATTCCAAAATTTTTTTTTTTTTTTTTTTTTACTGCAGAAAGTTGGCAAACAAGCAAACTGCCCACCTGATGGTAAGTGGTAACAGTCACCTATAATACATGTGGCTCTTGTGAGATTCTCAGCAAAACTGCAACCCCCACAAGAACCACAGTGTACGTTGCCAACTTGTGACACAAGACATAAAGTCACTGTACCCAGTAATTTCACTGCCATATCTTACCCTTCAAACCGGAACACAGCAATGCAAGCACTGCTGCTTTGCGGCAGAAATAGGTAAGACGGAGGTACCTAAGCAGACGACCCCGGTACAGAGTCTCCCTCCAGTAAAGGCAATGTTAGTGTTTGTTGGAAATATCTTGGGCAACAAGTCGTTATGCTTATTTCAGATTAAAATTAGAACTCACAACCATAGCCATGTTTAAACCTACCATATAAAAGGTGAGTTAAACACAACATCTTAATTAGTAATTTTTTAACACAATAATGAAAATGGGTAATGTCCTATTGTAAGAGAGACATTAAATAATAGTTTCTCACAAAAATTTATACAGATTTATTTTGATGAAGTAAGAAGAGAAAAGAAAATCAAATTTTGTTTAACACAAATTAATTACAGATGATGATTTTTAAGAGAATAATAAATAGAATGATTATATTTCGAGTAAAACTCAATTGAGTAGTTATTATGGAGTTTGTTGCAGTATTACACAAACATTAAGGCTAATTACAGCATCTATTTTAATCACAACCTAATTTAAAAAATATATTGATTAATGTTATTATTTGATCTTTAGCTTTGAACTAAGCAGAATTCAATTCTGCTGATGTAGGTATTATAGGAATGGACTTAATGTTAACAATTCGACATATAATTATCAAACGCAAACCTATACTATAAGTAGCTTTGTTACCTTAATCTTGATAGAAGAAAAAAAATACTTTACTAGTAATTAGATTTTTTTATTTTTTTATTTCATTGCATATATTCATACAATTTCACACATTCTATCATAGATTTCATTTCATATAGGCATATTATCATTATTTATTTAAAGTCACTTGTTAAATAGAATAAGTTACACTAATATTTCTAATATAAAGCATTATGCGGTAAGGGTCAGAAATATTGTACAATTCCATTAAAAAAAGAGAGTGCCAATTTATAAAGTTTAAGAACTGCACGTTATGAACCGTACAAAACGCCGGTCAGGCTTTCCAAAAGTGGCATCATTATTTTCATTTCCACGTACACGGCGAAGAACGCATTATGTCATAGAAATTACAATACCATATATCCGATAAAGGAGGAAAGAACAGAAAAATTATATACTCACCATTGAAACAAAAGTTGAAAAATCCAAGTTCTAAGAATTTAAAATAACAAAGTCAGTTTCATTAAATATCGTTCCAGAGCATTATGCGACACATCACCAGTTTAATATTGTCTTAAAATAAACAATGTTGCAAAATTTGTTGATAAATACATCGATAGTTATTGAATAAATAAAAAATAAATTATTTGAAAGCACACTTTCGTACGACACACATAACCACCGCGTGAATATGACAGCAACTGACTACCTTACCTATTTCTCATGAATGAAAAAGTGACAGCGTTAAAAGAGGCATGCGCTATAAAAAAAGAGAGATCCGATAAATGCTGCCAGTATTGAGTGGTGGTAGCTGCTGCAAACTTGCCAGTGTAATAAATTTAATTTTAGTAGATTATTTTTATTTTGGCGACCTCCGTGTTCGAATGGATCGCATACCGTTTTTCATGGTAAAGAAACTCCGAATGTAGAAACACAAGTCTAATTTGGATTCAGAACAATTTATGTGATATTAATACTAATAGTAACACTAATAACAGATAAAATAAATATTAGACATTTATTTCATCTATTATTAGTGTTAAATATTATGATAAATTTAAAATACATTTATTATTTTTATTAGTCTTTGCCCGTGATTTTATACTTGTAAGTGGTGTATCAAGATGATGATGATGATGATAAGTCAGGCTTAAAGGACAGAAAAACCCAATATAATAATAATAGATTCTGGCTTATGAATGTTGAAACTGAAAGTAGTGGGGCTACAGATACAGGCAGCAGCACAGCTCTTCAGATTACAAATATTGAACCTACATACACGTTAATGCTGCCGTTTTATTAGTTTTTTTTATTTCCAAAAATAAATACAATAGTATGTTATTCTACACAATTTTATTTCTTCTTCTTGGTGGGTGTTTTCTTTACGTTTTTCAGGTAACGGAAGGAGCCGAGGGCCCTGCGGACCATAATGCCTCTCCACCATGACTGCAGGCGAGTGGCGGCTTCCTTTCTCCGTTTCTCCCGTGCTAATCGCGCAGCCCGTTCGCTTTTGAATGTCAGCCATGCACGCATTTCACCAGCGTGTAAATCAAACTGAAATATCAAGGGGATATTATTCTGGGCTGAAGGATTTCTTTTGTATTCATTTATTTAGAGCAAATTTTGTGTCCGGGAAATTTAGTATCTATAAAAACACTACCAAACTAAGCATTGTCAGCGTGGCGAATGCAGGCTGAGAAGTTCTTCAGCGGGAAGGTTTCAGATGTTTTCAGTGTTTGCAATTAGAGCCTAAGAACGCTCAGTCTCTTCTTTGCACTGTCACCACCATTGAGTTTATATTTCTTTTAAACGTAAAATACTTAACATAGATTTCGCAGCCCGCACGCCGTACGTAATCAAGTTGTAACAAGTTTCTGTTAAATAACGCTATTGGTGCAATCCGGTAACAATCAGCTCGTTCATCGATACTTGTTCTATCTTGCTCAGTACGATTGAGCGTCGAAAAAGATAATCGAGTTTGTGCGTGTTTGTCTTATTCGTGTCAGTGCGTGCTGTATTTAAATAATAAAGCTCGTAATATTTCTTATATTTTCATTAGCGGTTTCGCACGGTATCTTTAAACAAGTATTTAAGTCCAACACTTTATTTACATATTTGTAAAAACAAAGCCACGTCGGAAGCAAAAAAGAAGTAACGGCAATACACTGCAGAATATATTAAATATGGATTCATTGAAAACTCGACAAATTCATCTTTGCCTTTGTGCCTTCTTTGTTCCAAAACATTTTCAAACGAAACGATGAAGCCTTCAAGACTTCAAGATCATTTGAATGAAATGCATCCAGATAAGAAGGACAAAAATGTAGCCTATTTCCAAGATCTGGAAAAGAAGCATAATGCTCAGCCAAGTGTATCGAAACTTTTTTCGGTGGCTGATAAGCAAGACGATGACGGACTTCGAACTTCATACAATATCTCTTTATTGCACAAACAAGTAAACCTCACACCACGGGAAAAAAGTTAATTTTGCCGGCAATAAAAGAAGCTATAACTACTGTGCTCCATAAACCGGCAGCAGATATAATTTGAAAAATTCCTTTTAGCAATAGCTCTGTGCAAAGACGAATTGATGAAATGGCTGAAAACATTGAAGAGTCATTGTGCAATCATCTGAAGACTAGTCAATTTTCAATTCAGTTGGATGAGTTCACTTTGCCAACTAATGAAGCATTGTTGCTATCTTACGTAAGGTTTATTAAATATGAATCCCATCAAAAACAATACTTGTCAAAAAAACCAAGTCTCGCAACTCAGTTGTTCTACGGTAAAAAGTTGTGAGATCCATGTAATACCAAGTCGGTTATTAATTTATTCAGTCCCTACTTAAGCGAATTTCTGTCTTAATACGTCCAGTCTGTCCAGTGGTTCCAGTCTGTCCAGTGGTTCCAGTCTGTCCAGTGGTCTTAGGGACTGGACGTATTAAGACAGAAATTCGCTTAAGTAGGGACTGAATAAATTAATAACCGACTTGGTATTACATGGATCTCACAACTTTTTACCGTAGAACAACTGAGTTGCGAGACTTGGTTTTTTTGACAAGTATTGTTTTTGATGGGATCTTATTGCTTTTTGTATTTTTTTTAGTTTTTCCTTGATTCATACACCAAACACTATTTATATTCCAAATTTGAAGCTTCTAGGTCTGCTAGAAGTGTCTTAGAATTTTCATGATCGGTGAGTCAGTGAGTGACAAAATTAAGAAATATGACCCGTTATAATTCTTAAACTACTAGTTCAAATTGAATGAAATTTGAAATATACCGTGTCTTTACAATGCCTGCATGGTTACTGAAAATTCAGTCTTCTAGTTTTATCCACTACGAAGTTACAGGGGGTCGAAAATGGCCTGAATTGCTTCGAGAAAAGGATGGTACGTCCGTGCCGCTTTTTTGCTCGACTTGGCGGGGGCACTGCCGTGCCCCCAGAAAAACATGTCAAGAACTATTATTTGCTAGAAAATCAGAGACAGACACAAGAGGAGAAACCTTATTTAAAATACTGGAAAAGATTTGTGATGAAAAAAGGATTCCCTTGAATAATATTATATCAGCTGCTATGGGTGGTGCTCCAGCTATGACGGGGTGTCAAAAAGGCTTCATAGCGTACTTAAAAAATTATATTCCAGATGTGCTTGCTGTACATTGCGTTATACATCGAGTTACTAGAAATTTAAGTGTACGACTGTTTGGAATGGAAATCGATTGCAAGTTACCGAATGCGGCGACTAAAGACTGTTTTTGAGTAAAATCGAACTTGATATAAAAAAACTTGGTAAAAATCATTCATCCATCTCATTAGATTAGTTTCAAAATTGATTACCTATCTATATTGTTTATTTTAATTTGATTAAAATGTATTCTTAATATTATAAAGTTTCGGTTTAATTGCTCTCTATCTGGTAAAAATTTATAGTTTAGAATGTAAGTTTAAAAACCAGAACCGACTAATATAGAAAACTATAACTAAATTAATTGAAGTAATGAAATTGTGGTTTTTAAGATTTAGAAGTGTTTAAAAAATTGAGGGCGCTGAAAAGTAATTGTTTTTTAAAGGGAGCGGTAAAAGAAATAAGACTCCAGAAGAGCAAGTAAGAAAAAATACTAGTCCCATCCGTTGTATCTTTAGCCGCCGGTTGACTTTTTGGAACTCTAGTCCTAATCAACATACTTACATTACATTGATTACCTTGAGTGGAAAAGAAAAGATATTATAGTTTGATCGCAATCGAATAATAATCAGTCGGATAAAAATATTTTACACTATACGGGTAGTAAGCACATGATTCAAAAGAATTTATTGAGATAACAACATTATGGTACTATAAAATTTCCTGTTAGTATAAATAAAGGAATGTAATCAAAACTAGTACCAATTTCTGCAGCTCTTCGCGACGAGCGATAGCTTTACGTAATTGCTCGCATTTAATTGACAGGCGTTCATCGATGTTAGCTGTGTCATCCAAGTAACGTTGCTTCCATTTTTGTAAGGCTTCTTCACGTTCCTATTTAAATACAAATAATGTATATTAGAAATATATGTTACATTCAATTAATGCGCTATTGATTCATTCTTAAATTAAATATCCGCTTTCCTTGAATAAATGCTTAAATCTTAACCAGCCTTTAAGTAAATATAAACGCTTAGCGAAGGTATTACGATACAACTTGTGATTATTAAGGTTAGTAGAAAAAAACTTAATACATTCAGATATGTCTATTTCGGCTGTTTAAAGTTTATTATTATTTTTTACTACTACCTACATTACTCAGCTTTTGCGTGATCGTTTAAGTATACCTATCTACATTTTGAGCAAGTTGCATTGTGGATCACATAATGATGGGTAAGGCTGTTGTGATTTATTATAAGGTTGGATTAGTTTGGTTAATATTTAGATATAATATCAGCAATTTACAAGTTCTCACAAGAAAAGCCTGACAGGGAAACACCAGGGGTGTTTATGACTTTTAGGACTATGTACATTGTTTTATAGTTACTAAATATTTAACCCATTCAGTTTCAATTACTACCTAAGAAGGAGGAATCTAAAATTAAGTTCTATAGAACTTGACGCGTTGATACTTTTACTTTAGCGTTGCCGCATACGAATGATTTTTGGCCTTTTTTTCCCCCCAATATTTATCACAGATTTTGTAACCGACTCAACACAGGCGTTCGATTGTCTATCCTCCTTTACTTCATTTATGACGTGACAAAAGAGATGACAAAAGATTCCGACAAAGTTAAGGACGGGTACGTTGAGTAGGTTATAAAAATTAAAAACTTAAAAAGTCAGCGAGAAAATCGCTCAAAAAGTCGGTAGTAGTAAAAAGTAGTCATTCTGCGTATAAGGATGTAAAGATACCGACGTGTATTTGAAGTTCATAAGTTTTGACAAGCTCGGTATGAATTCGGTCCTCATGGTCGAATCGTGGTGGCGAAGCATGTAGCACCGAATCCAGATGAAGCTCCAAAGATTCATGGCGAGCGAACAGGTACTTCGCCACGTAGCACAATCGGGCGTTGGCATTTTGAAGATCATTCTAAAAATAAAAGTCTGAGTTACCATGTACAAGAGATAATAAACACACATATAAAAATTAAACACAAATATAATTCATAAAAACAATAAATAAATAACTCTTTCTCTGAAAAGCATAATTTTGTCGTTGAGAACCAGTTTGTATAAAAATAGGTTCGTACATACGAACATGTAGGTTTATACATAATAGTGAACAGTTTGTCTTTTTACGATGATCTAGTCCATTTTAAGTCCTTGAACTTGGGAGAGTACCCTCTTTAATAGTAGCACGACTTACTGGTTCTAAATATGTTATTTATTAATGTTGTACGACAGCTTATCATATTACATTACATATAAATTTAGTATTTTGTATAAAAAACTAATACCAAAAGAAGAAATACTTATTAAAATCAAAACATATTAATCATTCTTGTGTAATATCACAATACATAAATATATATTTAACGTTGTTTGGTTAGTGATGCACACTCGCGTTTAGGTAAGTACCTGATTTGCAACACAGTAGCTGCTTTATGTTGTTCACACATATAGGTAGTAGATACTGTCGTGTTAAATAGCAGAAATCTTATATTATTTAGCAAAGATATTTAAAATTTTCCTTAACCTTTATTTTATCACGGAGAACAGCAATTTTTTGGTCGCCATAATGTAACTCCAGTGTCCATTGAGATTGTTTCATTGCCAGCTCGTTTGCAATTGCAGCACGCGATCTGCAATGAATCATCGTGATTTGATCTTTATTTCAGTTTATTTCTCAGGTGTGGTATATTACGAAATAATCTTCGCAACGATGTAAATAATATCTAAGTGGCTTTGTACATCGACGTATTTGGCGTACTTTAGCGTGATAATAACACCCAAAACTTCTCTGTCAGATAAACGTATCTACCTATATTCATGACTGGTTAGAGTTAACTATCTAGTTTACACTGTCTACAAATTGAAGAACTCAGGAGGCTATCGGAATGGCAAATATTCTATTTCTTAGAGCGCATATAGCTCCAAAGTGTAAATATCATTAAAATCAACTGTCGTGCGTAAGTCGTCAATCTAAAAATCCGAAAAGTAGTCGACGGGTTGCGACTGCATGCCAGAGATGTTTTAATGTGCGGTCCGCATAAAGAAGAGTTGCAAAGAACGCCGTGCAGAGCTAGTAAGCAATAAATCATTATTGTTTTAAATTTTCATGGTTAGTTACATCGTAACGTGTCGATGGCACACGTAACTGCGCCAAAATTGGTAAAAATCCTGTTTGAAATAATACTAAAAAATACTTAAACTACATATCGTAACTTTGCGAATTCCAAAAAATAAATAATTGCTTATCAGCTTTTGCCTATAAACGGATAGGACCACCGTATGTCACCTGTCTAGGGGCTGATTGTACACATATAGAATTAAATCAATTAAGATTCAATTTTGGGATTTTATGATTTTTATTTTTTTAAACCTACAATATACAAGTCTAAAATTCCCACTTTCAAAAATTCAATATTAGATCATTATTAGAATTGAATTAAAACTAGTAATACCTAGTAATTACTTCTAATCTCTGTCTATATTTAAAGTAAACCATTATATACCTTGCACACGTACAGTCTTTCAATA
This sequence comes from Calamotropha paludella, assembly GCA_927399485.1. Classification (NCBI taxonomy): domain Eukaryota; kingdom Metazoa; phylum Arthropoda; class Insecta; order Lepidoptera; family Crambidae; genus Calamotropha; species Calamotropha paludella. The sequence goes on from OV656805.1 coordinate 15,025,579, forward strand.
TAGAAACTACCGATGAAATAGTGACGTGGGTACTTACTTTATACTACACTTACTCTTTTAAGTGTTCATAATCCAAACACAATTTGATAGGGTAAGTATCGCGTTCGAGGAGAACGTACGCTGCCTCCTGAAGAGTAGCATACTCGCCATTTACTACAATGTCCATCAGCGTTCTTCTTATTACATCCTTTATAGTTTGACTGAAACGTTATTGTATTTATTAACTACCTTGTTGCAGGTTTTTAGAAATTACCTTAACTTCCCTACAGCGCCATCTATCCATTAATGTACGTAACTCACCGGTTCTTCTCAAGCTTGTTGCGTTGAGCTTTAAGTGATTTATTTTCTCGTTTCTTTCGTGCTTGTAATTCAGCAGTGCTCTCTGTAATCAAATATTAGAAGATACAAAGTTCTACAAAACTCCATTAGATGGCGATGGAGAATTAATAGACGATTTCTTTATTGTTTTGTTATTTTAAAGTTAGTATTACTATAGTCACTATTATCTACTTATTATTTATTTATTTATTTATTTATTTATTTATTTAAAGAAACAAACAGCACTTATATCACATATCAGAAATAAAAAGCTTAGATAGATCACTAGCCAATAACAGTTTCCAACGATGAAATTTACATACTCGCTATAGTAAAGAAATAATAAAAACATTTCTACTTATGTTGTTAGTTACAATCATAATCCAAAAAATTAAAAGTAAAAATCTAACTGTTTACATAATTTTTAACAATTTTCACATATCCACTGAGTTTATTATTAAATATGTCAATGTGACAGTATCTTTCATTGTGTGTATTGCAAGCTCGGATCAAAAACCTGTTCATTGTGTAATTAGATCTACATTTAGGGATAGAAAAAACTGCGTTAGAGCGGGCACCCAATCTAGGGCACCTGAATAACATACGGCTAAGGAGAAAAGATGAGTCCACACAATTATTAATGATTTTAAATAAAAATACTTGATCTCTATGTTCGCGTCGTAACTCCAATGATTGAAGGTTAATTGAATTATCTTTAAATTTAAAGCTTAGTCTAGTTAAGAACTTATTTTGAATGTTTTCCACTTGTTCTTTATATTTGGCATATAGAGGGTTCCATACTGTAGAACCATATTCTAAATTACTCCTGACTAAGGAATTATATAACATGATATAAGTGTTAATATTTTTGAAATCTTTGCACTGTCGAAATACAAATCCCAGCATTTTGTAAGCCTTGGTTGCAACCTTGTCAATATGAGATGCAAAGTTTAATTCGCTGTCAAGGTATACTCCCAGATCTCTCACTCCCGCCACCCTCTCAATCAATGTATCATTTAAAGTATAGTTATAACATATAGGCTGTTTCTTTCGAGAAAATGTGATAGTAAAGCATTTATTTAAGTTTAATTTTAAATTGTTGCATGAACAAAATTCATGAAAACTATTCAAGTCATTCTGAAAAAGCTGACACTGTTCCACGGAATCAATCAGCGTAAATATTTTAGTGTCGTCAGCATATAGAAGAGCTTTAGAATTAAGAAAACATTGCATTACATTGTTGATGAAAATGTTAAAGAGAAGAGGGCCGAGATGAGAGCCCTGCGGCACACCTGAGGTGATTGGTACGAAGGTGGAGGTAAAACCCTTAAGTGCTACAGCCTGGGATCTATCACGCAGGTAGGAGGTCAACCATCTAAGAAGGTCGCCGTGTATACCGATGCTCTTGAGTTTAATAATAAGTAAATTGTGCGAAATTTTATCGAAAGCTTTTGAAAAATCAGTATACACGGCGTCCACCTGGTGCCCCCTATCCATAGCCTCTAAAGTATACTCTGTAAACTCACACAAGTTGGTCTCCGCAGATCTTCCCGAAATGAAACCATGTTGACTTGGACTTATCAGTGGTTTTACAACAGGAAACAGAGAATCATAGATAATTTTTTCGAAAAGTTTAGGTATGAGAGAAAGTTTGGAGATACCGCGATAATTAGCGATATTGTGCTTATCTCCACTTTTCAAAATTGGAACAACGATCGATCGTTTCCAAGTCAACGGCATAGTACCACTATTTAAAGAGATGTTGAAGATGAGTGACAGAGGAATTGCTAATTGTTTACTGCAACGTTTAAGAAATATTGGGTGGATACCATCCGGGCCGGATCCTTTGCTGGTATCAATTTTATCCAAGTACTTCTGAACCACGATGCAGTCAATATAGACAGAATTAATTATACACTCATTACTTACTTCGTCATACGTTAAAGAGGTGTCTGAAGGAGGTTCAAAAACAGACTGAAAAAATGAGTTAAACATATCAGCAATTATCTGACCTTCAGAAGTATGAATATCACCGAGATATAAAGTATCGGGAATACCACTATTACTCCGCATAGAATTTATAAAAGACCAGAAATGCTTGGAATTAAATCGAATATTTGTTTCAGAACGACTTATAAACTGACCATAACAAAGATCTTCGAGCTCTTTGACATGAAGCCGCGCACTTGAAAATTCCTCGTAATCAATAAGTCTCCCGTAAACTTTCCACTTCCTGTGAAGTTTTAATTTTCTTTTCGTCATTTTAATAAGATACTTACTGAACCATACCGGGTGTCTATTATCATTTTTAACTACCTTGCGAGGGATGTATCTATCTATCACGTCGTTAACTGATTCATAGAAAAATTCCACAGCACGTTCAATGTCATTTGAGTCAAGCTGGTCAAACCAGTCAATATTTGCCAGTTCATTATTAATTTTATCATAATCGCCTGCATAAAACCGTCGTACTTCGCGAGTAGCCGGCTGCAAATTTTTTGCGTAATTCACATTTATTTCTATACAAAGAGATGGGTGGTGTCCATCTTCAGGCAACGATAATGGTGCGACTCTTTGTATTATGCATTTGAGGTCTGATATTACCAAATCAAGTTTTCTGTTGTTTTCATTATTAATATAATTATACTGAGATAAATCATTAAAACACAAAAATGCAAAAATTTGAGTTGTTAATACATCATCATATGGATTTAGTAAATATAATTGACTATCACAGGAAGCAGGTTTGGGAATCCAGTCAGCAACTCTAATATTAAAGTCGCCCACCAATAAGAATTTATCGTTTGGATAGTCAATTTTAAGATCGGAGATGTATTCGTAAAAAGCCAGTTGGTCCACAGATTGATATTCATTTTGCGGAAAGTAACAGCAGAATAATCGCAACATAGACGAACTAGGTGCCTTATCCATTAATAAATTAATAGAAGTTACGTCAGCGGTATGCATAAATGGCAATGTACGTAATCCAACTATACTAACATTAATATCCCGGCGAACAGCGATCAAGGTACCACCCCCTCTCTTCACCTTTAACCTGTCATAATCGCGATCAGTTCGATACACACTATACCGAGAATCAAACAATTCCGTATCAAAAATTCCAGGCAACAACCAAGTCTCACTAAGACATATAACATCATAATTATAGTTCAACAAATTACAGTAAAAGACTCTATCTTTTGTCCTTAAACCTCTGACATTTTGATAGAAAACATTAAGCGCCATTTATTGCTAATTTATTTAACTGATTTCTTTCTATGTATATTTCAATTAACACCCGTATAAGATCAAAGAAAACAATAGGAGACTGCTGTAATTCAGAATCACTAATTGCTGGCCCCCAAGTACATTTATTTAATATTAGATACCACAACAAAAGACAATGATGATTCAATCGAGCATGCCACATCATTACGAAATAAATATAGTCAAAACAAATACCTCTAACAACAGTGGAAACTGATATCTTAAAATTTTTAACAACATGCATTATTTTAATTACTAGATAAAAGATTAAATTAAATAAAAAAATATAACCGACTGTAATAGCTCTTATACAATTTTTTTTAAACATTCCTCCGACGTGATATGTATAATCGGTGACTGATCACTCCGGCGCACCATGACAGTACAATTTCGGACCCAGCAATACGCATATCCATTTTCTTTAGCCAGCCGTTTAGCCTGTTTAAGTAGGAATTTGTTTTTAGCGGACAGATGGTCATTGAAATATATTTTGCTACTACATTGAGATCCTGAGATACCCAAATCACTCGCAGTGCAATTTTTTAGTTTGCGTAGTGACAATAAAAAGTCGTCCTTCTTATATCTTGAATGCATCTTCAATATAATAGGCTTCGGTGTTTTATTATCAACGTCGTTCTTGACCGCGACTCGAGTCACAAAATCTACATCAGTATCGACGTTCAACGTGAACTTGCATTTTAGCGCCAGAGACTGCAACAGCTTCAAAAGATTTTCTCCTTTTTTTTCCGGAACTCCATTAATTTGAACGTTCGACCGACGGACCCATTGTTCATTACGATCACTGCTGTCCGAAATATCTTTGACCTTCGAGTCAAGAAATTTCAGCTCCTGTTTTAGTTTGTCGTTCTCGTCTTTAAGATTCGATATTTCCATGTTAAGGGATGAGACAGTCGCTGCAAAACTATTCATTTTCGTTTCCCAAGAAGATACCGTTGCTGAAAGTTTCATTAACTGATCATTAAAGTCGCTCTTCAGAGAATCGATCGCAGATTGCAACGCACTAAATTTAGTATCAAAGTGCTCCATAATAGCATTTGCATCTATGTTTATCATAGAATGAGTCACGTTGCATTCCTGGCGCGGTGTTATCGGACTGTTATTATTATTCTTTTTGCCGGATTTGCATGATGGACATTTCCATTTGATCTTGTTCATAGGCAAGATTTTTTTAAATTCCATTTCATTTAAGCCTACACATAAATAATGGAATGAGCTTTGACATGCCGAACATTTAATCATATCCTCCGCCTTAATAACTTCGAAACATTTCTTGCAATCCATTTTATTAAAAACTCAGTTTAGTTAGTAACTCACGGTGGTGGGTAAAACAACAATCCCGTTCGCGAAGTCCACAGTTTGTAATCACTGAGCCAATAAGACTCCCGTTCAAAACAGCCCAAGCGCCGTGCAAACCGCGTCGCTTACGCGTTGCTGTAAGAAACACAGCTATTCACTGTTGGTTATTCGCACTAAATATTAATTTTGATATTCTCACAATTAATACAAAATCAATCACAAAAATAATTATCTGGGAATCGATATAAACACTTTATATTACTATTGCAATAGTCTTCGCAACACAAACACAATTTCTTCCCGGTTTTTTTTTCACAATTTTTTACGCAGATATATTACGGTTAGCGAGTTCGAAGCTTGAATGCTTTTAATTATAAGTATTAATAAAATGAATTGGGCAACAGCAACAAAAAGTGGTTATTATTTATCAGTCGCAGTTTACGTGGAGAATTTATGCACTGTTCCTACACATTATAAGCCTAAAGTAAGCATTGTAAGGCTAATGTTATTGATGCCAAGGTGTGTATACCTTAGCATCAATAATCCTATACCCAAATAAGTTATATTTATATATGTAAATACCCATGATTCAAGTAAAAATAGCTCGCATTCATCATACAAACATCTGTTTCTTTCCTGGGTTCGAGCCAGGACTGTCGTCGGTGGGAAAGGTAAGATAGTTACCGTTGCACCAAACGGTTGTTATATGTATACAAACAACCATGTTCGCTGATATTGCCGCTTCGCTTCCTGGGTGTTGTGGGATCGATCTGATTATCATAGAAACTTACCAAGGATCCGCATTTGTAATAGAACGACTTCCAAAACTAACGCAAATAAAAATGCATCCATTTTATTCAACCTGTGAAAGAATAAGAACAAACAAATAAACTGAATACATAATAAATTACGGACAACTCGCAATTATGATTAGGCCCAAATTAAGCAGTTTGTACTATGGGTACTAAACTATAATAGAGGATTATTATAATAGGGATTATATAATAGAGAACACGGGGAACAAACGTAAGTATGTCTCTATCCTGGATTCAATCGTGGGCCATTCGGCACTGAAGGTAGGATCGCTATTTATAAACCTGTATAATGTAAGTACTGCCTAGCTTCGGTTTAAACATATTAAGTAAAAAAACATCCTTATTAATATATAATTTTTCATTATTTTATTTCAGGAAACCCTATAATATACATTAATAACAAAAATTAAGGCATTTTAATTATAAAATATGTCACATGTTGAGTTCCTTTTACTACTTACAAGAAATGGTATTGTTATGCTATTAAGGGTAACAAAGAAAACGTTTTATACTAAATTAATACTAATATTTCTTACATTTACACCAATTTACGAACCCAAAGTAAGCATTCAACGGTAAGGCTATTGTTATAAATACTAGAGTAACGGATAGACATACATATCTGATACATAAATTTGTAATATTCATAGTAATATATAAAATACCTATGACTAGGTACAAATGCTCGTATTCATCACACAAACATCTACCCCATCTGAAACTCGAACTCAGCATAGTCAGTGAGAAATGCAGGATCCTTACCGATGCACCCTTCGGTCGTCAAAAACAGTCCCATATATTTATTATCTTAATTTTATATTATTGTTTTTATCCAAGATGAGACAAAGATCCGATGTGCCTAAAGGTCCTTAATTAAAAAAACTATTGCTTATATAGAATACAATAAAAAAAAGCTACGGCTCACGAGCAGGACTTGTTATATTTAAAAAAAAAATCAATTAAAACTGGATTAGAAAAATAAAATTGTTAAGTCATTCACGTAAAACACATTGTGTTACTTAATGTAAATGTATTATTTTTAAAATATGTAACGAACCGATTCAATCAATTAATCATTTAAATGCAATCTATAATTTCTTTATTTTATCTGGCAGCCAGATCCATGGAAAAAAAGAGAGAGTAAGCCTGAAGAAAAGCAAAAGAAAGACTTGATTTCGCTTTGTTTCGTACTACTTTGCGTGTTGAGAGTGTTTTATTGAGCGAAGCTCTCTTTTAGGCAACTCACAAATTTCGCTTGTCTCCCTCCAAGCTACTTAACGGTTCAACCGATACGAACGAATTTTGGCATGAACATACATAATTATAACCTGACGGACATGGGCTATTTAAAAAAAATATAGACTTTACCATGGGAGAATAATCACCGAAAGAAAAATTCAAAAGCTGATCACAGCCAAATCGCTGAGACTACTTTGATGAAAATTGGCGCCAAAACTCACATCGTGGTCGTGACTCATGTGGAAAAAAAAATTGAAATTGGACATACCATGGAGGAATAATCACCGAAAGAAAAATTAAAAAATTAAAAAAAAATGAAATTGGGCGCCAAAATTCACATCGTGGTCGTGAATAATGTGCAAAAAAAGTATTGAAATCGGACACACCATGGAGGAATAATCACCCTTCAAAAATCTAATTGCTTCGCTCAGTATTTGCAAACAGCAGCATGTATTGCAGACCTAGTAATATATCTGACGACTTCTAATATGTACATGAAAAAGAAACATGCGTTGAATTAATTAAGAAAATAAATTTATTCAGAGTAAGTTAAATTATTATAATAGAAAAATACTAGAAAAAATCGACTTCTTCTAGTATTTTACTATTATAATAATCTATCTTAGAAGATAGCATTGTAAATGCATAAAATTAATAAAAAACATAAAATCAGAGTAAGTTGTTTGTAACCTTTTATTAGTATATATTTTATATCTCTCAATTCTCAATTTGCCAAAATCTGTAAAATTTCAGATATCATTTGATATCATCCTTTCAAATAATGCTCCTTTTATTTAGTTACACTACAGGCCCAAGTTTATATGGAAGTCGCTCAGTTTCCTTTTGTACATCGCAAAAGGATATGGCAGGTTCCGTAATAAGGCGATATTAGACAAGCATTCAATTCTACCCTTTCTTATCCTCTTTACCCTTTATAATCAGGAACAAATCAATGTTGTATGTTGATTTGTTCCGGATAATCGAAAAGTTCGTGTTTACTAATGAACCCCGACCCAGCTATACTGTTCGAATTGAAATTGATGTAACATTTCCGAAATGTATTTTAAATTTATTAAGCATTGAAAATTGGAAATGTTTACTACATGTACATCATGATTGAAATTGTAATTCGGTATTGTTATATAATTTACATCATTATATTTTCTATTAAATTATTTTAATAGAAAAATTGTGGAAAAATATAGATTCGACTTACAAGTAAATTCTCAGGCTAGAAACGATCCCGCAACCTTTGGATGTCCGGCCCGATGCTCCCCCAATTGCACTACCAAGCCATGTGAACCCTTGTGAACACCCGTCGAAATTTTCTAGTACCTTTCTACTTTTTACGCTGTACATCCGTGTTGTCTCATCAATGAGATTAACTCATGATCAACATCCTCTCGTATTAAAAAGAAACATTTATACAAATGTTTGGACAATCGATTAACAGCTATTTAATTTGACGATTTTTATATAGAGGAGACCGGGCAGAACGGGATACTTAAGAAAAAAAAATAAGCATATAAAAAAATAAGACTCTATTCAAAAATAGTAATTAAACTTTATATAGTCAACTTGGTTTATAGGCTAAACTGTTTAATTATTTAGTAAGTAGGAATAGTAATAAGCAAACCTAAATATCCGTTATGCCTCGGTCACGGGATATAATGGAAAGTGATACGGGGCAAAATGAGTACATTGTATTCAGGCTGGCTGCGTTCACAAATATGAGCATCGTTGTCATCTTCATCCACTTCAGCACAAGAGTTATGGGCGCAACCATGGCATACGCTACAGAATACCCATCCTTCTGTTGACTGCGAGTATAAGTACCCGCAGTAGATGCAGACGCAATCGTCACCCTCTTTATCTTTTGATGATTTTGTGTCTGTCTCGTTTATTTTGGATTTCCTAGTTTTCATTTTATTTTATTTTATTGTTTGTTGCCTTTTTCTTTATTTTATTTCAGTCTTCTTACAAAGTTTCTTTTGTGCAGTCTTTTGTTCGATATTATTGTTTTATTTAATTTTCTAAAACTGTTTGGTAGCGACTCGACCGAAATCAGTATCTGACGCCATGTCTCCATTAATATTATAATTTCCTGCTTTCTTGACACGAAGTTCTGAAGAACATTATAAGGGCGTGAGGCTCTAAGAAATCCCATTTTCTCAAAAATAATCGCGTTGACTCTTCTTATATCATCCTCTTTACATTTTGTGCGATCTGTTTTTCGTTTATAAATGCGAACCATCTTGGCTGAAAAAAAAGAAAATATTTAAGACATAAAGGTATTTTTTTTTAAGTTAAGACGAGGCAAGATGGGATAGTATCTCGTTATGCCCCGATCGTTTTGCCCCAACTTACATATTTTCAAATAAGGCTAGTCGTTTCTAAACTATAACATAGGAAACGGTAAACAAAACTCATAATTAAAATTCAATTTTACAAGAATGGTTTTTAGTTAAAAATAGTGGTATACATTGACTACTCACCTCACAGCACTTCGCTACTTGTCACAAAATTATGTAACACAATTAACAAATACAGGTATTTGGTAAACGAGCAAAACAAGCAGTGACAATTTTTTCTCCGGCTGTCTGACGTGAGTCGACTGAAGTTCGTTTAAATGACACGTTTGCCGGCACTGTTGGTGTGTGTACGTGCCATGTACAACAGCGCATTTCCCGTTCTGCCCCGAACTCATTTTGTTCCGGTCTCCCCTATTTTTTGCATTTTCAATGCTATCTTATATGATAAATTAGGGTCTCAGGCTTTTAACGTAGGATGGCTTTATCTTAAATCATATAAATGTCATTTTTGGACCTCTCGTCTGTGGCATTGTCACCGTCGAAGATAGAGTAACAGAGTTTGCATCACCTGGCGGTTTCGTCGGTGCCAGACAGCACAATTTCGCATTCTTTCAGAGGTGTTTTTTCAATAGTTATATAAAAAGTTTTATGCGAATAGAAAAAAATACATACTATATTCATCAAAGGCCTCTGGACTAAAAAGCGCTAACGAACCGCGAATAGCCGATATCTCCTCCCGAGGGAAATTGATATTGATATTATCAATTTCTGAATTTGTTTTATTTTGTTTTGTAGACGATATAGGAGTTAATATCGAGTTATTATGGTCTGCTTTGTAATGATAATAATAAGAAAGGTTTTACCAATTGACGTAAATTAAGATGAACTTTCTTAGCGTAATAAATCTCGTGTCATCTGATATAGCAGTTAGCAGTGTTCGTTCACCCATATTAAATTAAAAAATTAAGTTGATTGATGATTCTTTCATTTATGGCACACGGAAAATTCTACGAATAATTTTATTAAGAAAATTCCGTACCTAATATACATGTTCTGCAATTTGAAATAATGGTCAGCTAAAACCAGCTGTCATAAAACGATATTCGAATGACAAACATATTAATGAAAAAATGTATAATATTATGTAATAAAGATCCATTGTTACTTGAATAGGAGTTTATTTATAAAAGCACATCCTGCAAGTCATTCAATTTGTTATTGTGAGTTTGTTTTAAAGGTAGGGCACGTAAAATGGTTTGGATACTAAATTTCCTAGACTGGAGTATTTTATCTCGTACCTGTCTTGCAAGCTGCCTATTGAATCTGTTATAAATTATAATCAATTTGTCACAAAAAGTCTGCTATAGTGAGTTTGTTCTTAATGGCTACACCCACATATACTCTTTATTCGTTGGGCTCGTTCGGCTTCTGATTGCTGAAACTAAGTAACATTTGCAATAGCCATCGGATGGGTGACCAAAACTTCAATACCTCGCCGTGCACGTTGTCATTAGTCTCGGCAGCACATGCAGTCTTTACCACCACACTGAGCTATTGTGGTAAGTTATGGCCCATTCGAACTACGGAACTACGTATACAGTGGGGACATTATAGGTCCCCGATGAAGAAAATATATGTCATAATGGAAACATTTTGTTAGTCAACTTTCAATGCCACACGTATTAATATACACAACTTATCTAAAGTAACTTACTTAAGGTTGACCAAAAGAACAAAACTACACACATATTAAGTAAATAACAATAAGTTCACTCATGTCTCTTAACATATGTTTCACAACTCATCCAATATTCTTGTTGCTAACCAATAGTTTGGTCGATTTTACGTATCGAATGTAATAAAATACTTACTTGAGCCTTGACTGTAAATTTTTAAGTTTGTCAATATTTCTATTACTTTGGTTTTAATATTTTAATGATAGAATAAATCTTTATACTATAAAAATAATTTTTGAATTGAAAATTATAACTAATTATGATAGCATATTTGTTAAATATTGGCAATTAGCTTGTGATGGAAGTTCAGCTTTTAAGATTATCTTCAAAGCTATGATTGTGTTAAATACGTTAAAACAAGGTTTTCACTTGCATAAGAAGCATCTGAAGGCAAAAGTAAATAAGTCGGTTTTGGTAAGAGGACGTGATACGAAAAGTGTTTATGTGAATCACGTAACCGAAAACGTTTCGGTTTTGCTGTGGTACAGTTGTTTTGATCTTAAGCTGGCACGGGCGAACCAAGGTCGTTATAAGTGTGTGCGTTTCTATACTGAATGCACGCGCACACAAGAGCTAAACTCACTACCAACCCATATTCCATCGTCCGAAGGAACATCTGTGATCATTTATCATTCTAAATTCGCATGTTTTCCCCTTTTCAACGACACAAAAGTTATTCTATTGGGTAACTATACTGAATGAGCTTGACCGAAATAAGTCATCTGTAACAGGTTTCTACATTTCTATAACTATTTTACATTAATTCTAAATATTTCAGTAATATAACATACTAAAAAGAATAAAATAATATAATTTACAATTCCTATTTGTCGAATTTGTATTCTAAACACATATTGATTAATGCAGATGTTGCTGTGCCTTTACGGGGAGCGGTATATGTGCTGTTCCACATTTTGTTTCTTGTATTACTATATTATGATAAGCATTAAAAGTCTAAATCTGAATCTAAAAACATAAGTTAAAATAAAAGAGAGTTATTACAGAAATAAAGTTAATTGCATGTTTGAGCTACTGTATGTGTTGATTGTCTATCTCATCATCAGTGTGTTCGAGTTAGTAAATCGAGAAGCTACGTTGCGTCGGTAAGTTGTGTCATCGAAAAGGCATACTGAAGTTGATAAAAAATATTTAATCCTCCAAAAAATGGTGCGATAGTATGGTGATTTTTGACATGATAACGTCTTTTAAATCGATGAACGCCGGCTGAACGCACGAAAAAGCATGACTCGTTGTCACGTTCCGCCGCTTCCGCCTGAGCCGAGCGCGCAAGCGAGAGCGCGGAACAAGCGATCGGCCTTAGGCGGTTCTAGAGATGCGTCCCGCCGCGGTGCGCGTAGCGACAGAAACCGCGCGCGGGGACGGAGGCGCAGATCTACCTATCTTAGCGGTGTAATCTGCTTCTCCGCGCGGTGTAGCAATACAAGTTGACCCTACTTCTTCACGCCCCGCGCTCCCGCGCAGAATCTGCGCGCGGGGCGCCTAACCGCGCGTTCCCGCGTCGGCAGTGTGTTGTCATAGGCGTGTTTTCTATATTAATTGAGATTCTTGCATACAATGATAAAATCTGCGGCCACGCGCTACGCGACGGGGCTCGGTGCAGTGTGTTAACCGCCTAAGGTACGATTCAGACTGACCGGCCCGCATCGGCTCGGACCGGAACGGATGCGGACGCATGACGCGGCAGCTGCGGGAGCCGACCGGAGCCGACCAGAGCCGTACGGCCGTCGCGGAATATATATGTGGCAGAAATATGAACTTTCATTTCTTGTTACAAGTTTCAATTTCCTTTACCGCATTGTGAAATGCCTTCCGGGCCGGGCCGATGCGAGCCGGTCGGTCTGAATCGTACCTTAGCGTACAGCTTGTGACACATCTATCTCTCTTCCAATCCATCGGCCGATGCATCCGAGCAAAAGAGAGACAGCGGCAGCACACAACCAACACATGAACTGTTTTGTTAACGGTTTATAAAGTGAAGTGAATTAACCCCCTCTCTGTATTATACGTAATAACGATAATTCAGTGATAATAATTTAATTCAATTTATAGGAGTATGCAATGGTTCATCAATGTTTTCTTATGAAGTTATCACGTAAAATTAGCATCCGTAAACCTACTTTACAAATAACCAATTTTTTACTACTTTTTATTTTATTAAAGATTACCTATCCATGTAATTTTATTTGGCCATCTAATGTAAGAATATAGGATCATTTAAGTATTTTTAAAAGAAGAAACTTGGTCACATAATATTTTAGCGTACCTGTTTTCTATGGGCTCAATGAGAAAAGTTTAACAAAGAGGATCCACTCGTTGAGATTATTTTGCAAATGTAACAAGAAGGTTGAGTTTGGCAACATAAAAATTTGGTGGGTGTTTCGCTGCGGGTGCTCTTTACGTGTAATGCAATCACGTGGCACTCCGGGCGTCGCTTTAAATTAAATCACCTTAATTATAGTAGCAGACGGAGTGACGAAGTGCCGGAGGGTGTGAGAACGGCGCCGGTGTGCCAGTCATCGACATTCGAATAGTACCTGCCGTTTTGTCGGTTATTTTGAAGAATTATTCCCTTATACGTATAACACAAATCCTTATAAAATCACTCTTGATTTTTTAAAGAATTACAGGATTTTAAAGCTCATTGAATGAATTCACGATGATAATCATGGAGGTGAAATTTAATTAAAAGTCACCAAGTCTATAAAAAATACTTAAGTTAGTATAATGATCATAAGGAACCGAGTTTATTACGCGCACTAAAAATTCGTAGCAATATTCTTTCCATACGCGTTTACGTCCTTCTCTTTATGAAAATGAACAACGTGACTACATCACAGAATAAGTCATATTCGTAGCAACATATAACCGAAGAATAAAGATTTACGAATTCGCAAAAGCTTTTTAAATTAATTATATTTAACATTTTTAAAGGAGAAAATTAAACATGTTTTTAATTATTTATCACAAAGTAATTTGCTATGAAAGATGTGAAATTTATATAGTTAATTTTACAATATATATCGTTACAAATCTATTTCTAATATTCTGAGCTGGCTCACACGTTGACAAAAAAAAACTTTAAAGTTTAAGTACCTTTAATAAGTGTTTAAAGTTGAGAGATCCGAAGTAGAATAGAAAATCTTGAAATCCACAACATGTATGGAATGACTTATTTCGTTTCTTAAGTGACACTAAAAAGTATTTAAGTTAAAGTAAACTTGTGAACTTGTTGAATGGATAATCACGCTAAGTATAAATAACTGAAAGCTAACTAGGTACCATTTCAAATATATTATGTACTGTCTGATACTCAAGTTCTGAACGCGTTCCTATAAAAAAAAAACTATCTACAGATAACATTGATAAACCGTATTGCCATTTAGCACTTTGGTTGACCTTTGGAAATAATGCGATTGGTCATCATCTGAAAATGTATCATTTAGCAACTATTAAGATCTATAGTGAAATTTACATTAAATGCGAATAGTAGGTAACTAGTTGTAGATTTTAATTAGCGTTAACGCAATTTATGATTGGGTATGGTTAAAAAATGTGCACTTTAACTTAGTGGTTACTTAACTATTAAAACTATCTTTAACCGTTATCGAAATATGGGAGCCATCACACATTGCACGTGGCGAAAGCGGCACGAAATACCAAAAACTAATTAATTCTCTCAAAGGGAACCGGGTATATCTGATTGCGCCCTATAATATCCGACTTTAATTTGAAGGACAAAAATACCCGAGCCTCCGGCGCCAACGCTAATTGCGGCCATTGCTTTCGATTTACATGAAAATTTAAGGTCAATCATCAACTCTTCAATTGTCTTTAATAGATTCAATGAATGTTGGCATAGGTTTATAAGAGATCAGAGGAAAATAAACAGATTCGAATTGCCAATATGTATTTGTGTATAGCTGTTGCACTAAGTCACACATTCACAAAAGTATTCTTCTAAAATTGTTAATAATATTGTTATAAAGAAATTATTACGAGAAAATATTTAACTTGTCTCATTTGTTAGGCGAGTTTCGAAACCACATCCCTCGCTATTCGGGTGAGTCCTCTTCCAGTTTCTGAAGATATAATTTAGTATTAAAGAAATAATTTTTTTACTTCTAAAATCTAGCAGAGAAATGCTTAAATAACAAAAAATATATAATTGAAGAATACGTATTTCGACTGAATTCTTTAAATTCATGTTACTGTGTGCTGTTTTATTTTTTACTTACAATATGTATGTAAAAATAAGGAAGAACGGTGCGTCTTGATATGTATAAAAAGGTGGCTCTGCCAGAGAGTTCAAATTGTTACCTTGTGGAAATAAATAACATTATTATTTGTATATAGCGTTATTTTTGGTTATTTTAATACTCATTTAAATGAATGATAGCATGCAGCTTTAACTCAAGTTAGAATATATAAATGTTCTTACGAAAATTAAAGCTGCAACTCAAATCATGGGAACTTATGGGACTGGGGAAGGATAATGAAATAGGTATGTTTTTATTTGGGAAAATATGTTATGTAGTTTTTTTTATATTTAACAGCTTCAGTATCCCGTTATCAGCTTTTTAATGATGTAAATATTCTTTTTATTTATTTTACCACTTTATTGCTACACTTATGCTTGTTACACAAATGTCTCTACTATGATTTGACACATTTGTCACGCACACATTTAGCACATAAGGTACACCAACTAGTCTTCATATTATTCAAGCCAAGATGATTCAGTCATCATCTTAGCGGAGTGGCGTCCACAGAAGGATAGAATCTCCCACAAGAAAAATTAAGGGCTTGTACCATAATATCAATGGTCGGCAGGCGGGTTGGAAATCACAGTAAAAGATCATCTCTGCTTTTTTTTTATGATCTGCGAAAGTATACCGAGTGAAGGCTTTGTGCTATTCTATATTGCCACTACACAGCTAGTACTCTTCAGTGCTTTTAAATTTTTAAGTTTTCCGAAGAAGATGATGTAGTTGTCAACAAATATCTGCTATGTGCAATAATACTTGGAGCAGTTCTTTTAAATTTCATAGATAATAATTTAGTTAATATTTTGAAACCTCTTTAAAATGCTAATTACGTGCACATAGCTATTTTGATAACGACGATGATGAAATTGTTTTAATATAGGTACTGTTTAAATGTCAATTTTATCGTTCCTTATTTTTAGTACGTATTTTTGCCATTTCTGCTTAACCTTATAAAAAAGCTCGCTCGGTATTACAACTCTGTGAAGACGGATTTACACATTGAGAACTGTAATTTAATGTAGAGCACACTTTTGATATTATATCTTTCAAATCACAGTCTCATTCATGAATCAACGCGCCTCGTTGGGAGCCATACGCTCCCTGTAGATATAATAATTACAAAAACGGGATATTGTGTTATTAAGTCTGTTTGTAACAAAAAGAATTTAGTTTTTTTAGGTTCAGTCAAAATCAAGCAAGTTTAAGTCGATATTGAGCAGACCATTTACTGGATTGGTGCGTCAATTTTTATGAAAGGCTATGTTGTTCCTTGTAGTAAGTAGTTATCTCATACATTAGTTAAAGGTAAAGAAATTTCTTTAGCATAATTTAATAAACAAGAATAATCCATTATAACAAAAACATACAAGTATGCCAATATGTAAGTTTTTGAAAAAATTTATAGTGACTTTATTTTACCGTCACCATGTTTAGAAAAGACAAAGTAACATCATCAAGTTTAGTAAAAAACCATCATCATAATAAAACATCAATTTTCAAATACTTTATTGTAGGTTAATAATTGAGTTGAGTTTGTATAAATGTTTAGTAAATCATGTGTTAGTGTTTATTTAAATTGAAATGTAGCTGTAATAGTACTTTAAAAAATTAAAAAGTATACAATATTATGTATATTATATGTTAGATAAAGTAGTCTCCAAAGTAAGGCATATCGTGTCACATATACTGCTGTTCAAAGTGATTTCCTGAGTTTAATTATGGATTCCTTCGGTGTCTCGGAAGCCTCACCGCACCGTACAAAGACATACCTAACGCTGCATAGTTTCCAAAATCAATTTGATAATATTTACCCGTTAAAGTGACGAAAACCTAATACTTTCTAAAGTAAATTACGACTCTACACACAGAGAGTTTTTATTCTTACAATTAGTCTTACTAATTACGTAAATCCTTACGAATAAAATACTCATCGGCCAGAAAAATCTTTTTCAAACTGACAGTAAATTTAATTGTATGCTTATTTTTGAGGATCTGGCTGGTTTGTGTTAAAAATATTGGTGCGTTTGGAAATCTTGGTTTGATTTCCGATTAGATCAACTAAACGCTAAACAATTGTGGTCTCTGTGTCTGGATGATTGCGTCTGACTTTTCTTCTGCTTTTTTAATAGAAGTGAGTTTTCTTATCTTGAAATAAGTGTATATAACGGAGTTAGAGATGCTTTTTTCATCAAAAGCGTTAAAGTATTAATATGTTCATATTTAGACGACTATAAATTACTCCACAGTAATGTATTATTCACTTCTCCATTCTGCTCTTAATGATAATTCTTTTGACAAATCAAGTTTTTTCATAAGTTCTACTCTCAACTAACTCTGTCAGTATTTACTTTATACTTTGCTTTTACTCCACAGTAATGTATTATTCACTTCTCCATTCTGCTCTTAATGATAATTCTTTTGACAAATCAAGTTTTTTCATAAGTTCTACTCTCAACTAACTCTGTCAGTATTTACTTTATACTTTGCTTTGAACGTTTGAATTTTATAACATTTAATTTTGAAATAGAATTTTCGCCTCGAAAACTGTCTAGAATTTATATAATACAGACCTCGTTACAAATATATCTGATTTCGTTGTTTTATATATTAAAATATTGCAATCTATTGTATATAATTATTGCGTTTTTTTTGTATTATATAAGTGTGCCCATTAAAAACGTAACTAGTGTACTCTTTGCACTCTGTGATAGATTGTCTGCGATCATTGATAAACCAAACTTTATTTGTGCAATTTGTAATTCCGCGCTATCATTAGACATAACTTATGATAGTAATGACATAAAAATAGTAAAATCATACTTCCTTAAAGCTGAGATATTGATTCTAATAGAATAGAAAAAGTAGTAAGCAAAATATTAAAATTCGTATATGCACTCTATAAACATAAGTGTAGAATTTAAAAATTGCATGGCTGTCTTATGGCTTGATTCTTTGAGGTATTATCAGCCACTTTAATCAACTTTTCTTGCTCGAAAAGAAGAGCATTCAATTATTAGTTAATATAAAGAAACTGAAAGCTGTAGACCGCATTTCTTATTACTAAAATATTGCCCTTAACATTTATCTATATTTAAGAGCAGTGCAAATTTGTATGAAAACACAAAAACATGTATTTACCAGCAAAATATCCGTACTCATCCCGACGAAAGTTGAATAATAAAAATATTTTGGCATTATCACTCACTAAACTAGAAATAGTAAGAACTGGCGCATATAATTTGTCCATTGTTGTTTATAATAAACTTTCTAATTACTTAAAAGAAATTAAAGATAAATCCTTGTAACATTAAGGAATATTTAATTTGTAAATGTCCTTACTGCCTTCAAGAATATCATAATAATTGATTATATCGAATGTGTTTATGTGTGTTTTTACCCAATTCTGTTACTAAGTATATGATTAAATAAATAAATAAATATTTCTTACATTCACACCAATTAGCCTAGCCCAAAGTAAGTACTGTAAGGCTTGTGTTATGGATACTAGGGTAACGGATAGACATACATATATGATACATAAATATGTAATATTCATAGAAATATATAAAACACCCATGACTCAGGTACAAATGCTCGTATTCATCATACAAACATCTGCCCCTTCCGGGATTTGAACCCAAGACCGTCGGTGCGAAAGGCAGGATCGCTACCGTTGCACCAAACGGTCGTCAAATTGTCGATTGTCTCACATAACTTGCAATCAAATTTTGTAGTGCTCCAGCAGGATTCATGTGTTTTTATGTGACAAATTTAAGATCTTCTGTACCACATAACGCAATAAAAAATAATCTACACTCCTTAGTGATGGTTATCAAAATTTATAACAGACTGCCAACTGCATTAAAGATATTTGTAGAAAAGGAATTTATTAAAACGCGGAAAGGCTAATACATAAATGCTATTACGCAATATAGGAATATTTCAACGATAACTTTGAGACGTACGAGTATAAATACATACAAATACAACAATAAATAACCAAAGTACATTATTTTTTAGTTCATAACTTATAATTATGATTAATGTATAACTAGGATAATGAAATATGTATATATGTGAAAATGATTGTTTTCAAATTTTGGAAATGATAATAAATTTATTTTTGTGTTGATGACCAATAGAAGAATTTCGTACCGCCCGCCATAGCTTCTTTAGGTTTCCTGGAAAAAGCCCGTTTTTTTATAATATAAGACCGCACGTTAGTTTAGAAGTAGTTAGCTGTTATTTTATATCTATGTTGTTTTGTGGTGTAAACAACAAAGTGTTATTGTATTTAAATAAGTTAAATATAATTAAAACAAACATATCTTTACATTCAAATCAATCGAAATTAATGATGATATTTGAAGCAATATTTAATAAATAAATAATAATTTAAATGGTTCTAACTACTATCATAATTTAATAATAACAATGGGAAAAATTGAAAAAAGGATATATATTAACGAAAATGTATAAATAGGTAACGTAATATAAGGCTTGGAAGTCAAAGTTTGTGCCTTCTAATTTGTTGCGCACATCTGGGTCCGTAATGTATTTATTGTTTTATTCAAGACCAAACCATTGCTTATCATATGTTGTAACACTTTTATGGGGCAAGTTGTAACTAGTCACAATTTGCCCTTTATTGATTTATTTTCTATGAAATTACGTGGCATATACTTAAATTTCGTCTTATCCTGTTTGTAATATTTTTTGTTGAACTTAATTAATTTTATTAATTTCAGAATGAGACATTTTAAAAAGAAACTGAACCTGCTTCCCAAAGCCAAGACGTGAACGAATGACTTCTGTTGAAGTCTTGGAAAATAAAACCAGTGTGTAATGTTTAAATTCATGACAACTCACAACAATTGTTATCCTCAATTTGCTGAGCGTGTACTATGGGTACTAAATAATGTATAGAGTACATAAATAAGAATATAAACGACCATGAATTAGGAGCAAATGTGCGAGTGCTTATGTTCATCACACAAACGTATACCCCTACCGGGATTCGGAAAAGGAACCATTGGCGCAGAAGGTAGGGTCGCTACCGTTGCACCAAGCAGCCGTCAGCGGCAAAATATTTTAATTTGTGTTATGTATCGCTATATAGATATCTGAAAAAAAGAAGAGTTACGGTAGTCAGCTATGTCAAACCCAGATTTTGATCGTAACAGTTGCCTGAAGCCCGTTACCACTAACCCCAATCACGGGATAGCATGTAACACACGACACTTTTTTTTCTAAGCCATTTCACAACAATTCCTCACAGGTTTTATCAAAATTTTATTTTAAATCGATAGTTGAATACTAGCCTAAAAGAATAGTAGTGCTGCATTTCCTAAATACCTAACGAGTTAGCTACCAAAATCAAGAAACAAACAAATGTTACAACTAGCCCCGCTCCCCTACTGTATAACATACAGAGAACATGTAATTTATTTTGCGAACACAATTGTTTCCAATCCAATCCTAATCACCTGTCTCTTTTGATTTTGAGTTAATTTCGCAATATGTGTCTTAAACTTTCTCCGTATTAACCAACAGAGTTGAAGGTATGGGGATCGCAAAATTTGATAAGGAATTCAACTCCTTTACGCGAACTGTATCTAGATCTTTGCGTCAACTCACTAGGGAATTCCGTAAGTCTAATGCATAAACCCTTATCACCGTCAATCAACCACATTGTAAGATATCTGTGTCTTTTGGTAGGTAGTAAATTAATGAGATCATCATTACAAAGTCGAGTCAAGAAAAACATAGTGAGTAGCAAAGTTATACACTAACAAGATTTTATAATTATTCGTATTTCTGTATACCTTTTCAACAGAACAACTTAAATATAATAAAGAAACGTTGAAAATTAGTACCGCCTAAGAAAGCGTCTTTTGTGCTTGCAAGTAAGTTCAATTGGTTGTAATTGTACTTAATATATTATAAGCACTCTATATAAATTTCTCTTTTTATATATAAGTTCTCTTTTTACGAAACTTTTTTATGTAAATATGACATTTAAAATAGGTCAACGTATAAAAACCGCTACGTCCTCGTCCCGAATTATTTATTTTCGTAACCACTGCGTATGTATGTTATGGACCTTTAAACCAATTGGATGTGGAATGGCATAGGGACAGTTGACGTTTTGTCTTCAGAGGACTGCCGGTTCTCCATTTATGTCTGAAAACAATATAGGGACCACCCAATAAAATGAAACGATGCCTGTCTCTAAGCCTTCTCAACTCACAATATATCGAAGAATAGATCTTAGAATTTTGTATCTTTTCATCTAGAGGAACAAAGTAAATTATTCACATGCTTCGGTAGGCGTTCCAATGTTTTATCATATATTGAAGTACTTTGTACACCAACACTTTTCCTACTTTAACCGCAGGAGGCTTTAGGAAATATAAGTAAATATAGAAAAATGTGTATTCTATAGAAAATTATCTAATCACCTCGACACACATAATGACAGTGTAAGATTGATTATTTACAGAATTTGTAGCTCCATTTCGATAAATGTTTAAAGGTAGACAATCAATTCTTATTGGTTTGATGTAGTATTTAGTTTTAGAAACGAAGCAGAACGGTACTTAAGCACTAAGTTGCAAAATTTATAACTTTTGCCAGTACGAGTATATTTATTTACTACCACAACATTTTTATGTATATGTTACCGGCAATGTGTAGGTATAATCCGGTATTGTATACAATACCTTTTTTTTTTTTTTGTTTTCGTAGAAAATGGCATTAGGCATTCACACCGTGTCGGGAGAACACGGTGGATATGTGGGACTCTCCTCCATGCCCCTACCCGGCCGAGTGCCCGGTAAAGGCTTGGAGGCCTACCCACTAAAAACTACGGCGTCCCAATACACAGTGGTGCGGGTCGCGGGGTCCCTTGTCGGACTCGGCCGCGGCCCGGACCAGTGTGGGTCCGCGCTCGTGGGCGGACCTCGCGTATGCTCCGTGAGGGACGGAGCAACGGGGTGAACCGTGACGCCCTGAACACCCCGCACGCCTGAGGGCCAAGTGCAATGCGACTGCCGGTCTCCCGCTCCGACAGCCGCTGGCCCCCTTTCGGTGAGGGAAGGAATAAACCACACCCCCCGACCGACCCCGACCCACACAGGACGAGACTCCCGCGCCCGCGATGATCACCCAAGAACAAGTCTCAAGAACAAGTTCCCGGGCGCCACCGCAGGCGGCGCGGTTGCCCCGCCCTGTGCGGGCCGGAGGCGGCCGAGGTGTGCCAACGGCCTTCCCCCCCCCCAACTTTTTTTTTTTTTTTTTTTTTTTTTTTTTTTTTTTTTTTTTTTGTTTTCGTAGAAAATGGCATTAGGCATTCACACCGTGTCGGGAGAACACGGTGGATATGTGGGACTCTCCTCCATGCCCCTACCCGGCCGAGTGCCCGGTAAAGGCTTGGAGGCCTACCCACTAAAAACTACGGCGTCCCAATACACAGTGGTGCGGGTCGCGGGGTCCCTTGTCGGACTCGGCCGCGGCCCGGACCAGTGTGGGTCCGCGCTCGTGGGCGGACCTCGCCTATGCTCCGTGAGGGACGGAGCAACGGGGTGAACCGTGACGCCCTGAACACCCCGCACGCCTGAGGGCCAAGTGCAATGCAGCTGCCGGTCTCCCGCTCCGACAACCGCTGGCCCCCTTTTGGTGAGGAAAGGAATAAACCACACCCCTCGACCGACACCGACCCACAAGGGACGAGACTCCCGCGCCCGTGATGATCACCCAGGAACAAGTTCCCGGGCGCCATCACAGGCGGCGCGGTTGCCCCGCCCAATGCAAGCCGGAGGCGGCCGAGGTGTGCTAATGGCCTTCCCCCCCCCACCTCATCGGAATGTGCGTCCGCGGAAGCCCCCCGGAAACAAAAGTTCCCGGAGGGCTTCCGCGGTCGCCATCCCATCGGACCCCCTCTTGGCCACGCCGGGTGATAACGGAGAAAACTCCGGTATCACCCGTAGTTTCCGAGTGAGGGTCCTACCCTCGGGGGATGCTGTTCCCGAGGGTCCTCCTCAAGCGCTCCGCGTGCGACCCCCGCTCGCGCTTCCGGCATCTTCACGCCCCTCCCGCGAGGGAGGGGTGGAAGAGGCTCTCTCCCTCCCGAGCGTTTTTACGGGGGGGGTTGGGCACCCGACGGGCTGGGTGCCCCTACCTCCATGGGGTCCACCGGTGGTGGAGGGGGCCTCCCCTTCACCACCGGTGGGTCGCACCTGCGACTGCCCATGACATGGTCAGCCGGCCGCCCGAAGGCGGCGCACACCGAGCATGCCGGCTCCCGCTTACAGGAGGCGGCCATGTGCCCAGGCGACCCGCACCTGAAACACAGGCCACTCCTGTCCGTCGCCTCGGGGCACTTGGGTTTCGTGTGCCCGAGGGATAGACACTTGAAGCATCGCAGAGGGAGGGTGGTTAGCACCTTCACCTCTGCGGTGCTCCAACCGACCCGCAGCTTTCCGTCTTGGCTTATTGCCTTGGCGGCGGCTACAGGCAATCTCACCAGCGTCCAACTGAGACCATCGGCTCCAGGTCTCAAGCCCCTCAACTGAATGACCGTCCTCGGACAACCCGCCTTGGCCATCATGGCGTCCACCACATCCTCCTCCTCAATCGAGTCATCCAGTCCAGAGATCCGCAACTCCACGGTCTTCTCCGGCCTGGATACCACGACTACGTCACCGACGACCTCTCGGAGTTTTTCCGCCAGCTTGTCCGCCAGCCCATTTCCCTCCGGTACCTCTATGAGGCGTGCGCCCGTCTGTGTCTCCCTCGTCCTGAGTCCGGCCATGATGCCAATGTCAGGGAGGGAAACCGCTGCCTTGGCCCTCTTCATCACGTGGGCATACGACTCGCCACACTCTAGCGCTTCCGGCTTCAGCGTTAGAGCAATCGCTGCAGTCCTCGGTGGGTTGAGCACCACTCGCCGACTTGGTTTCGGCTTCTTGGCCTCTGCCGCTCTTGGTTCCGCTCGTGCAGCCTGGCCGACCTCTGCTGCCATACGCCTTGCCTCCGCCCTCCGCTTCTTGCGGCCGACCGCCTCTGTCCAGTTCTCGCCATGTGTGGGTGTTGGAGCAACCGGCGCCTCTGGTTCCCTACGTGCTGGGCCTG